>OU611886.1:5000000-6250000 GCA_914767815.1 Eupsilia transversa | reverse complement strand
GTTATGGTGATACCAGACATATATTCAATACTAGGACATTCAAAATCCTTGTTAAAGACAGGTAGGAAGTGTTGTAAGGAAATGTTCCCATATACTTTGACTAAACACATCTCTATTAAATATCATCCTGATTAATAAATACAATAGACGTAGATATATTTAGTAACCTATTCCGCTTAACTATTCTTAATTAAAGAGTCTTAAAAAGCCCTGTAAGAAATCGACAAGTGTTTCTCCTCTCAACGAGGCATCCTCAGGATGACGATTGACTTGTCGCGAACCCGAATACGACGTGTTAACACGCCGAGCGCTGAGACGCGGGAATCAATTAACTATCATCGTGATTGTCAAGATGTGCTACGTGTTCGGGTGACCACGTTGCAAAAGCCTCGGTTTGAAGAGAAACTTGAGTGAGGTACTCTACCCGCCTCTAGAATTTGTAAAGTTAGTAGGTGCGGCTTGACTTCGGTTAAGGCCTTGACTTATGTTTCTTGCGATTTGCAGGTCAGTATCAGGTTGTATGTTAATTAAAATATGATGCGCGACGGCAACAAATGTGGCTTTACAGAATTATAATCATTAGAATCAGCAACAACTCCTTCCTCAAGTTAGCATAATCCTCAAATGTCATGATTTCATGAAATAGTCATTCAATAGGGTTATATAAACTTAGAGAGTTGTATTGATGATTTTTATGACTATAATTCTATAAATAAATATTTGATACGGCCGCGAATCATATTTAGATAAACTTACAACCTGATACTGATATGCAAATTGTAAAAAAAAAACGTAAGAAAATTTTAGAACGTAAGAACATTTCGCGGGCTACCCTGACGCTTTCACCTTAACCATTTTCGATTTTAAAGATTTTTACTGAAACCAATAATATCATCCCAATTTCTAGTTCATATTTATTTAGGTGTTTTCACCCGGTTAGACTGGAAGCCAACCCTAACATGTAGTTGGGAAAAGGCTAGGCTGGTGATGATTTAATTTTGTAAGTGTGAACTTTACTGTCATATATTTTTTATTATAAAAGACCTAGCCAAACCTACGTTCCTACCTAAAATCTAAATATCCAGTTTTAGACTCCCAAGTTAAGAAACCACCGGCTACAAGTGATGCGTGTCCTTTCCAGGATAAAGAAAAGACACGTCAAGCTCATTCCCCGTATTGAGAATTGCTCCAACACTTGAACACGAAAGTTCGCTGAATGGACGCGATCTGCCAAGAAAGATATTGTATACAGTGGATATAACACGAGTATGCATGAAGCTAGAGCCCTCTTCGCTTCGAAACTATTCACAAAATGTACATAATATGAAGCTGAATGTAAGGCCTCAGATCGGGTTATTGAATTTCAATGCTTAACTAGGATTAATTTTTTATAGCGAGCGTTATGCGCTTGTTTACATTGCGTAAATTCTAGCACAATGAATCATGTTCCCTAAGATAAAATGCATCAGAAGTTTTCACAAAATACCATGTGGAACCCTTAGGATGCCTTTAGTTAGAGTTAAAGTTAAAATCGAAAACAATAACTTCAAATTAAAGAAACTGTTCTTCAGTCTGTGGTGTGTTCTAAATATCACAACTTTAATCGATGTCTGTTATCTAAAATGCCTAGAAAAGCAATACAAAAGTCATAGGACAGTAGATTGTGATGACCAGCGGAGTAACATACATTTTTCACATCATCATCAATTGATCAACGTTTTTCCAGCTGATATGTCAGTGGTAAGACTAACTTAAATAAATTCGTATGTCTAAAGATAAATTATACATAGAATTAAAATGTATTAGAGATAATAAGAATATGAGGTAACAGAATGAAACAAAGAGCAGTAAGAAGACCATTCACGCTTATTTCAAAACTATAGGATTGAAGACATACCAGTATAGCATATTCATATTTTCTTTCCACTTATTCTATGAAAATGTGAGAAACGCGTTCAGCTCCAGCAATAAACCGTGACTGACAAGCGACCCAAATAAAATTGTTTCTAAGCAAGAGCAAAACAATAATAAAGCAACTGACCGAGGCAACAGCCGCAGAGGCGCATGTTGAGCGAGCGCATGCGACGGGCGCGCGCGACGCCCGCCGCATCACCGCACCATCGTCGCCGGCTTCCCGTACCACCGCCGACCACTCTCACGTGGAAATTCACTTCCAAACGACGTATTTTGTACTAACTTCTATCAAGTCACACGCGAAATGAAACGATCTGATAAACGGAAGCTAGAAAAGGAAGCTGATATCCTAATAACCAACCATATTTTTCACAGTTATTAATTTCAGGTAATTACATTGTGGCTGTCTTTAATGTAGCACAAGTGAGAAAGACCATAGTAAGAGTTTACGACAGCAACGTTGTCGATCACCGGCACCTGCGCGCTTTGTAAACAAACACTGCCGCAGATAAGCAAGTTAGCAACATAACTAGAGTAAAGGACTACACACCTCTTCAAAAATTAGATTATTTGGAAGCGTAGGCAGCTCACGTTTGCAACTTGAAGGTCAACATTACTAAGAGAATAAAATAATAGAAGCAATCGTCGAACAAGGAAAAGATTTCAGATTTCAATAAAGGATCAAAAAATTGTGCATTAAATATTTTATTAAGTCCGAAGCGTTGCTCAATGAATGTAATATTCAGGCTAGGAGCGAACACACACCGGTCAGAACGAGACGACTAAAAGCAAAACGAGAAGGAGCATTGGGGAGCTTACAAAGACAGAATTCATAAAAGACTGAAGGGACCATTCGAACTTTCTGTGCAAAGTTTATCGCGAACTGAATCAGCGCTTGTACGTAAATATCGACGAACACACGATGTTTAAATTCCAGTCACGAAAAATCACTGTTTTTTACTTTTGAGCTTTTGCTTATTTGATCACACAAACATTGGTAAGAAAGTCACACACTTGTTTATAGGGTAAATAGAGTTACTCAGTATCTCAATACAGATACAATAAAGAGTGTTGAGGAGAGTAATCAATTGTCAAAACGGTCCTATAAAGTGTATAATAGTGTAGCGTAAAAAGGGGAGCGCGCAGGGCGACGTCGCTCGGGTTACTGCGTCGCGACGACGGAGGCGGCGGCGGCGCCGGAGCATCTAAATCGGGATCGACTCGCAAGTCTCGCAACGACTCAAATACCTTGACTTCCTCAATATTACATTGAACCCACTGAACACGAGACCGCTAAACGTACGTCAATCGACGCCCACTTTTCTGTTTCTTATGGTTTTACTCCTTACAATACAGAAACAACAGCATCAGGTAGCCAAGACTTTAACACAGAAACTATATCACAAATTTCATTCACATACATGACATATTTCTCCAGAATTAATAATTGCATTTAGCGTTCGGTCTTCTGCATGCATATAAATATGAACAAAAACACCAGTATTTAATCGGAAAAGACTATGTTGGTATGGATGATATATAATACTGATATCAGTAAGATAACGTAACGAGGTTGACGATTATAAAAGCGAACCAGTACAAAACCCCATGAATAATGGAACTTGAACAAAAAAATGAGTAGATAAAAAAGAAATACATTCCCAGATCCATTGGAAAATTATTTTATCACGCACAAATAATAAACATGGTTTTCTCAGCCTTCAACTCTATCATATGTGAAGTACGTACGTGTCTACTATATACGTCAATAACATTTCTTGTAGTGGAGATAAAACACAGATAAAGTATAACAAAATAAAGATAATAGACTTTACGTATGTATAAAGAATTTTGTAATGAACATAATAAATAGTCTTACAAGAAGGTAGGAAAATCACATACCAGGCGAGGGTGAAGCTTGAAGCGAAGCTGGAGGCGAGGACTCCGCAATACGATGTACAGGAGACGCTAATGGCGACACTAGCGGGGAGTGCGGCGCATCCTCTATCTTTACAGGACATGTAGGAGACTCTGGCGTTGAAGAACGCCGCCTGCTCTTTTCTTCCCATTCCTCACTATAATCTACAGACTCATAAACATCTTCATCCAAATTTTTTGACGATCTTGAGCCATTGTCCAAAGTAACTGGACTTTGCGGAGTCGGAGATACGCGATCACAAACATTTTTTGTGTTATTGTCGTCAGACTGCAACAACACAGGCGACTCGTGAGTTGTAACACTAGGTGAATATCCGTCAACTGGAGGTACTGCATCCAGAACATTATCTGACGACGATGTATACGTTCGATTATTTGGTACTGGTGACACTGAAGATTCGCGTTCAGCTGAAGGTAAACTATCTTTGTCGTGGTACAACGGGGAAACTGGAGATTTCGGTGACCTTGCTGAAGGCGATGGCGATTTTTGTTTTCGAGGAACCGAAACAGGCTCTAACTTTGTAGGTGTAGATGGCGACGGTGGGGTAGGCGATATTCTTTCAATGGTGTTTGACATAGAACTAGTATACTGTGTTTGTTCACTTGATTTATGTATTGGAAAATCATTATTTTCTTCATTCGAATTTCCTTCATCCTCACTTGGAGGGGAAATCGACGACCTTACGCTAGGATGAATTTTCTCAGTAGCTGGTGTTAGTTGAGGTGCCGAATCAAGTTGTGTTTTGATTGGTGAGTTTAAACGTTCTCTTCGTGCGGGAGGCGAAACTGAGGATTCGGGCCTCGGTATTGGCGACACTGAATTATTAGGTCTGGGTGACACAGGTGTAACACTTTTTATAGGACTCGGAGTTTTTGTGCTAGGTGTAACTCGACTTACTAATGAAGAAGGAAGAGTAGTAGGACGTTCCACCTGAGAATCACCGGCACACGGAGAAAGCGGTGGAGAATAAACACGTGAAGGAACTACATATCTTTCGGGAACTTCCGGTGACTTTCTGTCGTGATAGCCACTAGAATATTTGTTAGAGTCCACTTTAGATTCATCATGACGAGATTGACGAGATTTATTAAAATGAGCAGTCCAATTTCTCTGTTTTTCTATGAGCTCCTTGTTAAACCTTCTGTCTGGTTTTTCAGGTTTAGGCAAAACACTTGGTTTCACAGGTTTCGGCGGCGGTACCATTGCACCATTGGCGAGACGATCACCATTGACAGCAGGTACCGGCATCGGCGTCGGCGTCACGATTCGTCTGGGCGGGCTCACGGAGCCTGCAGAACTGGAACGAGATCGCGCCGGCGCTGGTGGAGTCACCCCACGGGTGCCGGCAAAACTAGCAGCTGCTGACGGGGATTTCTCAATACGAAATCCACGATTTTCTTCACCCAATTTTTCAAAAAGTGCACGAGCATTGTTGAACCTTGCCAAATGACTTTCGGTTCGGACGCCTGTCACGTCGCTACCGCGGACTTCGTCTTCTTCTCGCGACGGCATCCCTTGAAATATATTCGCAATCTTTGAAACTTTAGTGCCTGAATGTCTTTTCTTGCACTCCTCCATACTAGCCGGGAATGGCCGTTTTAATCCAACCTGTAAGATAAATAAATCAGAATAAGTTCTTGATCGCCGCCATTGAAAAATAAATAGAACGCGCTTGTACGAAATTGATAAAGTAGAATTAGATAGGCGCGATGTAAAATGCGTACTGGCGCAAGTAGTTAGCGCTCGGAACGGGCACCGCCGCGCGACTCGCGACGTTGGCTGGGCCGGGTTGGCTTGATTATTCTCTGCGTTAAATTAACTTGAGATAGCGATAGTGCTGATAACAGCGTATTCTTATTTAAACGGTCAAATCTGATATTTCGTAGATTGTAAACGTGCAATATAGTGAGCGAGCGTGTCTATTAGATCTTTAATTATTAAGTATTTTATTTAGCCTATGTTGTCCCCCCACAGGGTAAAGGCCTCCCTTTCTCCAATAGTTACTTAATTTAATATACCTAGATGCAAATTCTTTGTCTCGGATCATATCCAGGTTATGCTGCAAATCAGGTGTAAATTAATAGTAGTAGGAACTGTTGCATAATGTTAAAACATTAGTACGTTATTTAAACGTTTAAAAACCGAGCTCTAGGCAAGGTTTTAAATAGTGTCACACGAGTGCTTTAATACCTAGTTATGTGCAGTTTCATATACCTACTACTTTATCTACTCACATACATTGGGATTGACCCTACTAAATAAAAGATCAAAGTTAAAAGAGTAAGAAAAAAATCCCACGAAATTCAGTACAGCACCGCGCATGCGCTAAAGCTGGCCACAGACAAGTAAAATTTGGAATCAAAGCTTTCGTTTTCGTAATGCTATAAAAATGGCACTCGGCTTTGCATTAGAAATTATTAGAGATGCGCCGAATATTCGTTTTATATTCGGTATTCGGCATATTCGGCAAATTTTGAGGTATTCGTATTCGGCGGAATCATTCGGTTTAAATGCCGAATGTATTCGGTGTAATTGATCAGTGTAAATAAGCCTTTAGGGCAAAATAAATTAAGGGAATCCCATAATCCAACAAATCGTATTTATTAGAAATCGTTTATTGTAAGGTACTCAAACAAAGATATAATTAAACACTGGTAATTAAATACAACCTAGCAGTCATAGTTACATAAAATCAAGTATCTTAAAAGAACAGTAATTTTTAATCGCAATAATCCCACTAGCAAATTATAATTATATTGTAATAGGAAAGGTTTACTTATGCATAATGAATGAACTATGTTATTTTCTCTATGGCGCTTTGGAAATCTAGCGTATATAAACCTGTTTGCGCGGCAAAACTATAGAACGGGGGCGGGGGAACCGAATTATCCGGCAGTATATTTGGTTCGGTAAGAACTTAACCGAACATTATTCGGTATTCGGTTATTCGGTGAAACCACTATTCGGCGCATCTCTATTAATTATAAATAAAAATTAAAACCCAACTACGACCAAAACCCCAAGTAAATAAAAAAAAAAACATAACCGACTTCAAAAAAAACACTACAAAGTGAAAAATATTGTAAATAACGAGCAGCTAGGTAAGGAGGTGTAATAGTGCGAATCTCAGTGTGAATCATACGCACCACACTACTGATATAGGTACCTGAAATAATAAACGATAAGATGTTGGTGTTAATAATGATAACATAGATAACTGCTCAATCAGTAATTAATGTGTACTTATTGTTTGCGCTTGAATAGAATCACCGACGAAAATAATAAAATAATTGCATGCATATTATAATAATGTTCCGGAATTGCCTTCTGTGGGTTTTATTGCTTTGCTATACATTAAGGAGTGTGAGTCCACAGTGTCAGGTGGCACAAATATGTGTAAGTGATATTTCAGTCAGCGACTGCTTTGGAAGCCAAGTTCTAGTACCAGGTAGCAGCATATTTGGGTGTTGTCCATCATGCGGTCCCAACAGTAAGTAACCATAGCCTAATTTATTCAGGTAGGTTGTAAATACGCAACACCTGTAATAGCAAACTAAGTATGTATTTAAATAGAACGTATCGTTTGTATTAAATTTCACTCACACTGACCTGTCGGAAGTTAAGTTATTCGATCTAGTCATTGCGATCGCCGACCGCAGTCTCCGGGAAAGGACTCATTACCTTGGAGAAAATGTCCGGTTGTAGGTTTTCGACTAATTGTATCATTTGTAAAGATTACCAAAAAATGTATAACTATTAACTTTTGTTATTGATAGTCGTATACATTATTCTATGTACCTATAGGTGCGATTGTTGTTTGGCGTGAAGAATATTAAGCCAAAGAAATAGAGCAGAAAGGATATGACGTCGGAAAAACGTCATAATTGGTACTCAGTATTTTGCCCAAAAATGGTCAATTTTCCACTTTGTTCCGAAGAGCTAATTTGCCACTTACAAAATTGCAGTCCATATCCGCTCTATTGCGTCATACTGTGACTACTGCGACTAAACTAGCATCTTAAATCTGCAGTACCAGTGACCCAGTCGAGATCCAATTGGATTGTCCTACAACAGTTCTACTTTTTCATTCAATTACATGATGCAAAGGGGGAAGTACCGAAAATCAATGAACCAACAAAGGTTATAGCCAGTTAGCTTCTTTAGAAACTTCTTTTTTTAAAGGAAATTGCAAGAAGTTAACAAAACTGCACAAAAAGGGTTCTACTACACTAGACAATAGATTCGTTTCGTTTTATATCTCTATCCATACTGTTTTGTCTTATTCATTGAGAATTAAATTGCTGTAAGCAATAGCACGCAAAATCTCTTTCATACAATGAACGTTACGTCCGGTAGTAGAAATTTGCAACTCATCAGTGGAGCGTGTCTACTGCAGAACTGTAATTATATCTCGTATGGTCCCTTTAACTCTTATAGTGCATTAACCTCGAGATTAGATGACTTTAAATATATGACAAAACTACAAATACAAAACACACATTCAGTTCAAACACAATGTTCTTTTTTATTGTTTGGAATAAACATACATAATTACATATAAACTCACGCCTTCTTCCCATGGGGGTAGGCAGAAACTATAGAAAAAAAGGTCAGCAGCGTATTACTACGCTCCTTACATATTCCTTTTGCTTCGTTGACGTTCATTCATCTGGCATAAACGCACGCCCGTTGCGACTACTACGCATCTGACCTTTTTGAAGAGCCTCACCTAAATTATTTGCATAATTATTGAATAGTCAAACGAACTTACCTGTAAGTGAAGTTCGACGGTAATTATACGAAGTTATTGCCTCGTCCGAAGATGATGATAGAAAACAAGTGTAGTCTCGGCTTTATACTCTGTGGCGTCACATAATTTGGAAGAATAAGTAAAAACACAAACACATCCGTATCCGCGTGTGTGCTGCCATCTATAACAATCTTCATTAAGTTCATAGCAATATTATTGGTTTTACAACATAGGGTCCATGCTCATATAACTATATAGCATGGAATGTTTGGGTCGGGTGGGACTCATCATCTTCGGACGAGGCAATAACTTCGTATAATTACCGTCGAACTTCACTTACAGGTAAGTTCGTTTGACTATTCAATTATACTCGTTATTGCCTCGTCCTCAATGATGATAGAAAACAAGTGTAGATGTTCAAAGACTAGTTGTAAAATCAATAATTTTATTATTTATTTAAGAAATATATATAAAATAACAGAAGTTATTTTTAATGTTTCTTAACGACAATCAAAGAAGTCGATAATTAGTCATTTTTTATTAAAAAAGTAAAAAATACAATTCAAGTTGTATTATTTTCGGTACTACGAAAAAATTGCTTGAGAGAAGCTTCTATTGTTGATTATACGTCTATTATAAAATCTAGCCGATATTGATGGAACCTATATGTATTGTAAATTTGTAATAATAATCAATTTATAATAATAAGTAATCAATTCGTAATAATAATGAATTTGTAATAATAATCATATCGGTGGTAGTAATCTACCAACAGTCGTGTCAACTTGTTCTGACCATCAAGTATGGCAGGTCTCATAGTTGACAGTATGTATATCATATAATTATAATCGTAATAACTCTGTAATTGACATTAACTGTATTTGCACACCATATTATTATCATGGCAGGTTATGCTGAAACTAAATTTACTGTAAAATGTATTGTAACATATTCTAGCAAATAAATATTTTTGATTTGATTTGATTTTATAGCAAAAGTTGTTGATTCCCTAGTCCAACCAGCTGCTCTTCTAATATCATCAATATTAACCCTCTTACTTAACTTACTATAATCTTCTGATGTTGTCGCGAGGCGGGTACTGTACTTTGATAATGTGCTAATGTCAATTCCACTATTTTATCCAACGTCTGATTTTACTGGAGCTCACAGCTTCATATTACACATACTTCATATTACTTCATACTACAAGTTAGTACAGTCTCGCAGACCTTTCGTTAATTCTATTAACGGCAGCTGTAGCTGGGCATACTCCTAGTCTATTATTAAAGAAAGGAACAGTTAAAAAGGGGTGGTATCTATTTGGCCCTGATGTTTTAATTAACTTATCAATCTTAATCATTAAGCAGTACTGTTTGATCACAATATTATTCAAATTAATTAATGAGATCATTTGTGCCCTTTGACCTGTGGCTAGCATTAATAAAGTCACAGCTTTTTTGGTTACAATTTGTAAATTTGTTTGGTGAATGTAATTATTTTCAATATAATTGAGTAAGCCTGATACATCCCAAGTATATTATATTTTGGTTTCGGGGGATCTTTATTTAATTAAAGAAACCTCAAAGTCTTTTGATTTTGTCATCTGTAGCTAAATGTGGTCCTATTATTAAAAGCTATGGTAGATCTAAGGGAGTTTAAACTTCCATAGGAAAACTCCCTCCTGAAATCTCTAAGTAAAATATTCAATAACCTCAGTAATGGTGGGCTTGGTAATATTTATATTTTCTGATTTACAGTATAGCCCATCTTACAATAATTACAGGCGAGTATTGATTCAATGTGCTTTAATATATTGAGTTTATCATAATATTTAATAATTAGTGATGATGTGGTATCATCACTAATTCCTAGGTCTATAAATGTTTTCCTGATAACATTCCTGACATCAGTGTCAATATTTAGTGAACTTTGATTATGCAAAGTGAGGAGATCTGTAGAAGGTTGAAAAATAATGGGTTCCTTTATCAGCAATCTATTAAATATTGGTAACCCTGCTTGAGTCATCCACTGAGAAACTACTACAATACCTGTCACTCTGTGTGATATTATCTTTTCTATGGTTTTAAGAACCAACGAGAATGGAGGAAAAAAAAAAAACATAGAATAAATTATATTGAGACCAATGCAAAGTAAAAACATCCACTGCCACAGCCCCTGGGTCTGGATGCAATGATATTATATAACTATAGCACTTTTTATTGGTCCATGATACAAACAAAATTGAAGGTTCACCAAATAAAGAAATGTTCTTTTTTATAATAAGTATCACTTAGTTCCCATTCTGTATTGTTTATTTCTCTTCTAGATTCAAAATCAGCTATCACATTATCTTTGGTACCTATTTTTGTAGGTTAGCAAAAATCCATAAATTTCTAAATTCACACCACTGTCAAATATTCTTAGTAATTTTATGCAAGTGGGGATATTGAACTCCTCCTAATCTGTTAATGTATGATACTGCAGTCATATTATCAATTCTTAATAAGACTTCACAATCTCTTAAATGTCTGACAAAACATTTTAACCCAAAATAAAAAACAGCTAATAATTCTAAAGAATCTATGTGAAGCTGAGCTTCATCCTCAGTCCATTGCCCATGGGCAGTCTGAGAGTCACAAGAAACTCTCCACCCTGTGGAGGAGGCATCTGTTTATATTTCTAATTCAAAAAAGTTCTTCCTAATAGGATTGCCCGATTGAGCTGACCACCATTGGAGATCTTGTCTGCATGCAGCGTTCAATTCAGTGTTTATATCAAAATTGTCATTATTTATTTATTTTTTAAACTAAGATATTTATGTTGCTCAAGTTCTTTAGTATAAAGAATACCATATTTAATAGCTGGGCAAACAGATATTAAAGTTCCATTATCTTGAGCTAGAAATCTATTACTAGTTTCATTATTTTTGTAAATGTTAATGGGGCCATTAAATTCGTAGTATATTTCTTGAAAAAACAAATCTTAAGTATTTCTTACTATCCTTGTTAATGTTGATCATGTAATAAGCATCTTTTAAATCTAGTTTTACAAGAAAAAACCTTTTTTCTGTAAAAATTTACTCTTACACTTGAAATGATCTGTTTTAACAAAAGCATTTAACTTCTTCTTTAAAATAAAACATAAAGTTCCATTGGGCTTTATATCAAGAAGTATTTGTGAACAAACCTGGTTATCTGTAGGTTGGCAAATTTTTGTTGCTTTTAAAGAAACAAATTTATTGATATCAGATTTTATCTGTAAGGACTCCAGTTTGGAGAATTTGTCATTCACAGGAGTGTAACTCTGGTGTGGCTTAGTATGAAATGGAATTGTATATCCTACAAACCAATCAAGAATAACAGGATCTGTGGTGATTAGTTTCCAACCACAAAAATTATATTTAAGTCTGCCCACCTGTAAGTTTATTTGCGGTGCTGAGGGTCCTGTCCTTCCACTTTCTGTCCACTGCTGGTTCTCTAGTTGATCGCCCCCCCCCCTCTTCTTCACTTCTGTGCGAGGAGATTCCCGCCAGTTTAAAGCGTTGTTATTATTAAAAGTGTTTTGTCTAGAAACCCATGTGTTCTGTCTAGGGGTGAACTTTTTTGTTTCCGCTAACTTCAATTCCTGGCCAGATTTTTTCACTGATTTTGCTGTTCTCAGTGAGGTCTTCACCAAATAAATAGGTTTTTGACTCCATCTTGATACATCATTTAGTTTTTTAATTATGTTCATCTTCTGTCCTTGAGCATCCTTTAGGCTCCACATTTGAAGGCCTGAGCCCAGACATGACAGCGCTGTGGCAATTTGCTGTTGTCTTTTTTGTATTATTTGGTTGCACTTTCTAGACATTTCATTAATTGCAGTACTAACCTCTGGGTTCAATATGGGTGGCACCATATTATATTTTAAATTAGTAAAAGGTGGATTTTTCTTTTTCAATCTTGTCTTTTGTCAAACCTTTATTGAGCATCTTATGCCACCTTTGAGCTATCTGTTTGTGTAGGTCTTTTCCTACTTTCTCCGACTGAGGATTCACACACTTAATATCTCCAAAACTTGATAATTTAATGTGTCTTCCTGAGACAGTTCTTCTTCAACCATTTCATTTAACAACTCTCTGTTATAATCAACACTTGGTTGAACATCTTCTATCAACTGATGAGGAACATTTTGTACCAACTCCGGAGGTACATTTATACTTACCCAACTCCGGAGGCATATTTTCATTATTTTCCTGTAAGTATATCAGGTGAATTGTTTACTGGACTTGTAACAGTATCTGGAAAAGTATAATGCATGCTGTAAAGTTAACAGACATTGCACCATATAACCATGTAAGTTCCCACAGAACTTCCCTTGAAGGTTATAATTTAAAAAATCAACCATGTGTGTCCCTTAAGAACACCCCAGAGGTTGTTTAGCTCACAACATAGCCTTGTAAACCACGTGCGTCCCCGCAGGACGCCCCAAAGGTCAGGCAAGTCGCTCACAATATAGCCATTAAAAAACCACGTGCGTCCCCGCAGAACGCCCCAAAGGTCAGGCAGTTGCTAACAATATAGCCATAATAAACCACGTGCGTTCCCACAGAACGCCCCAAAGGTCAGGCAAGTCGCTCACAATATAGCCATTAAAACCACGTGCGTCCCCGCAGAACGCCCCAAAGGTCAGGCAAGCCACCGTGCTCCCAATAGAGCCATTGTAGAATTTGTACACCACGTGCAGTCGTGGGTTACACATGCAAAGCTTATGCCACAACAAATCCCATGTTTTAAGCGTAGCGTATTTACACACTGGAGAACACAGAACAGGGCCTTAGAACCTTGCTTTCACTTCGTCACTCGAATCGGAATTTAAGTATTTAATTAATCCGTTTTTCGAGTTTCTTTATATTTTCCAGTAAGTGTGACCTTGTTGTCTTCTCCTCTGACTTCCTTTTACCCAATTTTATGTTAGTTGAGCAGTTTTTTACACAAAAGAACAAAATTTTAAGGAAAAACGTGACGCCGTTTCTAAGACATAAAATCCGAATGAAGATTGTTATAGATGGCAGCACACACGCGGATACGGATGTGTTTGTGTTTTTACTTATTCTTCCAAATTATGTGACGCCACAGAGTATAAAGCCGAGACTACACTTGTTTTCTATCATCATTGAGGACGAGGCAATAACGAGTATAATTATCTTTTATCGGAAAAACATTAATCTATAATTATAACCCGCAACTTTTTAAATTTCCAGCTGAAGTTGGCGATGGACAAACCGAGGGTTGCAAGCCCCCTTCCAATTGCTTGCCTGAAGGAACATATGCACCTGTACAATGCAAGGGCAATCTATTCACTGGCAGGTATGAGTATAGATCGTATTATCAGCAACAATACTCAATGGGTGTATGATCATCGCGGTTCAGTGCTTCCCGATTAAAGGAATAGTTCACCAACGTTTATTGTTTTCATATTTTAAACATTTCTGGTGCTTAAAAGGCTCGTGCAGACTGGCGCGCCTGTCGCGCCCGCGATATCGCGCTGGTTTTCACGAGCCGTCATACACCTTAGCATTTAATAAAGACAATTATCTTATGAACGTGATGACGTAACTGTTGTACAACTTTTTTTAATAAACAGTTATTTTTGCGGTATTATGGAAATATTAAAAGAATTTATTGATATCTATAGAAAATCTATATACCGTCATGCATGAAACATTTCCGTTAAATCTTGATGAATTTGATACGATATAGTTAAGATTAAGCACATCAGTGACAACAGTTGCTTATCAACCGCCACTTCCGATACAAACGCATACCAAGAATTTAAAAACATTTTGTTGATAAATTCCTGATTTTTACCATCCAAATCAAGATGATTATGTTTTAATAATTTCAATGATAGAAGTATGAGCTGTGACTGTGACAGAACTTTACTTATTGTAGATGCTTTTGCTCGGATGAAAAAGGAAATAGAATATTCGGACAAATGTGGAGGGACCAAGCGTATGAGATGAACTGTGGTAAGTGGTTATAAAGTTCAAAGTGGCATAAAGCCTGCAGTGGGTGTAGTAGAGTTGTGTATGGCCATGATGAAGATGAAAATTTTAGTTTAAAATAATGTTATCTTCATTGACCTGAATTTGATACATTATCAAATGATTGAAACACGATAGTGCTTCATTTATCACTGGATCTTGCATTTTTCCGGAATATCAAAAACGCCAACATTCATCATTGTCATTATACAAGAAAACATGAAAATCATTTGGCTGCACATGGATTTCCACTTGCACTTAGTTTTCGACATAAAATTTCATATTAAATATTCCCAATTCCTTTCACAAAAAACAAACAATAATTTACGCAAAAAAGTGTCTTAACCGTCAAAAGCACAGTCAACACGTCACGAAAAAGACAAAAAAATACTTGTCGATGCACGAAAATCATCCTCATCTTTCATCCAATATTATACCGTGGAATTAGTAAGTAGTTATAAAGTACAGACATAGCAAGAAAAGTATGCGCTTAGGGAATCATCGTCTATCTTAGGTTATACGAACGCGCGACGATGAGATCTAATATAATTATTAACTTACTAGCTGCTGCCCGCGGCTTCGCCCGCGTGAGTGTCGGAAATTACCCCATACATCCCCATGGGTTTTAAGTATAAATATTGAGTTTCGAGTTAATCGGACAGCGCGTTAAAATTCTGCCATACTAACACTGACACCCCCAACCCCCCTTTAGGGGGTAATTTAGAAAAACAAAAAACAACAAACTTTATAATTTATTTAGATAACTATTCGTACGAAGTTTCATGTTTATTACCTCAAGGAATAAGATTTTTCATACAAACTTTCATCCCTTATTTTACCCCCTTAGGGGTTGAATTTCGAAAAATCCTGATACACGTTATTCTTTATTTTTGGGTTTAAGTATAAATATTGAGTTTCGAGTTAATCGGACAACGCGTTAAAATTCTTCCATACAAACTTTGACACCCCCCAACCGTAGGATAGGATACTTTTCCGGGATACCAAGTTTCATCGTAATCGAACCGGTAGTTTTTGCGTGATGCCTGAACAAACAGACAGACAGACAAAAAAAATTTTAATCAAATTTTTGGGTTCGGTGTGGGTCTAGTAACACCCCCTGCCATTTATTTTTTTGATATTTTCAATGTACAGAATTTTCACTTCTACAGATTTATTATAAGTATAGATTACAGGCATGGAAGTAAGTACTTGCCTTTTTTGCATTACTTACCATTTTTACAAAATTGTATATTGATAACTCTATGAAATTTCAAAAAACTTTTTAATACTATTGGGAGATAGATTCATACAAACACGCAATGATAAGTGTATTACTACAAAGCACTGCAGTACAAAACTTAGAACTTTTGTGAGGGGTTACTCTGTGCCACGAAGTTCGTGCTAATTCGGAAGCACGAAGATTACCGAATCGCATACTTTTTCTGGTTTGCCTGTACCTACTATTACACCTAAAGTATTTATGGTATTATCATATAAAAAGTAATACAGAGGTTAAAGTGTAACAATATTATTACATTAGCATTATTTGGATTTTAGCATGCAGTCGCAGAAGAGCTGAACTAGAAGCTGAAGGCAGGGTTTCTACGCTCCATTGTACTGCAAATGGTGATTACGAGCAACTGCAATGTGACGATGGGATGTGCTGGTGCGCCCAGCCTAGGACAGGCCAGCCAATCGTCTCTCCTATTCCAGAAGAAGACATGACTCGACTGCCATGTTGTACGTATTTGGATGTCGTTGAGGAAACACAAAAATAAGCTTTTATAACGGTGTACACGCATGTGACACAAGATGTTAACCTCTTTGTTAAAGTACTGAGTAGCTCGATACCAGGGGCCTAAGTCTACTAATTTATAAACGTCACAATGGTGTCATAATGGTTAGTTTTTGACAGATTTGCCATACAAAAACTGTCAAAAACTAACCATTATGACACACCATTGTGACGTTATAGGCCCCAGGTCAAATCCTTGGAGAAATAATAGTAGTTATGGCTCTTATTTATGAGACAAGTTTAGTCTATATTTCCTCGTTGAAATGAAGATCGAACTTCTTCCCTGTATGCCTGATTCCGTTGTAGAACTGGTCAAGTCTATAAGCTACTCTAATACCTCACAAAACACTTTATCATCAAAGAAGGATGACGATAAGATATAAAGCAGTTTGCACGACAATACAAGTAGTACAATAAATCCATAATAACTTCGCCACAGTTCATCATTCGTTTGTCAAGTAGATGCAACAACAGGATACACACAATATTCACAAGTGATTCACAGTCTCAAGATATTGAGTGACCAAAGGCAATTGTACACAATCAGTATGACAACGAACAACGAACCCAGATACACTTGTTCAAATACGCTTTATATGAAAGCACCTAAGGTATGTTTGTTTCATAAAATGCAACCATTGAGAACAATGTTTGGTGTGATCAAAGAAACACCCCGTTTAAAAGGCATTTCGTAAAAGGCACTAATGTTACGCAGGCCTCTAAAATAAAAAAAAAATAAAAAATAACAAACTTTGCAGATATCAGTTTTTTTTAATGCAAATGGCCATACACTGCAAAGTGACCTGGTTTCTGAAGAATCTACTTCTGCGCGTCGTGCAACATTTATGCATATAGGTAGTAAATACAGGTGTGGGTGCGACCGGCACAAGGCACATGTCCACACTCCACAGTGACGTCATACTACAGAGGGCAGCCACCCTACTATTCCGTATCGATCGCTGCGAACATAAACAAAAACCTAAAATGCTTCGGATGCCTAAAACATTTTCTAATAATAGACCAATGTAGTAGATTTCACCTCACACAATTTTAACAGCCTTATCGTAATTCAATGGTAAGTAGATGTCTGAAATGATGTTTAATTTCGTAAAGTGTAAGGAAAACAAGAAACAAAATGTCTATACAACTAAATCTATAAGTAGTATAGACAAGAGGTTTTTTTTTAAAAATATTTATCTTTAATTACAGATAGCCCTGCAGTTGCTGGAGAGCAATATTTAAGAAAATGCGAAAGTTTAGTAATAGCCAGAGCCGTGATAGCGAGAGAGCAATTGGAACATGGCACCAGATTCCTCGGTAACCCTGTTTCATATTGTGACTACGACGGAAGCTATGGACCATTCCAAATAAGGAACGGCATGTAAGACGAATTTATTTTCTAACTTGTTTGTGAAGCAGAACTTAGCTTAGTGCGTCTTTGGGTTAACTTCCATAAGGATTCAGGATTTTTAACTATATGTGACTCTGCTGAGAACAACAGTAGTCCTTCCTTTCATGTATTGATAACTAATTTTAAAATGTTTCAGAGCTTACTGTACTGGTCGAGATGGAGAAATATTGGGTGCATGGCAGACAACGACGAGTTCAATGCAGGGAATGAATTGCAGTAAGTATTCAATTTTTTTAAATGCTACTTGGAACTTATAGAAAGCCACGTATTCTCATATATTTCGACAACTAGCTGGAGTAATTAGTTAACAAGTAATGACTTTTCCCTCTCATCTATTTAACAAAATTAAGTACTTAAACGCAGTCAGACAGAATCGTAGAAATTGGATTAGTTACTTAGTTCAGTAAGTCGGCCGCCGACTATGAACGGAGAGCTTCCATTACAAAATGTATGAAAATAAGGGTTCCTTGTTTACTACGGAACCCTAAAAACAACTTCAGCCGCCGCTACTGATTGTTCTTTTATCTTTCGTACATTTTCACTGTCGCTGTCGGCGGCCGACTATACATTCAGTGTGAACAAGGCCTAAGTTTTAGTTCTTCTTAATTTTGGAAAGAGTAGTAGTATGTATGTTTAGAGTTACACAACAGTTAAGATATTCAAGTTTGAACATATTTTTTCAAGTTGTATTCTGTGGGTGGTGTTTAGGCGGAATGAGAGCTTATCCGGCTATAGATAAAAAATATTTCGTAATTACTTGACACTGAACTAGCGATCTCAATAAATTGCTGCTCTGCTTAAACCCTTTTCAAGAAAGTGGTAGACACAGCAAATCAAACTAAAATGGCCATAATATGCTGAATATACCTATGAAATGAATTGTTTATTCTGTAAATATGATATGGGATTCACTTTTACACGTCATAATAAAAAATATTAGAACTAAGCTAGATGAGGTCGGATTCGGATATAAAAGAAGACATAGGTATAATGTGAGTAATGTTACTTCCGCGTTTCACTAAAATAGTATAGTTGTAGTATATTTTGTTTTCCTTTTTTAATCAATTTCATCTACACTATGTGCATATATTATACTGACTACATGCACATACTGGGTCGTGCAAACTGGCGCGTCGCAACACCGGTAGAACAATTTCTATTCATAGAAATTGTTCCACCGGTGTCGTATCGCGCCAGTCTGCACGAGCCTTTAAACAAGATAGGCTGGAGGGCATCAGCGGTACCGTTAGCATGGCTCATTCGCATTGTGCCACCACGACCGGTTGTCGGCCGTGACCCTGTTCCCGATACGTTGTACGGTGCCACCCATCCTACCATTCAGCTGGAATGCGGAGACTAACACACTTCACCAATTAATTCAACAAAACTTGCCCTCTGACAGGTGAATTGATGATCAAAGCACGTGCCACTCCAATTATGTACCTATGTCAATTTATATTCAATGATAGCAGAACAATATGTGTGTAATGGGCGAATGTGGCAAGCCTCTATTGCCATAAATGTCAGATCCTAACAGAAGTTCACGTAAATTATGTTTATGACACTTGATTTTACTATTATGATCCGAATCTTTATATCCTTATGTAATTTTATATTAAAAATTCTCAACAAATTTCATCGCGACAGTTATGAGAAATTAATTGACCGTGAACCACACCTTTGCCGATAAGTCGATCGGATTGAACAAGTATTTTATTGTTAGCTAAACCTTGAAATTGAAGCCTTGACTATGTTGTTGTTCTTTTCATTGCAAACTTCATTGGGTGCTAAAATATGAGAGTTTTAAGTTTTTTTTTAATAGAGATATTGGACACAAACTACACACAGCCTGTGTCTTGGGCACCATTAAATAAAACATCTTGGATAATAAGAGCTATATATTTAAATTGTTTTACGTCTGATGAATAGCAACTTCCGAAATCGGGCCATTTGTCATGGTGGTCCAATAGCAGTAAATAGAAACCCGTTTGACTTATTAACTGAGCTATAATTTGAACAGATTGTGCGCGAGACACCATGCTGTACTTCCCTGATCGTGGCATGACAGTGACCGAGACCTGCCTCGCGAACGGCAACTACCAGCCGAACCAGAACGTGGGAGACGTGTACTACTGCGTCGATACAGATGGCTACCATCAGGAATTATCAGATACAGAGCCAGATTGCTCTAGTTATGCTTAATTATGTTTTTCTTAAAATTACTTTCATTTTATTAATACTAAAACATATAGGTAGCAATTAATGTGTTTTTATTTTTTTTACTAAATACTAACACTAAATATTCATAAACTTTACTGTACTAACATTCTGTGGATTTTAATATGAAATAATAAAAAATAAATATTTAGCAATTTCTCATATAGGTATTTAGTTTCGTAACGTATGTGTTTGTTTATTTCATCATCATCATTTCAATCATCCACTGCTAGCAGTTGGTGAGTCTGGGCTGAAAAGAAAGGGAACTACCTAGGTATAGGGGGGCTACCTAGGTATAGTTTAAGCCGCTTCCATCATGCGGTTCCCGCAACCGGACGATATCATCAACCCAACGCGGTTTTAGACGTTTATTTTCTTATATTCATGAATATTTATGAAGATTTGATTAGCAAAAAAAGTGGCATTAAAAAAAATATCATTCAAGATTAACTTAATAATGAAACCATCTCAGCAATCCTAGAAGTATCAGATTAAGGCCGTTTAGTAGATAAAATCAAAGTCGTACACACGGCTACATAGATCAAGCTATACTGCTAAACAATTTCAGTATAAGCTGACCTCTCATTGTACGGAAATCCTATACAATGCGGGATCAGCTTATACTGGAAATGTATAGCTTGATATTTATGTAGCCGTGTGTACCGTACTGTGTAGTGCCAATCCAAGCCCAAAACTACTACTAAAATATAGACTTAAAAAGTAATGTGTCAGGGTTTTTCAAAAATCTACTCCTAACGGGGTGTAAATACGTTTACGAGGTGGATTTTACTCCTACTTACGTCAATTAACTAGAAAATAGGTATAATTCATGTTTAAGTCATACAATAGAAATGTAAGTACCAAACGCTTCTCTAATCTAACGGCTCGTGCAGACCGGCGCGATATCGCGGGCGCAACAGGCAGCGCAACCCTTGTCTGTCGCGTTCGCGATATCGCGCCATTCTGTACGAGCCTTAAAATCTTATTCCTATAATCTATAAACTTATACTTATTTATCTAAATAAATGTTAAAGATCGTAAATATTAATTTACGAAAACTATCTTTCAAAGGTGGGGTTTCAAGGGTGGGGTATTGAATTTTTTAGAGGAAAATACGAAATCCACGCGAACGATGTCGCGGGCAAAGTGCTAGTACTACATGAATGCACAAAAGCTTACGTACCGGATAAATGGATGCTCGTTAGACGATCCAAGCACCGCGTAGCGTGTGTCACCCGACGCCAGGGTGCCGCCGCCCGCTCGGCGTGCAAGCTCTTCCATCTGGAACATGCGACTTGGGTTACCATTGCTGCAAGCCGACCACACCCCACCTGCTGCCACGACAAAGTCGCGACCACGTTGTTGAAAAAAATCTATAGGCTAATATATTGACGTTGTGATAGAGGACCGTCGCCGTCGATCGGACATTTCTTTCATGCTAATTTAATTCATTTAATTGCAATGCCAGAAACATTTCAGGATCAAACTGTTCAGAAAATGTGGAGAAATATCGAGATTATATTCAATGTGGTTTTTCTTCTTAGACAAAAAAAAAAGAATTGCATAGCGTGGTCATGATGCCACGATATGCAATTCTTGGTTGGTAATTAATCGCCGTTTCTTGACATAGGGAATTAGGGACGCTGCTACCCTTTCTCTCCACAATTCCACGTAGACCTGCGTCACCTCTTACGACATCCACGTGAGGTTTAATGAAACTGGGGCAAAGGTATGTTACGGCTCGTACAGACCGGCGCGATATCGCGGGCGTCACAGGCAGCGGGCCTCTTGTCGCGCCCGCGTTATCGC
Source organism: Eupsilia transversa (assembly GCA_914767815.1). NCBI lineage: Eukaryota > Metazoa > Arthropoda > Insecta > Lepidoptera > Noctuidae > Eupsilia > Eupsilia transversa. The sequence continues at coordinate 6,228,140 of OU611886.1, read as the reverse complement.
GCTAGTGTGTACAAGCCTTTACAGGTACTGCTGTGTCGCCTTTACAAGAGAAGAAAGAGAAAAGAGAGAAGTATTGTAGAAAAGTGTCTTCGTTATGAAGTTTTCGATCAGAACAACGTCCTGTACAAGATATGCTTGGAAATAAATAAGGATAACTGGGTGTTATCGTGTTACTCTTAACTAACTTGGATACTAACCTAGCCTATTATGTAGGTACACTAATCAGAATTAAGTTTTATGCATAATCTGCCTTCAAGTCATGGTCAGGTACGTTGAATGCTCCTTCAGTTTCTATAGGTAAGTGGCAACTAAAATATTATGTTACTTGGGTCATTTTGCGAATACAAAATTGCCCTCCCATGCTGATATTATGCCACCGCTAATTAGGGCAGTGTTCGCGAAGGACTTGTTACATTTTTCACCCAGTTTGAAAAAGGAGAGCAAAGACGACTTGTTGTATATTCGTAGTTTTTTTACTACGGCATGATAAGTTTTAATTATTTCTACATTGTTAATGTTGTGTTATGATCCATAGGTACGTGTCAAGAATTTTCTTACGTTTTTTGCAATGAGCAGGTCAGTGTCAGGTTGTATGTTGATCGCTGATTCGCGACAGTAACGAATATGTATTTTAATCATTACAATCGTCAATTAAATCATTTACAGGCACTTTTGAATTATCAAGGAGTCGGTCAGTCAGAAAATTGAAGCTAATTTCCCACTCCAAATAATAGGTTCCGATGAAGAAGAACGGAGAAAGTCCATGGAAACTTTTGAAATCAAAACAACTGTTTTAGATCACGTAACCGTTTACTGTATGTAGGCCTCTTCAAAATTTTTGGAATTCTTGAACATTTGGATGAAAATTGAATTGAATTTTTTTATAATAGAGCGAGATTGTAACCTTTTTGTAACCATTTTTACTACCTACATCCAACAATTAAAAGAAATCAGACATAGTAACAAGAAAAGACACTAAATGGGCCAATATACAGTACTTAAAAGGTTATTTACCTATATCTAATTTAAAAATGTACCCGAGGTAATAGTGTGAAAAGGGGTCACTGGCTTGCTAATTTATAGGCTTGGCATTGAAACCCAAAGACCATAAAGGTACGTATACCGCCTACTAAGCAACGAATACCATAGCCACACAGAAACAACTTTGAAATAAAACTTAATGGTGCGCTTCTTTTTCGGCCTATAGGAAGGTATTTATTTATTTATTCATGTACATATAAAACACTTATTAGTTATTAGAGAAAAATACAAGATAGATGGCAATCGATTGCAATGCCTTTTATTTTGACAGTTCAGTTCAGCCACGTTTTTTGTTGGAGTTTACGTATTACAAATTACGACGGATGTAAGTAAGTTAGGTACGTAAACTTTGATAAAAAATCATCTGGATGAGACGCTGACTTGATAAACAAGACAAAAACTAAAAATACTAACATATTTATGTTTTCTTATATGGTTAGTTGCGGCCTTTGCGGTTTGAAGACTGTAATATTATGAACTGGACACATACGATACTTCTATAAAATTATGCTTGTCTGTAATACATTAATCTTTTATTTTTGTTTGTTTTAAAAACCACACGCCTGTAATCCTCGAAGGGCTAGACAGAGATGCTTAGCACATCTGTGGGGTAATTACATAACACACTATGACAATACCCTTTTATTTTGACAGTTCAACGGCATTCATTGCATTTTTTACATTTTTGAACAGACGAATTTTGTAAACTAATGCAGCAACAGAACGAATATCTTTCGTATTGTGAAAGAAAGGGTGCAGGTTATTGTATTTCGTACTCGTCTTGTGTGTTGTATAAAAACACTTTACATACCCGCAAAAGACGTGACACAGGTTTCACGAATGAAACATTAGAATGATGGTGAATCAGCTTTTTTAATAGTTATTGTTTTACTTGAGTTTCAAATTAAGTTTACAATGATGGTAAATAGACATAGAAAATGTATTTGTATGAAAATAGGTTACTTTACTTATAACAATAACTGTCTGGATTACCCTGTAAGGTCTTCAGAAGAATATAATATAAGTAATAAATTACTCACTTTTAAAAATTCATCACATTAAAAAAAAAAAACTACGAAAAGCGGGACTGTCTGACTGTCCACGAAATGTCCCGTGGGAGACCATGCGGGTACATTTAATTTTGGGGAAAAATCAGGACGTCCCGACGTATTAGTGCACAATAATTCGAAAAATTATGTGTGCGTGTACCTAAATGTAGATAGGTACCTCGATAAATGTGCAATAGGCGAGCTAGGTAGGGTAAGACACAGATTATAGGTGACATGATTATGTATTACCTTATCTGTTTCTGAATAATTGCAATGATCGTTCGTTTCATAATTATTATGTAAAGTTAGAGACAGTAACAAAGCACGGCGATGTCGCTCTATCCAACGAGTACCTACAGTCCTGAATCGAGTCGAGGGTTGTTGATGGAGGGTGGACCGGAGCCCGGAGGGCGCCGCGTCCGTAGTTCCGTACCCCACCACTTGGACACGCCACGACCCCTCTCGACAGCACGCGAACGGCGAACAACACGTATCGTATCGATGGATGTTCTTATACTTTTACCTGTCACTATCGCCTACTTTGTTTGTATGCTTAGAAGATACAAACGTGTAGATATGATACTTTATCAGTTGAAACTGTGAGAAAGTATTTCTACTGGAACACAAATTATGTCACGTGAATATGACGAAAATATCGAATGTGTAAATAGCATCATTACAAACTTTACAGAAGTAATGTATGTCTGGCATAAGATAAATTAATATTAAAACATTATTATAAAATTGTTTAGTTATCAAAAATATAAAACTACATGCTTTAGGTGGATGTTTACTCGGTAGCAGTCAAGGTGGATAATGTTCTTGGCACTGTTCTTAACTTTTTGAGAATTTGCCTTGTTACAGTGCAGTGTTCACAGACTGGATTTCATATAACATAAGTAAAATAATTAATTTCCCACCAATTATAATATCTAAGCCCATTCTACTTAGAATAATTTTGGATTTCCAAATCTTGATTTAAGAGTCAACTTGAGTAAGTATAGTAGAAAAGGAGATCCGCCAAATCCCATACAAAAAAACCCCAGGCCCGGCGCAAAAGAAATGTATCTCATATTTTAGAGTAATAATAGTAGAAATATTGTAAAGTATCGCTATTGCCAAATTCGGTGGCTAACTTAGTTTTTTTGCCCGGTGAAGTTTCATAAGCGCTAGATGTAAAAATATCTGTTTTCTGTGCTTAACTGTCGGAAATATGTCACTGAATTGACTAATCGGGGCGCCAGCGCCGCCACCGCCTAGCGGCGCTCGACAGAGTCTACATAACATACCGCTCGACTGGGGGTGAGCAGAGTTGGTCGGTTATAATTTTACTCGAACTGCAAACGGTTTTTAACCGACTTCCCAAAAAGGAAGAGGTTATCAATTCGGCTGAATTCTTTTTTTTTTTTTTATGTGTGTTTGTTCACAACTCCGTCATTTATGAACCGATTTGGAAAATTATTTTTATATTTTTAAAGGGTATACTTCCCAGGTAGTCTGGTTGTCATCAAGTCAGGATCTGATCATGGGATCTTGGAGATATCGAGGCAACTCTTCAAATATTATAGGCACACCTATAGCGATTTGGGTATTTTTTATAGTAACTCATGCATTTGCTCTTGGAAAGCACCATTTTTCACAGACCGGAACTACTCAATAATAATTATTTTATGGGTTGCGATTCGATTATTTTAATATGTTTGCCAATCAATTTATGCTAGTCACAATTCATATTATGAGCTGATGAGCCATGAGGCTATTGTAACTAAGATAAATTACAAACCGACCCACTAAAAAGCGATAAATAAAACTTTTTTACAACAAAAAAAAAAAACAACCGTCTTCCAAAAAGACACTAAAAAGTGAAAAATAACTTTAATTTCGGAAGTCGGTGTCTTTGGTTTTGTATTTTCCTTTTTTAGTGGGTCGGTACCTCCTAAGTCATTTCCGACACAGATATTTTTACATCTAGCGCTTATGAAACTTCACCGGGCAAAAAAACTAAGTTAGCCACCGAATTTGGCAATAGCGATACTTTACAATATTTCTACTATTATTACTCTAAAATATGAGATACATTTCTTTTGCGCCGGGCCTGGGGTTTTTTTGTCCCATAATTGACGCTGCCCGCTTTCTCAAAATAGCATGAAAATCGTCAACACGGGCATCTGTGCGCGGAAGCCCCATCAACATCCTAAACCCATAATTATACTGAACGCGTAGGACGTTGCAGGCCCTCTACGTATACTTCACCCACAAGCTGCATGTATAGAAGGTTTGTAATACTTGTACATAAGCAAAAAGTATAAAGCAAACTGTATTACATTTTTATATAAATACTGTAAATATATTCACATAGGTATGCAATATAAAAATATGATGGGGTTGTTGTCTCTTCCTTATTATCAGCCATAGTTTAACTACTGTGGGTAGTGTTGGCCTGTTGGGTATTGCGCAATAGAAAAACCAAATTCATTATAACCGACAACTCTGCTTATCCCTTAGTCAAGCGTTATAAACTCAAACTCAAACTCAAACTCAAAGCATTTATTTCAATTAAACCAATTACAGGCACTTTTGAATTGTCAAGGAGTCAGTCAGTCAGAAAATATGAAGCTAGATGCCCATTCCAAAGCGTAGTAGGTACCTATGGAGAAGAACGGGCAAGAAACTCCACGGACACTCTTTTAAATCAAATAAATTGTTACAAAAATTGGTTACATCATTCATGTTGAAATTACTTATACATGTGAGAACAATGTAGAAAGACGTGCATAAAAAAAAAGCGTCCGTACATAAAAATAAAAACAATTCAAAAATTACAAATAAGCCATGGCAGCTAAGAGATGACCAGCCCCAACTGACGGCGCCCGTTCACGAACATGACGCATGGATTAGCACCATTCAGCTCAACCATTTTGAAGGGAGCTAAATGATCCAACACACACGCCACCATCAGCGAGACATCTGAGTGAGCATGACATACTCACAGCCGCCAGGGCACATTCAAGTCAATGAAAGACATAATATTACCCGGTAAATGGTAGCTCTATAGTACATAGTACTCACATATGTGCTATGCAATTATATAATGCAAAAGAAATTGAGTCTATACAATGCAAAGATGTTCTTACAATCTTCAGCAGCTCCAACAGACTTTTCGAATGTTAATCAATTAGTTGTGGTTGTGGAGCAGGACCAGCATTGGCCCAAGCATTTTTATCAGTGATATAATCCCCTAACTTATAATATGCCTGCCTGCATAGTGTGCGTTTTATACATGTTTTGAATCTCGTCTCATTCAGTTGAAGTATGTGGGGAGGAATTTTATTATAACATTTTAAACAGTACCCCATGAAAGATGAGTCTACTTTAGCCAGTCTGAAACCTGGTTGAACTAATAGGTCCCTATTTCTTGTACTATAATTATGTCTATCACCTCTTTTACTAAAAAGATGTAAATTTTTTCTTACATACATGATGTTTTCATAGATATATTGACAAGGTACCGTCATGATGTTAATATCTTTAAACAGTTCCCTTAGAGAATCACGCCTGCGGAGATGATATATGGCTCTGATCGCTCTTTTCTGCAGAATAAAAATAGACTCGATGTCTGCAGCCCGTCCCCACAGTAAAATACCGTAAGACATGATACTATGAAAGTAACTAAAATATACCAGTCTCGCGGTATCTACATCAGTAAATTGACGGATTTTTCTGACAGCATATGCTGCTGAACTTAGCCGTCCTGCAAGAGATGTTAAATGAGGACCCCATTGTAGCCTTGAGTCGAGCGTGATCCCCAGGAAAACGGTTTTATCGACGAATTCTAGTTTCTCTTGATTCAATACTATCTCACAATCATTACTTTTTACATTTGGTAAAGAAAATTTTATGCACTTAGTTTTTTTCCCATTTAATACTAAATTATTAGCAGTGAACCAATTTTGGACCTGCAGTAGGGCGTTATTCACGTCGTCAAAATTTGTAGCACGTCTATCTACCTTAAATATTAATGAAGTATCGTCAGCAAATAACACCATTTGTGGTTGATTTTTTAATAAATGGAGTAGATCATTAATATACACTAAAAAGAGGAAAGGACCCAATATCGAGCCTTGTGGTACACCCATTTTTACTTTTAAACCTAGTGAATTTATACTGTTTATTTGAACTTGCTGTTGTCTATCATTTAAATAAGATTTTACTAAACTGAGCGCAAGTTTTCCAAGTCCGTAATGCTCTAGTTTCAAGAGTAAGGTTTCGTGATCGACGCAATCAAATGCCTTGGAGAGGTCACAAAAGATTCCTATGGCGTCTTGGGCCTCTTCCCACGCGTTAAAAATGTGTCTTAATAAGGTAACACCAGCGTCGGTAGTACAACGTCCTTTGGTGAAACCATACTGTTAATGTTTTAGACTCTGTCGAGCGCCGCTAGCTTTGATTGGCAAACATATTAAAGTAATCGAATCGCAACCCATACAATAATTATTATTGAGTAGTTCCGGTAGGCATCTGTGAAAAATGGTGCTTTCCAAGAGCAAATGCACGAGTTACCATAAAAAATACCCAAATCGCTATAGGTATGCCTATATTTGAAGAGTTCCCTCGATTTCTCTAAGATCCCATGATCAGATCCTGACTTGATGACAACAGGACCACCTGGGAAATATACCCTTTAAAAACATAAAAATAATTTTCCAAATCGGTTCATAAATGACGGAGTTGTGAACAAACACACATAAAAAAAAAAAAGAATTCAGCCGAATTGATAACGTCTTCCTTTTTGGGAAGTCGGTTAAAAACCGTTTGCAGTTCGAGTAAAATTATAGCCGACCAACTCTGCTTATCCCCAGTCGAGCGTTATGTTATGTAGACTCAGTCGAGCGCCGCTAGGCGGCGGCGGCGCTGGCGCCCCAATTAGTCAATTCAGTGACGTATTTCCGACAGTTAAGCACAGAAAACAGATATTTTTACATCTAGCGCTTATGAAACTTCACCGGGCAAAAAAACTAAGTTAGCCACCGAATATGGCAATAGCGATACTTTACAATAATTCTACTATTATTACTCTGAAATCTGAGATATATTTCTTTTGCGCCGGACCTGGGGCAATTTTGGCGGAACCCCTTTGTCTGTTTTAGATTAAAATTTGTACAGAGATTCTAGAAAAAAACAACCAACTTCAAAAAAGAAACACTATGAAGTGAAAAATAACTTTAATTTGGGAACTTGGTGTCTTTGGTTTTGAATTCTTTATCTTCTTAAAAATCTTTCTTTTCCAGCCACCGTCTTCCGAAATTAAAGTTATTTTTGACTTTGTAGTGTTTTGTTTTTGAAGTTCGTAGTTTTTTTTTTCACTTTTTTTCTGTGGGTTTTCCCCACACAACTTCTTACTACCTTATAGGTAAATAATACTTACCACTACCTTATAGGTAAATAATAGTGACAAGATAACTTCCTGTATAACATCATCCACATAGACTAAGTGGTAAAAAAAAAACTGTTGAAGCTAACTCAAAAACTACCCAAGCAAAGTGGGGCGACCGCGCAAGCTTTCTCTACCAAATGAAAAAAATATTTTCATAATCGGTCAACAATAAATTGACGAAAATATAGACCATACATTAAAAAACCAAAAAAATCATACTGACAAACATAGAACCTCATCCTTTTTGGAAGTTGGTTAAAATGCAGTCTAAAAGCAAGTATTGTCTTAGGTGATATGCTGGTTTATTAAATTCTCAAAGAATACACAGCAAAGAGAACAAAACCTTTCGAACTAAGAACGGACAATGACTAAATTATACAATTATGTGATTTTGAAGAAGGTATTAATAAATTTACATTTGTATTTGTCTAAATTTAATAATCATAAGTAATCACGCATTGTGTTGTGTTCATCGTTGTGGAATTAAAACGGCTTTTACATTATTTAAATTAGTTTCTGTAACTTATTCCAAATCACAATAGAAGGTTAATTAATTAAATTGTAATTTTTTATTTCAATAGAGAGCCAACAACCAAAACGATGTATCAAAGCAATACGGCAATTTTTTTATTAATCTTTATAGAGAACCTGAACCCAACTAGTTGGGCAGTAACAGTCAAAAACATCACAGCTTCATAGCTTCAGCGGCAGTAACACTTAGGGCGAACCAATAAAAACTGAACACAACCAGCACATAAACCATGTTTTTAAGAGCTGTCAGTGTTATTATCTTTGGAATATTGACACTGACAGCTCTTGAACTTGGTTTGGTTGTGCTGATCGAGTTCAGTTTCATTGGTGAAATTCGCACTTAATAAATATAATCCCTGACTCTTCCTCAAACTATTCATCATTGCAGACAAAATCTTATTTTTCTGGGCTTTTATTGGTCAGTGGGTTGTCTTAGGGGATTTGAGGCATTACCTATTTTATTCTTAACTCACTTTCAATTATATGTGTCATAGCTTTTTCAATAGTTATGATAGTCTAAAATAAGTAAGTACCTACTTGTGTGCTTTATACCACCCCTAAGATGACCCACTGACCCACTCTTTTGGTTATTTAGTTTGCAAATAAATAATAAGTCAAGTTATTATAGTATTCAGAAATGTGCTGTGATAATAGGTTGTATCAAAATTTAAAATTATAGTTTAAATGAATTGAAAGCAGATTTTACAAGGTTTGGTAAAAGTTTGTTGCTATTTATTTATTCAAATTAATGTGTCATGAAAGTCTTTTTTTTTTGTATTTGTTTTGTTGTATTATCAAACCACAATAATTACGTAGGTATCAGAAGGTGGTTCAGAAACAAATTAAGTGTAGTGTAGCATTCTGTCAAAATTACCTGCATATTCATAATACAATAATTCTGACTAAACAGTTACAGGTTTACTCAAATCTTTAAGTAGTAATATTGTGGATTTATACACATAATTATTATACATTTTTACTGACCTTAAAAGAGCGTCACGTTTTCTCCAACTTGGTGCAATCCGGTTTGCCACATCAATACCAATTTGTAACACATAACAGACTAATAGATTACCTATCACAATTTCACTTTTTTCACAATACTCAATAATTCTTTACGGAGGTAGCTACTACTCTCTACGTATCTAGACCACACGCCCACAAAATAGCGTACACAAACAGTATTCGGAAGCTAAAATTCTAAGTAGATGCTTCTAATAAACGTCAATAACCCGGGCCTAGCGGCTGTGAAGACTTTAACTCGGCAAAATGAACACAAATTAGTATTGGTTTCGATAATCTCAATAAACTAATAGCTTACTGCATTACAGCTCAAATAAAAAAAATATTATGTACAGTAGATCATTTCATTCATAAATAAAATAAAAGTACTAGCCACTTCCCTAGCTTTTCGTCGTTCACTCTCGCTGGTCCCGGAATGGCAGTGTTACCAGCTCAACTCAACACAGAGCTCACGCAAGAATTATTGTTTCTCCCAAACGGTAGAAAATAAAATAGTTTTTTTTGCATTTTGTAATTGAAAGCAATTTCATTTTATTTATTCATAGACTAGGCACACACAGACAGTCGCGTAATGTGGGTAATTGCCGCCCAATTAGACTATTTAACCTATGGACCCGACTCGTTTAATTATACCCTTAATCTGAGATCAGGGTAGATTTTCAGATTTTGAATGCTCTAAACTTACAAGGAATGCGTCAAAATATCAGATAATTCGATATATTCCATGGAGGTCTTATATAATAGCGTATAAATTCAACAACCTGTCAGTCAAAATAGGTTGGTAGATTTCATTTTTGTTGTTGGTGGTGTTAAAAATTGGTTTTTGGGTAACGTCTACCCAGGTCTACCCTATCTATTGTAGGTACTCTGTGGTGACCATGAGTGAAGGTTTATATAAAAATATCTTCATGGTGGTGACGTTTCTGATTGTGGAAAATAAATTATTGATGTATTGAGGTTCCCACCTGTAAAAAACAAGTGTAAGTGGTAATAGAAAAAATAAGTAAATTAGGGCGAAAGCGTCAGGGTAGCCAAATAATTACTTATTTGGGTACCTAATTCAAATTTTCTTACGTTTTATTCAATTTGCAGGTCAGTATCTGGCGGTATGGTAGTCTAAATATGATTCGCGGCCGTATCAATTATTTATATTTAGAAAAATAAATATTTGATCAAAAAGTTTTGACCTGCAAATTGCAAAAAACGTAAAAACATTTGAATTTCACGGGCTACCTTAGCGCACCCCATTCATATCCCTTAACGTATAATTAGCAAATATATTATTGTAATAATCACCTTTTAAAATTTAGATACCGGATAGGATTTTAAATGTACATTTTGGCGCCAAAAATCCGCCATTTTGATTTTTTATAATTTTATATACTCATCGACACTAGCCTAGCACAACCTGGCTAATAAAAAATTACATATCACTCATCAAAATCAGTTCAGCCGCTTTGTAGTTATGAGGGAACATAGAGACGGACATACATACATACATACAGGTCAAACACATACCTATCCCTCCTTTTTGGCTTCGTCGCAGTCGGGTAAAAAGTAAACAAGTTTCCGTACAACACAGGTAAGCGTAGCTGGATGTGGCACAAAATTATTGTAGGGAATGTGAATTTGTCATGATGTACACGTACCTACTGTTTGAGTCATTGTTTTAAAGTGGTCATGGATTTCGATTCTGTGATGCATTTGGGTAATTTATTATGAAATTTGGATTCTTCAATAAGTATGAAGGATCCAAATAATACAAGGTGGAATAATTTTGAGATGGGGCAGTAAGGGCAGCTACCTTCACCGTTGTAGCTTCAGGAACGCGGTCTTAGGAGACTATCCTTAACTTTTTGAGATATTTTGATCTGCATTCACAGATTTTGAAAAAAAGTACAGTCAGCAAGAAAATAGGCAGTCTCCTAAGAACGTTTTCTTGTAGTTACGCAACGGTTAAAGTAGCTGCCCTTACTACCCCATCTCAAATTCCACCCTGTATATTTGTAATCACGTTCGTCGAAAACGGCTCTAATGATCTCTATGAAAGTTACAATATACAGGTTTACGTTTAAAAATCGTTTTCCCTATTTTCACCCGAGCAGAGCTCGTTCGACCCGCACCCTAATTGCGTAACACACGATCAATAACAATCTGTTTCTTTTTGACAGTTCAACAACATTCGTTGCGTAATTTACGTTGTTCAGCAGACAAATTTTTCGAACATACGGAGCAATGGATTAGCAATATTCTTCAAAATGATTCCGATTATGATTGATCGTGTAGTACTTACTAAATATAATAGAGGTAACTTCGTTATGATTTTCTATAGTAAAACAATTACCTATTATTTTATGTTTCAGGTGTACCGTACCTACAACATGATAATATCCAAACTTTTTGTTTGGAAATATCATGTTGTAGGTACGGTTCGTATACTTGTAGAGTGGACTGTATCTGTATATTCTTAGTTCACTGATTCAAATTCGACTCGCAGGACTATAAAATCATGGTTCGTCTATCTAATAGTGTTCGTACACTTGCAGAGTTGTTGTTGGGCAAAGTGCGTAGAGAAAATATCACTACTTACATCACGTTAGATTTTTACGTTAAAGTTATAGTTACAATACAAGTAAAACTGTTCACAACTTTCTCTAATGTTAGTCACCGCGTAGCACTTGCTCATTATTTGTAATGGATGCAGGGACGTAGCTACCGCCGTATCAATGATACGAGGCCATACAGGGGCCCCCTGGTATGTCAGCAAAAATTCGTACAATAGTGGTGTCGATTCTGTTGTACAGTGGCCAGCACATCAAGCTACCCAAAACTGTCAAACTTTCCCAATCAAACTTGAACCTAATGCTTTAGCGATAAAGTTTAAAATCTACTAAAGTAATTTGACAGATTTTAGTAGCTTGATGTGCTGGCCACTGTACACCGAACTAATCTAACTAAACTATCACAAAAACTCCTTACTTTTGGGGGTCGAAATTTTCGTGTATTCCCGTTGTCCCCGTAGGCCATGTCCCCGTCCCCTTAGTTCCCTACAAAGGGAAATTAATAAAATAATTAAAATTACTTCCCGTTGTCCCCGTTAATTTATTGTAATATCGCCCGCCAAGACGAGCCAAGCGAAGCGCAAGGGCATTTTTCCCGAAGCGCTTCGTCGTTTTTTTGAATCCTCATAACTTGGGTTATACTTGTCAAATTATGCCCGTTGTCCCCGTTGCGTAAATTATAAGCTAGTGGTTGCCGCGGCGTTGTAGTGCGTCTGGAATGTTTGCTGCAGCTCGCACGGATGGCTTTCACGCCATCATGACGGATAGGAATGAACGGTAAGGAAATTTATGACGTCCCGTTGTCCCCGTAACGGGGACACAGATTACGGGAACAACGGGAATACACGGAAATTTTCATTATTTAATTCATTAAAAAAAAGATACAGAAAAGAGATACTTTATCTTTTTTTCGTTACGGGGACAACGGGACGTCATTCCCTTACCGTTAACTTATTTATGAGTAGTTATGAGGATTCAAAAAAACGACGAAGCGCTTCGGGAAAAATGCGCTTGCGCTTCGATTGGCTCGTCTTGGCGGGCGATATTACAATAAATTAACGGGGACAATGGGAAGTAATTTTAATTATTTTATTAATGTCCCTTTGTAGGGAACTAAGTGGACGGGGACATGGCCTACGGGGACAACGGGAATACACGAAATATTGATATTTCAGCAGGTAGGAACCTATATTTATATAGAAATAGGAAATCTTTGTATATGTAGCATATGTAGGTGTCTTTCTGTATTAATGATCAAAAGAAAACCTAATCTTTCGAAACAGCGGCAGCGTGCCCAATATTTCGCCGCTCCTTCCTGGCACGCCACTGGCAGGGCTGCCAGATTGTATAATTGGATACAAAAACTGTATAATTTGGTTACTGATTGTATCCTCTTTGTATCCTGGACCCTCATGTATAATTGGATACGGAAAGCCTAAATTCTATTATCTGAGTTTTGTGGTGTTTGTGAGTTCTATGGTGATATTTTTTGAGTTGCTATATGGATGCGCTTTAAGCCTGTGAGTAAATACCATTATAAATTTAAAAAATAGTAGGTAAGTTCACGTGATTAATCATTATTGTGTATGTTTGAAAAATTTAAGCCCTGTTTGTATCCTTTTATTCAATTTTGTATAATTTCAGAAACATTGCCGAATCATTTGGAAATATCTACTGGCAGCCCTGGCCACTGGCACTCACACAGTGAACTAGTCTCGTCGAGAGCGCACGTTGTACACTCGATTATCATTGCTGAATCGGTGAAGTTCTCGATGCATTTTCCCATTCGTTGTTGGGTGGTAGTGGTTAATTTGTTTAAAGCTTTTATGGAGTACCTTTCCTACTCAGCGAAAACGATTATGACTCCGATACAAATATTCCAAATCTGTTGAGATCAAAACGCCTTTGATGGTAAAATCCATCACCTTGGTCACCTTGGTCACCTTGGTAGAGCTACCGTGGCAGAGGGGTAACAGGGTTAATACACAACTACCATTATAAAATCATACAAGGAGGGTCCAGTTCTAGAAGTTAAATGGTCTAAGATTTTAAATCAAATCAAATCAAATTAAATCAATGTCTTTCTAGTTAACTTTTTCGAGTATCAGTGTAGAAAAGTTCCCTATGTTTTTCAATAAAAACTTACTTTTTATGTAAACCCCGTGTAACAAAACAGATAGTCAAAAGAAAATTAATAGCATAAATGTCAATATATCTTGAAAATAGAAGATCAAAAATGTAAATCCTGGTGTCAAACCAAAATGGTTAAATTAACAATGTAACTAAAATAAACCGAAATGAAATAACAATAGTAAAACATACACGTTTACGCCTTAACATATTATGGGTAAGTAATCACAGTAATTAAGTATTTAGAATTTCCAACTTGAAGTAGACACTAATGACAGCTTTGTACAAAGAAGCCTGCAAATGTAGATTGATTTTATCCATAAAAGAAGCCAGCCTCGTGTAAATTTCACTGCCACTCATAATTAATTCGTATTTTAATAGTAACAGACATGTGTATAATATCATACAAAAGTTCAAATGCAGTGAAAGATGCAAAAATGTTTTCCATTCCATTTCCATGTTGTTTACGCACAATAATTCTAAATTGAACTTCGTTTATTATTATTTTCTTTAGCAGTGCTGAAATGATATAATGATAAGTGCATAATTTTGTAAAAATAAAATCCTTAGACGCAACGCACACGAATGACGTTTGCTCTTAAAATATGAATAGGCGCGAATACATGTGTGTTATTAAAATTACGTAATAAATATGAGTACAATATTGGATTAATTAGGTATAACGACCTAAAATACTAAATTAGTACGCGCGACAGGCATTGAACTTTTGTACAAAGTTGTGAGTGCTTTGCATAAATTGAGGTGGTGAACAAAAGTAAATGTTAAAAGTTTTGCCAGGTACCTACATGGTACATGTCGATACTATCGTAAGCAGATGTTATCTTCCTTCTAGTTAAGTGCTCTCCTATTCACCTCATTTTACTTTAGTTCTTCACCTCTCAAAAAGGATTGACTCTAAGAATATCTTTTTCTTTTAACTTTAGTGTAAAATTTTGAAGCCGGTCGCGGTGGAGAATCTAAAATAAATGTCCAGCAGTATCAATATAACATGAGCAAATATAGTGAGTATCACTCATTCATTCATGTTATACTTAGGTTACTAACGATGTAGTGGTTACAATTCATGATAGGTATAGTTTCGGTTATTCGTACGTACTCGGGTTTTATTTTTCACGATTCCAGTGTTTGATTAGGCACCTACTTGCTTCAATCCTAGTAGGTAAGTTGTATTTAATTTAATTTTATATATTCGTAGAATGAGTGGCAGTTTAATAATTTTGTTGACGCTGGCTTCTATTGACATGTCAAGTTGATATAATATATTAACTTTTTTTTGCAGAGAACTAACTGACTTGTAATGGCTCCAGTAATACACCCACCATGCGTGCCATCTTCCTCATGCACACCGGTCCGCTGCCATCCTACTCCCCCGCCATGCCAAAATCCAGAAAAATGCCTCAAAAAAACTATTTCAAAGGGCATAAGGCCATGCCGCAGTGCAGTATCTATTATGGCAACAAGATCGAAGACGAAATGTACCAATTGTGGAAAAGTTAAAACACTCTCCACTCCAGCACAGAGAGTTAAACACGTTGAAAAATATTTAAGAACAAAAACAAGAGAACGTAAAATGAGGAAGAGAGATAGACTTCAAGGATCGCACACATATTTGAAGTATACGAGAAAAAAGGGCTCCAGGAAATCAAAAGCTGACTGTTGCGCAGGCCATGGTCACCGAGGTCGACTGAAAAGACCGTTTAGATGTAAATGTGCAATATTGTAAGACGTGTTATGTTCGCAGACTGGGAGATGAACTATTTTCCGGTTGCAATACATTACCGATTCAACTATTTATTTAATAACAACCTATAAAAAAAAAGTAACTGCTTATTTTATTAATACGCTCTGTCCTCCCTGAACACTGCCTGATTTCAATTTCAAATTTAATGTTATGGAAAATTGTGTTCGTACAATTCGATACCTATAGGTAGGTAGGTAGGTACCACATTTCGGGTAAGATGAAAATGGTTATTATCATTATCTAGTGAGGCTGGCTTCTATAACATGATTGCTTATAGTTTAATTATGTAGTTTGTTTTTTGTTAATGTGTCCAACAACTATAATCTATAAATAAAACTTATTTATTTTATTTACAGTATTAAAACGATTATGCTGCTGGTTATCGATCCACTATGTACCTACACAAAGAGCAGTTTGTTTTGAGAGAAAGCGCCAGAAATGTCGCTTTACTGGAATCCATATTATGCAATTGCATAGGTATCCGGAAGGATGCGCTAGGAGATGATGCATACAAGAAGGCTCGAACCAAAGGCTCGAGCCAAAGGCTCCTAGCACTATAATTTGTACCCATTCGACGAAAAATTTACTACTTACTTGTACTAGATATTTCACTCCCGATTACGGTGACTTTTACGGGTAAACTTGCGCTTAGCTTAGTAAAATCATATTTGTATGATATACTGCAGCAAGTTCAAATAAATGGTGTGAATTCATTGGGTCAAAATGGGTGTACCACAGGGCTCGATATTGGGCCCATTCCCCTTGTTTAGTAGGTATATAAATGATTTACCTCATTTGTTGAAAAACCAACCACAAATGGTGTTATTGGCTGATGAAGCGTCATTGATTTTTAAAGTACAAAGACATGCACAGGAGCTTGACGACGTTAATAACGCTATGCTTAAGATCCATAATTGGTTTACTGTAAATCATTTGGTATTATATGACAAGAAAACTAAATGCATAAGATACGCGTTACCGAATGTTAGAAGAGAAGAAATTTAAAACATGCATTAAACGCACACTATGTAGACAAGCATAATTATATGAATTATTATACGTTTTATGATTATATCGTAGATAAAAATGTTTCGGTATTGCGTAACACACGATCAATCACAATCTGTTTCACTTTGACAGTTCAACAACATTTATTGCACTATTTGCTGAGCAGGCAAAATTTTTCGAAATTTTTCGATCATTATGAAGATGAAGCACTGGATTACCAATATCCTTCAAAATGGTTTTGAATTATGATAGATCGTGTGTTACGCAATTAGGCTGCTGGTCCTGCTCCACAGCCACTTGGGCTCACTAGTTAACATTTTAATATTTTGAAAAAGGTGCTTCCCCTCTTTTATTTGTATTAAACCAAGTTTTAATTGATTTGATTGAAATAACTCCAATAGATAATTATGATTTTCCTTCTTTTTGCTAGTAAAATTGTATTAATCTCTTGCAAACTATAGATTTGTATAATTTAGAAGCATTTAAAAAAAAATTGTAAATGTGTGTAGGTACCATCCGTGAATACCATGCAGCCGTTTATTATATTATTAGGATGTAGGTATGCATGTTGACTTGAAAGAGCATGGCAGTTGCCGCAGTTGAGACTTGAGAGTTTATCATGCTCGCTGATGTTGACGCGTGTATTGAATCGTTCGGTTCACTACAAAATGTTTGAGTTGGATGGTGCTGATCCACGCGTCATGTTTGTGAACGGGCGCCGTCAGTTGATACTGGTCAACTCTTATCTGCCAGTGCTTATTTTTAATCTTATATTTTGAATTGTCTTTAATATATTTTTTACATTGTTCTCACATAAAGAAGCAACAAGAATAATGTTGGCAGGATTTTGTAATATCTTGATTTAAAAGAGTGTCCGTGGAGTTTCGTGCCCGTTCTTCTCCATAGAGATCTACGTGTTGGAATGGGCAACTAGCTTCAACTTTCTGACTAACTGACCGACTATTTGACTATTCAAAAGTACCTACTTGTAAATGGTTTAATTGAAATAAATGCTTTCAGTTTGAGTTTGAACGGCCGGGCAAAAAATCGATATTATAAAATAAGGTGTACTGGGGTAATTCCGACGGGAATTTTTACGAGATGACTAGAGGTCTACATTTCGGTTAGATAAGTAAAGTAGTTTCATATTTACTGCCAATAATATGCGATTTCTGTTAACTTAATTATATATTTAACCAATGATTATATTACATTCATAAATATTATGTAATTGGATTCACTAAATATAGCATTTTGAATTTTTTAATTACAATTTTTTGATATAGGGGAAATTACGAACTAAGCTTTAGTAATAGTATCGCTAATATCATTTCTTAGCGTTTTGTATTTCGGAATTACCCCACGAAGAGATTGTGGTTCTCAACGTTTCAGTCTAAGTTAAGTTTTGGGTTTATTTATTCCCAGTAATTATCACTCAGTTTATTACCAGTAATTTTACTTCCACTAGTGACAAATGAGAAAAAATATCACAGTTGTCATCGAATTTGCAGTTGTTGCCGCTGACAATGATACTTGATAGTTCCGACAGATCTCTTTGCGAGGAATAGTATAATAATGTAGTTGACATTAATGTTTTAATCATTTTATCCATATTTGTCGGCCTTAAATTATTATTTTCGGCTGTCTATCATAAAAAAGAAAGTTGTAGTTTCTTTCCTACGAAACGTAAGTATGGGAAAAGTTTTTGCCATTTCTGACTTTTCTAGTACCTACTCAAACCTCAGGTGGTCTTATAGAGTTTTTTGATCCTTATAAGAAACAGTATCAATAAAAAAAAATGTTTGTGATAACTACCTACCCATTTTCTTGCTGACTGTACATTTTTTTTTCAAAATCTGTGAATGGAGATCAAATTTTTTACAAAAAGTTAGAGACAGTCTTCTAAGACCGTTTTCTTGTAGCGACAACGGTTATGGTACCTGCCCTTACGGCCGCATCTCAAAAATGATTTGTCTCCCATTTTACATTCCTTCTTTTACTCTTCTTGAATATTTTAAGTAGAAAAGCTTTCGACTTACTGGCACGTCGAGCCAATATAGACATTTGATGGATAGGACTATCGTTGCAATGGCTTCTCGGCGAAACGGACGCTCGATCTAATGGCTATTCGAAATTGTGGTACATCGATGCAATGGAATTTCGGCAATTCGGACGTTCGATCTGATGACTTCGGGGAATCAGCCATCGGGCATATGAAATTCGATATCAAGCAGTAAACCCACCTGTTACAAACGTTAGTTAAGCGTAAACGAGTTTAAGAGCTGATTTTACCAAATTCCTTATCGATATCTTTTATCCGCGGAAAAATATTTACTTCTGACAATTTTCGTAAGGATAATTATGTGAAAAATTCAAAATTTATTCGGAAGTGAAGGCTTCTACTAGTTAAATAAGTTTAGTCGAATTCACCCTACGAATAAATTCTATAATCTAGCTAGATGACTAAATAGAACATAGAAAAAACTTTGTACAAAAAAAAACAACCGACTTCCAAAAAGACACTACAAAGTGAAAAATAACTTTAATTTCGGAATACAAAACCGAAGACACCGACTTCCGAAATTAAAGTTATTTTTTACTTTGTAGTGTCTTTTTGGAAGTCGTTTGTGTTGTCGAAGTGTTTGGCGTAATTAATATGTATACTCATGCCTGTCAGCCTGTACTAATAGTCTCTGAGCTAAGCTGCGGACAGACAGACGGACATGGCGAAACTATATAAGGGTTCCTTGTTGACTACGGAACCCTAAAAAGGGAACGAAAACATCGTGAAGAAATCGGCATGTCTTAGAAACAAACATTCGAAGACATGTGAACTTTTGCGGTTTGCTTGATCATAAATATTATGTACGTCATGACAAGAAGCATAAAGTATGAATTTCAAAGTTTCTCAGGAGATAGCAACTCGAGTCAAAGGCCCTTTAGACATTACCTATGCTAATGTAGATCGATGTAGTACAATGGTTTTAAGTTTATTTTATTTTCTGTAAGCTTTTGGTTGTTAAAAAATAATGTTTGTTCGTTTTATGACTGCTTTTGTGCTATGTTACAGCTGTGTATTCCAATAAGGGTTTAAAGCCGTGCGTATCGGTACCAACATGCAGCGTTCACAGACACAGACCTCGACCGGCTCCCTGCCCGAAACCAGACAAATGTTACAAGAAATGCATCAAACGCAAACAGAAATGTCCCAGTGCTATGGAACAAGTCGCACGCGCAGGTACGCCATGTGAGTGTGCTATGTCACAATCTAGAGACTCTAGATTCCGCAAGAAAATAACTAACAAAAAACACAGAAAAAGAATACTAAAAGCTAGCAAACGTCGCTCAGCGGAATCCCGTTGGCGCAGAAAGAAAAAGTGTTGTGAGATATTATAAATAGAGACATTCATTTTAAAAAGTAATAATGAAATTGGTCTATCTGCCCCTGGTTTTTTTTAACTATTTTACTGATAAGAGCAACTACACCTATTGTATAAATTGCGTAATATTATGTCCAACAATAAATCAAACTTCAGCCCTCTAGGTATAAGATACTCGTTTTATTTGAACCAAAGACTGTAAAATATAGTTACGATATATTGGTCAAAGCGAAAAAATAGTGATCTACTTCTTTTAACCAAAAAAATCTGCCTAGCAAACTATGTTGCAGTCGGCTTCCAGTCCAACCGGATGCAGCTGAATACCAGTATTTTACATGGAGCGACTGCCTATCTGACCTCCACAACCTAGTAACTGGCTAAGGACTGGTTGTCAGACTTTCGGACTTCTGACGACCCGTAACGTCTGTCAAAGATCCACGAATGATAGCCGGGACCAATGGCATAACGTGCTATCTAAGGTCACCCATCCACGGACCAACCCTGGCAAGCGTAGCTTAACCTGTTGAATCGACACGTTCGGCTGTTATTACTTAGCCACGAGCTCCTCCGTGCTCTAGAATCTACTTCTTATAACCAACTTGTCAAATATCGCTCAGTCTACGTATAGTTCTGTCTAGTGTCAAACTTCTCACAAGATAGGCTTTATTAATTTTAATTAATTACATGTAGGTACAGTCAACAGCCAAAAGTAGAATAACACTCTGCCTAACCCTTCGGGTAATGCTTTGTTACGTCCAGGTGCGCCTAATAAATGGTGGAACCGTGGCCAGGGAATATACTCCCTAGTTGCGCCAACAAAACATAATTATAATATCATTAAGCTTTGAGGTAAATTTATTTCATTACACGTCCATAAATATATTACTATGAGCAGCTCGGCAATAATATCTGATTTTATTTATGATTCAGCCATTAATATCAGCTGTCGTCAAGATGACGGCAAAGGAGACCATTCACGGTTCATACAATGTCCGGCCCAAAAGTCAAAGTGCCGGCCAACGAAAAAAAAGGTGTCAGCACTGTTGGGAAAGTCGGTCCGAGTATTTTTTACTATGGCACTAAGTCTCTACAGTCATTCCTACAGCAGATTTTTTGGGTTGGAAAATCAGGTTATGGGCACGTTTTATTTGACAAAAATCTTTTCATCAGCTGGAGAAAAACTGATATGAGCTTGCTGGGATGAAAAACAAAGGCTTCGAAAAATATTTTGTATTATATTTTCATCATACAATAAAGGTCCATGCAGACGAATACAATATAATACAAGATGTCTTCTAAGAATAATGCCGGAGGGATTACGTGCGGCTCATGCCTTGCATAAGTTTGTACCAAACAATGCACATTACGTGCGAACAACACCCTACCGTCCTTTTGCCAATATTACAAGTGCAGTAATAATGACTGACAGCATGCCGACCGTTCAACGTCCTGTCAAAACCAACATATACGTAATAAGTTTTCGCTCTCACATGACGGGATTGAATTCGCCCACGTATTATGCACAAATCTCCTCCTCCCAAAGCCCTGACATCTGATGCTGGCAATAAGTCACCCAATTCAATTAAAAATGCTCCATTCGCATTCACGTGTTCCCCGTAGTAGCTGATAGCCTGTTTCAATTGATAAATACCGAGGCTTAACAATATCAAGTCTTCTTCGGTGAGTCGGGGCAGATCACCGAACTCAGGAAGATTTGCCGACATTTTACGGAATACAGTCCTCCTGTGGTTATAATTATGTCTAACGACAAGATCGGCCAACGTGTTAGGCACTGATAGCCTCTCTTGAATTATTTCCAGAAATGTTTCAGCTCGGGGGTTGTCCTCAATAAGTCTATGGTAAGCATTTAATAGTGCCGCAGCAATTCTGAATTACACATTCGTTCGTTCATTTTAGATAAATAAAAAACTAGGTACGAGTGCGCCCAAAGTAGAAAAGTTATTACGCAAGAAAAATAGCGATCCGCTGTAACCAAAGTCGCATGGAACTGGTCTAGCTCTGCACGCGTAGCAGGACCACGGTAGAAACGACGGGAGAATTTTTGTCGTTTTGTCGACAGGGGAATAGTCAAAGTGACAGATTGTGATTGTTTATCTGTCATTTTGAAGCGATTTCTAGAAATAATCTTGTCATGAGACATAATTATAACCGCAGGAGGACTGTATTCCGTACAATGTCTGGAAATCTCCCCGAATTCGATGATCTGTCCCGACTCACGGAAGAAGACTTGATATTGTTAAGCCTTGGTATTTACCACTTGAAACAGGCTATCAGCTACTACGGGGAACACGTGAATGCGAATGGAGCATTTTTAATTGAATTGGGTGACTCTTTGCCAGCATCAGATGTCAGGGCTTTGGGAGGAGGAGATTTGTGCATAATACGAGGGCGAATCCAATTCCGTCATGTGAGAGCGAAAACTTATTACGTATATGTTGGTGTTGGTTTTGACAGGACGTTGAACGGTCGGCATGCTGTCAGTCATTATTACTGCACTTGTAATATTGGCAAAAGGACGGTAGGGTGTTGTTCGCACGTAATGTGCATTGTTTGGTACAAACTTATGCAAGGCATGAGCCGCACGTAATCCCTCCGGCATTATTCTTAGAAGACATCTTGTATTATATTGTATTCGTCTGCATGGACCTTTATTGTATGATGAAAATATAATATAAAATATTTTTCGAAGCCTTTGTTTTTCATCCCAGCAAGCTTATATCACTTTTTCTCCAGCTGATGAAAAGATTTTTGTCAAATAAAACGTGCCCATAACCTGATTTTTCAACCCAAAAAATCTGCTGTAGGAATGACTGTAGAGACTTAGTGCCATAGTAAAAAATAACCGGACCGACTTCCCCAACAGTGCTGACACCTTTTTTTTCGTTGGCCGGCACTTTGGTTTTTGGGCCGGAAATGAATGATCTCCTTTATATTGAACATTTGTAGAAGACATATAAAAGTGGCCGCACAATTATCTGATATACTAAGGAACACCAAAAGACCAAAACTATCTGACTTGACAAGCAACGCCAAAATATAGGATGCTGCATCGGCTAAAAAAAGTAAAACTAGTCGTGATTGCGTCATGCGCGCTGTTGTTTGCTCGAGTGAACGCGCCCTTACCTCGTGTCCTAACCAAAAGCGAAATTCGCGCGAATAGAGTATGAGTTTTTATGAATTGACGTGCAATCGCGACTTGATTGATCGAGCGGGTATATAGTCATATCAAAGAGCGCGATGTTTCTACTCGCGCGACGATCGCTTTCAGTTAGGACACGGACAAGTTCACGATGTGCTTTCGGTTGCTATAATTTGTCGTGGCCGCATATAGCTTAAAACAATTTACAGTATGTTAACTAACGAAGGGCGTTCCCTAACGGACCCGTCTCAGGAGACTCGTTAACTTTTTGAGACATTTTGATCTACATTCACAGATTTTAAAAAATATAGTCAGCAAGAACATGGACAATTTTCACAAAAACTTTTTTTGATGCCAATCGATCCCGTTTCTTATGTATAAGGACCAAAAAATTATATTTGACCAACCGAGGTTTGAGTACCTACTAAAAAAGGTCAGAAATCGCAAATATCTCTTTCCATACTATTGGTAGGAAAGAAACTCAATGATGGACAGGCTAGCCGAAAATAAACAAACGATTTAAACTTCGAACAAATACGCGTTATAATTTTATTAGGTCTAAGAACTAAATAGTTTGTTGCTCGTGATTTCAGACATTCTGAGATAAAATTTACCTGAAATAATATAGAACTTTCATACTTGTATGGGAAACGTTGACTGTCCGCTACAAGTCACAAATCGAAAAACCTTTTGTATGGAATAGTTTTTTCAAAAGCAACAAACTATCTAAATTATGTTATCGAAGCAAATAAAATTATAACGCGCGTATTCGTTTGAAATTTAAACTTATATTTTTTTGTTTATGTTCGACCATTGTTGTAGGTTGGAGTCTCATGTCCTTACTGCGCCATCTCAAAAATCTACCCCGTATAAATATATCTAATGGACACAATCAAACAAAAACCTTTAGATTAACAAGCTCAGCTTTTATTAAGCTAGTAATTTTGTGTACATTGAATTTTGTACGGAAATTATAAATAAACAGCTTATGAATATACAGTCGTAACACTACAATATTTAAGATAAAAAATAACTCTGCTATTGATCAAACATTATACACTTTGTTTAGATTCTTATCTACAACAGTGAAAGTGAATATAGATTATATTGTATCATGAAAATATCACATTAATAACTGTAAATAGACTTTTATTATAATATATTTAATGCAACTATGTATTATACTAATAGCATAGCAAGGGTCCATTCGTACCTGGCCTTTTGATTATTTCTTATCTCAGAAATACCAACATTACTACAACAGTCTTTGACTCCATTACAGCTTTGATTAAATAAACACGGTCTATGTTAATGGGCCCGTGTTGCAAATTATGTATTATATTTGTAATTTTAGTCGAAGTTAAAGTTAAAAAGCGAACGAATATACATAAAACAATAAACTAAGTTTATAGTGCACGGATCACGGAATGGATTGAGGTTCTAGTGTATCATATACTTCAATATGAATGTTTAATTTAGAGACTAAGATTACGTACCTACCTGTCCTATCAACGACAATATAAATCTAAGCTTTAAAATTCTGTATTCTCGGGATACATTGAAATAATTCATGAAATTTGAGTTTTGTTTTTTGAATAACTTAACTTCGAAAACGATGGACAAGGAGACAGGCCAAATATGTGACAAATGGTTGATCACAGGTCACACTAACTAATACGATATAACATGAATTACAGGTTAAGATATGATTCCGAACCCCCCTGCACACAGCAGTGCTGCCGGGACGTTGTCACCGCCGCAGCGCAGCCAGCCGCGCTGACGAGCCCCTGCTGTTCGTGGTGTTGCGCTGTTTTGTTGCCAATTAACGTGTTACCGCTCTGATGAACGCCGTACTACTGGTCTGTCTGCCGTGGCGGCAGGCAAGGCGACACTGCCGCGCAGCAGTGCCGTCGCAGCAGTGCTGCCGCGACATTGCTGCCGTGCTCGGAATGTAATCACATATAAACCTATAGAAAATGTATGGAGACCAGTAGTGACGCCACAGTACTGCCGCGTGCAGCGGGGTTCGGAATCATACCTTTAGTCAGAAAAGACTCGGCCTCGCATTTTGTTTTAATTTTCTCCTCATCTCTTAGAACTCGACAAAAAAAATCTCATGACAATCCACCACTATAAACTTCGTTGTACTTTTTGGTCTAATGCTCTAATCTATTTACATTTTACAAAGAGCATCAAAGTGCAGTGAACATATTATTACAAAATCTGCCGAGTCGTAGTCAATCACTTGCTATGGCAAAAAAATTAAAAACATCGTGTTGATTGATTTGATTTTTTTTACTGACTACGACCCTCAGAAATAATGAGGAATGTTACATGAATATAAATCACTATGTATGTTCTTGTTCTAGTGATGAAACGATTACAATAATTTCGTGGACATCCTCGTACAGTTCGATTTAAACTTAATGGCGGCTCGGAAGTTAGCTACTCACAGCTGACACATGAAATTGTTACTGCGCAGCGACTCGCCTCATGTTCCGAGTCGCCAGTATCTTTACGTTCGGCTCACAAAAGGTTAAGGGACTTTTATGTTGTTCATTGTTTTATCAGACATGGGCGATGATGTGAACCATGTGTCCCCAATGTTTCCTCAAATTTTCCAAGTGTTTTCAAAAAATCTGAAAAATCGAGCTTGCACCTAATGGAAACATTCAACGAACGTTGTCTTGAACAAAATCCTAACTATAAATGCGAAAGTGAGTTCGTTTGTTACGCTTTCACGCTAAAACGGCTATGTGTATGACATTTGGCATATGGGTAAACCATGACCTAGATTAGGTCATAGGATACTTTTTATCCCGGTAGTACGTTCTCGTGGGATAATTTTCGAACTCCACGCGGGCGAAGCCGCGAGCAAAAGCTAGTACTTCAAG
The DNA here is from genome assembly GCA_914767815.1 of Eupsilia transversa. NCBI lineage: Eukaryota > Metazoa > Arthropoda > Insecta > Lepidoptera > Noctuidae > Eupsilia > Eupsilia transversa. The sequence goes on along the minus strand of OU611886.1, from coordinate 6,202,167 downwards.
CTGATATCAGACGCTTCACTTGAGTGAATGTAATTTTTTTTCATTCTACGTTCACACGACACTGACAAAATTACATAAATGAACGGTCATTTGCTGTGTTCATTTCATTTTTCGGTCATTCGGTTGGCGTGTGAAACATACCGAGTGCCGAAATCCAACAACGTTAGATCGAAATGCTAATGAATTCACTTTTTACTTTTGATTATGTGTTCAGACGTGTCACAAAAAGTGAAGACATCAGACATATCTGAAAATACATATTTTAAAATTCAACTATTTTCTATATTGACGGTTAGCTACAGCGACGGTATTTTAAATCTTTTCAAATACATCAAGATTGGGGAACTTGCTACAAAATTGTAGTTGTGAAGTGTTTTACTGAAATATGTATTCATTTTTTTTTATAAATGGGATTCAATATTAATCTGTTAATAGCTCGTCAAAAAAACCACAGCGATTTACCTATTCTGTTATATTTTCAGCTCGGCAAGAGAGTCATAAATGGAAATAGTTGAAAACAGGTTAGATCATAAAGTTTGTGGAAAATGCTATCAAGTTCGAGTCGAAGTAGACGAAAAAGAAGAAGTAATCCTATGTGCAAATGTCGCGATTGCGTGGTAGTCTGTCGTTGTAAAAATGTGTACCTAATTTAATAAAAACAACTCAAAATATATTATTTGTTTGTATGCGATGTATAAGGCGTCACGTCACGTCAATTCAATCAGCGTTTTCGCGCGAATTTTGAAAAAACAACTTTTGATGAAATAACTGTAAATGTGCTTTTTTTTTTATAAGTGTCAATATTTAAGATACACTAAGATAATAAAACTGTGCAAGTTCCCCATTCAGAATACGTATATGATACGGAGCCCTACACTGTGCAACGACACGAATTCAGTCCAATTTTTCAGAATTTTCTCGAAAAATGAAAGTGAATTAAAATATACTTGAGACATTTTGTTTGACATACAAAAGATCAAAACATAATAATCTGTTGAGGTACTCGTTATACCTTATTATTGATAATCGTTCGATGAGTTTAATTATTAATCTCCGGGCGGTAGAACTCGTCTTGACCCTTCAGACAAGAGTTTTTCGGTGGCAATTGGAAATGAGGACAATGCATTAGTTTTCTTTTTTTGACAATGATTCCTGATAAGTCGGCGGTTGATCCTGTAATTTCGAAATTGTACATTGATTAAAAAAAAAAAAACAATAATCAATTAGTCACTAGAAAATCAAAGTCAACGTTACATAATAAAAGATACCTACATGATTTTTACGTGCCAATTTAGTTTTTGAGATTTTGTCAACAATGAACGAAATACATATTATACCTATTACCTACTCTTAAAATGAGAGTCCGGCCGAAAATGGTTTTTGTTTTTCAGCCAAATACGAAAATGAAATTCGACTTTATTTGCATTTTCGGGCAATAGTCGTTTTTATTTTTGTTTCTTTCAATCTTTTAATTCCACGATCTGATAATACATACTTAATTATTTTGTAAGATTTTATTTTTCTGTATGTACTCGGTTTTTGTGCTTTTATTTGTTATTAACAACGCTAGAATGTGTCTGGAAAAATGCATGATCAATTTTCGGAAACCCAATTTTTTCCGACCACTGCCGCAAATATTTTTTTTTTTTGCGTCGAAAATCGCTTAAACTAAATTCGGTCGGACTCTTTTAAAAATAAAATTGTTTTTTTGTAATGACTTTTACTCAATGTTATGTTGACTTGTGTAGTGTACTTACGTTGTAAGGCGGTGGCACGTAAGCTGTCTGAGGCCTGTTAGGATCGTAATAGGCGCTTTGTGCTGCTTCTGCAGCTTTAGCATCTGTAAACGATAATGACACTACTGCAGCAACCAATATACATGTACCCTAACTAAACCTCAATTCAGAAACTTGGATGATTAACAAATTTTGGAACAACATACTCTGTGCCTCTGTGCCATACATGATCAAGTTAGAATTTCATGGCAAACCAAAATTTATTACCAATGGTCATTCAAAAATCAACTTAGACTACATCATGCTAAAGTTGATAGTTGAGTAAGTGGCTATGAAAGTAAATTATCTAAGATTCTGAAGTCAAATACATCCTAAGTTCATCATAGTCTAGTCGTTCTATAGAAGCTCAATTAACTAATGATACTAACCTAGAGCAACATGAGAAACTAATAGAAGCATACTCATAATACTTAGTACTGTATTACACAATTACAAATATATTTGCAAGAGCCTACTACTCACAGTGGAGCCTCGGCCTGGCCGTTTGAATAGTTCATAGCAATATTCTCGAAAGCTGTACAGATTTAAAAAAATCAACATTTCAAAAAATTTGAATTTAGATAAGAATGACCCTCACCATTGGAGGACATGCCAGCCGGGGCCCCAGGGTAACCGGGTGGCGCGGAGGGGCCCTGCGGGAATGCACCTGTGGGGGATGAGGGAGTGTCCTGCGCACTGACGCCGGAGTAGCCCGTGCCTGGCGGGTACGGCCGGCCCATCACGCCGGGGTACGGCGGGGGATTGTTGGACACGAATACTGAATTTGGTGGCGGCTGATCAGGGAACGCCTGGAAATATTTACACTTCTAAGTAAGTACACATAATTATTATAAAAATTAAAGTCGCTTATCGTCCGTGTATGTGACCGCGTCGTTCTTCTAAACTACGCAACGAATTTTGGTGTGAATTAGAGAATTTATTCCGGAAGGTTTATGCATGAGTCACCCTATAAATATTTATTCTATCGTTAGTTTATATGTATAAGTATTATTTCCTTTAGATATAATCTGTCGAAAAAGTATGAACGGCAACAAACCATTTACAATGTAACATTATTTTTCGACAAATTCTGAAGTGGTATCAAACTTGCTAACTTACCGCACCTTGCGCTAATACTAAACAGCCTGCCTATATAGCTGCGTGCAACATGGAAGTAGCGCTCGCCGGCCGCTGCCGCGGCAACGCTGGCTCTGCTCGTTCGGCTCGCGCGCGATTTTCACATTTCTAACCTAACCCATTTCATCCAGCCACAATTTTTCGACATTGTATAATCTAACGGAAATCTCACAATCTTACGTGACTAATACTTTAATACTAAACTTACATAAAATAAAGAAATCTCGATGTTTTGTCACCTCACCATCACCTCAACAGTATTCCTCGAAAAGTTAGATAAAGCTAAGACGTCGTCTTGGAATTAGATCCAAGGATCATAACGTCCTAGTTGCTGCACTGTTTCAACAGGGCAGTTTAGGGGTAGCAGATATTACATTATACTTTGGTGGTTTCCGTTTATAATAAACAAACTTATGAACGCGACTTCGTCCGCGTGAAATTTTGACCCCCGACCCACCGCGTCGCTTCCCATCACCCGTCCGCGCTATAACTTCGTTTTCGCTTAGCGTTTCTTAATTCTGACTTTTTTCTTTTTGCTCGGCTCCTAAGAGTCCTAGCGTGATGTTAGCCCATAAACTTCCTCAAAAATTGGCCTATCCAATGCAAAAATAATTTCTGAAATCCGACTGGTAGTTCTGGAGATTACATACAAAATTTTACCTCTTTATAATATTATTAGTAATTAGTAACTGTGTGTTTGTCACCTAACTCCTCCTAAACGGCCGGACCGATTTGGATGAAATTTTCATTTTCAATGGGTTCCTGGATGGTTTGAAAACACAATTGGACCCGGTAAGTAGCGCTGCTGTCGATATGTCACCTTTGATTTAGGCAGGACGACGACGTCTGCCGGGACCGCTAGTATTAGAATATTAGTATGGACATGTGATACTGTCAAACTAACCGTGTAAACTTTACGGTTTTGTATTCGTAAGACAGTTACTCATTCATAAACACTGTATTGTTTATATAAAATACATAATATCACGCCTGTAATCCCCGAAAGGTTAGGGAGAGTTGTACCTATTGTACATCCACATTTCGCCAACTATGTTTAAGCCATGTATAATAAGGGGTTAGCCTATTGTCACCGTCTGGGCACAAATCTTTCCTACGGGCTGGTATTGAGAAATTCCAGACAGAAACTGCCACTGGCTTAACAACTAACACTATGGCCGATCTGGAAATCGAACCCAGGACCTCATGCTCAGCAGTAGCGCTTGCGACCACTCAACTAACAAGTGATACTGTGAAACTAACCGTGTAGGGAGGCACCCATCCGTAGTATCCCTGCGGCGGCGGAGCGTAGGCCGGCGGGGGCGCCGCATACCACGGACCGGTCGGCGGAGAGTACGGCGGCGGCTGCGCGTCCGGCACCGAGTGACGGGTTGCTGCAAGTTCAACTTTTATTAAACACGTACATACAAGAAAAGTTACAATGTATAACAGATAGACGATAGATTTTTCTAAAACTTATTGTGCTATATTAACGGCCAGGCTGTTTGTATTGGAACACCTACTGTTACTAACATTTAACTCAGTAGGTAGCTTTGGCAACAACAACATATGGGAGTTTAAAGCTTTGTTAACCAAAATTATCGCTAAACGAGGTTATGTATCAATATAGAAACATACTGTTTGATTCTCTGATAACAGTAGTTAATGAAACAGCAACAAAGTTTGAATAATGATACCTTATCATTTTGATATAATTGCTTGATATGACTCCTACCTAAACATGCTGCATCACAAAGAGAGAAATAAGTAAACTCCGAGCAATACACAAAATTACAAAATTCAGTTTTTTTATGTAATACAGTGTGATTCTTCATAATGTGCACATATCGAAATGAGGGATTCTATGCTTAATTTGACAAACGGAAAAAATATTTAAAAAAATCTGTTTTTATTTTTTTATTTGTTTTGTATTTTTTACCCCAATGTAAAAAAACGGTGTAACTTTTAAATGATCCATCGCGATGAAACAAACTCCATACCTAATGATTGGTAGTAATTAAGTGTTCTTATAAAATGAAAATTGTGGGAAAAACCCCTCCCAAACCAAAAAACCCTCAATTTGAAAATAAACAGGTATTTCGTCCAAAAATCTCTTTTTTTAAATCATTTTTTACAATATTTGTAAAAAAAATTGAATAAGACGATTTTTTTTAAATAAAAAAAAAATGTATTTAGTTTTATTTTTTTATTTTTTCCGTCGATAAAATTAAGTATAGATTCCCCCATTTCGATATGTGCACATTATGAAGAATCACACTGTATACAGAATTCTCTTTATTATACATAGAAAGAATGTCTAGAAAAAGGGTGCCAATAAAAAATACATACCAAGATGTGCAGCTTTCAACATAGCTTGACCAAACTCAATGGCACCTCCGGATTTGAATACTACTTTGAATTTCACTTCACCAATGAAGTTACCGTTTACTTGCGCATGGATTTTACCCTTGATGTAATTTGCAGAAAACATAGGCTGTTCTACAGCAACCTAGCAAAAAAAACAATGATTATGTAGGTGGGCTCTTATGAAAGGGATAGTAGATGAAAGTTTAAGAAAATAAATCCCATCAGGCTAAAACTTGGTTTCCATTAGGTGGTGGGCAAGTAAACAATATTTCCCAAAAAAAAAAATATTACATATATTGAAATGGTTATTAACAAAAAACACTCACATCTTCCAATGTAATAAATGGAAAACTGAAAGACCTCAGTGGTTCCATAGGGCTTTTTGAATTGAAAATCATGCGATGAGTAGTTAAATACATGCGGCCTTGTTTGACACCTTTGAACTCAGGAGTGTCATTTCCATAGAATTCCACTGTTACATTGTCCGAAAACAATATGATACTGAAAAAAAAAAGGTCAAATTAGAAAAGGCACAAAACAAAATGCTTTACTAAATGCATGTTGAATTTAGTTCCGGATTGTGATTACTCGTTACTAGTCACACTAGAGTCTAATGACTAGTCTATACGGGGTGTGGTTTAGATCAACGCTTTTTATATTGGATAGTGTCACATTTCACCAGTATCTCAATCATTTTCAAGAGCTACTCTTATGGTAATGTGTTATGCAATCTATTTGGTTGGATTTTTTTTAGAAGAAACAATGGGTACCCTTTTTATTTTCCAAACAAAGACAGGTAAAAGCTGTTCCAGTTGGGTTGTGTGTGTTATTCTATAACAAGATAAATGTCTCATAATGAAATAACAAGCAATGTGGTATTGTGACTAATGTGGAATCCAGTATTGCTGTAGTGTAGATGTGGTGTAATAATGATGTAACACTTAATCTAATTAGGTAGGTGGGAATAAAAACAACTTAAACTAAAAGGTGACTTCAAATGTCTTTTAAAAATATGTGAACAACATTTTATATATATTTTCTTCTTCACAAAATTATAAAAATATGAAACCAGATGTGAAAAAAATGATCGATATAATGTATCTCATTATGCAATCACAATAACCAACAATTTTGTTCATACTAAAAACGTTCAAACACCTTTTCTGAAAATAATTAAATGCACAAAGTGAGGGTTAGGGAACTAGTACTTAATTAACTCAGTTGTTAATTCACTCACCTCATTAAAACGCTACATAATCACAATAAATTAAAAATAACTTCATGCTATTTAAAACTTTCGCTTTCATTTGGTAGTTCTTTATCAATAAATAATTAGTTGTTTTGTTGACAAGTAAAAAAAAACAAGTAATTGCGTGATGATAGGTTCATTCAAATGATGTGGATGAAAATGATTAAGTTTGTGTTCTACAAAATTCCTTTAAGAAAAGTTGCTCTAACTAAATGGATCGTATTGAAAAAGGGTTAAGAAAATCAGGATATTGGCGTACGAGCAAATATAAGAATTGTATACGACTCCCATGAAATATTAAACGTCGGATAGCTATATAAAACTAGCTAATAGACATTAAACTACAGAAATCAATACTTATGGCAATATTTAACGCAAGTGTAGAACATTCTAAAGCCATTTACGCAGTCGTTAATACACAAAAAGATGACTCACCATTCCCTTGCATGTATCAACACCCCATGATCGGCATGAGCCGTATTAAGAGACATATTGGTGTGATGTACAAATTTTAAAGTGGCTTATAAAGCTTTTGCCAAATACTGATACATAAACGCTGCCGTTTTCAACTATTTCAACAAACGTAAAATAAACAGCAAGACAGACAGATTTTTGCCTTGCGTAGTGACAGTGACAATGGCAGACAATGGTGACATTTCGATTCCACCACAGATTAAGTTATTTCATGGCTGTCACAGTTCTGTAGTACTGCAATAGGTATACTATGAATTAGTAAGTACTATATCAATACAGTTAGCCCCATAATATGAATGGAACAACTAAAGGGTGTCAATCGGGGTTAAGTGCGTAAAAAATCGTGAATCAAACGAAACAGGGCGATAATTGGGGTTATTTGCTGTAAAAAATATCTCTGTGGCAGAGCCCTAAATTAATCTCCTTATTAAAAAAGTTACCTAGATATTGAAAAATACTCATAAATCATGGTATCCACTGTCATGAAAACGCAACTAAAAACCTTTTTTTTAAAATAGGTTCCTATTTTACTCTAATTGCCTATTAAAAAAAAAAAAATGGTATTTTCTTAAAAAAAACACTCAAATAGTTATAACTTTTAACCAGATCAAATTAGGGCTCTGACACAGAGATATTTTTTTATGCCAATAACCTCAACTATCGCCCTGTTTCGATTGATCCACGATTTTTACCCACCCTGTATGTAAAAAACAGTCAGACACGATGTCGCAGTGGTTGGGCGGGCACCGAGCGTACGCTACCGAAGCGTTTTTTAAAGGAGGAGAATCGTACGTTTCGCCAGGGCGGCAGTTTTGTTCCTATTACAATATACGCTTACGAGATGGACCATTTGGACCTAGCGAAAACTTGATTCGTAAATGGGTACAGAACTTTCGAGCTACAGGTTTCTGCTATAAATCAACCATATCTAGACCCGAGGAGAGCTTCAAGAACGGAAGAAACAATAAATGTAGTTGCAGTTAGCACTGCATAAATAACTGCAAAACTAAATAATTTGCAAAAAAAAGGAGATATTGGATGCGAAAGACGAGCAGGAGGTGAATTTTGGGAGAACAAGAATAATGGAATAACATAGAATAGAATGCGGGTGGCAAGGGGTCCCCGCGTGGACGACAAGGCGCTGGCATGCATAATAAAATGCTTATTTCATTCAATACTATTAATTTATTTACTTTCTACAGTTATTTTATATAATCTGTTATCTTCCTACTAAATTCGCTGTTGAGAGTCACTGCGTGAAAGTGAAAGCGTATCGAATGGTTTCAGGTTTCAGCCTTTCAGCAGCAGCGGGTTGTATTCACTAATTCCATGCCCAAAGTCTGTGACGTGATGACGTCTGTGACCTAGGCTGCGTTCCGAGTTACAATGTAATCGATTTGAGCGTGCTAACACCCGTTCCGAATAAGCGTTAGCGCGGTAACGCCGACCCATGAAACGTCATAGATGACGTCATGACATGCGCCATCTTGCGATAACGCCGACCATGCCTTTTACTAATATCACCGTGATCTCTGTCAAAAATGACAGTTGACTGAACTGTCATTTTTGGCAGCGCTGTAGTTTTGAGTCGCATATATCTATAAACTAACGTGGCTTTATCTAAATTGTGCTTCTGGCTATCGTCGCCACTTAACCAAAGAAGAAAAAGACATTTCTGATGTTTATACAAAGAATTTAAGTAATGTTATAAGTTTTGACGTTTAGCAAGCACTGCGTAGGCGCGTTCACGAGCGTTCCGAATTGATGACAGACCTCAGCTGTCATAATCGTAATATCTAAATCGGAACGCAAAATATTGTTGTCAGCGCTGTGAGCGATTATGGCCTAACTCGGAACGCGGCCCTACACAAATGTTTTTTATTTTATTTGACAGATTGATAAAGTGATTTGACAATTTGACATTTGTAAATAATGGATCAAATCTGACGAATCGGTCGGCATCTGCACCATTCCCTTATAATATAAATATATAAAATATAATAGAATTTGTTTGGTTGGTTTGGTAGCTTCGGTGCACAGCCCAGAGTACTTTACTTTTACATTTTTTATAAAAGTGTGCAGTTTGATGTGATTTAAAATGCAAACAATCAAATAGGTTAACGGGAAAAAAAGATCATTTAAATTCGATTTATTTTTTAGTTAGTTTTGTAATTTTATTACTATACAAATCATGGACATACAAACAAATCAAAGTAATAATAACATTAGGCCTATAGCTAAGGATACGGTTCATAAAATATGTTCTGGACAGGTACGCCAATAGCCTTTTCTACTGCTTATTTCAATAAAATGGATGGAGTAGTAACCAGGAAGAAGCAAGATATCTGATCTTGTGATACATTCCATATGAAGACCCTCTCGCCCATGCATGAAATAAAATGTTATTAGGTAACACTTCAAAGAAAGCTGTTGAATCAGTATCACAGGCTCACACTCACAGTATGATTTTAGGCCTACTTTATATCATAGAGAATAATCGGAAACATATTTAAATTTTTAGGTTGTTGTGAGCTTAGCAGTTGCTGTAAAAGAGCTGGTAGAGAACTCCTTAGATGCTGGTGCAACAAATATTGATGTAAGGTTTAAAAATTATGGCATTGACTTGATTGAAGTATCAGATAATGGAACTGGTGTCACCGAAGATAACTTTGCTGCTTTGAGTAAGAATAATTTAAAATTTATTTACACTTACTTGACATTGTTGAATATTGTAACAGCCTTCCCCTTAAGACCTAGACCAAATATTTTTTTATATTCAGATAGCTCATGACCATAAAGAATATGAATTAAAAAATTCAACAATTTATTGCCCGCAGGTTTGCAATAGTTCGGATTTTATCTCATGGGAATGTGCAACCAGGATAACAGTATAACCAGGGTCATGGTCTACATAGACAGATAGACATTATTTTTGCATTTATACTCTAGTTGCTATAGTATGGACTACAGATTAAACCAGTTATTGCCATAAGGTCAAGTCATAACAAGAAAAGAACATCTCGGTCTAACTGGAGCACCCGCGTGGTAGCTGCATAGGTGCGGTTTAAGAGTCCTGACCTTGAATGCGCTGAAGTCGATTTTTAGATCTGTTTGGCGGGTGTAGTGAGGGGCGATAGAGGAAGTAGCCAGCCCGACTATTGGTCAATCAGTCGCCTTCCCCCATTATGCATGAATGGAACATGCGCGAATCTCCCCACCACTTTCGCCGAGAGCTCTAAAACCGGGCCCGGTACCTGTACTTTTAATCACTGCCTATTTCTTTTTACAGCTTTAAAGTACCACACTTCAAAATTAACTGATTACTCTGATCTACTTGGAGTGTCAAGTTTTGGATTCAGAGGGGAAGCGCTAAGTTCATTATGTTCATTAGCTAATCTCACAGTTACTACAAGGCACAAAGACTATGAATATGGTATGATATGCTTAATTGCAAATTGTGTATAAGGTTTTTTCATGAATCTGAATTTCTGAATCATCATCCTCTTGCTCACATCCCAATTTATTTGGGGTTGGCAGTGTTGGCATAGCATGTCTCTTCTTCAATGGATCCCTATCATCTGTCAGTCTCAGTATTCACTTCCTTTCTAGCCGTGACATACTTTTAGACTGGTGGTTCTACTCCAGTATTTTTACTTTTCAATACCTAATGTAAATATTATTTATAGCTACGAAATTAGAATATGACCACAAAGGGAATATAACTAAACAAACACCATGTTCAAGACAAGTTGGTACAACTGTCAGTTTAACAAACCTCTTCTCATCATTGCCTGTGAGAAAGAAAGAATTTCATAAAAATGCTAAGAGGGAATTCCACAAAATGACTCAGCTGCTGTATGCATACTGTTTGATTTCAGTTGGAGTTAAGTAAGTTTCAATAAACAATATAATCAACAAGTGAAGTACTTATTAGAACTATTATGTACATGATGCTAAAATTACTCAAATCTTTTCCAGAATAACTTGCAGCAATCAAACAAGCTCTAACTCAAAGTCTGTAGTAGTAGCAACACAGGGAACATTATCTTATAAAGACAATATTGCTAGTGTTTTTGGGGTGAAGCAACTACAAACAATACTCCAAATAAAGCCAGAATATGTCACAAACATAAAAGATAATATCTTTAGAGGTTTGTCAGGAGAAGTAAAGGAAACTGATGAAAGTGTTGATATAGAAGATGTTGAAATAGATTTATCTGAGGACTCTAATGATGCAGAAAAATCAGATGTTACTAATAGTGATATTAGTGGATCACAGAAATCCCAAGGGCACAAAAATTTTGCAAAACCAATTGAGTTTACAGGTTTTATATCCTCTTGTGCTCATGGTAGTGGACGTTCCAGTACTGACAGACAGTTTTATTATATCAATTCCAGACCTTGTGAACCAACCAAGATAATGAAAATTATCAACGAAATATACAGGCAGTACAATTCACATCAATACCCTTTTGTGTTCCTAAATGTTGATCTGGAAAGAACAGCAGTTGATGTAAATGTCACTCCAGATAAACGGAAAATATTTCTTACAAAAGAAAAAATAATATTAGACATACTGAAAAGTTCCCTACTAAAACTATTTGAAAATATACCAAGGACATTGAAGATAGAATCAACTCCTAATTTCCACAATAGAGAAACTAATGATGTTAAACCAGATTTGGAACAGCCAAGAGTTTTCAATTCGTTTTTGAAACAATTTCAAAATAAAACGAAGCAAGTTTCTGATAGTGTCTCCACAGCTGATAAAGAAACTAAAAATATTGAACTTAAACGAAAATCAACAACAATGTTAGATTTTATCTCTTCCAAAACGAAGAGAACAGAAGCGGTTACGGAACATGAAAAGTTAGCACTGGACAAAGAAATTGAAGACCCTAACAATAGGATACTTGATATTCTAAAAACTGAAGTTGAAGAAGTAGTAGAAGACTTTGATGATGCTGAAAACCAGCAATTAGACTCTGGTGAGAGTAATGAAACTAAAGACACAAATGATTTGTCTAATAATTCATCTTTAGAATATGATAAACGCAATGTTATGTATTTAGACTTTGCTGAAAATGTACCTAATACACAAATAAGAGATATTTCCGACGTCATAATAGAGAAATCACATACAATATACTGTACAAAAAAGGCCTTAAAGACGAAAGCAAACACTTCAAGTGAACTCAAAGAGAAAACACCTAAAAAGCAGAAAATTTTAACGGATAAGGAGGATTTGGGGAAGAATAATCGGAAAACTGTAACTTTAAAGACATCACTGGAACATGTTAAAGCATTAGCAAGTATGTATGTCAATGTTAAAAAAGAATCTGCTCCCACAAGGATAAAATTTAAAAGCGAAATTAATCCTGTATTTAACAAGAAATGTGAAGAGGAACTAAGTAAAGAAATATCTAAGGACTCATTTACAAAGATGGAAGTCATTGGACAGTTTAATTTAGGTTTTATAATAACGAAATTGGAAGATGATCTTTTTATAATAGATCAACATGCTACAGATGAAATTTACAATTTTGAAACATTACAGAAAACTACAGAGCTAACTAGTCAAAAATTGGTCATGTAAGTTATATTTGACTGCCCTCATAATAATATATTTTATTTCAAGGTAAAATATTCTATCATAATACAATTAATTTCAGTCCACAATTACTTGAATTAACTGGAGTGAATGAACAAATCCTAATGGATAATTTAGATGTGTTTAAAAAGAATGGATTTACGTTTGAAATCAATGAAGAAGCTTTACCTACAAAGAGGGTTAAATTGTTAACATTGCCTATGTCAAAAAATTGGATCTTCGGGAAGGAGGATATAGAAGAGCTTTTATTTATGTTGAGGGTATGTTTGAGTGCCCAAAACCATAAAGTGAGACTTGGATGGCAAAAGCCAAGAGATGCCTGATGACTTATGTTGTCTAATATTAAAACATTTCAAAATTCCAGGAATCCCCATCAGAATATTGTAGACCAAGCAGAGTAAGGGCAATGTTTGCATCAAGAGCTTGTCGGAAATCAGTGATGATAGGCACAGCTCTGGCGAAAGCTGATATGAGAAAGCTTGTTGATCACATGTCTGAAATAGACAACCCATGGGTAAGTTATTGTACTGAACTCTTTAGTGTTGTAAGATATAGATTTTATGGAGATGGGAGGAATATAACCATCAATATAAAAAACACTTTTTTTGTTAAATATATCAATCAATCTGAGTCGAATCGCGTGCGTGACGTGGGATGAAATACAGTCGCGCTAATTGGGTCTATTAACTTATATGGACGTGTTCAAACTGCACTGGTGCGAATAGTCGCGTGACCTCTTAATTCAATTGGCGCGCACAGTCGCATCCTATTCAGAACGCGCCTCAGTTTGAATAACTTTTTCATGAAATCATGACATTTGAGATCACATCTGACTTAGAGAGATTATTAATGATTCTAATACTGTAAATACATATTATTTTTTATGGTCGCGAATCATATTTTGATCAAGATACACCTTGAATTTCGCGGGCTACTACTGCAGATCCTCCTTAATGCGATTTTTTATATTTTCAGAATTGTCCGCACGGTAGACCAACAATAAGGCACTTAGTGAATTTGGCCATGGTCCACACAAAGGATAGATTTGATACCTGATTTTTTTGTTTGTTTCGCGAATCTGAATCATGTAACTGGATATTCTCCAAAATATTAAATAAAGATTATATTTAATTATATTGTTTTATTTCATACACTGATAGATTTGAATATATTGAATCCTGTGTGTGCAGTTGTCACCATGACTCCTGGAATTTGTTTGTGCCAGTGCAATTCCTTAATATCACTCTGTCCTTGATGGATGAACAGAAGCTGGGGCGGAAGGTTCTGAAAAACAAAGAAAGGTTAAATTAAAAGTAGCATCATTCCCCTCGTCAGTGGCGAAGCGTATTTTCGTAATAGTACGGGAGGTGCTGCTTTGAACAAGTAATTTTATATCGGCTGATATTAACAACAATGATAGTATTTCCACATCCCATAAGATATGTGACTGTCAGTCTGGCCGTTAGTGGTGGAACTAAGAGTAAAGCATGATAAAACTTCAAGAACATTTAAATGTCGTCCAAATACCTAAATCTTGAAATTCATTATGACCAATATCTCCAAATTCATGAGCATTTAAGCTGAACTCTAATCCATAAGGTTAAGAGTTCGACTATCCAAGAATTTTTTATTATAGTGATGTCGTATATCAAAATCTAGGCTTAACAATTTGTTAATGTGGGTGTCTTGGCACCCAACGTGGGACTTGAAACAATAAGTAGTTAAATCGTGCCAAAACAGGATCACCTTGAAATGGTTACGGTTTAGCGCTTAGCTGCTGAAATGGGTTATTATAAAGTAATGGTAAAGTTGTCGGTACTTTACCATTTAGGTTCTCTATAAAGTTAGCAACTTGCTCTCAATCAGAAAACTTTATGTTCTGAATGTGTTCTTAACCCTGCATAAGTGTCTTCCTTATGACTCAGCTACTCAGAGCAGAGATATAGTGGCCCACCCCCTAGAGGTTCGAACACTCTTTGTTAGATGTCAACATGTGCCACAAATCCACAATCCACCTATGATGTATTAAATATCATTCTGTAGTGTAACTATATTATTTGGCAATTGTAAACACTAGTGACTGTGCCATTCTTCAATGGCGGTAGAGCGTATTCCGAACTTGCGAAGCGAAGCCGGTAGGTATCGAGTTGTGTGGACTCATAACTGTCTCCATATGTTATCTTCTACATTATAATATGATTTTGAATAGTATAATATAAACATACGTTCAATTCTTCATCAACAACATCGTCATCGTCTCGTTCGACAGCCAAGTCCCAAAGCGCAACTTGGTGATCTTCGCCAGCGGACGCCAGCACACTTGGCTCAGTCCAGTGCCACTCTATTGAAGTAATGGGCGCCGTGTGGTGCTTGAAAGTACCCACTGGAGTTTTACTTGCCAATTGTCTTAAATCCCAAATGTGAAGGAACCCATCATCACCACCTGGAATTCACAATAAAATTGTCACAAAAAGTTCTCTTTAAGATGAAAGCCTGTGTTTTTGAATATGAACAAACAACAAGTTGCTCTCTACAGACACATTCGTTTATTAAGATCAAAGTACCAAAGAAGAAAAGAAACCGGACCTAGAATTAAACCTTGTGGAACTCCCATTCTGACCACTGATATAAAAAATCTGTTTACTTTATCCTCAGCTCTCATAATCCCATTATTTAACGTGTTATGGAGATTCAGAGCTGCTTTCGTAAGCATATGGTATGGTTTATATTACTGATCATAGCCGAATGCCTAGAACAAGTTACAGATGCGTGTACAAACGAGATTTGCACACTACAATAAAATGGACATCATTGCAGACAATTCAGTTTTTTTTTTCTTGTAGTTCTAAAAATAAAACTTACCACTTGCTATAAAAGGCTCTTTACTATTCCACGATATAACATTGACATCACTTTGATGAGCATCTTCTACTGAGAGCATGCAAGCTTTTTGAGGAGCTGCTCTTGCATCCCATATTCTTATTGATTTATCTACAGAACATGATGCTAAAACATTCCTGAAAATAACAAAAAGTATTATGAAATGTAATAAGGTTATTTAGCTCTGCTACTTAATTTAAATTTAAAAATTATCAATTATAGCTGTTTATTTTTTATTAAAGGTTTGAGTAATGCAAATACATACCCTTCATTAGGAGACCACTGTATGTCTTCAACAGAAGCAGTGTGTCCCACCAGAGGGCGCTGGTCTACTTCCCATGTCCCAGCTTGGTTTGGTTTCCAAATGTGAATATCTCTTCTGCAGTCACCTGTCGCAAGAACCTGTTAATATAAATATTAAAATTTAAAAACCAATGAGCAGAATGAACTGCTAGAAAAGATGTTGGAATGGCTAATATGCTCTCACAAACCATGTAAAACAAAAACCTGCCTCAACATGTATGTGTATCCTTTGTTAGAGATCCTAATAAATAAAAAAATAAAAAAACACTGATTTTAAAGTTGCCCAGGAATAATCTCATGACATATTTCAGAATAGTTCAACAATTATTGTGCAATTGTTGACCAACTTTAACAGAAGACAATAAATGAATAGGTACCTACTAGTTGTTAGTTTCAGAAGAAATGCAACTAAATACCAGTAGGTACATCTACATAATATGATAAAAGTAACAAGAATTGACAAGTAGTTATGTATTAATTACAATTTCAATCTGTTTCCCTCTACATTAAGAGGATGAAGAAATAATTCACTTACACCAAGTTCTGTAGGACACCAATCAATCGCGAACCCTTCTTGCTGATGTCCATTGAATGAATAAAGCGGCTTGACAGGATTATTAACAGTATCCAAGTTGTAGCGTTCTAGCAGTGTAGGGTCATCCACTGCTTGTAGCTGCTGTGTAATATTCCAAATGTCGACCCTGCCTAATTCAGACCAACTTGCTGCTAGAACTGAGTTTCTGAAACTTGTTGCCTGTGAAAATAACAAGTCCAAAATAATTTAAAATTAACACATTTAGGAACACTTTTGTCTGATGTATAATTAATTGTTATTTATGATTTAATTTTGTTTGTTGTGTTTATTTATTGTATCATATTTTTTAAGATACTGTTTTCATGGGGAATTCAGCTGCAGGGAAGTTAGCAATTGTTGACCTAAATTACCAATAAGCTGCTGACCTAAATAAGTGATTTTACAACAGATAAAAGTTGCTTTCAGGAACAAGGGGCTGGTTTATGACTTACCCTTATTCTATTAACACAGCCCTGATGCTTGATGAAGGAGAATGTCATTTGTGGCTTCTTCTCCTCATCCTCCTCCTCATCTTCATCATCCTCATCTTCATCAGATTCTTCTTCATCCTCTGCTTTTGAAGTTTGGTGCAGGTTGGACATTTTGACTACTAATAGACTAATAACAAAAATATTTTTAATAAATAATGTATTGATGAATAGCTTACCAGATAGAAGCCTATTTATTATCTTTGAAAAAAGGTTTTAAGGCTATAGACCATTAGCGTACATTACCAGTAGTCTTACAAATATTAGCAACGGACTTCAAATACTAGCAACTTACTTATTTAGATGTGCGCTAGAAGCTTGAGTACCGGCAACTAAATAAGCCGTCATCGGGTAGTCATTTCTGTCGTTGCCAAGATTATCAGGGACAATATCAAAACTGAGACAAGGGGCGCCAGTCTGTGCTTGATGCAGCATCACGTAGGCAGACTGGTCGCAAACTAAACGCTCGTCTTCCTTCAAAGGCTGCCCAGGAAGGTAAGTCTTGGGGCGGTCATCGTTTTCCTCTTCTCCTTCCATAACTTCATCTTCACTATCAGAGGAACTTGCCTCCATCTGGTCTTCTGCTTCATTTGCAGACATGACTAAACGGATAGACTCGGAATTTGTATTTTAAAATAAAAATAATAACAACACGACATGCGCGATTTAGGTTATTTTAAAAGTTTGACAGTGACAACCAGCACTCCAGTCTCCAGCAGCCAGCCCACAGAACACATATACTCCTAACGGAGAGCCAGCCGAATGGACGCGTGACAGTTACGATAAATGTACGGTTTTTGAGCTTGTTTATAGGTAGCGATGACTCGACTAAATGAAATATTGATCAGTAGCGGATCCAGGGTCAAGTGGGAGGCTCCCCCGGCAAAAAATCATCTTAGACCACGACTGAAAAATCTCAAATTAAAACTTTTACTCTCGTTACCAGAAAAACTCAATTACGAAACGTAATTGATTTGAGCGTAACGTAACTCGGAACGCAGCCTAATCTATGTCATAAAAATGATATATATAATAAAAATGAATCGCTAAATGTGTTGCTAATCGCAAAACTCGAGAACGGCTGGACCAAATTGGATCATTCTTTTTTTATTGTGTACGTTGTTCTCAGGACAAGGTTTTTAGGTAGGGTAGGTGGGGTAGGTAGGGTAGGTAAGTACTTAGTGCTACCCGTGCGAAGCTGGGGCGGGCAGCTATAATAGTATACAATACAAAGAAACAGTGTCACTCTAAGGTGTCACTGTCATACCTCTATTACCACAGACTAAATAGTACTTCTATTAATATACTCTATGGTCTTAGTAACATGAAACATAACATTTTGTTATTTTATTTGAACTTTGAAGTTGTGGGTTGTTGAAGGTTATATTGGTTTGGTAAAGAAAAAAACTGCACCATAATAAATAAAAATATTAATGACGATGGCGTTTCGGTGCATACAAATGTTAAGAATAATCAGAACCACAAATTTTAATGTGATTCGCCACAATTTCATCACAACATCTGTTGCTCTACCAGAAGATATTAAAATTTGTAAGCCAAAGGAATACAAAACAGAAGATAATTTAGTTTATTTAGAGGACCCAGATACCTTTGGAACTTTATCCAAAACAGTTAACACTCAGTCGGTCGAACTTGAAGACGAGGGAGATAAAGAAGAGCAGGAATTTATACAAAATAGACCATTACGTTCACAAAAACTAACCACTAAACAATACGCCGATATTATTAAACAATTAATTAATTACAAGAGACTGAAAGAAGCTATTGATGTGCTAGAAGTAAGAATGTTAAAAGAAGACAGAGTGAAGCCTGAAAACTATATTTATAACATACTAATAGGTGCTTGTGCTAATGTTGGGTACACCAAAAAAGCTTTCAAATTATTTAATGACATGAAGAGACGAGCTCTGCTCCCTACTGGCGACACCTACACTTGCCTGTTTCATGCCTGTGCTAATAGTCCCTGGCCAGTAGATGGATTGAAGCGTGCACAGAATCTGAAGGAACTAATGATTGAGAAGGGATTTGAGCCTAATGTAACTAACTATAATGCAATGATCAAAGCCTTTGGCAGATGTGGTGACTTACCTACAGCTTTTAAAATTGTTGATGAAATGTTGGCAAAGAAGATGAAAGTAAAAGCACATACACTGAACCACCTGCTGCATGCTTGTATTACTGATAAACAAAATGGATTGCGCCATGCTCTCATAGTTTGGAGGAAAATGTTAAAGATGAGAGAACGGCCCAACATTTATACTTTTAATTTAATGCTAAAATGTGTTAAAGATTGTAATTTGGGCAGTAAACAAGACACTGAAGACCTTATTGAAACTATACAAGCTCAGATACAGTTACAAAGTAAAAATAAACAACAACTGAAATTGACCCAAACAAGTAAAAGTTTGAAAATTGAACCAGATAAACAATTATTAATTGAACCCACAAAGCATGTTAATAGAGTAAATAATGATTATCAGCATACAGATCCGCCTTTTAATGAATTAAGTGTAGTTGACAAGAAAGATAATATTACAATAGAATTTGTAAACAAGTTGGATACAGTGGTTGCCAATGAAAGGACTGTACCAAACTTATTATCCAGAGTGTTAAATATGGAGCAAGTAACAGCATTGCAAGAAGTACACACATTACAAGATAAGTTTGCAGTGGTGGGAGGGCAAGAAGACTTCTTAAAGGAGATGCAGGCATATTCAGTCAAACCAGATATCAAAACCTTTACACAAATGCTGCCGCTGTTAGATAACACTACAGAAGCTGAGGACAACTTAATGAAAAAAATGAAATCTTTGGCATTCAGGGCTGATATAAATTTTTACAATATGCTAATAAAGAAAAGGTGCTTGAGATCAGATTATGATGCTGCTGTTGTAAGTTATTTTTAACTGTATCCATACATATTTCTCATTTTGCTGTGTTTTAACTGATTACACTTTTTTATTTCAGGCTGTACAAAATATTATACAAAAAGAAAGTGAATTTCGCAAGAAAAGGTTTCCATTCTCCAAAAAGTTGAAAATAAAAGTCAATATCATGACATATGGCGTTCTTGCATTGGCATGCAAAACTAAAGAAAGTGCAGAGAAACTTCTCAAGGAAATGGAGGACAAACAACTAAAGTAAGGACTACGCTAGTTTTCATTAATAAGATTTATAATCTGCAAACCCGTACTAGTAATCCATATTAGTGTTGTGTGATGTTCTCCTTAGGGATAGGCAGAAGTGACAACACCCACATTTTCATCATTAATTTAACAATAAAATTAACCTTATGAGTGTGCATTCTGAAGGTGGGCAACTAGATGTCAAATATATATATAAATATATATATGTATATACAACATCAAATTCAGTGCTATAATAGCAATTCAATATTAATATTCTAGTTAGCAATATTTTATATTTATATAGGTACATACAATAATATTGCGAAATTATTGAAAACAGGTCAATATTTGACAGCTATTTGCGACGTTGCCAACTTTAAGAACAAACGCTCATAGCGTGTTTATTTCGGTGTTAGGTGCTCTAGCTAGCCCGCGCGGCGTTTCTGTCGCGACCATCATGAAAATAGGAGTGGCAATGAAAGGCATGCAAAAAAACATTGTTATTCCATTATATCTAAAGTGGCAGAAGCTATTCAATCGTAATGAATGCATATATGCTTAGGTACCAATTGGGTTCTAATTATTGATCTATTTCGATCTTCATCACAGCTGTTGGAACTTGGTCAACTAGAAGTGGTCCCGCCATCCAGACAGCAGGTTGGCCACTTTGACAATGTTATTATGTATAACGTATTTAGGTACTAATTGTTTATGTTATTAAACACTCCAAATCTTCACTTGGTCCCGCAGTCCTGACGTTCACCTAAATCGCGCGCGCTCAGTCTATCTCGACTATTCTCAACCCGGTCGAGATTTCGAGTCTCCGTCCGCCACGAGCACGAGATTGAATCCCAAAAAATAGCTCAAGATTGCATTCCCTAAGCCCTACATTATCTTTTTTGCAGAGTCAACATAGAAATTCTTGGAAGTTTGCTGAGGCAAGGAACAGCAAACAGCGAGTTTGGATATGTCTTATATATTATGAATGTAGTCAAAAAAGAAAATATACAAGTGAATGATATATTCTTGAAACATCTGGAAGGGTTTAATGATAAGTGTGTTGATATTATTAAAAAGGTATGTTCAAATATACATATTTTATTGTTATATTATACGATATAACTGATTGCCCTTACTAGATCAACTACATCTAGTCAAAATTTAAACCATCTTTTCCATTTTTGCAGGGGGAAGGTTCTGAAGTATTCAAGAAGTCTTTCGGAATTTTCGCCAAATACTATACCACCTGGTTGAAAGAGATAAATATAGAAGAAGCATTGAAAGCAGAACATCCTTGGCAGCAGTACACAGAAAATTATCCAGAGACAGTTCAGCGCGACACAGTCCAAATTAAACAGCCAAAGAAGTTTTTCAAAAAAAATAAAAAATATGTACCATATAGTCCGAGAATAGTGAATTAAATGCATATTAAAAATATCAGTAACTTTATTTATATAGTTACAAAATTGGATTTTTTTGAGACACTTCAAATTTTAAGATGGTGGAGTTTGCGGTTGAGCTCTTCGAATTTGAGGAGTTTGCGAATGAAGAAGTCGCCGAAGCGGTGAGCTACCTTCGTGTCAGCAATGTGGATCATGTCATTATCGATGTAGAAGTCCAGCTGGAAGCAATAAAAAGAATCAAAATGTTGTTCTTTCTAATTAAATGCACTTGACTGCTTTTAATACCTACATTCCCTTCCATTAAGACTCAAGTTCTGGAATGAAACTCAAGTAATGATGTCTAGTTTCATCTGTAGGATAAACACTACCTTTAGATGATAGATAAAAACTTTTAGCCTACCTATAGCAGTCCTATGCTGGACATAGGCTCTACAATCGCACGCCATTTAACCCTCCTCTTGGCTAATCTCATCCAGCTGCTACCAGCCATCATGGGAAGATCGTTGCGCCACCTGAGTCTATCCTTCATTTGCCGATTAGAGGTAACCATTACAAAAGATGAACCAATTCTCACCTCAGAGCCACTCTGGAACTTCCCATCAAGACCACTAGGTCCCTTACTCCAGACGACGTTCTTCATTTTATGCTTGAAGCACAACAGATGGATGGCGAGGGCGGCATGTTCCCGCGCCGCGTCTCGGTCACCGCCGCGCGCCGCCGACATGAACGCGGCCAGCTTGGTGAGGGGCAGGGTCGTGTACAGTTTCAAGTACGAACGAATCGTAGGCAACATTTTTTGTTGACGGACCTGTAAAATAAAATTTCTTATTTGAGTTTCAAATTCATAATAGAGATTACCTGCTTTTTCAAAACAAGCAGATTTCGTGTTCCTTTCATGTTAAGTCATTGGTGTTGATGGTTTGACGAGGGCTATGTCCAGCAGTGGACGTCTTTCAATTAATATTTGTAAATATAAGGCTACGTTTCCACCAGAGATGTGCGTGGATGCGAACTGAGGCATGTGAGTGAAACTAACTAATAACACAGCTGGCTTAGCTCAAGCTATGAAAATGAAGCTATAGTATTGGTTGGTTTCACACACATCGCTCGTTACGTATCCGCGCACATCTCTGATGGAAACGCAGAATACTGCGTTAAGAAAAACTGATAATATTATTAATCGCAATAACCTAACCTCATCCATGAACACCTGAGTTTGGTGTTTGACGGCGTCACGTCCGTAGTTGGAGCCCGGCTCGATGGGCGGCGGGCAGGGGGACAGGAACTTGGGGCAAGCAAAAGTGAAGCAGCTCTCAAATTCTCCTAGGTCACCATACTGCATCTTGAACATCTTCTCATGATAGTTCTTCTCACGGAGCACCTAAATTAAAACCCTTGTTATAAAACTTTATAGCTGGTTGAAATCATGCAACAACAAATAAGAATATTTGATGTTTTAACTGTTTCGTAAAGCTTGATTTATTAAACAAAGCCGTCATGTTATGCTCGAAAAATAACGGTAACGAGTCAATAAAGCACACTGCTACCGTCATATTTGATCGGATAGTGTTTTTTTTACTTACTCGGCATCCCACCCGTACGCAAAATACGCGCATTGACGTGGAGTTGCGGATACCAGCCCGTTTTACCTAATACTTACTCGGCAGTAATTTTGCTGCCGATATATATTATGACGGCACCGCTTTCTTACGAACCTCTTAAGAGCAACTAAAAAAATGTGGAATTCATTTTTACATACCTGCTGGATAGATTCATCAACACACTGTGGGTGGAGGACCAGGCAGATAGCCAACAGATGGTACATCTGCTCCGTCTGCTTATTGATCTGATCGTTCTGGTACGAACGGGACGAGAACAGCTGCTTGGTGCGCTGCATGTACAGCAGAGCAGACGACAGCGTGCGGATGGCGTCTGCGTAGCGACGCATCATCATGTACGCGAAACCCACGTAGTAAGATGTGGAGATCTGGCATGCAGGCACGTGAGAGTACTGGGACTTCTTGTGCAGCTCAATGTTCTCCAGGACCTGAAATAATTGTTTTATGAGATTCGGTTTTGGATCCAGATACCTTTCATTTAAGGTGAAACCCTATGAGATATTAATAAGATCCTGTAGCCTCACCTTGATGGCCTGATAATAATCTCCAAGCAGGGAGTGCAGACGGAGGAGGCCTACTAAAGAGAAGTAACCCAACATTTTGTAGAGGGAGTGACGGCCAAACTCTCCCGCCACTGAGTCGGGGTCGCCGCCAGCAGCGTAGACCTGGGAAACGAAAACAAAAGATGGAGAAGTCAACAGAATAAAAATTATTACAAAGGCGCCGATGCGATTTGCAAAACCATATAAATAAAAATGAAATGTTCGTTGGTAAGCGCATCACTTGAGAATGGCTGAACAGATGTGGCTATTTTTTGTTTCAAAATGTTCAGAATAGTCCGAATTAGGTTTTTATAGAAAGAAAAGTTTCCCGTAAATTTATCCAATTCGGGAAAAACTGAACCATCCTTTTTCCTATGGGATTTTTGTATGAACTATTGATATCCGGACAGGACTATGTTCTGTCAGGTCAGTATTAAATAATAGAGATAAATGTAGTCCTGAATATCCTGTCGATTCACTAGTTCACGTGGTAAATAAGGTATGATGATAGGTGAAGTATGGCTGTGAGTGAGTGGCGTAAAAGGAAAGGAAGCAGTAATGTAAGTCATGTAGCAGAAAACATTGGTGCCAGAACTCTCATTCAAGTTCTGGCAACAATGGTGGAGAATGGCACAGGAGCATGGAGATTGGCAAAAGTAAAGAGAGCTTATGCCCAGTAGTGGGTGAGGTTAGTGTGAATGATGATAAAATAGTTATGATGATTGAAAATACTAAATGTTTATAGCTTACATTACTTACTTCAAGTTGCCTCTTGATGTTGGACTTATCAACAAGCGAGTGCAACACATTGAGAATGCAGAGTACATTCCATGCTTTGTTTTCAGTATTGAGGGCATCAATTTCAGCTGGGCTCAATTTTGAAGTGCGCGACCTGGAAAACAAAGCAATCATTTAGAATCAAACACAAACAGGAGCAAAAACAAAACATCTGGTTGCTAAAACGTTGATCAAGTCTCTGATATAGCATGTAATGTAAAATCTCATGTTAGCTGTTGTTTGGTGAAGATCACACACAGCCAAAGAACTCGTTTTTCAACAGATTAATAAATTAAAAAGGCTTTTAGAAAGCAAGTTGGTATAATTTGTATGTACCTGTATTGCGCGAATGACTGGAATTGATAGACAAACTCATCAATGAGTTCCCACAGCCACTGGTCAGGTAATTCTAGGGGCACAGGTGTCTCCGCAGACAGAATGTAGTTGAAAAGGTCACAGTAATTGTAAAATGAGTGGAACCTTTGGTCAGGTTTAGGACCACCAGGCACACGTGCGTATATGTCGCGATAATACAGTTCTTTGTACAGAATCATGAATACCTGAAACATACAAATAAAGCACAATGTACTTCTAAAAATTGCAAAAGCTACTCCCAGAAGCCAACTCTTCACCACTCTAATATTTGAGCTGAAAAGAAAGTTGTTACGGGTAGTCAGAAGTCCAAAAGTCTGTCAACTAGTCTTAGCAACAGGTATCATGTTAACCAGTAACTGGGTTGTGGAGGGCAGATAAGCAGTCACGGCATGTAAAATACTGGTATTCAACTGCATCTGGTTAGACTGGAAGCCAACCCCAACATAGTTGTAGCACTCTAATTTAAATACAAAGTTAATCAAGTTTTGTGTTACTTGTATATACAATTGT
The DNA here is from genome assembly GCA_914767815.1 of Eupsilia transversa. NCBI lineage: Eukaryota > Metazoa > Arthropoda > Insecta > Lepidoptera > Noctuidae > Eupsilia > Eupsilia transversa. The sequence continues at coordinate 6,176,937 of OU611886.1, read as the reverse complement.
CAACTTAAACATTTTGGGGTTTATTTATAAATGTTGCTTAACGTTAAGTGACATTCAAACGTCAAAAATGTATGGTTAAACAGTTGCTAATGATTACTTAACTTTAAGCAACGTTTATAAATAAACCCCTTTATCATTTGTTTATTGTAGTTTACAATGCTTTTTTTTATAGTATCATTGCATTTTTATGTGTATAGTGCAAGAGTTGAGCCTGTTTTACAAAATTGATCTAATGCTGTCTAATTTATTATGACTACAGATATTATAGTGTACTCACATGGTCACTGTCCACAACAGGTGCCACCTCATTTTCATCAGGCCATGGAGTGTTCTCAAAATACTGTTCAGTTAGTTTTGGGAAGGTATTCTCATACAGGTTCAGGATCTCGTATGATACTCCCTCGTTGATCATGTTACGAAAGTAAACAAGGAATTTTTTGACCTGAAATGGAATATATTACCATAATTATGATAGGCAATTAATAATTATTGACACATCCTTGAGCCTGTCAATGAGTCAATCTCTGTTTCAAATTATGCACCTCGAGTCTATTTCTGTGTATCACAAGTTTTAAATTAATTTCATAATTATACGTTACGGTCGGTGGGTCGTCTTAGGGACAATAATTCTGTATTATCTGAGACCACCTATATAAATCATGAGAACATGAAAACGGGCAGGGTAACTTACCATGTCGGGCATTTTGTAAAATGAAGACCTATCATATTCCAGGTCGTACTGGGGATCTCCTGTGTGGGGTTCATAATCACTATAGGGTTCATATGCAGGCTAAAAATACAGAAATAACATGTATTATATAGATTAGAAGATAACTGCTTACGTTTTTACGTGTAAGAGGTTATATTGCAAATTCACAATAAATAAAATATTAAAGCTTGAATATTTGGATTTGTACTAACAGCTGGCTCGTTGTAATCGTCACTGGAATACATTTTGTAGTTTTCTTAACCAATAAAACAGTGAACTTTTGTAAAATCTGTCGACAAGACTCCGAGAAAACGCTGTCGCGAACACATACGGCCACTGCTTACCACAGAACATCAATATATTATAGTATCTCTATTGATCTCTATGTAGTCTGTGCCACTACCTACGTTACGTTTTCATTCGACTATTTATTTTACTTTTGCCGAACTTCTATCGTACGTACACGTACGCGTATCATACAGACATACGTAAGTAGGCAGGCACTATCACTAGCACACGTTTTTATGGGTTTTGATTGGTCAACGGTTAGATGTTGTTAGATTAAAGAAAAACTGGCTGAAAATAAAAATCGACTAAATAAAACCAACTTCGTGAAAAAAAAAAAACAAATGGCGCGCATTTTGTGAAAGTTTAAACACCTGTTATTGAAATTATAACCTTCTGCCACTAAAGGTTATTTTCAGTAGGTACCTATAATTTATTGGTAGTTGAAAGAAAAGTAGATAACGGCGCACCTTGCTAAAGTGAGTAACTAATGCGCTGTTGTTAATTTAGTTAGTGCCCTCATGCATTAGTAACAATATAAGAGCGAACGAAGCGAGCTTGAAATGTTTGCGTTCTGTAATTTTTTCTTTTGACTATTTATCATAAATAAAAGTTATTTTGTCACCTTTCACAAAAAAGTCGGTATAAAAGAGGATGTAGGTTGCTAAGAGCGAGCAGAGTGAGCCCAAAAAGACTGAAGATATTTTGGCCTTATTTGAGATTTGATTAAAAAGTATTTCTAAAGATTGGGACAGAACCTGAATTCTACATTCCACTGCCCTCATTTAGTCCGCCAGTGGAATGCAGAATGCTCTTTTATTCCCAGAAAAAGAATAGGTATTTTTGAAAGGTTTTTTAGAATCTACATCTTTTCTAATAACTACCAAGAACATAAAACTTAAATAAAAAGTTTATTTTTGAAGCCGCCACGGGTCACTCTACGCCCTACCAAGCGGAGCGCGCCCCACTGGTTGGGGACCCAAATCAATCTGCGTAAATCAAATCAAAATAATCAAATCCTTTATAGCAATCCATAATGTACACTTACAGGTGGTAAAAAATATATATATAGAAACAACCTATGGACCCTGTTGGGCACAGAACAGCCTAGAAACTATGTTGGGGTCGGCTTCCCGTCTAACCGGATGCAGCTGAATAACAGTATAGCCAGTATACCAGTAGTGGGGACCCAAACTAGTGTAATTTTTAAAATATTATTATTGCTCGTTCATTTTCGTTTTCGACACACTGTAGATTACTCTTTAAGTTTTATTGTTTTTCTTACTTTCAAGCTTGGGCCGCAATCTTCTGCGGTAGTTGAAGATTCCATGGCAGAAGAACACACCTCACTATGTTTCTTTTCTAGATGGCCGATTAGATTTGTTGTATTTATGTTCATTTGCTTCAATCTTTTCTTTACACAAAGAACATTCGGCAAAATTATTGTTTATCTTTATGAAATATTCCTACTCACTTGATTGACTCATATTTATTTGAAAGGACAGAAAATAACTAGTCTAGGCACAATCACAATTTCGAACAACACTGCAATACTGTCAGTAATTATCGAAGCGAAGTAAATAAAAAAAAAACAGAAAATGCACTGATTCGAGTTTCGACTTATCAGCTTATCTTTGAAGAGCAAAAAAGGACCCTACTGAAACAATAGATAAGCTGTTTAGTTGATAGTATCATTCATTGGTGCAATTATAGAATACATTTTTTTTTCATTTTTACTAAGTATTTCATTTTTTATGATCCAAAAATGTAACTCTTGTTTTCAAGGCGAACTATTGGAATGTTTCGGTAATTCCCCTAGCATGATCTGTCGGGAGAGAGTTTTTGGGAAGTCGTTTAAAAATGAGAAGAGCTCATTGGGCATCAAAAAATTCGTCCGCATCGCTGTCAATGGGAAAAATGCCCAAAAGGCTCGAAGCATTGCCACCACCAAAAAGCGTTTACTCGATTTTTTGTGTATGCTTGTAGGTGTCAAAGTCGTAGGTTGTTTTGTTATTGTTAGTATTGAATTCACCCGCCCGTAGCCTCTTACCTCCTCATAGTGCCCCGAGCCCCGACGCCTCATAGACGGTCTACACAACTCGTGTCGACTCCACAGTTCTGTTACAGTTCTGTTGTTGTTCTGTTGTTAGTGTTACTAAACCAAACTATTAATAAACTGAAATATTTTGACGGTGACAGGCGCACAGTTCTAAAAATCGGGTTAGAACTATAGGAATTCTAAAGTAACTGCCAGTCTATCTGTGTATATCCTAAGTATTATTACAAATGCGAAAGTGAGTTTGTTACGCTTTCACGTTAAAACGGCTGAACGGCGCCACCAGTCGCGCAGACATCTTGCGCATTGGTAATTGACAGTATTGTCATTGATGGTATTGACACTGACAGGACAGACCTTCATCTCATTACAATAAATTAATAATACATTCGATTCAATAACTTATTGGCGGCTCGGAAGTTAGCTACTCGCTGCGCAGTACCCCACCCCTCACCACCGCTGGCACATGAAATTGTTAAGTGTTTTAAAAACATCAAACACGAAGCGATTTGCGGATTCCAGGGGCCTAAGTCTACTAATTTATAAACGTCACAATGGTGTCATAATGGTTAGTTTTTGACAGATTTGCCATACAAAAACTGTAATACTAACCATTATGACACCATTGTGACGTTTATTAATTAGTAGACTTAGGCCCCTGATTGGTTCGTGTTTGATGTTTCATGTTTTGAAAACATTAAAACATGGCGCAGCAGACCCGTCTTTACTGTGTGACTGGCCTCATGTTCCGAGCCGCCATTTAGTTTGAATCGAACTGTTGTATACCACATCTGTGAAATTCACTCCCCTATTTAATTATTCTGAACTTTTGTTATTGTCTCGTTTGAGAATCGTTAGAGATTGAGTTTATGAGAAAAGAAAAATTATTTGAGAGTAATTAGTGTTTAAAAAACGATTTTTAAATTTTTTGTATGAAGTTGCCATTTGTTGCCATTCACGCAAAAATGGACTTTGGACTTGATGTTTATTTTATTTTTCTATGGTTTGAGAGAGATTGAGAGTTAAAGAAAATCGTTAAGGAGTTACTTAACTATATCGTTACTGAGAACGCAATGGTAGCCCCTCGATTTAATTATTCTTAGAATCGCTATAGAGTTCGAGAAAAGAGATATTTTTTTTGTAAAGTAAATAATACGTTTTTTTTTTGTCAGGATAGATTTATGTTCTGTGCAGATTACAGAACTTTTTCTCTTTGCACCGCACCACAGAGTACATTTATATAACATAGAGCAAAGATAATCCTTGCACTTTTGGTTTTGCAAATAAATTGCAGTCAGCAATTCTACGGTCTTGTCAAATAACTACGCAAAAATATTAAAAAGCACTAAAATGTTCGCCAAAATGGGTATCAATCTAATGATTCGCAATGGGACTGTAATGAAATCGCCCCAAGCTATTAGAAACTTTTCTGCTACGGCAGTGAAAGCTGATATAGTCAAAATTCAAAGCACAGAAGACTTCAAAAATAAAGTTATCAATAGCAAAGTCCCGGTCGTTGTTGATTTCTTCGCTACGTGAGTATAATTTATTTAAGTAATATATAAATAGCATAACTTAGATTACCAAACCAATAATACTAGGCATACAAACAAACATGGTTTATAGTACATATTGTAATCTATTTACAGATGGTGCAATCCCTGCCGTCTACTGACACCCAGACTGGAATCCATCATTTCTGAATCCAAGGGAAAGGTGGTTCTAGCAAAAGTCGACATTGATGAACAGACAGACTTAGCTTTGGACTATGAAGTAAGTTCTGTGCCTGTCCTGGTGGCCATAAAGAATGGGAAAGTTTTGCATCGCCTGGTTGGATTGCAAGATTCTGACAAGCTGCGTAAATGGATTGAAGACTTATCTGATGATGAAACTAAGCAAAAAGTTAATGTCTAATATATATTGTTTAGTGCTTATTAAATTATTGTTGTTACCATGTAGATGATATGTTTTTTTTTTTTCTTAGTTGGGCTAAGAAGCTGATGGCCGACAAGATGAATTGAATAAAGGAAAAATAAAACAACTGCTTATTCTTCTAGACATTGTATTAAATCCCTAGCTCTTTTATATACAGTCTCATTAGGTTTCATAGTTTTTGAGGCTGTTTCACTACCATCATCATTCTCATCATCCTCTTCATTGTCTTTATTTTTTGATTCACCAGTTTGGGACTCTGTCCATTCATCCATTTGTTTTATGACTTTGTGAGCATCAGTCAGTAGCATGTTACGAATATTACCTTGTGCAGACTCAAAATACTCTAAAAACAGTGGCCATGATGCATCTGGTAGTAAGTAAGAAGAAAATTTGTTTTTGTAAAGCCAAACTTGCCTAGCTTTCATGAATTTCCAGTTTTGTTTATCATGTTTCCACTGTGATAGATAATTTAGACATTGACCCTTAAGCTGATCTTTAGCTGCAGATTGTGCTTCAGCTTGACGTTCGGCAAACTTTTCTCTCTTCATTTGCCGAATAGATTTCTTTCCTTTTTTGTCTGTTGTCTCTGTTGCTACAGGTTGCTTCTTCTTTTTCTTTCTCTGAGGTTTTTCTTCAACATCCGAGTCATCATCGTTATCGTGTTGTCTCTTTGTGGAACTAGATTTGTTAACCAGAGCATCTAATTCATTACTTTGATCATCCATTTCCACTTGTTCCTGTTGCTCTTCAGGGCGCTCATCGCCAGTAACCGCATTTTTAGCCCTTTGAAGTTTCTTCCTTTTATTTTTGTTCTTCTTTTTATAATTAGCCATATTTATGTTATAAAACTCGCCTAGTAAATAAAAATGTGCTTCTGCTTGCTTTTGTATTTTAGTTCTTTTTAGGTTAGATGAGATCTGTCATGTCATGTCAATAAGTGACTGACACAAGTGACACAATGGCTGCGTTCCGAGTTACACCTAATCGATTTGAGCGTGCTAAACTTTCTAAATAAGCTCGAGCGCGATAACGATGATCCGTAAATCGTCATAAATGACGTCATGACATGCAACATCTTGTAACAACGCCGACGGAAATTGTGCTTCTGGCTACCGTCGCCACCTAACCGAAGAAGAAGGTGGTACAATCATCAGCACGATTCTTAAGCACTGACCTTCACCTGCGCAAAAGTGCAAAAGCGGGTGTGCGTTTTATTTTGTCCCAAGTGTACGATGCGCAAAGCGATCTCCACTCTTCCGCCAAGCGCTCAAGAACCGTGCCGGTATCTGTATACCTCCGTTAGGATTAGGAGTATATGTGTTCTGTGCTGTATACACAAAGAATAAGTAATGGTATTAGTTCTGGCGCTGAGCGAGAACTGTACTGTAAGCTATGGCATAGATGTCAGTCAAGTCAAGCAAATAATGGCTGCGTTCCGAGTTACGATGTAATCGATTTGAGCGTGCTAACACACCCGTTCCGAATAAGCTTGAGCGGTATATCGATATTTCGTGAATCATCATAGATAACGTCATGAGATGTGCCATCTTGCGATAACGCTGACCATGCCTTATAATTAATATCACCGTGAGCGCTGTCAAAAATTACAGTTGGCTGTCTTGTTTTGAGTCGCATCTTATTTTACGTGGCATTTCCGAAATTGTGTTTCTGGCTACCGTCGCCATCTAACTAAAGAAGAAGAAGAAATGAGCTAGCGTTGAATTATCTAGCACTGTAAGCGCCTTCAAGAGCGTTCCGAATTCTTCACATGATCTGACCAAGATTATGTCTGGACTTTAAAAGAGACTGTGACCTCTGAGTTTGTTTCGGCCTTTCTTCTCAGAGTAGTCAGATAGGAAACGCCGACCTCATCTAGTTTTAAAACATAATTATGATTGACGTGTAAAAGTGTTTGTATGAACCTACTTACAGAAAATAAATCATTTATCAATTGTGACAGCCCTCAGCTGTCATATTCGTAACTAGCTGCTGCCCGCGGCTTCGCCCGCGTGAGTGTCGGAAATTATCCCATACATCCCCATAGGTTTTAAGTATAAATATTGAGTTTCGAGTTAATCGGACAGTGCGTTAAAATTCTTCCATACAAACACTGACACCCCCCAACCTAGGGGGGTAATTTAGAAAAACAAAAAACTACAAACTTTATAATTTATTTAGATAACTATTCGTGCGAAGTTTCATGTTTATTACCTCAAGGAATAAGATTTTTCATACAAACTTTCATCCCTTATTTTACCCCCTTAGGGGTTGAATTTCGAAAAATCCTGATACACGTTATTCTTAATTTTTGGGTTTAAGTATAAATATTGAGTTTCGAGTTAATCGAACAGCGCGTTAAAATTCTTCCATACAAACTTTGACACCCCCCAACCGTAGGATAGGATACTTTTCCGGGATAAAAAGTACCCCGTGTGGTGCCCAGGATATTAAAGAATAATTATACCGAGTTTCATCGTAATCGAACCGGTAGTTTTTGCGTGATGCCTGAACAAACAGACAGACAGACAGACAGACAAAAAAAAATGTAATCAAATTTTTGGGTTCGGTGCCGGTCTAGTAACACCCCCTGCCATTAATTTTTTTGATATTTTCAATGTACAGAATTTTCACTTCTACAGATTTATTATAAGTATAGATAATTAAATCGGAACGCCAAAATATTGATGTGAGCGCTGGGAGCACGGAACAGAAGTTTTTTCTGTTCCGTGGCTGGGAGCGATTATGGCTCGAAATGTGGCCATAATGCGTTCGGAAATCAGAAAGAACGCTTGAGAATGCAGTGGCGGCGTGGTGGGCGGACGCTGTTTTTTTTCCAACAGTTGTATTCTCACTTGTGCGTTTCCAAAATGTATTTTCTGGAATAGTCTTTTTTTTTGGATGTCATAAATACCTACCTTAAAAATTGCGTGTTTTTTGCAGTCCGGACCCCGGAAGATTACGGTTTTGATGTTTTCGAACCGCCTTGAAAAATAAAAAGAAGGATAATATAATAGGTATTATGTTTTGAACTTGGATCAATTCTTTTTTGTAGGAAGCCCATCTTGAAATAATGACTATTTTTATTGAATTTGAATAATTGTGAAATAAGTGGCAACCCAGTTTTGTACTAAATCGCAATTTTTTGGCACGTCACAGCCGCGTCATCATGTCTCCGTGTCTGCTTTTATCACTTTGGAATTAATTTGTTCAACATTATCATACCTTATCGACAACTTTATATGTGAACTATAAATTTTGGGCGGTTTTTGATTTAGAGGCTTAAGATGGAAATTTTGACTCAAGTGTCTAATACGCAGTTTATGTTCACCGCTGCGGCTGTGGCTGTTGTTTTAGTATGCGCAGCACTCGTATTCGTATTCGGGTTCCGCTCAGCAGAACAGCCGCAGTTTGATAAGCTGCCCCTGATCCTGGACGACAGAAAATCGTCCAATAAGAAGAACAAAAAGAAGGACAAGGTGAGTACAAACAATATGTTATGCGCTCCCGCCGTTGTCATCAATGCGTGCTCATTTTATTTTTAACCTGTAAGCATATGCTCGTTATTCACCGGGAGATATGAAATAAAATTACAAACATCTCCTTCTATTTACATGTGAAGTCTTTTAATAGATTCCCATTAGTTCTAATTTATAAATCTGCATCTTCATGAACCCAAGTGAGGAGTAAATAGAAGCATCAACTTACCATATTTTTTCGATTTATTAGAAGTCTTCACCCAACCGCACTGTGACTGATGATGTGAAGACAAAGTCCGAAAGCTCCAAAAAGTCTCCAACTAAGGAGAAGAAGGAGGAAAAGGTGAAGGAAGCAGAAAAACCTAAGCCTAAGGGTGAGCCCAAGCCTGTGAAGAAGGAGCTAGCAGCTGATGCCAAGAAGGGCAAGAAGAGCAAGGGTGCAGTTGCGGCTGAGAAGCCTGCTGACTTTGATGATGGAGGCTGGCAACAAGTGCCCAAGAAGAGCGACAAAAAGAAAGAGCGAAAGCCTGCTGAGGAGAAGGACAAGAAGAAGGAAAGTCCTGCTAAGAAGAGTAAGAAAGTGAAGGATGCTGATGTAGAGGCTGCCCGGCCGGTGGAGGAGCCTGTTGTGGAGACCATCAAGGTCATCAGTGCTGAGGGTCCACAGGTGGACGAGGATGCAGCCCGTGCACTGCAAGCTCAAGTGGAGGAGCTCCAGCGTGTGCTGAAAGAGGTAACTTTGAGAAATCACACAATTTGCAGTTGTAGGAAGTTTGAAAGTTTGATGCTTTCTCTTAATTAATGGTTCAACAGTTTTAACTGTAATTTTGAAATAGCTGTTATAGTGTAAAAATTTAATGCAGCAATTATGAAAGTAAGTATAAGTTGTTTCAACTGGATGTAGTTTCTTCCCTAAAAGTTGCAAGCCGTGTTATATGGGACAGGCACAGGTGTGCCCTTTCTTATTTTCTTTCAATAACAAAATGTTCAAATATACTTAAGTACTTGAGCAACGAGTTAAAGTTATTTGAACAAAAATAATGAAAATTTTGCTGTTAAGATCTTCAACATATTATTATATAAAATTATGCAATCCACATACTATAACTTTAGATTACTAAAAATAAAGCCACAGAAAAGGATCTTCACCTTTCTAGTAGTTATAAAAATCTAAGAGACTTTCCACAGATTTAACTAACAATTTTAAACATTAACTAACTAGGCAGAGCGTCGTGACCAAGCTGCTCTGGGCAGCGCCGACGACGAAGATTCCCCAGATGTTGAGGAGCTGACTGATGTGAAGGATCTCAGGAGCAACAAGAAGAAGGAAAATAAAGAGAAGCAGATCAGGAAGAAATCTATAGAGGTGAGATACTTTTGATATCAGTTCTTGAGAGACAAACAAGAAAGGTTTTCTCCTCGAATTATCTGACGCTGAACCAAGACATGACTATTCATGTGTCGTTTCGGCGGGTGATGATGCGACAACTGGATTTTGTCGCACTGTGTATACATTACCCTGGCAGTTACTTCAACATCCATTGCTAAATGGTCCCTTCCTACTTCCTTAGGTATCATTATTGCGTGATTGATAATTTGTAATTAAGTTATGGCTCTGTTATTAGTCAATGAGTTTTCTTCAAGGTAATAATAATAATAACAAGTATTTTATAAATCTGAGAACTATCATAACTCTACAAACCAATTGATTAACTGTAATAAAAGTCAAGAAGATCTTAAAGAAGATCTGGACATGCTTTATAATTCTTGCTAATACAATACAATTAAATTACATATTTTAATTTGTTAAAATGTTCTGTATACAAATACTTACATTTCTTGTGTTTAAACTTTCCAAGACCTGTCCCACATTCTCGGCTTATAGAGACTGATGAATACAATATTTGTTACAGATTTCTGCAGCTAAGAGTGTGCCGAAGCAAGATTCTGTGGAGAAGGATACCTCTGACTCTGAGAAACCAGACAACCAAAGCGCATTGGCCTTTGACGAGCTAGGCGGTAAGTGTATAGATCTATTTCAAGTAGGTATTCAACAAGTATTACCAACTGCATAATAAAAACCTCAAGTTCCTACTGGTAAAGTAGAAATGTCCCCAAAACCATACAAAACATTTAACACTACTATCTCAGTGATGTCCTCCAATTTCATTTTAACCACTGGCGATGGCGTACAGATACACGCGTTTTTATACTGTATTTTGTAATTAGCACGAAAAGTATTGACTTACACAATGATTATGTAACAACTTGCTCAATAATGGTTTATTTGTTACAGACACTTGGACCGACGCGAAAGTGGCCAAGAAAAGCAAAAAGAAGGTTCGCAAAGACCAGTGAGGGGTGAGTCGTAGACACAGGGTCCAGCTGGGCGTCCGCCCCGTTGCTAGCTCAATGCCACTCACACCTGATAAAATTATCCACCTGCTGCTGCTAACATACTCGAAGTGAACATACTATTCTGTTGCCATTCATATAAACCTCAATTTAAAAGTCAAAATTACCGCTCAGTTCAGGGTTGTAGTTTTACAGGGTGTGAAAGTTGTTTATATTTAAGTTTTAATACCTTAACTTTCTTACACATTCAGTTAACTTTCGTCCATGTTTTTTTGTTTCATATTTTATTGTACATTTAGCTTGTTGACTTTGTTTTCATAATAATTTAATTATTGTTTTCAATAAATAGAGCATAATATTTTTTTATGAGTCATAATTTCATTATGTATTTCGAGAACTTTAATGTGAATTTTGGGAATCTGCAATATGTTGCGTGTTTATAATATACTTTGTTATTATTTGATGAATACGAATGCGAAAATATGATGGGACTCGTATTCTAACGAAAATAGGTGTTACCTGCGCGCGCGATGTCTTCAGAGTCGACATAAATAAGGATTCCAAAATCGGATTAACAACGAAATTCTACTATGTGCGTGTTAGGTTCCTGGGCCGTCTTACCGTGATTTAATATTTATTGTCCCAGGAAATCTAATACTTTTGTTTTTCTTATTTTTCTAAATTCCGTTCCTTCATGTTGGAACACATTTCTTAATGCGGCAGCCCGACTGATCGCGCGCGTGTAATGTATTATACTTTATGTATTTCCATACCTAATGTAGTTCTATATTATACCTCTAGTTGTAGAACTGTATATCCGGTAATAATATAATTATTTGAGATCTTCTGGTGCTTGTAGTAAATAAGTCTCTTTTCTCCTTTCATTCCATTCGTGTGCATTTCACCTTCAGTAAATAGATGTCCGTAGATGTAATTCCTGCTAAAGATTTTAATATTACATTACTTTGATAACGTCATCTTGTTTATGTAATTTAGTTGAAAGCCAACTAAATTGTGTTTTATGTCAATAATCAGTGTTGTGATTTACCCATGACAAAATATGTGATGAGACCTGAAATTGGACCAATCCGAGTTAATACGCGGTTTTACGTCGTAATGTCTTCAATAATTATATTTAAATTTTAAATGATTGATTGGTTTTATTTTTTTGCATCGTAGTAGCGTAATATAATGATGGATCTATATTCCGTTTATATACACATTTAGATTAGATAGACTTGTGGATATTTTCCGTCCGGACACATTGTGCTTTTTTTAAAGCTTGGCACAAACAATATGAATGTTATTCCTTTAACAATATATTTAAATTGAATCAATACTACATATCCATTTTGCTAATATTAAAGTAAACATTATATCCTATTGTAAAATATCTTCAGTCATCGTTTGTTACGAATGTAACAATTACTATTTTATTGCAGATTCCTATTTTGTAAACCTAATTTTAAGGATAATTCTAGGGTATCGCCGCTAAACAATCTTTTAAAATTTGAAATGTCTTTTAATGCAAATAATTTATTATTAGTATTAAATAATAGGGTAAATAGCGAGAATGTTTCTGTGTTCAGGTATTCGCTGGTAACAAAGACAAACCTGTTTAAACACACGTATATCACTATCACACGACTACTTATTTGTCTTGGACATCGGCTGTGAATTGTTTTATTGGAACATACAGCGTTTATGACGTATATGCTGATGTATTTGAATTAAAATATCTACTACATGTAACTCTCGCGAATGATCTTTGTATCTTCATTTCATCTACTTACCTATAATTTATTTATTTTGCATGTTCTTGATATTACCTTGTGATATCTACTAGTGCCAGGGCAAGGGTCTGTAGTATTTTCGTTACAATAGTTAGTGATAGTGTTCTACTACGACTCCTCTGATGATAGCACTTGAGTTTTACCATCCATTTTGTTGTTCTTAAGTATGCATATCGTAGATTTTTTTCCAGTTGTGGTTCCATATCTTTTTGCGTTTCGTTATACTCTAATTCAGTACTTAGGGCCTACATTTATAAGAATTTATCATCTAGTGAACTGTCGAAGATGAATTAAATTCGTATATCGATATAGGTATAATGATGTAAAAGATATTTTTGGCTTCATATTCATAATGTAGTTTGTAGTGACGGGATCCCGCGCCTGCGCAAGTCAGGGGTAGACAATGCCAACGTATAGAGACATTGTATCTTGATAATGTTGTTGTTTTATAGGCTCTAAAGTAATTAATATAATGAATGTGTAAAATAAATATTTTTTTAAAATCAATAAAGAGTGATATTGATGTAATTGTATTATTTTTATCCACTTAGTATACTTGAGGATGGGAATAGAGTTAAAAGGTAAACTGATATATACATATATCATCCTAGGTAAATCCCTGATAATTACATCATGTAAGTATACCGATACGTCTTAATATCATCACATTTTTGCAGCATAGGTGGCTATGTAGAATAAGTAGCTAACAGAAAAATAAAAAATCGATGGTGCTTCACATAATATACGTTTAATAAAATTACCAGTACAAAATTGAGATTCACAGTACTCGGTTGTAAGTATGTGTACAACATTATCTTATAGCTAGCATCTTATGTTAAACTCGATTGGGAATATAAAACTGTGATTCATATCGACTAGGGTATAATAGGCGTAGGTGAAGAATATCTAATCTGCATAAAAATTATCATACCAGTCAGTCACCTTATTATATTATAGCTATCATAGGAAGATGTAAAAAAGTTACAGTGAGTGAATGTTTGGATGAATATGGTTATTTGTATTATCTATAGTTCTACACATAAGATAGTGCGAGTTTATAAGAGTTATCCACGAACCATGAATCTTGGCCATAAGGTTTGAAAGTAGTTAAGTATAATAATTATGTAAAACTGAGACGACAATGGCCCAAGTGTTAGGACATCCGTCAGCAAATCGAGGGGTGATATGTTTCACAGCATTTCATTGACGACAGGGCCAGTTTCTCGAACGAAAATTCGCATGAATGAATGTGACGAATTATCAAACGCGGTTTAAGGTTCCCGCAGATAGGCGCGACGCGACACCGGTAACAATGTCTGTGAAGTTTTCATAGAAATTGTTGCACAAGAGTCGCGTCTCGCCTATAAGCGGGAGCCTTTAACTGCCGTTATTGGTTGAATGATTTATCAACTGTTGATAAAAGCTCCTACAAACTGGCGCGACGCCACTTTAACAATACAATTTCTAAGAAAACTTGAAGGTTGAACAATTACCGGTGTCGTGCCAGTATGTTCGAGCCTTAAATCATTCATCCAATCGGAGCAGTTTGTCATATTAATTTTGCGATAATTTTCGTTCGAGAAACCAAGTCCACCCATCCAAAATCAAAACCCATCTCTATCGAAAATAGTAAAAGTACTTAAGTACTACCTATAATCAAATGATCTGTCAGGTCGAGGGGTTTACGGGAACTAATGCCGTTGGTCTCGTAAGTATTGAATATATTATTGTCACCATAGAATATCTTCCGTGATTTCTTGTCATACTGACCTGCCGATATGTCGAATTGTCGACTTTGCTATCGCAAGCTTCATGATCAAGGAGCTACTGGAGAATATGGATGAATGATGAATAAACCTACATAATATTTGTTTTAAATTAATTAAACATTCACTGGCAGATAACGCACTGCCTAAACCAGACTAGGTCTAGGACTGGGTTTGGAAGCACGAAATTTTGCATAAAAGTTCCTTTTCTAACGAAGTTGAGCACAAGGAGGAATTTTTGGAAATTCATCGCCTAAGGGCTTAAATAGGGGATGAAAATTTGTTTGAATATTCGTCATTTTTGCCGATGGGAAACCCCATCGGGCACAATGCTTGTAAATTAATGTTAAATGAAGTGCAGATAAATCTGTTTACCCTATTTTCAGCTTAGTGCTACGAGCACTCTGGCTTCCGCTCACGACGTGGTTGCTTGCAATAACGTTAAAATACCGGCAGCCCAGTACAGCCAAAAATCACACCAAAAAACTCGTAGGTAAGTGATTATAAAGTTCAAAACCGTGAAATTTTAAAACAGTGTGTGTGTAAAATACAGGCGCCTGATTAAGTCACTCTTGCAGTTGCAATAGTTAAATCGGTGATCCTACCCATCATAATATACAGAACAACTTGCACTGGAAAAGCAATAGCTATGCGACTCGTGAAAAATAACAACCATCCAGTAGGTATGGGTATGGATGTCTACTTTTGTTATGGAAGTTGAATATTTTTTCATGAATCGGACATGGAAAAAGTTGTTCAGAATGATGAACGGGTAGAATTGCTCCTTGATAGGATGTAGATGACTAAATCACCCGTCTGTGCCTATGTTTTTGTGAGTAGAGTAGGATAGAATGAGATGGAAAAGTTTAAAGTTCTGAATCACTTTTAGCCCCAGACTTATTCCTGTGTCCTTTATTTTGTTCGGGAGCGGCGCTTTTACTGCGTGGTTTACGTTTCGTGCGCTTCCGAAGTTTCTTCATCTTGCCGACGCCCTGCGTGGGCGCTGCCTGCGCTCGTGCTTTTGTTTCAACTTCCACTTTTATACGCGCGAACATGTCGTAGTTTGTTATGGCGCACTGTTTACCTATAGCAAGAAAGATAAAATATTAAATGAAGTTGTTGAATAAAAAAACATCTAAAGGAACACAACACTCTAAATACTAGATACCTAGTAATTAAGAATTAATAGGTAATAGTGCCGATTCCCTTGTTCACAAATTAAACTAAATCTGTGTCTAGTTTATCCATCACAGCATTTTCCAAAAACGAAATTTAAGTTCAGTGCATCTTTTTCTTTGTATTTCATTAAGAAGAGGACAGCAGATAATTTTTAGTTTAGTCCTGTCAAATTAATCAGCGCCTGTCACTACTCCATACAAGTTTAGACGTGATTAAAAACTTGCCTACTAAAATTACGTCAATTTACGTCAGGCGCTGATTCATTTGACAGGAATAAACTAAAATTTATATTCTGTCCTTTTCAAAGAAAAAGATGCACTGAACTTAAATTTAGTTTTTAGAAAATGCTGTGATGGATAAACAAGACACACATTTAGTTCTAGACACAATGGACATTGGCCACTGGCCGTGAAAATACAAAAGCCTTAAATTTTTATATCGAAAACGATTCGATTCGCCAAATCACCACCTTTTTGAAGGTTTAAAAGTTACGAACGGCGGACCCCAAGCTGGGAAGATGTGACATAAAACGCCCACATCGCATTACTCACCGTTGCAGTATTCTTCACCACACTCTGCACAAGATATTATTCTGGTCTCGGTAACCCCGGAACGATTTTTGGTTTTTCGGAACATGGTGTTCTTGGCGTAATCTCTTTTATCTTTAGCTTTTGTTTTAAGCTCGGACTTGCCTAGTTCTACTAACCTGAAAATATAGTTATTTAATTGGTTATCCTACTAACCACTACTGATTTTAAAAAAATAGGCAGTCATGGGGACTGCCGGCAAAAGTTTGTAAATAATATAAGTACAATAGGCTAGTGACATTACAAAACACTCACCTGTTAAAAAATTCTTCGTCCATCTTCAACTTAGGTCTGATAGAAGTAAGCATCCGCCACTCAATGGGGACAATACACAACTCTTCAAACTTCAGCCCTTTCATTTCCACTGGTATAGGGTCCATGAATGTGAAATGTTTTTCCTCGTATCCTCTCGTCCCCAATGTTTCGTAAGCTTTTATTTCTTTCTTGGGTGTCTTGGTTTTATTGTCTTCTTTGATTTTCACGTCTTCTGATCTTACCTAATGAATTTCATTTCAAAGCTTTGTAAATAATTGATTATCGTCACAGTTCACTATAGTTTATTATAATGCAACAGTTACCTTCTCTGGTCGAGTTTTAAAGTCTGGCACTTTATCTAAAACTGCTCTATATTCTTCAGCAGTGTTTATTTCAGTTTTAGACAAGTCCAACATGGGAGCCTCATCTTTCTTTTTATCGAATAATTCGTCTATTTTAGACATATTTACTAAGATAAAGTGTGTGAAGTATAGCTAACTTGATACTATGGGATTATCGATCCAACTGAATGTCGCGTCAACATGGAAACTGTTGAATCGATAGCATCTCTGTAACCTAATTTTCCACTACGTGTTGTATGACTAGCCATATTGTGTTATTTTCGTAAAGAAACATATAATTATAAATCTAAAATTTGGATTTTACAAAGTTTTCTTGATCTTCATGTTTATCAAAAAAATCTCTTTTGGCAATATTTATTTGGTCTATTAATTTCTTTCGGTTTTCAACATCGAACACATTAGATTTACAGTTTCTTTCATTTACATCATCTATCCATAGTTTCCTGTTTCCATATTTATCGTTAATAAACTTCTGGGATAATGTCATTCTTTTCATAGGAGACGTTTTGGGCGACTTTTTATTTTCAGTCATTTCGTTGGCTGTTAATTGTCCCAAGGGGTTAAAATCTGATTGTAAATTATTTATAGATTCGGATATATTGATAGATTTAGATATGTTATTATCTTGACTAGACCGTTTACTTCTCCAATACGATTGACTTAATGAGTTGCGATGTTTATTACCGCTTTCGATTGGTTTTTCAGACCTTATTGGTGGACTTGGAGAACGACTATCTTCACTAGAATGTGATAAATATTGTCTCGCTTGAGGTCTATATTTTTGGCGCATTTTTCTTTTTTGGCTATAAAATGGGTCTTTCTCACTTTGTTTTTTGTACTGAGCTGCAGGTCTGTTAACGCCCCACTTCGGTCGATTTTCTAAATCTTTCTTATACCTTTCCTCAGATCGGAAACGTCTATCTTTTTTCAGTGTATTATGATGACTATCCTGAGGTGCATTTTCATCAATGTTTGGATAGTCTTTGTCTATATATCTCTCGGGTTCGTCGGTTTCTATAATTTTATCGGTAGTTGATTTAAATATTGAATCAGTTTGAGTTGCTGCGTCTTTCATTCTCAATGTTCGATATTTGTTTGGTGTCAATAATTTCCCGATGTCTGTTAATTCATTCGTATTGTTCAAAGAGTTTAGTGATACGCTATACAAATTGTTGGCCACATTCTGGGGAACTAATACTGCTAGTTGTATATTATTTGGTTGCGTGTTTATAACTTCATTGGTACCATTTAACCCAATCGGCACGATGTTAAATTGTCCATCCGCTAAAGCTAATGGAGGTACGCTATGAATAAATAAATTAAGATTCCCAGGACCTACAGATCTAGGAGAATTAAATTCCGTTGTTTGATGAGAATTACAATCTCTTTTTTGACTTTTTGCTGAATGAATATCGTATGTTCTACTCGTTTTAGTTGGACTTGTAGGTTCCACACGAGGCGTTGTTTCAGCTGCTGGGGTTTCTTCTACTTTTGGTTTCGGAACATTTTCCGCATTCGAATTATTATTTATGTTTGTGTTTCTCTTGTGGAAACTAAACCTCTTTTCTTTGTCCAGCTTGGCCTTCCTTTCAGCATCTTCCAGAGCTCTCTTCAACGTGTCTAATTTCTTCTGCTCCATCATTTGTTTCTCCTCTAATTTTCTTCTCTCATCGTCCAATCTTTGCCTGTCTTCTTCTTGTTGTCTCTGTATGCGTAATTCTTCTAGCCTTTCTTCTCTTAATTGTCGTTCCCTTTCTTCTTGACGCCGCTTCTCTCTGTCTTCTAACTGATTTAATATAGCTGATTGCAATTCTAATGCTTTCAATCGTTTGTTTTCTCGCTGAGCCTTAATTTCAGGCTCTATTGGGACGTTTTGTCCTCTTAAAAATGTTCTGAAAATTAAATTTTTAATAATGTGATGTTTTTAATCTTATGTTATGTCTTTGTCGTAAATTATGTTACTTTATCGTCATTGAAAGGACTAACCTTCCTTCATCGCTCCCGTTGCAGGATGATCTGTCGCAGTCTACCCCGGTACTATTGCTCGAACTTCTTTGGTCTATGACTAGAACCTCAGCTGTGTTTTCAATCATATTTAATCCACGTTCCACCCATGACGGTGTGCCTTTCTTTTGATTTGGCATCTACATAGATAATAAAAAGTTATTAGAGTCATTTATATCAATAAGCCGTTACAGATAAGGGTCGATCGCCCTATTAGTATTATAATCACAAAAATACATCGGTGCATCGATTCTTAATTAGGTTATTAATATTCAGATTATTTATATTCGTTGCAAGCACGAAATGAAACTACTACGAGTACCTACTTCTAAGGTTTCGAGTTCGAATCTTGTAGGAAGCAACAAGCAAGGGTGTCTGGATTTTGTATAAATATTCTATTTGAAAAATTGCACAATGCCATCAATATTTAACATAGTGGTAAGCCCTAAACACTTCGCCCTTCATAAGACCAAAGAATCTGTAGGGCTGCCATGTGTGAAAAAAGTTATAGAATACTTAGGTACCTGGGGCAGCCTAGCATTAGGAGCCGTGGGTTCCCAAAGCCGGCCGGTGGCGACGCCGCGGTCCCCCCACCGCAGCCGTCCCTCTTCCGAGGTCCTCGGGCTGCGAGACGACCACGCCCCTTCGGACATGCCTGACTTCCCGCCACTTGAGTCCCTGTTTCTATAATAAATCTTATGTTAGTATTTAGTACTTTAGTAGTAATAGTAGCAACCGTTGTGTATGACCACGTGTATGAACGTAATCGAAACTAAACGAGTAAGTATGTAAGGCTCCTAAGCAGGTGGCGTTCTGTAGCTTCTGCCTACCCCCGTAGGAAAAAGGTGTGAGTTTATGTACATGCATGTACTGTACACACGGCTACATATCAAGCTATACATTTCCAATATAAGCTGACCTCTCATTGTACGGAAATCCTATACAATGCGAGATCAGCTTATACTGGAAATGTATAGCTTAATATGTAGCCGTGTGTACCTTACTTATGTTGAGTCTGTTTTTAATCGACTTCCAAAAAGGAGGAGGTTCTATGTTCGTAGCATAAGTATGTTTATTTTTATTTTTATGTTCGTCGATATTTTCGTCAATTGTGGACAGTTTTTCTTCATTTGGTATAAGAAGCTTGTCCCTTATAAAATGTATTAACTTTGCTAGGGTGGTTTTTGAGATAGCTTTTCCACGTAGTTTTCCCACTTAGCCTATGTGGATGATGTTTTAATAATTTCCTGTCACTGTTATTTACGTAGCAAGCAGGTCGTGTTTGAATTTATAAAGTAGTTATGTTCGAATTTGTGTGAGTAGATACTACAACTAAAAAGTGAAAAAACTTTTTACAAAAAAAAACAACGGACTTCCAAAAAAAACCCCTACAAAGCGAAAAATTATTTTAATTTCGGAAGTCAGTGTCTTTGGTTTTTAAAACGTTTTTCCAACAAACGAACGACACTTTGAAGTACCTTCCTAGGTATTCAAGAGGTTTGTTTGTTACGTTTTGACGCTAAAACGGCTAAACGGATTTTGATGAAATTTGGCACATGGGTTACACCTTGACCTGGAGAAGGACATACAATTCTTAAAAGCTGGTTTAATGGAAGTCTCCATCTTCAATTACAGCGGTAACAGTTACGCAGACAAGACTACTTTTCATCCTAGATCTCAGACAAAGTCGCGGGAAACAGCTAAGTAGTTATATAAATAGGCAACCTGGGACCTGGACAAGGACTACTTTTCATCCTGGATATTTGTATAAAAAAATATGAAATACAAAATATACGCAGACGAAGTCGAAGGCAACAGCTAGTCGTATATAAAAAAAATCTTTAAACAAAGGCGAGCTACGACTGCGGACGAATAACTTGAAGCTACAGAGCCAATTAGTTTCCACTAGCTTAGACCGCGCTGCCTTTGTTCAGTGAAAATAGCAAATTGTTGGCGTCGGAATACCTAACGCAGTTATTGATTTCACTTGCGTAGATATTCACGCTATTCCGTTATACTTATAATGAGAGTAAAACTAGTGTTAGTAGTTCTTATGATGAGTATGTACAGCCAGTGCTCTGCATACCTTCCAAAGCAGAAGCGGGGAAGAGGGGTCATGTTATGCAGGTCACTGACTGTATTTGTACAAATGTATATGCGCTTCGTCACCTCTTGAAGATTGATCTCGAAACTGCATACTTACTTACAACGTTAACTAGGTATCGAAAGTTTTACACTTTTACATGGCGTAGGTATGATTTGCATTATATGCCCCCACTAAGCGTAATTATTGTGGTAGTCACCTAATACTGGAACGAGCCATCAGCTCGTGGTCTGATATGAGGAAAAGAAATACAAAGTAGGTACACATAACACTCTGTGCTGCTTTCGCTGAAATTGACACCAGGGTTGCACCTATCCGGCTAGACGTAAATCGTTATTTTTTGTTATACGACTCGAAGTCTAAAATTACAACCACAAGAACATAGGTGTCAAATTTTTCGTACAAAACAAAAAAAATCTCGCGTTTGTTCTCCGACGTATAGGTCTTTTGGACTTCTCTACACCAATCTTTTTAGTAGGGACTATTTATGAGTACCTAGGCTTCAAGATTTAGACAATATCTGCCTCTGCGGATCATAAAAACTAAAACCGTTGCACAATTATTTTGTTACCCGATTTTCCGCGTTATTTTGAACGGATTTAGAACACGCGTGACTAGCAACGCTAAAAAAAAAAATGCACAAAACGTTGCAAAATATAAAACAATAAAACGTAAATTACCTATGTAGTTAAAACGCGACTTCACTACCCCGTAAGTTTCCGCACACAAATAACCTTACCTGTCGTCTTTTCCTTCTTGCTGCCACGCTACCACGGGGCTGCGATTGCTAGCCTCGTGTATCGCTCTGTGCCCGCTCCTATTCATGTGGTTGAGGGTCTCACTGCCGTAACCAGAAGTGTCGCCTTCTCCGTCTTCGTCGTAAAATGAGAACCTTTTCGCGCTTGTCATGTTCCGGTTGAGCACATTGTTCCTCCTGTCGTCCTTCACGGATCTGTCTTCAATGTTATGTATTGGCGGCAGGCTGGGGCTACGCTGCCGCTGCACAGGCTCCTGGTACTCGTAAGACGACTGCTTATGAAGCTCCAATGTACTTGCAAATTGATTTCGCACTTGCAAACGGTTCGTATACCGCTCACCAGTGCCCCAAGGCAGGTAGAGGTGGGACATTTCCTCTGAAAACAACAAAAATGTTGTTTGCACTTTATTTGAAAAACTACCACAATAATTACGTAAACATTGAACAAATCCAAACGAAACAAACACTAAAACTATCTAATAGACTACTTTCTATTTTTATTAGCAAGAAAAACTTGATAACTACCGTCCATGACAACAGTCGTCTTTGAATTAACTGTTCAATTTTTTTATTCGGTAAAGATAAATGAAAAGCCTTCCCCTTTATGTGCAAAGGGTTTTAGTTTTATCGATAGCGCACGCTAAAAACGTAAGTCATTCATGCGAGCTGCATAATATAATGTTATAGTGCACAAGTGTTGTAAACCACCGCAGCTTTATTTGAGTGCGGAGGACACGCAACCATTGAAAGGCTTTGATATTTTCAGAGTTTATTGTGTCTATAAAAACTGAGGTTAGAAAAGTCAATTGCTTTATAGTTATTACCAGGTAATTCAAAGAAGGCACGTTTAAAACATTTAAAGCTTACGTGTTTGTTATGTGCAGTTAGAATAAATCACACTCGTTATTGTCATTAGGGTAAGTGTCGTAGGTATCATCTACATAATAATATGCAGATGAACAGATAACAATTTACTTCCGAGATTTGAGCATGTTAAATGTTTATATTGCGTAAACGGTATTACCAGAGGTAATACTACATACTACGGCGGGTATATAACAGAAGATCACTTTCGTTTGTTCTTGTAATCTTATATGAAACAATAGCATTGTTCTTATGGCACGTATTTCTATTTACTCTAATACTGTGGTGTTTTACAAATGGGGACGCATAGGCTCAACTTTTGTTCCGACACACAACACGCAAAGCTCAGTTACGGAAACAAATGGAAGGAATGTTTTAAGGAACCAGTATCGTGTTGTCGGCGGTTTCTTTTTGGAAAACACACCTATAACATAACACAATAATAACCTGACACAATTTACCGTAAGTACTACATACATATGCCTGCTTCAAAATTAACAATTATGTCCATATTTTATCTATGGGTTCACAACCACGACACAACCCTCGTGTGCTTATTGTATTCCTTCCGGACTTGAAACTAAAATAGTAAAAGTAACTAAGTATGTCATATAGCTCCACTTAGGTAAGGTCGACCGCACGACAGTAGTAACTCACTTGAATACCGTAGACTACCCTTCTGTTGCAAAATAATGGCCCTGTCGAAGTTACCATGAAGGTACGGTTGGGATTACGATTTCGAAATTTGAAAAGTCTTGACAAAAAGCCGGACATTTGCAGAAAAGTCCGGACATTTTCCTTTTTAGGGTTCCGTAGTCAACAAGGAAGAGGAACCCTTATAGTTTCGCCATGTCCATAGATATTTCTATGGCCGTTTGCGAAATATTAAGCTTTAAAGTGCAAATTTTTGTTAGAGTCAAGTGTCTCCTCCCTGCCAGCTAAGTGAGAGGTTCTGGATATGTGGAAAAATTTACAGCAGTAGTATATATAGGTACTTAACTAAATTAAAAGGAAAACTATCACAGCTAAGTAGGCTCTACAAGTTAACGAGTAATTATCGACCAACTTACATTTGCAGTTGCAAAAACATGTTCTCCCATACATTTCGTATGGGAGAACATGTTTTTCAACTACAATGTTAAGTTTGTTCTTGGGATAAATTTATCCCAGCTACGGTCCGACACGCACTTGGCCGGTTTCTATCTTTCTTTTTCTGTAAGCAACATTAATCTTATCTAAAAAAAACCCCATAAATCTTAAAATCCGGACAAATGACAAGAACAGACAAAGTGTGGACGGGGACCAAAAAGGTGGAAGTATCCGGAAAATCTGGACGAATAACGACCCTACGTGCGTTTGACTGTACCACGGCGTGCAATAAGCTAGACGTAACATATTTGTGTCGGAAGCGGTGGAAACTTCAACGATTTATGTCCCCAGGAAAATATTTACTTTTCCGAAAGCAGGCGGCCAAGGATCTGGGTCATGTAAGCTACAACAATTCGTTGAACTTTAGTAGAAAGTGAAATGTGGCGTTTTTAGTCACGGCCTGAATAATTCACTATTTAATAAGTACGGATCGATTACAGCTGTTATCCGTTTAACCATTTTTTACGGCGACTAAATGTAAAAAAAAATCGTCGAGATATTTTTAATTTTTCAATTTTCTGTTTGAATGAGCGACTAGTAAGTAGATAACAAAGGAAAATAACGGATAGTAAATAAAAACAAGTGTTCTAGCTAGTAATGGTATATTTTGTTAGAGCCGTCACGCTCTCGTGGACCGCAGGCGCAGGCCGTCTAGGTATTAACGAGTAGTGAGTGTTTCTGTTACATTATTTAACGCCAGTACGTTACGCGCTGTCTTATGATAATGTAGATTGAAACTGTAATTGTTTAATGTGTCAGTCTACTTTTAACGAAAAGGATTTGTAGAAATTCAATAAAAAAGTATTTTCACATACCTTCCAAGTCCGAATAAGAATGAGACTATGAGAGTTGAGTAAGTAAACAAATAATAGAAAAAGATTTTTTCTTTTATCTGGCAACAATGTTTTATTATTCGAGATTTTCATAAGAAGAATGTTTGTTATTAAAAATTCAAACCATATTTTGTTTTGACGTCACGAGTCGTCAGAATCCCGAAAGTCGGGCAACCAGTCTTACCAAGGGGTATCGTGTTATACCCAGTACTTAACTGGGTTGTGGAGGTCAGATAGGCAGTTGGCCCATGTAAAATAGTTATTCAGCAGCATCCGGTTAAACTGGAAGCAGACCCCAACGTAGTTGGGAAAAGGCTAGGCGGATGGTCGCCAAAACAAAATATGGTTTGAATTTTTAACGTTGGTGTGTTGTGTGTCTCGTCGAGCAAATAGCGTCGATTCACCCAGCATTCCGCTGAAATATTATTTAAATTATTATTTTATTGAAATAAATGTTCATACTAAAATGATTAAATTATCACTTAGTTATTATCGTTTTGATTGCGTTTACGTTTCAAACAAATTGATTTCTCAGAAATGCACTATCTCGTCGGAATAACAGAAATTCAATTAAATATTTTGACTTCGGTTGACGTAATGAAAATCACCATGATACCGTAGTAGGTGTAATAGATTAAACGATAGAGTTTAGTGTTTGAAGCGTTAGGTTCTACAAATCAATAAGTTTGTACCACTGAAAGCCTAGTGAATTATATTGTGGACTGTGGAGTGTGGAGGCTATTTCAATTTATACTGTGAATTAATAAAGGCTCGTACACACTGGCGCGATATCCCGGGCGCGACAACGGTTGCGCTGCCTGTCGCGCCTGCGATATCGCGCCAGTACGAGCCGTAATGCGGTGATTTAAATATATGTAAGTCTACGTATGTTGAAAGCACAAAGGTCATTGTTTTCATCAACCTTGAATTCAGATTGTGACTGATTGTTTCATCGACTGCCGCCCCCAACATTATCAATAACAATTGTTTTTCCACTATTGTCATTTGGTAACGCTCTGTTGTCATTTAAAGAGCGAGGAAACAATTTGATGGCTATTCCGCTGTCGTAAACTAAAGTACTTCCTGGCGACGGAAATACTGACGAGTGACGACCTAATTGTAATTGAAGTTCTTTTTTTAGTGACTCAATAATGGCTTTCGTAATACAATAGGCGCTTACGAACCGTTTAACTTTGCTCTTACATTAATAACCTGACCTAACTTTAAGGCACTAGCCGCGTACCTATTTTTTAATTGCTTGCTAACCGAGCGTGATTTCTGATTTCGTATACGTAAGTACCTACCTACCTAGTACTTAATTGTTACAATAATAATTTTCTTCTATAAATAAATACCTAAGTAGTTAGGTTTAAGTTACACCTTACACCTAATTTATTTTCCATTTAGAAATTCGTTTTCTTTTGCATTTGAAGCAAGAAGCGTAACGATTATAATAATTATGATTTGTCGCTGAAAGATTCTTGTTTTCCAATAAAGTACCTACCTATACTTACCTACCTACTGCGAAAATGCTAAGAAAACCGAAATGATTAGGTACCTACTTGCACGACAGTAGTTTTCTTTTCGTTGTGGGGTACCTAGCTATTGTAATAGCCATTGAAAATGTGGTAAGTCAGTAACTAAATAGATATCGTGTGATACAATTTTTTTACTTAACACCACTTCAGAAAGTGAAATTGATGTCGTGATTAATGTCCATTTCTAGGCAAAACGTAACGAGCCGGTCTTACGCGTAGTATTTAAAGAATTAGGTAGGTACTCCAAAAAATTTAGAAAAGTATTGTTTTGTTTATACGTACTTACCGTCTTAAGTTGTGGCAATCCGAAATAACTTTAGTTAAACCAACGTGTCTGAAAGTCGCGAATGCTAGCAAATCTCCTTGATGGAATCACGACCGTGAATATGTTTCGAAATGGTAAAGGAGCGTGATGCAGATGCGGTTGTGCACCAGCTCGGCGGCGCACTGGCGGCGCGCGGGCGGCGGGCAGCAACGCGCGGACGCACCACACTACGGAGTAGGTACGCACCTCTCTCCCGCGCCCACTGCTGCTTCTTCTGCTGGACTAACGACGCCGGCTTGCTCACTGACAGCATCGCACCACAGTATTCATTACACTTTCTAATGCCCCGTATTGCACACACGTTGCGTTTCGTACTGCCGCGGCCACAGCGCAGTTACGGTGCACCAGCTAATGAGTGCTTTTTAAAAACGGACGCTCGCGCATTGCCGGCGAGCGCGCGTCTCGGTTCGCTTCGCGCGTGCACTCATTGTCCGCGGCTGCTGGACCCGCACTGCCGACACGATTCAATCACCAGACAGACAGTTTTTTTTTTAAATTAACGGCACCAATACGCACGATATGGATAGTTAATGTCTATCCATAACGGAGCAATTATACTTAAACGGGATTGTATAAGGGTCAGGCCGTAAATAACCCGGCGAGTATCGAACTGGGTGTCTAGACTTCGGTGCCTTATTGTTTCAGAAGTCGACACGCGAATGAGACTTTCAGGGAAAAGCCTCGGAAAAGCCGCCGATCGATATCATTGTCATGGTAACGTTTGTTTCACGTGCTCGCGAGGAGTCGTGGCATTTTTCTCTTATTTGCATTTTAGGCCACGAGGTGACGCAAATATTGTTATGTGGGACGATTAATAACACGGCGCCAAGTGCTTATTAAAGCGTATTTCATTTTAAACGGTGTGTTTACTATTATGTAGGTACCTAGGTATTCGTATGGCACGTCCGTGTTCACTAACTAAACTAGGTAGGTACCTATGTTATCGGGAGCTAAACTTGAAAGTTGGAACTTACTATTCATTTCATGTTCCATAAAAGTGACGAGGAGAGGGCCATTTTGCGATGAAATCATCTCAGGAAATCACGTCGATATAATCTGCTGATAGGCAAATATCGCTACTCTTTTAAATTGATAATTTAATTTTTCATTCGATTGTTATCGTCATTCCAATAGTTAGTACTTAGATAGATACAGAGCCAGTCCGAATATACGGCTGGATAAGTAATTCGAATTTTAAACAGAGGCTTTAGTGGAAGTTTGCAAGTGAGTAAACGTACCTAACTATCGCGTTTGCGTTAAGAGCCCACCCACCCTCAGGTTTTTATCTCACTCGCACCATACTGCTCGCGGACTGAGTGCGAACGACACGGAGGCGGCAACAAATCGGAAAAAGTTTAGGTACTTATTTGCTTTTTACGGCGAAAATAATGGGAATTTCAAAAAAATAGAAAACATAGTCGCTGCTTTATAGTTAGTTCAGTTAGTGTGCCAAGTTTCATGATCTAATTTGAAGTATTTTTTTAATAGCAGCGGTTTATTGTTCGGTTTGGAGGTAACTTTGGATTTTTTTTCTATCGAGAAAATTTAATGAAATTATTGTGTTTTCGGCTAAAGGTCTCTGCACACAGCGGGCGCGGCGCGGCGGGACGGGACGGCGACGCGACGCTGAGCAGTTGTAATGTACTAGATATTACGGACAACGCCACACAGAGCCGTCCCGCTCGACGCGACGGTAACCGTCGCTCTGTGTGACGTCCTCCGTTATAATATCTAGTACATTACAACTGCTCAGCGTCGCGTCGCCGTCCCGTCCCGCCGCGTCGCGCCCGCTGTGTGCAGAGACCTTAACATAGTCGCTAACATTAATCCTCAACTTTAACATATATTTATTTTGCAGTAGTTTCGACATAACGACGGATCTTGCTAAGCAATTTGAGGTAGCATAGGCTCTTAAGGTTTGACCGACAGATCATAATGCTAAGAATATAAAGGTGAGAATAAAAATCTTAAGAGGGTGCATCCTAAAAGTTGGCAACGTCGTAAATAGCTGTCAAATATTTACCTGTTTCGATTAATTTGGAAATAATACTGTATGGAAATAAGAAATGTGGCTAACCAATTGACTAGAATATTAATAATGAATTGCAATTATAACATTGAATTTGATGTTGTACCCGTTTTAGGTGAAAAAAAGTCATTTGGAAAGTTACCAAATACTTTTTTTACATCTAAAACTAACTATTCGGTGTTACGATATTAATTATTGCATTTCATAATCAATATTCTAGTTCGCTAGTTAGCCACATTTTTTATTTCCATACAGAAATATTATCAAATTAATCAAAACAGCGAAATATTTGACATCTATTTGCGACGTTGCCAACTTTAAGAATAAACCCTCTTAACGCAAACGCGATAGTTACGTTTACTCACGTGCAAACTTACACTAAGGCCTCTGGATAGCATTTTTAGGGTTCCGTCGTCAACAAGGAACCCTTATAGTTTCGCCATGTCCGTCTGTCTGTCTGTCTGTCTGCCCGCGACTTATCGTCCGCATGAAATTTCGGACTCCGGCTCACCGCATCGCATCCCATCGCCCCGCCCGCGCTATTACTTCGTTTTCGCTGAGGGCTTTTTCTGACTTTTTTTCATTTTGCTCGGCTCCTAAAGTAGCGTGATGTTACATAGCACATAACCTGGCCGGGGATTTTCTCGACAGTTTAGTAAAGTTTGCATCAAAATCCGTTCAGCATTTTTACGTGATGCGCGAACAAATAAACAGACCTAAAAACTGTTGGAACGTGTTCTGTATCGATTCTAAGTATCCCCAGCCAACTTTTTTTCGAATATCTTCCATGTACAGACTTTCGACCCTCTTCAGCTTTATTATTATGTATAGAATAGATATAGATAGGTATACGAGGAGGTAGGATGAAGGTAAAGTATTTAATTCAATTGTACTTAATTATATCACACTTATTCGCCATGCTACATTATACGAATTACAATGTTGGGCAATTTATCCGCGATATGATAAAATTGTGAAAGCGTTTGAGAAAATGGCAAAACATTGAAATGAGTTAACGGTTGTTAACTTAGTATATAATTTTTATAAGTTAACGCGTGGCAGAACATTTACCTACTAGCAATTACATTGTTCTTATATGATCATTATCCAATGGGGAATTAATCTTGTCTTCATATTTTTTTACTCTTCAACCAAGATAAAATAAATAGTTATTTTTCATTATTATGATCAGTCTGGTACGTTGGTCGCAATCGCAATTAAACTTACTGAGAATAGGTACGTTTCGAGTTGATGCGCGTGCGCTGGGTAGATGTTACGAGTTTTTCATCATTCATGTGCAATGTGTTAGTTTTTAGACGCTACAGTGATTATTTTATTAGATACTAGCTGCTGCCCGCGGCTTCGCCCGCGTGAGTGTCGGAAATTACCCCATACATCCCCATGGGTTTTAAGTATAAATATTGAGTTTCGAGTTAATCGGACAGCGCGTTAAAATTCTTCCATACAAACACTGACACCCCCCAATCCCCCTTTAGGGGGTAATTTAGAAAAACAAAAAACTACAAACTTTATAATTTATTTAGATAACTATTCGTGCGAAGTTTCATGTTTATTACCTCAAGGAATAAGATTTTTCATACAAACTTTCATCCCTTATTTTACCCCGTTAGGGGTTGAATTTCGAAAAATCCTGATACACGTTATTCTTAATTTTTGGGTTTAAGTATAAATATTGAGTTTCGAGTTAATCGGACAGCGCGTTAAAATTCTTCCATACAAACTTTGACACCCCCCAACCGTAGGATAGGATACTTTTCCGGGATAAAAAGTACCCAGTGTGGTGCCCAGGATATTAAAGAATAATTATACCAAGTTTCATCGTAATCGAACCAGTAGTTTTTGCGTGATACCTGAACAAACAGACAGACAGACAGACAGACAGACAGACAGACAGACAGACAGACAAAAAAAAATTTAATCACACTTTTGGGTTTGGTGTCGGTCTAGTAACACCCCCTGCCATTTATTTTTTTGATATTTTCAATGTACAGAATTTTCACTTCTACAGATTTATTATAAGTATAGATACGATTTTGCAATGCGGGTAGCTCAGTGCATTTCGGAGTTATTTTATATTTACAACGGTTAACTTATGTGGGTAGTGTTTAAGTACGATTTTGTTTTGTAACAAAATAAGTAAGAAACTTTTTTCATTCCTTAAGGCTCAAGCATACTGTCTACATCTTTGTGGCTATTCAGCCACAAAGAACATAACATAACACCCTCACGGTTCGATCGAACGTTAAGCTATATACGCTTCCCGCGGTCGGTTCATGGATGGGTGACCATTCATTACACCGAGACTCCTCCGTGCCTCGGAAAGCACGTTAAGCTGTTGGTTCCGGCTGTCGTATAGGTCGGGCAGTGTTATTGGGTTTTTCCATCAGGAATTTCTCAGAAGCAGCCTAGTCTGGATTTGTGCTCGGTTGATGGCAGTAGGCTCATCCCTTAATTACGGACTTAAAACATAACTGGCGAAATGTGGGTGTAGTTATACCTACGTAATCACGTATAGGTGATGCAGAGATGTACCTATACCTACGTAAACCTCTGCCTAAAGGCTCGTGCAGACTGGCGCGATAAGGGTCTCGCTGCCAGTTGCGCCGGTCTGCACGAGCCGTAATCCTTCGCGGGTTAAAGGCGTTTTGTTTTGTAAATTTTCTTTCTTTTCTCTGTAAAATGTTTGTTCTGTTTTTTTGTTTTCGTGGGGATACCTTCAAAAGGCGTTTGGGGATAAGATGCTGTAGTCTCCCCGGAACCTAGCCGTGCAAATGTGCAAGGCAGCACGTGACCACTGTGCACCATCTTCCCTGAGATCACTCAATGGGCGGACAGAGTCCCCACTGTGAGGGCCCGTGATCCCAAATTCCCGCATGCTTTGAAGGATGCAGGCGGGGTTTCGGCGTGTTAGGCGTCGAGGCGGTTGCCTCTCCGACTCCTTCTTCTACGAGCGGGATCAACCCTCTCACGATCCCGCTCAGCAGCCTCCTTCTGAACCATCACGGTCTCACAGAAGGACGCCATTGCCCTCCAGTTCTCCGACCGCATAAATCCAACTACTGCTGGCAGACACAAATCTCGCCCGATCCTGTCTTTCAGAAGTCCACGCAGGGCACTCCTCGAGTGTGTGCAGATTCTAAGCCGCCTCCGCAATCGCGGCAATTTGCCGTGTCCTCTCGCCCAATCTTGTTCAGGTACTCACCAAGGCAACTGTGCTCGGTCAGCACCTGAGTGAGCCTATATGCCCTCCCCTCTTTTCAGCCAGGCTTCGCCGTTGACACGGATTCAGTTATATAGGTACCCTCGCGTCCATATCCGCCAAGATGTTCAGCGGCGGAAAGCGTGCCGGGAGAGATGCCGCCTATACAGTGCGGTATCCTTGTGCGATAGGAATAGCCATTTTCCGCTGCAGGCTATGGGTACCTACTAGTTATTTGTATACTTAAAATAGCTGCAGCTTGCCCCCTTTTTCGGCGCTCACGGTGGTCCTACTGAAGCGAGCGTGACTACCGCAGGACCACCTTCAAATACGATTTTCTCGAAAAGTACTAGGGTACCAATTCTGTGGTTCGAGTATCAATTTGGGGGTATCTATCTACTCATTATTTACCAAATATGGAAGCGATTGGCGTTGGTGGTCCTGCGGTAGTCACGGACATCAGAAAATTCATCTGGACAAGCTAGCCGTTTATGTGTATAGTGTAGGCGCGGGACATTTACTACCCCACTGAATACATGGTGTTATGTAAAGGAGTGTCCTGTGATTAGTTTCGGTGTCAGGGTATATTTTGTATAAATAAAAGAGGAACATTTAATTCTTAATTTTATTCCTTATACTAAATTAATACAATGAAATCACTATAACTTAAAATGCGTATCTAGTTCTAATGTCTTCCAACTTTTTGGAAACTTCCGCGGGCGTTCTCTCCAAGTCGCCAGCGATCGCCTTTTGTTTAGCTGGCTCCAATGAGTTGAACTGCTCGCACAAGTCGCCGTCTATCACATTCTGTCAAACAAAGAGAAAAGTTGGTTAGTCAGAGAATTTCGGAGTAAACCGGCGGAAAGCATAAGAAAAGGATTAATAGCCCGGATGTCAGTGATGAAGTGTTTTAATGTATTTTTATAGGTTTGTCCGTTCCAAAACTAAAGTAGCGCTATGGGAAACGCGTCCAACTCTCCGGAACTCGACGGACGGTAGCGACGAGGCGCAGTCATAACGACAAGCACACATGCCGCGGAGCGCCCGTCGTGCTCTACCGACAGTGTAACACAGGAGACTTCGTGTAGAAGTAAACTGCTGACTGACTGGCGGATATCCTAACCAAGACTTAGATAAAACGGCTGGACGCTGGTTATGTAAAAACCAAGTTCAGATAACGGCAAAATGATTAATTAAGAATATGAACTTATCAGCTAGTCAACTTTAAATACTGACCTTTACTGGGTAATAATAGCTCCTAAACGATAAGTGATCTCGGCCACACAGTGGTTGGTTTTCACTCCTCATGTGCATCTCCAGATGCTGGAAAAAGTCGTGGTCTTCTCGCGACGTGAACGGCAGAAGCACGCCGAGGGAGCCGCTGACGGTCGCGTACAGAAGGGCTTCGGAACCACCAGGGATGAGTGTAGCCCTCTGTAGTGTCGTCACAGTTTCCCCCACGTGGAAGTTGACCACGACATCACCTTTCTGCGACGCTCCGTTCAGAAGACCTGCAAATGGCATGCTAAATTAATGCCGCGTAATTTGTGTCGTAGAAACTTTTCTAATTTGGTGTTAGCATCAGATTGGAATAAATAATCATTACTTTCATTAGTCTAGCATGTATATAATTTTGTTTCATCACGCAAGGTTGTGATTAGCGCAAAAATTCGGCGTATTTTGCGTCAAGGCAGTTAATTATGAAGAAGTATTTTTTACTGCTTACCTCTATCCCAGAGCGCTTTGTTTCCTGTAGGATCTTCGTCAACATCATCTGTGACAGATTGTGGCAATCTCATCACTGCTACGTTGCCGAATTTATCAGACATGGCGACAGTATCGTAGTCCAGTATGCAGCTATTTGTGATCCATCTTGGGTTGGTGTCATCAGCAAATATGATGAGCTGATTCTCTCTCTTTTTGTACTTGAGACAGAATACGGATTCCTGTACGTCTGATGCAAATATCCTCTGGCCGATTGTTTTGATGTCGGCTATAAGGTTTGGAATGTGTCGGTTTTCGCATTTGCGCAACAGTTTTCGCCTGCCGATGTCATACAGTCTCAACATTCGCCCTACTCCCGCCAATAGTCTTCCATTGAATGGTGCTAACGCGCCAGGATATTCGTCTACAGGTGTTTTGTGAACCAGCTCTAATTTTCCTGTGCTGCCATAAATCTGCAAACAGAAAGTGGCATTAGTTAGGGTATTCATTTCATGACACAATGGAACCCATGTTGCAGAAATAGTTGCCAATATTTACCTTATAGACATGTAAACTGCCCTCCGTGCAGGATCGCGGCGATAAAATCATGTCTTTAGCGACTCCTACGACCAAGTGAGCCTGTGCGTGCTCGGCGTGGGCGGCCCAGCGCACGATACAGCCGGACACGGCCGCCTCGTTCTGTTCCAGCGGCAGCTTGAACAATGTAGTCGGCTGGCCACCACTGACGCCCATGTCTACTACGCGGATTTGAGATGCCCACATACCTGACAAATGAGAACATTGCGCTATAGAAAAATATATAAATAGTGAAGGGCACATTTTGTATATTTTTTTAATGTATCCCACACTTGAATCAAATGTCTTATAGTAAGATGCATTTGGGATTAACGTTGGGAATTTAATCTTGCCACACCCGATTAGAGTCAGTAAGCTCAATGACATTTTCTGCTCTTGCCCAGAGAATGTGGCTTAGTCAGTATTTATTACAAGAACACAGGAAAGTTTCTTTACCTGCTCCAGCTTTAGGCGATGAGAAGATGTTTTCAGGCAGAGTATCTGACAGGAAAGCATCAGCCATTTCATTTGCAAGTTGTTGTTCCTCTGGACCTCCGCCCGCAGCTGCTTCCCGCATTTCTTGTGCCATTTGCACCCTGAATAAAAAAAGTTGAGGTCAGAAGTTGTCATAAGATTCACGAAAATGTGTTTATTTTATTTTTAAGTCAGTACTGCAGGGGTATCTACACTGAATTCGGTTTTTGTGTATTTTTGTCATCATGTGGAATAAGGTTTATAACAAATCGGTATTTTATCTTTGTTTACCTCCTTTGATTTTTCATTTCCTCCGTGTAAGAGTTGTGGTCAGTCTCAAGTATGATGATGTTGTTGTTATCAGAGTTGATGACGAATTTCCTTGGTGTGTATTCAAGAGGCAGGTAGGTCTGATTGAACACTGCACCTAGCTTTTCTAACGCCAAAATTCTGAGTGTGTTTGATGAGATAGCTACGATACCTTCGGCGCATTGTTCTGAAAAGGTAAAGGTAGTGTTATAATAGTGTTTCTGGAAGTTTGAATAAAAGCTGTTTTTATTTTGAGTGTCCACGGCATGGTTTTGCCGCCTTCATCGCCTGAACGACTCCAGCTTGGCTATGGAATATGCCGAGTGCCGCTCTCTACCGCAAGCGGGAGAGCGACATGCTCTGCGACGTTGTGGGCTTGTCACTGCATGGGGCAGCTACGCACCACCCTTGCGTGGCCACGCCCGAAAGTACGGCCACGCAAACACGTCGGTATCAAGCAATTTTGGCCGTAATTAGGTACTGCTGACGGTTGACACGTGAAAATACGCAGGTAAGCCGACGAAATGAATTTTTAAGCTTGTTAAAAAATGTTATACTGGTTTCAAGCTCTAACCGTCAGCAGTACTTAATTAGCACTAAATACGCTTGACACTTCAGGTGCTTAAGAAATGCCGTGGACAAATTTTTGTCAGGTGAATATGTGCTTGTTGCATTTTCCATCATTCATTATGGGTAAGCATTTTTCTTGTAAAGGACCTAATGTGTTAAGCCCAAATGTAAAAGCAAAGTAAGAATTGTCTTAGCCTGGCATGTACCCAAGTATGTTAGGAGTTAGCTGCCAAATAACAAGTGTTACATAACAATAAGACCAGATATAAAATGATAAAACTGTACTAACCAGAACTAAATCCAGCTGCATACTCCAGACATTCATACGACAATGGTGTGAGGTGGAAACGATTCTGATAGTGGTATCCTAACCAAGTTCTTGATGACACAGCTAAGACTGCCTCGGCAGCCTGCACGCGTACTTTGAACAATTTCACTGGCCTCGATCCCAAGTACCTAGGACGAAAATAGATTTTTATTAGAAAAGAAGAATAGATGTGTCGATATTGTAATGATTGAAGATTGGAACCTCAGATCTGGTTAAGTTAATCCTCACTAAAATTCAGATTATAAAAGGAGCGATAGGTTTTTTCATCATTGGTAGATTTGCTTTTTTAAGTTAAAACTGTCAAGATTTTTAGACAAACATACCTAGTCCTCGTATCTGCTAAGTCGCCACTAACGGAGTCCAAGGTGGTCCGCAGCAGTACTCCATTGCTCAAGCCAATGTTCAACTGCAATGCAGACTTAGCTCCAGACTCGAATGGTTGTTCTACAATGCAAAGAGATTCGGCGCCAGCCGGCAAAGCTTGCATGGAACGTGGCGCTAGACAATCCTGAAATAATATTCTAGTTTTATTTTTGTTGAAATAAAAAGGTGTGAAGGGGTTTGAAGAGTTTGAAATCAGCAGTATTAGAATAACGCATTTTAGGTTGTTGTAATCACAAAAATTCAATGGTGTCCTTGTATCATCATTTTAAATCTGGGAAAGTAACTTATTATCATTGTCAAAGTAATTCTTACCGATGGGTCCAAAGAGATGATTCTGACAGTGTTATCATTCAGCCCCACAGCTAAGAACCACGCCCTCTGTTCGCCGGTAGCCACGGATCCCAATGCCATACATGATACATCTGATGATAATTTCTTCCTCTCTGTGTATTCATTTAGTTGACCAGTCTGAAATAGTTAAACTGTTTAGAACAGTGCACAGTTGGAAATTGTAGAAAACAATGAAAGTATTTATTTGAGTGTCCACGGCATGGTTTTGCCGCCTTCATCGCCTGAACGACTCCAGCTTGGCTATGGAATATGCCGAGTGCCGCTCTCTACCGCAAGCGGGAGAGTGACATGCTCTGCGACGTTGTGGGCTTGTCACTGCATGGGGCAGCTACGCACCACCCTTACGTGGCCACGCCCGAAGGTACGGCCACGCAAACACGTCGGTAAAAATGAATAACGAAGTAATTTAGAATAAAACTTACAGGATCCATTTCAAAATAGACCAATTCGCCTCCCGTCAGAGCAATAACTACTTGTCTCTGATTAACTGCGCATTTGACGATGGATTTTTTCCCTGGCGCTTTCCATTCGTTCACACGTTTGTCAGCCCGAATGTGCCTGATGCCATCCGGGTACACTTGAACGAGCGCGTCCGCGCCGAGTGCGTGACAACTGAGTGTGGGCGTCGTGCCCAAGAACCCAGAGTCCGTTACTTCCTCGACCGTCTCACCGATAGACAGCACAAGTGTGGCATTTACGAATGACACAATGATGTAAGAATCATACTCCTCTGCAACCAAAAGAAAAATCTAAGGTAAAATTAGACCTAACAGCTAGTGAAAATGTATAACAGTCTTCTTGTGTCGTCAGCTTCCAGTTGCGTTTTATGAAGTCATGGATGCCTACCTTCGAGTGTTTGTTGAAACCATCTCTATTCGTTCATCAGCCGAAAGTAGATCCTGAAAAGAAAAACCACTGGTGTTTATGTATGACAAACAACCAGGGTTTTATTAGTAACTTGTTGATAAAGAGGAGCATTCATAAGTGGTTAGTTGTAACGTCACTGTATGTCGGTAACACGGACCAAAAGATATATAATCATTAAGCTCCTTCATTTCTTCCTAATATTGCAAGTTACATTGATTGATAGTTGATTCTTTTCATTTAAATAAAAATATCTATTAAAATTCCATTCCTAGATGTACTAAGTGTGTGACTTACCATCCTTGTGCCGTCTGACAGTCCATACAGCATTGGGTGAACCAGGCAATTCAGAGACAGCCATTTCAGCAACTTCCAACCCATGTCTAAGGGCTCTCAACGAAGATCTTGGTCCTCGGCCACATGCCAGATACACTTGAGGGGTATCCTCTGCAGCCAAGTCAGCCACACGACATGCTACAAAATAAATAGGCAATAAGGAACAAATTCTAAACCAGTAAAGTTTTATTTTTTAAGTTTAGAACCTCAGATCTGGTTAAGCATTCGTCAATGTTTTTCAGATGAAACACGGAGCGATAAAGTTTGACATCATTGGGAGAGTAATATTTCAAGTAACTTTTTATTGATTCAAGAAAACTATGTGGAGTAAAAATATGTAGAGTATCTTACCTAAAATTGGTGATAGAGAATCTAATTCATCAACAAGTACAAGATTCCTCAATGGTCTTGGAGCAAAGAAGAATGTGTCTCCCTCCTCTAAAGGCATGGCTGAACTGAACTCTGGTTCATCATCTTCATCACCCAAGTGAGCAATTTGGTACAAGTAGCTGAAAGAATTAAAATTATTGTAAGAAGATACATTAACAATGATGTTTTTGTAAATTATGTGAGAATTTAGAGAGAAAATGTACATCTCGCATCAGTGTGCTCTCCCCCATAAGAGTAAGGGAGGACCTTGGTTCGGAGATTACTTCTCTAGCATTAAAGTAAACAAAAGAGAGCACTAAATGTCTCTCATTTTTTGTAACCTTATGCATATCAATACACATACAAATACTTACTGGTTGCCAAATTCACAGGCCACAAACAAGAAGCCAGTCTTCAGCACACACATTGCAGTAGCCACAGGAACAGTATCAAAGTATTTCAGCTTTATCTCAGTGACCATGTCCTCATCAGTCTCAATAGTTATTTTAAATATGTCCCCTTGCTCTGTCTGTGCTAAGAAGAAGAACATAGATTTTGTTTTGTGTGTTGCTGAGCAGACAAAGATCATGCCTCTCTCAGGATCATCCAAGTCGTTTCGCCGTCGAGGGATTGGACATCTGATGTCATGTTGGTCACCCAAGTTTTTGTATGTGAGATAGTTTTCTGAGCAAATGAGTACTCCTGATGGTCCGTCATTGCCCCCAGGCACTGTTATGAGAAAGTTTGCATGCTCTTCAAGAGGCTCTGAGTATTTTCTTACTACATGGTTCAAACCTAAATCTAACTCATAAAATGTTAGGGTTTGTTGTGTTTTTTGTGCTGCTTCACCTAAAAGATAAAAAGAATTGTTAGATTTTCGTAAACTTGAAGTCGGTATAATTTTCGAGTTAAGATGAACGACTCATACATAGAGGATTTTACGTCACTGTCAATCGGAAACACGGACCTCAAAATAATCATAGTAGGGGGCCTATAACAAAAGATTACTATTTTGAGACTTACCAGAAGGATCAGCATCTGCCTCTTCATAGTCAATCTCCAGACATGCAAACATTG
Organism: Eupsilia transversa; assembly: GCA_914767815.1. Taxonomy (NCBI): domain Eukaryota; kingdom Metazoa; phylum Arthropoda; class Insecta; order Lepidoptera; family Noctuidae; genus Eupsilia; species Eupsilia transversa. The sequence continues at coordinate 6,138,014 of OU611886.1, read as the reverse complement.
GGTTCTCAAAGCCAACATCTACTCCAACCATGTGGTAGACCAATGTGTTTGACTTGTGTGCTTCCAGGGGTGAGGAAATAGTGAGTCTGGCTTCAGCATCTCTGTTCAATATGTATACAAGCTTCTGCTTCTCAATAGCACCTACAAATTAAAAGTATAATTATTAATTTTACCAGTAAGATACTTGAAAATGAGATGTTATAGCACATAGCAGTAATTTAAACTAACCACTTTATAATGTAATATTGCTTTCAGTTCATAAAATGCGGCCTGCAAATATTTGATTATTACATAAAATATGAAGTCTAAGGTACTGAAAATGATCCACCAAATACAGACAAATAAATTATTGACCTAGTTGCACTACAAATAGGCCAATGAACTATTTCTGTGGCCTATAATGACTGAAAATAATCTTACCAATCATAACAGCTCTGCCTTTGGGATCTATTGCCAAGTATTGGCCGGGAACAATTCTGCGGCATCCTGATTTGCCAAATGTTTCTTGATGAACTTTTTCTAGGATGTTCTTCTTCGGAATATACTCTAATATCACAATGCGACCAGAATCGGAACCAATTACAATATAATCTGTAACAATGAAAGACACATGTAACTTATAGTATGCAGTGGAGAGCATTTTTAAAAAGGTAAAGAAAAATATATTACATTAAAATTGTCTAGTGTACCAATACGGTACATCTCGACAACCATTGTGATTGTAAAGAGCGACGCATTGGCCATATTCTATGCATCTAGTTATCCCATGCACCTCGTGTGTTATTAAGATGCATGGAGCAAGACGATGCAATATTAAGAAATAGAATACATCTATAAATAAAACAAGTCAATATAAACGGTAACTTGAATAGACTTCAGTTTTTGTGGTTATTTCCGCCGAATAACCCACGTGGTGTAATTAACCAATAAAAAATTGGAAGAGGTCATTTACCTTTAGTGCCTCCAGTGAGCCGAAATGACATCATAGATCTGATAACGCCGAATATTTCCACTTTCATCAGCGTATGTACTTTGCCGGTGTTGGGGTCGGGGCGGAGGAGTTCCAAGGTCTTCCCACGTGATATCACAATCTCCTGCTGTTTTGTGCCGGAGAAATTGCCGTGGACGGCATGTGTGATAGACGATGAGCCTTGTAAAGTCAAGTTGTAGAGATACATCTTTGCGGTCTTATCCTACACCTGAAAGTACAAGTAATATTACAGCAGAGGTTCGATAAATATTTGCCGCATCGTGGCATTTTGGATGTGGTAAAAATGTAATGCTCGTAACTGACGAAAACAGAGAAATACCTGTGTTTTCGAATGGGTGAGCTTAATTGATCTAGCACCTTTAAAACGACCACGATCGATATAGAACCCACCGTGGAGATACCCAGTGCAAAGAAAATAACTACCCATATAGGCAAAGGAATCGCACATAACAATTATTTCCTACGTACCTTTCAGAAAAATCGGCTGATTGCCGCAATACGGGTTGATATTCACAGTATTTCTTTGAACGCCTCTTCCCCAGCCAGGCGTCGGCAAAATGGCGGATGACAAGATGAAGAATGCCATTTCGTACCGGTTCGATCCACCAATCAAAAAGAAGCATTTTCAATAATAGCATTCAGTTTTATATCGCCAGAGTTGCCATTTTACAAAGATTTAAAATTGGTTTCGCTGCCATCTAGTGTCGAATAGCTGAAACTACGTATTTCCTATTTTCCAATAGATGGCGTTGCTGATTAATCCACACCAGTGACATCTCTTGAGCGATAGAATAAACACAGTTTTGTAGTAATGAGTACAGAGGACAGGAGTATCGAAAACCTGATCCATGAAGAATAAAGATGACCATCCATTGACTGTCAGTATTGTATTGTATTTTATTGTTTTTACGAAATCTGGATTTGCCTCAGAAATTCTATAATAATATTTATGGCAATGCGAGCGGCAAAATACAGCACTGGGCACGCGGGTTTATATCGCGCTTCGGACGTTTCTATAATTTTTTTGATTTATCAGTCTGTCAGCACTTCGCCCGTAACTTCGTTCGTGTGAATTTCGTACTTTTCACAAACAACCCCCTCCACCCCCTCCAAATGGTATTATAGTATTATAAGCGTTAAGTTATGGTTAAGATCATTATTTTTTATTTAGATAAGTATTCGGTCCAAATTTCAAGTATATAATATGTGTAGATCAAAGATCTTTATCCCCGTTTTCACAATACAAAGGTTATATTTGTGTCAGCCTACATTTTATCCCACTGCTGGGGTAAAGGCCTCCCCTTTTTCTTTCCAAATATCTTTATTTTGTGCGAACGTGATTAGATTGTCAAACCACCTTTATCGCGGTCTACCTCGACGGTGATGTCCCTCAGGCGTTCAGTGAGCTTAGTAAGCCAGTGAAAAATCGTTAGTGACTTTTCAATTATTTGACTTATATTTCCATTATAGAGTTATCAAGAAACACATTTAAAATCCTTGCCTCTAAAATTGACTATCGCTTTTCCACCCGGACTGCGCGTTAAAATTCTTCCATACATATAAATATTGACAAGCTCAAATATCAATGGATACCCATCCATCAATAAAAAAAAAAACTAAAAATGACAAACTTTGTTATTTACTTCGATAATCATTCGTGCCAAGTTTCTTAACTCAAGGAATAAGATTTTTCATACAAACGAAATGCCCCTTTTTACGGGGTAAAGGTTGACTTTCCAAAAACCCCATCATAATGTTCGCCTTCATTATAAAAAGAAGTCTGGTGCAAAATTTCACATTCTTAGGCCCAGTACAGTACTATGTTAGTCAGTCAGTTTCTCTGTCAGTCTTTTATATAGTTGGAGTGTACGCTCGCTCTTTATAAATAGTGAGGTGAGGTAAATCGAAAATACCATAGAAAATAATTACCTAAGTACACGATTTATCGAATTAGCGAGTTACTGTCCTTTTTTTTTAAGGGCTTGAGGAGATGCCTGCATTCAGTATAGATGTCTTTCAGCTGAGGTGTTAAGCGAATTTGGTCTTAAGTGCACGGAAATTATCAGAATGAGCTGTCTTTGTAATGTGTCTCTATTTGAAGAGGCCAAACTTTCATTGTTTTAGGTTGTTTAATTAAGTAATCTGCGAGTAGAATTTGAAAACTATCACGACAGACAGGTTACAACAAAGCTTGCCATAATGTCTCTCATGAATGAAGGCGTCTGAAACCTATCGCAATAATCATCGTCACCATGCAAGCGCAACTTGGGTCAAAGAAAGATTTTTAGTAGAATTTTCTATGACTTTCCATCCCAGATATAGGTACCTGAATTATACACAACTTCTTCACACGCCCATTCATCCAAACCTACAGTTGGATCAACAATAAAATAATGAATAGGTATCGTTTCATTCTTCAGAACACCTGAGGTTTATTTCGCTGGGATTTAAAATTCCAATACGTATTTGTGCTCGGTTTGAAAGGGCTTTGGTCCATTGTGGAGTGTCTTTTAATTCTATTTTCTGGCTGTGGCGGCGGCGCGCCGTCACAATGTATCTGTGCCGTGACGCGGCGCAGGCGCACCTGAGTATTCCAACTCGTTTCACTTTGAGAAGCCGCATCTTTACCTACCTACATGATCGGTTAAACGGTTATCCCCGATCGATGTAGGTAGGTAACTACATATTGTATGTAGAAGCTGTAAATAATTATAAGCTTATATACAATATAAAAAGTTTCTGTAGGTATTGTGTGAATTGATCTTCTCTCGTTCGTGTTTAGATTTGAGATCATTTTTGATGAACTTTTATTTTCAAATTATGATTCCTAATCTAATGAGGGTCGATCATTAAAAAGTTGATATTATTAAAAGTAAGAGAATTTCGAGTAAAAGTAGCGTCAGACAATTAAATCGGTTGAGGTGGTTGAGGTGAGCGGCGGGGCGCGGGCGCAGGTCACGACGTGCGCAGGCGCGGGCGGCGATGTGCACGTGTGCTCCACCGACCACTGGCATAAAGAGAAAAAATAAAACTTGTAGATAAAGCCTTATTTTGAATCGCTTGGAAACTTCGGCCGTTGGACCTTACGAAGGCTTTTTATTTCAATACGTAAATAAATTACAGGTAGGTAGTTACAAAGGGTTTGTGATTTAAATATGTCAAACCAGTGCCTATTACTTACTATTTGTTGGTAACTGGGCTGATCTGTCGTTCATAATCAAAGTTATCTATCTCACAACTAAGTTTTGAGCGTCGTTCCATGTGTTCAACCGCACTCCACCTACAGACATGACTCAGTATTATCCGACACGAACGCACATGCATTAAGTTTTCCATTACAATTAAAATTCTACATAAATACCCAATAAATCATGTTTCCTTAAAGGCTTCTAAGAATAGATTCTTCTGTTGGTAGAATATCTTCTTTGCCTTCTGGCCTGAAGTGCACTGAAGCCTACTCCTAACTTTTTTCCGGACAGCCGAGGACAACTTGATAATTCTAAAATCACTACATTTGAAAGCTAAATATGTTAAATGAAGTAAAGTTTACGTGTGCTTTTCAATACGTCTTAGCACTGAAGTAAAGTATTACAGCATAGTAAACTACCCGTTTTCATGGCTATGTTCGTGAACATTTCTGGATGTATGTTCTGTGGAATTAATATAAACACAATAGAATCAATAAATATCAAATATATTTCATTAAAAATATACAAAGCGCTGTGCCGCCGCCCACGCTTCGATAGTGCATGTAATCCGTGAACTTGGCAACACCACAACTCACTCAGGCGCATATCGCGGCCAATAATTTAAAAGGCGTGAACACTTTATCGATCAACCGGCTGCCGCTCGCCCTGGCCACTTTATACCAATAAAAGATTCGCTTTTAAGATCCTCTTTGTGTAAAAGATTCTCTTAAGATTGCCGCCGAGCTAACTCGGCTAATACTTTGGATCTAGATGATTCTAGTTTAGCAACTGGCAGCTGTCGGAGCTTCGAAAGCTTTAACTTCATAGGTAAATAAAATATAAAATAAATAAAATAGTTTTTATTGTTTCTCATACATCATAGGTGTTGCATTGCATAGCTTATATTAAAACTGCTTTTTTTTTACCACGACGGGGCCCATCTCTTGTCCTGAATCTCACCTGATGGTAAGTGATGATCAGGCCGAAGGTGGAAGCGAGCTTCACCCGGAATCCTCAACCACAGAGGAACTGGCTATCTTATGTCTAACTGCCGAAACACAACAATCCTGTTAACATTGTGGTGATGGCGACAGACTTAGATAAGATGGTGGTAGCTAGCCAGGCGGACTTAGAACAAGTCCTACCACCAACCAAACCGAGCAGAAAATTTTGTGTAGGTATAAATAAAATTATGATTATGTTCAGTGTATCTGCTATAACATAAAGTGTTGACGCTAAATTGAGTGACTTTAGGTCAATAGTCTTTAGGTCAATGATGAGTGTTAAAAGTAGAAATGAAGCCTCTTAAGACAATCAGTGTGTCAGGTGAGTCTGATTTATGTCTGCACTGTATGTCCCTTACCGTAGAACGAATTACATTCAGATTATAATTGGGAGAGTCGTGGAGTCTGCGGAGTGTGGAGGTGTCAGACAGTCGGACATTCGGTGGGGCTGACAAGGCTGACTCACCGCCGCAGTGTTTGGACACGGCGCGTGGCATTGTCTTTGTCTATAATGTTTTGTCAAACAGAGTTTGGAGGAAATTACAGCCATTATAATAGTGAGCATGTTTATTGAACGCGTCTGCGGCTTGTTGATAGATTGGACGTCGTCTATGTGTCACCAGTGCGAATGGAGCGCACAACACGCCGTTTAGACATAACATTAGTCGTTGCGAACCGCACCTGAAATTTCAGGTAATGCTACAGTATTTCAACAAGCGTAGCTGTTGATGTCTGCTTCACTGTCACCGTTTATTTACCTTCTAGATACTAACCTATAGATTTTCTCTATTTCTCATCTTGTTTTCTTCAGACCTTAACTTTAAGGATAATGAAGAATAAACAGCCTTAATATGTAGGTGCAAACACATAAAAAATTGCTTTGTGAATATTGCATCCTTATGAATTCTATTTGGCTCCTCGTTCACAAGAATTTACTAGTACGGAGTGATAGCCAAACTGCTCAAGAAGGTATACAACTTATGTCTCAAGTACTTCGCATTCATATGGACGGCCCGTCAGAACAATTTCTCCGAGAGTGTCTGTGAGGCATAGATCGCAATCAGCCAGTTTATTTGACGCTGAGCGTGACGTGCGATGCTCGGCTGCGTATAGGAATGCAATATGGCCAGGGCCAGCCCTAAATCCCAGAGTAAACATTCCACCCACACCTCGCCTCGGGTAACTCAATATATGGCGCTCAGATCCTACGTAGGGTTGCGAAATTTAAAATTTAAATCGCGTAATTAACATGGTAGAAAGTGCTTGTAGTAGAAATAGTATTATATGGGTGCTATTGTTAGATACCATGGGTGTGTGGCTTAAAACCCGTATTAGTTAGGTACTTGTTTTTTTTCTTATCATTTAGATTTAGAGTTCTATCAAATCTCTCTCTCGTAACTCGAGGCTACATCCTTACAATTGTTGATCAACTCTGCACCTGTTCTGTGACTGTATGACTTCTAAGTATGTTTACTTAGGAGATAACCCTAGTGCTCCCCTTGACAGACGTACCGGCCCCTACTTTAATAAAACATCTCGATAATGAAAAGTCAGGCATTCACAGAGGGTGGCGAATTAACCCTCAATCCGGAGCCGCGCCCGTGCTCCGCGAAACTAAGTCCTGTGACGTCGACACACTCGCTAAAATTAAACTATAGATGCGTGTTCAACGTCGCGCAATAAATATCTTAATGATATGGAATCAGAAAGTATCTTCGCGTTCGTTCGATGTAAAATGACCTAAGTGAGTGCGAGGGCGACGCGAAATGTGTTTTACTTTTTTTAGTGAAGGTTCTTTATATGCGGTGTGGTTAGTAAAGTGCTTAGTGTGCGGTGTTCCGAGCACATTTGACATTCATTGCGTTTTATTCAAGTCGGCACGTGCGGGGCCACCTGTCGCTGGTGCTGCACTTGTTCTAACTTTACCTACCAGCTATTTAATTAATAAATGCTAACGAAATTGCATGCGAAATTTACTGCGAGTCTTTGGCGAAGATAGAATCTTGTAGAAGTTGTGATAAAACTTAGGGCTATTTCTTAGTAGATTTTTATAATTAAAATTTTGATTTAAAAGTATGAGCATTGGAAGAACATATTTGTTGGGTGTCGTAGGTATCTGTTAATCTGGAATAACTTAAAGTCGACTTGGGTTCATGTGTGACTGTCTTTAAGCACGTAATTTAAAATCAAGGGAAGGCATCAGCATAGAATATTAGTTTGATTGAAAATAATCGATTCTGTGCTCGTCCGATGCAAATGGCCGGCGCCGGATGGACCTCCCATCACTTCAGCACTGCACCGACAATCGGTGACAATACAAATTCAAGATGGCGCCGGCATGGTTTATTGCTTACTCGTCATGTTCCTACCTTTGGAGTGAGAACCAATAAACGCTTCCGCTGGCTACGTGCTACGATTAATTTGATTGTTTAATGAGTTGAATAAGTATTCGATTTTTTATTCGTTTCACATGCTATTCATTAAATAAACTTTGAACATCACTACTCTATCTGCGTATATATTATAGTCACAAAAAGTCAGAAATATCTAAAAAATAATCGTTTTGAACTCTCCATCGATAAAAATACAATTTATTTATTTATTGAGAGATAAAAACCACAAGTTAAATTGAGTAGTTTTATACATACCTAAGCGGTTTATCCGACAGACGTGCATTGATTCTATAATAGAAAACAGTTTTATCAATGTAAACGTGGTTATCAGTTTCCCTGCTAACGGAATAGGGCTTTGAATAGTTAGAATGTCAAATGTAGATCGAAACGCCCTGTCTATTGTTTATCAGTCACGAAAACTAGAACCGTTTTGGGAAGATTTACGTCCTACGAGCAGTGTCAACTGTTTTAGTTGCCCCATAAGGTCCCATTAATGAACAGTACTTTATTGATGTACGAACATTAATATTGTTAGACTAACAACACTCTATACAGCCTACTCTGGTTTACAATTTTCCATTAGCAGTGTAACAACAGAGTTCAATACAAATCGTGATTTCCGTGCGATTGAACAATACTGCTAGGTTACAAGCTACGTTCAGTTCGTGACGTGTCCAGTCGATCAATTCGCTTATGATCACCGCTCACCTCTTGAGTGCCAGTCAGGATACTAATGCATTTAACAACGGATCAATGATAAACGAAAGCTACTGTGATTTGATGCAACTCTTTCGTGATCTAGACAGGTCTTTTGTATCACTGGATAAGAGCTAAACCGAGCTTAATTCCAAGCTTTTCATTCTCCTCTACGGTTTAGCTCTTTTGTTGAAATAAATTAAAGTATAATATCGTTGCCTGTGGCGAGTTCGTAGCCTGCTAATTAACTTATGAAATAATTAAATTATCTTGGGAATGTCTGTAGGCGGTAGCACTCCTCCTGACGAAAGAATTCTTAACGATCATTTGAAAAATAATTTAAATGCTTCCAGTACCTTCGATACCAATAATATATTGATTATGAGATGCTTATTAACAATTTAATTAATTAACTTATATATCGTTTTAAGTTTTTAATTGGGCCACTTGTAATAAAGTTGATTGCCACTTATCTATGACTCAATTAAGTTAAATGAGGTATACTTGGAATTATAAGATTAGAGGAAACAGGTGTTGGTGGAATAACAAACATAACTGACGAAGCAGAGGATGTCTGCGATTGTACTAATTACGCGCATTTGCGTAGTCATTAGATGTCTAATATGGACACTTAATGTTCACTAATGTCGTTATATTTAGAACTAGACATTAGTCGCATTCATTACTTGCTAACTGGAGTACGGTACTTATGCTTTTTTATGGACTTGTAGGACATTACCTTTAACTAAGTCTTGTGAGAAGCTCATGACTGTCTTCGTAATCAGTCCATTGAACTTTATCGAACTGATTGAAGTTATGCTGCGACTTAACGATTTCTGTGATCTCATTTGAATATTCCATCAAGTATCTAAGGACTTAAATAACTCTATGAATAATATCAAAATAAAATCTGTGAGATTACGAGACTCCATCACAGTCTGTGGGCACAAAGGAGCATTAAACAAGTCTGTGTCCCATGGCCCGTCGGTATCGGGAATAGTAAATTAGAAGGCGAGTGCACCTGTGTGGCCCGCCGACCAAAAAACATACCCGCTACCTCTGGACTAAACGAATTATTAACCACTACCTGCGACGGTCACACGTGTTCCACACAAACTATCAAGAAATCTTTATCATGCACCCCATCCATTGAACCATTCCTTTTACATTTAAATATCAGAATATCCAATCGGCTAGTAATGGACATCAGCGGTGTTGAATCACACATTTCACGGTGATTTGTAATAATCGAAATATTAGTCAAGTGGTCCCGCCTTCATTCTCAGGTGCATTTTTGTATTGAAGAAACGTTTGTGTTTTTTTCTTGTTTTTAAAAGATCTTTAAACGTCAAGTTTCCCAAGATTTGTTAATAAGGCAAGTTTTAGAGCTCTGTGCTGGCATTAAAATTGCCCTGAGATTTATTCATGGGATCTCTGTTCCTATGGATGGAGTATTTTACATAAAATTGGCTTAGATGGTCCACATCTTAGATAGAATCAATATAACGGAAGATTTTTTCAGTTATTCATAATTTTGTTTCAGTTTAGACTCTTCTTATTTCGCTTTTAATCGTAGTTGTCTTTTAGTATTTGAGAACTTATTATATAGTATTTGAAGTTCTATAATACATACTGCCATTTGGCCTTGTTCAGAACTCAAAAGTAAAAACATCGACTCCAGCTTGACCAAATTTTTGACTAGTCATTTCGGTCATTATAATTTTCTGGGTTGTTTCGGAATTTTTATTAGGTTAAGATAAGCCATTCAGATGGGTGACTGTTTTTGTCAATATTAAAATGTTTTCAAACTTTAAATTATTTATTATATTTCGAGAATGGGAAATGTATTGTAGGTGAAATTGGTTCGAATATTTGAATTTTTAAGCATAAACACTGATATCACGCCACATCTTCACATCCGAAGAATTTATGATACGAAAAATGGTTGTCCTTGACGATGACGAACTTTTACCATTCTGGAATTACCAGATTAATTACTTTGTGGTCTTGGACACCTGCAACATGGAAAGTAGTCTTTGAGATGACGTCAGACGTCACAGAGGCATCATCGGCTGGTATTGTGGCGTGACTAATGGTCGCAGTATTTGACAGCAGGTTGATAAGCCGCCGGCGCCGGCCTGCCGCTGCAGATAACCCTGCCACCGCTCACCGCTGACCTGCACTCGTCGCCGCCTGCGCCGCGCCGGTACACAACACAATCTATCACTAGTTTATTGTTCGTTACCGATGAACAATAAACTCTTCTACGGCATCCGTTTGTTATGGAAACAAAAATCAGTGTCTGAAAATTTTGTTTTTCGCCCACCACCGCCAGTGATCGATGTCAATTGATGTCAGCAGGACATTTGCGATTGCAAAAAACTTTGATTGATCACTACGGCTTTTTCGCCGAATACTGATATATGTATGGATCGATTTAATATAAACAAATTATCGGGAAGAATGCCAAGAACATTCGTCCTTTTTTGTAAAAACGGACGAATGCTCTGCATTTAAAAGTTTCACAAGTTCCTCATTACATAAACTCAAAGCGGCTCTTTCAGTTCACCTGCATCCATAAGAGATTCTTATTCCTTTTATAAACCAAACATAAAAATGTACATTTTCAGGCCAAATATGGCGGACGGAATGGTCGATGGAAGGCAGTGATTTCTTTTAATAACGAGCTCCCTTGATTTAAGGCGACGTCAACTTTCCTTGCGGAGTTAGAAACAAAAACCCACGTCACTTAGCTTTGGTGATGGCCTTACATAGATGGACGAGTGTATTGCGCTTAAACTTTGCTAAGGATGCTCGTCGGGAAAGGATGGCCATAAAATTTCTTTGCGTTTAGCGATGTACGGTTTACTAATGCCATAGGCGCGTAGACCTGCTTATTGGATATGCGTCGTACGCAGGTACTTGTGGTATGTGTAGGTATGTATTTTTCAAGGTAATCTGTGTCTAAACATTGTTGCTTAAATGTAAATAAATAGTAATATTAATTGCTGCAATAAAGTAAATCAACATAATTATCTGACAGCATTGCCATATATTAACCATTTTATTATAGCCGCGTTAGCATTACCCTAGGACTTACTGTCAGTAAAGATCAAATTTCACGACTTTAGTGCAATAACTATTAACTAAGTGGACGTGATTCGGGTATTTTATTTAGCTTATAAAAGCAACTATTAGAAAAAAAAATAGGATCATTGAATATATGCGCCGGCGCCGTTGTCCGTATAGAGTAGATACTAGGTATTGGTTGATGACGTCACCTCGCGGCGCGGTGCGCGGGCGCGGTTGCGTTGGCGAGGTGCGCGCGCAGGCTCGCCACCATTGGGTCGCGACCGCGACACCTGCAAATCGCGAGTCAATGCTCTCGGCGTCGGTCGTCGCATCGGCGTAGGATTGCTGCACGTGTGTGGGCCCTCCACTAACTAGAAACTTGTTTTAATGTATCTGAATCTGCATAATGCGCACTCGACGTGAAGTGACAGCACAATTGTAGCAATCCTCTGTACTGTTCTTATTATTCATGACTATTCAGAGCTGAGTGATATCGACTGCTTCTTAAATATCCTTTGGCTGTACAGCACCCTGTCTTACCTGACTGTATACGAGCTGTCCTGTTGATTGTAGTACAATAAAGCATTATTATGCAAAGGTTTTATTTGTCTGTCTTCTAAGCCAAAAGTGGGTTGTTGAAGTCTATTGTTTCCAAGCACTTTGTTCAAAGCATTTTTTTGGTGATTAAGAAACAGGTAGTCACGGGTCTATTGTCAGCAACCAATTACTGCTAGTAAAAATCTTAAAAAGGGCACTTTTACATAATAACTTAATCTCAGACAGACAACAAAAGATGTTCTTATGTAACGAATACTGATCACAAGGTCGCCTTTGCTGTTGGGGAGTTATTGTCTAAACAAAACAAACCACCACGTTCTGTCTCAGTTCGAATGTGATAAGTCCCAATATGACATAAACAATTTTATATGTACGTAGGTAGTTTATAAGTAAAATCCTCAATTGTCCATTGACTGACGGTGACGCAAAACCTATCGAAGAAGCTGGATATATTATGAATTTATGACCCAAATCGTAAACTGAGCATTGGCATGGTGACATGTGAGGAGGTATATGCCCAACCTGTTGAACAAATATATACATATATTGATGTGGGGTCTCTTATGTTTACCCAGCTACGATTCAATAGGGTTATTCATAATATCTTAATAATAAATAACAGTAAGAAAATACTGTCAATCAGTTTTTCTGTTATTTGTTGTTGTTGATTAGTTTGGTTTATGGGTAATAATGTAGCGGCATTTATGATTCAGATTTTTTATACAAGTGCTTGTTCGTGAGTGAGTCATCGATGCACTACATCAATGTTTAATAAACACTTGAATGTTACAACAAAATGAGCAGACTGAACAAAGCTGCATGAAGTACACAATCGGACTGGTCGCAACTTGTACTCAATACTGGTGACAATCGTTCATTGAAATGGACAGTAGGCATTATTTAGGGTATTTCCGCTACACCACCGATGCATGCCCGCCTGAATGCAAGCATACAAGTATACAAGATCGCGAAGGAATACTGCTAACCGATGAATGGGCGATATTAAGAATAGTGTTGTCGGAGCAACGGTCGGGTTTGAATAGCGCGTCGACTGTCGGTGCGCCCGCGCCGCCTTATTGCCTATTGTTAGCGAACAAACGCAGGAAACTGTAAAGTCGAAAGTCCGCTGAGAGATTTCGCCGTACAGACAGGTAGGTCGCAGGTGTTTCTATTCTATGTCGACGAACACTTGGAGCTGCAAACAACGTTATAAACAATGTCGAACCTCTCCACATGGTGACAATGCTTTGGGATCTTGGAGGATCGTTCACGGATATGACATAAGTACTAGGTACTTATACACGACTTCTTTGAACATTTTCTTTGACCTGATCTTTGTGGCTCGGTACCAACACGAAAAGCATAGAGTCTATTACGTTACTCTTCCCACTGCCGTTTGGGCCTATGATTGCGGTAAAACTCTGAAAAGGTTACAAGTGAACACAATATGTACACAGTTATACTACAAATATAGACTTTATACACGAGAGACGATCTTCAAATCGGCTAAGTTTTGTGGAAAATGGTCTGTCAAAACAACATTTTGCAATCGGTAATGATTTATTGAAAGTAAAGTTAATTTATTGTTTTTTATATCAATTTTCACTCTTATAATCTGAAGGTCTACACTAAATCAAACTCTATTAACATCTACAGTTGCAACTCTTATAATACAGGCGAAAAATACATCACGAGGAGAAAAGCCGTAGACTAAAACAATTTTAACCATTTTATCATAGAACGCCAATTTCCCGATGGTACTTACCAGTCCAGATATTTTCTGCCAAAAGCATGGTCCCCCTACAGAGACTACACAACTCCAATGCGGTTTTATTTGTCAAAGAAAAGGAAGTTGTTTTGAAGAGTTTTGCGAAAGTATAAAGGGATATATCAATTAGCACAATGCTAACATTGCTAACTCATTGTATAGTCTGCAGCGGTGTTGGTACAACACTAGGGAACTGTCGGAAGATACGCTTTTGACTTACAATGCACGTGCAGAATTTACGGGAATTTATTTACTTATTTCACCTTGAGAAGAGAATCAGAATAAAGAGCTTTAATAAAGAATAGAACCTTTTAACGTATTGAGTTTGGATAATAGATATTTAAAGTAGGTGTGCATGAGAAAACCCAAGTGTACAATTTGTAAATGATATAACAGACAGAAACACTTATGAACAGCAAACTTCATTTAAATACTGTTTGGATTGGCAATAATTTCTACATATTTATTGCAACTTGGGCATATGTAGTTAGTCCGCCCATATAAATGTAAGCGGAATTGGTAAAGTTAATGGAAAAATAAAGTGAAATGTAGTTTTATTTTACTCCTGTTTTACTGTAAATGCTGCTAATAAACTAAATGAAAAAAACTACTGCTCTTATATATATGTTCATATACGTACTATCATAGCCTCATAGGTAGGTATAATTACAGCCTTGCACCCTACTATAAAACGGCACAAAACGACTGAAAACCTTCCCCACGTCACTTTCCCCTTCGCCACGGTTCGCGGCGTGACGCGTTACTATGGCAACGGCTTTCCATGCCCACCAGCATTGGTCGGAAAATTCAACATGGCGGCCGGTATCGATCGCGAGGGGTGGTTGAATAGGCTGCTAAAGGGGGGAGGGGGGAATTGGGGAGACGGAAAATTGTATTCACAATGTTAAAGTTTACATATTCAATTTACAGTGAGGTGACTTAAATATGATCGTGTGATAGGTAAATTTCGAAATTGTTTTAATATTTAATGTCTGAGTTGCGTTGAGTGGTTGAATGAATAGAGTAAAAGTTCACTAACAAACTAGAAGGCCTTCTAGTTGGTTTTTAACTAGAGTGAAATACCTACCTTATCTGTAAATTAAGGTAAGATTAACATTAACTTTGTTTCAATGGCAGGTCTAGGCTGGCATCATAGACGTCTCGTGATAAGATAGGGTTGTAACTTGTAACATTTCGTGTATTATATGGTAACTCGAGATAATCATGTGTGTGGTGGTGTCTCTCTATGGTAATTTTATGCCTAAATTATAATGTGGGTAATCTATTTATATTGTATAAAAGCAGACATATCAACGTAGAACCGGGACTAGGAACGCGAAATTTTGCCTTTGATAACGTAGGGGAGCATGGCGGGCTTCATTACCTCGAAAATTGCTAAAAATAACTTTTAAGTCCTAACCCAATTTATTTTTATTTTTATTAACCCCTTTAGGGGCGAAAAGGGGGAGATACAGCTTGTATGAAAGGTCACATACCACTGATTTATATACTTGAAACTTAGCCCGAATACTTATCTATATAAATAAAAAAGATCCAAATGATTAATACTGCCATTTATAGGGGGTGGATGGTGCGGTAACATTTTCTAGGGCTGTTAAATTCTTTCTTTTCATTCTACAGGGAGAATACGAAATCCACGCGGATGAAGTCGCGGGGAAAGTGCTAGTTTAACTATACATGAAAATCTCTATCTTTAAAAGGTGAATTATGTATAAACGTATTTAAAAAAAGGAGCTACGTCTGCCAACAAACCGCTTTGCAGTTTGGCAGAGGTAATATATTTTGTTAAAAAATATTTTTGTGAATAAACACATCTTTTGTTTCATTCATTAACCATTAAGATGTCCCTTAAAAACTAACCTGGATGAAAGAAACTTTGTTGTTCCATAACTTGGTATGATACCGTTTAAAAATGTTTATTGGCGCCGCTACTTGCATTCCAAGTTATCTACTATGAACAGTTCAAAGGCAACTAAATGTTTTATAATTTTTTTAATAAATGAAAATATCATTGTTCCCCAAGCGAAATAAGTAGGTAATATTGTTGCAATGTAATGTAAAACATTGAGGTAGTTGATAAACCATTTACTAATGATATTTTATTAGAAGACAAAGTGAGGAATAAAGAGTCATTGTCCATAAGTAACTGCCAACAAGCTGCGTCGACACGTGCGCTTGTGTATATTTTAGAATTAGGAAGAGGCGCCTGCGCCGCCCGCCTGTCGGTTGCCGATAGACGCACGAACAATGTGCGCTAAATGCCAGTAAACACTGCGGTATTGGTGTTGTGGAATGAGTATGTAGAACGACCGATATTACATCCTCACACTCAAAATCAAAATATTTTATTTCAACCTACATGGGCACTTATGAAACGTCAGAAGCTGGGTGCACGGTTCCAATTTGTAGTTTCCTGTGGAGAAGAGCCGGCAAGAAACTCCATCCAGGTTACTCTTTTAAAAATAAATGGCTGTTTTCAACTTCATGGGAGGACAGTGTAGGTACACTTGCTGAGATATACTGAAATAACGACGACGAGATGATCATCATCGATCCGTCGATCATGTCAGTCGATATGTCTGATGAGTGTATGAATTTTGTCTCATTTCCTTTAACTAATATGATTTGCGCATATAACCTTTTTACGTTAAAGTATTTTATTTTTGTTATAGCCACAACGGGGTAGCTCTTGGCCTGCATCTCACCTGATGGTAAGTGATGATCAGGCCGAAGGTAGAACCGAGCTTCACCCGGAATCCTCAACCACAGAGGAACTGGCTACCTTACCTCCAACTGGCGATACAACAATTCTGTTAACATTGTTGTTATGGCGACCGATAAGATGGTGGCAGCTAGCCAGGCGGACTTAGAACAAGCCCTGCCACCAACCAAACCGAGCAGAAAATTTTGCTCCCACTGGGAATCGAACCCGGGAACTCTGGGTCTGCGACAGGTGGTCTAACCACTAGACCACAAAGGCGTTACAGTAAAAATAAAAAATAAAATAGTAAGCTATGTTAACAAAAGCTGCACTCTCGATTTCAGCAGTTTCCAAAAGCTATATTAAGAAATAAACAGTATATACATAAACTTCTGTATTTCTCCAAAAGGTTGTGGGATTGTTACGTAAGGCCCCGTTCACACGTACCACCACTACACTACTTCGCAACGACAAAATGTTGGCAAGCTGTGGTTACGTGTGATTGTGTGGATAGTGTCGCTGCAACTTTTTTCAATTGCGTTGTGATTGCGTGGTCGCTAGTAGTTGCCATGAGCTTACGTTGTGGCTAGTGTTTGCAGACAGACAGATCATTGTCCTTGCGATGTGTCCGCCCGCGAGTGCGCGGTCTGGCTGGCGGTTGCGTTGTGGCTGTGACATGGCGTTGATGTGGTCGGTGTCGCCAACAATGTTGTTTTTGACGGTCAAATGAAGTCCGTGTGAATAAACTATTCATTTTCATACAAATATAGCACCCGTCGCATTGATATCGTCCCGTTGTCGTTGTGATGTGGTTGTTGTTGTCGTTGTGGTGTGGTTGTGGTTCGTGTGCTTGGGCCCTTATACGTAAGAATATAGGCAGTGCCTCATCCAAGATAACATCCCTATGTAGAAAATGTAACTTCGGAATATATGAATACTTTCAACCGAGAAAGACCAACTAGGTATAACTGACATCATGCCATTTTAGATTACGCGTTGTGAATACAAATTGCATCATTAAGAAAGTCTGTAACTTACTTTACTAGACGATCTTACAGGACAATAACTTGACCAAGGACCAATGATATGTTTTTCTGTAAACTATTCAGTAACTTTCCAGAATTTTCAACCCCTTTTTCGTCCGTGTTATCCTTGCAAAACTTGCATAGTATTGTTTGCATGAGTAAACATGGAAAATGCTAGCCTCAGACCTGTGGTATAGTTGTAAGTTCGTTGTTTACGTCAAAGGTAGTTACGGCAGCACAAATGCATTACAAAACACGCCTTGGCGCACGTAAAGTCATGTCACTTGATAAAGTGTCAAGTAGCTATTGTAGTCAGAGACTGTAACTTATAGCTGGCGGAAGCATTTCGCGCCGGAAGCTCTGTCGTCTTTTTGTTTCGCTTTATGAGTGCGAAGACGCCGCTTGACACGTGCCATAGTATATTTAAAAGTTTTAGATGCATCTTTACCGTCAATTGTTTTCTAGCGGGAACGGTAACCTTGATAGTAAAGACGACACGTTCTAGGCAAGCAAGATATGAGATGAGGAATGTAAACTGGATGCAAAGCTTTCGATTATTTTACCAATGATGATCCTAGAATCAACAGATGTGTTGACTATTTAGGTTGTATAGATGTTACAATGTATGGAGATCCTGGGCAATATGTAGGTAGAGACAACACAGACCGATGAGCTGCCAACACATTTATGAGTTTATTCGGCCAAATACACGCGTATTGGCTTACAATCAAATTATTTATTAGCATATCGGAATTAGCAGAGATTTATTTACACAGCGGCAGCAACGTGAACATGAAAGCGTCATGTTGATTGTTGTGCCGGCATCAGCTCTGGGCAGATGACCAGATGTTATGACACCACGGACTAACAAATAAACGAGCGATTTTACTGTCGATATAATGTTTGATGTGGTGTTTTATCTTTGGGGTGGGCGTGTCCGCGAGACAATGTTCTATTTTTACTTGGGCGCGTAAAGAGGCGGCCACGTGGCGGGCAGCTGCGCCGGCGCACGTGCCACGTATTTATACTGAGACGCCGACGACGACGCCGCGGCGACGCCCGCTCTTAAGTCGAGGATGCGTATTCTTGACCGTCAAATCGATGCAAGCGGTTCATTATGAAAGTTTTAACAAAGTCATTGAAGCGGGTCATTTTCATCTAGTCCCGGTCCTGACTTTACCAGACATTATCTATCTACATACAGTTCATAAAATGAAGACTCTTTGAAAGTTTCAGTTGACGATTCACTTGGAAGTGTAATAATACCTCATTGTAAAGTGAAAACTAACTGGGGAGATAACAATTTTTTAATAAAGCTGTCAGAGATAGAGAGACCAGGAAGAAGCAAAAAAGATGAAGCAAGACAACCCATTGTGGGATGACTGTATCGTAGAAGCGCCAAGAAAAGTAAGAATTCTGAAAATGGCTCATGAATCTTTATACGTCTGTTCTTGAGCTACGGTAGAAATCGTGAATCCAGAACTCCTTGCCGTAACCAAATACAGCCCATCCGCTACTGGCCACTCACTTTCTTTCTTTTTCACAATTTATATTTAAAAACGTAGCCAGGACAGCTGTGCCAGTGGGTGTGATATGACGAGTCGGAAGAAGCGACAGTCGGCCGGACGGCGAAATATGAACACCCTTTGGGGTTATTAATCTGCTCAATTATTATGAAACTGACGCACAAGACGACATGCGTCTTCTTTGTTGCATCCGTTCTAGGTAGGGGTGACACTTCAGTTTCTAGTGTTGCGATTTTACCTAGAACTTTCTCAATTTGTTATGTTTATGGTTTTCGTCAAACCTCATGGTGGCAAATATTCGGTTTCTTTTATCTTACCTTTCCAAAGGCTGCAAATTACTAGTCTCCATGAATTTCCACGCATTTCTGAAACTGCTTATCTTCTGCATCTCGTGTTTGATCTTTTCTTCTGGTGTGATGAAAACACATTTTCCGTACACGTTTCACAGAAAATATATAGGTACCTACACATATTTCATGCAAAAACGACAATTCGTCTTACATGTTTCTTTTGAAATTGTTCAACATTGAAAACAAGACTGGTTGGTTACCATCAGTTGTACCAGAGGACAGTATCGTTATCTCTGCCTTTAGCGGGAAAATTTAACATCGTTTCGTTAGTAAAATTATGCGGATCGAGAACCGATATAACTCAATATGGAAACTGCAGTTTATTCGATGGAAAAAAAGCCATTATCTCAAGTTCCTTTGTCATGTGGGCTTAAAAGCACTTTGAGATTTGTCACTTCAAAGGGTTTTTAGGAGATATTGTTTTACTTTAAGCTTACTTGCACTTACAAGTATGCTTTTCTCTGTGTTACTAGTGACTAATAATTAATTTAATTGCATTATAGATGTTAGATGAAGATTTTCCACAGAGTGGTCGGTATAACAGCCCTGGCGTGTTGGGCGGCGCGCGCTCGGCCGCTCGCTCCAATGTACGCGGACAGGTGTGACCGGCTGCCGCGCATTTTCATACAAAACCAACGTTTCAGATATAAAAGGCACTTCCTTTCATCCCACTACCCACCGTCGGGAATGCCCATTAATTTGCCAACACAATATTTTTAGTGCGCGGCTCGCGTGTAATATATCGTGGCCACGTGTCGCCGTATGTCGCCCGCCGAACGGCTGCGTCAAATTATTTTCGTTCATGTCACAAGATACAGCGTTCATCTGGACCTTTCTTCCTTAAAAATCACACCATTTGTTGGCTTAATGTAGTTACACGCATAATGCATCTTGAGGAAAACGCGCGCGCCGCTTCGCTGCCCGCCAGCCGGGAAACTGTACATGAATGACCGCGCCTGTGTAACTTGCTGAGACTACGAGACATAAAAATTCATCTAGATTTTGTAATTTATATATTATTTACTTATATAATTTAATAAGATTTTAGGTTAATGTTATGTTTTCCGTTTTATGCACCGCAATTGTCGAGGCAGGATTTTCTCGAAACGATTTATTTATGTGCGAATCTTGTTGTAAATCAGTATTATTTGGTATTTAAAGTGTGCTCGCGAGCCGGTGGTTACTGTAATCATTCGCGTATATCTCTCCGTTGTAAAGTTATATGCAAATCATCTAGCAATTTTCATGGAAACTGGCCGTTTCGCCGGATGATGGATGGCGGCCGGCGCCGGCGGCGGTTCGCTCGCGCTACAATTTTTGCATTATCGCACCATTTTATGCTTCTCTCGCCGAAACCATCCATCAAAGAGTATATGAGTCTCGTTACAATCATTTTATGTTTTAACACTCGTCTATTTTAGTGTTCTGTTACCGCGTGATATTGCCTAGTGAGCGACAATAAATCTCTTTATATGCGCCAGATAGGTATTTTTCACATGTCAGATAATAGCTCTTTGTGATATATTTTTATGATTTAATACAATCCTTTTTATTAAAGTTACGACTTATTAATGGTGACTTTTTCAACGCGGGATTAACATCAAAGGTGGTTTCATATAGAGATATAATGCTCTCATATTAAAAATTGAAATATCGCGGAAAAAAGTTTTTCTTTTCCTATGTGCATGGCGTTTTATTATTTCTGTGTAAATATATTTCATTTTAAGTTTTATAAACGTCTTAGTGATAAGATAAATAGATGTATTTATTGTCGAATGTAAATATTCATTTCAAAACGTTTTGAAGCACGTTCAGTGGAAATTCTTCTTTACTGTTTTGAGGAAAATGGTTACTTGTAATCGGGTACGAGACACGCGCGCTGAAAAATGTAGACATTCCCAGATTCAATTTAGATATTGTATAAGCGGCTACTACACAAGATTTGAATATACTTAATTAAAAACTTTTTTCATGTCGTGTATAAAAGAAAATAGTTACGAATGATTAATCTGGTACTGGTGGTTGGATGGGTTGCGCGCGCGCATTGAAGACAAACGCGGTGGACAACTGTTGTCTGCTCGTCGCGACAGCTGCGTTCCACTTGCGCTCAGCTGCGGACATAGATCGTGAACAACGCGGTTTACTGATACAACTATTGCATATATTAAAATGTTCGGGACGTTTTCACGACAGAAACATGACACGGCTTCGAAAGTAGCGCCCGATTTTCGTAGGCTGCTGTGTTTGCCTAGTCTGAACTATATTATCTAGCTCAATGCGTGATGAGTCAAACAAGGGTGTATAATTATGCTTTTTGTGCGATTAGATAGTTTCTGATGTTTCAAAAACAACAAAACAACACACATATAACTACTTAGTAGTCTTGTTGAGGATTCCAGGTGAACCTCGCGTCCACCTTCGGCCTGATCATCTTATCATCAGGTGGGATGCAGGGAGAGCTAACTCGTTGTCGATAAAAAAGAAACTATAATTATAAGAGAAAATTCGCTTCTCATTTTCATGAGAAGGAAAATCAATTTCATTATTTTCGGTTGTTAAAGGAATTCACGGATATTATAGAATTAGATACTCATAGTTAACTTGTTGGAGAGTCTAGTAATTATAGATTTTGAAAGCTTCGCACAGTTCGAGCTTTCGATAGTATTTGAAGAGCAACTCAACGCTACGACTAAACGATGTAACCAATACCTTATACGCGAAACGACGCAGAACGAGCATCAGTCGTGTTCCCTCTTCAACTCTAAACCTTATAGCTTTGCAATACTGGAATCTCTCCTTATCAAATATAAAGGACACAATTGTTACTAAATGTCGCTGTCAGGGTACCAATGTAGGTATTAGTCATGGACATCCAACGGCTTTGCTGGTTTAATTAAGCGTTACATGTTCATAAATAAAGGTATATATCAGTAAGAGCGGTTGGATGTTGGATTAGTATCAAATCAATGACGTGACAGTTTGTCTGATTGAAATGTTTGATTAGTTGGCGAGCATTGACTTGTAGAGGTGAATGTGACAGATGAGAAGTTGAATCGTTTATTTTGAGCTGATCGGCTGTACGTATGTACATATTTTTGTTTTAGTATTTGCAGTATAAGCTTTGTAGGTGCCTCATGTTCTGGTACTACGTTTATTTAGTCACAAAAAATACGCTACAGGTGCAGTCGTCGTAAAGGTAGTAGGTAACTCAAATGAATCATAAATCCGATATTTCTCTAATAAATGCTCATATACGCGTGATTCATAGAGCAAATTGTTTATTCTGTAAATAGGATATCGGAATCACTTTTACACTTCATATTAAAAATGAACTAGATGAGCTCGGCGTTTCCTATCTGACTACTCTGAGAAGAAAGGCCGAAACAAACTCAGAGGTCCAGACATAATCGTGTTCAAGCCAATATGAGGACCATGTAGATTAGCGTCTAGAAGATTAGAAATGATCTTTTGAGGCAAGAACCATTTGAGTGGACCTGTCCAGTCACTGCAAGCATTTGTCAGGTGGAGGACTACTGATAATTTAATCACCCGATCAGCAGCAGTAATTATCATCAGTACATTCTTAAGTATCTGTTGCTCGTCAAGCGAGTGAGTCATTTGGACGTGTGGCAGTCTCCGGAGTACGCCGCGGTGACGCCGAGGCGACGGCTGCGCGGGCGCCGTGATTTATTTACTTGGAACTTGTGCGCCGCTCGCATTTGTTATTCATTACTATGAGCAATAGTGTTGCTCACAGGTACATGAAATTGTGGAACTGTACTTGATGTAGGTGCTGGGTCATAGATTCGTCAATAGTGTTTAAGGCGTTTTAAAAGAAAATATGACATGAAAACCAAGTATTACAGGACTTAACCTAAGCTATTCAGATTTTGTTTTATTATCGCTAAAGAGAAAATTCTGAAAATGTTCAGAAATTGATATCTGCATTTGTATACCGATATCAATTTCTACGCTACGATCTACGACAAGTCTACGAAAAAAAAAAGACAAACTTTGTATTAATTGTTTTATTTGAGGACAACGTGAGCATTGCGGGCACAAAGGACGATACAGATTGTCTTCTAATTATACTCAAAACGTAGCATCTTCACAAGTTTCAGGCGCATATGCGTATGAGTCCTGCGCACGCGCTAGTTCGCTATTAATCACGATCCTCGCACGATCATAATCTCGCGGCCGACGCCACACGCCCTCTCTGTTTGGATAACCGTTTGGTACGAGCACCTTGACTGACAGATGAAACACATACGATACTCTTTATTATTATAATCAGCTCTAAGAACTGGGGAATGGTTTTATTCCTTGAGTGATTTGAATCAACGAATTTGACTAGTAAATGACATAATTACATATTCAAACTAAATCAAAGCTAAGCGAAATTGGAACTACATATATGACATTAAGTTAAAAACTTGTGAAATGTTCGAACCGTATTTAGAATGCTGTAGGTTTTATCTCGAGCACAAACAATATTGTTTCGTTACAAAAGGTGACGTTAATTACAGCCTCAGCTTTAAAAGTCATCTTGATAAAATACCGGTCCACAAATATCCATTTGGGGTTCCACTTTTTGTTCTCGAGCGTTAATTGGCAGACTCACGAGGTGCATTCGTCATTCTTCGGACAACCGCGGTCTAAATTGGTAAACTAAATAAAATTAGAGTTTTCACTTGAACCAAGCGTTGCACGTGCTTGTGTATATTTTCACTACACGTTGAATTATTCGCCTCGTTTGCTTACGATAATAGTATATAGAGAGCATGTTCTATGACGTGTTAAAAAGTTTCCAATGTTATTGTTTACAGTAAGGAGTGTATTCGGCGCGGGCTGATGAGAGAAGCTTTTAGTATGATCGATAATGAAGAAGGCGCCACGGATAAACGTTGCATTACAAAACAGTTTTGTTTTATCGATTTTTCCGTCATGATTTCAATTTTTATTAGTGAACTGTTTAATCTTTCTGTTTTCGTCTAGACAGGAAGAATATGGACTGGAGCTATTTTTAAAATCATTTGAGTTAAACATAGACCAGCACCCTAATTATGTAACATAGTTTCAGTCACAAAATGAATGATTTTGAAGGATGTCGCTAATCCAATACTTCTTAAACTCGAAAAATTTGTCTGCTCACCGACGTAAATAACGCAATGAATGTTGTTGAACTGTCAAAATGAAAACCATTGCTGTTATTGGGTTCCGCAATTATCCAGCAGGTTAAGAAAATATACGTTTTTGAACCTAACACGGAAACATGTATCATTAAATGGCACAGTCCATAACAAATATTTACAATGTCATTAGAGCTGTTTGTAGCGTGCGTGTTTCTTTACAGTAAACACGCCATGTTTTCCTATAAAAACAAGGACTATTTAATTACGGCTAGTAATGTAATTTCGCTGATGGTGTCGTGTGCTCTCCGAGGGCGAAGTCTCGATACAAATTGGCGCGCGCATGTCACGTAACTTAATCAGCACCCTCCTTTTACCCACCCTAGCCAGCTTTATAGGCAAATATACCTCGATATATTTAATAAAACATGTACATAACTCTAAATTAGAGTAGATGGTCTCTTTGTCTGACTTTGATGTTTAATGAACAGCATTTGTTTTTCTTTGACTTCTAAAAAACTATTTGTGAATTTAGTTATGTAATTTTACAAGAACTCATAACGTACACATAATTACATTACTTGAAACGTGTTTACACTTCATAAAGTTTCACGAACGACTTCTATTTAGGTTATAGGTTTGAAACATACCACTTATAGGTTACAGTACCTAAATAGTTTTCCACATTTCACTGCAGTGAAAACATGTCACTCGTCCACATAAGTGGAATGTTATCAAAGACATAAGTATAATAAACTGACCTGTCTTAACAAAGGTTCAAAGATATCACAATGTGTAACAAACAATCCGCTGTTACAGGTTACAGTCACAAAGTGAAACCACAGAAAGTTGTATCGCACGGTCGCGGTCGCGTCATCGATTGCTATACGCAATAACGCCGCACGTGCATTTCCATCGCTCACACAACGGCAGAGGGGAAGCGGGGTACGGGGGTTATTTGTAAACTAAGCAACGTACTAGATGGGAAACCTTTTTATTAAATTGGATTGGCGAGGCAGACAGCTGGCTAAGTTGTACGGGCTCGTCCCTATGATTTATGTCGTTGATTCGTTTAAATTAGATTAATTACTTGATTGAATCGGCGATACGGAATACTTACAAATAAGTGATAGGTTCAGGCTTGCTAATGCGGTGTTATTGATTTTCGGATTAAAACTGCAGTTAATTGGCTTCGAGGTATCCCCAACAAGAATAGTCAATGTTTCTTCACTATAGTAGTAGTGGAAATAAAAACGTTTTTTTTTTATTGTATCATAAACATTTAAGTCTTTATTTTAGTCGGTTTAAAAGTATCGACGTTGTAACTGTTTTCAATGAATATGTAGTTACATTTTACGGGTACTATAAATGTGTTTTGGTATAATCTGGGAAGGGAAGGGCAGAGCGGATATTTTGTGAATTGCGAGCACGTTTCACGTAATTTAGCCGAGTCGGGCCGACACGATCCGACTCAGGCCGAGTGGAAAACGTTGTAAGCATTTCATGCGCCAATAATGCACGATCGCAAATACCCAAGTGTCAATTTGGGACGATACGGAAAATGGCTGACGTAACGTAACGTAATGTTTTTATTGCTGACTTTTTATGGTTACACAAGTTTTGCAAATTAGGGATTAGGTAAGTATTTGTCTTCTTTGCGTTTATGTAAGTGTTTGCGTATTTTTAAAACAACAATTCCTATAAAACGTCGTTGGGATTGAACTTGATACATCAATATTTCTCTACTTGTGTATAGTTTTCGATGATTTTTGTTGGTATATTGGCGTGTAGTAGCTGATATACATGGCAAATAATTTAATTTAATATTTTGTGTTGCTTAGTAATTTTGCATATTATTGTATAGAATCAAGCTTTTTCTTGGAGTTTAGAGTTCTAACTGATCAGACAGCTATGCTGCTGGGGAGTTTGTTGCGCGATTTTTGATGATGTTTATTTTACCTACTTTCTTTTTACCCTTCTACGGCGGAGGGTTATATTGAGAAGAGAAGATTTAATAACAAAACGTCAATTATGTATTGACGTTTTGTTATTAAATCTTCTATCCATAGTCTATCCATAGACTGTTTGTTTAGTTTCCTCGTAGTTAAATTCTTCGCAACATTTGCTTACATCAGGACCAATCATCAACCCTTCTGTTGCTACGACCATCCCCGGGGACACCCTCGCCCCGCCCGGGCCATCGCAAGCGTCATTGACTTTACCGTGTTAAAACAGGGACATGATGTGAAAACATGTCATGTTTTTTTCTAGTTTTTTTTTCTAACTTATTGGCACTCATAGCTCACCGTCTATAACAAAGAAAATAGGATATTTTCTTTATGTAAGATACAAATCCTGTCATAATATAGTCTTATAGCTGTAGTCATAGTGTTTTGGTCCAAATTCCAAAATAAATGATATATTTACATCTATATTTATTTATATCTCTGGAAGAAGTAAGGTACATTTTGACTCCTTTGGAAATGTTCTGTAATAATTGCTAGTGGAATTATTCACATAGCATTTTGTTCTTAAAAAGCGCAAGACTAGTCATAATTTATGTTTGTAAATTAAAAAAATTGGCAAAGTTGTGGTTTTACAGTGGAAAAAATACTCTTATAAATCAAACAGGTGTTATTCGAAGTATGTTCTCGTTTACATTAATAAAATGAAATATTTGGCAATAAAATCTGCTTCTGAATTTTATAGGCACTCACATAAAGATTAGAAAAGTCGATAAGTTTTTCCCACAACTCACGTTACACCCCGCCGTCTATTTTCGGCACAAGACCGGAAGTCCGGAACTAAGTACACGTGCCGCAACGGAACTCGCGTCAGTTCCCGCTCTATCGCAATCAGAACGATTGTTGTTGGTAGGTATATAGTCACGTGATCGTTATGTACTATGTTGTTCAAATTGTAGGTTCTTGTTTCATTTAAAAATATTTATTGACGATAATAATGAGCAAATGATCATGACAAACGACTTTCGTTTAAACCAGCAAAAATTATTACCTGACAGTTCGAGCAGCCGACGCATCACATTAAGCAACAATTTGGCAGTTGTAATGATGTTTCTGGTATAAATACATACTTACATTAATGTAGTTAATAAGGAGTTTACAGTTAATTCTGAGTTTTTTTTTGTACCTAATTTTATGATGTTAAATGGGTTTTTTTTAGATATTCCATGCATATTTCAAATATTCTGAGGCAGTTATGAACGAAACCAATATTTAAAAGATTTTATTAACTATATACTTCTCATTTCATTTGCATATCGACGAGCTCGAAAAAGTGCCGTCGAAGTGAGCTCGAAAATTAAAAAGTTTATTACGGAACAGCAACACAAGACTAGGTACAACAAGTAAAAACGATGATAGCTGCAAAAGTATAAACTGTAGCGCAGCTAAAAACGCCCTTCTCCAATTACAGTATGGGATGATGTTCCATGCGGAAAATAAGAAAAAAATGTAACAGTCGAGGCCGCTATAAACAATACTAATAACACTCCGCCACTCAATAAGTCATAGTTGTCGCAGCCTTTTAGTTTCTCAGAATAAAAACGCTGAAGTTGCCCAATTAACGCAGGATCACGGTCGAAGTCAGTCGAAATGTAACAGGCCTCTTAAATCTAAATTAAATTACACGTAGTTACCGAGTGCTTTAATTATGACATTGACTAATACCTACAATAGTGTCGCAATTTAATATCTCGCGTTTACGAGATTTCCACATTTAATTAAATATAAGTAAGTGATTTAAATGGAGAAAATCCCGTCATCCTGTTGACGATTAACAAATGCTTTGTTGTGTAACTTCGTAACTAAGCACAACAGTAAAAGGAAAAAGAAAAAAAAAAGGTTGACAATACTTCTACCAAAATCGATAGGCAAGAAGCCACGTGCTAAGATAACGGTGAGCGTGTACTGCACGTGTCCGCACTGAGGGGTTGAATCTAATACTGTGTTCCTATCCTGTACAAAGTGCTAGTCTGTTGATCTGGGAACTATGAAATATGTTAGGGATTAATGATATCAACGTGCCTCGGAAAACCTGTTAAGCCGTTGGTCTCGGTTGTCATTTAGATCTAGATTTTTGACAGTCGATAGCGGTACTCAGAAGCCAGAGTCTGACGACCAGTCTTACCAAGGGGTATCGTGTTACTAATCACTCTCAGTAACTGGCTTGTGTCCCTGTAAAATACTGGTATTCAGCTGCATCCGGTTAGATAGAAAGCCTTCCTTAACATAGTTGTGAAAAGTCTAGGCAGATGATGATAAATCATTTTGATGTTGAACAGTGTCAGATAAAGTCACCTTGAAAATTATTATTACCAACCGACGACCGTAAGCTGAAAGTACCGTGAAGTATATGTAAGTAAGAGGTAGCTAGTTACTAGTTTATTTCAGCTTATTCAAAGGCATCAGGTGGAACCCACCATTTGCAAAATGCGTCTATCTCACGACCTCACTCTTACAGCTTACTAATAATGAAACCCTTCTCTTAGGCACATTTATGATTTAAACCGTGACTTTAAGTATGTTCTTCGTGTCAACCTTTAACGATCTTTTCTTTTTATGATCTGAACCGACCTATTGTTGGAGTCGTGCGCATATTAACAACGTGGTACATTTCGACTCACGACCTTTCGACAGCCAGCGGGGCCGTTGTTGCTTATTTCGATGATAATACATGCCAGTTGTTTAGGTTGGGCAAGACATAAGGAATCGGTTGTACAAAGTGGTGACGGAATATCTCAATCATGAGAATCTGATTCGGTCTGTAGTCCATCAAATTCAGCTTTGAACTAGGACTTATTTTCTTACCAATATGAGCAAACAGTCTCTTTTAATTGGACATAAATGAAAGAACAAACCTTAATATCATAAACATGAATAGCTATATGTTAATGTATACGAAATTGCGTGCCCTCCATATTAAAACCATTTTTATTATAATGTCTTTGTTGCTCTTTATAGTAATAAGCCGCAGCCATAAAACCAGTCATCAAAAACAAATCTCAGATATACACACTACTACTGTTTCATCCCCCTTGAACACCGGCAAAATTAAGAAGATCCCTCTTCCTAATCTATTTCGTAATAGGTTATGGAGGGACGAGGGTTCTTTTTAAAGTGGTCATGTTATCTTCCCTACTCGATTTTCCCTTCTAAGGCCCTCAGGGCGGGCGGAGCGAATCACGACGAGAGTGCAGTGGGTAATGACGACACGCTTGCCCTACTATGAAAGCCATCTCGTGATGAATATTTTCATTGAGTGCCTGTCCCGTAATATTTCTATAGTGTTCACTTGCACTCACACATTTTACCCGACTACGGCAAAGCCAAAAGGAAGTGTTATGATTTTTAATGATGTCGAATTGTGCATATGTTTTTGGCGATTTGAGTAGAAGCTCCTAGAGATCTTTTGATGGAACGATCAATTAATGATTAGGCGTACATTCTTCTAATGTGGATTTTTCAATAAATAGCGACAAAGAATAAGATGTTTTGATATTGTACAAGACATTTCCAAGTTTTGTGTGATTCTGATAGTAAATTAATAAGCATACTAAACCTCTCTTCGCCTCTTTCATACGGTGTATGAATATCAGTTCGACACGGATATACTTGGGTGTGAACGCTTAGAGCAAATCGAATGATTCGCGCATCGCCGCTCTTGAGAGTTGAACGGCACTCGATCTGGGGTGCGTCTGCGGATCTGCGCCTGCGCAACGGAACACTTGTTCGCTGTCAACTCGACACGACACGACAATTATCTGCCCGGCACTTTATGGGTAATGCTTTAATTACTATCATACTTTCTTTTGTTAGATACTTCACAATGTTATGTTAGAAAGCATTTATAACAAGCAGCTAATATTGATTTTCATCAGTTGTTTTAAATACTTAAAGTGGTTTTTAAATGAGTTTCTATTTTGATTTTTTTGTGCTTCTTTAAAAGATCTTCGACTGACAACTGAAGGATAAAGGTAAGCCTCAGCAATCAAACACACAAGTTTACAGAAGATAGGTACTTATTTAGCACGTGTCCGCGATGTCCGCTGGATTGTGACAGTCTGACAACTGCGGAGATGGACCAATATTTGTACGTGGCCAGGATGTTTGCGGTACATATATAACGCCGTCCGACTAAAAGCTAAGAAAATATTTAAAACGAGAACTTCACGGGCAAATATTCAACAAAAAATTCTGATCTTCTCAACACGACCTAACAGTGAATCTCGAATGAGTATATCTGAAGTATCTTATCGTGTGTATAAAAAGTAGTTCTGACAGAATGCTGACTGATACGGAATCGGTTATTTTTTGTTATATTAGGTCATAAATATACATGTTAGGGATGCTGTGACGATTTTGGTTGTGCTTATCGTGGATGTTATCAGCCGGAAGGCGCGCTCTTGACCCCGAATTGATAAAGCTTACACTAAAATAGCTTGGACGTAGATAAGGTATGCTACGTCCGCTTGTGGGAACTGCGGGTAAAAAATACCGAATTCAACTGTTATTACTTTATTAGTATTATTACTCATGATTTATGAATGTATGACTTAACAGAAAGAACATAAAATATAGTTAATAGCTTTAAAGTTAGTTCACTGTTTGAGCGCTATTCATGCTCTGCCCTGCCCTTACCCCGTTTAGATTATCTTCCAAAGCTAGTCTTTTTTTGGTAGGTAAATTGACTGCTATGGACCATCCGATGGTAAAAGTGCTCAGTAATGATGCGTACGCCTGTATTGAAAAGTTAGTTTACTTAGAATTTTAAGTTATTAAGTAAACAATAGTTTTAACTTAGAATCCAACAGGCTCTCAGGCTCTCAAGTACAAGCACGGGCTTGTACTTGAGAGCCTGAGAGCCTGTTGGATTCCGAGTTGAACCAGTCTTTGCATTGAAAAACTTTTTGTTATTTTTCATGGTGTTATAGAAAAGTAGTGTTGCTACAATGTGGGAAGATCTTCCAGTGTTCATATTGCTCGACTAGGTGCGAAACATTCCAGAAAAACCATGAGTGTAGCAAAAACATTCTCCACTAAACGTGTGAGTCAAGTAGGTTATATTTCGAGCTCGACTATCGTTTCTTTAGAGCTAAGCCCATCAAATATTTTGACACTCGGCTGTCGGCAGATAAGCAGTGTCGCAGTAAACTCATCGTCGACTAACACTGCTGACTTTTATCGTCTTTAACTTTTTGCGCGCTGTCGTAATATTTTTTCTTTCTGTTTCCAATATATTATGTTATTTTCAGTGTATATTCCCGCTATAAAACTTGCAGGTGTTTGTGTTATCTGTTTTAATGATGATTGATTTTCTATTTTGGAATGTTTTGGGGTAGTATTTATCTGTATTTATTTAAGTGGCAGTTCCACATGCATGTGTCTTTTATAGTTCTTTTATAGGTATACTTTGATTAGGTACAAAAATATTGGCGTTTTTTTAGAAAAGGAATATTTATTATTTTATTAATCAAAAACTTATTATTTCGAAGTATTATATTAGCATGAGATAATTATGTAAGTACCTATAAGTTTTACTCTTATGCAACACTAATGTTTCATTTTACTCAATTATAAAGATTTCTAATTATCTTGATTACGCAATACGTACATACTTATATTCCGTGAGGTCGTCGTCGAGCGAATAACAAGAGGCTCATTATACTCACCATACAGCGGGTAGCAGGCTCGTGCGGAGGAAGGGCCGCGAGACGGACGCCGATCAATAAGTCAAGACGCTCTAAGGAGGGTATTATTATGTAAAAGACTTTTTACTTAGAAGGGGAAATAATGATACCTACTTATTGACATTTTTGGTAGGATACAAAAAATGAAATGGATAGTCATCTATGTATCTATTGAGTAAATCGGTTCATATAAAGGAAGATATTTTATATTTCGAAACACAATATAAATAAATAAGGAGAAAAATAAATTAAAAAGGTATTTTAGCGACCCTGCCAGGATTCGAACCTGGAATCTTCTGATCCGTAGTCAGACGCGTTATCCGTTGCGCCACAGGGCCAGATGGTGTAGTAGGTTAAATTAAACATTAGGTTCACATAAAAATAATACTTATTGTAAAACTTGTTTTCTTGAAAATATTTTACACCTACTTGCAAAATCACATTTTTAATTTAGTATTTTTTTTTACAAACTCAGTATAAAACCTTGATATTTTCAAAAACATTTAGGTAATTAGTGTGCCTTTATTACTATGGCTGTTTCTTTGATCGTTACATAAAGGGGTTCATTAGATAGCGAACACGTGAATATTTTACTAATTAACGCTAACAGTGAGGTCGTGTGCAGGCCGCGTGCTCGTTAGTGCCCGCTACGGCCGCGGGGCGGCGCCATTGTGCGCGCGCACGCTCCACAACGCAGCATTTATTAGATTTTTATTCTAATTTGACATGGCAGAGGCAATAAACAATCTTGTATTGATCATAATATATTGTTTATAACTTTATTAATATGCACACTGAATATGTAAGTGTCAATATAAATCATATTTTTTAAATAAATAAGTACCTACAACAAATTATTTCTACGACGAATGCTTTCTAGTAAGGTGAGTTAACAAAAAAATGTGGGATCAATAAAAACATATTTATAGACTACATAATATCAACATCAAAATATAATATCACTTCAAACTTACGAATGGACCCTAAAAAAAGATTTAACTCGAATATAATTTTAATAACATTTCATTTTATGATTTCCCTTGTCGTTCCACGTCTTCCACGGGTGAAGGCGTTGGACTATTTTTCATACTATAAAACATTTCAAGAGGAACATTATGCATATAAATTAGTGCGACAAGGTTCCTATGGCTATCAACACTTCGTCGGGCGTTCTGTCGTAACTGAACCACGCACCACCGTTTCCACTTCCCTCATAAAAATGCGGTTTTATGAAGTTTTAATATACGAATAAAATATAATGATAAAATACGAAAAAATAACATTCGAACATATGTATGTCTGTAAAAATGGTAAAAAGTGTAATTGGAATTATGAATATCGAAACGGCCATTAAAAAAATGCATGAATATTAATGATATGCAGAGCAGTTTGTAGATAACTTTGAATATTGTGTAACACAAATTGTATGAATTTACGTAGCACAATGTTTTTTGTGTACATTTCTAATGTGATATCTCTCAGAGATATATAGCGAGCAATTCTTGAGCACTTGAGCAATTTCTCGCAACTCGCAGCTGTTTAATGATTAGTGTGAAAAGTTGAGTGTGAAATGATAACAACCGTCAGTCTGGAGAGGTGATTTCAACGCGCCGAGGGCTTTCAGGCGAAGTAAGGCCTGCTTACGTTTATCTAAATCAACCACTTGAGATAAGGCGATAGCTACACTGTGTGCGCTGTGCAGGTGGATCTATTTAAAACAGAAAATTGCTAATAAACACAACACAGTCCTTGTTAGGTACATAGATAGTGCATTATGTAGATAGATAGATACATATATTTCGTTTATATAAAACGCAGTTATTATCTGTGGCTTAAAGGCTCCCGGAGACAGGCGCGACGCGTAGGTGCGACGTGATTCTGGTAGAACAATTTCCATGAAGTTTTCATAGAAATTGTTTTGCTAGAGTCGCGTCGCGCTGTGGCGTCGCGCCTGTCTGCGGGAGCCTTTACGCAATTATCCCGCTGTGACTGGACATTGTGATGATGTGACTGAACGTCGTACAATTAGAAGTTTTTTTTTCAATAACGTTAATTATTTATGATTATTAAGGCAAATTACAGCTTGAATTTGTGAAATCTACTACAATCAGTCAACAATACAACAAAGTTTAGCTGGTCAAGTATAAACGTGTATTTTAACGCGGTTGCGCGGGCGCCGCCGGTGCCGCGGCGCGGTGCGAGTAAATCCCATACATCAACGAGCTCGATCCGCTTCCGTTCAAATAAACAAGCGTTCATAAAGCTGGCTCGATGACGTCTATATCTACTTCGCACTCACCCATCGCTCGTTATAACAACCTATAAATATGTACGCGATGTATTTCAAATGAAATCCCGCGAAATTGTTTGTCTAACTGAAAAATATGACCCACTATGAGTTTTGTTTTCCTGGTAGTGTTGAGAAACAATATAAGCCTTAAGCCTACGGTCGGTTAAAAAAAAAAAAAATTGTTTATTTTAGCTGAAAATACACAAGTAGGTATTTGAAAATAGTAGGTTTGAAAACAGAAGTAAAAACAATAGGATAGATAACGTCCGCTCGACTGGACCATTTTTTTAGATTATGTATTGTAATTTAATTTTGTTAAATTGTCGTCTGATCAATAGCGGTCTGAAAGAGCCTCGAACAAAGAGTCTGAAATGGTATTGTTTATGACAACCGGAGGCGTGATGTTTTTATTCACCTTATCCATCCACCAACATAAAAGCATGTTCATACATACGCAAAGAGCGCAACAAGCGGCGATCGTCTTTTTTATTTATGTATCCGCAGGACAAGCGTGTGGTAATGTCCTAATAAGGGTACGTTGATGTCTTGTGTTCGAAGCGAGGTGCTAACAGCAGGCAGGCCGTGGGAACTGCAAACAAACTGATTTACTCAAACACCTCATTCAGAACTTGCTTCTTAGTGCAGTTCATTCACGTTTGACATTAGATCTTTACAAAATCCCAGATTAAACTAATAAGTGATATCGAGGAGAAGTGAGACATAACCTAAAGTAAATAATTAGGTATATTGAATACTTACTAGATATAATATACAGGCTACAAGGATATTTGCATCATAAAAAGAAACGCTCGGGGTTCCCCTTTTAGTTTTACTTTTTTAAGAAAGCGGTGTACGGTCACACGGCTGTCCAAATACAGGGCGTTTTTTGACACTTTAAATGTCAAATACTGTAGAAAATGACAGATTTTGATGCATAGGATCCGTTGAAATATGACAAAACCGTGCAGGAAACCGTAGTTTTTGTGTTTTTGAAAAATCTGCCCTAAATGACATAATTATCTGTTTATACATAAACATACATAATACTGTTGTATGCTTCAAATGGTTTTCTTTAGACTGTGCATTGACTTATACTATGGTGCGTTGTCTGTTTTTTTCAGACTACCAGTCATTCATTAAGGGAACCGTTTTCTACGTAACAAAAGAAACACAAGCCAAAAGGAAAACTGTATGATTAATGTTCTTTAAAAACAATCAGTTCGTAAATCGTGCACAATTATTTTGTTTGTTCATCATGTCTATCAACATGGCATGATGACGTCACACGAAAATGCTTTGTTTGTTTGCAAACATCTTTGGTATATGATCTCAGGTAGGATTTACTCCGCGGCTACGATTTATGCATGTGTGCCGCTGAAAACTGTTCGATATGTTTGTTATATGTAAATATCTTTAGCAATTAGGTACTTATTTAGGTACTTATTTTCGTTTCTGACTTAAATCATGACCAAATTTTGCCTGCGGGGTAAATACGTAACACACTTAGGTACAGTAGCAATGGCTTTCATTTTGATAGTTCAACAATATTCCTTGCGTTATTTACGTTTTAAGCAGATTTTTTTTCGAGCATTTGTAGCAATGGGTTAGCAATGTACTTCAAAATCATTCAGATTGTGATTGATAATGTTTTACGCAATTGAGTTGAGGAGAGTTTTGGACTCGACTGGAGCTATTAATCATGAGCTCTTTACAAATTGTAAATCAGCTTTATTTCAATTACTAGAACCCACTCAATACCGAGCAATTTAAGTTCTGGTAGTACTTAAGGCAACACACATACCTAACAGTCGACCACGTTTCACACCAGATGATTCCAAGAAGATCGCTTTGCATTGTTTATCATACAAATAACTTTCAAATAAAGTAGGTAATGATGACGGCGATCTCTAGGAACACGACAACGGTGGAAAGGTGTCAATGACTGGCGCCAGACGGACGGTAAGCTTTGACTCCGAACCTGAGACTGTCACACGAGACTCGGTAGAATACCATTATGAATGCAAATGTATGATTGCTGCATACTGAATATTTTTCTCGGCTGACTAGTGCGATAGAGATAGCTGAGTGTGTTGTTTAACTTCGGTTGTAAGTAAGGAGGTAATATGTTGAAAAGTTGGCGTAAGGATATAGTCTTTATTTTTAAAAAAAACCCTCGCTGGAAGCCATATTTATTATATCCTGTGAATAGCTTGGCTAATTACCCGTCAACCTTCTAGGGTGACCAGCGAGATACTCTTCAGAAACAAAGTGGAATCTTCAGGGATGATGTTGGGCTATATGCACTTATAAAGCACCTCGTACTAATATTACTTGTAAAAGTTTCAACAGTTCCTTTCCTTAACCATTGATTGACATGACTCAGCCAATATTCAAGAAATACGTTAATAAGAAAATAAACAACAACAATAATCATGTTATATCCTTAGTTCCTAGACCTCGTTATATGTCATTGTTTACTGAACATACTTGCACGCATTCCACAGACTATAAAGCATGCGCTAGAGCAGTTGTACAAATTAAGTGACTGAACTACTAATGTCCGAATTGTCTCATCATCCCTAATGCATGCATATGTCGTTGCATCAGCTTTTCCGCCCTAAACTACTAAGGATAATAGACCATTATACCTAGATCTACTCCGCCCCCTTCTGGTTCTATGAAAGTGATATTAGATACAGGGGTTGTATGTGATATTAGGGGTCATGAATATTTGGTTGTTTATGCATTGCGCATGGTGTTGCGCCATATGGAGTATTAGCGGGACACTTGGGAGTTGGATGCGGGATTGCTTCAAATGGAAACAACTGTCTACATTCACGACCTAATGTTATGTTATGATATCTCCATAATCTTCTATGGACTATCTCCCAAGCTGGTTTGCCAACTTGACTGGACTTACTTAGTTTTTAGGAGTCAGTACTTACTTTCGTTTGGCCGTTTAGGTCTCAGGCAAACTAACATCTACATCGAATTACATCACAGACACTAATTGATGTCGCGATACTCGCAATCCTACATGCATAATCAACTATTTACAACGAATCATGCATAATTATTAACCATTTATATGAAACTGCATAATTAACAAGAAATAAAACTCCTACCTAATCCATCAATATCTGCCGTCGACACGAATTCGAGTCATAAATTCATATGGCGGGGCGACTTAATCAAAACGTGCACTTGGCGAGCCCCCGAGCCCCCTAGCCCCCTCAGAGGGCGCACAATGTCGAATATATTCATTTCCTCCGCAATATTTGTACATTAGAGGTCTCGGCTCGCTACGCTCCCCATTGCTCTCTAGTTTGACTCTATAGCTTCAGTTTTCTATAGGGGAAAATGTCCCTTACCATCGGTAAACGGCTATGTTTTCAGACAACGTGAATATAGTCGGCTTAACTTGTTTTTGCGATATAATTTCCTGGATAGTTTTCAAGTCTAACTTCACTATCAATATATCTTCAATGAACAGATAAGTGACGTGAATGCAGTTAAAATCAGCATAATTATGAATGATTGCGATATAAATGTATTAGGTTTTATAATAAATTATCGATGTAACAGATAGATTATCGTCTTACTTGCGTCATAATTGCAACGTTTTAGTATTTGAAGCGGCAGAATCATCATAAATGTGCAAAATTACATTAAAATGTTCAGTCATTGTATAACCGCAACATTCTACAATGACTTTAAATTTATCTTCACTCTCAAATTGGTGTTGTTTGATTGCTGTTTATGCTTCGAGTTTCCCGAGTAGGGCTCCGTAGGCATGAGACAAGGGAGACGGCCGCAGCCAAGTAATGAAACCTTAAATCCCTGGTACGGACTCGTAATCCCATGACGAGAAGTTAGTGCAGGGGTGTCCCGCGCCAGTTGGCCGCACCTAATGCGGTTTAGTGTTTCATTTCCAGCGCAAATTGTGTTTTTATACAATCATCGGGTTGTTTTTTATCTAAATCTATTTTGCAACTGTTCTGGGACTTGCAGTTGGGCAGTCTGAAATGCGGATGGATGTAAGAAAGTTCACGGTTTTTATGTTCCTTCCTTTATAATTATTAACAAATTTGGTTAGAGATAGGTAGATAACCCATTTAGTTATAAGATTCAAAAGTAGCTTATTAAATACTGTAGCTTGATTAAGAGACTCAGTCTATCGGCAAAGTAAGTAATGTTCGTCGGTTTCTATACAATTATATTCATCCAAACTGCAGTCTCGTCATGTTCTACAGATTCTAAAAATAAATAAATTTATTCAATTCAAACCTTAACTCTTGCGCCGTCATTAGATAAATTGGTGAAGTCATCCGAGTGTTCTATTATTTATGAAGTCAGCTGATTACGTAACAATCACTAACAAATCACTGTCAGAACACGTAAACAAAAGTGACGAAACATCACAAATATTTCATTGAACAGCTAAGAGAAAAACTCCATAGTTTAAACTTCATTTTTAGCAGACAACCTTGACGAGCAAAATCGACCTCGAAGTACAATTTTCCTGTTGTTAATCTTTGAACATTCAATATTTATTTAACATTTTAATGTTTGAACAACATTTTATGCTTGTTTCCTTGGCTCGGCTTTACAGCACGCTGTGAAGCTGTGATACAATCGGTATGATCTTTACTTTTACTGTGGCGTCGGTATCGAGATTGCACGATCGCTGGTGTCGCAACCCTGGCGCGATCGAGCTCGGCATGGCGACTCGAGCACTCGAGCGGTCGAGCCTGCCGTTGGCGACGCACGTGCACTCCGCTTAATGAGACCCTGCCAGCCATCTTCCGATCGATGTTTACGCTCGTTACTTTCGACGATGCTGGATACTGATTTAAAATAATGACCGCGATAATTAAGGAGGGGTTACAACTTACAAAGCCTTTTTGCTGGTGCTTTTATTTTCCGCTTTTGATAAGACTTCTTCGTTGCATTTTTGAACAGAAGTTGGATAAAATAAGCCTTTGAAGATTTTTTGTTGAATGTATAGTTGAATGACCTTTACATGATACACAAAATATAATGCAAAAAGGTTTTTCGCAGTCGGTAGGATTCGAACCTACGCTCCCAGAGGGAATCTGATTTCTAGTCAGACGCCTTAACCGCTCGGCCACGACTGCTCGTGTCTGCCCAACGAAATTATATGTCTTGTCGCCCGGAGCATTAACATCAAATTGAACTAGATTAGAAACGACAAAAAAAAAGCGTGAGGTGCTCGGTAGCTATCTCATTAACGTTTGCAGCTGCTTTTAATTAAACAATTTAGTATTGATTATTCGCCGCCACTTATCTTGTACAAAGATCACGGATCTTGACGCCCTGTTCTTTGAATAACAAGAGGAGAGAGCGACACTCTTAGCGTACCCGCATTCCTAATTAAACAAAGATAAACTGATTACAAATTGAAAGTTAAATCGGAAGCGGTGGCAGTAAGTAGAGGCTATTTGTGGAATCATTGTGCAGTAGTAGTCGCCGCCTATTTACTCAGCTGTAAGTCAGGCACTAAAACAAAATAAATGGAGCGAGAAATCCCCGGTCTGTTCACAACACAAGTGCGGTTTTATGATTATGAGATGCGCACGCGCTTGTAAAACAGCACGAATTAATCATTGCTCGTGAACATCAGCTTTAACTATTTTATGCGTAACAACAGGGAACTTTGGTTTATTAGAGCTTTTTCGTGTACGGTTCTTAGTTACACAAAATGTTTGATGCTTCTATTTATACGTAATCCCTTTAGGTTGTAAGCCTACGAGTTAACGCAATGAACGTTTAACTGTGGTAAGTATAAATAAAGATTTTACATACGTCCAAAATAACCTTCTGATTTT
This sequence comes from Eupsilia transversa, assembly GCA_914767815.1. Taxonomy (NCBI): domain Eukaryota; kingdom Metazoa; phylum Arthropoda; class Insecta; order Lepidoptera; family Noctuidae; genus Eupsilia; species Eupsilia transversa. Next base: position 6,097,745 of record OU611886.1, on the reverse strand, counting down.
GTGAATGTAAGTTATCGAATGCAACAGTTTTTCCCAAGGCTCGGATTGATGTTGAATAAAACATATGAAACAAAAACATGTAAATGTAATCTGTCACGAACAACCACATTGACGTGGTCACAGTATCGTGGCCATAGTGTGACGTAAACAAAGCCGGCGCTGAACCGGCGCACACCGGTCTAGGGACGACAACACTAAAGGGAAAACTGCGAATGTTCAGCATAATCAGTGTTTTGTTAATACCAAAAATTACGGATTATACAGGGTGGCAGGGACATCGACGCGAAAACGGTTACCACGTATTCAGTGATCCTTCTGAGCTGGTACATAGATTTTTTTATCGGTTATTGAAAAAATCTGCTGTTCCATACATTTTGACCGTGTCAAAACACGTGTAATAGTGCAATACCCGTGAGGTATTGCACTATTGTAGGAAACTACAGATTTTTGTTTTAATAACCGCTGAAAAAATTCTAAAATACAATAGACGTCCTGAATCAATTAACTATCTGAAAATTTTCTATGTAGGGGGGCTCAGAATGATGTACTGAATACGTGGTAACCGCCGTTTTCGCGTCGATGTCCCTGCCACCCCATATAAATAAAATAGATCTAAGTATTTAGTTAGCTCTGAGTGGATTCGGTAAGGTTATCATTATTACTGTATAATTAAAGGTATCAGTTGCATGAGTCAATGGGCTGATAAAAATCGTAGGTGATACTGAAAAAGTGAAAAGTTATGCGTCATATGCACTTTTTATTAAATTTTTATTGGCCTGCTGTGCTGTGCTGTGTGTTTGTGTCATAATAATTAAATTTATCACCATAGTGTACCATGTTTTATGTTTGTTACGGGATTTGTTATAATTAAGTATAAAATATTATACCAGTAAGTTATCTCTCCAAATTAGTTACAATATTTATTTAATAGCGAAAGCCAAATTCAATCTGCCGAGCCTTTTTTCAACTATGTTGGGGTTGGCTTCCAGTCTAACCGGATGCAGCTGAACACCAGTATTCAGCTGAAAGTCAAATGGACAATCGTTAATTAATTTGATTTTTCATTAAGTTGTCATGACTAGGAGAACGTATAAAATAAAAATGATATCAGTAACTTCATAGTATTTCCAAATTATTTGTCGAACAGAAACATAAAATAATAAAGTTTTCTCGATACAATTTTTTTTATTTGTATCGAGAAAACTTTTTAGAAAGATTTTTATTCGTAAGTACTTAATATGAAAGTCATTATCGAGCATTCGAGCAGTTAGTAAATGACTTTTAGGATACTTCAATAATTAATTGTATAAATACAAAACGAAAAAAATGGTGCAAGCTTTTTATGGAATTCCTTTAATTTTTTGGATTTATTATTATACAACCCTTTTAGCACTTACTACGTTCTTATTCCAAGGAAAATTCGTCTTGCGTCGCATATTATAATATGAATATTTTTAAATTCTATTTCAATAATCAATTTTATTTTATTTCAATTTTATTTTATATTATCTTGATTGTTCGCTACCAATTACATATTATTCTGTCCATTTTCAAACTAACGCAAACATGTCTCGATCTAAAATTTTAAGATAACGCAACTCAGGCCCCCAAGATACAGGCGCTGCCTAGTTTGGGGACCACTGTTTTTAATAACTATGTTAATACTCTACTCTAGTTACAGTAAGCATACAATATTTTTATTTTTATTTTTGGAATTTATTTTGTAACAATGGACCAATAAAAATTATTCTTATTCTTATTTTTATCTCACAAATCAGGGGTGAGAATTTTGTGTCTCTATACGCACCCTTATTGCCATGCTCGCTACCAACCAACACAAGACAGAAACCAAGCAACTGACAGTGTAACACTTTATACCAACCATTAAAATTACTAGCGGTGACACTTCTATGACGGGCTTACAAATACAGAATATGATTGTCACTAGCGAAGTAGCGAAGTAGTTTGACATTGACACGCGTTGAATGTGTCTATTCGCTGCAGCGACAGCCCTAGAATACAAATGAGTGTGGATTACTAGACTGTTGCATTCTTTTGCATGCGTATTTAAAACTGTTTGTGCATTGTGCATGTGCATTGTGCAGGCCAGGGAGACAATGCTGAAGCGTGAGCTAAGCGCTTTATATTTAGACGTGGCGGCCGCTAACGCCGTCGTCCATTACCGTTTTGTCGCGTATTGTCGCGATTTGTCACTATTGCCACAGCGTGTCACATTGAGTATGTCCATATTAAAATATGCAACGAGTTAAGTGTTAATAGATTGTGTGTATTTGGTTTATGTACACCTGCATCTTATTTGCTTTGACGACATAATTCGTGCCTTAGTATACTTTTTTGAAGCAACATCGTGTTTGCATCACGGAATAATTTGAAACCTATACTTTTCTCGAAAGTAGATTTCTTAGACTTTGTAGAGTTTTCTTCGGCTTACCGACTGGCAAATAACTAAGCAGATGCATGTGGCATATGGCTTATAGGCCCAATTTATTCGGTGGCTCATAGGAACAACCAAATTGGAGAGCAATTATTATTTCTTCAAGTCCTTTGCACCACCAATACAAAACGTAATGTGCTTCTAGTGGTCGTTTACTTGCAAATTATGCCGAGTGGCTACCACTTGTTTATCACAAGTGCTATGACATAAGTAGTGGTAAATGCAGTGATTTTTGTTTTAATGTTATACAAAAGTTAGAACTTATCTAGTAGTAGGTAGCCTACTTACTATGTATTTTAACTTCAAAAAGAAAAGAAAACCAGCAATACATTAATTAGAAACGTTTGAAGTGCCTTTACTACTTCCTCAATTAACTACAGAACTATAACTAGTTGATTTTATTGTTATTTAAATTACTATTTTATAGTGAACATTACGATTACTGCACTGCACAGCGAGTGACGTCAGCGTTCAGTATTCACAATAGAGAAGCGAAACGACGTTGAATAGAATTACAAATTGAATTTTGCATTATCGTGAATAAGCTAAAAATAGAATACTATGTCAGAGAAGGCAGTATACCCAGGGCCGGTGGCGTGGGTATTTGGTACACAATGCACGAGGTGACTGGGCCATCACTTCCGCTGCAGAACGCAACGCGACCAGATAGGCAGGCTATGCACTTGTGTGGTAACTAAGCCACAGTGTAATGTACTGCACACGTATTATAGCAGTATACCCGTTACCTATAGAATTTTCGCAATGTGGAAGGACCATGTTCATGTTCTCCTAAGGCTTTCTATAGCTGCAGGTGTAGCAAGGGTTTCTTTCTTGACGTTGTGGGAAGGCACATACCTTCTTATACGTGATTGTTCATACATTATGTAATATACGATTCGATTCCATGTATAGTCAGTCGTAGATTAATGCAGTACACCTGCACACTCTACACAACAAAACAGTGTCTATCATAGACAGTTCATCGACAGAACAGTTTTATCTTGTCACCACAGGTTTTTCAGAACGATGACGAGAGATTGTTTTGTTGCGAGTTTGTCTACCATCATTGTTTCATGACCTATGCATGTGTTTGTCTAATAGACAGTTTTCTTGACTCAGTCTTCAAACAGCTTACGCACAGACTGCTTTGAAGCGGTGGCATAGGCACAGTAAGTATGAAGTTATGAAATGAAAACAGAGGGGTAAATACGGGCGACCCTGGGGAAATATGCGCAGTGTTGCCCTTTACACCCTTTGAATATTTAAAGTCTCCGTCAGTTTCACTCACGTCTGACCCCCGGGAGTTACGTGGAACATTACTGCTTTGTTAGAAAGTTTCTTATATTTGCTGTGAGTGAATAATGTAGACTCGTGGAATGGTTATGACGTATGTTATGCTGAAGAAAAGAAGCTCCAGAAAAGCTGTTTAGATTTTTTTTATTTTGCATAGAAATAATACTTCAGCCCTATCGTTTTACATACCATTCCTAAAGTCCTCAGTTACGAAAAGACAACGGTTTACTTTTTTGTTAGCTAAAATCTTATGAGATTTAGTGACGATTGACACTTGATTTTGAATTAAATTTTTAGAATCAACATTAGCTTATTTCAATCAATGAACAAATTAAATAAATTAACAATATGATTCTAAATTTTTACAAGGATTTTAATCGTTGTCGTCTTATAATCTTCAAATATGTAATTATTGATTAACGCATTTGTGCTGATAACAGTGTACTCGTTACTAGTAATAAAAATATGCGGGTGTACCTAGTAAAAGATTATCAGGTATATTGGTTGCAGTTATAGGATTATTAGGTACATTGCAGTAAGCACTTGGTCATTTTGTGTTTTGGAAACATGCTACAAAGATTTATTGTGAGGATTTTTCCGACTAAGAAACTGCTAAAAAAAGCGTACTGGTTCAGTTGAAATCTGGGATAGGGAACCCGAGAATTCACCGCGAATACGCTACGTCGTAAAAGTAAGAAAATAGGATGAAAAACTCATTACATAATTCATTAGTCTGCCAGATGTTGTTTGATATCTTACATGTTGTGTAGAATAGTGTCCTATACTTGTGGGCCTCTGCTTAAAATTTGAAATTTTCACGTAAAATGTATAAATTTACACAAAAATCTATGGTTCCGCCTTACTATCATTGTAATGTATGGTAATAACTTCCCATTATCCTAGGTGAATGTGCTACTAAATGGCACCTGTATTCTTTGAACCTCCAAGTGGGAGTCGATGGAAATTAGGCTCTATTTTGAAGAATTCGTCAGTTTATTTCAATTATGGCATGAATAATATATGATGTCGGGTGTTCGTGAAAGGTTAACGAGTTGTCGTGCCCTCGCCGACTGTTCGGTACCAATACAATATGGACGAATATTAACATTTTGTGCCCCCGTTACTGTTCTCTTTGCGATTTGGTCAGATTTGGAATACAAGAAAGCAGGATAATATAGCAAAGAACAATTTACCGTATAGATAGGCTAAGAGTTAAATAATCTGATAATTATTGTTTTGGTGTTTTTTGCGCAGTAGCTTACTTTTTCTATTTGTTTACCTATAAAGTAATCAAGAGATCGTAGGTAAATATAATCCCTAATTAATCTTTAACACATTGACTTATATTGATACCTAAGCATTTGTATAAATTGGGTAAATTATTTTACCTATCGTAATTCGTAAAGCACTCACACTTGGCATGTGGCATACCTATCCATACAATTTAAATGCATCATAACTGTCTGAAATGATTTTCTATTTGTTTGATGTCTGTATTTGCAGCACGTAAACAACTTAATAAATATTTTCTCGAATATTTTCATGTCCTTCAGACATCACTTGTTGATTTATCACTCAAGCTCTGGCCAAACTGCAGCGAGTCAGCGAACGGGATGTAGGACGAAATTCGCTCGCGCCGATTGTGTAAACTTCACCGATGAAACTGACCACGATCAGTACATCTAAACCGCGTTCAAGAGCTGCCCCCGTTCAAGAGCCCCCGTTTAAACGTGATCGCGTTCATTTTCATTGGCGAAAATCGCCCTTAAGGTGTTCAAATGGGCGCAAATAGTCGTGTCACTCCTAGTCATTAAAATAATCGACGGCGCGGGCAGTCCCGAATCCCGCTCGCTCGCTCGCTTTAGTTTGGCCAAAGCTTTAAACCTGCAACTTCAGGCTTATATGGTCAATATTATTTTGAATTGTCAGTCCCAGTGCATCAAGTGCGAGTTCGGTTCAAACACCTGTAGTCCGATAACCCTTATCACGGTATCGTATGCGGACTTTGTCGAAGTATTTTATACTAAGTGCCGTGATATCGAGAGATAACGTCTAAATTTACGGCAATAGTTACATCGCAGATTTTATTGAAGCAGTTCGCTACTTACAAATAAACCAAGATAATTGAAGAATTAGGTATATATGTGGAGCTTATAAAAGCGGTACCGATTCTATAAAATACCGCTTTTGTATGGGATGACACACAATGCAGCCAATGCAGCTTAGCAACGTCATTTATTATTAACTAGCTGCTGCCCGCGGCTTCGCCCGCGTGAGTGTCGGAAATTACCCCATACATCCCCATGGGTTTTAAGTATAAATATTGAGTTTCGATTTAATCGGACAGCGCGTTAAAATTCTTCCATACAAACATTGACAACCCCCAACCTTTTAGGGGGTAATTTAGAAAAACAAAAAACTACAAACTTTATAATTTATTTAGATAACTATTCGTGCGAAGTTTCATGTTTATTACCTCAAGGAATAAGATTTTTCATACAAACTTTCATCCCTTATTTTACCCCCTTAGGGGTTGAATTTCGAAAAATCCTGATACACGTTATTCTTAATTTTTGGGTTTAAGTATAAACATTGAGTTTCGAGTTAATCGGACAGCGCGTTAAAATTCTTCCATACAAACTTTGACACCCCGCAACCGTAGGATAGGGTACTTTTCCGGGATAAAAAGTACCCAGTGTGGTGCCCAGGATATTAAAGAAAAATTATATCAAGTTTCATCGTAATCGAACCGGTAGTTTTTGCGTGATGCCTGAACAAACAGACAGACAGACAGACAGACAGACAGACAGACAAAAAAAAATTTAATCAAATTTTTGGGTTCGGTGTCGGTCTAGTAACACCCCCTGCCATTTATTTTTTTGATATCTTCAATGTACAGAATTTTCACTTCTACAGATTTATTATAAGTATAGATTATAATAGTACCTGCATCAATATTTTTTTGTAACTTGGCAGTTCTGAACATAGGCACTATGATCTTTCGCGCATGTTCTCTCACTCACACTCGCGTTATATCACATTTGGTTCTTAAAAAATGTTACTTGCGCAGCCCTCTGCGCGAAGTTCGGAACTGCCAAGTTATAACGGCCGTACTTACTGAACATTGCAATAATAATAACTTAGCTGAGGAAAACTTACAGTAAGTACAGTCATAGCCAACGAGAACAAATTATAATGTGAAACTTATGACATTAATATTGGTGCTGAAAAATCTCGAGAATACAAAATTATAAGAATATTTCACTGTATTGAAGTATGTTTGATAATGTGAATTATATACATATATACAGCATATTTTATACATAGTATATCAGCCAAAAAGTAAAATACAGTTGGTATCTATTGGGCATTTTGAGTGTGTAAAGTTTTCTTCGATAAGTTATTTGAGCATATTCTAGATATTTTGTGTTCCGAAGAAAAACAAACACATAAAATGGCGTACGTGAAGTGCTTATCTACTTGTGTAAGTTGTAACACTCAACTGAGGAAAATGACTTAGTGGTTTGTTCGACATGTGCTATATTAACATTGCTAGCTGTAGGCATGGTTATACAAATGTATCATTGTTATCTACATGTAAATGTCTCATTTATCAAAGAATAGCAATGTCACTGAAAGCGACTGAAAACCACAGTACTCTTCGCATTTCCCTTATATTATCACAATTTATTTAGCTTTATTGACTGCCTTTCCGTATAAGTATAACATTATTACCAGCCTGTAAATGAACATACATTTATTAGAGGCTAGTAGAACTTATGCAGGATATTATTGTAACACGTGTCTTGTAAGCATCGCTGACGGCTGAAACACCTGCTGAAGTACCCGTACTTACTGAACATTGCAATAATAATAACTTATCTTGAGGAAAATGTACAGCAAGTAAGTACAGTCACAGCCAACGAGAAAAAAATAACTTTTGACGTTGACATTGATACTGACAAATCACGTGATTATATTGCAGAAATATTTCATTGTATTGAAATCAAAATCAAAAGTCATTTATTCAAACTAGGCTGAGAATCAGCACTTTACGAACGTCAAAATTACATAAGACAGTCCTTCAAAACGCCCGCCCTTCACCACTTCCTAGTGCTTTAGCGGGGAAGAAAAAGTGGCGCAACAAACTCCCCAGCAAAAACATGTTTAGTAAGGTAGATTATTAGATTAAATATAATTTATTGCACCTACGCCAACATAGTATATCAGCAAAAAGTAAAACGCAGTAAAGTAACTTTACCTTTTGAGTGTGTAAAGTTTTTCCACGATAAGTAACTTATAGGTAGTAGATATATATTTTAACGAATATTTAAGATATTTCATATGTCGAAGAAAAACAAACACATAAAATGGCGTACGTGAAGTGCTTATCTGCTTGTGTAAGTTGTAACACTCAACTGAGGAAAATGACTTAGTGGTTTGTTCGACATGTGCTATATTAACATCACTAGCTGTAGGTATGGTTAAACAAATATATTATTGTTGTCTACATGTAAATGTCTCATTATTGGTACAGTCATTGTTGCAACCAAGGCCGTAAATTGTGGTTTTATAATCGATTCGTTTCGCAAAATAGGGAATTAGGTTTTTCCTGTTTATTTTTTTTTCAAATCTCAGGGTTCTATCTATCGGCCTCTAAATGAAAGATGGACGAATGAAGGATGGAAGAAGCGGATTTCGAATGTCCAATATTTATGAGAAAAATGAGACTTTCTCATCAATATTGTAGGATTACCTTACAAGAAATACGGGCATGGCTTTAATGTTATAAGTTTATTGTTACTCGTGATATCGACTTCGGGTTGCGGCGGTCATTTGCAGCCCAATCGCGAGGAAATAAGCGCGCTCATAATAACGGCTCCGGTATGTTACCTCGAGGTCGATTCGAATTGATGAGCCGCTTTGACATTGATGTATAAAGTGGACAATCAAGTTCTTTGTTCTTCCAAGTCGTGTAGGACGTAAATTCTACGTTGTAAATCAACATTGTGCAAGATGTTTGGCCGTTACGACGCACTCTGGGTATTACGGAGTATTGTTTGGCCACAGATTGCGTGTGTAGACTTATGTAGCCGACCGTATCGTCGGCTAACAACGGCTTATTGTTATGGTTAGCATAACCGCGTTGCCTAGTTACGCCTCTTGTTGCAATAATTCGCGGTTCGTGCGGTATTTTGCTTGCAACAAACCATATTGTTGATTCGTTACCCGAAAACCTTATCCGCCTTTAAATAGAAGTGGTTTTCATTCGTATAGTTACTGTTATTAGTTTGCAATAACGAATACCTAAAACAATTTGACGCGACAAGCAGTCTTTGTGTTGACTTGTTTACACCGCTAGGAACACTGCAGGAATTTTGTTTGAATGGTCATATAACACAGCCGCGAGTCAATAAATATTATGGACAAAGCTTAAAATCTGTCTTTATTATCGCTTTTGTTAGTTGGCAATCATAATTTAGTTAGACATTTGTCGCAGGTATTGAATTTCAGTAAAAAGTTTCGAACCGGTCTCTATTTGGTACATATGTACGCAATAGCAAACACTTTTATATCCTTACGAGATTCAATAACATCAATTAAATTTCGAAATAACGTTTTAGGGTTTTTGTCTACCGACACTTAGGTATAATCAATACAATTATGCTTTTCAAACGTAAAACACAACTAAATGATGTTCCTATGGTTATGATTTTGTTTTTCCGGATGAATTCCGTTTGTAAACCATTTTATAACGCGGTAGTGCAGCGCAAAAAGTCTGCAGAATAAACTCAGTTTTTTTTTTACCATACTACCATAAGTAAGTATTAAGAAACCATACCAGTGGAACTGATTAGCTGAACATTCGTGTACAACAAATAGCATAGGTAGGTACATTAGTACGTTACGGTGCTTCAGCGTGATTAAGTGTGTTATCAGTAATCTTATCAGCGCGGTGCGGGCACACCGAGCAAGTGCAAACACCTGCACGCCCACCTGTCACAGACTATCACTGATTGTGATATGATACCTATCAGATTATCACACGTACTTTTAATCACCTCATAAATTTATACTATTTCCGTGTACCTATTAAGTGTATCTAGTTTATAGAACTGTTACGCGCACTGTTTTATAGTACAGTTTTAATTGAATCTTTATAATAATAATAATAAAAATCTTATACGTAGTAATAGTGGTAATATAAAGCTCGCTTTATTAATAATACGCGTTTCGTATTGCCTGCGTTTCGTAATGTAATTAGAACTTAGACTTACTTTGAATGTTAACGATTTTACTTAATAGAGTTTGTTTTGTGTCGCAATTAGGTAATAAAAAGATCAACTAAGATTTTTGCAATCCGTTTACTATTACCTACACAATTTAATTTAATACTTTTTAAACTCGATGTAGGTACTCATGCAGGTACAGCTAGTTAACAATAAAAATATGTCAATGAATATAAATATTGATTATTTTTGCAATGAAGATTAAATAGTCGATAAGTAATGCAATGAAGATTATATGCGCAGTACATGGTCGTTATCAGAGAGCCTGAGCTAGGCTTCGCACGGTAGATTCCCGACGGTAATGCGTGTAACGACGTTTTCCACGGCTTCATACAGCTGCGCACTAATCAACAAACGTTCACCACAAGTCAGTGCTCCGACGCCATTTTCTTTTCTGTTCGGTATTTAAAAGTTTTCTGTTATGTTATCGGGTTTTGGACTTATTCAGGACGGAAAATGGCGGAAAAGGTTTAAGTGAAATATAAGTTAGGCTAATAAAATTAGTATATTATTTTTATAGGGGTACCCACCTCTCGACCCGTAACAATAAAACTTTAGCAATATTTTAGGTATACAAAATACCTACTTATTTTTTTCACACGTTAGTGCGATATTATCCAATGACAGTAAATGATAAACGATGGTTTAGATTGAGTTAATTTTCGGACAACCAGTTGGTTTATCCTTTTTATATCTTCATAGGTATCTACGCGTAGTATACACGGCTACATATCAAGTTATACATTTCCAATATAAGCTGACCTCTCATTGTACGGAAATCCTATACAATGCGAGATCAGCATATACAGGAATTGTATAGCTTGATATGTAGCCGTGTGTACTAGTAGCCCGCAGATAGTCCGCGCAAAATCGAGCTGATTTTGTGTAACTTTCTATGCTAATTGAAAGGTTACACGAAGCATGTCTAACCAGCGTAAAACCATCCAATTTGCAGATTAGGATTTATTATTATTATTAGGATATATTAAACAGATTAGGTACAATGACATGGTTTAAAAAAGAGACTGTGTACTTTGTTTCATCAGTCCTTAAGGTGGATCAGCAGTGGTAGCCCTCGAAATTTGCAGGTCAGTGTCCGGTCATATCTTGATCAAATTATGATTCAAACCATATAAAATATGTATTTACAGAATTTTAATCATTAGAATCATTAATACTTTTCTCTAGGTTAGATTTTTTCCATAATAACAAATCTGTTATGGAAAAGCTGTCATTGCAAAAAACGTAAGAAAATTTGAATTTCGTGCGCTACCGCTGCTAATCCACCTTAACGATACATGTATTTCAAGGGAAGTACGTTGTGCTAGATGAGCTAGAGTATTTTTTTTATGTCTCAAAAATATGAAAAATGACTGATTATTACATGAACCGCGTTTCTTCTTCTTGCGAAGAAATTATTCCTTTTAAATCATGAGTTAAACTCACATTTTTCTGCGGTCCAACAAAGATATTCCTCATGGGTTGTACTGAAGACAATACGCGTGCACCGAGCGAAGGTCGCCGTCATCGGCGCAGGCGCACCTGCGTGAATAATCGCCACTCGGTTATCGGCGTGATAGCGCGTCGCCTGAAAAACCCGTTAACGGAACCTCGCGATAAGTATAGGCACGTTGGTGACGAATACTAGTGGCATTTGTGGAAAAACTATCGTTTGAAACAAACCTAATAATGTTGGAAGAAAAATGGGATGTCCCATTACTGTCACGTCTTATTTACGTTGGAATCGTCTTCCAAGTTGACACGCTAGATTGTCTGTTTATTTTATTCTTGCAATTCAACGTGTTGATTTACGTTAATAACATTTTCATTATGTTTATTGTTCTCAATCCGCTCTAATGAGTGTCTTTTTTGCAAAAACATAGCAAAATGAAACAGAGTGACACTCACACATGTTCTTTTTTCATTGATATTTTATACCGGCGAATGAAATTGGTTATTTTGAATTTTAATTAGAGAAATGCTCACTTACCTTGGCTCCTTCGAAAATATCAATAAATATGTAGGTATATAGACAAATCTTTTACTACCCTGAAAAGGATTAAAAAATCGCAAAGATTCTTCTGGGGTTATTCAGTAACTCTGAGTCGATAATCAATTATAATAAAATAAAAAATAGTAGTTTTATTTTTTTAGTAGCAATACGCTATTAGTTGGCCGTCCTCGTAACGTCCCACGGTATACACCGAGTTAGGGCATTTCCTTAGCTCAGCTTGTTACTTAGGTAACAACCTGTCACGGTGCAGCTGTGATCTCTGACCTTACTGTCTGCCTACACAGTACACGGCTAAAGTGCTGGACGTGACTGCGAATATCGCCAATGCACTTATTTTGTACCTATGTACTTACCACATAGGTACCTACCTATGTGGGTACATATTTGGGTAAATGTGGGTACTTGGAGTTCGTCATGCTACGGTTAGTACGGGAAAAAGTTTATAAGCATATGTTTTTTTTACACAACTTTTTTGTGTCATTTTTTTTGTTCGATAAACATTGTGTGGCCACTTTAGAAATAGGCGTAGCAAACAGATCGCGACGCAATACGCTATTTCGCTCACCACCTCAACTGGCCCTGTGGCGCAACGGATAACGCGTCTGACTACGGATCAGAAGATTCCAGGTTCGAATCCTGGCAGGGTCGCAGCTAATCATTTTTGTTTGTTGTATATTTTTGCCTGTTTACCTCGCGTTAGTAATTAGTCGCATTGTTTGTATGACGGCATCGAGCTAATGTTTGCGGACAAATGCTCACGAAACCAATTAAGTATTGTGTTTTCAGTGTACCGTATTCAACTTACTGCTATCGCATCACGGTACAAATTGCTTTGTTAATAACGTAGACGTGTAGCCAACGGAATTTGAGCTCTGTTCACAACTCAAAGAGTATAATTTCCTGAGTTTAACGTTTGTTGTTGAAGTTCATAGTACATTATGTACGCAGCTGACCAAATATTGTAGTTGCGATAATTGGTCGTGATGCAATCGCGTGATCTTGCCGGATCCGCGCTGCAATGAAACTTTTTAGAAAAGTGTAAGTCAACAATGTTCTCGAAACTATTTTATTGACATGAATGGAGTTTTTCGTATTACAAGCGTGTTTCGTGTTTCTATATGACTCAACTTAATACTTTATACGTACGAATAAGTAGATATAATATGATAGTTTTAAACCCAGGAAAACCAGTGTTTTTTGTATGGATGAAGCCACATGCAGATTAGTAATAATGTGTTTAATAATATCGGTTTGCTTTTTGACGTTCTATAAGCTTCCGTAACGCATTCGACCTAAAACTCCTAACACTAAGGTAGTAAGGTACTTACATAGATACAGGCGCCCATTCTCCTTTCCTTTATCCGACAAATCATTACCAAAATCTTGCGAAATATCTTTTTTTCTACTCATAAATCAGCGCGTAGGCGCCCCGTAGCCCGCTACGAAAATTAGGGATTATGGCGTAGCACCTTTGTTTAGGGTACTTATCGATCACAAAAAGCCGGTCACTATTCACCGACTTAAGTCTCCATATTCAGGCGATTACCAGCTCTCTTAAAGTCTGGACTGTTTGCTAGATGGGATGACTATGCTCTAATCGACAAAGAATCGTTCGTAGCAGCGGCCTACGCGCGCCTACGTGGATATTTGTAATCAGTAGATCAAATATTTAACTGTTATATCTAAAACTGATGTGACGGATTATGTTGTATGACGTGTAAGTGTTTTTTTTCGCTTGAAAAAATGTGTCAATTTATGGTTCTGTCCGAACTTATAAGTTGTGAACTATTAATTTATTTGTGTTTTCTATTCAATACAGGTCTCTCGTTACTAGAACCAATCTTGATTACAATCATTTACTTATACATTTCTTTGTAAACAATTACTGTTGTATTTCTTTTTAGGTAAATAAAAGATTTCATATAGCCTTAATATTTTTTAATTTTCCGTTTCATTGTACTGGTACTTAATAAAAAATCAGTGCACAATTTATAAAACTAAATAATAAAGGAAAATGTGGGTGATTAACATCGTGAAATGCAATCAAGACAGATACAATTTGTGACACAAAGTTGTAACTTTAGCTGCCTGAGGCGAGCGGCCGCCATGGCTCAGATTCTTGTAGTAATCGGCACACAACGAACCACATCTACCAACAACGCATATTTGATCATTATTAACGCACCTCAACTAAAACTATAACAGTCTATTTAAAATTATAATACACCATAAGTAATAATTATGTATATAAAGATAATTAAAGCATCTTCACCTTATAATCGAAATAAAATCATAAAATGTATCAAATCGATAATTTTCAGTTAAATTTTATATTCATTTAGTTTTTATTACATACATTATTTACATATAGTAATGTGCTAAACACAAATCATAAGTTAATAATAGAAAATTTGCGTGAAGCACTCACAAAATAATATTTTATTAGAAACAAAATCGCCATGCAAAATCACACTCATGAAATAACTTAAAATAATAAAATTATATACGTGGACCGACTTTCAATCGGCCCACTTCTTTGATATAAATGGAAGCATTAGTTTTATAACTAAAAGATAGTCGTGACATTTTCTAAGAAAAAAGATTTTTACAAAATTGAAAGACTACGGCGTTTTGTACGTGAAGTGTTCTGAACAGTAATAAGAATCTTTTTATTACAAAATATATCATCTGTTGTCAGACAGGGTGTCCCTTGGGTGTACCACAAAACCACTCAACATACCTATTTACAAACATGGAAAATTTACATTCATTACACTACTAACTACCTAGTAAAGCTTTTTACACAAAACATTATAACAAAACAATCCGCGGCGCTCCGGGTGCCGCGAGGGAGCCGCGAGGAAGCCGCGGCGATTGCATTGCAATGCTCAAGTCTTCTGCGTGTAATGCCACAAAACAATTACATTAAAGTAGTTTACTGATCGTAACGAGATCGTGCTTAGGATATCATCGTCGTGATGATGTTCACTGGAACTGGAGCGGGGCGCCTGCGCACGGGGCGCGGGCTGCCTCCCGCGGCGACCTCCGTCGCCACTCGAGGTATATAAACATTACCATAAATTATATTGTCTCTCTTAACTTAACACCACTTAGCATGAGGGCCTGTCAAGCTGATTCTGCTTTTCTGGCGTCTGTAACAAAAAGAGAACACAGATGAGTAAAGTTTTGCAAATCTTACATCAAAATTTGCGTTTGGTTTAAGAGTCAATTTGATATGAGAACAGAAGGATAGCCCATGTAATCACTGGCGGGGGTGCAGCTACCAATCATTGCACAGATGCGCGCGCACATGTACCCCTAACATCTGACACGATCGCAGCGCAATAATTATGATATGAAAACTAAAACTTGTTTAGTAGTTATTATAAATGTAAGCGATAGGAACAATTTTTATTTATTACGTCCAATAAAGTCTCCCTCGTCGTTTTAGTGTTATTAGTGATTGCGACAAATAGTATCGTGTGGCACATGCGCATCCCGCGCGCCCGCGTCCGGCCATCTGTCACCGCATATGCGCTCGTTTCAACACTGTTTTAATTCATTAGTGCCCGGACAATGGGCCTCCTGTTATTTGGTTGTTCTAATGTAAACGTATGTGAGAGCAGTATATTAGGGAAAGTCGGGTTTAAAAAATGCGTGAACCACGAAAGGTAGTTGACTGTGATTTTTTCCAGCAAATGGAGGACGGTGGCAGTTTCAGTGTGGCTTTCCGAGTATCAGCGAGTGTTAGATTACGGCTTCCCGTCCGTGCACATCCGCGACACAGCTGAACGGCCGCACGTGGCCACACCCTATTTACGGACACATACCGAAGGGAGAGCACACATGTCCCGAACGGATCGGGACTTCGCGAGTGCGCACACGTGAAATCCCTTTATGAGACGAGCATTGTCGGCCGGATAATGAATAGGTATGCTCAGTGTTCGTCGCATTTATTTAGCTATCCGGCCACCGGCGCCGTCACGTGTGTTCACACGCAGCTGCGAGCGACCGTTACCCGCACAATGCCCTCGATCGATCCGTCGTCGATGGAATCCAAGTGATCGGCGAAATCGTGCACGTGTGCAGGCGCTGGCGAGACATTTCGCGGTGAAGTTGCATTGTCTACCCGCCGACGCTGTGCGGTTTAATAGTTCGGAGAAGTGTAAAGGTGCTCGTAAAACTTTCACGTGCGCGATTTATGCTTGAGGTGCGCGGAGACAAAGATATTCAGAGGAGCGGGCAGGCGTGGGCAGCCGCGGACACCTGGCGGCTCGTTAGTGTCGCCTGTCGGATGAACCGGCCGGCCGCCGGCCCCAGCCGCCGCCGCGCCGTGCGTGGGCGACGCCGGCTTGCATCCACACGTCATTTAGGTAGCTTGTACCACAACAGAGAACACTTGTTCGCTCAATATGCAATTATTATTTACTTGCTTTAAATTGGCTTAAGGCACAAGATAAATATTAATGTTCAATAGCTTGCTTGGTTCGCGTCGATTAACGGTAGGGGTTCTTAAATTGGTAACGAAAGGCAACATGCGGGCCAGTAATTGGTTGATTAAGTGATATTGACAAACTATAGCTCGGAGACTAGGAGAAATGTCTTCTCTTGTAAATACAAGGAATGAGACGACCCTTGATAAAGTGTTCATTTATCTTGTATCAGATATGATTATGAATAGGGTTGCGCCCTTTATATGAAATAAAGCGGGGGTGCCACCGCAGCGGATTACACGCCTAACAATCGTCATTACGGTACTTAGCAGCTTATTATGGTTGAAGTGTAAAGTCAAACAAGAACAAAAGGGCAAATGGGGTAACTTGTTTGATACAACAGGGAACTCTGACTCAGACAATGATAATGACGGTGATTTTAGAGAGCAGTATCAAAAGAGCAGAGTGGATTGATCTCACGGCCTTTCGAGCGCCGGCGGGCGGCAGCTGCAGGCTACAATTACGGTCGCCGAGCAGAGCGTGGCGTATGCTCGTGACGGAGGTTTGTGGCACACGGCGCCCGATGGCCCGCGAGATACCGTCGTGAAATGCCGCCTCACGACGACCACGGTGGAGATACAAATTCCAGCACGATCGCCCTGAGCCGCGCTATTCTTTCTAGGCTTGAGAACCACTCATTCGTGTTTTAGGAAACGATGATCGAGTTGTTTGTGATAAATGTCCTTGTGCGAACGAATATTCCACATTTTATATTCAAGAATGCGGCCCGATTAGTCGACATTCCAATATTATAGTAGACGGTATATTAGTAAATATCTGTGGATATCGCGATACTGCCGGCGCCCGACACTATAATTAATAGATGTTGTTTGTTGTTTCTGCTTTGCTGATAAGTTGTTTATTGCTGTTTAACGACGCTTTTTGAGTTCAAAGAGCACAATAATACTCTAGAGAGTATTCTTAAGAAGAAAGTATCATGTTTGTTTATTACGACTAAATGAGGTCTCGGCTCCGTCGCATCGTCGAGTAATGCCACGATAATGTTATATAAAAAGAGAGATTAACTTTTATAGTCGTCGAAAATCACGACGTATTGCAAAGTTGAGGAGTAAAACTTTAAAACTTAAGCATGTAAACGTGCTCGCACATTAGACACGCCAAATGTATAGTTTTGTACGAGTGTTGTCTGTCACGAGTGGGTATGCACCTGGCCGTGCTATAGCTGTACATAATTTAAAGCCGTAGCGCAGTTGTCGTCTTCTACGTGGCACTTGCGTCGCTGTAAATACAGCAGGCACGTTGCGTCTCTTAAATCACGCTTGTTTTGAACATTTCCCTCGGTTCCAACAACTGGCAGTGATTAAAATTTACGTGGCGCGACCAAGTATTAACGAGCGCGCATTGCGCCTGAGGCTCGTAATCGCAAAGCGCACGAATAAATCCTGCGAGATGCACCTGCCGCGTGCCGCGACCAGACATCACAACACGCTCATGCGACCTGCAGCATTTTTAGTTGTCTTACAGCCACAAATTTCTAATTGCGTACTACGGATATTAGCTGCGACCAACTTTGTTAATGTTCTGTCACGGTAAATGGGAATGACGAAATGGCAATCACACACAGGTGTCAGGCGGAATGTTAAACGAGCAAGATAAATATGTGTTGAATATTCAGATTGTATGTCAGTACACGGTCGTTTACGCGGCGCCGGCGCAGGTGGCCGCGCTTCAAGGCTGAAATTCAAAACAGCAGTCACGCATGCGTGAACAGCGGTTTAAACTGAGACTGCTTATTTACCGAATCTATGATTTCATAATGTTCCTATGAAAATAGATAATTAGGGCCGCAATAAACCTTCTGAACCAATTAAAAATTGTTTGTGAGATGAGAGTTTTACAGCTGATTTAAGAATCGATATATTGGCATGTTCTACAGTTAGAAATGGCGCAGTGGTGACAATTTAGGTATATTAATGTATGCAATAATAATTCTGATGGTGATGCGTGCCGTTGTGTTGTGAAACTCTGCATCTCCGCTTTTACCTTCCCGCGCTTGCGAAACACGCAGGTGCGCGCGCGCCGCAAAAACACCGACACGGCCGATTTCATTTACTTTTTATGCAACAGTACGTATCTCTCGTACTAACTAGTGCACGGCTATATTATCTCCGCTGAAAGCCGCTAATAGCCGCACGTGATGTTTGATTTAGGTGCATTTGTCATTGTGAGCTAACTTTCTACTTTGGACTTAACGATTAAGTTAAAGAGTTAGTCGTTCGTTTTACAATACAGCGGGCTTCGATTAATTTTAGTAGACTATTATTTGAATAATTACTTCAGTAGTGGACGTCGTAATAACCCATTTAGTGATTACATGGTAAGTTAGGGTTAATTGGGAACTGTTGCAGTTAACGAAATTGTCATAAGTTAGTTCTAGATAGACTACTAGAGTTAGGAGTTTACAGAAAAAGAAACTTACGGTTTGAGGTCTGTGTTGCGTGTCTTGACTGGGAGCTGTTTTACGCAGGATAGTGTTAGGCGCGGCACGGGGCCCGAGCGGGCGCCGGAGCGGGCGCACGGGCGCCGCGCATGCCGGGGCCGCCAGCGCGCCCTCGGCATCGAACTGATCCATGGCGGGGTGGTTCTCCAGCGCTGACTGCAGGTCGCAAATATAGTCGATCACATGCTGGATCACTTCCAGCTTGGAGATCTTCCTGTTCTTCGGCATGAACGGTACCAGGTCCTGCAACTTGGACAGGTACATCTGGATCTCGGCGTTCTCGCCGTCGCGGTGCCGCTGCACGCGGCCGCTTGCGATGGCGGGCACGGAGGCGCCGGTCGCGCACACTGCTGTTATCGCTTTCATTGTGACTGTCACTGAACACGAACACTGGGTTGGAACTAAACACGGGCGCGGACGTGCGTCGGGCGCGGATTGCGAGCGAGGAATGAGGAGATGTGCGGAACGACCTCGTATTTATGGACGCTGGTGGGGCGCGGGGCGGCGCCGGGCGGTCCAATGGGCGCGCGGGGCGGGGGCGGGGGCGGCGAAGCCTGATTTTTCCCATGGCGGGCGGTGGGCGCCGCGTCTGCCGCGCTGGGCGGCCCTGAGTAAGGCCGTTGCGCTCGTGACATGCACTTTGTCCTGTCTGTAATCTTGTTTATTTCTGGGTTCTTAATTATTATGTTGTTTGTTTATTTTAGTTAGATTCCACACATATTATATCGATAAATTTTGGAGCCTTCCTACATTGTTAGCTGGAGAATCATTCATCAAAGCAAAACAAGCTAGGTGTTGTTTATTTAACACCTTAAAGTAATTAAACGAAAATTTATTTGATAGTCTCAAAAGAAAGTGATTGTTAACTATATATACATATTCATCGTGTGAATAGTCGATATGTTGTATTCAGACATGTACAGGCATCGTTTATGTACTACACTACACCATAAAACCTCCTCTCACTCCATTTTCAGATCAAAATTCAATAGATTTCATCATACGTAAGTATATCATACATACAATATATGGTCAGAAAACAGTATCGTTCAGGTTAAAGGGGGTGTTTATGACCACGAGAGGAACGGGGTAGGGGGGGTGAGTAGGCTGCAGGGGTGACGAACAATGGGAGAACGTGAAGGCATCCACTTGTCGCGCTCCCACGGCGACAGGTCCCGGAGGCTGCGTCTGCGCAAAAAAACACCTTTTGAGCTTTTCAATTTGAATTGTAAAAACATAAATAGTCTTTTTATTAAATAAGAGCTTCTACGTAATTGTTTTTTTAGTTTTGAAGGAAGTGATGTGTAAAGTTGTATAATGCTAATTTAATATTCAGGTGGAAGATGGTAGATAGTATGTTAGGTGACAGAGATACTATTGTAATAAAGCTAAAAGTTCCGTATTGTTTCATTCGTTTTCATTGATAATTAAGGGTAGATCATTACTCGACTTAGCTCGTAAAGAAAAAAAAACTAATTATAAAATCGTCATAAGTACAAATCACAGAATTAAAATAAACGTAGAGACAAGAAATAAAAGAATGTCGATATTTTTTAACGTAATTCAGATCCTGCTTGACCAGGTAATAAATAGACACGAGTATAATTAATCAATACGTTTTTAATCTACGAATAACATTTTATAAACGCCATGCGCCGATTAATTATGTAAAAAATATGTAATATGTACTAAGCAGCTCTACCCGTAGCAACTACTAGTTTGAGGTGAAATTTTATAGGATAAGTAGGTACCTATTCTTATTATTTCTTATTCATATAATAAAAATAATTATGCATATCCTAACTAATATTATAAATGCGAAAGTGAGTTTGTTGGTTCGTTACACTTTCACGTCTTAACGACTGAACAGATTTCGTTTTTTTTTTTATAAGTTTTTTTTATCCCTGTAGGATGTTCCTGTGGGATATTACTGACATCCACGCGGTAGAAGCCGCGGGCTTATTAAATATCATGCAAAAATATAGATGTAATAAAATAATTACCCTGCTTTTTGTACTCATGGGTCATTACAGCAGCGGTGCGACATCAGCATGCTCGATATACGCGGTACCGAAAGCTGATGTCGCACCGCTGCTGTACCGACAAATCAGAAAAGGGCCTAACTGTTTTTTGTTTTCACACCTACTGTGATGTAAGTATTCAATATGCTTACTTATGAAAAAGTTCACAATTTTATCAATAAAAGTCACCTAATTAATTAAAAATTCAGTAAATGTAAAAAGTTCTTCGGACTCATTTAAATAAAGAACATCTACATTTTATTTACATCGAACCATGCCACGCAGACATCGAGAATTTTTTACTGAAATTGATGACCTGAAGCGAAGTTTGTCACACATCTGACGTAAACGACTTTAAGTAATGAACCAAGATTTATGTTTACTACAGATTAATTAACTTACGGTGCTATTAATGGCTTAGGTATTTATATAACCGCTTTATCGTTCGACCACACAGAGCCCAGAGATCCAAATCGCAATAATACTGGGCATAAAAAACGACGCGGCAAAAAGCCACGAGTCACCTTGGAGGCGGGAGTAAGGAACTCAGGTAGTGAATTGCTTCATTTTGAGTTATTTGGACCGCCATTTAACGTTATAATGTGATTCGATAAATTGGAACGTACGCTTGGACGTGACGAACAGTAAATGTATTGTTGTTAAGTTTTTGATGGCCGTTGAAACTAGCTTTGTTTGTTACCGAGCTTTTATTACGTAAAATAGGTAGCGTGAACGTAATTTTTATTTAATTTATGATGAAAACGTTTAATTGTACGAAGTTGAGCTTAAATAGTTTTAATTGATTTTCGCTTATTGTCAGAAGCGTATCAGTCTTTCTAATCAAACACCCCTATTGTCTCATAAAACCAAACTGACCAACGCATTCTCAACTTGTCACCAAGATAAAGTTACTTATAAAAACATAAACTGATTTACTGTGTTCAGATAATCAATAGCACGTAAACGTGTCGTCACGGCTACCTGTGAAATTAGTCGTCGCGACGAAGAAATTTATTTGTGCCGGCGGGCGTATTGTGTCCTCACGTTTCGGACTATTGTCCACTGAGCGCTGGCCAATTTGCGTTTTGACTGCATTAGGCACCTTGCCGTGCAATTGACAGAATATTGTTTTAATTTCACAGGTATCTTTTGTGGGATTACCAAAAAAAAAGGTCTTTGAAAAAAAAACTCAAGTTCCAGGCTGATTCACCTTTGGGCCTATGGGTTCCGTCGATTTGGCTCTTTTAAATTATAAGATAATTATTTTTACACATAACATAACATCACGCCTTGTTTCCCCATAGGGTTACGCAGAGGTATACCTATTTATAGTACACCCACATTTCGCCAGTTACACAACCTATTGCCATCAACCGAGCACAAATCCAGACTCCGAGCGGCTACTGGACTTTCCAGAAATACGAATTTCTTTGAATGCGAATAATTATTTTAATAATAATCAATCACATAATAAATATGTGAATTATTACTTTATGTTGGCCTCGTATTCTGTTTAAAATGTCTCAGTGGTCTAAGACATTTTAAACACTAAATCCTCATCTCCCTTTATTAGTAGCATTGTAGTTATTTTATCACATCTCGTGATCGATCGTTATAGACCCTTTTTTAAGCATGAACTAAGGTTGCTGAAACCTGAAGTAACGTTGACTTTCAGGATTACAGATCAAAATTGATCTCAACCAAAATAGGGATTTTGGATTTTGCAACCAAAATGCGGAATCCAAAACGTCGAGACATTGAAAAAATAGTACAAGAGTACACGGACATAAACACCTCAAGTCTGAAACGATGACAATGCGTAAAGTGTTTTTATGAGTCTGTAAATATTAAGTGTCCGAAGCAAAAAATATTTCGTCAACAGGCTTTGTTTGCAGGTGTCGCGTATTCTCATGAATATCTTTTAAATATCGAGGTGTGAAATTAGTAATAACGGAAATGCATGGATCTGTAATAATATTTCTCTGCAGTTTCGTCGACGACAATAGTGACGACACAAAAGCTATTTGTGTTCTTGTAGGTTTACCTTTTGATTGGAAAACAAACAGTCTATTGAGGTGGTGTAGACACTAGTGACCCCCTGGTATTAGGTTCCCATGGCAGCTGTGGCGGTGCTTTATAACTATCATAGGACTAACAGACATTCTACCAGTGATAAGGATGATGGAAAAGTCCAAATGTATGGATTAAAGCCGGTTAAAAGTCGTTGTAGAAATACGAAACGCTTTGAATGCGATTGCCACTTGCCCTCTGGACATAAGAGCTTTTGCAATTAGATAGGTTTATTTCAAGTTGGGATCGGATTAATTACTTGTCGTTTTTAAATTAAATAAAAGATTTTGAAATTGGGGTTGCCATATAATGAAGGCTACAACTGGTATAAATATTGTAAGCAACACAACGGTTGGAGTTGGATTGTTTACGCAGACATAAACATAGAGCGAACTGTTGTTCGATTAAAAATCGATTTTGCACTTGAACTCCAAGAATTCAATTACACAGCTGACGTTCATGTTCCTAACCTTGGACTAGGCACCTATAAATTATTGATATATGAAGTAAATAGAAGATATTTTGCAATCTATGTTTCTCAATAAACGTCAGTCCAGCATTCCATTTATTTGACATCATTGTTCATATAGTTGGAGTGTTTCCATTAAGGTCTGCGCATTAGTTCGGGGTGGAGCGTTTACCCCCGCGCGTGTCGTGGGAGTGCCGGGCGCGTGCCGCTCCCATCACGCGATACACCCCGGTCCCGATTGATCAGTGTTATTTGTTGCGATATTACTGATATTAGCACAATCATTGTGTACATGCGGTTAAGTGCTTTACAAAACAATAGTTTCGAGCGCTTTATAAACAAACCCTTTTTGTAATCACTTAAAATGGGGGACTACTTTGGGATTATTAGTAATTAAATTCGCATATTCATTAACAGATTGTATGTAACGATGGTATGAAGTTACAGAAACAATAAAATCCTTTAATTCATTATTAAGCTTACCAATTACCATTATTCAGGATTACGTATTTACTTGCGTCTAATATTAATAAATTGCAAGCTACGAAACCCAATATCCTCGCCAGAGGCTATAATGAACCCTCATACAATATTGGCTAGCCGTTATTGTTCCTCAGCGTGTGCTTATTGACAGAACAAACAGTTCGATTCGTGTGATACCCTTGGCTCCCACGGGAGGGCGCGAGAAATCCCTTAATTCGGACAGTGCAGGTGCGGGCTCATTACGCGCTTTTCCGACACGTGGCGGCGCGTGCACTGCGTACATATCGACTTTAGTTTTAGGTCGAATGCGTTGCACGCACTTAGAATATTACTTTGATCGACATAGATAAATGGTAGAATGTTGTATATTATGTGCTGGCGCCTGTTATGTAGTACCTACATAGGCCGGTAAGGTATCTTTCCAAGACTATTGTTGAATAACTTGATGAAGCATACTAAAGCTTCAGTCTTGTGTGTTTAACATTATTGTTATGATTCTTGAGCAGTTCTATGGAATGAGTTTATGTAATCTTATAAGTTTTGTAGTTTTATCTTAGTTCATGCATGGGTTCTTTCACAGTTCGCCTTTGGCACACATATAAGTAGATGGTAAGGACTGAAGGTTTAATTGTCATACAAAGTTTCTTACGCATGTATTTTGTACAAATCCCAAAGCATTGAATATATATAGCCCATTTCACAGTCTGACTCACCCCGCTTCTCACGTTGCTTGAACCGAAGCCACAAAATTCCGAATAAGGATGGAAAATTCAAAGTTCCGATGGGAAGCGGTGATTTCTCGTGTGAACAGTGCGGCGTGGGAAGGTCGGTCTGTGGCTCGGGTCACAGGTCGGGATAATTACGAGCGAAGCCGAGCGTTCGCGACGCACGCGCAACTCTACGGGGTGCAAGGATGATCATCGCACTGCTGATTGCAGGTATAATTATTGGTTATTGTTAAGTATATGCTATTGGTGTTTTGAGGCTGGGCAGAGGAGGACTAATGACTTTCGTTGGTTAGGTGCGTATTTTCTTTGATGTCAGGCGTGGTCACCAATGAAGATGATCCCTTCAATAACCTCCAACTTACAAAAATCTGAATTTTAAGAATTTTTTAAGACATAGCAGGCGTTGTATGACCACTTCTGTTTCTACTCGCTACTACACTTTATCGTATATCGTAGAGTAGTCTACGACGATAAAGTGGCATTTGTTTTCTTCATGTTTGACATCGCGCCGTAGAATTCTTTCTACAATATGTCATTTTGTCTTTCGTTTCTTCCATTTCCACGGTGCGGTGCTACGCATGTTTCCAGTGATTCCTAAGCTTTCGACTGTAAAGTCTTATAAAATGTAACTATCACATAACTACCTAACTAATAAACGAGAATTACAAAGGAATGCTACAGTCGTGAGACTGATGGTGTTCCCAAAGTAAATCGCGGCATAATTTAGTTGCGAGCAAGCGCAAGCGCAGCCCGTGAGATAGTAGGTGTTCCTGTGTGAACCGACCCGTGAGAGACGCACCGAGAGGTCACGAACATACACGAACATGAGTAAAATATACCACGACTTAATATTGGTAATGAGCCAAGAATTACGAGCCGACTGAATTTAATGCCCGGTAACATGCATCTAATCCTTGTAGCGCCTTCAGGTATTGGCCATGATTTAAGTGTTAATGATATCGTTTTATAACAAGTCGGTATGCAGTAAGTACATACAAGATCTATTAATCTGATCTTAACAACGAGGGTAGTTCAGGGGTATTATTTCGGTTTAAAACTGCTCTTTTATAAATCAATAGTTACATCAATTTGATATAACCGTCTCGCTTAACAACCCTGTCTAGAGATTAATAACAGGGCTCCCACATAGGCGAGGGGTTTTAATTCGCAATAAGCGTAAAAGGCATTTAATAATGCAGACGTCCGTCCACGTGCGTGCATTGTGAACAAATACCTAGCAATCGTAGTAATGAAGGCGCGGGGGTGGGTGGTAGGTGGCGGAGAGGGGGGACGCGTGGCAGCCACGTGACAGTTTTACATTACCGCCCGCCGCTCGGGGTGATTTACATTCGGTTTTTTTGTAACGTTTCCACTGATTAAAAGACAACATAACACAAAATTGATAGCGAAAGTTATTGATGATGTTTATTTTTAAGATAATGAAATGGACTTTAGAATTGAAAGTGAATAAGATTAAACGGATTGGCTGCTGCATCTTTCATGAAAGCGTAACCCTGCTCGTAACACGAGTAAGAAAGGTAGCAGACTAGCAGTCAATACTTATGAGAGCTTTCTTGAATCTGTTTCTGAAGTATGGAAGAAGATGAACATGCATCGTCGACCCCAAATGATGAATGATGATGATGATGATATGTATTCCCTATTTGAATCCCAAACCTTTTTTTCGAAACAGGTTTAAATAAATCCAAACAATGCTTTTCGATTACCCAATAAAGTTTTAGACTACGTCAGAATCCAAAATAGCCCTATTTTCTTGCTTTTGCCCGTTATACAAGCATGACGTAAATGATCTTAAACGGCTTCAAGTTTCAGTTAAAAATAAATTCGTCCTTTCTTTAAGAAATAACAGGGGTTGGTATGCGAGAATGATTACAGTTTTCACTGAATGTTGACATTCTTTATGTAATATGTGTATACATGCCTAGACTAGAAACTCAATTGTTCGCCACTGAGAAATCGCAACTGTACGTGAACCATTAAACAAAGAACCCACATAGCGATGTCAAAACGAAACTCCCACAGATTTATAACAAAAACTGTGTCGATTTTCCCACAATCGTTGTTATAATGAACGCTGGGGATCAAACGGATTGGATCACCCTGTGCGCGTGGACTGACGTCACCCCGCGAATCAAAACCAATTTACGAAAACCCTCAATTACATACAACAGTACTCTACGAAGCTAGAACATCGAGAGGTCTAAGTAAGCTGGTGGGGCTGCAATGTTCGTATGGGGTGTTTTGACATGGCGTGGGAGCCGCCTCTATTGTGAAGGTACTTAACTCTGATAAAGGAACTATAGGACCATTAGCTGGATTCGTTTTGCTCATTCGTTGTCGCTGATGAATGGACATTGGATTATGATACGTAAAGAGATTTCGATGGAGGCACGACGCTGGAACGAAAGCAAAGCGACTGGGCAAGATTAATGTTGGCGAATATGATAAGTTACTTTGTGCTTTATGGGCCTATTTATTGTCTAAGTAAGCAGTATATTTCTGCTGGTTCGATTACATAATCGTATGATGTTGTAATTCCCCAAGTTAAAGATTTATCGTTCGATATATTTATGGTAGCATTAATTGATTTCATTTTTGCAAACATAAGATCTCACTCTAGATTACGGATAGAGGGTCTAACAAAACAACCAAAGATTGCTATCAATGCTTTATCATATTGTTGCGTAAACAATAAAAAAATCGCAATACACTTCGTCGTGTTCACAAGACTATGCTCTATTCACGAAACCAATGAGCCGTGGAAAGTATTATTGAAATTTTCGAGCACCTTTAAACGCGATAATAGAATAGGCTATATAGTCCCGGGGTGAAAGCCAGGTGTATCGGGGTACGATATCTTGATTCACTTATGAGGGCTTTATGTGGGTTTTTTTGGTGAAAGAACCGCCCTTAAACCTTTGGCGTCAATTATTCGTGACCCTAATTGCAGATGATGTGATACGAGCGTATTGTGATGTAGTTGACGGCGCTATTGCTTTATTTGAGGAGCTTTTTTTCATCCTCGGCTGCTGTGTAAAGCAGTTGTTTGGGGTTTTTAACTTTGTTTGCTATTGTTGACTTTCGTAAACGTTACCCACATTGTTGTTACATTGTTTTCTCATGTTGGTCCATTGAACAGATGTTCGTTACTAAATGCTGGCTTTTGAATCGTTTTGGGAAATACTTTTGAGCAGTTTTTAATTCATGCAACAAACTACTGAGTCTTCCTATTCGACTTTTTTCTGGTTTTAAAGAATGAGGAAAATGGACCGCTTGTTTATTGCAGTTTCATTGTTAATTAAGACTTGCCCGAGTAATTAAATGGTAGCAAAACCGAACTATATCCTCTCGTTTAGATTGGTCTTTAGAAAAGACCGACGTTCACATCATTGTAGACATATACGGATTGTTATGAATGACATCATAGGTACTTGAAAATCATTGAGCCTATGATAATAAATTGGCCAGCTGAAGATGTGAACTAAAAATAGTATATTGTAGCTCCATTCATTAATTGTCTTACTTGTTGTGTGAGTCACCAATTTATCTCAGTTTTGGGCACAATTAGCTACGATTATAATTGTATGACATAAGTCTATCCTTTTTTTATCTTTAGCGCAGTCTTAATGATATCTTGTTATTGGGTTACTACTAGTATTGTCGACAAAACTTTGTATGGGTCATCTTGGGTCATCTAATACAGGATGGGCGTTCATGAAACCGCCAATCAACAGTAGAATGCCACCTATATTTCTCATCAGTCTGATTGCCAGTATTGTTGTCTTGTCCTTGGTTAGGTGAAGCAGATATAAAAAATATTGTTAACCACTTAGAACAAAAAAAATACAGTAGTTAAGTTAACTGGTATAGGTATTACGGAAAATAGGTTTTCATTGCTTCTTAGTTCTCGAAATGTTAGCCATGATTTTAATTTTTACAGCTGCTAAAACACCAAATATTGCTCATGCATATGCTTAGGCAAGGTGCTAGCACAGCTCCCCTATAAAATCATCAGCCCAGTTGGCCTGTATGTGAATCGCGGTGCGTTGCTTTTCACACCGCGCGGCAAATCGCAGCTGCGACGGACAGTCGCGCGTACAGCTGCCGTCGCGTTTGTATGCAAACGCCCTAATAAACTAACACTTTTTATTACTTGACGCACTATGGGCGTATTATGACCTCGTAGATTACAGCGCTAATCCCGATAGATAAGACGCCTCCCATGTTTTAAGAATGGAAGATGTTGACAAAATCTATAACAACGTGTCTCATAAGAAATTGTTCCCATGGAACTATTGTGGATTTTTACTATTCAGGACTGAAAGAATGCGTTTTGGCGGTTTGATGCATATTTTATTGTAACTTATCTATGCGTATGTCCGGAGCCTCTTCGAACATCTTTAAATCTTGGAAATGCGACTTCGTGATCATCTGGTGACTCTTTTAAAGCCCAAATTAAGTATCTGGAAGAATAACAGTTTCATCCTAAACAAAGGAAAATCGACCGCTCTCATTGCTGTCAAGTCTTTATCTCGACGGCAGTGCAGAATCACAGATGAGCACATTAAATAGTATCTGAAGCGAATGTGTTCAGCTGTTGGGCATGTGCCGCTCGGACGAGGTCCACATGGCTGGTCGCAGACGCAGATGACAGAGCTCCGTTGTTGAGCTATATCTGTGCGCGCACGTGGCGCCCGCGCAGGGCGGCCCGCCCTTACGTATGATACGTAAAGTAAGACTTGACTCTTTAATAAGTACGTCATTTTTGAAGTAGTAGGAGCGATGGGGTTGAAGATAACGTTTTATTACTTCTTCGTGTAAGTTGCTTTAACGACAATCTTAATATTTTTGGATAAATCGATGTATCGATTGTATTTAAAATTAAGAGCTCCTGCAACAAAAAAATCTGAACTTAGGCTTTTGAAATAAAAACCACTAAATTAATTTCAAGTATACCACTGAAACCAGATCCTACTTTAAAATTTTAGGTATATTTTTATCTGTTACAATCTCATAACCACAGCAACCACATACTGCACTTCCATACAATGTCGTAAAGGTGATCAAGATCATATAATTTTATAGCCGCTTAAGAGTTGTTGCCTTTGGTTCAAAATATATCAAAAATAGATTCTAATTTCAAATGTTATTAAAGGTGGCCAGTGTTTAATAGTGTTATTTTTCAACGGTAGAGTAAAGCCATGTTTTAAAAAGGTTCAGGTTTACATATTTATTAAGCAAAGTGGTAACATGACTTATCCGATATGAAAATCAAGAAAAATGGCAGAATTTTCAGCAAAACGATCACAATGAAAAACTGAATTAATAGCTCTCAATTGATTTCAAAGTTAAATAAATATTGTATGAAGCAAAATATCACAAAAGGAAATATATTCTTTAAAATAAACCATTTGTACATTTGGCCCGCCTGCTTAGAATGAAGTTCGACTAAAGATAACTCAGCAGAACAGTGGAACGACTTAACAAATGTAAATCTGCGACACACATGCGCTCTCTTCGATGTTTTTTTATATCCATAATCCGTAAATATTGTGATTCCTTCACTAAAGTATGGCTTGTTAGTTATGGTAGCGGATTTTTTTCTACTGAAGCAAGTGTTATAAGGACTTAGATGGATAGATTGAGGTTACAAAGTCCTCAATATAGGTACTTGAAATGTGTGTATGTAAAATGGAGTTACATATAATATGAGCATGCGTCTGATAAGTCTTTATTGCTGCAATAAAATCCGCTTGAATTATGATAAAGTATGATGTACTTGACAGGTGTAGTAGGTACTTACTGGCTTTTATTTTATTGCCTAAAATATTGTAGGTATGTACTATAGATCATTTCATTTAAAAAAAATCATCGTGTGGGTCCCGAAGTGCCGGGTTGGCTCACGATTTGCAAGATTCGGGCCAAAGTTTCAGCTCTTGATGTAACTTTATGTCTGGTGTTGTGTAACCCCTACTCTCCCTTACCTACTAATATTTTCCTAAATAATAATATTCGAATGAACAAGAAGCTGGACTATAAATGGCTTGATTGATATCACCTAACAAAGTAAGCACGTGAAACATTTTACATCTGGGCACATTCAGGGCTCATTGTCGGACCCCCGGCCTTTCGCCTGATTAATGATAGCAACACTGTGTCAATATTTGCATAAGAAACGGACAAGAAAGGAACTTATATCATCCCGCAGATCTCGCTTGCGTACATTTGATGACTTTCGTGTTGAATTACGTTTTAAGTTAATAGAAATTGTGGATTTTGAATTCTATTTTGCTGCCCGTAACTACTAATTTTATTTGCCAAATAACTTTTTCACTCAAGTGATTGAATACGGATCTTAATTTGGTCCAGTAAGATTCAAACTAGAATGAGTGCTTGCAAGTCCAAGATGCGACGCAGACGTCAAGATCCGATGTAAACTCGTCAGGCGCGTCAATAAAAATATTCATTGGCTCACACTCTATTTAACAGTTGATGAGACAACCCTGCGAGATTTATCAAGGATGTGCCAGATAGTGTTTCTTGAAACTCACAATACTAAACACGTACATACAGTTTTACTGGTCTACGTGGAGATGCTATCTAACTGTACACCGTGTGTTGTTTGCATAACAAGAGTGTGACATTACGGATTCATTTTGTCTTCAAACATTTGAAGAAGGAAACATTACACATAAAACTCAGTCGTTAAACGTCTTATCTCTATAATCAGAATATCGTTAAGTACTTCATTTGAGTTATCAATAGGTAAATATTTTGTAGTCTTGAATCATAGATAACATTATGATTTATTCGTTTGTTTTTAATACCAGCATAGCTTACATACCTAAGCAAGAGCTTAGTACATAACCGGTGCAAATATGTAAAACTACAGAAATTTACAAATTAGTATTTATTTCTGCGCGCGCCAGCCCTAGACATCGTAAGAGCGGTCCACATAAGCGGGCTGATTGATGCAATGAAAAATGACGCGACAATGTTTTGAGAAATTGCGTGCTTGAGAGGGACAGCTTTGGAGCGGACACAGAATAGGATTTTATTACTTGCATAATTTAATACGTGCGATACGAACCGGACCGCGGGAATACTTTGTATGCCTTTTGTACAACACTTGATTAGGGAGATCACCTTTGCTTTCCGTTTATTATGTCTGAAAAGATTGTCATTTATCTGCGTCTTATTTTTAGGAGTCATTTCGTTAATGTCATTCATGGACCTTGTAGATGAGTAGGTACATACATTTATTATACAGCATGATAATAGGATGTTTTATTATTGTTGACATTTAGTACTGTGTGCGAACAGCGATTACACACGATTACATTCAAATTGAAAAGCAAACCTAATATTTGCTTTCCAATTTGAATGCAATCGAGGTCTTTCGAAATATTTTCGTAAGTCATGCTATTATTGCTTGCTAGAAGATTGATACTTAAACCTGACAGAACTACGATTAGCGGCGCGCGGTCATTTACTATGGACTCACTAATAAGCTGGTGGAGGCGAAGCGCCGTAATGACGTCGCGAACATTCGTCACTGTGCGTGGTGTGACCAACTCCCGCGCAGGTGTCCGGCCAGAACCTACTGTCTCTCCTCTCCACTCATTTGTTCGCGTCAAACGACTGTTATTTTCGACTAGCTCATTTTACACGCGCTCCACATTTTCAATCTATTATAAGTTTTCTTTTTGAGTTCAATAACAAGTCTAAATGATTGAGTAACCTGAAGAAGTTTTTACACCGTACGGAAATCTTCCCAATTGAGAAATAAATAAGGATATTTCGTTAAATAGCCGGTTGTAGTAGCTACCACACTTTTTGTGATTTGGTGAAATCTCACATTTATTCGGTTTCTTAGAGTTTTTTCACACTGCCATATTTTTCCGTCTAATCCCTTACAAACGTAAGAGTTAATGTTTTTAATACAAAATGTAAACAAAAGGATTTTACTTTAATGAACACCTGAGTGGAGGTTGTGGTCAGGACAAAGATCTGTATCCACAGACAAAGACATCCGTGTACCAAATGCACTAGAATCTAGACACACGTGTGCGCACTGCGCAGATGCAAATAATTACCGCCACCTAACAATTATGAGGAATAAGGAAACAATAAGACATTTATGACTCCAGTTTATTGGTGGCCGCCCGCGCCGTTCCGTTTGACGGAAACGCTGGCCACATTTGGCGATCACCTTTCTTTAGAAAGCTATAAGCGCTAGTTGTAAAACATTTCATAAAACAGTCGTTATCTCGCCATGTGCGCTGCAACTGCAGGGTCTGTTCCCATACCGGTGCACGTGTAAGGAAGCTAGTTCGCAAATCTGTGCGACACATTGGCGCAGTTATCAGAGAACTGTCGCACCGGGAGCGGTGATAACGTTGTGAGGGTTTGTTTGTGATGGCTGAAGCTTTCGACAAATCGTCATCTCTGATTTGGGTTATTGGGTTTTCCTTAATCGTTTAATGAATATTGTTCAGTGCATTTGACAGTTTTGATTTTCTAATTTTGCGAGAAGTTTCCTGTTAGTGAATACGATAAGACTGAGACGAAACGACATTTCAGTAGCATAGCCAAACACCAAACGAAAATAATCCACTATCGTAAATTAATGTTCATATTTTCAAACAATAACCTTATCTAATTATTTTTATCGAATGTACCGGTCGTAATCATAAAACTACGTGCGCTAATGTCCTGAGACTCGCACCATGTGACCCGAATTCGTTAGTACATTCAGGTGCACCGCATATTGTGCCTATTGTTGTTAATCAGGCTTAAGATAATGAGCTAATCTAATGAGTAAATCATTGTTATCTAGCACCACGTGTGATACTAGGTACGAATTAGGTACCAAATGTGTCATCACCTGCACCTGCTTAATTATATTATTTGTTTCTGCGTATTAGGTATGTTTTGCGAATTGCGTTAATGATAAGAATAAGGTCAGTCACTTGTAGGTAATTCTAGTACATTATTGTTTAGTGCATTGTTGGTTATTTATTAAGAACAAAATTCACTTTCTGATCTAAGTTTGGTTCAATGAAGGCTGCGGCACGACATTTAGGATGAATGTTAACGGTATTTAATCCAGGAACCAGTACTATCAATAATATGTTAGGCAGTTCCAGTTTAGTCTTTCTACCGGAATAATGTATAACTATTCTAGTGGGAGGACTAAAACATGAACTAACTTCTATTAAGTAGGTACAAACTGGGTGATCCTTAGATTTGACTGTACAGGATAGAATTAAAATAAACCATAAATATTAGACGTCATGAATTTTTAGTATTACTTAATCAAAAATCGTTTCGTCAGTACGACACTCATTTATGCAGCAAAATCATACAAAAGTATCAGTGTTCCACTGGTTATTAACTATCGTATGACCTTATCTAAGTAAATAAACAAAGGTTTCTTACTAAATATCATATTATAATTTTTAAACAGAAAACTCGACTCGACTAATGAGAAAATCTCTTTAATGGGAAACTAAGGTCAATGAACTGACATGGTAGGCTCTCTTTATACAAACATGACCCAACATGGCCTACAGAACTATTAGATGACGCATCAAAATCGCATACATTGCCTTTATCCTCCGGTGTAATAACCATGAGCCGAGTCGACAGATGTGCTGCGATAGCGTATCAACGTAATAAGAATCGCAACTGTCGCGATACGATGCCGTAATTGCTATACCATAGTGTTGAAACAGTACTTCAAACGTTATCAATCTGTGCAGTAGAGATGGGCTTAAACGTTAAAAAATAATAACACTGCTAAATGCTAATGCTAAAAATAATTAACAGTTAAAATTAGCAGTTATTTTTTAGCAACTGTTAAATTTAGTCACAGACAGATTTTTAACAGAACTAACGGAACACTCAGACTCAGATAATGTACAAGCACTTTGATGTTGTGCCTGTTGGACATTAATAGTAGGATGCTTAAACTTCATGTGGGATTTTAAATTTGAAACTGAGCTCTTGTATGAAATAGTTTTTTTACACAAATTACACATACCAATTTTTTTTACGGTATCGCTATCCGTAAAAAAGTTCCATATTTCACTTTTTTTTTGGCGTTGTATATCCATTTTAGTTGTTTTCTTCCAATTTGTAAGTATTCTGTTTCAAACGCAAACAAACACTACACAAACAGTCAAACAATTGGAATTTTCACTCACAACACTAACTACCTACTACCTAGATAACCAACTCGCGTAAACCTTCGTAACGAAAATCAGTCTTTATTTAACACTAGTTAAATATTATAATAGACTATTTCCAAATTCAGCAGTTAGCACTTAGCAGCTAATTAAATGAACTCGCTCGACCTTAACATTCTAACTGTGACTGAACACTAAATACAAAATTATTATTGTTTTGTTGTGAATTGTGACTGCTAAATTTAACAGCTATGTCAGAACTTATTTAACAGGTGTTGACACTAAAAAAAATTAGCAGTGTTAATTTAGCAGCTTATTAATTTTAGACACATCCCTACTGTGCAGGTAACTCTTGTGCCTAATTCTGTGGCTGGTTAATCCCGGAGCATATTGATTAGATTGTTATGTGCCCGTAACAACAACTTACTGCACTTGTTACGTCACTAACGTGGATTTCAGATAGTTTATTGAACATAATAAGGAAATGCGCTAGTTTCGCGACCACAACTGCATAATGTACCTACTAAATTGTGAATAGCTAGCGATAAGATTTAGATGTGGAGTTATAATCCATTCACTGATATATTTCCTTCTACAGATCCGTTAGTGGACATTATTCATGCGATTCGTTATCGAAAGTTATGTATTTTTAATAATTTTAGAATGAGTAACGGATTTAATCGTTTATAATTTGAGCAGAAAATTCCATAACATAGATTTAATTGAACCGATTAAGACCTGCAAAATCGAGGATAGATAATCGTCTTTTGGCGAACAATAAAACGTTTAACAATAAGGCATATTGTACTAGGAGCGCATACATTCAAGGATATGTTGAGTCCCACACGTGCGATCGTGCGTACAGCTGCGAGCACGTGTGCTGTGTATCATCTGGTGAATCCTACGCATCTACCCAGGTGGCTCTACAGTTCTATATGTATTCGTTTGTGACTAAAATATACAACTTATTATGTGATTATTCAATGGCAGGAGAGTGTGAGTTTTTTACTGTACAAAAAAATCGTTTATCACATGCGAGTTCAAAATTATATTACCTAATGCTCAAAGTATTCCTATGGAAGAAAAAACAATACAACGTTTTTCAACTGGTACATATTTTCCATTTCGAGAAAGCAGATGTTTAGCAATAAAGCCATCTGACTTTACAAGCGCTTATTTGTAAAACAATTGGAAATGCTCAATAAGCCCCGCTACAAATCCCCCATATGTTTCCGTAGTAGGTGCGTATCGTAAAAATATATAAACGAGTGTTTCTTTCACCAACAAATGTTTCTTGGGTTCTCACGTCCATGTGGACTGCAGGATTTTGGGCAATCGTCATGGAACACCAAGAATCTGCTTTGCACATGGTGACGGGGGGCGGCTCGTTAAAAGTTTTGACTTCCAGTAATTTCGAAATTGAATGTACTTAAAATTGTTCTCATGTGACTAATCAGTCTGTTTGAACTCTGAAGACTGAGCAGCCTTTGTAATTTTTTTTATATAAAGATGAAAATTCAGTGGTTTCAATCGTCTGAAATATGAAATATATAGGGCAATCTATTACAAAATTAAATTAATTCTTTGAATTCCGAACCATCTATTTAAATGTAAACCCCTTTCCAGCTAATAAATTTTCCATCTAATTATGAAGAATAGCTGAAGTGTCACCGGCCACCTATAAATACATCCAATCATATTTTCGAGTTCACCTAAAAACGTCGGAATTGGCGTTGTCGAGACAGGGCGTCCGTCGCGAAGACGGAGCGACAAGGCGAAACTCTATACCTAGCACCGGGACTGGACGTATAGACAAAATTGACAGTTTTTACACGTTTTAAATAGACTTCTGAGGTGTCAAGCTAGCTTGATACTTTCTCATTTGCAATATTATGAGACGTGCATCCAATTTGCATTTTAATTATATAAGTAAATTAATCTAAATCCTTATTAGCCTCATTAATATCTAATGCGCAGTATTTATCGTTATTATCAAAGCACCTGAGTCTTAATGTCGATGGATTTATTGAACAAAAAAAGCTTAATATCAATAAATTAACAATCTGAGATTGAATTGTACGGATTGGAATTTTTATTAGCTTCACGTCTATCTGTTTTAGCGTGAACACTTCGTTATTATAAAGTATGACATTCATATTGTAATGGCAAGTATATTTATGGGCATCTATTGTCGTTAAAAATAATCATTCATTTGGTATATAATGATATTCATTTACATCCGGCCGGACGAACTCGCGCTTTGTGTTGGATGCGTGTCCAGTTTGCATAACAGTGTCGTGACTCGCGAATTGGTTTTTTTATTATAAAAGATGTCTGACATCATTGTTTGCTGCAGCCAAACACAAATCATGTACATGTTAAGTCGTTTTTCTTTATTTAATGCGCGTATACATCCTTGTTTTACTACGTACTCAAGTTACTATCTATGACTAAACCGCCATATACTTCGGTGTGGTATTTGTTTGACATGGTTATGATTCATCATGCAGTTAAAAAGTTAATGGTTCTTGAGATTTATATCCTTTAGTTATCACAGGCCATCTAAATGGGCGTCGTAAACTCGTAAATAATATTTGGTCGTGTCATTTCTTATAGACCAAGGATTCATATTCACGAATCTCCATTTCGAAGTACCAAAATATTGGCGCATGTGGGCATCGCATGTGCGTGCAAGACAAGGGCGCATTGAGCTGCGCAGGCGCAGGCGGCGACAGCGACACCGCTGTGGAGCCACGTGCTGTACAGATTGATCATCACATGTGCTCACACTCTGAACATGCGAGCACTGTCTAGTGTTTGCTTTGATTCGCTATCTATTATGTTGTTTCAGGTCATATGAGTAATAAAACACGAAACTTTATTATAACGTTACAAAAAGGAATTCGAAAAAAAACTGAAGATATCATTGTTACAGAGGCGGTTTTGAATTGATGTTCAGATGATTGAAAAAGATTATGTGAAGGATTATATGGCTACAAACGGGGTGGATATTGAGGATGTATGTGTAGATGACCAAGAAGAGATGCTGCGCCGATCGGGCTACTTCAAATAAATAAGGAAAGGGCAGGAAGATAATGTTGATTTAAAACTTTCAATAATTCTGCAAATATAACATAACATCACGCCTTGTTTCCCCGGAGGGTTAGGCAGAGGTGTACCCATAGTAGGTATACCCACATTTCGCCAGTTATGTTTAAGTCCTATGTAATAGGGTGCGAGCCTATTGCCATCCACCGGGCACAAATCCAGACTTCAGACTGGTACTGAGATAACTATAACTACCCAATATAACTTTGTCCGATCTAGGAATTGAACCCAGGACCTCATGTTCAGCAGTAGCGCTTGCGACCACTAGACCAACGAGGCAATTCTGCAAATATGACACATTTAATATACTCTTTACAACTTGAAGGAGATCGAAAAGAAAATTGGAAAGTAAAATCAACATAAAGCAAATCTTTATGGTCATTGAATTTAAAACCGGTACTGCCATAATCTGAAATGTGCCTGCGGAGAGCTTAATGTTACTATTAACTAAACGTTTTCTATCAAGTAAACAAACGCTTTCAATATCGTATCATAAAATATAATAACTAGAGGGAAACCACATAATACCATTAGAAACACTTTTGTGTCTGAAATGGTTTAGTTTTAGCGATCGATCAGCACTTAAATCACACGATCACAATCTGTGTGATTTTGCAGGATATTGCTTATCCATTGCTTCATATGTTCGAAAAATTTGTCTGCTCAACATCGTAAATAACGCAATGACTGTTGTTGAACTGTCAAAATGAAAACCATTGCTACTGTAATTGTGTTTCGCAATTACCCCGCGGTTTCTATCCTATAGGTACATATATTATCTACTTAAGGACTTTCTATAACATTGGTGTCTTCATTTTATATGCTGAGAGCTTTATAAAAAAAGGTGATCGGACAATGATGACGTCATCGAAGTAATCTCGCGATCTACGTCACGTCCAGTAACAAGCAATCGCAGATAGCGCACGCGCATCGCGTACGGAGACAATGGCGTCGCTTGATGCCGCGATACTGGCCTTTTGTACTCGCCGACTGTAAACTGGCAATTCTAACAGATGCTAACAATAGACTGGATTCAATTGTACACTAGCATATGTACCTATATTTCTACATAATATTCACATATTTAACAATTCTACCATATAATATGGAATTTCAAAGTTAACCTCTTGGCATCCTCGTCGAATCATCGGATTGTTAAGATATTGTGTATAAAACAATCCCTGGCGGCTGTGAGTATCTCATGCTCACTCAGATGTCTCGCTGATGGTGGCGTGTGTGTTGGATCATTTAGCTCCCTTCAAAATGAATGATAACTTCAAGTTGAGCTGAATAGTGCTAATCCATGCGTGATGTTCGTGGGCGCCTTCAGTTGGGGCTGGTCATCTCTAAGCTGCCATAACTGATTTTGAATTTTTGAATAGTTTTTCATTTTTATCTACGGACGCTTTTATCATGCACGTCTTTCTACATTGTTCTCACATGTATAATTTCAACATGAATGATGTAACTCATTTTTGTAACAATTTTTTTGATTTAAAAGTGTCTCCGTGGAGTTACTTGCCCGTTCTTCTCCATAGGTACCTACTACGCTTTGGAATGGGCAACTAGATTCATATT
Source organism: Eupsilia transversa (assembly GCA_914767815.1). Taxonomy (NCBI): domain Eukaryota; kingdom Metazoa; phylum Arthropoda; class Insecta; order Lepidoptera; family Noctuidae; genus Eupsilia; species Eupsilia transversa. Next base: position 6,058,071 of record OU611886.1, on the reverse strand, counting down.
TTCTGACTGACCGACTCCTTGACAATTCAAAAGTGCCTGTAAATGGTTTAATTTAAATAAAGCTTTGAGTTTGAGTTTGAGTTTGACAATCTAAGGTCCGTCGTTTTCTCGTAATAACTTTAATAAGTGATTAAACAGAATGGCGTCACTTGCTACCATTAGTTTCTTTATTCAGAAATATCGGTATCAGGCGCAACAATGGCCTTAAGAGGATAGGTCCACTTAAGATAACGTGGACTTACTAAAGTGCGCATGTTTATTTGATTACGTCATGAATAAGAGTGTCATTCATTTTCATCAGTCCTTCTTTCTATTGATGTAACTATGCACATAGTTTATCACATCACACACAGCAGCTCCAGAAGCTAAGATGGTAAAGGCTCGTACATAATGGCACGACAAGGGTACCGCTGCCTGTCCCGCCCACGATATCACGCCAGTAGTGGGTACGAACTGTAAGGCCCTTTAGCAGATCCACCCAAATACGAAAAGCTAAAGTACCAACATTCCATTATAGTTAAAAGCTTTAAATCTGTTAACACCTGGAGCCAAACAAGTAGTGTCGATGACGCAATCGTCCAACTGGACAATGATACACCATTGTTGTATGCAAAGGAGGAAACGTGCTTCCTGGGCCAAGGTCTGATGGCGTGCAAATTAACTAGGTAGCTACTTTTTATAAGTCGTTGCTGTACTATACTTGGAAGTTCACGGCCAACATGGACTTGAAGACAATAGATTTTTGTGGTAGACGAAAAGGCGGCAGTTACGTCACAATTCACCATCTAAGAATCTACTATACTGTGCATTAGCCGTGGTTTCACAAATTTTAATGTTTGCTAAAGACGACCGATCTCTAAGATTGAGGCCGAAAACAGAAACTTTGCAGCTACTTAAATCATGGTGGAATATGAAACAGCGAAAAGCTTCCTGTCAACTTTATATCTTAGCTGTAATGAGTAAGGCGTGTTCAACACATGACAGTTATTTAGACTTCCATCCCAAGTGCAGGGTAACAAATAATCGCTGTACAACATCACGCTATGACAAGCGCTGAACATAAATAGTAGTTCTGGTTACTGTTAGGGGTGTCAGCACACGTGCCCTGAAGCCGCGCAGACGCAGCCCTCGGATCCACTGTCAGTGTTTGTAAACATCTGCAGCACTCACTGTACTTGTTTTGCAGACTGAAATATTCTTGGTTATTGAGTATTTGACATGAAGGTAAGATATATGTATTTTCAGACCGCTCTCTGTTGTTGTGTTTTCAGTATCGTATCAGTAACTTGTGTATCAATTTATTATTGACAATTCCAAGCTTTGTATTTACCTGCGGGAACTTTTATGTTTATACTTTTTATTTTACATTTAATTTTCATGTTTTACTTCCAATGTTTAACTTCCAATTTGAATTCTTCTTAGGAATGTTTTAGCTCTGATTACATAATCAAGAATATAATAAATAAATTTTTCGTCAGGTGGTAAATATATGTAAATATGTACGTGTATGAATAGGTGTGTTATTCAAATGTGTGTATTATTCCGGAAAAAAAGGGCCACGGTTGTTTTGCGCGCGGCCAGCTGGCCAGAGTGGCATGAATTAGCAAGTTGATAGAGTGACGCAGGCGCCGCGCGGCCCCAACCTCCGACCTGCGCCCGCGCAGCGCAATTAAACGTGCTACCTAATGATATTGATGTGGAATGTTTTTGCGATGCTGTTGTTGTGTCTAGAAAGTAAAAGCATCATTTTATAATTCATTAATAATGGCTTTTTGTCTGATTTCAAAGAAATTTATAAACGATTCACAGTTTTGAACACCATTGTAATGTTCTTTCGAGAAATCGTCAAATGGTAAAGGTTTGTAGCACGGGTTGAACGTTTTTTATTAACTTTTTCCGAATGCCCTTGGATATTTGCATACATATGAAATGTGAACTTATTCCTGATAATTTAAGTCTGCTCTTTTACAAAACGATCATTTCAGCGGTCACGTACGTCACCAGGCAAAGTCATGTATCCTGACTTTTTTGTTGCACAAGATCTGAATGCACGATTCCCTTAAAAAAAGTAAAGCAACTGCTGAATATTAACGAGTGTTTGTTGTCGTGATATCTACTCCGTGAGGGACCATGTCTCGGTCGTGACCATCGCACGTGTACGCAGCTGCACTGTCCACTGCTGATCCAATTTATTGTCATTGAAATGTCACTGGATACCTACTTATTAAGATTCGGGAGATACTGATTTACTTAAGTAAAAACATTGATTGATTTAACTTGGGTTTCTGCCGTTGAAAACATTGGAGTGCATTAAATCAGTGTTCGAAAAAATTTAAATTTTGACGCTCGTTCAAACTCGCCTTAAGAGATTTCTCCGAGGAAAAAAAATCGTTCCAATACATAGTAACAAAAATATCAGAGTAAGTTGGACGAGAAATTCTCACACCAAACGGCTTTCGTGTAAAAGTAATCTTTTATTTAAGTGGCTTCGTCACATTTTGAATGTGTCAACAATTTGTTTGACATGTGTCGGGAAGTTGGGTCGTAAAATCGAATATTTATGGCAAAATATATTGACTTTTAAACGGAATGCAGTGCCGGGCCGAAATATCGCCACAGATTAGACGACCTGTTAATATAATTAGTTCGACAACTAATTAATTGGCGACAAGGACTGACAGCTAAAATTACGACAAATGACTTACACTGATTGTAATACTGCACAGTTGTCAATAAATTAATTATCTAAATTGTTACAGATGCGATAAAATTGTCGCTAAATTACCAAACTTGCTGCCAAGACTGTCCACAGAACAGTAGGTAAGTTTAATTTGCAGTATTGCTGGATATGAGACTATAGTTTTTGATTGCACAACAATCCATTTCAGACTTAATTAAGTAAAAGTAATAAAAGGGTTTTAGTTCTTCTTGAGTTTGAAAGTTAGCAGAGTTAAATAGAAAATCTGTTGACAGAGCTACCCTATATGTGTAGTAAATGCTCTGTATATCTGATAAAAATACAGATTTTGATATACTTATCAATATTGCGATCAACTGCACAGTCCCAGGCTGCAGCAGTTAATTATTACGGACAATTTTTACTACTCAAACAAGCTGAAAAACGGTCGCGAAACGAATTCCAAAACAAAAAGTTAATACAACGAACACCCATAAAGTTTTTGTATGAACACCATTTTAATGTGCCCACAAACAATGGGCTCGTCGTGTCCTAGTATCGAGAGGAAACCTCGTAATTAGAACAGTGTAGTAAAATAACCATCAAACTTATTCGAGAGGAGTGTGTCGCTCTTAAATTCTTGCCAACCTTTTTACTGTCCAAAAAACATAGGAATATCTTTAACTTCTTGTTTACAAGGATGGAAATCCTTTGTATAATTGTTTTTCAGCATAAAATATGTGGTAGTTAGGTCTGCCAGCTTCATAAATTAGGTTGTATATGACAGAGCGCGTTGTTACAAGTTTTTACGATCGGAAACATCGGCGGTGGGATTAACTTAGTCATATGTAAGGTCAGGTATTTAACTGTAGGTACTCATAATTGTATCCTTTGTATGTATTTATGTTATTTTACTCATGTCATGTAGTTGTGCTAGTTTACGAAGCCAGTCTTACAGTACTTATCTTACTAGGTTTACCTACTAGGTTTGGGTCGGTTTCCAGTCTTACCAGATGCAGCTGAATACCAGTATTTTACATGGAGCGACTGCCTATCTGACCTCCACAACCCAGTTACTGGGTAACGATAACCCCTTGGTAAGAATGTGCAAGAGAATATTAGGACTAAATAACTTCTATGCTTTTCATGAAATGTTTCGACAAAAGCTAACCTTGGTTTTGTTCTAATTAAATTGTATTGACACGAAGTAAACGAGTTTGTATATAAATAGTCTCAACTCTTAAGATAAGAAAACCAACGAAAGTAATAAAACGGTTGCTGGGCACATTTGTGTTTATGTCCAGATAAGAGCTTACCTTGAATATTTATATATACTTAATAATAAATGTGAATACATGTTTTACATAATTTTGCAAGAGAAGGAGCAAAACGGGATAAGGCGCTTAATAAGTTGCTACGGAGAAAATATATGTAGATGTTTTGAAAGTCTTTGCCTGTTGTTCTAAATATAATCTGGGACAAAGAAATATGATCGTAAAGCTTTTTTGTTTCGTGCCTAAGCAGTGTTTCTGAACATAACAGATCGTATTCAAGAAAAAATATTAATATGATGATGATATAATCAAATTGTGTAACTGTTGGGCTTCATGAACTTACAAAAATTTGCAAAAATAAGGTAATTTACGGAATTGTTTATTTTATTTTACCTACTCAAAGAAGCAACAGGATAACATATTATTAGACTACTTGTCAGACATAATCTAGATGAACGGTACGCTAGGCTCATAGTATAGCTATCGCATACCAGGCCGGTAACATAATGTAGGGTCAAAGATTAGCACTGTGCGCAAGAAGAACCCAGATCTTACAGAAACAACATGCACTAGCATGAACATTGAACATACTCTATGAATAAATGTTCATGAATATTTATTCATAGTCTTTTACTTCAAGATATTTAAAGCTTTTGCACATGACCTCTCTTTTACGTGAATTGCCGGAACAACAATTCATATTTTCTGAACACTTCGTTTTAAAGATCCTTAGTGTTTGGCTCTGTGCATTGTCTGGCAGACAGGCAATTACCTAATCATGTGACTATGTTACATGTATGTAAATTTACGAATCTTAAAAGTACCTAGTGTACCTACTTTCATAGCAAAGTAGCGCTTACGAAATTAATTAATTTCGTTGACAAGTTTCACGAACACATGCAAAATCTACTTAGAGATCGTAAGCTATCAGCATAAATCATCAAAGCCTATTTAAATAAATTACTTAACTGCACAAACAAAGCAGCTACGAAGGAAACGACATAGGTAGAACCTCATTTTATTACTTCTGACAATGTTGTTTTAAAATTTAATACGTAATCAAAAAACTATGACCACATTATTTTTATCGAAGCTTTCGTAATTTGGGGATTTCCTAAAATTTTATCTTTCTCTTTTAATTCAAATTTGTGTATAGAATATGGATGCACACATTCCATAAAGTTATGCACACATTTTAAAGTTTTTCTTAAGATAAATCAGTCTTATCTTAAACGATCTCTTGTTCAAGATAAGTCGAAAGACGATCCTTAAATCAACATTCTCAGACACGATAACAGCGAGATATAAAGTCTCGAATTATATTCAGCTGCATACCCATGCAAGTCATGTGCCGAAAAACTTTCTACACAACGCCATTCATGTAGAACGGTAAAAATATGAAGGCGTTGCGCAGAGGCTGTAAAAAGTTAAGCACTAGTGCTAGTGATGTGGCTAGTTCCGGGTGCTAGTGGCAAGCGACTGAGATAGCGCTAGCAAGACGCCAGGTGCAAGGCCACAGACGAGGAACAAATATGTGACCTGATTAGTACAATTTCCATTATTCATTAGATGAATTCTGCTTAATAAGGCTATAATGTAATCATTTGATCCTGCAAACTCGATCCGCCCAAATCTTCACACCTGAGTATTCGCGAGATCTGCTCAATCCGGCCGGTATGTGAATTTAAATTAGCATTTGATCATAAATTCTAGATGTACCTATATGGGGCAGGTATTCATCTCAGATCCTTAGGACAGATTAACACCTGGGTCCGCGTTCTTTATTATTCGTTGATGTTTGACCTTACGTCATAAATTGCGGTGTTAATTAAATCCTTAATGTTAGCTTGGTATATATGATAAACTAACATCCTATTTAATTTGATTAGTTTCCAACAACGTCTGTAAAAGTTTTCGGAGTTGTGTTTTCTATTACTTACTTAGGTCCAACGTGACATTGAAAGCAAAGATAATTATGCCATAACATGTTTGGCGCAGTTGCACCAAACAGATTCAGGAAAAATACTCAAAGACCCCAGCATTTCCCAGAAACGACAATCCCTTCTCATATCTAAATCATAAAGCCGAGTTATTCGCCTAGAGTCTTAATCATCGTGTCATTTGTAACCACATCAGCAAGATGCAATACGAGTTACCGAGTGCACTAAGTGATCGTAAAACTAACATTCATAAGTAAACACAAGACTTGTTCTCATCTCGACCACATCCGCGTACAAATTGGACATTGGCACAGCTGAGGTATTCACGAAAACACATTAAAGTTGCAAAATATTTTTATTGATAAACAAAATAGATACCTATGTATAGCGAAACAGCTGGCATAGATGAGATTCACGAAATGTACGTTGATTTACATAATGACTCGGGTTATTCCGAACAACCGCAGAACAGTTACATGACAAGGCCGTTCCGAACTGTTCCACACTTATTTGTTACGTATATTATACCTATTTGACTTAATTAATTGGTTTATTTTCGTAGTTGCTAAGGAGAACTTTATTTATAAGTTGTTTTTCTTTTATCTAAGCTATTTTTAGAACAGGATTCATGCCTTAAGGCTGGTCACAAGCTTCAGCGTCATTGCTTAGCTCTACGGTCACCAACCGGCTTGTTACTTGAGCCTTGACTACAATCAACAAACGATATTTTGCTATCAGAGAAGCAATAATAGTTGTTAAACTAGGAAGCGTAACTTGGAGGCACTTCCTGAAAATGTTTGTTCATTATTGAGTAAATTTGTCATTACATCACGCCGGGGTTGGGCAGAGGTGTACCTATAGTACACCCACATTTCGCCAGTTATATTTGAGTCCCATGTAATAGGGGGCTATTGCCATAAATCGGGCCCAACTCCAGACTCCAGGCTGCTACTGAGAAATTCCATATGGAAAACACCCTATCTCAGTTTGCCCGACCCGGGAATCGAACCCAGGACCTCATGCTCAGCATTACCGCTTGCGACCACTAGAACAACGAGGCAGTCATTATACATATACGAGGCAGTGATGAGTTATGATACTACATAATATATATTAATAATAATATGTGTGTGTGTGTATGTATAAGTATACTAATTATGTATTAGTTGTTAACCTAACTAAATACCACGAAATGAAAGCCATACCGGGAGTACTGAAAATTATATTATTATTTATCTAGATATTGTAAAATGCTCACATGTTTTTGTAGTACAAGGACCTAAAACGTTACAGACTTTGAATACCTATATTTGGAAGTGCCTCTTTTACCTACATAATGCTTCGCAGCTGGTGCAATATCATTAAAGCATCATTATCGCACTGACCTATCTATACGGCTCTTAAACTTTAATCGGGGAATTATTAACACTGATAACATCTTGATACTCTAAATTACATTCAAAAATATCTTCCAAGGTTTCTTGGAATTAAAAATAAATAAGCAAAAAGAAAAATACTGCCGTTTTCGCAATGCCATTTTCGTTCGGGTTTTGTTTTATTTACAAACGGTATCCATTTGAAAATCAAAATTCGATATTGAAGAGGGATGTCCCTTACGAAAAAAAAAAACCTACGTGTGTGTTCTTATGTGTTTGTTTCTTAAAGTTATGGCGGTAGTAAACAGTTTATCGTAGTGTAATATTGAAACAGCGTTATAAGAAGGTAGGCATTTCTAAAAGCAATTACGTTCGTAACAACATAGTAACCAACTCCATTACCTCCATATCAGCTACGAAAACGTAAATGCGAATATAAATCGAACTTCATCGATTTATCGTAATCGATTAAAATAATGTTTGAAATTAGAAACTCGTTATCGAAACCCAAGCTCTAAGAACTTAGAACGTTGCGCGTTTGTCGTTGGTTTCAGTGAACACAATGTGGTTACTGGTTTGACCAGCCTTGCAAGGACGAATAATTTTGTAATTAGTTAATAAAGCAGGAATGCTCACAAACACTTATTATGAACATGATAAATGGTATTTATAATGAGAATATTCCATTAATTTGAATGTTAGATACGAAGTTTGTTTTAAGTAAAGTGCGTTACGATAAAGATGTTTTAGATTTTAATCTTTTTCTCAATCAGTGGATTCATGTTTAATCGTAAACTTAGTTTAAATACATGCTTACCTTGCATTTACCTCTCAATCAGCTCTAAAGCAATTAACTAATTGATAAGACCGTTCCATAATTTCTATTCAAATTAAACGACTGTGCCACCAAGATACATTATCACCATCGTGAATATCTCGGACCATTTCAGAAGTATTTATCACATCTTAACAGTCACAATAAAGGCACAATAAGCGGAATGCACGGAATAAATATCCCACAATTATCAACTAGTGTCTGCAAACAGTGAACACGTGCAGGGTTCCAGTAAACAATTCGTTTTGATGGAGTCAGGCCACTAAGTAAGGAGGTACAGAATACCCGCTCCTACTTACACTCCTGCTACTGTTCAATATTCACAGTTGAATAGATATTCGAGCTAAGCTTATAAGTTCTATAGCTGATCCAAACGTTCTAAATCCTCGGCGCACCATTCTTTAACGGCCAATGTGGAGCTATCAGGCATTAGAGGCCCCAGGCATAACCTCTACGAAAGAGTAAAGTATACGGTTATCAAAAGGAAAATCAGCATGTATTCTTCAGGTTAGCTGAATTCCACAAGATGATTGAAGAAGATAACCACATTAAAATCAATTTCTATAGTTGATGCGTTATCTTTGACTTCTAGACATTTTTATCTGCGCGTAGCAAGTGCTACGAAAGTGCTACGAGAAATCTATGAAAATTAATAATATAATTTTTAGCCAAATATAATATATATATAATATATTTTTCTATCCAGTATCACATAATCATTTTTCCGAGCTTTGCATAAAGTAAAGCTTCTGCCTGTCACGTTTATACTCATTGAGTCGTAGCTGCGCGGGCGCCGATCTGCGGTCGCCGCTGTCTCTTGATCCTTGCCGGTGACAGTCATTGTAGTTTAATTATAATAACCAACACTTCCTGTTGCTCAGATAAGCAGCAGTGGCCTACTGATTAGCTGGAAGTGATAAATTTTGGTGTGGAATGTTTGTAGCGAAATCCGACACAAGAAGATCATTGTTACTTTTGCGTCTGAAATCTGACTAAAGACTCACGATGAAGTATGTTTGTGTTTGTTGTAGTTTTGTAGACGTATCCTAAAAGCGGTTAAGACATATCTGTCTCATCTTCAAAGTCGGTCAAGAGGACAGTTTAACGGTAGCGCATGTATGGCACGACTGATGTCTAGTGCCGCGTATTTACGCGATCCGATATTCGTTTCCGCAAATAGTTGCGTTGGCGCAGCTGTGCGCTTGTTTTGGCGCCATCCTGTCGAGAAACTTGACCTGCTTATTGTGCTAGAACGTGCACCTATGTGTTACATGTTCGATCTAGCCGAACGGAGAATAAATTCATTCATTTTTCAACTCCTACGAAACAGTCTAGCCTTTTAATTGGGAGAGAATTGTTTGAATGGGGTTCAAATGTCAGTCTGTCAGTAGCGCTTCGTTCATGTAATTGTGCAATCTATGTATATTTGGCTGTTTCTTACATTTACTGGCACCGATACACATTTTCGCTTACAGTATTGATGGTGAATTCCAGAGCTCCTTTATTAGAAGCATTTTGTGAGTCACACAATTTTACAAAGTTGTTCCATTTAAGGCCGGAGTGGTCTGGAAACCAGTTTTTTAAAGTCTAAGCGCTCCGGTCAGCACTTTGGGAATGCAACAAGAGAAAAAGTATTATAAACGTAAAAGTATAAACTGCAGGGTCGCTGCCGCTGCTGTGGAAACAAAAGCCTTTGTTGGGTTCCACGTATCCAGCCCCGGTGTTGTGTTGCGGAATTCTATAACCAATCGAATGGATTGTTTGGTGAAATCTGATTAGCGCGTGTATGCTTTATTGGTCTGGAGTCGATTTGATTAGAAGTTTCGAAACCTGAATTCTAATGTTTGTTTGGTCTTTGGCTGCGAATGCGATCTTAATGTTTCAACGGGTATTTGATCTCGGGTACCTTTCGTACCTATAGAGAAGCTCGGGTTATAAAGTTTATAGTTATGTGTTGTAAAGGAAACGTTAAATTAAACTTTTGATTTCTGAATTTCAGTAGTGATTTTACGAGTTGTTTTTGTTTGAACTCGTGTCGATTTAATTTGCTTCTTTCGAACAAAATTAACTGTTTAAAGTTTTTACAGATACACCTAAATAACACCTCGTGCTATTTCAGACATTGTTTTATTCAATATTCGATTCTAAGTTTTGATTCTGTATTTCAATATTGAACTACTCCTCCAGACTTCATTAGCAACAGTCTGCGTTTGACATTATTAGCATCCATAAAATAGACGTAAATAAATTTACAAAACGGTGATCAAGAGTTAATTGCGATGTGACTAATCAAGCAGGCCGTTGTATTTATGATAATTACTAAGAATATTCATGGAGTTAAACCTTGTGAAACTGTGAGAATAATGTATACAAGAAATTCATTATAATTCTACACACTGAGCCATAGATTTACAACAATTAATTTTATTGTCTCTCGGGCTAGCAATTAAACTCAGCGCTAACAGTAACACTATCTTTATTAAGGTCTTATTGCATAAGTGAACGTTCATAGAAACGCGTGATAGCGCACAATTAAGACTAATCGCGTCGCAAGCGCAGCTAACAGCTGTTATTAGGTATCGCAATAATATGAGATGAATGGGGAGCGTAGCGCGCAGGCAGGGACGTGGCGCGCTGGCGATGGCGCCTCGCGGGTTATCGCGGGTCAGCACAGCTGCGCACGCCGCCGCGATCAATGGACCGCAGCTGGCTTTGCACAACACACTCGCTAATATTCCATTGATATCTATTTGTCAGTTAACTGTGTCCCTGATAATAGCTTCCTGTTGTTCACATCAGCAGAAGATAATAACAGGATCTGCTTAAGAGATAAGTAGGTGACATCACTGTCGACTGCAACATGCGTTTGTCTCAACTAAATATAGATATTATCGATACTATTGCATCATTATGAAAATCCGGTATTTTTAAAAGTCAACACCAGTCTTGTAGAGCTATTTAGAGACTTGAAACAATAAAAGGTATCATTCCCTGCACGTATTCATGTAATATGTAATTTTAAACAATACGATGTTGTTAAAGCGCGGCTTCGCATTTCTGCATGCACGTGAGTTGTGCACCGTTCCGCCGCCGGCGCCGGCGTCGCGACCCGATAGCAATGCTACGTATGTTATAATTCTTGCCGCAACCGTATTGGGCACGGCCACTTAGAATGAATAACAGCTCCTGTGTAAACGGGGCATGTATTGTTGAATCATCTACGAATACGACACCCGTTCGTTATGTGTAGGTGTGTGTCCTACAAGAAGATACGAAGCTATAGATATAGAGAGTTCCTACACACTTACACGCCATCAGACTGTACAATTCCTAAGAGTACCTAAATCTTTTATCCTTTTTGAGAACAAAATACCTTTAAGATCATTATTAATTAAAAATGAAATGTTGTTGAAATGGCTGGACCGATTCGACTATTTGAAGTAAGTATTAAAATTAAAAAAAAAAACCGGGATCTTTTCTAATTCGAGAAAAACTAAACATAAAGGGACTTATGGGTTTATTTTATGAACTATTTAAAGGACAGGACACCGTCTATCGGGTCAGCTGGTAGTAGTGTTACTGCTGTGTGCTACTTATCTCAGGGTTTGGGAGTGGGACCAGAAGTTTTCGGTTATGATGCGAAAACGGACTTGATAGCTGACATTCTTAAAAAAAAAAACTAGTTTCAACCCGGCAACCATTCATTTAATCGCTATCGCTTCGCTTTATCGTGCACTGTGCAACAAATTCCGAATATTTAGCTGACACCTCGTCTTTTATGTAGTGCAGCACTATTGCTTCTATTGAATATTTCATTATTTACAGAAATAACCATTTTAAACACGGATTTGTAGACATAATGGGTGGCCACGCACATGACGAAATAATGGACGTTGTACTTACGGCATCTGATATAATCGTGCTCATATTACTTGTGATTATGCTCTTCTTTGCGGGAATATATATTCTGAAGCGGCTGAGAAGACAGTGTATTAAGTGCATCCAGAAAGAGATACAGAAGGAGATTAATTCTGCGGCCGCCGCGCACGCGCAAACTGTGAAGGTTGTTAGTCTTTAGTGAAATATATGGGTAATGTAAGTTGATTTGCGTTTTATTTCTATTCATTAAATGCATTCCGTGTAAAAAAAACCGGGAATTGTTCAATAAAACCCAAAAAAGTAATTTATTCGTCAATTTTGTGGCCTGCAATGTAGGCCCCTTCGCTTGCTATACAACTACGTCAGCGCTTGAGCCAGTCCTCCATACATTTTTGGTAAGCTTGGTTGAGGTATGGTCGAAACTCCTTCAGCGAATTGTCTTCAAGCTTCAATCGACTCGAAATGTCTTTCTCAAATGAAATGGTAATTTTAGCCTCGGGAGCAGGAAAAAGTCAGACGGAGCCATATCAGGTGAGTACGGCGCTTGGTCGGTGACATTCGTCGAGTTTTTGGCTAAAAACTCTTGCACAAGATGGCTTTGTGTGATGGTGCATTATCATGGTGCAAAATCCATGAATTGGCGTTCATCAAATCTGGCCGATTACGGTGGATGTTCTCTCGCAAACGCCTAAATAATACTCCTTATTCACCATTTCTATGTTCTGCAACATTTTCAGTGATTCGACACAGGAAATTTCGTTTGATACGCAAAACTTAAAATGCAAACTCTTTCTCAAACAAATGTTTCCATAGTAAAATCGCAGAGCACTTAAAACAATGAAATCCAAAAAGCCTGCTGTAATTACACTGAGATAGCCCTCAAATTTCACTCGGTAACTCACTACAGAGTGTAACCAAGTTATAGAAAAAACCGGCCAAGTGCGTGTCGGACCCCGCACAATGAAGGGTTCCGTAGCTGGGATGAACTTATCTCAAGAACAAACTTAACATTGTAGTTGAAAAACATGTTCTCCCATACAAAATGTATGGTAGAACATGTTTTTTCAACTGCAAATTTATGTTGGTCGATGATTACTCGTTAACTAGTAGAGCCTACTTAGCTGTGATAGTTTTCCTTTTAATTTCGTTATATATACTACTGCTGTGAATTTTCCCACATATCCAGAACTTACCGTTTAGCTGGCAGGCAGCTTGTTGACACTTGACTCTGACAAAAATTAGCACTTTAAAGCTTAATAGTTCGCAGAAGGATTCTTCAATCCAAAAATGGTGTTAACAAGCTCACAATATTTTTGAACGAGCTTTCTAACGATACCCCACACCATCGGACAGACGAAAAAAAAATTTGATATCCCAACTTTACTTCATGTAAAGTGGGGATATCTTTTTTTTTTTCGTCGGGGAGGTACCCAAAAAAAAAAAACATGATTTTATTTTACCACTTTGTCGGCGTTATTAGTATGTATACTCATGCCAAATTACAGCTTTCTAGTACTAACAGTCTCTGCGCTAAGCCGGGGACAGACAGACAGACAAACAGACAGACAGACAAACAGACACACAGACGGACATGGCGAAACTATAAGGGTTCCTTGTTTACTACGGAACCCTAAAAAATGGTCGATATGTTTGCCGCGCGTTCTGTTATTTATGAATTTCCGGTACTTTTTACACAATAGTTTCCGTGAAAAGCTGTGGAAACAGTCTGACGGTGTTATTTTAACGTGTACTTACTTATTGGACGATGTAGTAGTAGATGTGTGACCTCAAGTACAACTCAGCTAGTAAAATAATATGACACGTTCATAAGTTTAGTGTAGGAAGAACCTAACTAAGTATAAACACATATGAGGCCATCTTTTAAGTTTAATAGGCTATTGATTGGTCGTTTATAAACTAATAGGACCTGAATATAAAACATACCTATCCTATATGTTGGAACTTGGGACACACGCGTCTCATATGGCCCGTATCTCACAAATAATTTGACGACAAGAAAAATATTAATTTAAATAGTAAAGAAATTAAAGATGATGGGGGTTTTAAATCAAATCAAATCAAACGATTATTTTCGAGAAATACATTGTAAATACATTGTTAAAGTATCAAATGCGTGAGTGCGTAGTGATTAATTTGGAAAAGGAGAACGTAGCTGATGAAATAAGTAAGTATATAATATGGTGGTGCATACGAGCTCTTTGCTCTTTACCTACTGAACATTTGTCTATGTGGTAGTTAATAACATAGGCATGACGTGTCTCATTATGAATGGCTCTGAACGAGTGATGTACAACAAATATGTAGGTATCTACATACTTGCAACAGTAATACTGTAGTTTGTCTGCATATGCTATTCGTTGTTAGTTGAAAATTCTTATTATTATTATGATTGAATGAAAATGTTCATTTTTTGGACATGAACAGTTATCCATTATGTTGAATACAATACAATAACCAACAATAACAGTACACAGTAACAATGGAGATTGCGCGATGCGGTGCGCGCGCGCAGATGTCATGAGCGCTCCCAACTACACCTGGAGGTCAACGATACTGGGTTAATATTGGCATTCAGTCATTATTATTAATGTTTCAAATAATTGATTGAAATCTCTTAAAATATCGACGTTAACAATGTTTTGCGTTAGCAATAGTGGTGTTCAATTAGCGGGAAAGAAATTGGCAATTCAAATAATTTTGGCTGAAAAGAACAGAAATTGCTTTATTCGCATATGTTACATAATATTTCCACACTTTATAAAACTATAATGAAGGAATTATAAAGTCTATTTACTCATAAACCTATCATCAGTTCATCACAGACCCAGCAGAGCGAGCTCTAATAAATCATGGCCACACAACCAAATCCGCGAGTAAGAGTTACTTACTAATAAAAATCTTTCAGCGGATTCAATGATCGTAACAATAAAAATCGATGTCAGCACCAACGTATTTTAGCATCTGTCGGTAGCAGCCGCCAGTGACATGTGTGAGTAAAACAACCCACCAACTACCCCTCGTAGATGAGGGGCGAGAGTTCCACCACCAGGTGAGCCAGCACAGTTGCTGTGCATATGTAGCCACGTGTGGGGAACCCCTTTACAGGTGCCCGACATCAATGGGCCATTGTTGCCCACTCCATTGACAAATGTTTGGCATTTGGCGCGCAATTTTGGCGGGATTACCGCGCGCACAAAAGGGTTGTTTACTCTGACGGGTCAACGAGGTTTAGTTGTCTGTTGACGAGTGGAGATATTGGTTACAAACTTTGTGTGTGACACTTTTGGGCTCTTGACGATTTATCATAGGGTGTAAGTAAAGTTTTTCCAATATCCAATAATAAGTTTAATTCCCCTATTTTATTAAACACACAGATGTCTTGATGTTTTTTATACTGTTTTGGCCATTGAGCTTTACCAACCCTATAATGCAAATTTCCCTTTTCAAGAATCGGTTCTTTCTTATAAACATTGTCCCCTAAGCCAACTGGCACGATTCCCATGATTAAGATTCCTTGAGGAACCCCTCGCACAGGTGTCCCTTGATTAAGGTCAAGGTGTTCCCAGCGAGACGGGTCAGTGGCCACGTCTTCGACAGACCGTCAGACCATGGATGACCGTTGCTATTTAATATGCGAAGATTTCTTCTTCACTATTCAAAGTGGGAAGGTAAACAATTGTGCATCTGGTTAATTTGGTGCTGACTGTGGCGTCTGGGAAAGATCGCATGATCTCGTAAATGCCCCTTTCATTTAATAGCTTTTGCAAATATATTTCAGTATGTTTAAAACGGGTAGGTACCTATGTTAGTCTTGTTCAATTACTTGGCGCACTCAAACAAATTATGTCAGTAGAAAATTCAGCTTTCTTAGACCGTTCCAGAATTCCACGGAAGTTTACAAATGATCCAAAGTCCATCTACAAAATAAGACCAATAATCCACAATTATTTGCTATTGGACCCCCTGTTTCTCTAATACAGTCGCAATACATGGCACGCAGCACAACGTAACATCCTGTGCAGGATTACCAGTCACTATCCAGTCGCCAGTCGCCACAACTACTACTTCCTCATTAGCAGCCAGTAGTCGCCGCTTCCGGTAACATCGTACGACAAATAACTCAGTTTACATGCTAACTGAGTTTAACTGTGTTGTAAGTAATAAGTATCTTGTCATTCTTATAGTCAAGTTATCCAGTTTTAGAAGAGTTTGACTAAAATGTTCTAAATCTAGAATTAAATAATGATGAATGTCTTCATGTAATTCTTGTGCTATTTGCATTATCTATTTAATAGTCCTCTTCGTAATTTATAATGTTACCAAATTGTAAACAAGTAACCATGTTTCCTAAATACAGAATAAGGTTACATGCCAAATAAGAATATACACAAAGTAATTAAAATGTGGGTTTTATAATCTATCAAGTTCATATTCGGAGTTCGTTAATTTGTTTATTACTTAGACAGCCAATCAAGTTGGCAGAGTGCCCATATACGATATGTTATACTGTGGTATAAAAGTGGAAACATATGCGTTCACTGCCATATTTCGCAATACGCTATTAACAATGACCTCAATCGTTAGAAATTTACGTAATAACAACAACAATGTGCTTTTACATCGAAACGATTTACGATCAAAGTACGCGCGTGACCATAGGAATCGTGAGCCAGGTGCGCGCGCCGCGACACCTAATTGGCGCATACCGAGACGCCTTCGTGTAATTGGACGTCATTTACAGAAATTGTTCGCTGATTGGCCGATATAAATGTCATGTGACCCTCCACACTTGCCGTTAAGAAATTAATATTCGAACTCGATATCTTAATTTCAAATTTGGAATAAATAACACAACACTTGTAGGGACTTCGGTAAGCGATTTATAATAGCACCCTCAACATCTAACAGTTGGAGAAAATCAGTTACCCGTTGTGTCGTGGTTAGACACCGTGATTCCTGTGATTCACTTTTTCAACTCTCGCCGGTCATTCACCAAAACGCATCAGAGCAAAACGAAGAATTATGAATAAAAAGGTGCGTCGAGGAATCACGCTGTGTAGACACCCTAGTCGAAGGAAACGACTTGAATATAAGCACAGTAAGGAGCTGGTCGGTAATGTAACGTTGCAATTGGGCGAAGACGTCTGCAGATACTGAGGTAATGAACGGTCACCCCTCGCAGGAAGTCCAATTTGTGTGATTACTGTACTGATGTCGTGAGCGAGATTTACTGTGCCGCGTAAGTGCACATTACATGTCATTGTTCCTGGTATAATTTAATTTCAAGTAACTGTTTTGAATGTTGGATTATACTTGTAATTGAGTTGTTTTAAGATCAGCCTGTATTGTGTGTAATTTCTGAGCATGTACATTTGTGGAGCATGGACACCTCCATGCTCCACAAACGTACATGCTCAGAAATTAGAAATATAAATAGGAATATAATAAAAATAGGAAAGAAATATAAGTAGGATTACCTAACTACTATAAATCAGTATCATGCACACACACAATACCAGCTTACCATTAACGGTAATGCTGAGTAACTATGCGAGGAACAATCCAAAGTAATTGATTAGGATGTTCTATCGTACTTAATATAGAGGATATTGCGATTGGTATTATCACAATACAGTACAAATGATCGATTGCGCGATTATCTGCGTTTTCACTATTACAGTCATGATACTTAACTGTATCTTGAAAACCCAAATACGGAACATTTATATTCCACACAAAGTTAATATTTTTAACAAACTTCTAACATTCTACACGTCTAACAAACTCTTTATAAGACAATAACGCAACCAACATATAACCATAAAGGTTACAACAATTATTATCCTTTTTACAGGAACCTACATCACAAGAAAAATAACATAAATCTATTTAAAAAAGGAACTTCATAAGGAACTGCGGTCAGTGCTCACAACGACTTGTGTACTTGTGTCTATAAGCAAAAAGCATAACGCACCCTCTTACAAGTCGGTCACGGGGTGAGCACATTGATTGCTGTATGCTCCTTCAACTCCTGCGCAGTGCTGCTTCGATGCGCTCTGCCAGCTCAGACGGAACCGAAGGTAGATTGTAACCGACGATGATTTAATCGCCCTTATTATTGTTTGAAGTTACTTTATGTTGCTGTTTAAAGTTATGTGTGGTGGATGGCTGAACAGATTTTAATGAAATGATAACAGAAGAGTTAATAAAATGTTTACGGTATACTTACATATGTTTTTCTTTTCAGGATTTTTGGTGAGATGACATGTTTATTATTTTGCGTCGCAATCATTTAATTTTATTATTTTCAGGGCGCAGACATCTACCTACATGCAAATAAAACAAACTTCAAACTACAAAATAAATAAGATAACCTGTACCACATACCGCAATATTATTTCCCAAACTTCAAAGGTTCTTCGAAATGTAGTAGCAGTTACAAAAACCCACACAAAACAATTTTATTGTAGCTTTGATGTGGTCTCTTTTACACTATACTATTTTAGTGGTTATGGTATTATGTTTTCTATCACGCCTCATGCAGACCGGCGCGATATCGCGGGCGCGCCAGGCAGCGCGACCCTTGTCGCTCACTTATTCACACAAAACAAAAGTAAGTCATATACCACGCCTGAGTACCTCCATAGTAGCATTCCCACGACCTTGTTCAGGGGTACCATTAGAAGGATATCCTCTTCCCACCTGACCATGACATCGACTCCTCAAAACGCTCGATTTGTGGCACCATTCAACCGTGTAATTGACTTGTTGTTTATACATTATTCCACAAAAGTGAATCCACTTGTTTTATTTTTCGATTAATAAGCATACTTCGACAGTGCGTTGGAAAATAAAACAAAACCGTTTGATGGCACCACTTTCTAGCTACGATGTAGCAGTTAGTGGTTGTAACAGTATTAGATGTGAATGTACTACAATGTCATAGTTTGTTAGCATGTAAACATGTTGTTATTTCATGTTAAACTAAGTTTAACTGATTCAACCGTTAGATAGATACTTCAAATGCCTGTTCAAACATCGTTACAGATACAATCGAACCACATAAAAGTAAAACGCCCACCAAAAGCTATGCATGATCTGCTGTAATTCGAAACACACATGTTTTTCCGCAGTTAAAACAGTTCGATCAGACGTCAGACCGAGTCAATGTATTTTCAGAACAAATAAATAGTGTTTAAACTGTGAAGCTATGGAAATTAAGCGTGGACACATGCGTGGACCGCGCCTGCTCCGTGAAAATCGTTTGTACTAAGTTCCAAGCATGTATTAATAGGTAACAATACACAGATCGCGGCTGCGTGCGCTGCGTGTGGCCGAAGCTTTATTCTCCAGATGAAAAGTAAAGGCTTTTGTGAATGTTCGTGATGTTTATAGCCATTTCCATTGTTTGTGACTTGGTCTGTGTCTTTTAAAGGGTAATTAGACCACACAACTAACGCGCCTTTAAAACCTACCCGGAGGACTATTTTTATAAAAACCTGTGCAGAATTCCAGGAATAAAAAGTTTGTAATTTGATTACTTTATAATCGTTAACGCGAAATTCTGAATGTCGGTACATCAATATGATGACGATAAAAATGTTCGCACTAATAAGTTTCAGGTGCACAATATTTATAACACGATTGCTCAAAGTTAGCGGCGCGCGGCGGCCATTAAAATCACGTTATAAGGTAATTACTCGTGTCTAGAGGTATACGTACTTAAATGAGTTCGTGATGAGACATTAATCTTGTTGCAAGAGTTTGGGAAACCTTGTTGTGAAACGTATTAATCATTATGGTGATTTTGTGTTCCTATTTTGTCTGCTGGAGTTATTAGAGGCTGTGCTAAAGGCCGGTTCCTAATACAGATTGGAACAGATGCTTTATTTTGTAAGCAAGAAAAAAAATGTTTTTGGTATAGCCTATGGCCGCGTCCTATTTAAAAACGATCGTCGCGTGCATAATCATGTCACTTTTTATTCGGAAAATCGGAAAGCGCCCTCTGTCGACGCGACCACGCGTTCAGGTTCACCGAACAAAAAGTTCGGACAATTGTGTATTCGCGCGACGATCGGTTTTAAATAGCCAGCGGGATAAGGTCGCGGCCTAACACACTTTTTGTCATGTATTCGCGCTCTTTTATATGAATATTACATGATAGTCGTGAGATCAATCAAGTCGCGATTTACCTGAAAATGTATACAAGCGATCATATCGAGCGCGTACTCGCGCGACGATCGCGTTTCGTTAGGACGCGGGGTAACTATAAACTATAATGATATTTATAAACCGAACTTTTTTAAAGAATTAAAGGTTATCTCTGCCAATTTATGAAGAATTCAAGGGGACAACGTAGATTCTAAATTGCCTACGCGCGACGATACGACTAAAAGAGCCTGTGTGTAACCATCATAGCCTTAAAAAAATACACGTCAAGTATGCTTAAGAAACTAGCAACCTAGTAACAAGTATTCTTAGAAAACCCATGTAGGTGGGAAACCAATTAAATGCTTTAAGTTAGATCAGTAATTATAAAAAAAGTAGTAGTAGTCATAATGGCGGCATAGGTATTTAATGGCACCAAGATCGGATATTTTAACGAAATGAATCACAGTAAAAAAAGTTATGACAGTTCCTGCCGGACCTGAACCTGATATGTAACTTTCTTATGTACATATGTAGGGTGACCAACCGTGTGGAAAATGGAAATTCACACACAGTATCTGTAGGTTTAATGATCAGAATAGGTACCAGCGTATTCCTAGGCCAACACTGTCATCAACACTCTCATCATCAAGATATTTAGCTAACAAATCCGACTAATATCTGATGCAATATCGTTGTTTTCTATGCAATTGTTTGTAAGATAGAGAGTAAGGAACAACAAATTAAAATCAATACTTCCTAGTAGCACAGAAAACTGGTTGAACAGATTTGAATAATCAAATCCGCGCAAGCGCCGCCAAAGCGCGGGCGCCGCTTCACCTACGCGCCTTCCCAAAGTGTTAATTCCTTCCTACATCCTTGCGTCTATACCTACCTTTATAGTCAGTAGACTACCAACTTAGTTATACCTATCTCAGTTTCAGTGGAGTCTCCGCTGCGATTACAGTCTCGGTGGTGGTGCCCGTCACCTGCGCAGCTTCCCACGGTGACTTAATAGTTGCACCATTCACCTCCCACTTCTGTCACCTTTGGTCATTGACCGTACCTAAGTTATATCTTCGTTTCAGTGGAGTATGGTCACCGCTGTGATTACAGTCTAGGTATACATAAGGTGGAGGCGCCCGTCACCTGCGCAGCTTCCCACGGTGACTCATACATCCTTGCGGTCTCCACACTACACTATCCTTCCTCCCGCGGTTGCGCTTGCGGTTTTTCAACGGATTCACCTGTGAAATCATGATAATTATGTACTTATGTAGATTGCCTCTGTCGTACCCTATATTTATTAGGGGGTAGGTACCCCGTAAAAGAATCAATTTAGTAGATATGTCAAATAATATATCAACTATCAATGGATAATTTTATTGGAAGGTACGACATTCTTTAGACGTTTGCATTTCCAAATCATTATTGAAATTAGTGTGATTACATTTTCTTTTGTGATGTGGCTAATTTAATAAATACCGATCACCCAGTATATTTCCAATAGTACAATCATTTACTCAGCTATCTTGCTAAATAGTTGTTTGTACTTAATTATTGTCATTAATCGGAACAGTATACGACAGTAAGAATGTACTTAAGTAGACGTGTCACTTAGCGCACATCACGGAGGAGGAGATAAACAAAAAGTATTATTTTATAATTCCTCGCGTACAAGATACACCTGCGTAATGTTCCCACGATATCTTCTGTTTAATTGGTAATCACAGGAATTATCTATCTTTCTGTCTTTACGTAAGCATTGATTTGTGAGACAATGAGCTTTTGTTGTCAATTGTTTGTTTAATATAACTGTTAATTTACGTCATCATGGTGTTTAATGTGGAGTTGTCATGAGGAGGTTTAAAGATCACTGCTTGTGTAACAATCTGCGCTGTAGAACAGCTAGCACAAGATTTTTATTATCTTAGAGACATAAGTATGTAAACTTGTTTCCCCCTATGTGGTGGAGAAATAATCATTATTATTATTATTGCCCCCAGTTCTTTTTCTAAACTAAAATCCTTATAACATCAGCTATCTGCCAGTGAACATCCCGTCAAAATCTGTCTAGCCGATTCGAAGATTTGCCTGAACAAACAGACAGACAATTTGTTTTTATTTTTTTATTTTTATTATAAGTACCGTATATACTTTGTTATGCATTCAGTTGACATTACAAACAGACAGTTTTTTTATGTTTAAATGTCGACGATTTTGTCATAATATTATGTATGTATAGTACCCACCTATATCCGACAAAGTAGCCACCAAGCTCTGGCGATGGAGCCGAATATATGATTGTATGAGGAGTACAGTGTCTGTGAAGGATGGTTGCTTCAATTTTCCAGAGCTCTTCAGCTGATTTTTCAGTTAGTGTTTTCCACAAAATTAACCCCAGTTTTTACCCGACTACGGCGAAGCAAAAAGGAGGGTTATGATTTTGACCGGGGTGTATTGTATGTTCATTTGTTCCCTCATAACTTCTAAACTACTCAACATAATTTGACAAATGGGGTATCGTTAGAAGCGTCGCGGTTGTCCGATGGTTATAGGCTATGTGACGTTTTACACATTAAATTGAATATGGCGCCCACTAGAGGACAAAAAGTCATGAACTAAAAAAAAGGTTTCTTAATGGTGTCATATTGGGTATCAAAAGGAAGGGCTTAATTAGCACATTTCAAAAAAATATATATTATAGCCCCAAAATAATTTAAATAAAAATAAAAGTAATATAAACTAAAACCCAACTACGGCAAAAGTCAACTAAAAAGGTGCTTAAATAAATCGAATAGATTACGTGTGAATCCGGATTTTTAATTTGTCTGTCTGTGATGACTTGATTATACCTTTTAGTTGACTTTTGCCGTAGTTGGATTTTAGTTTTTATTACTTTTTAACTATGGAGTCAAACAATGGTTCTGGTACATCCAAACAGTTTACAAGCAGTGTTTCACCTGTACCTACATAATTATGTGGTAGGTTACCAACCAGTCGTTATTAGTGGCATTGCTAACTAACAAGTACAACATATCTCTTACTTCATCAAGAATCTTACATACATAATTATGGGAACTTAGATATCAAACTGGATGTGTAATGTAATGATACTCTGTGTAAATGATCTTAATCTGTCCCTATCATTACAAGAAAAACGAGTGATTATGAAAATTCTGTGAAAAATACAGCGGCGACAAAAGACGACAATATTTCAGTTTTTTTAAATATTAATATTATTGAATTAAAAATATATACTGGGTGTAATTTTAATCACCGTTTTCCTCTTAAGGGGTCATTGTACTCATCATTATGAACAACTTTTACTATGGGACCAAACCTGAAATCGTGAAAAAAAAATCTGCTGTTCCCTACATTTATGTTCGCATAACTCGTCAAAATGTAGGGAACAGCTGATTTCTTTTTCACGATTTCAGGTTTGGTCCCATAGTAAAAGTTGTTCATAATGATGAGTACAATGACCCCTTAAGAGGAAAACGGTGATTAAAATTACACCCTGTATAATTATAGCAAAAAAATTATTTAAAACTAGCTTTTGGTCGCGGCTTTGCCCTCGTGTATGTTGAATGAGTCATGTCGTTCACCGGGATATAAAGTATCGTTTGTATTAATCCAGGTTATAAACTATCTGTGTGCCAAATTTATCCGTTCAGCCGTTTTTGTGTGATTGGATAGAAGGATCCGAATAAAAGTAAAATAAAAAGAATGATTAACTCTTAGCTATTTTAGAAATGCTGAAATAAAATTTATCGTGTAATTTTATGTGACGTGTAAAAGTAGCAGTCTTAATCAACTTTTTGTCGCTGACCGTAATTATCTAAATACTGCGCAACATATTTCTTGTGCTTCCGAAATTAAATCTTGAATCTACTCTGTTACATGGACAATGTTGAGCTGTGTCTAGCAGATACCCAAATAATCAGGAAAAAAATATTTAAAATCGTTAACACGACTAAACCTCTCAGCAAGCAAAACTATACACCCTGCAAGTAAACAAACCATAGAAAAACTCACGACACCCAACGATAAAAATACTTATAAATAGATATACGTATAATAACTCCAGTATAATACGATCGTAATAAATAATCATGGCTACTAGTACCAGGTACAGGAGCTGGTAGTGATTTCCTGAGGCTAAGCGAAGCCCGCACCTGTCCGGCGTTCCCACACGTCTGTTACACAATGAGCAAGTTTTTTATCCGTTCGCGATGTTTTTATACGAGTGAGGATGTGGCTAATATTGAGGCATTGAGGTTCAATACTCAATATCTTTATTGCTTTACCATAATACGTACTTAGGTGGTAACTTTATAATTTAGATCAATATGGACTCTGTAGGGCACAGCAAAAGGGTAGGAGACAGATAGCCCTGTTAAAGAGATCATTAAGTTGTTCTAAGACTTATTTTTTATTTATGTATTATTTTATCTTTATTATTATTGCTAATTTATTAAATTAATATTTTTGTTATATTTATTAATTATTCCCTTTATTTCATTAACATACATATATTTTACATTTTTAAATATGATATAAAAATTACGAAAACATTTAAAAATATATTTTATTTTTATTATATTGTTTATTCATTATTGCCGTATCATTAATATATCGTAAACATACCTTTATATTGCGTGATTATCGTTAATTATTGTTATCAATTTGTATTATTAAGTATATTATTTATTATTATATTAGAAATTTCCTTAAATTAATAGTTATAAGATTCACGACAACAACCGAGTAAAGCGCTGTTTACAATATAGTATGTTAGGTGTTTTTCTCTGTTTATTATAGCTGCGGAAGTTTTGGTGACAGAGAGTGTCCAAGTCATCATCATTTGCCCAGCCTTTACCCAGCTATGTTGGGTTCGGCTTAATTTTAGCCATTTCACATAAGTACGTGTAGATTATTTAGTTCAATTGTCGAAATGTCTCCCTGCACTATATTTTCATGGCCACTTTCCATTATTAAATAAATAATAATCAAATCGAATCAGAGGTAGGTACTACACTTGGTACTATTATATATTCTGTGTTACCACCACTACCACTTTCCAATCCTCAACAATATTAGTACCTACATTCATAAGTAAAACCAAATATCTTAAATCGCTGCTGTTGAATCGAAATGCAAATTGACTAACAACAAAATAATCAGAAGCTTATTAGCTAAAAGCTCCACTTTAACTGACGACAAAATTAATATGCTTAGCTCGTAAAATGATCAACAATCGACCTATAATTAGGTACGTCGCAGGCGCAGTATACAAATGATTATGCGCCGCGATATAATTGTGATTGGAAATTATTCCATCAGTTCGTCTCAATGATTCACGGCGCGTAGATGGCGACGGTTCCTTACACCTGTTCAAGATTCTCACGATCAATGGATCTGGAGATTATGGCCCTGCTCTGTCCAACTTAACCACTTAATGTAATGGTGGCAGGCTGTATCGTCACGTTCGTTTTACAATTTGTCTGGGAGGATGAACATTCAGGTATCTGTTATAGTATAGCTGGCCATAAAGAAAATAAAAAATAAGATGCCATGAATTAATTGTTTTACTTTGCAGTCGCATACTGCATCCAATTTTTCCAATTAATTCCAATTTTTAGGCCAAAATATTTTTTTTTGCTAAAAGTCTTACGAAATCTAAACACTCAACTAGAAATGTAACCGCTTACTTCCTCAATTTTCGTTCCTACGGCACAGGTGCATATATTGCGTCGGTACATAATGACACAGCATTCCTAAATTAAACAAGCACCTATAAATGAGTCATTTGCTATAGATGTAGGTGTTGCTAATGTTGCTGTGCACGAAACTCAATCATATTCACATTATCTAAACCAGTATAACAATCTGAACAATCATTTAGACCGACCGGATCGATAACAAGGTATCAAATAGTCGATAATGCATTCAGCAGTGACAAGCGGATTTATTATCAAAAGCTCTATAGACTAATTTGCTCCGTCAGATAGATGGAGTACTTTGTAATTGATTTTCATGGTACAGGCAGTACAATGTCGCTCATCACGACATAATTAAAGACTCAACTCGCCCGTTATTTGCTCGACTCGGTCGCAAATGAGTTTTTGCGACGCTATCAATGCGTGAAGCTCACTTAAAAGTTAATTACCTACACTTCATGAGAATAATCTGATTATGCCCGCTTCGAGTTGTAACCATTTATTTTCTTACAAGCGCAAATGTAAATTATACTTAATTTTGCTATATTTTTTCTTAAGGCGGCCGCGAACCTGTAAATGTAATGAGTACCTGCAAATGTAATGTGCATTTTTTATAAATATCTTGTCATCTTTAAAGTGTTGTGATGGTGACTGCTTCCAGCGAAAGGGAGCAGTTATTACGTGTAAATGGAGATTTTATTACTTTCTGAAATCTCCGAATGCTACCGAGTACCGACCGATTTGCCACCGAACTGACTGGTTCAACTTGCAGAAGTGGTCCAATTTTATTTCTTAATAAACGCCAATCATTTCCAATGTGAGAAAGTAGAGCACAGGTAACCACCGCATTTGGTTGGATTCAAAGAGCAACATTGCATTGCTGCCCTAGGTTGATTCAAAAATCGAAGATTTTGCTGTATTTTCTCAAAACGTCAAGAATTTTAAATTCGGAGAATGACAAAGTTGAACACAATTTTATCCGACAACTCAAAGTCAAGACTGAAGCCGAGGCGCCCGCGCTGCTCGCTGGACAAACAACGCAACCTTGAGACGCAGACACAGCTCAACTTGTTCGAACTTGAGCCCGCAATTGGATAAGCACTTTAACGACATTGTCCTTTTGTCGCGGTGAGATGCGGTGCAGGTGCACGTGACGTCACCCGGCCATGAGAATATCCCGCGACTTGCCATTCTCACGCCTCCGCAGGACGACAATCGCGAAACCAGTTCCTCCATTAAAAGTGCCGTTAATGTAACTGCATGCTCGTTTTAGCGGACCTGACCGACCGATACTTACAGATCATTTGAACAGGCTTCACTGATAGGCTTAATGTTTCCACCCACATTGCCATAAAGGACTCGTAGAGGAAACATTAAAGTTAAACCTTAGATAGTAAAATTGAATCTCAATATCGACTACTACTAGCTACAAAGTGCTATCGACCCATAACTGATCATTATCACAAAAGATTCACAGCCATTTGGAATTAAAATGAAAGAATCCAAATGTAATGGAATTATAATTTCACATGATAGAGGAAGCGTGTCCGGGCTTTGATTGCAATTACAAAGTCAAATCAATAATGAAACAAAGTCACCCTTGTTCAATACGGAAATTACCATAAAATCAGTCCCACGGCCGCTCCAATTGTTTGTGGGGGTGTCGCCGTGTGAATGGCCGGCCGGAAGCCGCGGTGATGCGTGAAAACTATTCTAATTCCGAAATAGTGGAGCATTGCTTTGTCTTATGTGCACGATGCGTTTCCAATGTGAATGGGAAAATAAACATGAATGGTGGCCACTCACATACATTTACAGAAGTA
This sequence comes from Eupsilia transversa, assembly GCA_914767815.1. Lineage (NCBI taxonomy): Eukaryota > Metazoa > Arthropoda > Insecta > Lepidoptera > Noctuidae > Eupsilia > Eupsilia transversa. The sequence continues at coordinate 6,030,375 of OU611886.1, read as the reverse complement.
CACTTTGTAGTTTGAATGAGTTCCAGCAGTAAAGTTAACATTGTCTCATTATAATCTGCCTAGCCTTCTCCCAACTATATTGGGATCCGCTTCCAGTATAGCCGGATGCAGCTAACATTGTCTATCGCAAAATAATGATCATTTGATACCGCATGTATTACTTTTCGTTTTTACTACCTACAAACTTATAATCGCAGTTTTATAGCTATCTTAAAAAGTTTAAATACACAGCCATTATTTCGCTCACTATTCTTATTGGCATCTCATAAGCCCGGTATTGCTCAGGTGGAATAAATCGATTAACGGGCATCAACAATGCGCAGGCGCAGCCTTTAGAACAATGATTGCATCGAATCGTTTAATTGGTTACGACTTTCGTTTGATATGTGAAACCGAGTTGGTCTGCGAATCGTCTTGACATGTTTATTGATATTTTATAGTCAATTCCAAGTTATGTGTGTTCTGACCTATTTGCTTTTGTATGGCGTCTGTTGCTTGCTTTGCTTTGTTCTTGATACCCCTGCCAGTTCCTCTGAGGTTGAGGATGGAAGGGTGAAGCACGCTTCCACCTTATACCTGATCATCACTTTAGGTTAGATGCAGGCCAACAGCTTCCCCGTTGTGGCAAAAAAAAATAAAAAAGACTATAATGTTCTACTGGGCAGTTTAGTGCAATAGGTATCATGGGATTGCTGCTTTTCATTGTTTTGTTTATTAACAAACAAAACAGCCTCTCTTGCTATGATTTACAAAAAGGAATTGCTAAAGAAAAAACATAAGTTTGTTTCGGAGAGATTCGTAACCGACTTAGGGCGAATTTCACCAAAGAAAACTGAACGCGATCAGCACATAAACCACGTTTAAGAGCTGTTAGTGTCATTATTTTCTTTGTAATATTGACACTGATCGCTCTTGAACTCGGTTTAGATGTGCTGAACGCGTTCAGTTTTATTGGTGAAATTAGCCCTTAGTCTTATTGGAAGTGATACGTATATGGTGCAAAATAAGGTCGAAAAGAAAAAAAGGTGCAAAATTACATAGCGGCTTTTATGCCAACTACAAAGCGGTTTAGCAGTATTGTTTCGCGATGCATCACAAAATTATCACGGCATGCGTCTGAGCATATCAAGTGTAGGACGTAGAGAGAGCGGGTAATCCTATCCGGCGTCAGGCGGTAACCGAACCGCGGCCCTCACGCTCCGAGCACATGTCTTGGCGCGAGCTGCGCTCTGCTGGACAGACGGACAGACCGCCGAGACCTCGACAGCAAGTACTTGAGTTGGTGTCAAGTGATAGCAAATCTTGAGCACACCTTGACCAATATTTAATGTTTTTGGACTTATTTTAAGACTGTCCGCCACTTGAGTGGCGGCTTTAAGGTGCAATACTTACACAGCTGCACAGTTTAAGGTGAAACTGAACCTATAGTAGGTATGTGTCGGTTTTGTAATTCAGTGAAATCTGTATAATCAATTAAACGGTTGTCTGCGGTCTTGTCGAGCTTCGTGAGTAATTTGATTTTATCTATCATCTACTTATTCATGTTATTAGGACATCTACAGGGTGTCTTAAACGTAGTGGTCCAAAGTCAAATCAGGTAAAGCGAAGGGGTCCACCTACCATTTAAAAAAAACTAGGATTTTCTGAACTGTTCAGAAAATTTCGCTATTATTATTTTCAAGGAATTTACACTTCCACTTGAATTTTTCGACCCTGTGAACGTAATTTTCGACGTCACGAGTTCAAATCTGGAAGATACCTAGCAAGGTATCATCCAGCCAGATTTGAACTAAAAGTGTAAAATTTCTTGAAAATAATAATAGCTTTTTCTGAACTGATCAGAATATCCCAGTTTTTAATTTTTTTTTATGATAGGTCTACCCCTTCGCTTTACCTCATTTGCTTTTGGACCACTACGTTTGAGACACCCTGTATATTCTAAATAAATATCATGATAAGCCTATTTTATTTAACTACGAATTTACAATAAATTCTCACTTGTTTATCAAATAAACACACGAGAGGAGGACAAGCGTTCGACGTTCAACACGTCTTTGGCAGTCAAATGAAAATAACACATGTTCGCAATCAGTTAATTCAATTTATCTTACATCACGAACAGTCGCACTTAGGTATAGGTACGAACAGATTTATCGTGGTTTTATTGATGCAAATGCAGGCATTTAAATAAATTATGACGGGCGCCCCGTCTAGACGGACTTCGACACTAGCTATGGGCCTTTCAATTCAAAGTTTCAATTTGATGTAGAATTTAACTAAGAATTTCTTGCCGTATTACGTTAGTCGAAGCTTTTCAGCTTAGTTTGATTTGCCTTTTCATCAACAATTATTTTATTTTGAGTTTCCACATATTTCATCACTTACCGAAGCAATGCCAGTTACCACATCATGTAAGGTACTTTATTTCATCGCTTCATACCTGTATTTATTTAAACCAACTTATATTTACAGTTTGCACCACAGTCACACATACAAGTTGTCGGTCAATATCTATTAGTAATTACTCATACAATCATAGATAAGAATAAGTTATAAAATAGACAACAAGACCAGGTAAAATTAGATAAAATTAGATATTTCTTTCAGGTACTACTTCTTTCTTTATCAGTTCTCCCTTTCGCTCAAAGCTGCACATAACCAGCATAAACTCGCTTTTTTCATGTCATGATATACAGACATCGCACAGCCTAATAAACTGCTGGGTCTGGACTAGTCTAAAGGCATTTTAGCACTAAATTTCCTTTTATGTAAAACGAAGGTGAGCAGTTAGCACTTAGGAAGGATTTTTAAAAGTTAGATATTTTTGCCGATGGGATATCTCGGGCACACTTGGCTTGTCTCCTAAAATAATAGAGCATTAATTTCTGTACGCAATCTTGAATAGAATATGAATTCCCAAACATACCAGTTACTTAAACATTCTTAGTAATATCCCTGTCATCGATTTATCGGAACAGATTAGAGCCAATGCACAGTAGCGACCGACCGCGATCGTACTAAATGAATTGGCGATCACATCGACCTATCGATTCCGTCAGTTAACCAGCACGCAAAGTATACAATCGCTTACGTATTTAGTTACACGTCAAACCCTGTAAAATATTGCTTCCTTGTGTTCACGACATTACTCTAAAGTAGACACATTTATCCCAGATAGAAAACATTGCCTACATGTAAGTACCTATAGTCTATTTTTGTTGACTTGTCTGATCAAATAGGTATGGCTTAGTTAGGTACGAAGACTTTGGTGTCTACGAGAATATTAACTGTTAAGATGCAGATTTGTTATGTAATTTATCTGTTACCTATGTGTTTCTAACTTAGTTAAAGAGTCATTTGCGATTGATGCGAAAACTGTGATTTACGTAGCATGTACGGTTACCAGTAAGACATGTAGGTTAGGAAAAATACACTGTACAAGTGTACACTACCTTCATAATACTCTGCGGAATATGGAATATTGCCATAATGAGCAGTGATTCGATAAAATTAATAAATAACATTATAGTTACCGTAGATTACCTACCTATTAAAACTTAATTGTTACGTTGAAGTTGTAAAATTAGTCTCTTAATTAAAAACAGTGTAGTATCCAGACTTTCATTAAATTAGCTAGGTAAACTCCGCACACGTGTTGGATACCAATAGGTATCTAAACATGATAAAACAAAACAAAAAAAAATCTGCTGATTTTTTTTGGTCAACGACCCTAATTGTGTAATGTAGTTACTTACTAGTTTTTTTGTGTAAACTTCCCAGACATACTGGGTATCGATATTTTATCCGTTCTATTATATTTTGGTGAAATTAAATTATTATTATTATCAAACACAAAAAAATGATTTTCTGAACTAATACTTCAAGTAACTACACTACTAGCGGTCGTTGATCCCAGAAAAAGTAACCAAATCTTCTTCTTTTTTGTTTTATCGTGTTTACATAACGACCTTGTATAGGAGAGGTACCTAAGAAATTTTCATTAAAGTTGAAATGAAATGAGTTATGAATTTTGACTCATCTTTATAGCTATATCTCATACGCTCCTGCAAAGTATATGAGGATAATGATAGCAGTATTAACAGTAGTTAATGTTTCAACTTAACGACATAAAGTACTTCCTTATTAAACTGGGCATTTCCTGTGTTTAGTAAACCGGCCTATTACAAGCAGAATTTTGTACGAAGTAATAGCAAATGATAATTATGTAGCGTTTTTTTACACGATTCGACTCGCAAAACGAACGGACCTGATTATTTGTCTATTGACTAAGCGGTGATTGCTGAAATGCTGAGTAAGCCACCACGAATAAGTAGTTACCTATCAAACTATGTAGTTTTTCAATAGGCAAAAAAACTATGGGTAGTGCAAACGGCAGAGCAAGATGTTCAGATAAAACAGAAATGTTTTATGTAACTTAAAAAATATACTAACTATCCACCACATTTTCCACAGATTATGATACTTTTCCAGAAACTTGTACATTAACTTCAGATCGCTCACCTACTTAGGAGAGATCAATTACAAATTAATAACGCCTTTTCAAGTAGGACATTACTCAGTCTAGACTAAACGTACAAAGATTCCATACTAACAAAAGTCGGTCAGAACGCACATTCAGTGTTCATATTAAATAGTATGACAGATAATATTGGCAAATGCACGTACTAAAGTTAATATTAGTATTAAATTTCAATTTCACGATATTGGAGATCGATGGCGACATTACAGTTAATCGCGTAACTCGACGCTCGAGAGTTCAGAAACGCGTTCTGAGCTCCAATTAAATTACGACCTGCAAATAAGTGGTTGGAGAAAAGAACAGTACCGTTCAGTCATATATGGGTTCAATTCGTGATTCGTTAGCGAAGTACTACTTAAAGTATTTTTTTGTGAACTACAACCTGTAAAGTATACGCTTCGGTTTCATTGAAAGCTTCACTTAATTTGTACCGTGATGCGTGTCCCCCTTTAGGCACAGACTCGAGATAAAAACAGTATTGCACAGGCCACTGAACCCTAAAAATCAAGAGCACCGGGTACATTACCGGTGCGTTATAGTAAATTATTGGTTTGCGGTACACTGTACGTGCCGCCGGCGCAGACGCAGCCATAAGCGGTCAACGTAATGATGGCCAATTTCCGAACCGACGCAATTCACCGATAGGTGTTTTATTAACGTTTTGCCGTAGCTTACCGGAGAAAGCTCCATTCCCTTCCAATTTCCACGAACCCTTTACCGGTACTTTTATATTCTTTAGATGGTCCCCATTGTCGTTAAAGATATAGTTAGATGGCGCCGTAAACTCTGCAATAAACTAAATTGAAATTTTTATGGGATTTACGTAAATATTTGATGTTTAGATAAGTCTTACTAAACGAAGTAGTTTAATAAATCGATGTATGGTCACATAAATAAGTTTATTACGAGTTATTGATTTTATAAATCGACCTAAAAATAGTCAAATGTTTTGCTGTACAACTAACGGTGCTTGACCATTACTGAGCATAAACCTTTCTAAGCACGATGCTGCAACTTCTCACATAAAATTAATTCAATAAAGGAATTACACATATTCCGATTTCCAATTTGGTAAAACCGAGCATTAAACGACTACTGAAGTAGCTTTGACCTCTCACCACTTGCTCGTACCACAGTTACCAACAAAAAAAAATACGTCCAAACGAGTTTCTTTTATTTTTATTGGCAATTTGCGATTACACGCTTAATTACAGTAGGTAATAATTAAGATGGGATTGTGAAAGATGGGAACAATTTAGCAATTAAATAGATGCTAGTAGCGGCGCCCGCGCAGCATCAGTGCACGCGATTTACCGTAACATCTTGGTAATATGATTGGGCAAAATACTTTTTGTACATTCACATTCTTGTCCGGACATCTGCAATAATTTGTTACTCCTCGTTTCTGAGATATTTACAGGTGAGAGGTCATCCAAGAAATTGCAGGCATCTGAACGAAGTCCCGATGGTGACCCAGCACCACAATTGCGTAACACACTTTTAATCACACACCGACGGATTTTGAAGGAAAATTCAAATATATTTAAAAAAAAAAAAACACGCAATTACCTCGTAGTTTTGGAGTTAAGTTATTGAATGATTGTGAAATTACAGATAATTTCTTACGAGCTATCAGCTGAAACTTAATTTTCAATAGTTCTTTAGCTAAGAAGTGCCCGCGTACCTACAGATTTGCTTTCAGAATAATTTCAGAAGATCTGGCTCGTAACGTAACCTTGCCTTTTTAGGCACATCCAAATTTTACGATTATTCAGTGAAGCGATACGTTTTGTATTATACTTAAACTTAATTTAATAAGTACATAATAATATTCATGTTACACATTACACGAATTCAATAAAAATGATAACATCTCAAGCTTGATCGATGTCGAAGTAAATATCATGAATATTTCAGAACCATAACCGTTCATTACTTCTGTTTTCGTCGTGTCGGTAAACTAGCTCCATACATTACAACCTTTAGTTGTTTGACAAATGAAAAACTGTTCGACATTACTTATTCCCTTGTATGGTAACAGCAATAATCAATATGATAGTGTGGCTTCAGGACCACAGATGTTGTTAATGCTCTATTGCCTTTTTTATATAGTAAAGAACAGCTAATCAGTGATTTGCTGCTACCCATGTAAGGCAAGATTAATGAAAAGTCAACTAATGGTTTTAATCTGATTTTCCTGTTTCTTGATGGTTGACTCGGTTTTTGAATTACTACGAGGTTTCTTATTGATTAATGCTAGTTTATGTCCTCAACAAATTTATTGATAAAGTTTAAAAAAAGTTAAGAATCTAAATGTTATTATAAAAACTTAATGGCAATTGTTTTATTAGAATCGCGTCGCACCGTGCGTCACGTTGCGCCTGTCTGTAGGAGCCTTTAAACTTTGACATTCTTAGCCTTCGAATGGCTCTTGATTGAGATATAGGTAGAAGAGTTCTGACTCCATAATTAATTATAAATAGCACATTATCTGATATCTGCTCTTTGAATGATGTCAGAAGTGTGCAACCTACATACAAATGACGCTTCACGCCGTCAAAGAGTCAAAACGTCACAGATATTCTTATATGAAAAGTGAGACACGAGGATAAGATAAAGAAGATTCAGCTGCTCTTGTTAGGCAACAGAACAGAAGTTTTCTTTTATCTTTTTATCTAGTTCATAAATTGTCAACTAGTAGGGGACTGAGCTAGTGCTTGCCGTTTTAGGTGGCGGTATGCAAAGTGGTTATATCTCAGCTCGGCGTCGCCTGCTCCAGTTCACCGCATTTGGCCCGTGTCCGTCGATCCGCCCGACATCTGGCGATCTGCTAAATGCCACCGGTGACAAGCTCACATGTGTTCCAAACCTCACCTGAACGGATTTAACACAGTTTTGCTGCCTTTTTTGTAAAGCATCCTTTGGTAATGTGAGAGTTTGCAGGAAGCGTTAATTAACGGTTAAAAGTTCATTCTGAGTTATAATTTTAAATATTGGGTAAGTGGGCATTTACCTAGGGCGTAATGTGGGTACATCGAGGCCCTTAAACACAATTATTGTCTTCATTTAGGTCATCAGGCACTTCTTAAACGGAATTTGAAAGTACAAAGAAGATAAAGTGATCATAATAAAGCTATGTAATGGCCAGGCTAGAGAATCGATACCTTTTTCATATTTAATGAGTAACTGATAATTATTTTCACATTTACTCTCAGGAAATGACGTGGTATCCTGCATGGAGATTTCCGTTTGTCAAACGTAAATGTGTCGGCCGTTAAGTAATTCCTGATAAACAAACAGATTCTAATCATGCGATTAAAGACTGACTGATACACATCGATTCATATCTACATGATTATATGTACAAGTACAGTCACGACTAATCGTACTTTAATTAATCACTTATTATTTGCAAATAATTGTGAAACAAGACTTTAAACTCTGTTTTATTGTTTATATTTTAATGTCTCCCTCTATGTTAGTTTTAGGTCTGTGCAAGGAATAAATGACATGACAAATGCTTGACAATGACGGGCGGTGACAATAATTATGAAAGACTAGCTTTCGCACCCGGCTTCGCCCGCGTGGAGGTCGGAAAAAATAGACTGCGAAATCCAGGACGACGTCGTTTCGTAAATTACTGTTAATTACTCTGAACCTTTATGCTAATACCTATTAGTTTAAGTACCCACTTAAGGATAGCTTGATAACCCTGAAAGCTAAATTATAATAGAAATAATATCGAGTGGTGGATTTTGTTGTAGAAGATTTGTATTACACATAGATTTGTATCGTCAACGGTATGCGTAAGCGCGTAATATTGGTTACAATTGGAATGTCAAAACTACACCGTCGTCGCCTACTGCGAAGTAATTGTTTAAGGAAATAACTAATATTATTATAATAAATAATATTATTAAATAACTAATATAATATATAATTATGTATAGACCGGAGTTAATCATTTCTAATAATTATAGCCATTTACAAGTTTTCAAGCAAAGGCATTCAATGGTAAAACCACGGTAAAACTAAGTCCTGGAAGATAAAATGGCCGTTTTTTGTAAAGTAACTTTGGATAAATCTACATTTATCCAAAGTTACAAACAGGTATAGTTTCACTTTTCTTTCACTTACGTACGAAGGTACATCTTTATTTAAACAGCTGATAATAGCTCAGTAGACCGTGTTTCCTTTGTCATTAATATGAACTTAAAACAGACAAGCACTGTGTACACAACTGTACCCACTACCTTATATCTGAAAGCAAACGCAAATTACGAGCTCCTCGCCGTAGCCTCCATAGCTCAGGGGTTAGAGCACTGGTCTTGTAAACCAGGGGTCGAGAGTTCAAATCTCTCTGGAGGCATTTTTATATTTGGCCATAATTTAACATTACAATTAATTAACTCATTTACACCTAATTATGGTAATAACAACGTTTTATTACGCAAATTAATTCTAATCTGGGAAAGAAAGATGATAAAATTAAAATGAATTCCTTCTATTTGTGAAAGTATTGCCTTTTGTGATTAGCTGGGCAGAGAGATTCAAGAAAATGTTAATGCATTTGAATGAAAATTTTAAGCGCACTGAAACGCTAATTCAATGGAAGGAGCTTTCTATGAGTTAAAAGAGAAGGTTCCAGACCGAGTAAGCCCCATTTGGTTAGGCTGAAGCCTTGTCAATATTCTCTTTGCTCTGAGCAACGCTACGAGTGCGGCCGCGCGCGGGTATACCTTCCCTACGAAGCCGACCCGGCCTCCACCATCACGGTGTGGCGCTTTCCGCCCTATCTCCGGGGACTTTCCACAGGGTGAAATGAGTTACAAGAACTCTGTATGTAACCCCGACGACTGAACTGGTCGGAACCCTCAACATTTAACACGAATATTTCTCCATCTGTTTTGTTGACAGAAAACTCTGATAGTGCGATTTAGAACTTTTCTTGGTAATTTCATAATCTCGTTTTTAACATACCCATTCATATTAAAACAATTTTCCTAAAGGCGCAAAAAACCTGAAAATTTATACCTAAAGTGCATAGCAGTTATGTTTCACTAGCAACTCAATAAAATAACTTAGAGCGAATTATTTCGACCGACAGCGCCATCTAGTTAGTACTTCCAACACTAATGTTCTCAACAAAAAGTTGTATTATATTTCGTAAGAATTCCAAAGTACGAATTCTATTTTTATACCTTGATAGTTTAAACGTATTTTGTATACTTGAGTTTGCGAGTTAATAAGGTCTCAAAAAGAATAAAGCCTCCTTTGTTTAAGATGGTAGGTTTCTCGTTAACTTTTACTTTAAATAAAAAATGACCATATTTCTCCGGCAAAGGAATCTTTATAGTCATGCATTGACCGTAAAATCCAACTTTGCTGTAAAGGTAGTCTCTACAGTGTTTTGTATAGTTTGTTTGTTACATCCGTGATTCGTAATGAGGGATTTGAGAGGATTCGCTGGATTTTAGACCTTATATAGCACTTCTACGGTGTATATTGCATTGTGTTGGCTGAGATGCGCAGACGCAGGTGTGCGGCCGCCTGGTCGTCGCCGCGGCTACTGCTCTCGGATATGGTATTCATTTATTAATTTGCTTGCGTTGACCGACGCGCTAATACACTTAATTTAGATGTCCATTGTGCTAGTAAGTATTATTTTTTGGAACTTGAAATAATTAAGTTTTGAAAGAAGTAATGAACACAAAAAGATGCGAAGTAGTATTAACTTACTTTTCACATTTATACTACTATACACAATAACTTATTATTCTACACTTAATTACGTGTTCTCTTTTGTTTTACTTATAATATAAAGTAACTCATTTTCTCAGGAAAGTTAGCGATATCTTTGGAAATATTAAGTTCTTATACTAGCTTTATCTTTATGTGAAGTTATTTATAAACATCATCAACCAAAATATGCAAACGATAATAATTGCTCTGAGTTTTGTAACAGGCGGTTGTGGGTATGTTAGCGAATTAGTGACATTATTAATTATAAAAAAAGCATTTCATTAGTAATTAATAGATTGAAGTTTTTTTAAAAAAACGACAGTATTTTACCGCTGTCATTTTGAATTGAATTTTGAACTATCGCAGTTCAGTAAATTAAGCGTCGTTCCTACAAAATAAATTTTGTTACGAATTCTGTTTTTGTTGACACATTGCTAAGCAGTTCTTCGCCATTTGGTAAAGTAATAGGCATTAAGACGAATAAGTGCTACAAAGATACATCACCTAGTTCTCGGAAACAGAAAAAAGTATTTAACTGTGACTGTGATGCTAATAGCTAAATAAAACAAAAAGTCATTTGTCTAGTCCAACTCAGTTCCTACCCAAACGAATACAAAAGTTAATGAAGCACCAAACAATTTAATCTTTCGATCAAAACTCATAAAACAAACCTGAAACAGAATAAAAGAATGGAATGCGAAACAGCCATTAGGTATTTAATTTGCAATATAAATAAAGCCGTCGATACCGGGGCGTTTTGTCTGAGTAAATAGTGGATAAGGCCGGGTCCACATAAATCATGGGTGAATTAATGCAGGTTAGCTGCATTCCTGCGCCGGCCGGCAACTCGCGCTCTCCGCCGTAGTGTTGCCAACTATTATGAGACTGATTTCGGGATCCGGATGTCGAATTGTTACGGTAATTCAAGTAGCTGTTAATGTGATACGGCAGTTATAGCGTGTAATGTAAACGATTGGGGTATAATTTGAACATGTTGACATCTTGTTTGAATTATACGACGGACGTTTAAAATTGATAGAACTTTCTGAAAGCTTTTGAAGGGATTACTAATATTTCTTCTTGTCAGTGATATTTCTTCAGCTTCTTTTGTTTTTTTCATTTGTGATTGGAGTCATTAGTTCATTACACAATCTAAAGAGTGTATGTACCTAAGGACAAAGTATGACTTAACTTACTCATGTCGCAGGGATCATCACTTCCCTTGTCAAGCATGGTGATACTAAGTGCTAATTTCACCAATGAAACTGAACGCGATCAGCACATCTTAACCGAGTTGAAATAACCGAGCTGTCAGTGTAAATATTCCAAAGAAAATAATGGCACTGACAGCTCTTGAACGTGGTTTATGTGCTGATCGCGTTCAGTTTTTTTCGTGAAATTCGCCCTTAGTGATATTCAACAGATAATTATAACGATGCCCTTTTTATAATTTTTCCGGGTAGATTGTGGGTCTAATCACAATGCCAATGGCCTCTTTTACAGAACTCTCTCAAACGACACCTTTCAAATCAGGACATTCCTCAGAAATGTGCAGACTTAGCAACAGTCTACTGAACAACAAACGCGGAACTGGAAGCTTCTAGCTATGAATTCCGATCGTTGTTTTTGCACAAACTCACAAACCAGTCACTATGGAAAAACCCAAACGACAGCCTCGACAACCAAAATGTTTACCAAAAATAGTTGTGGCGCCAAGGTATTTATTATAGGTATGTTATTCCGTGTCCATGTGACAGGCAATAATTCATAGTATATTCTACCAATCGTATTGGAGGTACAAGTTTTTTTATTATTTACATAAGTAGGTACCTACCCCATGGTAACTCTGCTGAAAAAACAAGAAGAGCAATTTTGTTATAAGAAAATACTAAACATTCTTTATTATCAAAGAATGTTTTTATATAAATATCGGAAACTAGGTAAAAATCACTTCAATACAACTCAGCATAATTATCGTGTAATTTTAAAGTTATACAATTATTACATAAATGTAAAACATCTGCACATTGTTTACCCATATTTGCAAATAAATGATTTTGAATTTGAATATTGAATTTAAAAGTGTGACGCTATTTCTTCAACAGCATCAACAACTGTTACTTAGCTTACCCAAATGAATTTAGAGAAAGCCTTAAAATCCTCCTAGGTAATGATCAAGAAAATTTGAAATTTCTAGAAATATAGATAACTGTACCTACGCTTTCGAAAGTGCGTAGCTTAGGCAGCCAGTTTAGGAGTCCATAATATACTATAAGAACTTTTGAAAGCTCACTTACATCAACGAAGTTGAAAAACTTTGCAATCAAAACTACCTGGCCATCCAAACAGGAACAGGTTGCTAACCATCACCCATAAAACATTAAATAACCGGGTTTCGTGATAAGCGAACCGATAAGCAATGCCTACCTTTATCGGTTTTTTGACAACAACAAATTTTTAGATAACAACTTAACTTGCTCACGATTTAGGTTACATTTAACGGATCGGTAACTCGATGACCTGTAGGATCTTTTTTCAGTTAACCTAGCTCGATTGATATATGAAATGTTGACTGCGGGAAGGTGGTATTTTCTGAATATAATTACATAATGATCTGCGATTAACAAAACGTACACTATCAGGCGTTGCAAGTTATCATTATGGGCAACATGCATCTTTAATTGTTGATCTCCATAGGCCCTAGGCCAGTGACAATCGCTTTCAAAGCGTTTGGTATTTCTACATCGAATTTCAACAGGATTGATAAAAACTTATCGGTTGCTTCAGTAAGTCCCATTGCTTAACTACAAAATTTTGGCATTCCCATCAACGTTATCGCTGATAGAATGCCTCTAGGCTTATGGCTTATTTATATAAATCTATTTTTTCTGTTCTGTGTTCTATCCGTTGCTCGCAAGAATCAATCAGTGGGTGGACCATGACGTGAGCACTTGAGCAGTGCGTATTATGAGGCTAGTGAATGATAAGCATACTACCAATATCGAAATTATTGCACATAAGATCTAAACTGATCAGTGATTCAGGTGCAAAAAAATTGCTTATTTTGCATGAGTACTACGCATTGAGTGTAATAAAGTATATCCCTCGTTTAACCTAAGACGTAACACACTTAAACATCATTAACCTAACGCCGTGCACAAAATAAATAGGTATCAGCAGAAAGAAATGAAGTTCAAGTTCCACAAACACATCGATGAAACACGACTTTCTTCAGCCAATAAACTGTCCACACTTTGACACCAGCCTCTTCAAACAAATAGAATGTATCGAGCACGGCCATAACTTCACTACAGGTGTGAATGCACGCGGAGTGGTAATGGCTGCCGTGGTTATGCCCATTTATACATATTATTATTTCTAAATTAATTAGGAGCCCCACGAACCTGTGGGGTATCGATAATATACCTACATAGTATCTCAGTGGTGAAAGTTCTGTATGTTGGAAAAGGAGGTTTCATTTGGAAGACAGAAACTTGACTGCCAGATTTGAAAATGTTTTTCCAAAAAAACACAATTATAATACTTAGAATTTAAGCTATGTTGTATTCTTTCAGATTGAAATATCCTTATAAAAAAAAAACGTGAAGACCTGACGTAGTTGCTTCGGTAATACTGCATGCAAATCCTCGACGACTGCCAGCTAAGAGGAAATGAGAACTCATTAAACACAGAAACAATAGTGCACATTCAACTCACTACTGCTGCTACTGCTGTCATGTAATAACTTTTAAAGATCTTAATAACGAGAAAGCCGCCTGCTTTACATAGGTATTCTGCATTTTATACAGGTTCCTTTAAAGTCCATTCAAGTCGAAGGTGTGCAGAAACCGAAGAATGCCGTAATAAAAATGCGTCGGTGTACGTCCAACATCCAAATAATTTGTACAGTCAAAGTCAAATAATATGCAAATGTTAACAGATCACATACCGTCGAGCGTTAAGTGCTTTCAGACCGTCTTAGTGAATGGAAACAACGCTCATGGAATACTAATTTGTTTAATCAATAATGTATAGTATACATAAATTGTTTTTTCCTACTTCCCTGCGTTTAATTATAGGAGATAAACGGCTTGACGTTGGTATTTATTCCTTTAAACATGGTGTTTATCTTTTTCTCCATCCTGTCGTTTAGCCTGCTTATGAGCATGGTCTACGGCCTGCTTTGCTTAGGTTTAGGAACCAGTTGTATACTCATTAGCACACGATTGACCGGTTCCTCTAACTATGGTATTTTACTTTGTAAATGATTCCAGCACCTCTTAGGAAGATGCTGTCTTAACTTATTATAGGGCTGGTTCACTGCTGATTTCTGTTCACCAGGGTCAGAATAAATTAACAGCTGCAACACTTATATTTTTGCAAAAGTATTTTAATTACCTGGCTCCAGCAGATAAAGAAAGTGCCCCTCTCAATTTATAGCACTGTTCAAAAGTCTAAGGCAAGACAAACGAGCAAGAGTACAATCTTAATCGTTTCGCGAAACTAAGTGTGCATTTCCAAAGCTTTTAAACTCGAACGAAAAACGAAACATTCGAGATACCTCGTACCTCTTAAAGTAACGCATCTTTATTTCACAGGGCGGGTAGTTAGTGCATCGCGTGTGGAACTGAGGACCAACACGACAAATTACTTGTCGCAGGTGGGAAATGACACCGCGGCCGCACCTCGTATAACATTTTAATTTATTTTACGCGTTCACTGAATTATCGCCCCGACTGTACATGTACAGAGCAATCTTACAGCATTAAATCGCTATTTTACTGCGAGTAAAAGCAGTGAAAATCATGTGAATAGTCGTTCGCCTTAAATAATTGTGTTATTTGAATTATATGGATTGAGTCATGTTAGCTGAATTAATTTGTGGTCATTCTTGTGGTATTTGAGGATATGTTGTTCAGAAATGTAGCTTTGTACTGCATTCGTCAGAATCATAATAATCTGTTTTTTCATGTTCTTCTACAGACTACTTAGTCAATCTGCCTAGCCTTTTCCCAACTATGTTGGAGTCGGTTTCCAGTCTAACCGGATGCAGCTGAATTCCAGTATTTTACATGGACTGCCTATCTGACAGTAACTGGGTTATACGATATACGCCTTGGTAAGACTGGTTGTCAGACTTTCGGGCTTCTGACGACCCGTAATAACTGTCAATGACAACCGGAACCAACGGCTTTACGTGCTTTCTGAGTCACGACCAGTGCCGATCGGCAAGCGTAGCTTAACCTGATGGATCGACCCGTGCGGCTGTTATTACTTAGCCACGAGCTCCTCCTCCTGCAAGCTACTTAGTAAAGAAACAGAACTGTTTGTCCAGTACAATGAGTCTTGGTCACTCCAAACATTGCCCCTCGTCTCATCTATATGCGCAAGGCCAACCACGAGTAGACCACTTTAATCAAATAACCTTTTTTCACACATCATTAGCGTTCCCAACAAAAAACAAAGCAAACAAGTAACCCCGCACATTAAACAACCACTGCTAATATATAATTTAGTCTACACACTAATAACATTACACAAATTGGCCTTTAATCAGCCGTTATTACGTGTGATGTCGGCGCTATAATCCGGCGAGCCTGCGCCGGCGCACAACCCGCCCTTTGACTCTGCCGTTCTTAGAAATGAAGCCTTAATGTTCAACACATTAGAAATTCTCAGGTTAGCTGAGTTATAACTTTGAAAACACCGCTTTTAAAATGTGCAGATTACATATTTTATTTTGTAAGTTCTTAATTTTAAACAAAGATATTATTTTCAACACTAGGATTTACGCCTGATTATAATTATAACAGCTTACAGGTTTTTCAAGCAATAAAAAAAATCACACTGGCAAAACATACGATTCATAAAACATTTTGCAAATTCATCCAATTTTATTTATCACGAATAAAATCTACTTGATATGAACATGAATCAAACATTATCTCAGATAGTAATAATAAAACTTTCCAAGACATGGTGGCGTGGAAGATAAACATTTCACGTATATACGAGATACAAGTAGATTCGTATCTATACGCAAACATTCAACGTCGGTTTAAATGCTTGGATTGGTTAAAGTGCCCGTATAACATAAATCCGAATGTCTGAATATGGGCCCGGTTGATGGCGATAGAATATAATAGAATAGTTCTATATTTGCACAGAACGTGGATAGAAGTTACAGATGTTAAGTTTAAAATGATCCTTATACTAAGTACCTTACCTAAGGCATGCAAACAGTTTAAACGATAATAATAAAGACTCACCCTTGGGTCGCCCTTTTTACATAGGACTGGCGAAATGTGGATCTATACTATAGGTAGTACACCTCTGCCTAAGCCTTCGGGGAATGCAAGTGTGATTTTATGTTATATTATAACATAAATAGATGACTTAAACCGCTATTCGAACACACGAATAAAGAAAAAAATATGGGTGACTCGCAATATATAACAAGTAAGTAATGCAGAAATGTCATCTATAGGTAAGCTCGGTTACAACTCTCTCCCATTTATGTGTGGTCTCCGACAGTTACACAGAATCATTGGTTCAATTTTCTCTGAACTGTAAAGGACTACATTTATGTATAATAAAGAATTTACTGTGTGTGAAAATGAAGTTTTTAATAGAGTAGGAATTACAAACTGCATATCTCACTCTGTGATCTCAACGATTTGAGTATAAACCCAGTTGCGAAGTTCAGAATGTGAGAAAATCAATTTAAAACCACTTATTACTCGTATAAATGCTCGTCTGGAAACACTAATACAATTTACCATAATTGTATTTCTACGGTCAGGCATTCCTGTGTTCTGATTTTAATGATTTTGTAGACGCCGCTGTAATTTTAATGTCATATTCATTATAACTTTGCCAACAAGGTAAACAATACTTCGGTAAACTTTTGCTGTTGCAGATATCGGCGAAACTTTTCTTTTCCTGACCAGACAAGCTAATAGAAATTTCCCAACCGTTTTAAGCCTCGTGCAGAACTAAAAGCTACTTTGTACATTACAATGAAAAGCAGTCCACCCACGCATTATATACATGTAACGTTATTTCCTCACCGTCCAAAGATACAGAAGGTGGACTCGTAGGCAAACCAGCGAGCCATGAACATTCCTGCCAGTTGCCAGTTGCCAGTGTTGCCACCATAATGATAATATTCAAATGAAGCTATAATCGCCGGCAGCTCAGCCAGCCATTAGCTAAGATTTAGATATGAGGAACTACACAGAGTGGTAAGTTACTCTCTTTAGAGTATGTTATCTTATAACTTATGTGTATCTCTATACACATAAGTTGTGCATGACGTTTACTTATGAATGCTATTATACTACTTGTACCTTCCTAGGTTGTTGTTCTTCTGACACCCCATCAAGATAATGTCAATGATGAGGAAACATATCGAACTCATGTCGCATTTATCCAATGCAGCCTTATTTTTAAGATGCTAACAAGCAATATAATTTAATCATTAATATTAAACCCGATCACAAAGAAAAAAGAGGAAAATGTGAAGGATATTCCAATGCAATGCATAAATGCAACTCTATGTAGATCTGTACGTATTAACGCCTAATTAGATTCAGAGCGCGGCGCTTGCGCAGCCCGACGCCAGGATGTGGCAGTGTCGCGTTGCTACCTACCCGACACTTATCTACGACTTGTACTCTACTATTAAGTGCTATTTTTGCACTACGCACTACCTATTTAAAGCTCTGCATACGATGACGTAAACGCAAATATTTGAATGATTAATATTCGATTTTCATTATTGGAATAGTAACAGAAATGTAAGATTATCGCTGAAATCTTCAGATTGGATATCAAATTGATGTTAAATCATTCGATTTGCATTCAATGACGCAAATATTGACTCAATAGATATGGCTCGAATGCAAAGAGACATGAACGTTTAAATCGCTCGGGCCACGATAAGAGGCACTCCCTATTCTATCTTTAGGATACCCAAAGGTCTGTGATGGATGAGGAATGTCCATGAACTTTTGAAAAGTGCACATTTTTATTGTTTGTCTCAAAAAGCATCACTAAGGAAAATAGTAGCCATACCGACAAACACATAACTAGTAACTATATAGACAAGCACTTCCATACCGTAATACAATTTCAGACATGAACATAAAATATGCATTGTTGGTACTGGTATCGAGACCGCTCCTAACTGATCTTTACATGTATGCACCACACGTAGGTGCTAAGTATGCATAACTTAAAAATCTCCTCACGCAATACACAATTAAAATAATCCCAGATAATCCCGAATCACACGCACCGGCTCGTAAGTCGCACCTAATCGAAAAACATTATAGATGCATTACATTCCGTAGTAGAACTCAGAAGGCATTTAACATATTAGTCTATAATTTATTACCTTATCGAGACGACCAATACTTTTCATGAATAAAAATAAACCAAACAAAAAACTGGAGACTCGAAACAAATTTGTCGTATAAAGAACCATTTATCATGTCCAAAATTTAAAAGAAAAAGGACTCAAAACTGAATTTTATCTCTACTCAAAAGGAACACATGTATGATCCTTTTCCTGTGATAAAACTCAAAGTAAACACGAAGTATTAGACGGCAGTACGTTCGTACAGGTGCGTGGTGTAATCAGTGCTAGGAATGCAGCGGCAGGTGACAGGACGGGCGTGTTTCACGTACTTACTCGCACACCGCTCGATGTTCTATGCCCGCAGCGTTAGAGCGCTCAAATCACGTCCATTAACCGCAGGACTATGACCGACCATACGCACATGAGGGCATAGACTAGACAAGGTTTTAAAGGATCAAGCAACCAGAAGGCCAAATACGTTCAATCTCAAATCGCACTCTCATCTCTGCGACAATCAACGTCAAAAACTAGTCAAAAAAATGAAGGCAAATAAGATGATTTTTTGACAGATTGGGAGCGATTATAATTCGATCGTTCTTAAAACTACAAGAATTACTACGTGCTTTATCGCTAGCTTTCATTTTGATAACTCAACATAATATATTTAAATAAATATTTATATCTCCTTACCAATGCATCTTTGGAAAATCCAACATCTCAGCAAGTAAATCAAAGCAATCGGATATTCCGGACATGTCACCAGATCGACTGAGATAAAAAATATTGAAACAACCTGAGAATTTAATTCATGAGCTGTAGATGTATTACATTCCTTAATAGAACTGAGAACGCATTTAACATTTAGTTTCGATAATTTACAATTTGGAACAACCTGAGAATTTAATTCATGAACTGATGATAAATCAGTATTAATTGTTCAATATCGTCCCGAGCTAAACATGAGGTTTTCAGAGATACTTGCTATTGGAATGTCAATAATACAATTGCGAGGAAATAATTACATAATGACAGTAATGCTAAAAATAAAACTAATCTTTAACGCAATAATGTTTCAGATAATGTTTATTTTCAACAATTTTATCGTGACATTTTATCGAATTTGCAAACGACACCTGAAACATAGCATTTAGAAATCTCACAGAATCATGGCGTGATTGATGTCGTAATAGTCATAATTAATTATGACACAACTTTTTAAAGTGCAGTTTCGCAGTGCAGAACCGATAGCGGTGCCAACCCTTGGGGTAGGCCTATAACCAGCAGTGGACGTCTTTTGGCTGAAATCATGACAAATATAATACAGATTGCTCCTATACGTTTTGAAAATCAAGCTTCTTAGTAATGATTACTCCAAGGCTATCATCATCATCCATAGCCATCGGAATACACACAGGGCATAGGCCTGTATTTTCTTGTACCACAGATTATAGCTAAACTAAATTACTCTCCAGAAAATACCCATTTTCCAAAAGACCACTTCTGATAGCTACAACGTCTATGTTGGGTATAATAGCGTAATTCTAGACGGACGCATATAAGGTATAGTGAGTTACAAGATTAAAAAGCTACGCCAGCTGACACCAGGTGTTAGTACCGCGTTAGCTACAGGCTTCATGCTACCAATAATTTACTATGCACTGGTATTTGATACGCGTCATGTTCGTATGTTAAGTTGGCGTTAGATACTGCGATGGAAGAATTTCGACGATAACTGAGCTGCGGTGCGAAAAGTATAACGAAGAAAAAAGTGTGGTTAAAATATTCTAAGAAAGACCTAAGTCTAATTTAAATGGGCAGTTAGTAACTATCACAGTAATTATTATTGGACTCGTCTCATAGTTTTTTCAAAAAAACGAAACTTTATTCGTTTGAAAAGCGAGCTTTAGTGAAATTTGTTACATTTTCAGCGTTTTCCAGAACGCTAAAGGATACCTATTGTGTAGTCAGGGTAGAGTAACTACGCGATACACTTTGCTATCCTAAAATAACCATTTCTATAATGCAAAAGAGCGATAGGCGTGCGTGCAGTTTAAACTATGATTGGACCGCCCTATCTATTTTTTTAGAGATATCAAAGGTTGCTACGAAAATGCTACGAGATCTCTACGTAAACAAGGATTTTTAATAAACAGCAGAAATGCATGGAAACTTGGATATTAATTAATACTAACTAGCATTTGTTTATTTCTTGATATCATGTAAAGTACATACCTATGTACTTAAATAGTTTATGTATGGATATAACCGATTTTTTTTGTCAGTTATTGAACCCTTTGTAAAAAAAAAACTCTTGAAATAAGTTTATAACATTTGTCTAGCTGCGGCCCTGTGTATGATTTGTGGCAACAACATAACATCAAAAGTGCTGCATCAAGCCGCAAGCCTCTCGAGCAGTCAACTCAAGTGTTACGTCTAACACCTGCGCGGACGCACCGACGCAGCGATGTGACGTCTAATAAATATATAGTAGAGACTCAAGTAACCAACTGTGAACAAAGTAATAAGGAGATATGTATAGTACTATACCATTATGAATTTGTGGTTAAATAAATTACTTAAGCTTGGCTTTCTGCTGGTCGCGACTTTGATGGGCTTTCTTTCGATATTTAATAAAAAGTCTTCTGTTATTTGATTAGTTCAAGACTAGGCGTATACCGGGTATTGTGCCATGATTGGTGTCTTCTCAACAAAAGAGAAAAAAGGTATCAATTTGGCTGAAATAAGAACGAATAACCCAAAAGCTTATGTATGTATTCAACGCAGAGCAAATATGCGTAGAGCTACATTCTGCAGCGTTTCACGTCTAAGGCACTTTTAAAAAGAGTTAATGAGGTATGGGCCTGCATTTGCTAACTTTCCAGCGAGTTAACTGTAAGATTCAGGTTCTGATTTTTTATTTATACTTTTTATTTATTTACATACTTATTTATATATTATACTACACATTGTCCCTTTCATTTTCGGGAGCAATACAATCCTATTATTCAATTTCCATATTGTTTCTTTATTCCGATAAGATTAGATACCTGTGACATTTTGACAAGCATCATCATATCAGCCGATTTAAACATTAATTTGTAAAAAATACCGCCACACACACATAGGCCAAAAATTAACCGAAAACAATAACTCAAAACGTTATCTAACCGAACACAAAATCATTTAAGCTCGGAACAGATACTAAATTACAGCGAAACAAAAATATATGGGTATCCGTTATCTTCTAGCGAGTAGATAAGAAAGTACCTCGAGCCACCTGCCGTCCAATAATTACGGAATGGAGTCTCTAACACGATTCTAATAGGAAATGTGGAGACCGGAGTGGCCTCGCCGGCCACCTGCCTCACTCCTCCAATCACAATCATAGGTCGTTCATTAAATATAAAGTAATAACACATAGGATACACGTGTCACTTTTGAATTTGAAATGACTTCAATGGGTTGCCGATTGGGCTTAAACGAGCTGTTACACATTTTATGTGTCACTCCTAACTGTATTGATTTCAAAGTATTTATTTTGGATATTTCGATGTATTAAGCAACTTTTTTTTTTTACTCTTTCGTTAATCAAAGCAGATCTGTAAATAATTTAAAGTATTACGCAATACTTAGTATAATTGTCAAAAACGAGGAATTAAGACAGATTTCGTTTTCGTCATTATCAGCACTCATTAGTAATTATAATGTAAATAAAAGTCCACTCAGCCACTGATAACATAGGTAATAAAGATCTGGATATGTATCGTGGTATTGATAATACCGTACAAATAACAATATTAATAAATTTGATCTTAAGCGAATACGCAAGTCATTAACTTTGTATCTACGGCAGGAAATCCTCGATGTTATTATGATGTAAAATCAGTACTTGGGGCTTAGCTTGTAATAAAGTGGGCAGGTGTGCTCATTAGACGTAGAAAATTTGCAATGTACACCACCTGCCGGCAGGAAAATGACAATTTTCTTGAGACATGCGCCCGCGCCGCCCACTCGCACTGCCTCGCCGACACCGTTTCAAATATGTTTATGAAAGTACCATCATGTAACTTATATCCATTCCTGGATGAGTAAAGTATTTCATTAGTAATGTATGATTCGAATGAATGGATTCTCTAGTCACAAACTACTAAACTAGACTAAAAATCACCAAAATTTAGTTTATTCCTGTGAAACGACGATTTCCCATTCTGAAATAGACTAACTATATTTTAGTTTGACAGCACTAAGATGGCACTGAGTTATTAATTTATTGAAAATGTCAATATTGATATTCTGATTTTGACGTCTTTCACCTAAAATATTCAACGTCAAAAAAGCAATTGAAAGTACTTGAAAGCAATTGAAAGTCTAAAATAGCCAACGCGACACGGGCACCTTAAACGCCATCTATTTTGGCACGCTTGGTGTGACGTATGACGTACGACGACAACGATGACAACAAACAAACAAGAAATCGCAAAAAGATTCACCACAAAACACATTGACTTTCGTTATTGTTGTCATTACTTGTCATAGACTTTTACCTCATTTTCGCTCGGACAAATGAAGTCGCTTTTAAATATTTGAATTTCCCACATTTTTTTTGCACTTTAAAAAATATAATTACTTACTTGCTCAAAAAAAACTATAAGTAATCAAAAATCTTGATGGAGGCAAAATTCAGAAATAAAAAAAGTTATTAAAAAAATCATTTGATCCTTATTTGAATCACATGCATACTCTCCCTATTGATTGTATGGTTGTGATGAATGATTATTCAGTATTCACTTATTAGACTCTTGATTTAAGTTGGTATGGGTGGTAAAATGGGTGGTAGAAAAAAGCAGTCTTAAAATTACTTTAGTTTAAATTTTTCCACCCCACACGCAAGGCTTTTTTAAACGCGTGCAAAACTGATTGCATCTTTGTATGTAGATAGGAAGCGATTTTTATCTAAGATTTTCTTGTTCACCAAAAAACAACAGTCATATCAATGACACTATCAACTCTGATTGTCATCTTTGCTACCGCTTACACATTATTTCGTAAATTACGACGTTCAATTTAGATTTTCTCCTGAGATATTATTCTTCTATGAAAATATACCAGAATGTTCGCAGGTGTTTCCTGTAAGTGGCTAATAAACTTTAAATTCAGGTATTTCGTGTACATTACGTGTTTATTTTATTTTTAACCTTTTTAACAGCGAGCGTGTTTACAGGGTGGTCTTTATTTTTAACGTTAGAATTGGATTTAGAGCCATTAGCGTCGTAGTGATTTCGGATACATGGTTAGGTTATTTTTATCAAGTAAGCCGTCTCACATAAAAATTACGATTTCCTGAAAACCAGGTAGGTACTAAGGTTTATCTTCTAGCTTCTGTGATCTTATCACGAAATTGTAACATTTGAACACAAGACCAAACCTCACCTGACAAAAAATGTTGATAATAAATAATTTAATGGTGCAGTGATACAAGGTACACATATCAGTAAATAAAATAGGCTATTATGTAGTTAAGTAATAAAAAGGAACATTAAAAAAATCAAAATTTATTAACAAAATACGTATCTTGTTTCACAATATTTCATTTGATTATAGTTCAGTAATATGACTTTAATTTAAACTGTGTCGTATCGATACGATCGTATACGATCTTCGATCATTATTGATCGAAGATCGTATCCTAAATGCCAAAGGGCATCCGGTATTTATTTAGCTGTCATATCCAACAAGTAGCAAGTGGCCTCTCTATACTCCGATTCCAAAAGCCTTATCAATTAAAATCTACTCAATAATCAAGTTAAAGCTTAACAGAGAAAGGTCATCCAAATAGCATAATAATAACTTGACATTTGACAGTCGACTCGAACCGATAAAACTTTCAAAATTCTCCAATTCTGTAAAGCTGATATCTGAAGCTTCACTTTTTGTTCATTTTTGTCTTCCATTCAGCATTTTTCACTCGAGTGAAATGACTGAACACAAAACCAATGAGCACACGAACGTTCATTTCTATTTAGGAACTTTTTCAGTATCGAGAGAACGTGCAATGAATGCATGAATTAAATGCACCGACCCCAGCGTAGTAACCAGACTCGATAATTCGAATGAACCCCAAGATTTGCACTAGCCCCTGGAGCCGCATGTTTCATGGGGTTACAGAGGCCATACATGTCAGTGTCGGGAGAACGTGCAATGAAACAACAATAAAAATTTACTGGAGAGAAGCGTCTGATAGCAGCTTTGATTTTGCATCATCCTGTAGGTGAGTTAAGAAAGCCCACCTGTGCACACTGTGCGGTTCCCACAACGCCTCCGCGTCAATATTGACACGGATTAAATCAATTCCGTGGATGTGCGCTATCTTACGTCAACCGCGGCGCAGGCGCAACCTTTCTCGTTAGTGAACTCAAGTCCTAGGTAAAGAACCTAAGTCGAGGACAAAATTAGTTTGGCGAAGCATTTCTGACTGTTATTACCAATACTAGGGGTGATGAAGATATTTATGTAGATATGTCGCAACATAACCTATCGAATCTTTGCTAGGATTTTTGCAAAAATCCTGAAACTAGCTCATATTGATACAAAATAGTTTTTAGTTTCCAATAATCCGCTCTTTTGTAGAAATCCTGTCTATTTATGGGACATGATCCAGTACATATTTACATAAAAAAGACATACATCGACGACTCATTAGCAAACGCGTTATTTACCTTAAGTTTTACACAGACATAAAACATTGAACACATAGTGACAGCACCTGGTTCCAGTAATATAATATACAAGAAAACATAAAACAATAACATATTGTGCAAGTCACGCACTATGCGTTTCAGGAAAACGTTATATAAATAGTACGGTACAGTCAGCCTCAAAAAAAGTATACATGTTTTTGAGAATTACAAACCATCACCACCGCTGATTGGTCGGTCAGGGCGCCCAAAACGTTGAGAAATGTTTTCACCACTTTCTAATTATACGTGTTTTCGCAATATCCTTAGGGTTATCGCGAAAATGCGAATTATCAAATCTCCCTACGACATATATGTAGGTACATCTTTTTGAAGCTGAATGTACCAACTACCTACGTAAATGTAGGCCACGGATGATAACTCGCGCATAAAACTAATTCCAAGTCTACTTTACATGTACCTAAATATTTTTTCTAGAGTACCTACCTACCTGCACAGGCGGGTAAAACCTCGATGCAACTGCATTGAATCATCGTCCTTCTGTTCCCCTTAGAGCGTCGGGACTGGGGGAACAGAGAAGAAGGAAACAAAAACCAAAGCAAGACGGAGAATAAACGTATTGGAAATACTAGTTGTCGGTACAAAGAGTTTGCCGTTTGAGTTGATTTAATTTTATGAAGAAACTAGCTTCCGTCCGCCACTTCGTCCGCGTAAAATGTATTGTTCTCCTGACCCACTATGTCACGTCGTATCCCCCGCCCGCGCTATAACATACTTCGTTTTCGGTCAGCGTTCTTTCTGTTTTGTTTCATTTTTGCTCGGTTCCTTTGGGTCCTGGCGTGATGATAGCCTATAACCTTTCTCAAGAATTAGGCTATCAAATTCAAAAAGAATTGTTCAAATCCGACTGGTAGTTCCAGATTTAGGCGCGTTCAAACAAACAAACAAACTCTTTAGCCTAGTATAGATACATAGAATATAATAAAGCAATTTTGCAGTTGTATGGAATAGTTTCAACAAACAGGGTCGCAGACTCAAGGAAGAGAATTTAGGATAAACTCAATTCATATGAATATACGTTCCGTTACGTCCATAGAAATCTTCTTTCTTATATATCTATGGTTACGTCATTTCAAAGAAACATTCATAGAAGAGACATAATAGTTTACTATGCTAGGTGTAAACGCGCTAATAAATCTGACACATGCTAATTATTTTATCTACCATATGCTAGCAAAACAACAATGATATTTATAAAATAAATAGTCAGTCAATATGTTTGCAGACGGCTTAACGTAATGGCGGTATCTCCGGTAAACTCTGGGGAGGTGCTTCGGGCACGATCACAAACATTTGTACAATCGAGGAAAATACCCATTATACGACGTCACTGGCCGATAGATATACTGCCAAAACAAACATTGGACCGAACACAAATACTGTCTGGACACTTTTTTGCAAATCATTTCACATCCTTGGATCATAATTTGAACAAAAAAACTGACCAATTTCATCCGTTTTCTGTCTGCCCTTGCCTAGAGCCGAATAGCCGATGTAAAAATTATACAATTTGGCACCGTTTATCAAAAACACCGAACAGCATTTAGTTAAGAAAAAAGTTTGAGTAACGCCCACGTAACAAGCGCAGACGTTTTAGTAGACGATAACTGCTGCCAAGATGGATCACATATCCGAATTAGACAGACAAACATAATCATTAATGTTCTGTTGTGAAAATCAACGACGCTAAATTACAGTTTCGGAAGAGTCACGGGTTTCAAAGACATGCCGATAACAGTGGGTGTTGATTGTTCTTTGAAGCTTGGTCAGGTATGCCATTTAAGGTATACAAAGAAACACCTGTCTCCGGATCCCTTACTAGGTTGCAAAGGAAATCGATCGCCAATAGTGAGTCTCCGTGGAGTTTCTTGTCCGTTTTTCTCCATAGGTACCTACTACGCTTTTAGAATGGGCAACTAGATTCATATTTTTGACTGACCGACTCCTTGACAATTCAAAAGTGCCTGTAAATGGTTCAATTAAAATAAATGCTTTGGTTTGAGTAGCGATCATACAATTCTCTTCCGTCTTCCGTTTTTATGAATGTCTATTTTGAAACAGGTAATTCGATTTTCTGTTTTTTTAATTGTTATTTATTACTAGATTTTGCCCGCAGCTTCGCCCGCGCGGAGGTCGGGAAAACAGCTTACTATATAAAAACCTTCTCCATGAAAAAATACATAATATAATAATAAGTAAGTTTAATTGTGATCAGTCAATCTATGTTGGAGTTCACTACTTCTATATAAGTGCCAACATGCATTTTTATGTACATAGATTAAATATACGCTATCCCACAGACTTGTCAATAGTCTATTACGGCTGTTACGTGGAATTTATCAGTTTTCTGATAAACACTATATTATTGATTGACTACATACATACTTAATACCTACTAAGTTAACATTTACTTAATCAACGACATAATATTCGAACAATATAAAAAGGAAGTTAGATCGAGTCAGGGTCGTCTGATTTTACATGTGCCATATTAGGTTCTGTACTTTATAGGAACGCGTTGCCTATTTTTTATTTAAGGAAGATCACGAACATGATTAATGACAATATATTATTTAGAGACACTACACACAATATAATACAAAATAATATCATATCATATAATATAACTGCATATTTTGTATGTTATTGTTACGCATGTGCCTGTGTAGCCGGAAATCAATAGAATTACTACAACTGTAACATTGTTCTCTATTGTCATTGTTGTATAATCAGGCTTAATGTTACCGATAAGATATATCCATGAAATTAAGACGTACTTGTCTTGACAAAAATACTTCTAACTGTCACATCGTTCACATGCCATGAAAAGAACCGCAAAAAATCAACTAAGGTGGATAAAAAATACAAACATGTTTACATACGTTATTTAGATATATGCGTTATGCGTGCTATTTTTCTCGGAGGAGGTGCACTGTTTGCCAACGTGATGAATTAATCATATTTTTTTTTTGGCTAACATCATGCTTCTATAATTATGTAGGAAGGTGACATCTTTGCACCTGAACTTGAACTTGAGATTGGTTTCAAACACTCAGTTATGTTTCTTGAGCTCACTCATTCATGTATTATAACAAATTAGTGCCCATTTGTATTGTTTTTACCTTAAATCATATTACCATTACGTTAAGTCATCATATTAAGAGTTCGCTACCGTAAAATCTTATTAGATTCACATTTAGGAGAAAGTAATCCTAACTATATTATAAACTAGCTATGCCCCGCGGCTTCACCCGGGAATATCGGGATGAAAAGTATCGTATGTCCTTGTCCCGTATTTCCAGGTCATGGTCTACCCATGTGCCAAATTTCATCCAAATCCCTTCAGCCGTTTTAGCGTGAAAGCGTAACAATCAAACAAATAAACTCACTTTCGCATTTATAATATTAGTTAGTATGCTAAAGGGAGTTTGTTTGTTTATGGATTAGCAATATCCTTTAGAATCATTCAGATTGTGATTGAAAGTGTGTTACGAAATTAGGTCGCAGGTTTTAAGCAGGGACCGAAACCGGTATGATCAATACGAGTATTTTTCGGTTACAACATTTATATTTTAGGTATTTTTAAAGGTTACCTTAAATTGAATACAGCCAGTATTAATACCGGTTACCGAAAAAAAAACGTAATCTTACACGTGCCGACGGATTTAGTCAAAGGGCGGGCATCGCCTGTGTGTGTGTAACCGGTATTAAAACGGTGAACTAAAAGAGGTAACATGTTTCTTCTTCTCGGGTTACCCAGATAGCGGTAACCTTACTCGTAGAAGTAACCAAAATTCTTCGATACCTGTACCGTAGTTTATAAAGGTCGCCCTGGTTTTAAGGCTAACATAGCAATTCTGTACGCTAATAAAAGGAGTTTAATGACAAATTGAATACCTTATCGCTCTTGAACACAATAAGAACCTGTTTGCCATGTTAAAGTACTGTGTCCAGTAACCTTTTCAATGATGAAACCTTGACATCTATCAGCTGATAAGTCTAACTTACGACTTTTTTTAAAATGAAATAATTATAATGTGCAGCAACCTAATTGCGTAATACACGATCTATCACAATTTGTATCGGTTTGAAACAAATTGCTAATCCATTGCTTCATAAGTTGGAAAAAAAATCTGCTCAACAACGTAAATACAAAAACAAACGCAATGCATGTTGTTGAACTGTCAAAATGAAACAAATTCATCGGAATCGTTTACGAAAACGTTTTACGCAATTAGATAGCAGTACTAAATTGAACAGGATTTATAAAGTAGAACAAGAGTTCGCTAATTGAGTTAATTTTAATTGTGTTGTCGGTTTACTTTGCCAAAGAGAATAAAGACAAGTCATGTTTACATTCAGTATAGTATAATAATTTATTATTATCAAGAAATATAAAAATATACTTAACCTATCATTATAATATAATTATAAGATAATTAAATTATTAACTTAATCCTAATGCTATTGCACCAAAAACATTCGTATACACTTAAATTGAGGATTTTAATATCATTGATATTTTCCCCCATTGCATTATTGGATGTTAAACATCACAGCGCAATCCAATTAAAGCCCATGAATGCAACACGAAATAATCAATATCTTAAAACTACGAAGACTCCGTCTTTTAAATCACAAATAATCACAATTTCATTTCATTATACAATTAGAGGGCAGGAGAATGATGATTATTTAACTATACAATACTTCAAATATACATTAGAAAAATCGGAAACTTAAACAATAAGTACTAAAATTAATACTGTTTACTTAACTAGCTCATCGGGTACAGGGGTGTACTTGAGACCGGTGTCGTTGAGCAAGGTGACAACCCACGAGTCCTCGGGGATCAGCCCTGATTCCAGTAGTTTGACAGCAGCAGCCACATTGGCCCCGCTGGTGTACCCCACGTACAGACCCTCCTTCTCACCAATCAAATTCTTGTACCTTACAGCCTCCTCATCAGTCACTGCTAACGTGCCGTCCATGACGTCAAATTTAAACAAAGTGGGAACACATCCGTAGCCTGAGCCCTGCAGTAAGTGAAGAGGCTTCGTGATCTCGTCACCCTTGATTGGCTCGGCTCCAGCAGGTTCCACGACGTACGTTTTAATGTCAGGGTTCTGCTCCTTCAAATATCGAGCGGTGCCAACGAATGTGCCCGCGGTGCCCACTGTCGCGACGAAGGCGTCCACGTGATGTCCAGTCTGCTTCCATATCTCAGGTCCTGTGCTCTGGTAATGCGCATCAGCATTAGCATCGTTATTGAACTGGTTGACGTAGTATGCGTTTTGCTCGGCGACTACCTTCAAGCCAACTTGTTCTACAGCTTTTACGTCAGCGAGTGTTACGTTGCCGTAAGTTCCTTCCACTTGATCTACTCGAATACATTTCGCGCCCAGTGCCTCCATATGGATAGCCCTCTGAGCACTGTTACCTTTGGACATAGTGAGTGTTAGAGGGTGTCCCAGTACAGCGCACACCACAGCCAGCCCGCAGCCTTGGTTGCCAGACGTCACCTCCACCACAGGTGCACCAGGTGTCAGCTCACCAGATTTAAGTGCTCGGGTAATCATGCTCAATGATGAGCGACATTTAATCGATGCTCCAGGATTCATGAATTCACATTTCGCCAATATGCGTCCAGGTCCAGTATAAACACGGTCCAGTGCCACGATCGGTGTGTTGCCAATTAATTCGAGGGCTGATGACTTGATTTCGTTCTCTTCGTACTTGATGTGGTCGTTCTTAGCGATGGGAGCCATGTTGCACAGTTGGTTGTAGGTTTGTATGAAGCACTTTGAATTATTCAGATATCAGTTGGATACTGAGTTGTTCAGCTGCGGTGCGGTTGTTATAAGCGACGCGGAGATCGCGGCCCGTGTGCACGCGCCGCCGTGTGCGCCGCGGTCGACTTGTGTCGAGACGAGCGCAAAGCTATTTGCCCGATGTGTGCAACACGCTAACGAGACGCGATTGATATTCCGACTGGCTCCCTACTAGTTGAAATTCAAGGCTCGAACCGTTTATTTACATCTTCATTAAGAAGTGACGATAATAGTTATGAATGTATAATTGTTATCAGTCGAAGTAGAAACGTAGCTGTGTGATTGCGAATTGTTGACTTTAGTTTTAAAGTAAACTATTGGGTGTTAAAACGGTAGCAAATTAATTAATCTGGCTGTACGACTATGAACATTTATCATTCTCTTTGAACATGTGGATACAAATATTGGAACACTTATAGTGTAGTGCAAGTGTTGCAAGTGAAACGAGGAAAATATTGTCGATTTTCCTGAAATAACATTTCAGTCGATAGTTTCTAGTTCATTGTACGGCTGTCTTGTAGCCTTGTACCTTTAGTTATTTTATTAGTCAATTGCCGTTTAAAATATTTATTTAAAGATAATTATTATCTAATCTATAGATACATATCGATGGTGTTACTGTGCTGTTGCGCAATTCGAGGAAGACCGTATCCATCAGGAAACTATGATGATTGACGTTGCTGAGTGGATAGATCTAACATTATCATCGTCATCTAATCGACCGCTTTGATAACGATCATTGCTTGATCTACTTAGCCTTTCCTACAAAGGTTTAATTCTATTAAGAGTACACTAATTGACTTTTGCTTTCACTTTGTCGTTAATAATGCACTCGTTTGTTAATCACGAACTTAATTAGCTAGCTTAGTAGCTTGGCTATAAACATTGCATGTCATTATGTTGCGCGGGCGCCTGACTTACATCATAGTGCGCCAACTGGCAAAACACACAAAAAGTACAAATAGCTGTTAGCCTTTGACAACGAAGCGATTAACTCACAAGTGGCAATCCGGGGACATTCAACAATTGACAATTTGGTAAAAATAAAAAGTCAGCTCTAACATTGCTCACTAAAGTGCATTTTTCTTTGCTGAATTTTACTAACCCAATGATGCTATGGATCAGAGAAAAATATATCTTAAAAATAGTCCCATAGAACCCTAAATTATAAATGTAAGTCAGTGTTATGTGCAGATGTCACGCGAATGGGGTCTATTGTTATCAAATACGGGTACAATTGCGAACAATGCAATACTTACATTATTTTATTTGGCGAAGGCAAGTAACACCAAATGTCGGCTGTTAGCTAATTGAGACATCAATCGAGAATGGAATGGAAAATATGGCGAGTTCGTTGACCAAATGTCACGATGATAAAAAAAATTGGTAGCAACTTTAATAATATTTGCTAAAAGTCTGGTACTTAGATATTCGGTATTTTTTCTATTGAAAACTCTTTATTAATTGTTAATCAACATTAACTAATTAGGAGCCAATTTATGTAGATTGCAAAACGATATCATCAATATGACATTGTTTTTTTTAAATATTATTGACATGTTTTTTTGCCTGTTAACGAAATAAAAGCTTAATTTGACTTAGATTTAAAAAAAAACGATTAAAAAAAATGATACCAGATCAACTATAGATATTAATAAAATCCATATGATACAGATTTTAATACGGTATATAATTACATAAACGGAATAACAATGTGTTACTGCGAAGGCGTACCGTGTTATGAGACATCGTCAAATATGTTATCATGTCAAAAATTCATAAAAAAATATTAACCCCTGCACTGGGCTTTGTCTGTGTTCGAAGGCAGGGGTTATCATTGTTATCATACAGAGAAATACAATAGTATTGTCTGCTACAGTTACAGATTAGAACAAATGCTTATTTCATTATTAAACTGAATAAGTATAAGTACCCCTTTCAATCTGAAATTTAGGAACTGAAGTCTTAATTTTCGTATCACATTAAGTACTTGACCAATGACAGATTCATTTTAAAACTACCTATTTATATTATCACTAGCTTCTGCGCGCGACTTCGTCCACGTGAAATCTCGGCCCCCGGCCCACCATGCCCGCATCTCATCGCCCGCCCGCGCTATAGGTACTAAGTTTTCGCTTAACATTCTTTCTGTCTTTTTTTCGATTTGCTCGGCTCCTAAGGGTCGTAGCGTGATGTTATATAGCCTATAACCTTCCTCCAAAAATTGGGCTACCCAATGCAAAAATATTTTTTGAAATCCGACTGGTAGTTCTGGAGATTACCCAATACATAAAAACAAATTTTACCTCTTTATAATATTAGTATAGATTTCTTTTCAAATAATATATAATTTGAAATGATACTATAATTAATTAATAATAAGTCAGTAATTCATTTTATTTATCTAAATCGATATAAATTGCACAAGAACATAACTGATCATAAATGATTCGATAAGGGGTCAGATTTGCACACATTCAGTCAACAAACAATTACGTCAATTTAATTATAACATATCGTAATATCACGCCTGTAAGACCCGAAGGGTTAGGCTGAGACGCACCCGTAGTACACTGACATTTCCGCAAGTTGTTTAATAAGTGGCATGTAATAGGGGGCTAGCCTATTGCCATCAATCGATCACAAATCCAGACTCCGACTCCTTTACTCCGTAAAATTTCTTGAAAATAATAATAGCAAAATTTTCTGAACTGTTCAGAATATCCCAGCTTTTAAATTTTTTAATGATAGGTGGACCCCTTCGCTTTACCTCATTTGCCGTTGCACCACTACGTTTGAGACACCCAGTATAAAAAAATTGTTGCACAATAAACATATGTGCCATTTATGCAATTTAAATGTATTTGACAGGGAGCTCCCTAATAGCTTTTTAAATATTGTTAACGAGCTGTTGACCGCGACTTCGTCTGCGATCCAGGATGAAAAGTAGCCTAT
This sequence comes from Eupsilia transversa, assembly GCA_914767815.1. NCBI lineage: Eukaryota > Metazoa > Arthropoda > Insecta > Lepidoptera > Noctuidae > Eupsilia > Eupsilia transversa. Next base: position 5,996,190 of record OU611886.1, on the reverse strand, counting down.
GTCCTTCTCCAGGTCATGGTCTACCTTTGTGCCAAATTTCATCCAAATCCATTCAGCCGTTTTAGCGTGAAAGAGTAACAAAGCAAACATACTCACTTTCGCATTTTTAGTTAGGATTAAAAGTTTTAACTGCTGTAATATAACAATTGTAATGGCAACATGTATCTACATATTATGTACTTTGGTGGGTTGGCAAACTTGTATCTACAAAAGTAACTGGAGAAAAGAAATTTTGTAACATCATAAAAGTAGTAGCAACGACATCGCACCCATATATCGCCAGCCATTCTAATCCCAAGACGTTTAAAATTCTCTCTATTAGACCACCAACGTCTTTATTACCTCACATCACTTACTAATAACGTCAAAAAAATAACCAATCCTTAAATAGCATTGCAAGGCACACCCAATACTTATACAATTTTGATTCGAGTCCGAAAATGTCGGATTCCCACGGGCGCAGGTGCAGGAGCGCTTGCGCATACAATGCGGACCGCGCTCGCATTCCGAGCACTCGCGCGCACCGACGCAGCACAAGTCGTGACTTGTATTACACGCTACATTATATAATACGGACACGGAATTAGGCTTAACTTAATAATAATTGTATCAAAACATCTATCCCTTCATGAATCTTTAATTTCAAAAGTATAACAATACATCTGTCATTCTCCCATTTCAAATTCTGAAGACGGAGAGGTTAAACCAGAAATTATGTAGAAAAGTACAGAGAAATATTGTTATAACGCCAATCCATAGGTACGGGCAGATCCTACAATATTAAAATCATTTAAATTCAGTACCGTATAGTCTACTCACAGTAATCACAGACACGAAATGACAAATACATTCAGAGAAAATAATTAACGTTAAAGTTTACACTAAAGTGGTCGATGAAAATTATTCCTAAAACTTTCAATTTGCCATCAATAAGTTTACGAGCAACTGCCTAAGTGCTAATTTCACCAAGACAACTGAACGCGATCAGCACATAAACCAAGTTTAATAGCTGTCAGTGTCGTTATTTTCTATGGCATATTGACAGTGACAGCACTTGAACTCGTTTTAGATATGCTGATCGCGTTCAGTTGCATTGGTGAAATTCGCCCTGAGTGTGGTATTCGTACCTTTATCGTAATAAGGAAGTAGTGTCGTAATTGAAATAAATAGTAACACCAAACGTAACGTGTTATTGGGTAAAATTCGAGACGGTGTTAATCAGTTACACTTATATGGCGCGGCAAGGAATGCCACCGTAGCTGGCAATACCGTTTTAGCGAGGATTTAAGAGCAAATGACAAGACATAAAGTAAGGAGAACATAAATGTGTATTATATGTTAAGGCATATAGTATTTGCAAAGTTATGTACCCTTTGGAATCTTCAGTGAACATCTTTTAAATATTTTTTTTCATTTTGGCCTTTAAGAGGGTTTATTCTGAAAGTTGGCAACGTCGCAAATAGATGTCAAATATTTCGCTGTTTTGATTAATCTATACTTATAATAAATCTGTAGAAGTGAAAATTCTGTACATTGAAAATATCAAAAAAATAAATGGCAGGGGGTGTTACTAGACCGACACCGAACCCAAAAGTGTGATTAAAAATTTTTTTGTCTGTCTGTCTGTCTGTCTGTCTGTCTGTCTGTCTGTCTGTTTGTTCAAGTATCACGCAAAAACTACCGGTTCGATTACGATGAAACTTGGTATAATTATTCTTTAATATCCTGGGCACCACACTGGGTACTTTTTATCCCGGAAAAGTATCCTATCCTACGGTTGGGGGGTGTCAAAGTTTGTATGGAAGAATTTTAACGCGCTGTCCGATTAAGAGGGTTTATTCTGAAAGTTGGCAACGTCGCAAATAGATGTCAAATATTTCGCTGTTTTGATTAATTTGATAATATTTCTGTATGGAAATAAAAAATGTGGCTAACTAGCGAACTAGAATATTGATTATGAAATGCAATAATTAATATCTTAATACCGAATAGTTAGCTTTAGATGTAAAAAAAGTATTTGGTAACTTTCCAAATGCCTTTTTTTCATCTAAAACGGGTACAACATCAAATTCAATGTTATAATTGCAATTCATTATTAATATTCTAGTCAATTGGTTAGCCACATTTCTTCTTTCCATACAGTATTATTTCCAAATTAATCGAAACAGGTAAATATTTGACAGCTATTTACGACGTTGCCAACTTTTAGGATGCACCCTCTTAACTCGAAACTCAATATTTGTACTTAAACCCAAAAATTAAGAATAACGTGTATCAGGATTTTTCGAAATTCAACCCCTAAGGGGGTAAAATAAGGGATGAAAGTTTGTATGAAAAATCTTATTCCTTGAGGTAATAAACACGAAACTTCGCACGAATAGTTATCTAAATAAATTATAAAGTTTGTAGTTTTTTGTTTTTTCTAAATTACCCCCCGTTTTTTTTTTTTTTTCTTTTTTTTTTTTTTGGGTGGGAAATCATCCAATGACTTCTCCCGCTCTGGGCGGAGCGGGAGGGCGTGTCAGACTTTTACTGACTAAAACCCACCCGTGTTCCTTCCCTTGCCATGCCAGGGGCCACGGTTTCCCCTTAGGACTACCCGCAACCCCGGCGGGCAACGGTCCTAGCGGACCCCGTCAGTTTTGCTGACATCTCTTTGAGGCGCGCGTGGAACACGACGCGCCGTCGACCCGGGCCTGGTCCTTATCGGGGGCGAGCTACCCATTGCTCACCGCCCGCAAGCCCGCGCCTACGGTGGCCGGGAATCCTCCAAGGAGTCCCGACGCCCAGGGCGTCTCCTACGGCGGCTAGGCGCGTGAGGGCGCGAACTTTGCCTCTCCCTCACGCGCTCCGCCTCCTCCTTCGTCTAAATTACCCCCTAAAGGGGGATTGGGGGGTGTCAGTGTTTGTATGGAAGAATTTTAACGCGCTGTCCGATTAACTCGAAACTCAATATTTATATTTAAAACCCATGGGGATGTATGGGGTAATTTCCGACATTCACGCGGGCGAAGCCGCGGGCAGCAGCTAGTTTGATAATATTTCTGTATGGAAATAAAAAATGTGGCTAACCAGCGAACTAGAATATTGATTATGAAATGCAATAATTAATATCGTAACACCGAATAGTTAGTTTTAGATGTAAAAAAAGTATTTGGTAACTTTCCAAATGCCTTTTTTTCACCTAATACGGGTACAACATCAAATTCAATGTTATAATTGCAATTCATTATTAATATTCTAGTCAATTGGTTAGCCACATTTCTTATTTCCATACAGTATTATTTCCAAATTAATCGAAACAGGTAAATATTTGACAGCTATTTACGACGTTGCCAACTTTTAGGATGCACCCTCTTAATTTGTAGGCATACAATATTATTATTTTTGCTGCTTTTGCAGCATCTCTTATACTTGGCCTGGCCCCAGCACTGCACGATACTGTTCACTGTTCTACTATACTGTAGATGAAAACCTACCTTGCGTAAACCAAGAAAACATTTTAAATAGAAAGTATGAATGAAGGAAGAAAGAATATAAACACTCAACACTGGTAATGTCAGCGATAACGTCGGACATTAGTACAGACTTTCCTATAGCTGTCTTGCAGTGGCATATTTCTTCAATATATTCATATAAAGATGTTGTTATTTCAAACAATACGTCACTTCTATAAACGAAGTTCATCATTCAATTGAAGGTGACAGGTTATCAAGCTGCTCGTACTTGATGGGTGACCGCCTGATCGGGCTAACAACCTCCTATTATTTGCTTTGTAGATATGACCTTCAAAGTGTTTACGTTTGACCATCTTTGTGGCTACCTCTTCAGGGTCAGTGGTATCCGTACCTGTATAAAAATAGATTGAATGTCTAGATATTAGATCAAAGTTTGTTAATAAAGTCAAAATTAATTAGATACCTATTATATGATTAGATATTGGGTACATGAATACGAGGTTAACTCCAAAAATAATTGTAATGGAATGTTATATTTTAAAGTTTTCTTAAATTATGCTCGAGCATGGCAAATAAGTAATTTCGATATGATCCCTGAAGGACCTCGCCCAGGCTTTTCTCAAAGAAAGTCAAAGGTTTTGACGTGAGAAAATGCGAGTAAGTTTCGTGTGCAATAATAAGTTAGGCAACGTAATAACTACGGAATGGTCAGATACTACGCGATTACTTTGCAAAACGAAAGATTACAACGCAATCAAAATACTAAAGATATGTAGATCTGATTATGCGTTTTGTTTGCTTTACGACACGTAGACTCCTACAGGTACTGTATAAATGACCTGACATTATCTATAATCAATCTTGTTTTTACAATGATGATATCTGCGTCGCAAATCTCGTGGTGTGCAAATTTGCTCAAAAACCTGCTTCTTTTGCACACAACGTTCGTGTTGCACGCGGATCGTTATAAGTGAGTGCAAAAAAGATAACGAAAAAGTTCTATTCAAGTTGTTATTATAATACCTACTGTTGTTGTTATTTCAGGAGGGTCAAATTAGAAGCTTTGTAGGTACTGGCAGACGTCCAGTATGGATCAGTGATTGCGTCACTTTAGTTCAGCCGCCGTGAATGACAAATAATTGCAGAATCATGAATGGAATGTAAATAGCTACAGTTTGTGGTGGCTAATCGGCCCATCAACATAAGAATTTCAAACAAATTTTTTGCTACAAGGCTGAAAATGAAAGTAAAAATTCTGCTGAAACAGAAATAGGGTCGGAATATATGGAAAGTAAAGAGTAAGACTATCAGAGGACCTCCGATAAACTCTCATCAATAGATATGGAATTGACAAAGTTATTTATTAGGCAAAGTTCTTCCATAACTTGTGGTTCCATAACTTCCAGACTAAGTGTTTCAAAACGCAATGTTTCGAGTCATTGAACGAATTGCACTTTATTGGATAGATAAACTTCAGTTTAAAATATACATAATTTCGTTTGAGTTGATCTCCAAAGAACCTAACCAATACCTGAGAAAGAAATCTCCAAATTGTTATTGTATTCAAGTAGACACAAAAAAAACCTTTTTTTTGGAAAAAAGGTCTAAATTGTAGACAAATGATATTGACATAAAAGACAACAATAAGTAAAACGCCCGGCGAAAAGTAAAAGAGCTAATGTTGGTCTCGCTCTGTGGGAATCAAATCACGACTCACGCGCACCGCTGTGAAAGGATACCGGGACGACGGGCTCTAATACAGTGGGATTACTTTTGCTATGTAATAAATTTGGAATTTAAGAAATACCTGAGACCAACCTATTTATGGAAGTAACTAAGTAAAGCTGCAAAACCCGAATGATGTACAAACACAAGAGAATAGAATAAAGGGAAAGAGTGGAGATCGAGAAAATAACGGCATAAAGATACGTTTTTATCAAAATGCATTGACTCAGTTTGAAAAGATTAATCAAGATGAATTTAACACCATAACTACGGAAATACTGCGGTAGGATCGAAATATTCCTCGACTTAGAGACCATGAAAAATCCCAAAATCTTTAGAGTCCAATAGTATAAGAAATATAATAATGAATATAAGAATGTACAAGAAATAGTATAACAAAAATAATAAAATGGAGATTGGAGAAAATCACTAAACGCGAGATAATTTCGCACTCCACAGGAAAGACAAAGAGGCAAAAAACCAAAAAAAAAAAGAAAAACTTAAAAGATACAAAACAAAGTATATGTAGCTAGACTTGCTTTGCACTCTCGTTGTGCTCTATACTAATAAATTACCGACGGCCTATTTAGAACATAAAAAGAGCACGCTGTACAAAATCCGTGGGCAGGTTCGGATGCACCTGAGTATTTCACACCGCGACTCGCTGGCGCCGACGGCCAGTCTACTATAGTCTGTGACCCGGCTGCGTAGACGCACAAAGTCGTAGACCCTACAGCAAAAATCAAAGTAAATGAAGATATTTAAATTATGGATTATGAAGATATTATGAAAGGTATCGTTAATTCTAGATTCATATGCTTAATTTCTTAAGATGAAGTTTAAGAGGTAACTTATACTGAGTACCTACCAACTAACTGAGAAACTATTAGAAAATAATAAGGTGCGGAACTGCAAGTTCAGAAAGACATAAGTCGAGCAGCGGAAATAGATTGTTTATTTATAGCAGACCTTGCATAAGGTTGCACGTCGATATATTTAGTGGGTCTTGTTTTAAATGGTCAATTAAATATAATATTGACGTGAGGGTCAATCATTACTACTCTCTGCCCAATTTAAGGACACGCAAGGTGAACAAAACAAATGAATAAATCTAGACAAATTACTTAACACAATCATGGTTAACAAGGTTGTCTGGCGAAGCAATGAAACAATATGAGACCGCAGTCTAATTATTAAAGAACACATGCCTACTTTGTACCTTATTTTGTTCCATTGAGTCTGTGCTTTGATTATGAAAAAAAATCCTAAAAATGAACCTATCTCCTTAATTCTCCGAGATCATCGTATCGACATGTTAATTGGATAAATTGACAACCTTATGAAACCACAGATTCTTTGATCATAAAGGCAGTTCTATCCGTTGTAAGGTGGTACCACCCACTCGCAGCGAGTGGTGTCGTGGTCCATAATGGTATTAGTGCATTCCGAGCGAGCACCGCGACTCGGCTGAATGCTGGTCGAGTGCGCCCCCGCAACCAGCTTATGTTACGTCCACTATAGTATAACAACTAAATAGATACTGAAAATGATTTGCCATTACAATTGCATCACGGGCCATTTACAGCTGCCCACGGAACTGGAATCTGAGATATTTGATTGAACTATTTGCACCATATGATATTGCATTATTTCTTGAACAGTCACTGACATTATCCCACATTAGCAGACCAAACTTGCAATTTTGTTTCCCAACCCAACTAGGCACCACTGCGAACACAAAGGAAAATAAAGGAACACACTCTGCCAAGGATCCGTCGTGGTTCCTCTTGCATAATCTGTGTTGCTCCTGCTGCTTCCTTTGAAACCAACTCTCAGTCCTCTTTTAGGATATAGGAAATCGTAACCTTTCAAAATAAACCATCAAGACCTTACAACAGTCATTTTCAATATATTACGGTATAGGGTAAAGTAGGTATATCTTATAATAAGTAGCCAGTATTATGTTTATAGGTAGTATTAGTACTTGATAAAATAATTAGAGAATAATAAGTTAGTTCATAGTTATCCCTTTCTTTTTATAAATCTCTTCAAAGACTTTCATCCTCTGAGGATAGACGTCGTACTTGATTTTAAACTTCCGGTCTATCACTAAGCATGCTACTCTTGTGTCAGTCATAGGTTCCCATTTCGTTGTCACCAAAAAGTCCACTCGCGGTGATGGATCACTGAAATTAGAAAAATGAATTCAAAATTCGATACCATAAAATTTAAAGTTTTGGTTTCATATTTATAATTGAATTGTTTTTCTGATCAACTATGCAGGGAATAAAACGCATATGGATGCAAATTACTTTTGTTTATCCTGCTGCCTGCTTTCTTTTAATGACAAAAAGCAATGTCAGTACAATGTGGAATTGAAATTTTACTCACCCACAGCTCGCGAAATTAGCCCACATTTGGTTCATAGTATTCCGCACTACTCTATCTAAATCAGTGAAAGGTCCGGTCAATTTGTCGCTCTTCACTATGTAGCCGCCGTCGTCGCCGTGACACGCCCCCGGGCGGTCAATGTTGAAGCACTTCTTGATGTAATTTAAACCTCCATCGTAAGAGAATTCATACATAAACACGGGAGCATTGTGTTTGGCTATTAATGAAGCAGCAACATAAATACCACCGATAAAGTCGACATCCGAAAAGAAATCTATGGCATAAGCATCCTCATCTGTGTACAAATTTTCAGCTTCCATATAATTTGTCTTTAGTATCCGTTCTATAGCAATTCTTTCCGAATTATCAAGAATAAACGGAAAGTAGTCTACGAAAACTTTCTCCTTTATGAATTTGTCTAGAGTTGGTTTGTTGTGTGATATCATAAGAAGCCCCTCTCGTGAACAAAATCCTGTCATATAAGGCACTTTATGAAATTCTCCTTTAGCTAACAACTCATAAGGTGGCTTACATAGAAATGGTTCCCAATCACCAAGTGGTTCTACAGTTGGCACGAAGCCGAAATAAAGACCTCCACGCTGTTTTACATTTGACAAAACCATCATGGATTCAGTTATTAAATCTTTCGTTGACATTTTTTTTAAGTATTGCAACAGCTGGTAGTTGTCGCTCACAGCTTGACCATGGAGCATCGGAATCTTCGAAGCTAATAAACGGATGTTCGGAGTATGTTCGTGAGCCCAGTGCAATAGAGATGAACCCGACTGAGCAATGGCTTTATGGAACAGACCTTTAGCCATAGGCGACAAAAGGAGATACTCGACACTTGCAGCGCCGGCGCTGATTCCGAAAATAGTTACATTTTTCGGGTCTCCACCGAAGTGCCTTATATTTCTCTGAACCCATTTTAGTGCTTGAACTTGATCTCTCAAGCCCATGTTTCCTGGAGCCTCCTTTATATTTAAAGACAGAAAACCGAGTATCCCGAGTCGGTAGTTAATGCTGACAATCACTACTTTCTTATGAATGAGATAATCTGGACCGTGAGCCGAATCATCTGTACCATTGCCAAAGAGAAAACCGCCTCCGTGAAGGAAGACCATCACTGGCAATGATTCACCACTTGTAAAAGACTTCGGTGTGTACACATTTAAATATAAGCAATCCTCATCTCCTTTTATGCCTTTTTCTTCTTTGTCAAACTGTGCACATATGTTGCAATCTCTGGTCCCATCTCTGATTCCTTCCCATGAATCCGGTGGTTGGGGTACCTTAGGAACAATGAAAACTCTCGATGAATTACTTGCATCATATGGTTTTACGTAAAGTAAAAAAATGAGATAATGTTGGCCATTATAAACATAGAAAGCCTCGTCTCTTAGCATATAGAAGCACTATTATATTTTATTAGCAGAAAAGGCAGAAAACGAAAGTCATCTGGATCTTGCCTACATTATTTGTGGCCTAAACGCATACTTTTATCTAAACAAGAACGGCATGATCAATATCTAGCAAGATTAATTATGTAATTAGATGAATACTTCGCTACATTTATTATTTTATTAGGTTTTTCAGCTGACGGCAGTGACATACAAAGATATTATCAGCATCTAGTAAATGGCAGAAAATTAAGACAAGCTGTTTTCCAGGTATTTGATATCATGAGGCCTTCATGATTAAGATCTTTCTTATTTCCGTGCATCATATCTCATCATATCTATACTTATGAAATAATACAATCTTATTATCTTCTTTATTTACTTCATGTTCAAAAGGTTTCTTTATCAATATCTACGTACGTTATTATTCAGAAGAACACGTGTAACATTACAAACAAGTATCAAGGTAAGTTGCTTAGACCGATCCAAGTTCAGTAGGTAAGCACATACATTCACTTTACCTTGCATGGACGAGGAAGTAGTCTATATAAGTATGAGGAAGAATATAGTTAAAGATAAACCAAAAGCATTCAGATTACGATCATAAAATCACTCAATTGAAATCCTTTATCAATAGCATAATCGCAATAAATCAAAGAAAACATTGATTGGTCAAGGCAAGGCTAATTTTATATTTGCACTAGCTGCCCGCCACACACGTACATAATCAACCATTTAAATTGATATGGATTAATATCATGAAAACAATATCACGACTATTCGGTTCCACCCTTATTTGAACTTAATAATTTAAACAAAAATTGTTATTGTGGCATAACTATAATAGTTAGGCATATACCATCTCGGACTTTTTTGTGAGCAATCATGAGTACTATTAATGATTTTATATATCATCAATAGTTTTCGCAGCGCACGCAAAATAATGACTTTTATAGGCAACAGTTTGATACCTTGGGTTACATTGTTCCATTTTAGGAAGGGATCTCTAATTTTTTTGAAAATATAATTTATCTTATGTTACTCGGTAAAAATGTAGCTTTCTAATGGTGTAAGAATTGTTTAATCGGTCCAGTATTTTCGGAGCTTATTCGGTACAAACAAACAAAAAAAATCATTCCTCTTTATAATATTACTATAGAAGTATAGATAGTATAGATAAGATAATCGATAGTGTCATATCAAACAAACACAATAACAGATAGGTACTTACACAGAATCTCAATTCGCCAATAGGCGGTTTCGCATAAGGAATCCCCTTGAAACTACAATACTGGAAATCATCGAAATTCTTCAGCACCTCCCCTCTTATTTTACCCTGTTCAGTTTCCACCACCAGTTGTTCCATCATTATTTATGAGTAAATGAACACAATAAACTATTAAAACAACACTGTTTGCACAACTGCTACCGACGTTATTATAACCTCAAACCTGACATTTGCAGACAGTCACTCAGCCCTACCGGGCAGCCCCAGCATTCTTCACTTTCCAACATTGAATTTAATTCGTAACTCTGAAGGTAGATGGCGTTTTATCAGGTTAGTGGCTTCCCCATAAGGAACATAATATGATAACTGAATCCAGCGCGGGTATTTCGCTCGCAATAAAAAGATGTTATTAAATAGTATGCAAGGATGACCAACATGGACTTCAGTGTTAGCCTACACTTAATGCTGGCCTGCCCCGTCACGACCGTTACCGTTATCTAGTGGTACCTACTACTCGAAAATAAAGTAGATGGTGAAGTAGTAATTATCCCTTGATATTTACCCTAAGTACTATTTTAAATAAAGTAGGAAAGGCGCTAGGATAACCCCTCGGGTGGTTCTATAAGAAAACATAGCTTTGCATCAAGACCTACTTTACTGGGGTAACCGTACGGTTAGAACCTCATATAGGGGCAAAATAGTTATAAATAACGGTACCTTTTACAATTAGTTGTATGTGTTAGGATTCTATATTTTAGGACCTTGCGTTGACAATATTTTTCTTCTCTGTCGGTGCACTTTTGACAAAGCGGTCGTGGTCTTCTCGTTGCAGTGTGATTTCGGACAACATAATATTTTTACCTCTCTTGAAATTCTCTTTACAAAAAAATTACAATTAAGTAAATAAAGTACAATTTATGCTGTTTATCTCTACCAGAATTTACATCGATAACAATAACTATCGGAGTCATTATAAATCGTATCTTTTTAACGAATGATTCAAACCAGCTATCAAAGACTTCCAACGAACATTTGCTCAAATCATTGATCTTTGTTTCGGCACCACAATTAGAACGCTTCACTAAACTGATTCGAATCCCGCGCAGGCGAGATAGCCGGATGCGCACCTGTGTTCCGTCGTCGTGTCGTGAGAACCGACCACGATCTCTGACGCAAACCCCTTTATTATCCTCATCTCCAACATTTCAAACAACTTTAAACCTTACTCCTTGTTCATAAAGATCTACAAATTTTCTTATATGCAAACTTATCGTGGTCAAGTTCATATAAGGCCATACAGAGTTCCCTGTTGTGCCATGTTTGTTGTGTTATTTTGTACGCTTTTAACATCCGCGCTATTATCGCAACTTTTTATCGTAGCTTAACCACGTTTGAGGAAGCATATCATAATTTAATCATTTGAGTTGAAATCTAACAATTTTCTTAAAGCACAATGAAAGTCACACTTAGAAGAAAGAAAGAGACTTAGAAGAAGAAAGAAGTACAACTACATAGATGATTTAATTTCACCCAATAAAAGTTTAGCATAAGCATAGCGAAAGTAAGTGGAAATCTTCCTGAGCGGATTCTGGGTTTAAAAGGAAACAATTTTAGCCTGATAGGTGTAAAATATATGAGTTATTATGACTTATGGCCCAATATTGCCATAAACTCGATTATAACTTAACCGTTAATAGCGCGTTGATCAAATCTCAGGCCATGGCATGCTAAGATAGACCCCAGAGGTCTAATTTTTGTGCTTTGTTTAAGAATAAGGAACTTGTCAATTATAAAAATAAATAATTCATAATTGATGGTCAAGTGTTCTTTATCGAAACCAGATAGCAAGCCCTGCAGGACCGTATGCTATTTAATAACGATCTCAATGAATTTAATAAGCATACAAACAATGAAGATGTTTCTGACTAATAAACTCGTAGTAGATATCGTACATAAAAAACCTTCAGAATACTAATATAATTTCCAAATTCATATCTTGTATTTTCGGCAATATAAAACAGACACCCTACACTCGCACACGTGAATAGTTTGCGAAATGCTGTGCTTCGTGTGAACCCGATCACGATATTTTTACGGTTTGCCAGACCGGCAAAAAGTATTTGAATTATAATTCATTGAATCAGCCTCTATAGATACCCGGATTCCTTTGAGGCAATTTTATCTATTTGTTGTACATACCAATATACAATATTAATATGTGTGTGAATATGTCGGTGCCTTTACACTTTTTTACTTTTGAAAAAATACCTAACGAGTTGGCATGTTTATCCACATAAAGTAGTGGAATTATACTACGTTTTTTGCAGGTTCGAATAACCTGAAAACCAATAGGAAACTATTGCTGCGTTATTTGGAAGACTTTGTATTGAAAACTGAATAATCCTTATCGATATTGGACATATCGTTGGCGGCTATAAAGGCGCAGTAGCAGTATGTAAAAGTTATTCTTTCAACGCAATAATAGTGGGAAAAGCTATAATAGTACTTTCCGTTCTTTTTTGGAAATAGGACGTTTACTGTAACTCAATTCAGCGCAAAAGCACTACATAAAAGCTCATTCCAGCCTAGCAGCTAGCCTCCGTCATGTCTGCCTCCATAAAACGGCAGAATTGTTTCTCAGTGAAGTAGGTATTATGCGGGCATTTTCTTTAGTAACGTATCGTATGTGTTGCGTGATTAAGTGTCAATTAAGTATTCTAGAGCCGTCAAACTGTATTCGCGTTGGACAATGGCGGCAGGGCCGGTCTGTGCTTTCAAGTGACCGCGCAAGCGCGGAGGCGGCCATAAATCGCGATGCGCGAGCACTGCCCAGCTTCTTTTGTGTGGAGTAAGTTTATTCCCCGTGCGCACAGGTCTTGGCAGACGAGTGTGGGTGGTGCGGCGTGATTGTGTGCACAATTGGTGCGCGCGCAGGTGTGTCCGAGACTGGCCGGCGCCGGCGCACATTCCTCCGGCGGTCACGGCGCCGCGGCGAGTGCGTACTTGATGATTGCGGACACGACTCATGAGCGTTCCCAAATGACACTAACGTCTAAAATATTCGATATAAATTCTGTACGTAATCACTGAAGCTCATTGTTAATCATAAATGTAGTTGGAATAACAATAAATATTAATAAACAACTCCGAGTTGGTTTGCTTGTAGATCCAAATTTATTGTTTATGTGTATGTTAGCAGAGACCTTAAAAAAAATAGGAAAGGATCATGTGTGCAATACGGAGGCAATGTTTGTAATCCGAGTTGAAAGGAAGGAATGAAAATGTGTATCATTAAAATTCAGTGCTACTAAACGATAGCAAGCCAATAAACCACCAATAGTCTAGGACAGAGCAGCCAGTAAGTTGATTGATACTTGCTTTGCTTCAAACCAAGAAAGTTTGAGAATACTAGAACTGTTAGCGCCATCTATCCACTCAATGTAGGGTTGCTTAGTTCCAAACATTATGTGTGATTGCAGATGGCGCTAATTGACGCAAATACTTCAAGCACAATAAATATTAAATTATTAATTCTGTACAGCTACAAGTAAAGTGTTACTCGAACTTATTCGGTTTATTTCCTACATTCAATATTGCAATATTTGCTATTAATAGATAGATACAAGTATGTAGGTACCAACCGAGCATAATACCGAAGTTTAATCTTAGTAAATTTTATGAATTTCTACCTGAATACAACGAAATGGAACACAATTTATCATTACCCTTTAAATTTTCAGGATTGAAACTGTGATTGAAACCATACGTCTTTTGCTGGAAAGGAAAACTGGAATGCTCATGGTTTGGATGATCTACCTTGCGTAAACCAACCAAATAAAATGACCATTAGCACACGTTTTGATTTATTATGAATAACTACGGGAAAAAAATATGCCGACGAAAGTAAGGCAAAAAACAAGGAACTGAACACAAATTGCGTAATAACTGACCTGGCACAAAGTTTGAGTAGTGCTGAGGTGTCTCACCTTTTTATATAAAACACTTAAACCATACATGACCGTATACAAATTCACGTCTTTAAATACGGACGTGTGCCAGCTAGTCACTGTAAAATAAAATGGCGACGAGAGTGAGAACTAAGCAAGGCGTCCTTGTTGGCGCAAGACGAAAAACTCAAAGCGGTTTCGAATACGATGATTTCCTTAATATTCCTTACGCCAAACCCCCAGTAGGAGATCTACGTTTTAGGGTAAGAATCAACTTTATTTATTAGATTTTTAACAACCTTCATAATTAACACTTATATTAACTTAGCTAAACATCTTTGCAAAAAAATACTTTTAACATAAAACATTTATTCCAGAGTCCACAACCACCAGAGCCGTGGATTGGAGAAAGAGATGCCACAATATACAACGAATCCAATCTTTGCATACAGTATGATGTATTCAAGAGAAAACATCGCGGTAGTGAGGACTGCCTCTACGTCAACGTCTCCACACCTAAGGTGCCTGTAGCAGGATTATTAATGCAGCTATTACCTGTGATGGTGTTCATACACGGAGGAGGATTTGTATTTGGAAATGGACTCGCAAAATTCGAAAATGGCCCTGACTATCTAATTGAACAGAACGTTGTGGTCGTCACCACGAACTACCGGCTCAGCGCTTTCGGATTCCTATCTCTTGATATGCCTGAAGCTGCAGGAAACATGGGACTTAAAGATCAAGTCATGGCTTTGAAATGGGTTCAAGAGAACATTGAAAACTTTGGAGGGAACAAGAATGATGTCACTATTTTCGGGATTAGCGCAGGAGCGGTCTCTGTGGAGTATCACATGCTCTCCCCATTAAGCAAAGGTCTATTCCATAAGGCGATCATGCAATCAGGATCAGTTTTAAATCCCTGGGCTATGGACACTCCAGAAAATCTCAAAGATCTTGCTTTAAAACTGGCACAAGAACTCCAATATCGAGGGCCATTGAACGATTATCGTGCAATATACAATCATTTGATGAGTGCTCCAGCAGAATACGTTAAATTAGCGGCTTACAAAGTTCCCAACCCACTTATCGTGAAAGGAGTTTACTATGGATTTGGACCAACAATTGAAAAAGATTTAGGAACTGGGGATGCATTTTTGACAGAACTTCCATACGAATTATTAAAATCTGGAAAATTCAGCAAAGTTCCTGTTCTCAGGGGATTTACTGATTCTGAAGGATTCATAGAAGCTGGCATTAAACCTCATGATATCAAAGAAATTACTACGTTTAAGAACTATACAATTTTTTGGAGATATCCGTTGAATGCTACTGATGCATTCTATTATAATGAAAGGTTACGATACGTTTACGATAGCTACACGGGGAACGACATCGAAAGACCTGCTCTTGACTTCTTTGGAGATTTTGACTTTGTAAGCGGTATCATCGAAAGCTCTAAATTGTTGGTCAAACACGGTGTGCCGTTATACTTGTACGAATTTACTTATGACGGTTCCCTTAATTTGCTTAAAGCTTTAAACCGAGTGAACAAAACCGGAGCAGCTCATGGTGACGATACAGCTTACACAATACAAATTGAGCCGGTTCCGAAACTCACACAAGACGATATTGTTGTTAGAAACAGAATTTCCAAGATGTGGACCAATTTCGCGAAAACTGCGTGAGTACTTACATGATTATTATACTCAAACGTTGCGGTCTACCTCATTTATTTTAAGAGTAACGCTTCAATAATGTGACAACGCCAAAGTGTCGTCATACTCATGACTTGTGTAATTTGTAAATATATAATGACATCATTTTGATAGTCGTGACTGGTTTGATTAGATGCTGGCCCAACGACGTTAGAAAATGCTACGTTTATGCAGCTCCTGGTTTTTGTTTTTTTCCAGCAATCCTACTCCGAACACAAGCCCCCTGCTGCCACTATACTGGCCCCCCTACAGTAGCAGCGAACAGTTCTACATGGTGATAGACAAGAACCTGTACATCCAAGCCAACTACGGTGGAGAAAGAATACCAATATTTGAGGAAATCATGAGAAAGTATCACCGATAGTTTTAATTACAATTAGATATTATTAAGTTTTTGTAACGTGTTCAATTAAGTGTGATGTAATAAATGATTCGGAAAAATAATTGCCTTCTCATTAGTAATTAAAGTTTAACATATTATCTGACATAGCTCAACTACTCTATTGCGTAGTTTACATCTTCATCATATTAACCACATTATTCCACTGCCAAAGCCACCTTTTTTGCATTCAGAGTCGTCACCATACATGATACCTAATATAAATATTTGTACTCTCTTATTTATCGTAAATATCGAATTACACTTCAAAACGAGTTTATATTACTTAACTTGTTTTATAAACACAATACCGAAATTTAAAAATATCATATTATAACACTTTTTCCTACACAGTTTTGTCAATTTTGATATTTTTTTGTTGTGTCACAATTTTGAATTAAATAAGTGATTGAGCTTAACCCGAGAGGTTAATAAATAAATTGAGTTAATTAAATGAAATAAACAAAAAGTAGCAGATAAATGTCAGAACAAATCAATTAATGTCAAATGCAAGATAAAAATAAATTAAATAGGACAATGAATTAAATTAAGTAAATAAGGCTATATCAGAAACAAAAATTTAAATTATAATGTCCATCATTACTACAAGTTATACAAAATGACAAATCAAGCACCCGCAATATGCCTGCTACAACAATGACCAATGTAGGGGTAATCCAGTCGCTGAGCAATCATCGCCGACAGTGTTGGAGCTAGTTGCGCACCAAGGACGCGCAACGCTTGCTTATGGTGGCGTGGAAGCAGTCGGTGCGCGCTTCCGCAAACATGCCCGAGGCACTGCAGAAGCGGGGCAGCCCCAACACTGCCCTGAACGCGTTGTTGTAATGCACACGAAGGGCACTATAAGCAGCTTGTGATAATGTTATAAAACAAACAAAAAAACCATATATAGGGCAAATCCAAGATTTTTTTCTAATGGCATTTTTATCGCATTACAAAACTATTTCTTACTCTTTTAACTTTTACCTTTTATTTAGTAGTTTAGTTTAATCCAAATGCATGCGAGTAGTGTATGAAACTACACATAAATATGTATTAATAAACACTCGTGTGAGTGTTAAACCCACAAACGTGTTTTAATACCCCTCAACATGCAACAGTTTCATAAACTACTATTGCAGAATACGTAACGAAATGTTTTAGAAAAACCAAATAAGTACAATATATACCGAAATGACCTTCCAATCTGTGGACTACAGTGAGATATAAAAGCATCTTCACTTATTATGTACTTACGTGTCGCGTACTCGTGTACCATCATTACTTAGTTACATAATAACAATAACGTTGCGTACTCTACGCACCGATTCAACTTACTTTTTTGTTATTGTACTTACTTATAGTGTTTCTCAAACTTTCCAGACTATGAAACATTACAGCGTGATACGTGCAAGTATAGGTAATACCTACTTATAGTAAACAATTATAGTTATTTTTTTTATATACTGGAACTTATCATTACTGAAGGTAATTCAGAAAAACCTTTGGAAAATGTTAAGTGCGGACTTAAATTGGCCCGTATTCGGAAATCTTTTTAGAATGCGACATGTTCGGTAAATACATATTTGTTAACAACAATTAATATAATTTATCTGTTAAACAAGCTAGTCTAAATCCATCAGATCTGATATCAAAATAATGTAAACACAACAAAACTCACACACACACATAAACATACATTTTTTGTGCACATGAACAAAAAGTTTGAGGATTACTGAACCTCTCGCCTAGGCGCTTAATATAAAAGTCCAAAGTTGTACATGCTCGTATCAGAACTTTGTCCATCACGTCACACGTAATAACGTCGTTTAACTCGAACCATGACGACAAAAGTACAAATAAAACAAGGTGTGCTTATAGGCGCGAGAAGGAAAACTCAAAAAGGTTTCGAATATGATGATTTTCTTAATATTCCTTACGCCAAACCTCCAGTGGGAGATCTACGATTTAAGGTGAGATTATGTTACGTTATAAGTTATAACCCCAATTCAGTAGTAATAAAAAGAAGCAAGCATTGATTTTTTATATTTTTTATAGTATGTTACCGGAAATGTATGAAACAATTAATACATTTACTATAAGCAATTATATGCAAATCCGAGCCAACTTAGGAAATGTGTAAAATAATGTTTCAAAGATTCTTTAATACACACATTTCCTGTGAAATGTATGTATTTCCTAGGAATTGTATGCAATTCCGAGATGATACTAGGAAATAATTATATAAAAACGAATGCTTTCTACGAATAAAATAAATAAAGCTCGTTTGTAAACTTAAATCAGATTTTTTTTAAGGCTCTCGTTGATTTAGTAAACTATAACAATCACATCGTAAAATAAAAAAACCTTCATAGTGCATTATTACTAATTTAATTCAACTTAAAAAAACAACAATTTACTCATTTTTAAGGCCCATCCATCTAGCACACATAAAAATCGTCTTATAATTTATAATAAAGCTCACACTTTCATTTGTTATCTATATCTACGTCACGTCAAGTCTTTTTATTATGGCTCTCGTTGACTTCTCTCGCTCCGCTATCCCCGCTGTACTTACAAACATTCCGAATGTAATACATTTCCGATTGCTATTTAGGATTTACAAAATATATCATTATTTTACTATCAATTTTAGGAATAGTATACATTTCCTTGGAATTGTATACAATGACGTATTATATTAAATACTTTTCCGTTAACATTTAAACATTATAATATATTTACATTATTTTCAGAGTCCTCAGCCACCTGAACCATGGATCGGAGAAAGAAATAGCACGATATACAACGAGTCGAACCTCTGCATACAGTTTGATCTATTCAAGAGAAGACATCGAGGCAGTGAGGACTGCCTTTACGTCAATGTCTCCACACCGAAGGTATCCACAGCCGGACTGCTAATGCACCTTCTACCTGTGATGGTATTCATCCATGGCGGGGGTTTCTTTTTCGGCAACGGTCTCGCAAAGTTTGAAAATGGTCCAGACTACCTAATTGAACACAATGTTGTAGTTGTCACTATGAACTACAGACTCAGTGCCTTGGGATTCCTCGCCTTAGATATACCCGAAGCAGCTGGGAATATGGGATTGAAAGATCAGACCATGGCGTTGAGATGGGTTCAAGAGAATATTGAAGATTTTGGAGGGGACAGAAATGACGTAACTATTTTCGGAATTGGTGCAGGAGCCGCCTCCGTAGAATATCACATGATCTCTCAATTAAGCAATGGCCTCTTTCATAAAGCTATCATGCAATCGGGATCAGTTCTCAATCCTTGGGCGATAGAGACTCCGGATAGGATTAAAGATCTTGCTTGGAAACTGGCACGAGAACTCATGTATCAGGGAGCACCTAATGATTATCGAGCGATACATAATCATCTGATGAATACTCCAGCGGAATACATAGTATTAGCCACTTACAAAATACCTGAACTAATAATGGCAAAAGGATTATACTACGGTTTTGTTCCCACCATTGAAAGAGATTTCGGGTCGGAAAATGCATTTTTGACAGAAATCCCATACGAATTATTAAAATCCGGAAGATTCAACAAGGTTCCGGTTCTTAGAGGATTTACAGATTCTGAAGGATTCATCATAGCTGGTTTAAAACCTCAGGATATCAAAGAAATAACTATGTCCAAGAACTATGCTGATTATTGGAGATTCCCGTTAAATAGTACTGATGCATATTATTATAACGAAAGACTGCGGTATGCTTACGACAGTTACAATGGAAATGACACCGACAGGCCTGCTATCGACTTTTTTGGAGACTTCGAATTTGTCGGAGGTATAATTACGAGCTCAAAATTAATGGTTAAAAACGCAGTACCGTTGTACATGTATGAATTTTCACATGACGGTACCCTGAACCTTATAAAAGCTGCAAGCCGTGTCAATAAGAAAGGAGCAGCTCATGCAGATGATACAGCTTATGTAATACAAATAGAACCCCTCCGGAATCTTACACAAGATGATATTACAGTAAGAGATAGAATTTCAACGATGTGGACCAATTTCGCCAAAACTTCGTGAGTACAATAATGTTTACCAATACTGAAACATTAAATACTGTACAAATTGTTTCGTAAGGTTGCAGGAGATTGTTTTAGAAATTCTCAACATTCTTTCATAGCCTTTGTAGATGGCATGAATTATTATGGATTATTGCATGGAATCTCTGTAAGAAATCTAAACTCAAGTAGGAACGTGACCATCACCACCATATTTAATTTTATCTAGGTAGGTAGTTATTGCCTGGTTTATAAAGTATCCTAATTCGTTCTTTTTTTTTCAGAAACCCCACCCCGAGCACCAACAGCCTCCTGCCAGTGTACTGGCCTCCCTACAGCACCAGTGAGCAGTTCTTCATGGTGATAAACAAGGATCTGACCGTGTGTTCCAACTACGGCGGAGAACGAATACCCATATTCGAAGAAATTACGAGAAAATATCATAGATAGATTCATTTGCCACGTATTGATTTATTTACCTAGGTACTTATACCTACCTAAGTTTAAGTAATGTGTTGTCATTCATAAACCACCTATCTCTTCTACCTTGTAGTGTTTCTTTTCCATCCATGTTTCCTGCGTTGAAACCACCGTGATACTGTGCCCATGGAGCTATCTTGCAATAAGTTTGATGAGGCTAAATGATTAGATAACAACCGTTCTAAACTTTTACTTTAGCTTACGGAAATGACGGGCATTTTTGAACTTCTGTTGATTTTTTATCATCATTAAAAGGAAACACAGCCTCGCTCATTTTAACTTATAGGACTAGGTGTGCAATCGAATGACTAGCATTTTTTTTATAATTATTATAATTAGATAAGTAATGAGTAGGTAGTACTCCAGTGAAAGGAAGATAATAATATTAAAATAGGTAATAGCTGATAAATTTTTGTAGATCTGTATTCTAGTACCTACCGGCTAGTAACTGCCGCTGGTAACTGGTAAGGTACCTAGTAGGCATAGACGGGTGTCGAAAATAATCAGGAACAAGTTATAGGGACCTACCTCAACTGTACCGTGTGTAAGTGTTATTGGCCCTTTGTCTCTGCAGCCTGCAACACCCGCAGGTAGCTTGGTTACTCTTACAGCCATGCCTGTATCATTAAGCCCGTCTCTAATTATTTTTTTGTGTATGGTTGTTATTTTATTTGATAAAAGATGAGAAGTTTTATTTATTAATGAAAGCGCCATCTACTTTTATTACAGCGTACTAAAAAACATGCACTGATTAACTGGTATTGCTACTGGTCACTAGAGGTCACTGCTTTTACGTTAAATCATTTTATTTTCATTTCAATATCATTATCAAATGTCAATGCGATATTATATGAATATTCATATTTATATTTAATGTTACAAATAGGTACTTACCCTGATTCGGTATTCGTTTTTTTTATGAATACAAAATCAATCGAAATTCAAATACAAAGTTTTTTTAAGTCAGGCAACTCTGTAAACAGAACACATGGATAAAATGAGATGAATGAACTAATGTCAAAATTGTACGATCGCCGGTCGGTTCGAGCTCGAATATTCTAGACTAGAATCAAATCTGTGAGGAGGTATCAAAGCCAATTTCTTCATTTGTTTCGGAGCAACTTCTGACATCAGACAACATGAGCTACGTAGTAAAACACCTGGTTCCTCTGCTCGACCGCGTCCTTATCAAAAGGGCTGAAGCAATTACAAAAACCGCTGGCGGCATCGTCATTCCCGAGAAGGCGCAGACTAAAGTCCTTCATGGAGAAGTTGTTGCTGTGGGTCCTGGCTCCAGAAAAGACAATGGTGACTTCATTCCTATATTAGTCAAGGTTGGCGACAGAGTACTCCTTCCAGAATACGGTGGTACCAAAGTATCTCTAGAAAATGATGAAAAGGAGTACCACCTCTTCCGAGAGTCCGACATTCTGGCGAAGATCCACAACTGAATTTAGTGCTAGTTTTAATGTTATGATTCTGATTCTGTTTACTTGTTAGTTTTAAATTAGAACATTGTAGTGAATGGACATTTTGTGATTGTGTAATATGCTTCTATTGTGAGATGGGGTACAGGATGTTATCTCCTTTGCATTTCTTATTATAAATTTGTTACAGAAATCTTTTTCTTTTTCATTTAAAAAACCCAAGTTTCATCATTCACTTCACACATAACCTAAAAATATTAAGCTTTGCAAATGCCATACATACGCATCCATGTTAAGTTTACATAACCTAAACACAATATTATCTATTGATAACTGTGACAAATTAGGTACTATTACCTAATTTGTCACAGTTTACACCTGGAACAAAGTGCATATTACCTTTTGAGATAACTTGCTTACGATCTAATCATAAGCTGATAAGGGCATGGTAATCAATCGATACAATGTTAAAATGTTAGGGAAATCTGGAATTGTTAATCTATGATTGGGAATGACCTGCTTGCAGTTAAAATTCCACTATGAAGGTACCTGCACTAAGATATTTACTATACAGGTACACACAAACTTTCTGATAAAAAGCTATTCAACAGTAGGTAGGTAGTACCTACCTACAGACACCTACTGCATTTAGTTAAATAAAATCACAGCACATTTTATTGTATGGGAGAAAATTGCATTAAGTATAGTATTTTATACCTAAGAAACTAGTTTATACCTAAACAGTACAAATGCAAATAGAAAAAAAAGAACAATTTGCTATCTCACTGAGTTTGGTCACGCCCATCTCCAAAACTACTGTATCTGCAAGTTATATAACATCAAGGCTTTTTATTCAGTCACTTGGTAAGTATAATTAATGGCACCAGAAACCAGAATAACTTGCCTAATAATAATAATATTATATAAACTTGCGGAGTCTAAGGTACCATATTAGAAGTATAATATGCTCGACCCAGTTCTCGAAAATGACCATGTAACATTGTACTGGGATCAGTCTATCATTACTGACAGGACTATCGTAGCCAATAAGCCTGATATAGTGGTGATAGACCGATTAGTGCGCCGCGCAATGATAGTCGATGTTATCATTCCACATGAACCTCGTGAAAGCTTAGAAAGAGCAACAAATAAAATATCTAGACTTACCACACTAGGTTGTTAACATGTGGAATGTGAGCTCGGCTATCACTGTGCTGATTGTCGTAACGGCCAATGGCCTGATGGCCGAAAGCCTCAACCAACATCTTTTGAGGCTTTTGTTAGGCGTTTGGATCAAGGGCCTGATTCAGAAGGCAGTACTCCTCGATACAGCTCGCATTGAGTTGAGGAGGTTCCTGTCTGCAACCCTATAACCACCGGTAGCTTGGACCCTGCTCCCGACACCGGCGGAACACTATTTTTCATATTTTTAAATGTTTTTTTTTTTTTTTAATGATATATTTAAAAATGTATTTCATATGTAAAGAAAAATTTAATAAACGAAAATAATAAAATAAATCAGAATTATACAACAACTGCTAGTATAAAATAAAATATATTTCAAACAAGTCACGTATTTGTACAACCTGAATACATTTTCTTCTAAATTTAAATCACAGTAAATACAGTAACCTGGACAGCCAGTTTACATGAGAATAATTATTGTTTATTTATTTTATTAGGATACATGGTTTATTTGTTTAATTAAATCTCTTTCTGAATAAAAAACTGTGTTAGCAGCACTAGAACAATGAGTGAATACATTTAAATAATCATGGCAAGCTTAATAACATGTTAATAAGTACATTGCTAAGCATATGGGTTACTTAATATTGTGACTAACCATTGTAGAGAGATTAAAGTTAATACTGAGTTAATTTCAGATATCAAATCTTACCCTATTGACTGTTTGGTTTTATATCAATTGCCGGTCCCCCCAGCACCCAGCTTGGCTCATATCGGGTCGTACAATGAAATAAAAAACAAACATAGGTTCTCAGTCATAAATTGATCCGACTGGGGTGGTCAATAGATTAATAGCTAGGTACTTCTTTGACTTATTTATATGCAACATAGCATGCTTACAACAAAAAAGGTACATTATAATGGCATATCATTACATCATTAAAATGCGTATTCTACTGTAAAGATATGGCTGTGCGTCTCACTGCAGCAGACAATGCCGGGTTTGGGTCTGGAGGCTCCGTCAGAAGCTGCACTGATGTCCAACAGCCATCCTCATTAGACTGACGTAGAGCTTCCATGGTAGCTTGGACTCTTTGTCCATCTTCAAATGTTGCTGCAGCCTTTACTGGTTCCTTCACCCAGTCCATCTGTTCTTTGACCGGTAAGAAAGCTTCCTTCAAGGCACTTATCATCTTACAGAGTCCTTTTATGTATGGTTTAGGAACAACACTAGAGGCACAACTCAAATCTTCAACATCAACATAAATTACTTCTTCTTTATCCTGAGGCCTTTTTCCTTCGTCCTCTGTAGGCTTAGCATTAGGTTTATGTAATTTACCATGCAGGTCTCCTCCCTTCACAACCAGGTATCCTTTCTTGCTACACACATAAATCTCTTGATTAAAGCAAGGTCCAGGTAAGTGATTGTTCAATGTAGCTGTTACTAACAAACCTTTATCCATTTGTAATTGGAATGTGCAAAAGTCTGGGGCAGTAATCTTCCTTATTCCATTCACTTTGCTTGTTTCTTCTACAAAAGTCCTCAAAACTCCATGTACTTTGACAACTTTCTGGCCAGTCAGGAATGATACTAGATCTATAACATGACTACCAACTAACGTAAGTGTTCCTCCTCCCATGGTATCATCACACAACCAGTTGTAGGTGTCACTTATCAGCGGGCCCATCTGAACTCTGACATCTACTAAAGTCAATTCATCAGGGTTGCCCAAGTAGCCTTCTTGGATAGACTTCTTCATATGACTGAAAGCTGGCAAGAACCGCAAGGAATGATTTACTATGGATATAAGAGTTGGGTAGTACTGAGCAGCACGCACCATTTTCAAGGCTTCAGCTTGACAGAGCCCCGCGGGCTTGTCGCAAACAACATGCTTGCCTATGCCCAGTGCCTTTACGGATATCTGAGCGTGCAAATTAGGCGCACATACAATAAACACAAGGCTCACATTCTTCTTCAACAAAACGTCATCGATTTTGTTCGTGAAAAACGGGATCTTGAGCTCCTTAGCGGCTATTTCAGCTTCCTGCAGTGTAACTCCCCATATCGCTTCCACTGGAAATCCTTTTTCTCTTAAAAATGGCACTAATACCTTAGCGATAGCCCCAGTTCCAAAAACCCCAATTCCCGGTAACATTGTTAATTTGCAAACAAGCGGCTGGTTTCGCAATAATGAATGAAATCACTAAAGCCAAACAATCTCCAGTTTCTCACTTAACATAGTCACAAGTTCCAATATCTTTGTTAGATTTTATAAACCCACAAATACACATAAACCAATACGCGACAAACAATCGTACATTTGTTTCGTATTCGATGAAAATGAGAGCTAGTGATGTCCATGTAAATAAATGCCGATAATAACAACTTTACAAACAACCATGTCGAGCTTGTTGAGGAGTCTCTTCTTAAGAAATGGGTGTACCTATGTTTTTCATTTCATTAAAATTTTATATTTTGATGATATCTTCATATTATTTAAAAGTTCTACAAACACAGGCCACCCATTGTTAAAAACGCTTCGAACTGTTACATCGCTCGACGTATCGACATCGGCAATTTATTCAACGATCCACGCCCAAGTCCAGTCCCAACCCAACCCGAATGTCAGCTCATCAGCTGTCTGGATTGTCAAATTTGACGTTTAAACTAGTTTGCCATTGCCATATTTATTTCAATAGATCCATTAGTTTTTTCATGTGGCATTAAAAATATTTTTCGGTATTGTGTTGGGGGGTCAAAAACCTATACTACAACACATTCCTCCGCACATACTTCAACTGAATGAGACGAAATTCAAATCTTGTATAAAACGCACAGTGCGTTTTATACAAGATTTGAATTTCGTCTACAGGCAAGCATATTAATTTACGTTGGGGGATAACATCGCTGATAAAAATACTTGGCATTGAGCCAAGCATTTCCTCCATGCTGGTCCTGCTGAAGATTGAAAGATCATCTTTCAATCATCTTTCAAAAATCTACGACAGGTGTGAGTAGGTACTATGTACGTACTATAGAACTACCATTTACGGGGTAATGTCTTTCATTGACTTGAACGTGCCCTGGAGGCTGAGAGTATTTCATGCTCACTCAGATGTCTTGCTGATGGTGGCGCATGTGTTGGATCATTTAGCTCCGTTCAAAATGGTTGAGCTGAATGGTGCTGATCCATGCGTCATGTTCGTGAACGGGCGCCGTCAGCCTTTTTTTTTGTTTCTAATTGCTGTACTCTGGAAGTCTGGACGAATTTAATTTGTCTGTCTGTGATGACTTGTTTATACCTTTTTAGTTGAATTTAGCCGTAGTTGGGTTTTTTCGTTAACACGTCATAGCCTATAACCATCGGACGACCGACCCTTTCAACGATACCCCATTTGTCAAATTATGTTGAGTACCTAGTTTTGAAGTTATGAGGGAACAAATGAACATACATACATACATACCGGTCATAACCCTCCTTTTTGCTTCGCCGTAGTCGGGTAAAAATAGACAAATCTGGCAATGGAACCCAGGACTTATTTCTCAGCCTCCTCGGATAGTTTACTTTAATTTTTATATCGTCACCTAAAGTGAAAAAAAAATTGGTAGGTTTTAGGCTCGGCAAGGAGCAAAAAACAATTTTATTTCATGTATTAAAATAATTCATTAAAAAAAAAAAGACAATGCACTTGACAGTTTTCCCGAACTTTGCAATTTTCTTTCCGTTAAAACCTGATTCGGACTATTACGATCATTTTAAGACAAAAATTTGCCAATTGGGTCCAGCGGTTCTGAAGTGATGCGCTTACCAACGAACAGCATTTCAATTTTATTATACAGAAGATTTTATAGGCAGGCACTGCTGCTAGAGCTACTTATCTACCTTTGTACCATCGATAAGTTAGATCTTTGTTAAGGTATCAACCAACACATAAATTCTTCACAATTTTCTTTTAGAGATATCGTTTTATTAATTGTACGCGTGTAAGTGGAACAAAGAATAATATTAGTTGAGTAAACAGTAGCATCGTAAGTCACACTGTATGGCGCTTAAAACGAATCACTTTTCGTCGGAGCGGTTAAATTCAATGCTTTGATATCCGCCACCTGGACTCGTAGGGTTGTTCCCGATAATTGTAGGATTTTAACAAAATATTTTTAAGCTTGCTTCGTCTTTCTTGTGAAACTTTCAAATAATGTTTTTAAGAACGGAAAATACTTACCTATTAGGTAGGTAAGTATGTATACCTAGATCAATTATTTTGACCTTTTCGTCTTTTTGAACTGTAGTGCCTGTGCGTAGGAACTGTAGGAAGTAGGAATCTACCTACCTTAGATGTGAACATGTACAAACTCGAAAAAAAAAACAGGATGCTTTAGCGGAGTTACAGCAGGTTAGTATGTTAAAAACCTATAGGTATAGTATGTTAAAAACCTATAAGTAGGTATAGTATGTTAAAAACCTATAGGTATGTTTCAAAACATTAGTTAGGTAGGTTAATATTTTATTTTGAAAAAAGTTACCTCTTTTTCTCGACCATTAACTAATCGTAGATTTCTATGAGAAGATATTTAATTTAATTTGTGCTCATTAGAAATCCTGTCGTACCTACGTAGTAACTAGCAACCCTATCGGCATCCTATTTGCAGCAATTCGTCTAACACCTCGCAGTTGGAAGCCGCCGCCGATCATCTCCACAATTAGGGCTGACTGACGAGCTCGAACTAATATTAAATACCACCCTAAATTAGAGATAACAACGTCATCATCGGATGTCTACTGCTACGCATTCATTTCTTTTCAGGAGGGAACATTGAAAATTGCACTGGACGGGTTTCACATACTTATCTATGTAAGTACATTACATTTGTTCGCATCTATCTAACCGGTTTCAAAACAGTTTGAGGAGATGTTTGGGGTATATATGACATCCAGTTACAGCTCCATGTATGCGGGCACGCCCTATAAGCCTGGAGGCTTTTATCTAGATATTAAGTTCTGTTTACGTTTTTTTTTAGGTTGCTATGTTGGCGTGTTGTAATAATTTAATGTATGTTTTGTATTGTGTAATGTTAATAATTTTGCATACCTACGATTGTATAGACCTTTTTTTGTAACGGAACATACAGCTGTGCTGCTGGGCAGTTTCTTGCGCCACTTCTTCCCAGCTAAAGCATTAGGAAGTGGTGAAGGGTGGGCGTTTTGAGGGACTGCCTTATGTAATTTTGACGTTCGAAAAGTCCTGATTCTCAGCCTAGTTTGAATTTATAGGTTCTTTCTACTGCTTGCAGTGGAACACGTAAGGTACCTGGTGGTTCAGGTGTTATCCTGAATTAGATATAGATACTGGACCAACATTTAGCTTTAAAGGATTCTGCTTGCTTCGATACTCTAACTCTAAACAGCTCTGCAACTTAGCTTACCTATGGCTTATGTTCGCGGACGACTATCCATTCATGCGAAGGTAAAAATAACAAACGAACGAAGGTAGGTATAAAGTAGTTAGGAAGTTATGAATCGATCATTATGATATTTGACAGATAGGTAGCCTGTGACCTGGATAGGACATAGACTACTTTTGATCCTGGATATTAGTATTAAAAAAATAATACACGCAGACGAAGTCGCGGGCAACAACTAGTAAGAATAGATATAGTTTTATTCACCTGATATGCACAAGTAGGTGAAGTTTCACCAAACCTAATACTTATTTTCTGCTCAGGTTTGACAGCCCAGACCAGCGTGTTATTCGCCAGCCATTTAATATTAACACAACATTCACGCCTGTATTCCGCGAAGGTTTGGGCTGAGGTGTACCTATAGTACACCCACATTTCGACAATTATGTTTGATGTCCCATGTCCATCATTCTCCTGCCCATATCCCAATTTATTTGGGGTCGGCGCAACATGTCTTTTTCTTCAATACTTCTCTATTAGTCGTCATCTCGGTAGTCACCCCCTTTCGGGCCATATAATCTTTCAAAGAAACGATGGATGGACATCCATAGTTTCTTTGGTGTTCCCCTACTCCTATAGCCATCGTCATTCATACTCAAAACTTTCCTCACACCATTTTCCTCATTCCTCCGCATCACATGCCCATACCATGCAATAACAAAATACGTGGTTCGAAAAATAAAATGAGCATCTTATTACGTACAAAAGTGGCCGCCATGTGACACAGATTGACTACTTGCTGGTAAGACGGAACAGCCTTAGAAGTGTCAAAAAATGTAATGTTTGATGTCCCATGTGACATTTATTGTTATTTCTTCTCAATTACCAGATCTTACTAAACTTACTAAAAAGGAAAAAAAAGTTTATTTATCTGCGTAGCACGTGTGTGCCAGGGTGGATTGTTCGGAAAGTATAGAGTGTCGCGGAAGTGTGACCCGCGCGGCTTTCTGTCACACTTTTTGTTCGAACACTTCGACGCTAATTGCTTCACACTTTTTGTTCGAACACTTCGACGCTAATTGCTTCACACTTTTGTGGTTTTGATTTCATGTCATTTAAGGAAGATGTTTTTTTTTTATATTTAAGTAGGTATTTATGAAATTATTATACGAAAATCAATGGAGTTATCAATTAGATGAATCTAATCTCACAGATACCTCCGCTACAGTCGCATGGAACTCGCCCTCGTGATTTGAACGTTGATTGAAACATGCTTCCAAGACAATCCTGTCTACGAATATATAAGCCTGATTAGCCTGATGCACCTTTTCCTAAAGACCGACACAGCAACAAGGTTCAGACTACCTATTGCAGATGATGAGGTTGGTAGAAACTCGACAAGCAGCTCTTTCACTACTTACCTACATAACATACCTGTCGCCATATTACAAACTTAAAAATAGGTATCTACATATTATTTAAACACAATTTAAGAGTTAGAATCTCGACTATCAAACTCTAGAGAACGTAAGGGAACCAGAGCCACCTAGATTGTCTAGATACCCAAATAGTCGAGATTCTAACTTAACTTTTAGAAATTAATAAAAAATTCACCCGCTCAATAAAGCCCGTGTTTCACAACCATGGGCTATTTAGAAGTAGGTATACAAAAACATACCAAAACGAAGAGCTATGTATTTCTTGCGTAAACCATCGTTCATTAGTCGAGGAGTAATCCTGGAGTTTGTTCGGGAGGGGCGAGTGTTGGCGCCGCCCAACGAGCCATGCCGCCCGCCTTGCGCCCGCGCCGCTCAAATGATCAACGTCACGCCGGTAGTCAAGAGAGCACAATAAACCACTGAAACCACCCTTAAAAATTCATCATGTCATGTTGACCAAACTCCTTCAATAAATAATATAAATATTTTAATAACTGTTCAAAGTTCGAAGTTTAAAATATGTGCTAGTGTTGTAGTGAAAGTGATATAAATTAGTGCAATATTAAAAATGCCTAGAAAACGAGTGAATCGGTCGCCACCGGTTGAGAAACGGGCAGAAGATGCGGACGATGATGATTTCTTTTTTGATGATACTCAGTCAAACTCAGGTGGGAGTTGATTTTTATTTTAGAAATAATCTTCAGTATACCTAAAGCTAGAAATTGGGGCGTTTCAGGATTTTACCGTAGTGTTTATTTTAAGAACAACGGGAGAATACCTACTTACTAATTAAAATGACTAAACGGTGACATTTGCTAAACGAGAAAACCATGTGAAGACAAAAGAAAAAAAAAACATTATTTTCAAGCACAGGAGCCAGCTGCTTCCTCCTAAGTATTTAACAAAGAATTAATGCGGTATCTTTAATAATAAAGCAAACTTTATCATTTTAAAGCACTTGGATAAGCGTCACGAATTTATTACGATGAAGTTAAACTTGAAAGTACTTACTTACTTAAAATCGAAAATTGTCCTTTTTACATGCTAATAAATTGTTATTTCGCTGCAGAACTAATTATTCACATAATGAACACATAGATTACATAGGTACAAGGTAAAGTCAGCCTTTTTCCCACGAGTGTAAGCAGAAACTTCAGAACGCCACCTGCGACAATCCTTACAAACTCATTTTCTTCGTGTACGTAGTCTCATGCCGACTAGCGACTGCGAGTAAGTACGCACCTAATATTTCTGGAGAACATCACCAATAAGGTCACGTAATCTATATACTTATAATAAATCTGTAGAAGTGAAAATTCTGTACCTACATTGAAAATATCAAAAAAAAAAATGGCAGGGGGTGTTACTAGACCGACACCGAACCCAAAGATGTGATTAAAAAATTTTTTGTCTGTCTGTCTGTCTGTTTGTTCAGGCATCACGCAAAAACTACCGGTTCGATTACGATGAAACTTGGTATAATTATTCTTTAATATCCTGGGCACCACACTGGGTACTTTTTATCCCGGAAAAGTATCCTATCCTACGGTTGGGGGGTGTCAAAGTTTGTATGGAAGAATTTTAACGCGCTGTCCGATTAATTCGAAACTCAATATTTATACTTAAACCCAAAAATTAAGAATAACGTGTATCAGGATTTTTCGAAATTCAACCCCTAAAGGGGTTAAAATAAGGGATGAAAGTTTGTATGAAAAACCTTATTCCTTGAGGTAATAAACATGAAACTTCGCACGAATAGTTATCTAAATAGATTATAAAGTTTGTAGTTTTTGTTTTTCTAAATTACCCCCCAAAGGGGGGTTGGGGGGTGTCAGTGTTTGTATGGAAGAATTTTAACGCGCTGTCCGATTAACTCGATATTTATACTTAAAACCCATGGGGATGTATGGGGTAATTTCCGACACTCACGCGGGCGAAGCCGCGGGCAGCAGCTAGTATATAATATAATTAAGTAGGGACATTAAAAATTAAGAGCACTCCAAGAAGGTTTTAGCAGATTAATCACTAAATGTGGCGGCAATTAAAGCCCCGGATTCACGCTCCGTCATGCATCCATTCATACATAGCATGCATTAATTTTCCTCAGGTCGGAGTTCACAAGAGCCACAACACAGGAATGCCGCCAACGCACGGGAGCGAGCCAGAATGAGAGTGCTCTCTAAAGCATTTTGCAGGTTACAACATCAAATCAAATAATTTATTCGCATAGAATGTAGGTATCATACAATAAATTTGATAAAAAAATGCCTGCCTGAGTTTTGGCATGCAAAATTTTACAAATAATGTCAACATAATAAAGTCATGAGCAAAATTATGAAATTATTTATTTTAACAAGTCCAGATCATGCAGAAAGTGTATTAATTAATGTCAATAATATTAGACTGTTGAGATGTCACACATCAATTAATTTAATTACCTCTGAATGGAAACAACATCCATCCACAACTTAACGTAGGTAAACATCCTAACTATAGGCTCAACGAAGGCTTCTTTTCGTAGCGAATCGGCTGACTGATCTTCTGAAAATCATTCCACCGGTACTGTATAAAGAAGATCCAATAGAATTAGACGCAAATTATACTGCAGACAACAGCTAGTTTAGTTAAGTTAGACTTTTATCGTTAAAGCAAGAGATCTCTAAATTTCGGTAATTAGCAAACTTTCGTCTTTGCAATCTTTGTCATATTTTTAACATCCAATTCTCTTCCAGACTGAAAACCACACTACCCTGGGTACCGGCGGACACAAAGCTGTCTAAACTGGATACGCTACGGCTAGCAGCATCCTACATAGCGCACCTACGAGCTTTGCTACACGAACCGAGATCAGCGCACACGCCGCCGCATCCACTTAGCCTGGTAAGACCCTAGATGCTGACGCACATTTTGGCAGGCCGCACCGCAAGGCAAAATGCCTCCTACATCACTTCCATACATTTTGTATGAGCCATCGCTCACTACAGCCGGGCCGCACCGTTTTTTTTTGTATAGAAATGCGTTGCGATGTGGCCCGCCCCAGTTGCTATGTGCGCTTGACTTTTAAAGTACGTATATTTCGTTTTTATTTTTAAAGCTTTAACCGTCCATTGTAAGTACTTATTGGTTGACAGTATTATAAATGCACGCACAACAGTCTGCAGTATCATGACGTTCTCGTAGAATAATTTCGTAGCACCTCTACGAGATGCTACGCGACCTGTGATCTTGAATAACCTGGTTGCACATTCGAATCTATATAATTACAGAGTTTAACAAAATATGATTTGAATAGAAGAGACGATACCTCCTACCTTTAGGGTACCTATATGGGGTAGAGTCGGAATCTAAGTCACGGATGTTACGTAGAACACATTCGTAGCACATCTACGAGACTTGCTACGAATATTGTAATCGCTTAGTACCTATAACGTGATTTCTGGTTAAATGAATGACATTAAATTATATTATAATGTGAGGGTACCTAAAGCAGCTATAGGTACTGATCTGAATTTACCGCAAAAGAGATTGCATAATAATTTGAAAATTGCGAATACGAGCCGCCCTTAACATTCAGCATAGTAGGTACCTAACTATTATAGAAAACTTTAATGCCCTATTTTTTTTACAAATTCACGACCAGCATGCGTTTTCGTTTGTTATTTTTTTCTGAAATAGCATATGACTGTTTTAGAACACAAAAGTTTAAATTGAACATGTACCTAACTGCTGGCATTCTTAGGCCGACATTTCCCACCTGTGCGCATTTTGCGTTAGTATTCAATTCACTCACGCATCTTTATTTTTAGCAAATGTTTCCCATTTTCATATTTATGATCTTAAAATTAGATATTGTGATTGAATAAGTAGGAATGTTGCAAAAAATCTTACACTAGGTACTTGCAAAGATGCTCCAGTATTCGCATTTATTGTTTGCCTACCTATTTCAATTAAAAGTTGCCATCGGATACGCCATCCTATCTATCCGGTTTTTAGGGTTCCGTACCTACAAAGGTAAAAAAAGAAACCCTTGTAGGATCACTTCCTTGTCCGTCCGTCGTCTGTCAGTCTTTCAAGACCCATTTTCTCAAATACGTACCTAAGTCTACGATCCCTTGTAGCTCTAAAAAATCAAGCTTTTATGTCAACGCATTAAAAAAGAAAACCCCATTATGTGTCATAATATATTTTGATACTCGCAAATAAATCAAAACCTATGGGTTCCACCAAGACAGGGGAACCAAAAAATTTGGCAAGAAATAAGTCCTCACAGCGCAAGTAAAGCAGTTGCAATTTTCAGTTTAATCACAAAAAAAATGCGATGACAAACTTACATTTGCAGTTGGAGAATTGACCCTGGGCGTATATTGATGAATGGGAGAACTTGTTTTTCAACTACAATGTTAGTTTGTTCTTGGGATAAATTCATCACTACTACGGAATCCTTCATTATGCGTGGTCCGACACGCACTTGGCCGTTTTTTTTTATGTTTCTTCACAAACACACAACGAAACAGCCAAACAACAAACCGCCTAAACATTCATCAGCGTTGTTGTGGCGACAAATTGAAACCACAAAAAGTTAGCACCCGTCCATTTATCAGAGAGGCGTGAATCTCATAATTGTTCACAATTTATTCCCTGTCACGGCTGTCATCCCCTTAATCGTGCAGGGCACGAGACTGCCGCAATGAATTACTGACGGGCTCACGGGCCTTAAGGACATTTGCCAAACGCCGAAGCGCGATCGCTGTCGTCGCAGGATTAGTGACACGTTCCACGAAGGTCGCATACTTGATCGATAGCCGGATTAACGGTTTGTGAACGCATCGTTATAGAAATAACAGTTTTCAAAATAAGAATTGTAGAAACAAATGAGAAACAATATTGGATTATTTGATGACAATGATCATTCTCCCATAAAATTTGTGTTCCGAGGTAGGTAGATTTGGTTTTAGCAAACTTTACTAGATAGGTATGTACTAGGTATACTCTACTAGGTATTGACGATCTAGGGCTAATCTATCCTAGCTGTGCCTACAGCTTTCAGTAGGCTTCAATATAGTTACGATCAGGACCTATGAAAAAAAAACTGCTTGTTTAGTTAAACTGTTTTTAAGATTTGTATTTGTAGCGGTACAATCTTCGTGTGTGTTCCATGGTCTCCATGCAGGACATGCAAAATAAATAACTCTTTTGACAAAAAAACTCCAAGAGTCACTTTTCCGACCCTTCCATTGGAATACAAACAACAAAAAAGTATATCGGTACAAGTGGAACGGAGAAACATAGAAACAAAAAGGTTATAACAATAAACAGGAGAGTTTTACGCTGCGCACACGAGCTGACCAAAAGTTTGCAGCTGTTACGAGTATAAATAAAGTTTATCTCCGGACGTTAAAGAGATGCTCCAGTTTTATTGTTCCCTGGCTGTTCTTTTGTCTTATTTACTGCTTCATTACGAACATAAAGGTTGTGTTTTCTATGCATGTTCTCTATTTCAGAAAGTTACATTTTACATGATTTTTTACGCCATCGTCAATAAATATCTGCTTTTTCTCATCACATACCTAGCCTTGTTTCAACTATGTTGAGGTCGGCTTCCAGTTCTGGATGATGCTCTGTTGTTTTTATAAAAATAACTGGCATTTTAAACATTGAATATGACTAGACTCATTCATGTCTGTTCCAATATCCGTACGAAATTTCAACGGTTTTGTTTTACTTGGGACTGATGCATGTGTTCGTCACAGTCCAGACTTTGTTTGTTTGAACATAAAAAGTGCGGTCAAGTTATGATCTTGCAATAAACGGATCATTACTTGATACAATATTGTGCTAATTGGGTGGTCTTGTAGGCGTCATATTGATCTCTCAGATTATAGGCCTTTTGCTTCCCGTAGTGAGTCAGACTAGCATTGTTGTCAACCTATGTAGGTAGATAGAGAGTTAATTGTGTCTCATTAAAATATTGATTATAGACTTTCATGAATTGACATATAATCTTGGTCTTTTCAACTTTTTATCGTGTCTTAGATATAATATAGATTCCTATATCAAGTTAATATTCAACCATGTTTTCAGGCATGGCCCTTCGCCTTCCAGCACGGAGGTACACTCAGCTGCGCAATATCACAACGATGGAACGTCAACCCGCCAAACAACGACTCTTCAACCTGCCGAAACGCCCAGCCTCCTCGAGAGAACGTGCAAGACAGTCATAACAACTGCGAAGGATACCAAGAGTATCCTGACAATGAATATGAAGATCGGTGCTATGAAGAAATGACCACGAACGAATCCTGCGCACCTATGCAGTACTGTAATTATGGTTACAAGGATAATTACTATGATATGAGAAATGACATGAGGAATTCTTATGCTTCTGATAGTATGATGAATTAATTTTAATTTATACGAGAGACTTGACCAAAGAATTTTTAATGAAATATTTCTGTACCTACGTGATTTTTAGGTATGGTGGAATTCTACTTATTTAATTGATTGGACATATAAATAAGAATTTATTTAATAAAGAAACTCATCCTACCTATTTTTGTTTTTTTAGCGTTATGGTTTTCTCAGGAATATTCCAAGTTTATTTTATTTTATTATGTCAGTAACCTTGAAGTTTTGTCATATTAAATGAGGCAGTAAATCATGTTCTAAGAAATCTTTAAATTAATTAACGATGATAAATTAAGAAATTCAACGCACTGCGAACTTCAAAGCGAATTCAAAAGGATATCGTGTCACAGCCATATCAGCTTACACTGCAAAACGGAACTTTTGAGAATTTATTCGTCGAGTAAGATAGTTTGCAGTCCGCGTAACAAAGGTATTCTAAGGCCCGTATTACAGAATCTCACTCAAAAGTTAAGCATTAGGTACTTAAAATTCGTTTAAAGCCTTTAGATTGGTTAAAAATATTTTTGAGTAACGCTTGAGACTTGAGTGAGGTTCTTTAATAAGGGCCTTACTCCAGTTTTCTGAAACTGAATTAAAGTATTGAACTTATAGATAAAATCACGCCTGCAAAGCAGGGATGTGTGTAGGGTATTTTCACCAGTACCTAGGTACCTACTACCTTTATGTCGCATTTCGAGCCCGAAACTAAGGGGGGGACAAAAACAATGATGTTATTGCTAATTTACTTTACGGTAGGTACAAAAAAAAATGTTATACGTCCCGTCGGGGAAATTAATTGTTCAGCTAATTTTCTACCTACTAATTTAAAGTGTCCTTATAATTAAATCACAACTGTAATTCTTTGACAGTTTTATGAAATGGCTATGACACGGCAATTTGACGTAGTGTGTCGATTATATACAAATATGTTATAACAAAATACAATAGTACTTACCTACAAAAAGCTTAAACCCCAACCAACCACCTATCCTTTCCACCCAGAGTTATTAATAAATTGGTGTAGTTTTATTTTTTTCAGTTACAAATTACAAATAAAATGCATCAGTTACACTAGTTCTAAACCGGAACGCGTTAGTCATTTGAGGTAAAGTGGTAACCCGATATTGAACTAAGTAGACGTCGAGAGCGACATCGCTTCGAACCTGACAAAACAAACACGAAAATAGTCGCTGCCAGAAAAAATATTTCCATGCGGATACCGCTCGTGGTTTTTGCTTTTGTTTTTCAGAAGGAAGATGAAAGTATTGGTACCAAATTCATTATAATAAAAAGATATGAAACCGTTTTAAGGATGATTTCCACTGATGATGATATTAAATCGTGTACACAGTATTTAAAGTCTATAATACCAGTTTAAGTCGACATGCTGCCGGTTGCGATCAGCTGTCGCCGCATCCGTTCGTATCCTTTCCTTTATTTTTCTTTAAACTGAGTTCTCAGGATTTAGGGCGAATTTCACCAATAAAACTGGATGCTATCAGCACATAAACCACGTTTAAGAGCTGTCAGAGTCTTTATTTTCTTTGTAATATTGACACTGACAGCTCTTGAACTCGGTTTAGATGTGCTGATCGCGTTCAGTTTCATTGGTGAATCAGCCCTTAATGTTATCATAAAGATTCAAACACACTTAGGCGAATACCAAACTTCCTCTGTATTTATCATTATTCTGTCATTTGTGCAGGTTATTGAAAAGTCAACTTTAGCAGGTGAAAAGTTTATTTTGTTAAGTATTCATAGGTAGGTATGTATTATGCCAGAGCACACTACAAATATTATCGTTTTACTTATTTACAACAAAATAAATGTAAAACTTAAGCGAGGCATGTTTTGGTAAAATTTCTTGAAATAATTACACTAAATTTACAACTAAAGCGTATAATGTTAATTGATTTCAAATGATCTTTAAAACATTATAACTTACGTACATATGGATAAGCGGCAGTAACACATTGATTAGCTTACAAAGCTAAAACATATATTAAAATAAAATTGTACATTATCTAGGAAACATTTAAATTGCTTTTTGTGGCTTATTATTCTCTAATTCATTTAACGCTTTCGTTTTTCTATAAATTATTACTAAATCTAGGGCTATCCAGATAAGAAAATTGTTATACGATTGTATAAATTACACACGATTCAGTATTGACCGTAGTCTAAGTTATTTGCTCATTAAATTAATGTTTTGGACATTAGCTTACGTGTCAATAAATGGTAGAACACGATTACATGATAGTGATTCTGATAAGTATCCTAATTCTAACTTTAGTCCTAGTCAGACACTCGCACTACACTCGCACGCAACACGCATGAAGATGAATTATATTCATTCCTCGCACTAACTATACTAAAGCATTTTCGCCTGTAATGATAATCAGATATAGTATACATTACAATAAAATATTATCTCTACCATATTTTTGGTAGCCTCCTAGCTTTGAATTCACGCTAAATTTAAACTAAAACTTTTCAAGTTCACTTTTCATAACACTCCTTTCGAAGTGTTCCGATCCTCAATCGTAATTTATGCCTAATTTCATTAAAAATATTATTTTTATAAATGTTTCAATTTTACTCTAATCAAGCAGGTAGCTAGACTTTGGAAAGGGTCCCTTAACAATATGAGTAATTGTGAATGTAACTTAATGACATCATGATGATGATGTCTTGTTTTGACAAGTACTAATAAAATTATATTTATTTAAACTTTTCTAGAAAGCCAACGTTTTGCAAACACTGGTTTTCTTAGAACATCAAACTAATTATAATTTTATTAATTAATTTATATCAGAAGGACTTTCGAGAGCCCTGTTGGTTTCGGATTGTTTTGACTAAATATTTTAATTATCATAGCTATGTAAAATTCATTACCTGTTTTTCCGCCGTCTAAGCGGCTGAATTTGTTAATTTTTCTATTGAGATATGTCCACACTTACTTTTAAGTCGAATTAACTAATTTCATTTTGAAATAGCCAGATGAAGATTATTAAAGATTGTAACTAGTTTTTTTTTCCTGTAAATAATTAATGTTTTTAAAACAGCATTGCTTACATAGGTAATTATACCAATTATTTCACACAAAAACTTCTCTACCACATTCACAACTCCGCTCAAAGCCTATCGTTTCCGAGACTACCATTATTATTATAGAAAAATATATATAAGAACATACATCAGAGTATTCGTTAAGCCTAAACGCTATACTTTTCTCACGTTATTGCATTGCTAGTTGCATTACATACTATAATATTGTGTTATTCGCTTTATATGAGTAATACAATATAATTCATATTTTATGTAAGAATATTATACGGTTCATTTCGCTTGCGAGATTTTCTCTGATCGCGGTACATTCACAGAACCAGTGTGACTGAACCTTAATAATTATAAATATTGGATATCGCGACACAATTCCTTAAGATGGATTTATCTGTAAATTGCGACAAAATAAGCTTCGACAAATAATTCTAGTCGTAAGAAATAGTCAAGACTTTCCTACAATTTTACGCGCAATTACGTCTATATTGAGCAAATCGTTTACAAACTGCACAACTTGTAGAGAAAATAATCTTAGGAAATAAAAATATCATCGTCTGTAAGTATGTTGTTAGAACAATAACATTTAGTAATAATACATAGTTGGTTAGGTTCAAAGCACATTCCATCCGACTTCACCGTGTTTTGTCGATTTAAACCACTTTTTATGATTTTCTTGATTAACATTATGCTGATTTAATAACTTCTATGTTTAATCGCAAAGTTGAGACACAACTATTTGTATGAAGCGATAAGTATTTAAAAAAATCATGCAATGGATACATTTCTTTATTGCAAGGCCGGGCTCCTGAAACAATGTGCTTGGAACCTAAATTCTTTTATAATATTACAGCTCAAGTCATTACAGTCTTCTTGTTTAACAATATATATGTATATTTACAACATACAGTGTCACCCATCGCTTGTGTCGCTTACAGAGTGTCAATAAACATAATTTTGCACGCTATGTACCATCGTGTTCACGCATATCTTACTACTTTGAAAACAAAATCCAGTGCACACCATGACCACATCTGTTTACCGCCCCTTTTAATTTTGTGGTTAGCGTTACTATAGCGGCCGAGCGCTGCAAGCATAAATAGTATAATTATACGGTGTTCAGATATGCGTGTCCGCGATAGTACGTCATAGCATACGCGGCAAACCAATACCGAGTACCTATAATGTACCGTTAAAACTTATACATAAATGCAATATACGATGCAAGTCATATATACGTTTCTTATAAAGTCTATGAGATGGGAATACCACAAGAAACAGGAGTAAAATAATGTTATTGCCAGGAAAAAAAATTACTTGATTATATATTTTTACCTCTATTACAATAAGTATGGGCCACAGGGTTGCACACAGTTGCTTATAGCAGTTGTATAAGCCCGAAAAAAATCCCGAGCGGGATTCGCCTCAGTGTGTTTGAACCTTAAAACTGAATATCGGTCACATCGAAACTACATACATCTCGATTTAAAGTATCAAAGTAAATTATGGATTTCTTTTAGTTTACTATAAAAATATACAAAAAATGTGTATTATGTTCCTTGTGGTATTCCGTTACAATACTTGTTAACACTTACACACCATATAGAAAGTCCCTGTAGAATGTCTTTTACCATGATTAAGAGAGCTTTGTTGTGATTTTCAACGTTACACTTAAGTGAATTACAAATGTATTGATATATTTAGTTATTTTACAAGCTACAAGTTATCATAACTATATTATTGGTTATTACATTGATATTTTGTGCGTACCGCCATGATATAAAAGAACGTCAAAAGAAAAAAACACACTTTATTAACTTAAAAAATAAACATAAATTAATTATATAATTTAAAATGACTTAAATTATCGATTCAAATCCTTCATTGCATTAAATACAATAAATTAAAAAGAAATATTGTATACATTTCAGATTACACTGCGTTCAAATCCTAATAAGAATTGTATAATAATTAAAACGTTGCATTAGCATTACGTAATTAAATAATGGATAAACGGATTAAAATCATTTAATAAAAATAAAAAATGTATTTACAAGAGTCGTCATAAAATACCTAAATCCTAATTATTAAAATAATTCTAGAGGGCTTTTAATAATAATAATTTAATTAAAATTATTTAGCAGTCGTAAGACTTATCCGTAACGCAGCGTGTAAAGCGGGCGACGACGTGGCTGTCGTCGGACTTACTCTCGTGTAAGCTAGAAATGGTAGGGGTTGCATGCTGCGACGGATACCGACTACCTGCCCGAGAATATGCTGATCGAGTTCGACGCGGTGCGCTTGCGGATCAGCGTGGCCTCGACTGAAAAGAGGAAAACAAACATTGTAGAAAAAAAAATACCGATAATATTATGATGGGCCTGACTCGAAGCAAAAAAAATTGGTTTATTAAGTAACAAAATTAATTATTAATTTTTAATCGAGTGCACATGCGTAGTTATAGAGTTTTATCGAGAGATATTCCTACTACTTATCGAGTCTATTTTCTTCTGCTGATCTACCCCTAAAAATTCTGGGTACGCCCATGGATATTATCCCATTTATTATTATAGGAACCCTTAAATAAACATCAGCTTTAAAGTACCGATAGTCTCTTCACCGTATCCGATGGACAGAGACCCAGACAAATTTTAGAAATAAATAGAAATATCGTCATAATCACCACATCCCCACGCTTGGCAAACGGACTGGTAATTGCAGTATGACAATAAAAGCTACTGCCCACCCTAATAACATAACCTACTACTCTTTAGCGACTTTTTGGCAAACATTGAATACCATAACTTACTCCAAGTTATTCCTGGCTAATAATAATCCATCGCTTCCTGCGGAGGCTGTAATAAGCGTCTAGGCGTTGTTGTCAAGTGCTTGGACCAGAGAGTGCGCCTGGTCCCCATCAGCATTGGGCCTGCCAAATTGTAATCTGATGAATCTGATGATTATGGAATTTTGAGGCAAGAGTCAATTGGGGGACTCGTGGCTAGGTAGCTACTAAACAACTGCTGCGAAGCTGCGGTTGGTGTGGCTCTATATTGAGATTTAAAAAAAGAACCGGACATCTCTTACTATTTAGTATATTAGTTAATAACCACACTAATGCGGTGATATAAAGTCAAAAGCACGTGTGTTTAATACACTGCATTATAAACTTAAAAGCGGTGCAATAAGAGTCACTTTATGAGCAAATGCGTTGAAAAAATAGTTACGTTGAGAAAAGGATGAATGATAATGGAATTTGGAGATGACTAGCAGTGAATGTAGGCAGTGACGTCATGAGATTCTATTTACTCTGGCTATACGAGGTATGTTAGCAGCACTTACAGGTTATCCATCATGATTGTAGGTCACGTTTATGAGTGACGTAGAATGTGACGTAGGTATAAAATAGTTACCACCACGCCTCCTTAGCAACATTTAACGGGAGGTAGATACCTCTGCTAACAGCACCTACAGGTTAATGGGCTAGACGTGATCCAACATGATAGAAGGTCACGTTCGGTTATGACGTTGAAGGACGTAAGTTACATGAAATTGTTGCCACGACACATTTTACGTAGGATTGCCCGTTTCGTGATGACAGATAGTAATCCTGTTCAAAGTGGATACTGGCTTGTATATTGAATTAAGCTTTTTACATAGGTACCTATACCAGAGCATGATTTACGTGCACAGTAAATGAAATGGTTCATAAAGGGTTAACTTATATTAGTTAGCGAAACTCCACAGATTTAATGGTTATCGATATCTTAACAAGACAAAACAAAAAAAAAATGTTATAATCGTTTTTTTAACTTGAAATATCAGTTTTTTTAAACGGTTTTTTTTTGTGTGTAAAATTCTAAAGCAACCAGCGGTCGTTGACTGTGTCGTGTTTATTAATCGATACCCATCACTTCTTCTAGCTAATTTAATGTGACCTTGTATAGCCCTATGAATGTTAGTTTAAGACTGAAAATGCCTTCTGTTTAAGTGTATTCCTTCCACCAAATGGTTGGGCAGCAGCATCCCTTCAAAACTATTTGCCAAACGTGGTATAACAAAACCAGGGCCGGATTTAGAGGTCTGGAGGCCTCGGGGCAACAAAGGAGTGGTGGCCCCCTGGCCCCAAATTATTTTACAAATAAAATTAACAATTTTTTTCAGTCGAGTTTTTCAATATATAATTTATTGTGAAACCAATTAGATTGTTTTAGTATTTAACTAACTTATATAAATATAATCGAAAACAAGAATTAAGTATCTGAAATTAAATTTTACATGTTTGTACGAAGTACTGTAGGTAAAGGTAAAACAGGGAAAAGTTGATTACTAGTGTTTACTAGTCGGAATTCGAATGGTTTTTTTTTCGAAGTCTCT
Organism: Eupsilia transversa; assembly: GCA_914767815.1. Classification (NCBI taxonomy): domain Eukaryota; kingdom Metazoa; phylum Arthropoda; class Insecta; order Lepidoptera; family Noctuidae; genus Eupsilia; species Eupsilia transversa. The sequence goes on along the minus strand of OU611886.1, from coordinate 5,952,131 downwards.
ATTGTGGGGGCCCCTCTTTTGTGGAGGCCCCGGGGCTGTAGCCCCGGTTGCCCTCCCCTAAATCGGCCCTGAACAAAACAAGTTCCCGCATTATTTTAACAGTCTATTGGTTTACTTATTATTAGGTTTCGGGCTAATATAATAAAATATGAAAAACAACAAGTTTCATTCCAATATCTATGTACCTGTACCTACCAAACAAATAGACAAAATGTGCTTCTTCATGACTACGTCACGATCAACAGTGACGAGTATCTATTATTTGTTTAGAAATATCACAATATTTCACAACTCGTAACATGATATCATCATTTACGGGATCCTACTTTTATTTGATGTATTACAATCAAGGCCAAAAACATAATATACTTAATAATACAAAGTGGAGATGATAAATGAAACCGCGTAGGTATAGGTATCTAATGACGTTCCCAGTCTGCATACGAAAATTCAATCAAATATCTCCAATAAGATTGAAAAAAAAACACTTTTTTAATTTCAATGTTAGGACTTCTTTGGTTCCTAAATAGGTATTCCTATGCATTAATATTGCCAGTGTTTTAATTAATTGTTGTATTATCGTCTCCACATTGTATACACCTAGCAAAATCTAAAATTGAGAGTTCTTGTAGAGTAGAGTATCTACCAATCTATTTAAATGATTATAAGTATATGTGATACTATTCATAGCATAATTTGAGTGAATTTGCTATTTGCACATAGTTCACTCATAGTTTCTATCAATATTTTAGGAAAAAATCATAGTTGATTGCCACTAAGTGTAGTGAGTAGTCATACATATTTTTGCCACCTGCGTAGTAATAAGACAGTACTGTTAAAAGTCATTGACCCTTTGATCATTATAGTTTTGCGTCAGAGTAAAATGGCACATCATGAATCATGTCATGTAATTGTGGTTAATTTTTCAGAACATAAGTCTGATTCATGGTAAGAATCAAGTACCTACCTACGTCAGACTATACTCTCTACGACGTGGGTCCAAAGTACTGACCTCAGAACAAAGGATAGGTAAATTAGATTACTTACACATTTTTTTTCTATTATAACAATTATTTATTTTTAACTCAACAGGTCAATTATTATAAGATGTGGACTTTGGAGTTTGTTTAATAGATTGTGTTAATTTGTTAATTTCATGATTATTCATCCATAAAAGGAAGTTTCAAAGTTCTCCTCAACAGCTTTTATTTTTAATTTTTGCAAGCATTTATTTCCGGCCAAATGGCCAATTATAAAGCAGACTTTGACATTGGTTTTATAAAATAGGTAATGAAAATGTTTTCATTGTGATCTAATGATGTTATTTATAACATCAAGGGAAGCATTTTATGATTAAAGCCTTAAAGAGCTAAAGCGCGGTCACTGTCGGACTGCATATAAAAGGAAGAGAAGCGCGATGACACAAAGCTTGTTATTTATAGCAAAAAATATGAAGCAGAAATGAGTTGAGTAACCGAAAATAAAAAACAACCAAGTTCTGCATTCAAATGTTATTCCTATTAATGACATACCAACGTACGTTGATATTTAATAGAGATATTTTGGATTGGAAGTCAAGGTAAAAGGTTAGTTTACCGTTAATTTGTAGCGAGTTTTATTACCCAAAACTTGTTTTGGTAACAGCCACGTTCTGAGAAATATGTTCCAGATTAATATATTATATATATTTCCGCTACCACAAACTATACTAGATTAGGCCCTTTTTTTCAGACGAACTTACTTTTTACATTTGGTTCTTGTCAGCGCCTTAATGGAAACCAGATTTTGGTGTGTGAAAATACTCACTTTTCTGAACCTATCAAAACAATATGCAGTCCATATCTTTGGAATATGAATGATCACAGTTCCGAGATTAATAAATCATGGTAGGTACTAGATACCTATACATAAACACTCACAGCAAGATCTTCTATTGTATTACAGCGAGCCAGCCGTCGCGGTCCTCGTTCGTGGTGGCGGCGAGGAGTACGTCCCGTCGGGAGTCACCAGCTGCAGCGAGCCTTGTCTCTATATGTAAGGATACAGATACTCACTAGTAGAATACTTCGGCGTAAGCGGCCTTTTGATGGTCTGTTGTATGACAGAGGCGTCGCGGTCTTCGTGCCTGGTGGCGGCGAGGCAGTACCTCCCGTCAGGAGTCACCAGCTGCAGCGAACCTTGTCTCTATATGTAAGGTAACAGATACTCACTGCTAGAATCCTGCGGCGTGAGCGGCCTCTTAATAGTCTGTTGTATGACAGCGAGCCAGCCGTCGCGGTCCTCGTGCGTGGTGGCGGCAAGGCAGTACGTCCTGTCAGGAGTCACCAGCTGGAAGGGGAACCGCGCGTCCTTGCAACCGTTGCCTGTGTTGGATACTTTGATGCAGTAGCCGTTAGATTCGTGGCCTGTGGAAGGTAAAATGGGTATCGTTAAGTAAAGTCTATATCTTAAAAAATGGGTCTGTCTAAAATTATCTCAATCTTTCGCATCAAATTATCTCAGTTCATTCGTTTTTTCATTCGGACCTACGGAACCCTAAAAAATGGTTTAGATCATTTTAGATGGAATGTAAAACACCAGGTTTTAAAAAAAAACAACCGACACTTTTGTGAGACCTGTGGAAGTACCTAGGTTCTCAGCAGGACTCCGATGGCACAAATTCGATAGTCTTGAGTGACTGAAATTGGTAAAAAGACTTTTTGAGGTCTTTCGAGGAGTTCCTTACACCCATTTAGAGAACCTTTGGGGGTAACCCTCTCCTGCTTATTTACTTGATAAATTCAAAAAGATACTAGCTAGAACGCACCGAGCCCGTTCTTCAATTCCTTGGTATCCTATCTGGGGCCTAAGTCTACTAATTTATAAACGTTACGATGGTCTCTCAATGGTGAGTTTTTGACAGTTTTTGTATGGCAAATCTGTCAAAAACTCACCGTTGAGAGACCATTGTAAGTTTATAAATTAGTAGACTTAGGCCCCTGGTCGATTCCCCGACTTTGCTCACAAAAAAAGTAAAATAAAAACCACTTACCAACAAAAATCTCGCCCTTTGGATAAGCGTCGAGTGGTTCATCATGGTACATCAGCTTCCTATTATCCAACGTGAACCATCGGCGCCTATGAGCGTCCGAGGGCCTTGGACCAGTCTTCCACAGCCAGCCTTCACGCGCGAAGTCTTTAGGGAGACGGAGAACCAGGTCCGACTGTGGCATCGAAGGGAACGCTACCTGGAGGAGATGCAATTGGGCGCAGCGAATTGCTGTGTACCTGTGGATGACGGAAAATAGTAATGCAGCGGTTTGATTGTTTACTTATTTATTGATATGGCACTGCAAAGATGTACTCATTAAAACGTACACAAACAAAAATCACATAAGTACAGTTTTGCGCGATTCAGGATTTTGTGTGACGCGTAGTTCGCATGTGCCAATGTAGATGCCGCCACAAGTTCATAAGATATATTGCTCTTTAAGCACTGGAGCATGTTAAAATATTATTGTATGGCTAAATATAACTTAACTTTTATAACTCTTATCCAGTGTACTTATAAATGTTGAACTGTCATATTGTGCAAATTTTATGGGTCATATTGGTGAAAAGTGTAGATGGAATTTTTTGGACCATTTAACTAGAACTTCATGAAGGTTGGTTTGAGGTTTTACAAGCAATAAAATAATCCTGATCATATTAGGTGAACACATGATCAAGATTTCCCATCTAGGTGTTAATAAAATACAACCATTCGCCTGCAGTTGATTTTTCTCCGCCCAAATGGTAAGGCTGGGTCTAGTAACAAGAATCCTTGAATGACCAAGGAAAAGTTCTGGCCAAAGAGCCGAGATGACTTGTCGCCTTCTAGCTTGGCAATAGCGGTCATTGCCCTTTCCCTAATATCTCTCCGTAATAAGAATATTGTAGTGTAATCATCGTTACATTAAAATAGGTACCAAGCCTAAGGGAATATACAGCGGCAACAGCCGGAACATCAGTTTAAAAAAAAGGCTGGAAAATGTAGGTGGAATAATGTTTTGTCATGCTAAAATACGATAACTATAGTAAACTATTCCGGCTGTTTGCAAGTTTCAGGCTCATCTTTACACGTGGAACATTTAATTTTTATTATTATAAACAAATAAAAATAATATATGCGCATACATTTTATATGTTTGCATTATGCTTTCATAACAAGGTTTTTCGGTGTACGATTAAAATTATTATGATAATTTTATTATAATAGTTTGGTAGATAGGTATGGTCGCGCAAAAAGGATAATTTATGGTAACTATTTGTAACGTTTACTTTATTTACATAGCAAGATCATAAAAATTTATGTGAATTCCTAGAAGTACTCTCTCAAGGCTGGGGCGAATTTAAATAATTATTTAAATATTTGATTTTAGGTTTCCTTTTTTGGTTTATGGATCCTTAAATGTCACTTTATACTATTTTATCCAGATTTAGTGTCCATTTAGTCACGCTTATTGTGAATTTACACTATCTCTTAATTAATTAGCATAATATTTTCTGATTCTGACAAGGTATGTAAACTGTATTTTTTTACGTTTAATGGTTACTTTTGTCTACTAGTTAAGTTTGCCAATTTATGATAGGTACTTATATGATTTATATTCTATTATGCACCCTTTCCAAAATCAACGCTTGATGCGTAAGCGCCCTTATTTAAACCGTTGTTTGCATTTGGCATTATTTAAATGTTGCTTGCGACTCAGATAGTGCTGCTAACACCACAGGAAAAAAATAACTTGGTAACAGTTACGTCACAGACATAAAATACCTAGAAACAAGAAATTACTTACCAATTGCTAATAACTTCAGGATCCTCATGATACACGTAAATATGCCGTGTAGACCCGTCCTTTATAAACGTCAGTTGCATCGAGTTCATGTGGCCGATCTTAGACGGCGCGAACGCAACATTCAGTTCCGACAGTTTGAGCACACCCTTAGGTTCCTTATTCTCTCTTACGTGGTATCTGGAGATAAGAAAAATATTATCTTAACATAATTTTAGGATTTTGTTGCACTAAACATTCTTTATTAAACACACAGGTGCTTGAAGAAACCTATAAGAATTTATCTAAGACCCAAATAAAGACCTGGGTTTAACGTTTCGTGGCTTAAGTTATTTTTTTCTCAATTACGAAACCTTTTCAATAGAAAAAGAGTGCATGAAATATGTTACTCAAGGTAGAAAGTTGATCGAAGTTTAGTCACAAAATCAATCAGATTTCCTTTCACCTGCGAAACTTTTACTTCAAGAAAGAATCGATATTCTGAAGGCGGGAAGAGATTCGGCATTCAAGCCTATAGGATTGTAGTAATGTGACTATAGTTTACCACAAACTACCTATCTCTATCTATATTTATTCCGAAATACAAATATTTTTATTTACCTGGTTTTATTAAATAATTTACCAGCTTATTTTTTTTATTTTTTTTATTTAATAACGTTTGCGGCATTCCTACTCTGAAGATATCGTAAGATGACCATCTAACTATTTAATCAATTACTTAATTGTTTACAAAATAACGGCATTCGCAAATCAACCTTGAACTTTGTAACCAAATGACGTGCCGTGACGTTTTGTTTGTTCGACTTGTTTACTTCTAACCATCTTATCCACCTACACTAGGCTAATCCAGTACTTATTAGTCTCGCGAACATTTACAATAGAACTACGTCACTATGTACAAGTTAATGTACCAAATCACGTCTTTTTTTTCAGTAAAAACAACGAAAACCCGTCACTTTTTTACGGTAACACAATGTGGTGCAATATAGACCGAATATATTCTCGCCTTGAACTTTCCGTTTCAACCCTGCAACAGCTACAGCCGAAAATTTTCGGCGACGAAAATACTTTTCAAAGTTGATTTGACGACAAAATCAGAATCCAATGTTTTGCAACAAGCACACATAGTTAGACACAGAAAAGGCAGGCATTAAACATTTAACAATTAGGTATACCAAATATACTATCCACGTGCATATAGACGTTTTATAATTTCATAGAAAATACACATATATTTACGTCGCCGTAAGTGATACAGCCATCTCCAACCATGAAAACGAGAATATGACTACATGCAACATAGATGGTACTGATTTGATGTTAATTCTGCTCATGAAAATGGTCTTAACATGGGGTGATAGTAATTGACGTTTGTTTAACAACTCTTGCCTACATTCGGGACTAACGTAAACTTTTGAATATTGGAATTTTCGTTTAAATTTTCGATTTCGTTCTTACCTCAAAGGACCAAAGTTTTTGACGCGGAGGCGATCGATTAACCGATCGAGACAACCAGTTGTACGGCCGCAGCCGTCAGTAGCGGGATGATACCTAAGAACCAGTCCGGATATGTTTAAGCTAAACTACTGCGAAAAAAACTAGCTTTAGTGCTCGTTACTATATGGAACAAATTGCCTCAAACTCCGAAATTGCTTGGGCAGGTCTACTGTTTAATTACAAATATTTGTGACATTTTTAATAGGTATTTGTCACAATATTTTGTCCTCCCTTAACGAATAATCATAGTATTTGGTTGATAATTCAAACTTACACATATTTACTAATTAATTAGATTACTAATGTAATATTTTTTTGTGCAAACAAGCGTCAGGGAATTACCCACCGTCGATTGTAGTAAAGGAATGCGATATGTCAGCATACTATAAATCGAGTAACGAGGTAAATTACACGATTGTAGTGTAGTACTTAATGTAGGTACAGAGGTACAGTCAATCTGTATTGATAAGTGTTTTTCCTATTATGACCAAATCATCATGGGTTTCATTTTACCAAGTCTTTTACCATTCCTGCGTCCGCATGAATAGTTTTAATTTTCTCGAATCATCTAGATACACGGACAAGTAGTTTTATTTTATTTAATCTACGCCCAATTATATCTCTAATTTATTATCATCTAATTATGTACAAATCGTTTAAGTACACAGGCGCTAACAAACAACCCAGCGAAGTCGAATAACCTAATAACGCAAGGTGAAGGATATCTTTCATCACAATGTCAATGTTCAGTGACGTGTAGTCAGATCATGACATGGTAACTGTCCATTAAGGCAAAGCTTCATATAAGCTACGTCACACAATCATGAAACTATGCTAAACTCATAACATATCACAATAGTGTTTGCCTTGGAAATTATATCTGGAGTGTGAAAATGCGGGAGAGCAGTCAACGTGGCAAACAATTTGATGATTTCATAATTACGTAGTAGGTCAACATTTGTTCAAGACTTGACGTAAGATTGCAATAAGAGGTGTGGAAGTTTTCGTGTGTGTGTACGTCACAAATTTACCACAATTTTTCTATGAAACCCTTTTTATCTCACTATAACGTCTATCTGGAGATAAAGAAGCGCGCCGTCACCGAGTTGGGACATTTTCTTTAGGTATTTCATCAACCAGTGACAGTTTTATTATGTTGTTTGATATGTAACAACTTAACACATTTACAAATAACGTATTGTGCATAACAAGTATAAAAATAGCTCATTATTTCATTACTGTGTAATTATATGTTGCGTCATCTGAGAGTCGAGGCAAATATCTATTTATGAAAAGTAACTATTGTCCTGAAACAACGTTATTTGGGAATGGTTTATCAGCTTTGTTTAATGGAATACACCGAAAACTTTTTAATTGTAAAGTAGGTAACAGGAAGCATAATAATGAAATAGCCTTTTCTGAAATATATAGCTATATAGATCATAGAGTATAGTATATAGGCTATCCATAACTTACAATACATCGACTCGAAAGTCCTGTTAACTATTGGCTACTAGACAACTAATAGGAAAATAATGACGAATGGTCACATAATTATTATTATTTATAAATGTTCACATTTTTGTAGTTCTGCCTGGCGACTACATGACCACTCATTTTCCTGTTTTGATAATAATTTTAATTGCATCGATTTTCCGGTTAAGACAGAATACTGTACATATTATGAGAAGAGTAATTAAAATATTACGTTGACGTTTGAATGATTGATGAGGGAAGAGATGTGTTGAGTTTGAACGAACTTTAAATGAATACAGATTTCGAATCTGACAATGATTATAAGCCAATGTGTAAGCGTTATGACCAATAATAAATGTATAGAAATATAAACAGGCAGACATCGTTATTCGAACAAAAATGTGAACAGCACGAATGACATTATGATTATTGAATTGATGACGTTCACGAGCGTTATTAGTAACAAAATGCGACGCAACTGGTTATCTTTCACATAAAGCTTTTATCGTAAACATGGGGATTGCACTTGGTCATTTTGACCGCATTCTGTCGACAACTAGAATATAACGTAACTGGATGCGCGATGTAATGTGTCCTTATTTGAAGCCAGTGAACGCGAGCAACAGCGTTAGCACGAGCAGGGTTAAGTGTTTCGGCGAATCGATGTTCGAATGCGGCCAACGACCAAATGGAATTGTGTCATTATGTTCAGTTAACGATACATTTTGACTCACTTAAGGGTGTCCTCATTCTCACTTAAGACGAACTTCCTCAGCTGGTAGCGGCTGTCCTCTTTGCCCCTCTTCATGAGGAACCCTTCCATAGTGCCAGATAGGTAACTTTGACGTTCTGGGTGGCAAAATTCTTCACGTTCATATTTTGCTCGGATCCACTGCTCAATCAGTACTCTGAAAAATATTGGCAATATTTTGGGTAATAGTCCGATTATACGTTGAAATGTGGAATAGGTACCTACTATTTATACGGGGAAAACCATAGAAACGATAGATGGGCTGATGGCTAGAAAAGAAAGGGCGTGAATACTGAGATGACGAAGAAGTATGGATGAAGAAGACATGCTTCGCCGACCCCAAATAAATTAGCAGAAGAAAAATCAGTCCGATTAAGAATCCCGCAAACAGGCGCGACGCGACTTTAACAATACATTTTCTAAGAAAACTTCATGGTAGAACAATTACCGGTGTCGCATTGCGCGAAAAGTCGCGCCAGTATGTACAGGAAAACCAATATAATATTCAGTGTGAAAGCCTATGTACCTAGTTATCGTATTTTAGGAAAAACTATATTCTTATTTCCTTGTAACAAAATAATTATTAACTACCATACATTAAGTAGGTACCTACAATTCCATGAACCCAATTTCTAAAAGTTTAAATTTCGTAACTTTATTTTCAAGTCCAGAATAAACATTTTGTAAACAGTTTATTTCCGGCCTATCATTTATGTTATGGGAGGGAGATAAAACTATGTAGGTCAAGTTTTGATATTATTGATAAGTCATGTTTTGATTTACGATTCTTGGCAATAATATGGTCTATGAAGAGATAAAATATACATATTCAACTGAACAGTAACGCCTTTATTCTTTGAAGAGAGAGACAGAAATATGCGCATATTTTTTTTAGATTTTCACTTGTGCTATTTTCGCGGTTGTATCAAAAGTCGACGTAGCGACTTAGCTTGTGTCATACGTATGAATGCATCACTAAGAGATGAGTTGAGAAGAATATCGATTGAAAAATAGACAAACAAATTAATAACATTTTAGTACGCACTTAGTAGGTACTATAAGGTAGTGTAGGTACACTACCATTATTATACAACGTGTTTTTTTTTATATCCCATAACTCTAGGGTTATATTCTATAAGTAAAAATAATACAAAAAGTCCGAGAATATGTGGTCCAAAAACACATAGTTTCGAAGTTAATATAAAACTATACTCTCGATGTGTGTATCTAAGTTTCATTGATAAGTACGAGTAAATCATTTTCATTCAAACCAATCATTCATATTTAAAGGTAAGAAAATGCGACGTTGTCATATTTCACGTAGGTAAGGGTGTTTTACATTAATAATCGTGACTTTGTCGTATTATTTTGTATGAAAAATGAAAAAAAAAAATGATAGTTGAAAAATAATTCTTAAGCCAGTTGATTCTGAAAAAAACACCTTGTATGTATAGTCATACCACCAGTATTAGTAGTAGGTGCAGTAGGCGTAGGCTTAGTGCTTAGTTCTCATGGGACCAAATACCATAACCGCCTAATTAGAAATGTTTTTTCTAGGTATAAAAGTCCATAAACTAAAAATACTGTTTCACCATAAGTACCATTATTTATGTAGTTTATTACTGCTTCCAGCTCTAATTAGGAATGACTAAAGAGTATTAGGTATAGTACTTAATTACTTTTGGGAGTAGGTAATTCTTGCGGCATATTTCTATACCTAATTAAGGCAAAATATGCCGTCAATGTTGTTGTCTATTTTGAAATAAATAAATTAAATACAGTACTTAGTAGTGAGTAGTTAGACCTACGTAAGTAATCCGATAACCGACTATTTTTAGCAGAACCGCAATAGAATCCTTCTAGATAATGTTATTACTTAGTACATTAAGTAATACGGTAGGTAATTTAATTTATACGTTGAAATTGAAAATGAATAAAAATTTAATCGTAAGTAAACCACAAGATCCCAAAAAAAAATGGTATTTATGTTTAGAAACAAATTATTAAATCATCAACAGAGAATCAGTGAAGGAAAAATCGTGAGGAAATGTCCTAGAAGCCTAGAACCAAACATTCGAAGACATGTGACATCTATCAACCCGCACTGGACCCGCATGGTGGATTACGGCCCAATCCCTCTCACTAACCGAGAGGAGGCCTCTGTCCCAACAGTGGGAAGTGTGGGAACATTAGAGGCTGATTGTGCTAGAGAATCGGTAGTGTATTTTAAAAAACCGTAACAAAACGACACGATCACACGACATAAGAATCGTAGCAGGTGAAGTTCTATATATACCATATAGATAAGAGTATACATTTATACCCATAACTCTATGGTATGAATGAGACCATGTCAAAGAATCAACTAGTCTACTCTTAGTTTTTTTTTTCATTTTCATTTTTCGAATTTGGTCGGTGAGTTTGATTTTTAAAATGCTAAATGCTGCCTTGGACTTCTGAGCCTCGGTCAAAGACGAAGTCTGAGCGCCTGAGGTTAGGATAGGCAGGATACACAATATGTCGACGAGCTTGCGCTTCTATGAAATTGGAAGGTCGCCCTTCATTAGCGCCTTCATGGACCAGTAGCTCATCCAGGCATTTTAGACACGACTTTTCAATTTTTCGTACAAAATAAAACAAAGTCACGATTATTATTATTATGTAAAACACTCTTACGTGAAATATGACAACGTCGCATTTTCTTAGTTTAAATATGAATGATTAGTTTGAATGAAAATGATTTACTCGTATTTATCAATGAAACTTAGATACATGCGGAGTCTAGTGTTATGTTATCTTCGAAACTATATATTAGTATTATTTTTAGATACTTTTACTTAAATAGCATACCTTAGGGTTATGGGACATCAAAAGGAACACGTTGTAGTGTACCTTGGCTTATAGTATGGTACATACTAATTCCATGGTGAAATCTTATAGTCCATCCTAAATCCATGGGTGAAATGTATAGAAAAACAAGATGGCGGTATTAGTTCGAATTTCGGCCACGCGCCAAAAGAAAAGAACCTTGTAGAGCTACCCGAACGAACGAATGAGTAGCTGCAAAAAATGCCTTTTTTACTTACTGTGGATCATTCCTATTAGGTCTTCTGTAGCACGGTGGGACTCTTTCCTCATATTTATTCTTGGCGGCATTGTTACCGACCTCCTTCATTCTTTGCACCTGAGAATCCTCCCAGCGGTCTAACTTCAGGTGCTTTACTTTGCTTATGTGTGCCCCCATGCTGCGATGGATACTGGCACATCGCATGCATATGAAAATGCCGAGGTTGTATGACGCCCAATCAGGTTCTGCAAAAAAAGGGTCACGTTGGTGAGTGATAAAAGTGATAAATGAGGTTAACCTATAGGTACAAATACTTTCACACGTTAATAATATTTATTAAACAAAATGAAGTCGAAGTGTAAAAGTGTCCTTAAAAACATGTCAATGATGTTTACAACCTTTTATGGACTTATATTTCAACTTGCTATGACAAGATAATACGGGAACAGATAAGATAAACGTTCATTTATTACGTAATTTACACATAGCTAGGCTCTGCATTTATTTTGTTTATTTGTACAGTCACCAACAATGGTGTCCATTTAAAATGGACACAAAATTGTTTAGTACCCACACACATTTCATGTAGGTACTTAAGTAATAGTTTTATGATGTTTTATAACTTTACTTTCGTTGCTGACCGTACATGTTTAAGAACCTCACAACACCGTACATCTAAAGAATTCGAAAATTCAGAGGGTCTTAGGGGCGCGATTTTTCCAATGAATCTCAACAATGGCCATACCTCTTCTTATTCCAGAGCTTAACAGAATAGGCGACATGCAAATATTGTTCTATAGAGCAGATCATCGAATATAATAAATGGTTACTCTATTTACATACTAGCAATGTATTTAAATAGACTACGAAATACATGGAAACAGCTAAAACAGTTTCACGTTGTTTGTCTGTTTGTAAACGCACTCTTTAAACTGTACGGGTGAATGACTTTCACTGTATCGGTTCTTAAAGGTAAACAAACAAGGTATGTACATTTTGTGTTTATTTATGGACTACGTAGATGCGAGTAGGTAGACTAATTTGATAGATTTTTAAATTAAATTAAATAAAAAGTTCAGAAAAAGATCACTTTCAAGCAGTCTCATGTAGTCGTTTTATTAATATCTCTCTATAACTAGGTATAGGAGTTTCCAGGGTTTATAGAAACCCACATTATAAAGATACATAGATAAGCTTGAAAAATATAAACCTGTCTTTGATCTCGCGCTGTCGGGTAAAAATGGGTAAAACTCGGTATTCGGTCGTGGTCCACCTGCTTAGTTCACCTGGGTGGACCACTGGCACTTATTCTTGCCGGTGGATCACCTAAATAATGAGGAATATGCAAATAAAAAATGTCTATTGGCCATGGTCCACCTAAAATTAATTCCACGGAAATAAAATCCTCTTCCTGACCCTGATCCTGTCATTTTACTACAATTGAAAAATTAATGCCAAAAGAACAAATGAAAATCTAAAAAACAAATGAATACGGAAAGAAACTTTAATTAATATGATTTATCATTGAGACAATCAACTTAACTTTTTATGCGAGTCCAAATTTCTTGTTTAACAATTCTAATTGTATTTCTATTATATCGTCATCATCAGTTATATATTTTGGTTTTCCTTTTATTCAAGGTCCGGATTCAAGACTCTCCTGTTCAGTTAGAAGGCATGCAATGGTGGTACTGGTTTTCTTTACATTTTTATTCAGTTTTGAATGGAAAGATTCCGTAACATTATTACTTTTTACCATTAAGTTTTAAATTTTTGGCCGTTTTCCATATTGCTTTACTCCAATGATAGTAACAACCTGTTAGTTTTGTTTGTGAAACCACTTCCGAAAATGCTCATTTTTCGAAGTCACAATGATATTTATCTGGTTTGAAGTTAGGAAACTCTCGTTTAATGAGTTCGAAAACAATAGCATAATGTAGGTATCTTGCTTTTTGTTTAGCATTAATGCATAAATTTATGGTGCTGTTCCACCTAGGTGGACTGAGGTGATCCACCGTGGTGGAGTGCCCGTGGTCCACGACCGAATATCGGTCGGATTTGAAAAATAGCCCAATTATTGAGGAAGGCTAGAGGCTATGTAAAATCACGCTACGACCCTTAGAGCCGAGCAAAACGAAGTAATAGCGCTGGCGGGCGATTTATTCTGTTCTAATAACTCATACCACTGGTATTTATTTGAACTCGTATTTATTTTCTATTCCTAACTGATACCACTCTTTAAATAATTAAATTTAATGTGCCACCGATTCACCGAATACTAAAAACTTGAATTTGGTACAGTCAGCTCAGTCAAACCAAATCAAATTAAAATGATAGTAATAAAATGCTATTCAATTTCACTTCATTTCAATAAAAAAATACAAATCATTACGTACTAATAATAACTATCAGGTATATTTTAATATAAATAAAAGTGGATTTTCTGAGATATTTTGTAATTTTTAGATTGTAAGTAAATTGTTAATGTTTTGATGTTTTTGCAAAAAAAAAAATATAGGTACAGGTAATTTTTTTTTGGTTTGATCATTAATTCATTACCATTTATTTTTTCATAAAAACGTACAAAGCATTTTTACTGACTGTACCTTATATCTTTGAACTTGTTTTGGTAAGTATTAGTTTAAACAATGGTATCCGTTCTTAATAGAAAATAAATATGAGTTCAAACAAATACCCGTGGTATTAATTGTGTGGTATTAGAACGGAATAAATCGGGCGGGCGATGGGATGCGAATGCGACGCGGTGGGCTGGGGGCCGAAATTTGACGCGGGCGAAGTCGCGGCCAGAATCTAGTGGTATTATAAATTTATAACGCAATGAAATATTGTTGAATTGTTAAAATGAATGGCATTGTAATTGGAAGTGTGTTTAGAACACTGGTTTCGATTGAAATTAGTAGTTGTTATATCAACTGTTAAGAACCGTATTTTTCAATTGCTGAATTTTCAATAGGTAATAATTGTAGTGCAGTTCAGTTACAGTGCGTGAGCCGATAGTTAACCGTGTTATTAAACTATCATTTGATAGGATTGACGTACAGCCTAGTGCAGATTGGCGTGGCACGACTCAAACAATACAATTTCTAAGAAAACTTCACGGGAGAACAATTACCGGTGTCGCGTCGCGCCTGTCTGCACGAGGCTTAACACAAAATATAGGTACAAAGCTAGTAACACGTTCTGAGTTAAATAATATTTAACTTAAATGTACCAAAATGGTCAAACGTACGTATAATTATTGGTACATACATTTACGATTTATATTACTAAAACATTTTTTTGTTATCAACACAAAATACGTAAGTGCTGATGCCGCGCCGATACGATAATATGTATTCTGAAAATCGTCACACCATAGATTAAACCCAATGACGTATTGTATGTAATGTGCATAACAAGCTATTATGTATCCGTGAGTGACGCTAGATCTCGAGAACTTGCACTCATAAAATAAAAAGTAAGTATCAGATACAGATTAGGAAATGCACATTTATCGGTACCTAAATTTGTCATTTACCACAGCGACATTTGCCAATATGCGCGTATAGTCACCTATGAATGAATTGATTACGTGTCGCGTACCTCTCTCTGCGAAGTCCCCACCACTAAAACCGTACTTCGCGATGGTCGAACTTTAAATAGAACTTGATCCCCGCAAAGTTGCCGAGTGTGGCCGCTATAAAACTTAAAGTTTCGATTGTTATTGTAGAAAAGCTTTTTTTTTTTGTGAAAATAGGCGTTTTCACGTTATAGCTTCGCATCACATCCGTGTTTATAAGCATACCCAACACACCGACACGACGTCACGCGGCCGCACTCACACATCCACATTTGGCCTCTACGCCACTCGTAAATAACATAACGCTATGTCACAAGACTTGGGATACCTGTTAGATACGAATCACCTTTGTTTCATACTTGTAATTAACGTTTACTTTAGCGTAGTGAAATTGCCCATTTAACAGGTAAGCACCCACTTAGCCTGCATCACCCTTTCAAGGAGAGAAGCGTAAAGATACTTACGTGCTATCTATTTACAGCATATGGACTTGTCTCAACGCTCATTAATCAATCAAGGTTATCGTTATATTACTTAAGTAATAAAGTTTATATTTATGTTAAAATAAGCGCATATCTATCTAGTTGCTTAGTGTTATTTATCCATTCTGTAACTGATTTTGTTGTATCAATAAATACATAAATTATTAAAGCTAGTTAAAGAGTTTTAATTTGAATACTTCGTGAGCGCACATTATCGACTGCTAATTTGTGAATAACAAGCTAAACTTTATTCACAGTTATTTAATTATGCTCTGAATTAAATTCGTTTGTTACATTTCACCCCGCAAGCGAATTAGTCATTGGCCAAACAATTATACAGATGTGATTTTACATTGAAATAAAGGAATACTAACTGAAATCACGATTTAAAAAAATACAATTTTCCTGAGAAAATTTTCAGTGGAATATGATTCAAAATAAGGAGCTGAATGCACCCTGTAAATTTGCGGAGGGCTGTCCCTTACACCCTGTATTCCCCTTCGTTTGTTCTAACTAGAATATCTTCTTCCGTACCTACCAGATAGGATTAAAGTTGTTTGGTTTCGATAATAACTAACAATTGTTCACAGTATCGTTATATTTCAGACGATGAGTAGCTATGTACAGTTGAAGACGTTGAAGTGGAGTATAAAATGTAGCGGTGAAATGTGGCACAAAGATGATACTCCATAACACAATTAATTTTACTGTTCCCAAGTTTGTCTTGTGAAGTTGTAATCAAATGTGTAGATTTTTCGAAATCTATCTTTTTCATGAACTCACGAAATTTTTCATTTTTCGAAACAATACCTGCATATAAAATATATTTTTACATAGAATTTGAAAATCTTCTTTTGATATTGGGATAATCATATAATAACGCAATCAAATAAAAAAAAAAGATTTGATTTAGGATACCAAGTTATTCATTCTAGCAAATTACTAGAACAAAAAACAAACGGAGAATATATACCCATAAGGGCCTATCGATTTATTTACAAGCATGCGATACTGTTAACTGTAAACCGTTTAGGATTTATAAGGTGAAATTAATATAATGAACTGTTGTTATCTAAAATAATGTTGTTTAATCACAATCAAAATGAAGAAAAGAAGATGAAATGAAGTACTTAGGTAAAGTTTTTTTTTATAAACTTATGAAAGACGTAGGTATATTATATAACTGCTCTAATTCATAGGGTAATTGCGTAACAATGCCTTTTATTATACCTATTAGCTCAAAGTTATTAAACAATCATCATCATCTCCCTAGCCTGTCCCTGTATATTGGGGTCAGATTCCAGTCTAACCCAGTATTTTACTTGGAGCCTCAACTGCCTATCTGACCTCGTCAAGAATAGTTTAGAACTGCGTTGCTGACTGTAAAACTTGCTGGTAGGGCTATCTATTTTTTTTAAATATTTTAGGTCTCAGTACGGTCGGCAACGACCACGACAGTAATTAACACTCTTTTTTTAAATACACCTAGAGGTACCATCATCGAAGTTTGTTGTTGTATCATAATGTTACATCTGTTATCATATTTTTTTACTATACCTACTTTGTTATCTATACGGTCATCAATAAAACAAGGCGCCAAAAAATATTTGCTGGCCCAATGCAATCCACATACGTAATGCTGATTATCATCACTACCTCGAAATGTGCAAAATAATTTTACTTTAGCCATTGCAAAAACCCTATACGATCACAGACCAAATTTACGAGTTCGAATGATGGAGTTTGGACATACGCTGCGCAGTATAGACAGACATTGAAATATAAAATTAGGTCACACTCACACGAACGCGGACGCTCACATCCTAATTCCTTAGGATAGATTTATAGGTAGGTAACGCTAAACAAATGATTACTTACAGGGAAATCCTTGCGGTGGATTAATTGATAGACACGAAATCAAGGAAAACTTTTGCAAACATCGGAGAAATTATAGCTTTGCATGTCAAGGATACGATACAGAGCTACCTAGGGAGAACCTATGACTCATACTAGGTATGCTATAGCCAGCTATTTAAGTAGGTACCTGCTTAGGTATTTATTTTAAAACATACGTATATTATGTACCTGCGTATGGCACTGTTATGTTCGGATTTGTACACTATCTTAAAAACAATAATTATTTTAAACAAGTGAATGTTCATGCAGATAACTTAGTCTTAATTAATTTTACTCTTGCCAATTTGCCAAAATATTATGATCACTGGCTAAAAGTGTTTCGTTTTTATTTCTTATCAATGAAAATGCAAAGTAAATGAAGCATTTTTGCGACATAGCGACGAATACTGTCTGCAATTTGGTGGTCACATGAAATTAATTTTCAATTAGCATTGATACATTTCATACGTGTGTGATATACTTCGCACAGACATCACTGATGTATCGTTACTACACTACTAACTTATCTGCATGTTTTGAATCATCGTAAAATGCGCTGGTCGATGATTTGTTTTCATTGAATGCATTTTACGTTGAGGTCACTGAACTCCAAAGCATGGACGCATTTACGCCCCCCGCCTATTCACCACCCCATGAAAATACCACGCACAAGGAAAACACTATCACAAAAATTGTTAAGAATCACTAATAATAACATACCCGGATTTCCACAATCGGCACAAACATTATTTCCACTTTTCTTTTGCAACTCCTGTAACAATTTCTGGTTATGATCTACCATCGTGGAACTTTTGCATCAATAATGAAGACATACACGCTAGCGTACGTCGCCGCTCGAAAGTCGAACGCCTCGAACGAACGCGTTCTCTGCCACTGCGCGAGGGAGCGAGCGAGACTTCGACCGACGCGCGGCGAATCGGTTCAACAAACGCCATTTCGTAGGTGAGGAATGCCATTGCATTCACACACATTTACGTTCGGTTAGCATGAATGAGATAGAAAGAGATGTCTAGTTTCGGTATATGAATGAAACCAGTGTGTAGTGGATGGTAGTGGATACTCGTAAAATCCGTTTGTGTGTGTGTATACCGTAGTAAGTAGGTACGTGATGCGATCATGCGACGCGAATACAAGCAAGCGCCCGTCTCGCGTAAATACGTGTAAATACTGGGTAGGCACCTAGGTAATACGAGTCTGTCTATAAATTACTCTTCGCATAACTAAATAAGAAGGTACGATACGGTACTCGTAACGTAGCCGTGTCATTATGCTGGTCGGTCATTGCTTTGCAAATCAGCCAGATGGCATTGGTAATTAAATGCGCTTACATTCTTTTAACCAATTTATAGATTATATAGATATAGGTACCATTCATAGACGATAATGTGAATGGTTAAATAGGTATGCCGATTCATTTCCGGTTGGGTTACTTTGAGTAGGTAGGTATCTTGATGTGTCTTTAGAAATAGATTTCAGACTTTCAGTATTATAAATTAGGAAGGTTTCGGTTCTGGCTGTTGTAAAAAAAATTTTGGTCTCATATAATAATATAAGTCTCGTAATATATAAGTCAATGATTGGTCTACATAATTAATTATTTTATTATTAATGAAATGTAAAAAAACATTCTAATTAATTCCTGACAACCGATGAGATTATACCTAGGTACGTCGGTATTTGAAATAACTAGGTAGGCAATTCATGACAGGAACTCTACATCTAGATCTGTTATTTCTGTTACTCGTGTATTTCAGCCTGCACCGTAATTTTTTTTCGTTTTCCTTTCGATGACGATGAGTTGTGTTTCAGCATGAGGCTTGTTCCTGTCTCCTGTCATGTAGGTGTTCTCAGGGGCGTGAAACTTAGAACTATTTCGATTTTCGACCTTAATGACAGACTAGTGCTGCTACCTTTGAAAGTTTTACAGAACTAAATGTCGATAAACAGTTTTCAAGTGATTTTAGTCTCGCTAGATGGCGCATTTTTGGTTGAGCAACTGTTTTATTGACAGAACTGTCAGTGCCGGTGAAATAATAATTCTTTACTTTGAAACTTTGAATTCAAACTTGAAAACTTCTATTGCCTTGCTTCTCGTGTTAAAACTTTCGTTTTTGTGCGTTATCAAGTGTTATTTTGTTATTTGTTGTATTGTTATTGTTAAGTTATTTGCTGTTAAGTATTTGTTAAGTTTTTGTCAAAAGTGTTCTCGTTTACGGGTTTTTCATTACAATTCTCGCAATGAGTTCTCGCCAAGCACGTTGCATTTTTGGTTGCGACACTCTTGGTAAGTATTGCACTTAATAATGAAGTAAATTAGGTACATAAGGCTATTCTGTAATGTTAAAACATTGTTTAACTTCTTCAACAACATAGTGTTTTCACAATCAACGCTAAGTTATGTTGGGATTCCGTGACTTCAAAGCTCGAAATTCTAAAGATTTTAGCTATCTTATGCGTAATATCTATTATAGAATAGTAAACAATTAGCATCAGCCGTTCAACGGTCAGCTCAGAACTGGCACGGACAAGGGGAATCCGACTGTCTAATTAAAACAAAGCATTGCGTTACAACTTAAAACATACACCTGTAGAAAGTATTTCTTTTTATACCTATACTAAGTAAGCACTATTATTTCCAGGAGTGTCAATGCATGGTTTTCCGAATAAAACTAAATACCCGGCCCTCTTTGAAGCATGGGTATCAGTCATACCCGAAAATATAGCTCATGAAGATCCTGAGAAGATTCGGAAATCATTAAAAGTGTGTGATTACCATTTTAAACCAGAACACAGGACACGAGGCCATGGCATTACTAAAACAGCTATACCCTGTCTGTATTTAGAAGGTAAAATGTATTTTGTTTATTTGTTGAAAAAAGAAATGTCCAATTTGGTACAGTCATTCGGAAGTTATGTATGTACAGACATTTCAGCAATTTTGTTTTATAAGGATTGATAACCAGCACCCTAATTGCGTAGCACACTATCAAATATCTGAATCATTTTGAAGCAAATTACTAATCCATAGCTTCATAAGTTTATAAAAATTGTCTGTTCAACATGTAAATATTGCAATGAAGGTTGTTGAACTGTCTAAATGAAACCATATTGCTAGAAAGTAGGCTTATAAAAAGTACCCTATTCTTCAGTTTACACCTGACTAGAAAAATGGGTGCTTTTAGGTAGATGGTTCTTGCCTGTATCGCAGAAAGCCCCTTGTCATTACAAATATATATGCAGGTGTACAGTTAAAATGTAAAAATCTGCCTCTTAAGAGGGTGCATCCTAAAAGTTGGCAACGTCGTAAATAGCTGTCAAATATTTACCTGTTTCGATTAATTTGGAAATAATACTGTATGGAAATAAGAAATGTGGCTAACCAATTGACTAGAATATTAATAATGAATTGCAATTATAACATTGAATTTGAAGTTGTACCCGTTTTAGGTGAAAAAAAGGCATTTGGAAAGTTACCAAATACTTTTTTTACATCTAAAACTAACTATTCGGTGTTACGATACTAATTATTGCATTTCATAATCAATATTCTAGTCAATTGGTTAGCCACATTTCTTATTTCCATACAGAAATATTATCAAATTAATCAAAACAGCGAAATATTTGACATCTATTTGCGACGTTGCCAACTTTCTGAATAAACCCTCTTAATGCTCACTCTCATACTGTCAACCAAAAAAAATTACCTTACACTAAATTACATTTCAGGTGTGCCAAAAGTAATAACTGATCTGGATACAGAACATAATTATTGCTTACCAAGGATGAAGTTAGCTGTTTCCTCAACAAACATTGAAATGGCTACACCATCATCATCTGGTGTAACACAGAATACAGGTAAATAATTATTGTCCCACATAATATTTATCATGTTTGCAGGGCTAGCATGCAGTGTGGTCAAAACTGTTAGCACCCCCTTATCTCTATGACAGAAGACAAATACAAGGCCTTTCTTAATATGACTAAAAATGATTGGCACTTTAATATCCACAAATGAATTGTTTGTCACATAATTTTTATTTATTTTGGTTCTGAGAAGAAACTACACTCTCTTCCCCCTTTTTTGCCACACTAACCCTGCTGAGATTGTATACTTACCCATTCCATAGCTTGGTTGCTATGCTTGTAGAGGCAAAAGTCATTCAATTATTTTTAAATTCTTTCAATTAATCTTAAATACCAGTAATATATTAATCTTAGATTTATACATAACATCACTCCTTGTTTCCCCGAAGGGTTGGGCAGAGGTGTGCATTCACATTTCGCCAGTTATGTTTAAATCCCATGTAATAGATTACATGGCCATGTCTTAGATTTATATATGTATAACAATATATATTATAATTGTTTTAAATATCATAATACTGGATAAAATTGTACCTTCTTATGAGTATTTACTTTTTCTTTATAGACATTGCATTGAGCCATGTGCATATGCAAACATCAGCAGATGCTTGTATGCCGTATAGTGAGACAGAACCTTCTAAATCGCAAACTTCATTATTCAAAGGTAAGTTAGTATTTTGTATAAGTATATGATTTATTGTTTGGGGTACATAAATAAATAAGTGGTAGCTCAACTGAACTTACTTACTTAATAAATATTTGAAAGATTCCAAATGGAAGACACTTAAATGTGTGTGTGGTATCCCCTTTACATTTAATTTAACAAGTAATCTGGCATTTTGATGATATATAGTCCTGATATTATAGTCTGGCCTTTGCTACCAACTTCCAGATTTCTGGGATACAAAGTATGCTGTTTTAATCCAGAATGTCTGACTATCTGGGTGCAAGAATTCATCCAAACCCATTCAGCTTATTCCTGCGTGATTGAGTGAAAATGATAAAAAAACAAACATCTTCAAAAACTTTCCCATTTTGTATTAATCTATGAATCTTATAATATAACAGTCAATCTTAACTTTCCAGGACAAACAAATATTACCCGAACTAGGACAGAACAGATCAAAGACTACCAGAGGCAAATCACAAACCTGAAGAAAATGGTTACTCGGATGAAATATAAAGAAGAGTCGTTCAAAACCCGTCTGGCAAGGGCAGAAAGAATTGCACGATCGTCAGTTAAAGTAACAAGTAGTATGTCTAAGGCGGCCAGAATTTTTACTGGTTTACAATGCAGGGAGTCAGGAAAAAGCTCGCGTGGTCGAAGATTTACTGAAGAAGAAAAAGTACTTTCGCTTTCGTTACTGAAAAGGAGTCCGAAAAGTTATAGCCTTCTCAGCAAGTATTTTTGTTTGCCATCTAAGAAGACTCTGTTAAATGTTTTAAAAGCCGTAAAATTAGTTCCTGGTATAAACAAAATAATTTTCGAAAAGTTAAAAGATACAGTTTTTAAAATGAATGCCGAAGACCGTGTTTGTAGCCTGATTTTTGACGAAATGTCTATAACTCCGCACGTCTACTATGACAAATCAAGGGACGAAATTATTGGTTTCGAGAATCTTGGCACTCACAAGACCCATAAGTTTGCTGACCATGCCACGGTTTTTATGATAAAAGGTCTGAGAAAAAATTTTAAGCAGCCAGTTGCTTATTATTTTAGCCAAAGTATGAAGTCTGTAGACTTAAAAAATATTGTCATTAATGTGATAAAAAATATTCAGTCCACTGGGCTTCGGGTGCTAGTCACTGTCTGTGACCAAAGTGGAATAAATACTGCCACTATCAACAGCCTCATATCAGATGCTAAGCGACAGTATTTAAGGAAGGAGCAAAATTTTAAAAATAATATTTTCATTGTTGGTGCAACTGAAATAATACCCCTATATGATGTGCCACACCTCTTAAAGGGTTTGAGGAATAATTTATTAAATAAAGACCTAATATTTGTTGATCCAACTTCAAAAGAGGAGGTAACGGTAAAATGGGAATATTTTAACATGCTCTATGAGGCTGATAAATGTTATGGTGAGCTCCGGTTGATGCATAATCTCACAGAGGAGCATGTACTGCCCGAAAAAATTAATAAAATGCGGGTCAAGCCAGCTGCACAAATATTTAGTCACAGTGTAGCTGTTGGCATAAAACACTTGTCTGCTAGGAATGAAGTTCCAAAAGATATGGAAAAAATAATACCATTCATACAAATAATAGATAAGTTATTTGATAGCCTAAATGGTGGCACGTTTTATGTAAAAAATGGCAAAATTTATACTGGAGCTGTAAAAAAAAACTCTCCACATCACAAACTGTGGAATGAGGCAAAAGGTTTTTTAAATTCTGTACACTATGTAGATAAAGTAAGCAAAATAGAAAAACGAGTTCCAACATTAAAAAATTGGATTAAAACCATAGAGGGATTCCAACTTTTATGGAAAACCTTAAATGAGAAATACTCCCAAGATTGTTTCCTGACTCGAAACTGCAACCAGGATCCTCTGGAAAATTTCTTTGGAAATGTCAGGAGTATGGGTGCACGCAATGTGTCGCCAAATTGTGTAGGGTTTGAGGGAGCATATAAAACATTGCTACTGAACAATTTTAGTGCTCACCATTCACCTCGTGCAAATTGTGAAGAGGACACAAATTCTTGCCTACAATCACTGCAGTTTTTTATTACTGAAAAAGAAAAAATCCAGGAAGAAACTGCAAAATATGGAAATGTGCACATTGGTGAGCCACTTGAACTGTTTAGGATAGACGACACCGAAATTCCTGGCATCTTCCAAAGAAATTATGTTTGTGGATGGACTCTAACAAAAATATTAAAAGCAGTAAAAGGGTGCAAAAAATGTAAGCTTTCTCTTTGTGGCAGTAAAAACGAACCAGGAAACGATTTTATAAAATTAAAGGAGTATAATAAAAACAAAACATGGCTAGTATATCCTTCAAAAAATTTGTCATTGTCTTTTAGCCATATCCAATCTGTGGTATCCAATTTTTTAACACACGATGTGCAATTACCAGGTATAAAAGAAAGAATTAAATCTCTTGTAGAAATAACATTTGACTTTTCATATCACAATTGTAATAAACATAGAGAAATTGTTATAAAACGCTTTACAGATATCACAACAAATCTGTTAGTTTATAGTTGGTGCAAAAGCGTCAATAGAATTTTGTCAGGGAAGTACAATTACGATGGCGAAGACCAAGTTAAATTAGCAGCCCTTTCATACTTCATGAAACATAAAACTAAACCAAAAAAAAATTAAATGGCATCTTATTATTGATTTTCTATTTTATAACTGTAATAAAGAGCACTTATATTCCCAATGTTATTAATTACTACCAAAAGCAGCGATACATTTTAAATATCGCCGTGGCATTGTTAATAAATAATTATAATTCACCCATAATTTTTTAAACTAAGAGAAACTATGTAAATGGTAGAAATAGTAACAACATTGGGAATATACCCGGCTATCGTAATTACCCAGTGTTTATCGTAATTACCGAGTATCTAAATGAAAGCTACAAATAAAAATATGTTATAATGATTTGGTTTTATTATTTACTTATAGGCGGCCGTATACCAGCAGCCCTATTTGCATTGTTATGGTATTTTATTTATTTTATTTGTTAAATTGCATTTAATTAACAAAGAAAATAAATATTATATCTGACGGCGGCTGCGGTGTAAAGGTCGCCTTCCCAGTACACTAACTTTCAATTTTCAAATACGGCGGTAGTACGTACGTATACATACAATATACCTATCTATACGTATACAGGTACCTTAACCACGGCCTTGGCGTTTAGTTCTGATAAAGATTCATAGACGGCAGCACTTTCTTCGTGGCCGTTTTTTATGGTCGACTTTCCTCTCTATTCCTTTTTAGTTACTATACTTCCTTTTTAGTTACTATACTCTATGGGTGTTCTGTTCAGACGTTGGAGGTTTAGGGACAGAGGTTTGGATCACAAGTTTTTTTTGTTTGTTTTTTTAATAGCTAAAAGGCAAAAGTCCTGTCCAAAGAAAATGAATAGCAATTCGTTTTTTATAAATTTATTCAAAATAAAAAGTTTAACGTGAAGATTAATAATATATTTTTTTTACAATATTATTTCTTTTTTGTACTTTTCATTGCAATGAGTCAAAAGTTTACAACTCCAAATAAAAAATTAAAAGATCTGTATGTCATAGTGTTGTTTTTGGGGTCGCCAGATTTGAATTTACCCCATAAATGAAGGGTGAAAGTTTTTCTGTTTGAAGAACACAAAATTTATCATTAGATTTTTTTTTATTCAGTTCGCAGTTGATATTGAACAAATTAAACAAAACGCACAACGAAAAAAAGACTTGGTGCCGTGTGTTTGCCAAAATGATTTATTCTGGGGATATTGGCTTAAGCAATCGAAAAATGATTTTATTTTGATTCGAAACATCATCATGAGTAAGGGAGTCAGTCAGGGAGTCATAATTCATTTAATTTTTGTTTCCAATAAATCAATTACATCAGCCTATAATATTCCACTGCTGGGACACAGTCCTCCTTTCTGTGGGTGGGAATGGGCCGCAGTTCACCACGCGTGCTCAATAATTGGTGGAGAATTAAAACTAGAATCTTTTTTTTTTTGTTTCGTTGTAATCCAAGTAACTAACGGTAGCTTGATGTCACTTAGCAAAATATTTTGGTCATATTCATTTTTATTGTATGAGACTATAGGTAGACGGTATGGAACATAATATTTCTGTATTTTATTTTACAGATTTTTTATTTAATTAATTTTTAACCATTAGCGCGAGGCTTGAGCGTTCTCTTAGCGGAATCAATTTAACTAACTAGATGATCACTTACATTATTATGGTTATTTTATTTTACGAAGTTACTGCTAGGATCAGTCAGTTTTTCTAATATGTAATCAAAATAAAACTAA
The DNA here is from genome assembly GCA_914767815.1 of Eupsilia transversa. NCBI lineage: Eukaryota > Metazoa > Arthropoda > Insecta > Lepidoptera > Noctuidae > Eupsilia > Eupsilia transversa. Next base: position 5,925,685 of record OU611886.1, on the reverse strand, counting down.
AGGAATCAATTATCTTTTTTTTTGGAGATTTTACACTTATCTGGCAACACCTACAATCGTTATGTCAAAATATCGATAAAGCGTTTGCTCGTTTGGGTTTGGTTTAGTTGTATTTTTCGACAATTTCAATAATATCTATAAGTTAGGAAATAATTATTAAGTTTTAGGTCACTATAAATCAGCAAAGATGGGGCGCCGATCAATAAATACCACTAAAAGTGGTAAATATATGAATCCTACCGATCAAGCAAGTGAGTATTGGTTATAGTTTATTTTTGTATATTTTTAACAAGCGAGCCGGGATGCTTTCATTATTTGTACTACATGCTGTTTAAATTGTCCTCATACGCAACCCAAGACAGAAGCTAGTCTCTGTAATTTTATGTTAAGAAATCACTAACCAAACCTGATTATTGGAGTAGCCACGGATGGGTAAGAGAGTCAGAGGGTCGTCTGGATGACAACTAAGTCTTGGCTTTATAACCTATTCGTAATCAACTCTACAATGATTAATGCACAAGACACAAGAGAAATGTTAATCATCTACCTACTTATGCATTCTTCGCTGCTGAAATATTTCCTATCTCAAAATCTCAACACACAAAACACTTGTACCATGTCAAAATAATAAAGATGTATGTCACAGACCATTCTCATCCATTGCAAGGACAATCTTGATTTGCTTAATAACAAAAAACATAATTTTTAAGCAAACAAATTTTTCAAACCTATGAAGCAATGGATTAACAATATCCTTCAAGACTTCAAAACTTTCGGATTGTGATTGAAACTGTGTTGCAATTAGGGTGCTGTTCTCTTTAGAACATTTCATTTAAGAGGGTGCATCCTAAAAGTTGGCAACGTCGTAAATAGCTGTCAAATATTTACCTGTTTCGATTAATTTGGAAACAATACTGTATGGAAATAAGAAATGTGGCTAACCAATTGACTAGAATATTAATAATGAATTGCAATTATAACATTGAATTTGATGTTGTACCCGTTTTAGGGGAAAAAAAGGCATTTGGAAAGTTACCAAATACTTTTTTTACATCTAAAACTAACTATTCGGTGTTACGATATTAATTATTGCATTTCATAATCAATATTCTAGTTCGCTAGTTAGCCACATTTTTTATTTCCATACAGAAATATTATCAAATTAATCAAAACAGCGAAATATTTGACATCTATTTGCGACGTTGCCAACTTTCAGAATAAACCCTCTTAAAAGTCAGTATAAAATTATAGTATAATACAAAATAACTTTTCAAAAAACAGGAAAAGAAGCAAGGAAAAAGGAATTGAAAAAGAACAAACGGCAAAGACAGATGGTGAGGGCTGCAGTACTTAAGATGAAGGATCCTAACCAGATCTTGGAGGAGTTACAGAAAATTGATGAAATGGGTTGGTGATCAATTGGTTATAATAAAATAATAATGAATTCATTTATTTCAAGTAAATAACACCCATTACCAAAATACATTTATAGAAATCATTAAGGCACCTACCTACGGTGTCGTGTTTATTTCATATAGTTTGTCTACTGTTGCTTCAGATTCTGCATGTTCCTCATTATGATTATGCTAAAGTATTGTGAACAAAAGTTTACCCTGCAAGCTGTACTTGGTACAATTATGTGAACAGTTCAATTCAAATATTATATTTACCAGTTGTTCTCATACATAGTATTGTAGTTATAGTAGCGCTTATCAAGTTGATATAATAGCTGATAACATTGAAATATTGTGTGGTACCGTCAGCATCAAAATTAATTTAACATTTCAGAATTTGTAAAATAATAAAACAATTAATGGTCTCTGCTCTTTGAAGACAAATAATCGATTTTGTACAAAAGTTTTTATTAAAAAAAGAACTCATCCTACTTTTAGACTGACTGTACCCCAAAAAGATTGACAAGTGGCTCTCAATCTTTTTAGGGTACAGTCATCAACAGATTATAAAAACAAACAAATCTAAACAAAACGTGTTTTATGTACAATATTTTTATTTAAAATAAGTTTTTATTTAAGACTAATGTAATGTATGGTTTTTGTTTAGAATACAATGTCTTACAACCATCGCCACTGAATGAAAAAGTTTTAAAAGAAAAACGAAAAAAGTTGAGAGAGACTTTTGACAGAGTTCTCAAGATGTATGTAAGTACTAAGTATGAAATATTATTTATATGTATTGATAAAGTCAAAGTCTATATTATTACGATTGCATATATTTTCGTATATGAATATTATAAGAGATTGGAAACAACAATTGCACAATATTTCACAACATTTTGAAACAATTGCCAAGCACAAGTATATTATGTTTGTATCTAAATCTAAGTGGTATTAGTATGCTTGCTTAAAAATATAATCATATTAATTTTGCATAGGTGATAAAATTTAGAATTATGTTTTAAATATGTTTAGCGCTAAACGCATTTAGTGAGTTGTGGTGCCAATTGGCTAACGATTATTATGTGGTGGAAGAGGGCCTTACTGTGTTTACATCATTCTGTCTCTATCATTTTCAAACTATTGACAGAAACAGAACAATGTTTTAAATTCGTTTAGCGGCAAACATATTAAGTGATATTATGTGGTGGAACCGGGCTTTACTGTAGAACTTTTAAATGTTTAAAAATAAGTTCCATTATTTATTCTAGGACAAGGATGATCCAGAAAAATGGGTGGATCTCAAACGTCAAGAAATGGAATACGAAAAGAGAAGAGCACATTTAATATCGTACTATGAATCTGTGAAACATGCCCAGTCAGTTCAAGTAGATGATATCCCATTGCCTACATTACAAGTAAGTTTATTTATTTAACAATTTATGTACACAGATATAAACATACAAGAAGAATGGAACAGAAAAATACAGACAAAGGTGATAGTTATTTCTAAAGAAATCTTGCAATAAGAGAATAGATAAAAAATAACTATGAACCATGTCTGAGACTGAAGAGATAATGACATATCAAAAACCAAAAAACTATTACTTCACAAGTAGTACTTAATTCCTTTTATGAGGATAATAATATTAAGAAGGATACACTTGAGTTTGAATGAAATTAATGTTTTCATCGTTGAAGGTAAAATATATGAAAATGATGAATGCAGATTTTTCCATTTACTAAGTGAAAAATAAGTATATTATCTTTTAAAGTGTTATTCTAATTGCAGGTACCAGATAATCTCATATTTAGCAATGTTCCTTCCCAAATACCTCTGCCGGCCGACGCGGTGCATCCTGTGCTTGTCAAACCTATACTGAAGAAAGATTCGGCTTATAAAGTAAGTAGAAGATCTTGTTCTGTGATATCTATATCTATAGATATCGTTTCACTTTATAACATTAAGTGTAGATAGAAGTTCTATCTACATTAATGTTAAATAGTATATATAGTAGTATAGTGTTTTTGTTTGTAATCAATAAACTCATAAACTACTGGACCGATTAAAAAAAATCTTTCGCCAGTGGCATGCTTTATTATCATTGAGTAACATAGGCTATTTACTTGTATGTAGGGGGGAATCTCCGGAACTATCAGTCGGATTTAAACATTCTTTTTGCATTGGGTAGCCCAATTCTTGTGGAAGGTTATAGGCTATGCAACATCACGCTACGACGCTTAGGAGCCGAGCAAAATGAAAAAAAGTCAGGAAGAACGCTAAGCGAAAACGAAGTAATAGCGCGGGCGGGCGATGGGATGCGACGCGATGGGCCGGGGGCCAAAATTTGACGTGGACGAAGTCGCGGGCAGAAGCTAGTTATTAATAAAGATATCACAGGCGCGAAGCCACTGGCGGAAGCTAGTATTTATTATAAATTAAAGTTGCTATTCTACAATACGTTGGTTTTCTACAATACGAAAAGGATTTTGATGGGGTTTTCTCCATCATTTAGATAAAATTTATTCTAGAAGGTATCAAGTCAAACCTTAGGGGTCTGTGGACAAAACCTTGGAAGCGCTTTTCTGTTTACAGAATCATAAGAGTTTTCAAACAGTTTTCAGGATTCATAAAGATTTGAGAAATATCTACCTAGAGGCGCGCCCTGTGGGTCCGCTTATTGACGAGGGTTGCCTAAACACTCATAAGTTCCACAAAATATTTATCTTTTTTGAAAATAAAAATGATAATTTTGACACAGAAACACGTGCATTTAAAAAATACAAGTCAGCTTGCATACCTACTTGTACTGAAAACAAAACCAGATAACAAAGTGATCTTCTGGCTACAGATCACCACAGTTTACGGTTGCATAGTACCCTATCATTCTAGGAGCGCCCAGTTGGCGTGGAACCCCCTGGTGTACCTCCGGGGCCGCCGTGTGACTTCGAGTTCCTAGTGTTGGAGAAAGAGAAGGTCGTTGACAAGACCAGCAATAAGGTGCTGAGGTTCTCCGACATGGCTGATGAAGGACCACCTGGAGAATGTGTATGTAGTTTTTTCTTTTATGCTTTGAAAAATTACGAATCGAATATCGGTGTACTATAGGTACACCTCTGCCTAGCCCCTCGGGGAAAAACAGGCGTGATGTTGTTATTATTTAATATTCAGTTTTTATAAATCTCCATGAAATGTTTTAACTGCTTTAACTATTATAATTTTATAAAGACCCAAGTCTAGGATACGACAAATTCTTGTAATAACCAGATATCATTTCATTAATATTTCAGGCACCATTACCAAAAGTCCAAGCATCCAAGCCACCTCCTTTAGAAAATATAGACGGAGAAGCCGTGGACGAAGACGCTCCCCCCTCTCAAGGAGTCGCAGCCACACAGGCACCCAAACCGACGTCCTTACAGCAACGTATGTTGGCGTTGTCTGGACAGAACATAGATGACTTCATGAAAGAGATGGAAGAAGTCCACAGAAAGAGGGAGAGAGATAGAGCTGCGGATCTGAATGCTAGGTACGTTTGATTGTGGTTTACTTTTAACCTTAACGGGTTACGGAACACACGGTGGCAGGAGTGCGCTTATTAACTTAAAGATACTAGGTAAGTGCTTCCTTAAAAAAAAATCTCCACCCCACTCATTATCCTTTCTCCCTTTTCAATAGTATACCTTTCTCATAAAATGATCCGTTTTTCCTCAGGTTAAGTGCCCTTAAGCGACCAGGCGGCGGTCGCGACAGTGACTCAGACAGTGACAATGAAGGGCCACATCCACCACTAATGCCGCACGGCGGGCCTCCTGACTTCACGTTGGAGCCTCCTGGTGCTGAGATGAGGCAGATGCCGCCGCCATTATTACCTCCTGGTACATATTACGATTTAATATTGTTGAACTATGCCAATGATGACGTCAAAAGCTAGAGCTAATGAAGGTGCCTAAAAAAATTAAAATATAGGACCAAATTACTTTGAAATCTCGTACGGGTTAGACAATGATACTAATAAAAGCTCGACCTAATTACGGTGCCTACAGATTTGCTCGATTTTTGTCGCCTGATATGCTGTAATTTGACGATCAATAAGATCTTGATCTTGTGATCTCGTTGCTTACACATTTACTCAATTTTGTTTGATAACTCGGATGGATCCTCAAAAATTCTACCAAATCTATATGTACTTTTACACTCGTTATACGCGGCTGACTTCACACTGGGACTCGGCGCTAAGATACGGCTGATCATGTCGTCACTACCTACTCTTATCTACTGGCACCATAATCAGCGTAATGTATTCCCCTTACTGAGACACTCTGAGAGAGAGTGGGCTGTAATTTAATACGTGGGCCCATTGCGGTTTGGTTGATTTTACACGTCTTTTGATTTTATGGTTCTAGGACATACTGGTTTCCCCACGATTTTTTTCCACCGCTTTGAGAGTAGCGTTGATGGTGTCATTTTCGGTGGTGTCTGTGGGAGTGTGTAAGTGCCTGCCTGGGTTCGAACCTACGACCTACAACTCGTAAGTCATGGTCGCGACCCACACGGCGATCCCTGCTCTTAGTTCACTATCTTTTTTTTTTTTTTTCACTACCTGTTGAGGCGAGACAGATGCCCTTCAAAAACCGTATGTGATATTCCATTCAATAACCAATTTAATATTTCCAGGGCTCCGTCCGCCGCCTCTCCGCGCGCCACTAGCGCCGCCGATGCGCCTGGTCCCGCCCGGGCCCCCCCCCGGCCCGCCGGGACCGCCGCCCGGCCCACCGGGACCTCCTTCAGGTAAAACTTCAACAATGTTCACAAAACGCAGACGAAGCTTAGGAAGGAAAGACCACTAAAGATTCCTGACCTGTGTCCTCTTGATACAGTGCTGAGGATGGCCATGGTGTTAATTAGAACTCGGTTTTAAAATAAATATAATAATACAAATTCGTACGCGTTATGATATATTACATGAGAACTGAATGGATTGAACCTAGTTATCAATCCGTACTTTAAGAGCGTGCATTCTGAAAGTGGGCAACGACGCAAATAGCTGTCAAATATTTCGGCTGTTTTGATTAATTTGGCAACATGTATGGAAATATGAAATATCGCTATTTAGTGAATTCAAATATTGATTATGAACTGCAATAAATAATATCGTAAGGCAGAGTATTTAGTTTTAGATGTAAAAAAAGTATTTGGAAACTTTTCAAATAACGTCCGCATCAAATTCAGTGTTGTAATTGCAGTTCATTATTAATATTTTAGGTCACTATAGAGCGATATTTTCTTACAGTAATATGAACAAATTAATCAAAATAGGTAAATATTTGACAGTTATTTGCGACGTTGCCAATTTTTAGAATGTACGCTTTTAACGCACTTCGTGCGTGTATAGCTAAGGTATAAAAAAACCACGCCTTAGGCTAGATTTGACAAACAGGAATAAATTCTATGCGCGGAATAAGCCTTCTCCTCCGAGTAAATATTGAATTTTTGACAGTTTCTCCATACGAAAACGGTCAGAAGAAAATCTTATTCCGCGGATAAAATTTATTCCTGTTTGGTCGAATCCGCCTTTAGTCAGCTAGGGCCTGGTTTTTTTTATACCTTAGCTACATGGGAAAGACAGAGTTTTCTCCACGACAAAAAAAAAATTCTAATGTGTCGTACTGGAACACCAAAGACAAATTATTGCAGTTATTTGAGTGTTTTTCTCTACTTCAGATACGGTTTCTACGTAAAATAAAATGTACGTCTGACACTTTTTGTATAGATTTTTTTTACCTCAGATTTGTATGTGGCTTTGTAAAAATCAAGCCTAATAAAGAATTTGGTCCCCGTCAGGTCTGGCGGGGCTGCCGCGCGGCATGCTGCGGCCGCCGGGCCCGCCGCCGGGCGCGCCGCCGCGCCTGCTGCGCCCGCCCGCGCCGCCGCCGCCGCCCAAGCCGCACGTGCAGCTGTCCGTGCTGCAGGCCGCGCCGCAGCTCATCTCCAAGAAGGACGCGCAACAAGGTCGGGGTTTATGATCATATCTTGACGTCCTTACGAGGAAGGTTATTCACGAAACGACTGAGGCCGCAGAAATCTGCTGGATGCGGGAAGCACAGGTCGAAGTGGCGGTGCTTGGAGAGGCCTACGGCCAACAGTGCACATCTTTCGACTGAAATCATGAAATATGAAATATCGAGCTTTAATGACGTCACACAAGTATGAGTGGCAGACACGACGTCCTATAAAGTCGAACTTTTATGAAAACTAGAAGTGTCATTTTTTACGGCCGGTAACTGTACTGCAAATTAATCAATTTTGTAATAAAAGTTATACCACTCATTTTATTTAAAAACAATGACCTCGCGAATAGACGATCGTCCGTACTTTTTATTCGGTAACCTGTCGCGCCAACAGAGGGCGTTGTCCGGTTTTTCAAACAAGAAATGACATATGCGCACGCGACCGCTCGCGTATTTGCGCGACAATCGCTTTTAAATAGGACGCCGCCTTAGTCTGATCTAACCAGACTTTTTACTGCTACAAATCCGGTCTAATTTTTATCGTCTTCTAACGCATGGCTTTTGCTACCAATGAAGATTTTCGCTCACAGAAATTAACTTTCTCAATGATTTCGTTCTAGGTGCAACAATCAGTGCAAAACCGCAGATACGGAACCTTTCTGCGGACGTCACAAGATTCGTACCCTCAGCATTGCGAGTCAAACGCGAAGACAAAAAGGCTAAGCCGGGAATCAAATCCGGGGCCATTCAGAGGACGGCTGATATACCTAAACAACTGCCGAGCAAAGATGACGCTTACATGCAGTTCATGAAAGAAATGGAAGGGCTGTTGTAGCGAGTTTTAAGACTGTTATAGGTCAATTATATTTGAATGATCGCTAGGCAGACTAAACCATGGTGTTCCTTATGGAAGAGTGAGACAGCAATACTGAAAAGTTGAACTGTGCAGCTCGTCATGTTCTATATTCAAAATTTAATTGCTACATCGAAATTTTTGTAGACATAACAATAGAATTCACTGCCACAGTCCATAAACTATAAGTAACCACAACTTATACTAAAAGGTGTTTGATAATTTATACTGAAGTGACTAGCAGGCTCTTATAGCAGTGTTATTTTAATATTACTTTAGTGTGGGAAAGAGATGAAGCTCTTCAGAACGTACAGCGCCATCTCTATTACCCACTTAAGTAAAATTAAAATATTATTGCCAGAGGGTGGTGTGGTTCGGCATTGCTAACATTCAGAGAGACGAAATAAATTAGTGGTAAGTCCAGTTCCGTATGTTTAAACGCTACTTTTTAAATATTATGCACGCCTCGCGGTCCAAGTTTGTAAATATTATGTTTAGGTAGTAAGCATGGATAAATAAACCGATTGAAATGTTTGTGATAATGTTATTTTATTAACAACTGGCTGACCCGATAAATCCTATAGAAAAACGGGCGTTCAGATTTTCTCCAATAGGAACCTTTTTATTTATTAATATTATTTATAAAACATTTGCTTGCTGCACAAGACTTACAGCAAACACCAAAGCGCGCAGCAAGCTAACAAAATGACATTTATCTAAAAGATAAATAAATATTTATTAATTAAATAATATTAATGAATGCTTAAATATTTTTAATTATTCTTTTCGTAAAAACCTAAATCGGACTTGCGAACATTTTAAAACAAACAATAGTCAAATCGGTCCAGCCGTTCTCAAACGCTTACCAACGAAACGCATTATAGAAGAGAACTCACACCTCGAAAACCTCTTTTATTACCCTGTCATTGTTGTACATTTTGGGTTTTATATCTGTAAACTTGCACAAGTTCAATAAACTGAACATTCGCTATAATCTCTATACCTACATAGTCCGAACTGCATTATCTATAATTTGTCCAAAATTATGTTGAATAACTTCTGAAATAACCAGAAAAACAACCTACCTATCTATACCTACTTACGATAGGTGAATACGTACTGGATTCATAAAATTAAGACGTAGAGGCACACTTTTAACCAATGATTATTATGTTTTAAAACGTGACAATTTTATCTTTTTATGTCCACAAAGTAACTGGCCCGTGAAAAATTAAATCTATGTTTGGGTTATTGGACATAACAGGAACTATACAATACTTATGAAAACTATGAAATTAACCAAGCTCGTTATAGAATGCAATAATCATGTCAAATGTTGGTAGTGTTTTATATGCATACTGCAGGATGATGAAAGATATTGCCTGCAGGCCTGGACCTAGAGAACCCAGGGTCCCTAGGCACTAGACAATTAGTCCAAAACAGAAACCATTGGTACAGAAAATGTAAGTTTTAATCGACTTTAATTAAGTACTGTAAATAAACATCAGAAATAATAAATTCTATGCTATATTAAGGATGGTCCAACTAGTGACGTCCAAAAGAAAAATCTGTATTCCTCATAACCAGGGATATTCTAAAATACCCCATGTTATTTTGTTTTTGGAAAAAAAAAACAGTTTTTTTGCCGGAGTCTAGACACCCCAAAAAATCCACCTTACGGTACATACCTACTCGGAAATGTTTGTAATGAAAGAATCCACCCTAGGCCTAGTTGGATAAACGGAATTTATAGTTTTAGGGTGGATTCTCGAACATAGGTACGTTTCCGAGTGGATTTTTTAGGGTGGATAAACGGAATAACCCCAAAAGTCTTGACTTCCAGACTTTGCCGGCCTTATTGCAAAAGACGAAAGAAAACTACACCTGAATTTTCTTTCGACGGTTTTTTTTTAAATTTAGAAATTCCGAGAAAGTTAAAGTTCTTATTACATAAACTGATTTTAATCCCAAGTCTATAAATTGCCAATTATGTATTTGGAACTTTACACCTACGTCGGAACTTTATTCCGACAAAGGTGACACGAATTACAACAACAAAAAATTGGCTTGGACCACAGTTGGAACTCGTTTGGTAACGAGTTGATATCTACGGCTTTATAAATGTTTACCTACGGTCCTTCAAATTCGTAACAGACTAAACACGTGAGAAACTTTCCTGTTCTAATCATCTGTTTACTAAAAGAGTCTAATGCCTATTAAAAACCACATTACTATGATAAAAAGAGTCCATCGGTCGTAGTAACGGGTTATCAGCTAGAAAAATATGTTCCATCTTGTAACCGGGTCACGTGCCAAACAGTCACGTAACATAACATAACATCACGCCTGTATGCACCCCTAACGGTTAGGCAGAGGTGTCTATAGCAAACACTAATCGCAAGGAGTAGGCATAGAGTATCTACCTAGTATTAGCCAGTAGGTAGGATATATTTATGTCTTATAAGCCTTATACACTACGCGATATTCAGGGATCCTTTCTCAAAATCGGGCTGGTGTAACAATAGAAAGTCAGGAAGGGTTCCAATAAATAAACATAATCTAAATATCGTACCTACTGTAATAGGGGACTATGTAACAGGGGTCGAGCATATTGTCATTAACGGGGCTCGAGTGCTTACTGAGTGTTGTACGATTTCTGCTAAAAAATCTAATAAAACTTTGTCCGACTGACCTGGCATCGAACCGGGACTAGCATTTAAAAAAAAAACTACAAAGTCGTCGTATTTTTTTAACTTAATATAGGTATTATTATAGCAATAAGTAATTAAACTTATCTTATTTATTATGCCTAATATTTAAATAACAGCAGGCATGTTTTTTTACCACGTACTTGTTTTTACGAACACTGTATGAGTCAGATAGGATTTAGATTCTACTGACATACCTACACCGATAGACAGGTTTTTTTGAATTTGTCAAGGAGAAGCTATTTTTGACATCGGTAAAGGAAAACACCGTGAGGAAACCTGGATTATGTAGTTATAAGTCTCAAATCGCCAACTCGTCTTGAGCAAACATGGCGCCCTTTGCCCTGCAACCTGCAATGGGACGATAATAGGCTAGTAATATTGTATATACATATATATTATGTTATATATATTATATTAATACGCTAATGGGCCATCGGGTAAAAATATTATATAAAATAAATATTATAGGAGGGTAATATTTTTACACAACAACTCTATAATGCAGGACTATCGGCCCTTCTGCAGAAGGGGCAATCTGTTTTTCGCGCAGTGTCTGCCTACTACTTATTATGATTGTTTCAGGGATATTATAAGATAACGGGTTAAAGGTACCTACAGTTTTTTTAAATAAATATCTTCCAAAACAAGTGATAAGAATATTATTCTCTTGTTTTTATAGTTTGCTGGTGATCGTTACCAAATCAATATATATATAAGGTGCTATAAAAATATCTGCCACGGCTGCAATGGGAGATAGTATTGTGTTTATAGATTACAATAGTAAAGATAAATTATTGATCATGTGTCATATTTTTTTTCATACAAAACATTGTACGTATAAATTTGCAAGTGACGAACTAGTCAGCTGATTTCAGTTTTCATTCACAGAACAGATGGAAAGAGATAGCAGTTGTTTTCATTGACGAAGTGCACTTCGCGCGTAATTTGTGAACCACGTTATGCAGAGTAGAGTCAATGTTTATTTAACTACTTTATTTTCTCAAATTGATTTAACTGTGCCGGGGTACGAAATTTCTTCACTATTGTTATCTTTAAACACAATACTACCTCTCATTAAAGCCGTGGCAGATATTTTTATAGCACCTTATATTCAGAATGTTTTTTTAGGTACCTACCATTATAGGTGTTGACGCATAATTGATTCACTTACAAACCAAGGTTGAAATTAAAGATTTGAATTAAAACAGCGCTTGTATAACTTTAAAAAATAGCTCCATTTTCAGAGTTCTTGGATTTAGGAGCATTTCCCAGATCATAGGTTGCTCGGTAAATCTAAAATAAAACAGGCCAGAGTGATAACTTAATATAATATAATTTGCAATAGCTGTTAAAACTAAAAGTACTCGTTTTTATTAACCCTAACACTTAATTAATCAATAATAAGTTATCTATACACTAATTTATATAAATATTAAAACAGGTGGGTAATATAGCAGTATTTTCACGGGTAAAAACTTAACAAGAAGGGTAAGATATATTATATAAATAAAGCTTTTAATACAAAATACAGTCAATATAGATTCGTTCTGCAAACCAACGACATTTAAAAAATATCCCACACGATCGTTTTCTCCAGTGAAAATTCGACTTACGTAACGCGTTAAAGCTAATTGTACTTATAGGTAGATACAATAAATGGTCGATGAATCATGGCCGGTCCGAACTTTGCGCAGAAGTCTGCGCAATAACATTTTTTAGGAACCAAGTGGTGACATGAGGCGAGTGTGAGTAAGAGAACACGCGCGAAAGTTCGGAGAGCCTATGTTCAGACTGGCCATAATTCATCGGCCGTATTATAATGATTGAATATAATCATAAAGTTGCTGACGTAAGGTAGGTACCTACTAAGTAGAAAACACAAATTGATTTTTGAATAAGTATACCAATAGGTACTTACCTACTTTTAAATACCTAAGTATCTGTCCCATTTTCCAACAAGATTTTCCAACTAAGCTAACCAGAAAGATTCATTTTTCACTAACTGTACTAGCCCTACTACATACATAATAGTTATATAGAGACAACGCACAGTCTAAAGCGCGCATAACCTATAAGAGTTTCTTAATAACGAAGATGAGCACTAAAGAAGGTTTTTTGAAAATTGATAGGCTAAAGGGATTTTAAAAATCCATTCCATATTTAAACATTTGTTTGGAAGTTTGTCATTATTTTTTTTGAGGTTTAAATCGTGGAAGTTGGGACGTAGACTTCTGTTTATAATTAAAAGTTTGTTGTTTCATCGTTTTTTAGAAACTCATGCCCCAAGGGGGTTAAATAGGGGATGAAATTTTGTGCGGAAGTTTGTCATTTTTGACGTTAGAAACGTGATATTTGGTACTTAGAGTTCTGTTTGTACTTAAGGAAAAAATGTATCATCGGTTTCTGGAAGCTCATCCCCTAAGGGGGTCAAACAGGAGGATGTAAGTTTTTATGGCTTTTTTATTATTACCGACTGATGGACTAAATAGGATTTCTTTTTTTTACCCAGGCATCAACCCTATTAGAAACTCATCTCATTAGGCTTCTGAGAAGTTGTCGATGGGGAGTCCCATCGGGCACGCAGCTTGTAGGTAATCCAATAAATTAACATATTTGCAAAAGCTCTGTTACGGAACATGGTTTCGTGCAACATCTTTCTATTAAATTTTCTCTATGTTCCCATTTCTTTACAATCATTTCCCTGGGAATTGACGGCACGTTGATTTCCTCTGAAAAATAAAAGAGATAAAAGTTGAATATTTTAGTCAAAACCATTCCTAGCCGTGAAAGTTGTAAAAACGGTCAAAGCTCATAAGAGTAAGGATAAAGTTAAGTCAGATTGACTGAAATTAAATCGTCCGTTTATTCAAATCATAACTGTTTTTCTTTTACAGTTGTATGAATTGGCTTTGGCGTCAATTTACTTAAAAAATAATTTCCCTGACTGTAAATCGTCCTTCTGTGTCTAATAACAACAAACTGCAAACACCAATGAATCTACCAAGTTGTGGTAGTCTTTAAGAGGTTTACGTTCGATGCTAAACCCAACTACGTTTGCTACGACGACGCGTAGGCCGTAGGCCAAAGACGTACATCTGTCAACGGTTTTTTAGTTGGTGTTTTTTTCGTAGATTTTATTCCTGAACTTTAGTAATAGGTTATTCGAATTTACTTTTAGGGAATTCGGAACCAGCTACTTACATTAACTTTACAATAACACCTTAGCAAAATCCAATAGCTACCTACATAATAATATTAACAGTTTTAAGAAACAAGTTATAAATTTATTTCATTCGAGCTATTAATTTAAGCTTATATTATTGAATTGCTTTACACTATTCGCTGGAACTATTCATCACAGAATATCTAGATTAAATCATCGTACTCAAGGTACCTACTGACCTACAAATTACAGACTGTTCATTATAACTTGTCCCTTTGCCGTCTTGTTGGCACCATTGCTTATCAAACTTAATTTCAATACTAATAGAGTTCAAAATGGCGGCTGACAGAACAGTACTATCAATCGCGTTACGGGACCAGTTATAATGAACACACAGTACAATATAAATCTTATTCTATTCATAGTCAAGTACTTAGAATATTATTGTCTATCTTTAACTAACTATAGGTACATACTATAAATGAAAGTCGCTTTTCGTGTACGTCTGTGTGACTGCGTTTTTGTTCAAAACTACGCTACAGATTTTGATGCGGTTTTCACCATCATTTAGAAAATTTATTCCGGTATGTAGACATTCAGGAATAAATTTTCTAATGTATTACGTTAATATTAAACTAACATTTATAGTGAAGAAATCTCGATGTTTTGTAAAATCGTAAAAAACGGGCAAAGCAAGGACGAGTCGCTAGTTATTGTTATAAGATAAATTTATTAATGTAAGCAGGTGTTTGCTATTAACTTATCCTATATTTGCTGTGTCATGACACTTTACATATCTTGAGCCCTTTGATCAAGTGTCATTTCAAGGAATATAATTTCAAAGGAAAATCTTTTATTAAATACCCATAAATTATTTATCCATAAAGCGCCTGATTCTTAGTAATGTCGACTAAGTGATTGAAGCATTATGCTCGCTTTGCTGTGAGTTGCTACGATCATTTCAGTTGAAGTGTAAGCTTAGAAACTTTTATGCATTCTGTACATCTAACTAATAATTTGTTGTACAAAACTTCAATATTTCCAGAAGGTTCCCAGATATGGTTTCATTTCTTTGTACTAGAAAAAGAAATGATCATAATGGCGGCTTCGTTATGCGTCTTTTTACACCAGAGGCCTTAGTGTAAGTTTGCAAGTGAGTAAACGTAACTATCGAGTTTGGGTTAAGATTTTTATTCTCACCTTTATATTCTTAGCATTATGATCTGCCTTTCAAATCTTAACGCAAACGCGATAGTTACGTTTACTCTCTTGCAAACTTACACTAAGGCCTCTGATATGGGTATTGATATTTCAGCTTTATAAGTGGAGCAAAATAGGTGGTGCCTATTATGAAAGCAAAACACGGACATAATCACTATCAGTCATTCTTCACTCTCATCTCTACGACGTTTAATAATCGACAGCGAACTAGGTCCATTGCACCATTACATCACATCTTTCTAAACCACATTGACACCCTTATTAATATTACTTAAGATAATTACTTACCGGAAGAGTAGTCACCATATGCGCCGTATCTAGGGCACAAGACGTCAATAACAGCGTAAGTCAGCATTTTCATACAAGTCGGTATGGACACATCACTGTTAGCTGATGTCAGGATGTGGCATGAAGCCATGTGCTCGCTCAACGTTATCATCAGGACTAATGTTATCAAAATGAAGTATTTGCCTTGCATTTTGTTGGTGAGCTGAAACAAAACAAAAATATTGAAACCACTTTTGTCACTGATTGTTTTAAGCCGTGGCCCTGCACTTCGAATTTCTTCTGTATCGTTGACGCGGTTAGTTTACAGACATAAATCTCACTTAAAGAAACTAGCTTTATAATTGCGTAACAAATTTTCGTAAACGATTAAGACTAATCTGTTTCATGTTGACAGTTCAACAACATTCATTGCGTTATTTACGTTGTTGAGCAGAATATTATTTCGAACTTATGAAGCAAGGGATTAGCAATCTGTTTCAAAACGATTCACATTGTGATTCATCGTGTATTACGCAATAAGGGGTGCAGGAAATGAAATGTGTATTTGAAAATTGTGTATTCTATAAGTAGGATATCGGAATCACTTTTACACGTCATTCAAAACGAGAAATAAGCTAGATGGAGTCGTCATTTCCTATCTGAATACCCCTGAGAAGAAATGGCAGAACAAACTCAGGGGCCAACACGCTTAGCATGACCACAATAGAAACGGGTATTGTCGACGGAAGAATAGATAAAGTGACTGATAAACAATCACAATCTGTCATTTTGTCTATTCTACCGTCGAAAAAACCCGTAGAAAACCCGTTTCTATGGTTGTCATGCTACGCGTGCAAAGTCTCTTTTAAAGTCCAGACATAATCTTGGTCAGGTCAGATCATTAGAGACAGTTTTGAGTGGACCTGTATAGGCTGACCTGTCTATAACGATATGTAGCCCTGTAGGACTTACAAATCTCAGTTCCGTACGGGGATTGAACCCCCGACTTGTAGATAACGTTGCGTAGCAGCCGATCATCGTGCTTATATTTTTAACAGTCCCTAATTCCGGGGTTATAATTTCGTATGGTCTGAATTTTTCTTTTGGTGTCCGTGTTTGTGAAAATCCTTTTTGTAAGCACCCCCGACTGACCACGACACGCACGGGAGGGATAATTAATAATAGGTATTGAGATAAATATTTTTTTGGGAGTAGGGAAATGGTTTTGATACTTAGTTTTTGCTCGACCAAGTAACAGAAATGGTTAGAGTAACTCTCTTTTTTACGACTAACTCGAAACTCAGTATTTATACTTAAAACTGAAAATAAAAAATAACATGTTTCGAAAATCTACTCCTAACGGGGTGAAAGCGGGTAACCAATTGTACAGGAGAGGATTTTACTACGTGGTTTAATTAACTTGAAAATTGTTTTTGCTTGACCAAGTAGGTAACAAATGGTTAGAGCAACTCTCTTTTTATTAAGTATTTTTGCTAGTACGTAAAAAAACTAACGAACTATGAAAAAATAAGGTCTGATGACAATAGTACACGGAAAATAAAGTTAGAAAAAACATAGTACTCACCTAATGACTTCGAGGAATCTCGGGAAAGTTTCAATGTAATAACACTCCGTAGATGTATCCTCATCTAATGGTTGAAAAATAAATAGCTCCAGCCTTTTTATACTCGACTCGGAGCTGGTAAACAAGTCCCTAATAAAATTCTAGGTGCGTAAACAATTTTCTCGGCGCGCAAACTTTTAAAACTAATTATATTCTTCACATAAAACAAACTCATTAAATTCCGCGCGTAGCTTGTATTTTTGTCACAGGATGATCGCTTACAAATCATGAATGAGCTAGCTAGCACCAAAATTGAACCGTAAACATGTTGTTATAAATAACCCGAACATAGTTTATCTGTAACTACATCATTATCTTACTAAATGGATGACCTGTGGCCATAGATATAAGAAAGAAGCTATGGCTCTTAAATCTGTATATAAAAACTTGTAACCTAAGGTTGCTTATTGTAGTCACGTGCGTCTGCCAATAACCACCCTCTTGCCACCCTTAGAAGTTTTCTTTTTATCTGAAAGTAATAAAAAGTTAATAAATTAAATATGAAAGGAATCTTGTTATACGCTTTCATCCTGTTTGGACGTAATTCGACCTTCATTAGCATCTCATTCCTGGACCAGTGATCGTAAACGTCGCTGATCGCATCAACGCGTTGAATATTATTGCACGCATGCGTTATATATTTAGACGTGTTGTTTGCTACTACTGATTACGTTTTTAATGAGTTACACTGTTGACAAATTATATTAATCGTAATCGTAACCTCATTATTTCATATTGTTGGTTGACAAAAACAAGCGATTTTTTTAACATTTTGGAACTTTCCTTTTCGAGTGTCTGATTGGTGTCTGTAAACGATTTTTTCTTTGTGGTAACTCATTACTCATGCACTTAATTCACACTCATTTTATTTTTTTAGATATCTTCTATAACTTCGAGAATTACTAGTGTTTTTATTATGAGGAAGTAGTAACTTAGTAACTACGTAAAATGTTTAGTTTCTATTTCCGTAACAAAAAAATGCCGCACTTATTATCCAGAAGACAATGAACTAGGAAACTAGCGAAACTTTATTCACACGAAGTATAATATATTTTCAATATTATTTTCATCTGGAACTTCTCAGTAGCAGCCCGGAGTCTGGATTTGCGCCCGGTTGTTGCCAAAGGCCTCTATTAGGTATACAATGTGGATACAACGATACAACAATAAATGAAAACACTGGCAATATTAATGCATAGGAGTATGTAGGAAATATCAAATATATCCTAACAAAATAAAAAAGTGATTTTTCCTAACAAACTTAATAGTAGTGATGGGCCGATATGGGTTTTGCCAATCTTTGAGTGACTAAACTATTGGAGATTGATTTGATTTAATTTTCGTATGCAGACTGGGAACGTCATTAGTTAGACGCAGTATAATTTATTGTCGTATTGTCGTCTCCATCTTGTATAAGGTACTTACACATAACTGGCGTAAGTTGGGTATACTGTAGGAACACCTGTGCCTAGCTCTTGGGGATTTCAGGCGTGATGTTATGTGTGTAATAAAAGTAGGGCATTTCAAATAGTTTCGAGTTTATTATCTTATTTTTGGCTTGTATGTGGGCTAGTAATGTTTGCGGATGTGAAGTCTTGGTGCAAGTCGTTGTTCCACTTTGAAGAGTCAAAACATAGAGGCCGAATATAGGTTTTGTTATTCGCAGTAGTGTTTTTGACCCATTTGGTGTTTTAATGAAGGAGGTTTGGTTCATGCTGTGAAAATGTTCTAAGTACTTTAGTAAGTATTTGTTTGATACCAGTTTTTATAGACAATCCAACGTCTATTGCTGAAAATGGTCTTCCAAAAATTTCCTCTGCCTCTCCCTATTGATTTCGTATAGATGCTTCTAGAAATCAATCACTTTGATTCTTTTCGATACGGCATTTGCTATCGGCAAAGAATTTGCGAGGACACTGCAAAGTCGTTGTGAGATAACTGCTTACACGCACCCAACCTATGCCCAGACATTTGAGGAGAATGTCATTTCAATAAGATCTACCTCCTGTAAACAAACAAATGACTTGTGTAATTAGTTGAAATATTTCCTAAGAGAAAAAAAGTTGTGATGACTATTATTGTCCAGTGGTCAAAGAATCTGACTTGTGCCCGGTAAATGACAACGGACTGAAACATAACTGGTCATGTATTGTTATGCTAGCTATACACAGCTCTGCCTGGATCTTCGAGGAAAACATTCAAATCCAGAAGATGGTCCAGACATAAATAGAGAGACTATTTTGTCAGACTCGTAGTAACTAGTGATAGGTACATATTACCATCAACATCATCATCGTTGACAGCCTTGTTCCAACTTCTGCTGAGTATAGGCCTCCTCCCTTTTGTGCAATGGTTCCCTGCACCCTAATTACGTAATACACGGTCAATGACAATCTGAATAGTTTGCTAATCCTTTGCTTCATAAGTTCTAAAAATAAATCTTTTCAAAAACGTAAATAACGCAATGAATGTTGTTGAACTGTCCAAATTAAACAGATTAGTCTTTATCGTTTATGAAAATTAGTACGCAATTAGATAGCTGGTCTGTGCGAGTCTCATCCGTCTTTCACCGCGATCTTCAGTTGTTCGTCCACCCAACTGACGATGGGTCTGCCAACGGTCCTTCTACAGTTTCTGGGCAACCATTCCGTGAGGGCTCCGCTCTATCACCAAAATTAAATTATAATCAGACATAATAAGGATAATAATATTTGTGATAGACGTGGCAATGGCTTGTTGTCATGGACAACTGTGATAATATAAACAGCTGTTTACAAAAGTTATTTTTAGTACAATAACATTAATTAAATTATAATTAAACAGATCTCATCTCATACTGTTTTCTTGGAATAAGTAGTCATTTGATAACGTTTTGGCAGTCTATAGGCACGTGCTAATAATTCTATAACCTTCCACGTAGTTTATTTGTGTGAATTATGAAATAATTATCTTTTTATACTAAAAATAAGTCAGTGAATAATCTACACTAATATTATAAAGAGAAAAGATTTTTGTATTTTTGTTTGTAAGTAATTAATAAACTCAAACACAACTGTGCAACTCAAACACAATATTTCACCTGCACGCGTAGCATGACAACCATGGTCTTTTCGTCGTAGTCATAGAAACGGGTTTTGTCGACGGAAGAATAGACAAAATGACAGATAAACAATTACAATCTGTCATTTTGTCTATTCTTCCGTCGACAAAACCCGTTTCTATTGTGTTCATGCTAAGCGGGCAATAGAATGTTATACACTGAGTAACATAGGCTATAATTAATAAAGTTATCACGCGAGCGAAGCCGCTGGTGGAAGCTACTATAGAATATAAACCCAAATGGATTAAAATTTTAAATTTATTTTATCATAGTGGGGTCCCTTGTGGTGAAAGCCCATCGGGGAAAAGAATTCCTACCATTATTTATTATGTCTGCCGCCGAGCAGGAATGTCGTGTTCCGGTTTCAAGTTTAACATTGGTAGTGTGATTGGTAGGTATGTTGCCGGTGTAATTCAGAGAAAAAGATCAAAATAATGTCTTTTTTGTGGGCATTTTTCTCTGGTCTAGCAACCCATTTGAGATACCTTTTTAAGATATCGATGGGCAGAGGTGACCTTTACCATAAAAACAGTCGCCAGTCCGATGACGACATAATAACATAAGAAAACAATGACAATCTTTTTTTTTGTTCGAATATTTTTTATCTAACTGCCTTTGGTAATTGTGCAGAGATATTAGAATTAAGTTCACGTCATTAATACTTAGTAGATAATTTAGGTATCTTTTCAAATAACCATGATAATTTATTATGATAAACTTATCATGCTCAAATCAAGGTAACTAACAACGTCTGAGGACGTCAATTCGTTAATCATACCAAGGTTTTCTTAAGGTTGAAAATTTTAGCCATTTTCCGGAGCATATTGTTGACGTGCTATTTCGTTAATACGAGTACTATAATATTATAAATGCGAAGGTAACCTTGTCTGTGTGTTATCTTTTTTCGCGTTAACGGCAGAATGAAATTTCGATTTAATTTGGCAAACAGGAAGACCCTGGGTTAGGACATAGCTTGAATGTTTATACCGGTTGTAAGTTCCCATGGCACAACTTTCGACCTCCACGCCAGTGAAGCCGCGGCCAAATGCTAGTAGGTATTGTATAAATGAGAAGTAGGGTCCTGCCTTCGTAGGGTAGCAGGACACTTGCGCGAACGTTATTTCCGCGAAAGACACTTGCGCGAACCCACTTGCGTGAAAAGACAGTTCCGCAAAATGGACTTTTGTCAAATAGACATTATGCGCGCATGTCACTTGCGCAAAAGACTTTTCTGCGACCGACACTTGCGCAAATCCACTTGCGCGAAAGGTCAGTTGCGCGAAAAAGTTGCGGAAATGAGATTTCTTCATAACATCACGCCTGGATTCTTTCAAAGGGTTGGGCAGGGGTGCTAATTATTGGAACGAAGTGCTTTAATGCGGCTTGCGGTAAGAGTAAAGTAAAGAGAGAAAGAAAGTGTGAATTTGGTCTAAATGAAAATCCAAGACCGCAGCTGCCAAAATTTTGTCAGCCGCCATCTTGGATTTTCATGAATTATCACCTCAGTAACGATTACAAATGCATCTTTCCGAAGCAATCACATATTATGACACTAGTACATTATTATGAAAGCATACTGTGTACATTAGAGTAATAAAGTTGTCGACAGTCGTCTAAAGTCATTAAGATCAAGCTCCATCTTCCGGGTCGTTGTACTATGATGACCATACCACAGTTTTTGCCTTATTAAGTAGTCTTGATGAGGGAAAACTTTATATTTTTTTTGCATCATCCAATATTGAGGGCGATGACGACATGATGTTTTTGAGATGCGAACATTGGATAATGTGTTGTTAGGTTGTTACTCATCAATATTCTTTTATTTTTGACAGTGGCAAAACTTTAGGATAATGCATAACAAAATCGTCAGACTGTGGGTTATGACATCCCATATTTTAGTTCTTCAATGTTACTACGTATGTGAACTGGTAAACAAAAAGTTCCTATAGTTTTTATTAGAACTGGCTAATAAAGAGGCTTAAACTAGTAGCTAGTATGGAGGAGGTCTGTTTGCGAAATATGAAGCTTTAAAGTGCAAATTTTTGTAAGAGTCAAGTGTCCCCCTTTTTTTTTTTTTTTTTTTTTTTGGGTGGGAAATCATCAAATAACTTCTCCCGCTCTGGGCGGAGCGGGAGGGCGTGTCAGACTCTTACTGACTAAAACCCACCCGTGTTCCTTCAGTTGCCTGTGTTGCCAGGGGCCACGGTATCCCTTTCGGACTTTCCCGCAACCCCAGCAGGCATCGGCCCTAGTGGGCCCCGCCATTGGTGCTGACATCTCTTTGAGGCGCGCGTGGAACACAACGCGCCGTCGACCCGGGCCTGGTCCTTATCGGGGGCGAGCTACCCATTGCTCACCGCCCGCAAGCCCGCGCCTACGGTGGCCGGGAATCCTCCAAGGAGTCCCGACGCCCAGGGCGTCTCCTACGGCGGCTAGGCGCGTGAGGGCGCGAACTTTGCCTCTCCCTCACGCGCTCCGCCTCCTCCTTTGCGAGCATTACTGCTTCGCAGAAGGAGGTGACGGCTCCCCATTCCCTCTCGCTCCGTACCATGGCCTGCACCAGGGTTGGACGCGAGAGGTCACTGCCGCCGATCGCCTCCACGAGGACACGGCGGTGCTCTGCCCAAGCCGGGCATACCTCCACCGTATGCTCCACCGTGTCCTCCGGGCGATCCACACAATGGTGACACCCGGGCGCTTCCTCCCGCCTTATCCGGAACAGGAACCTCCCGAAACAACCGTGTCCGGTGAGGACCTGTGTCAGGCGGAAGGTGAGGACGCCGTGGCGCCTCTCTAGCCACTCCTCAAAGAGGGGACTTATCGCCGCAATTGTGGCGTGCCCAGCACTGGGTTGCGACAATCGCACTCTCCATGTCGCCATGAGATCCCGCCGAAGCTCTGTCCGCTGTGCCGCGACTTCTCGCGGCAGCGGAGTTACGCCCCGGCGTTTCGCCTCCTCGCGCCACTCCCATATGTGCGCGAGGACTTTCGCCTCTAGATCCCACGGCGGCAATCCGGCAAGGAGGCTCGCCGCCTCACCCGAGACCGTGCGGTATCCCCGGACAAGCCGGATGGCCATGACCCTTTGGGACGCGTTCAACCGGCGGGCTGGCCGCAGCCTCAAAGAACGCGCCCACACAGGAGCCCCGTAAAGGGCCATGGACCGCACGACCCCCGCGTAGAGCCTCCGGCAGGAGGCGTTTGGACCCCCCAGATTAGGCAGGAGCCGCTTCAGAGCAGCCCCAGCCTTCTCCAGTCTGGGAGCCAAACGTCGGAAATGCTCCACGAAGTTCCACCGGCTGTCGAGGACAAGTCCCAGGTACTTCATCGTCGACTCGACGCCGATGTGAACCCCTCCTACCGTTATTTGGGAACCCAAAGGTGGCGCGTTCCGAGGACCATGAAAACACATGGCCTCGGACTTGTGTAGGGCCACCTCGAGTCCCAATTGCCGGATCCTGTCGACGATTGTCGCAACCCCGCGTGTCGCAATTTCGGCCGCCGCCTGGTGCGACCTCCCCTGCGCCAGGACCAACGTGTCGTCAGCGTAGCAAACCACGCTGACGCCGTCGGGGAGGTCGGCGCGCAGCACCCAGTCGTATCCGATATCCCACAGATACGGCCCCAGGACCGATCCCTGTGGGACACCGCACGACATCTCTCGCCGGTTCCATTCTCCCAGGTGACCGGGGTAGATGACGGCCCTGTCCGTCAGGTAGGCCTCGACCACACGTCGGAGGTAGATCGGCACCCCGTGATACCGGAGTGCCTCTCTAATGCAACTCCAGGGCAGGGTATTGAAGGCATTGGCGATGTCTAAAGACACCGCCAAGACGACCCCACCCCGGGAAACAGCATCCCCCGTCGTGAGGGCCCGCACGCGCATGATGGCGTCCACCGTGGAGCGCCCTCTGCGGAAGCCAAACTGGCTCTCCGTCAAATCCGGCCCCACCCGCACCAGATGCCCGACAAGGCGGTCTGCAATTACTCTTTCAAAGAGCTTGCCCACCTCGTCGAGCAGCACGATGGGCCGGTAGGCAGACGGAGAGTCCGCAGGGCGCCCCGGCTTCTTAATGAGGACCAGTTTCCCCGTCTTCCATCGAAGTGGGAACTGGCCCCTCTCCAAGCATGCGCTTAGTAGCCCTCTTAGTCGAGGCCCGAGAGCCTCCAAGGCCAGGACCCATGCTTTCCCTGGTAAGCCGTCGGGTCCTGGTATTCTTGGCATTCAGCCTACGTACCGCCACTCTCATCTCTACCTCGGTCACCTCCGGAGCATCGTCATCGTCGTCGGCGGTGTGGTCCGCAGCGGGCACCGCAGTAGGCGGAGCCATGGGCGGAGCGGTGTGTTCCCCTCTCGAGGGGAACAGAGCGCTCACCACGTCCTCCACAAGCTGGGGCCGGAGACTCTGAGTCAGCGGGGGAGCCCATGGGCGGATTTTCTCCCGCACCAACTTGTATGGGCGTCCCCACGGGTCCCTGTCCAGAGTCGCCAGCGACTCCTCGCGGGCCAGTCCCCTGGCCCGCTGGATCTCCGCTTGGAGGGCGGTCTTCGCCGCTCTGTACCCCTCGTACAACTCCGCCTGAATGGCTTCCGTATCCGGAGGGCGGATACGGAGCCTGCGGTGCCTGGCGTACCGGCGTCGCGCAGCAACGCACGCGGCGCGCAGAGTCGTCAGCTCTTGAGACCACCAGTACACCTGGCGCGAAGCACGGCCGGGCTGGACCCGGGGCATTGCCACGTCACATATGTCGGACATGGCCTCCCGGAACCACTCCGCCTCGTCGTTGATGTCAGCAGGCCTGTCCGGTGATGACACCCAGGTCTGCACGATCGAGGCTTCCAAGAGGAGCTCCCGGTCCAGCTGCTTCAGCGCCCACCGCGGACCACTCGAGGCCTGTCGGACCAACGCGCCCGAGATCTGGGCGGAGACGTCGAACCGGATGTACCGGTGGTCGGAATAGGTCTCCACCCCCTCCATAACGCGCCAGTCAACAACAAGTGGTGACAGAGCGGTGCTGGCGAACGATATGTCCACCACTGATTCGCCCCGCATCCGCACACACGTGGGGACAGAACCCCGGTTTAAGACGGCCAGGCCTGTCTCCAGAGCCCAGCCCTCCACCATCCTTCCCCTTGTGTCCGTATACCGGGAACCCCAAGCCACATTCTTGGCATTGAAGTCCCCGAGGACGAGCACGGGGAGGGAACGAAACCCGACGACGATGGCTCTCAACTCCCCTAGGGAGTTGTGGAACTCGGCAAGAGTCCGGTTCGGGGAGAAGTATGCCCCTACCACGACAATCTCCCCGAACCGTGCTGCAACGCAACCCCTTCCTCTCCTGACACCTTCGAGGGATGGGGTAGTCAAGTGTCCCCCTGCCAGCTAAATTGTAAGTTCTGGATATGTGGAAAAATTCCCAGCAGTAGTATATATAACGAAATTAAAAGGAAAACGATCACAGCTAAGTAGGTTCTTGACACCTCTGACTCACACAGGGCGCAGAGACTTCGACTTGATTGTCATGGAAACGCCATTGTTATTGAGTCGCTCTCCTCAGTATGGAAACTTTTTCGTGCGACTTAGTACGGTGAGGGCAAACCCACGATTTAAATCGTTATAGGCGCCTTATATACCCATGAAATAATGACTCTACACCTACCAACTTCATTATAAACGGTATGTTATGAAAATGCCATATTTTGATCGAGTCCAATTATAGAAAGAAAGTATTACATTTATTGCCACTAAAAGTGACGCACAAAGACCAACACAACACGTACAACACAAAACGAACGGGACACAAGAACAAGTCATCATTTCAGCCGAAAGACGTCCATGGCTGGACATAGGCCAGCCCCAAGCACCGCCACTTCGACCGGTTCTGTGCTACTCGTTTATATATATATATCTATACTTATTAATAAAAAGAAAAGTCCTGACTGACTGACTGACTCATCAACGCCCAGCCCAAACCCTTGGACCTAGAAAGCTGAAATTTTGCACAAAGGTTTCCTTTATAATGTAGACAAGGAATAAGTAAGGATTTTTCGAAATTCGTTTCTCTGAGATATTTTCCAACATCCACGCGCGGGCGAAGCCGCGGACAAAAGCTAGTGATTTATGATTATGTCATGTTCTTTCTAGTATCTAATTAAACACACGGTAAACCTCTTAAACATAAATATACCAGTAAATAGAACAATAACTATAAATAAAATAAACAATTAATTAATTGAACAAGATCATAGTGTCATAACCTCATAAATTAACATAGCAACAATTATAAAACATTAGGAATGGCAGTTGAATAGCACTATTATTTATACTTACTAGTGTAATTAAGTTCCTATTATACCTATTACTGCATAAATCTCTTGGAATGCAATACCTACTTTACTCTATAAATCAACTCCTGCGCAGCTCATTTTGAACATGCCGCGTCCTCAATCTTATCTGGAAGGATTGATCAGAACAAACCTTCAGTAATTCCAATATTTACAGATATTTATCACTGTCTGATTTATCAGAATCATGAAACCAATACCTATAAGTTTAGCAGATTTAAAGAGAGTTAGGTATAGTTTTACGTAGTGGGTGGCCGACGAGGCAAGAACTCCGTGCAAAATATTGATGTAGTTAGACTGTTTCACGAAGTCCTGCAATTTTACCTTATGATTAAACACTCCGAGCAGACAGAGGCGACGCGACACCGGTAGACCAAACTCCGTGAAGTTTTCATAGAAATTGTTCCGTAAGAGTCGCGTCGCGCCTGTCTGCGGGCGCTTTAACGTCATGCCGGCGACAAGACAGGACTTCTTGAAATACATAGTTTAACTACTCGTATACTAGCCCGTATAACAAAGCATGGTACACCAACATTGTCAGTGTAATAGCGGACAAGCCTATTGCCATTAATCTTTTCAGTCTATGTTGGACCCAACATCTTACGTGCAAGATCTGCCGATTTATTCTAGTAAAAATGACACCGTGAAAACATAGGTGAAGTGAGCTGTCATTCCACCTGATGCCAACCGAGCTATTCTAGTAACAATGACACCGTGAAAACATAGGTGAATTGAGCTGTCATTCCACCTGATGCCAACCGAGCTATTCTAGTAACACTGACACCGTGAAAACATAGGTGAAGTGAGTTGTCATTCCACCTGATGCGAACAACCGATCTATTCTATAAAAATGTCATCTTGAAAACTAAAGTGGAGCTTGAAGTGAGTTGTCAATGGTGCCAATCCCAGGGCTCCTGTCGTTTCGGGTGACGCAGGTGCTCTCGGAGCATGGTTGCTTCGGGAAGTATTTCAATTATATCATCACCACTGCTCCCAAAACGGTGAAGGAAAACATCGTGAGGTAACAGGCATGTCCTAGAACAAAAAAAATCGAAGACATGTGACATCTACCAATCCGCCTCACAGATCCTGGCCTGGCCTGAGTTCCAACAGTGGGAACGTTATTAAGCTGATTATGTGATGTAAAATATGTTGTGAAGCAAGAAGTTATAAATAGGTTTTCGTGTGCTTATTGGTAAGATAAAGATGAACTTTACTGTCATGTAAAAAAATGCGACTTTGTTTGGGCGGACTTCGAGCTTCACCCGCTGATAATATCGTATACCTTTATTTTAATTATTAGCCGTTTAACTGGCTGTACAGGCACAGATTACCACATTAATCACTCCATGTACTTACGCGCGCTAACTACCTATGGGTCGCCGGGTGGCCGCCGGGTCGCACGCGACCCATTTCTCAGTGGGATGCGGACATCCGCGAGGCACAAAAACTCACTTTACGCTTGTGAGGTTAGGTACATTTTCGTTCGCAGCGCCTAGCGACTCGGAGGTGTAAAGTATTATCGCAGAATCTTGTATGAAGCAATTTATCTGGTAATCTGTGGTAAAGGTGACTGACTGTTACATCTATTCGTGCAGACATGATCTCGAAGGTGTCAAACGGTATCGGGTAGCAGATGAGATCAATTTAAATAATATACAAATTGGACACTTACAAATTAAACAATATAACAATTTCACTTGTTTATAATTTCATCGGTTTATTTCGTCGTCATAACAATATCCAAGTTTTCTGTGACTCTTAGAAGTATGAAGATTCTAGAGCGCAAACGATACCTTTTTTTTACAACAGTAGGTAATAAGCATTTATGAATAGTGTGGCGTAATTTTTAGAGCATAAGGCGGTGAGCAGACTTGTCCGCGGACAATTTGGAATCTTATAGAAATCTAACGGAAACATAGAACAAAATGCCAGTATTTCCATACGACTCCAAATTGTCCATCGTCTGCTCAGCGCCTTAGTTGTCAACAGCTTCCTGAGCTTTATGTTTTTATCAGTACCTATAACACAATTTAGTAACTGTACCTAACTGCAGTTCCATACCGGTAATAACTTACCGCTAGAAAAGCGTGACTTTCCATACCTTATTGCCAACAGTTAAAAGCCAGACGCCCGTAATTCTAGGCAAATAAACTAAATTCTTCTGTGTAAGCCAATTTTAGTAAGAATTTTTTGATTTAAAAGATTGTCTGTGGAGTTTCTTACCCGTTCTTCTCCATAGGAATCTAATACGCTTTGGAATGGGCAACTAGCTTCATATTTTCTGACTGACCAACGCCTTGACAATTCAAAAGTGCCTGTAAATGGTTTAATTGAAATAAATGCTTTGAGTTTGAGTTTGAGATCATAACTAATTCCAAG
This sequence comes from Eupsilia transversa, assembly GCA_914767815.1. Taxonomy (NCBI): domain Eukaryota; kingdom Metazoa; phylum Arthropoda; class Insecta; order Lepidoptera; family Noctuidae; genus Eupsilia; species Eupsilia transversa. Next base: position 5,896,612 of record OU611886.1, on the reverse strand, counting down.
TACCTAGTAGCCCGTTGGGCCCGTTTCGAGCTAAAAGTCAAGTGTACCCATTTAGGGCGGATTTCACCAATGAAACTGAACGTGATCAGCACATCTAAAATGCGTTCAAGAGCTCGTGGTGACAATACCTATTCCTCAACAATGAACGCTCTTGAACGAGGTTTAGATGTGCTGATCACGTTCAGTTTCATTGGAGAAATTTGCACTTAGGGCGAATTTCACCAATAAAACTGAACGCGATCAGTACATAGACCATGTTTAAGAGCTGTCAGTGTCATTACTTTCTTTGTAATATTGACACTGACAACTCTTGAACTTCTTTTAGATGTGCTGATCGCGTCTCAGTTTCATTGGTGCAATTCGCCCTTAGTCGTGTCTCTACCTACAGCACCACTACTCTGGCAATCATAAGGTTGTCTAATTCATACCCTAGTATGCCGATCTGTATGTTTATCGCATTGTGTTTATACTTGATTGTTGTATGAAGGTACGGTCACGTATGAATAATCTTCAGCTGTTAATGAGTAATAGTTTTTAAATGTCGACTGGCGTATCGTAAACATAATTAGCATAATTACGTGTGTCTTTGTAAAAGCATGTATTTAATTATTTCTCAAGAGTATCAGTATGACAACAAACTGTCTACCTTTTCATCATAATTTTACTCACAGCTGAATTGAGGTATCTATACCTTCTATTACATTACACTTATTACACATGGAAAGTGTCTATTTGTAATGTCAAAATTACAGATTTTTACTAAATGCATATGACAGTAAAGTTTACAAAAATTTACAAATTAATCAGCGCCTGACAAAAATTGACGTTATTTTAGTAGGCAAGATTTTAATCACGTCTAAACTTGTATGGAGTAGTGACAGATTTGACAGGACTAAACTAAAATGTGTCTTCTGTCCTTTTCTTAATGAAGAGAAAGAAAAACATGCACTGATAGTTTGTGAACAAGGGAAACGGCACCACTATCTTCTTCTTCTTTTCCTGTCGATGGTACTCTTCTTCGTAGTTTTTTTGTATTACCCCTGCATGTGGCCACTTTGATTGCGGCATCAGTGGCATTCCTTAGGTCATCCGATCGAATTCATATCTTTCCACTTAAGCTCAATGTGAGTTTTTTTTCTCACACCTTTTAATGTAGTTTTGATCACGTTTCACTTGATTTTCTCTAGTCATGCCCTTACAAACCTTAGTACTTAAAACAAGTTATCTTGTCTGAACCTGTATAACGCATACTTAGGTTTAAACCTGATATTCTTGCGGGTCAAGAGCCGGGCAAACGTGTACAATTTCTAGTAAGCCTATAGCTGTTGAGCCTAGCCTCAGTAATTTCTACAACCGGTTAGTTTTACTCACCTGCGTTTCTGTAGAAAATTACTAACAATCACTTTTAGTTTACTAGCTTTAACTCGCGAAATTTAAAGTTTTTTTTTTTCATATTCTTTATGGCACCTCTTTAGGTCATGACCTATATGAATTTAAAAAAAATATTTGGCCTCGGTCTTAGGGGGAGGCGTCAAAATGGATCGCTGTTCTATTATGTATCTATTATACTTATATGGGTAAGTATAATCGATACTGAAAATGTTCATATTCTATGAAACCGGTTCTGTGAAATTACTGACATTAACAACACAGCCTTATACTTTTTATTATAAAATCATCGTGGCTTGCGCAGGTAATAAAAAAATTTAAAAAAGTATCGAACTGAGCAAAAAGAGTATTGTAAGGATCGTAGCAGATGGCGTTCTGTAGTTTTTGTCTACCCTCATGGGAAGCAGCAATAAGTCGGGCGAGTAAATTCGTGCGAATCAACCAATAAGCCTTACTGTCATAATTGAAAAAACATTGTCAGTCTAACAAAAGTATAGAGTGTGTGTACATAAATAAACAAATAAATACCTAACCAATAAAGGCTCGTACACACTGACGCGATATCGCGGGCACGACAAGGGTCGCGAAGTTAATTTATTTGTGGGCGAGTCGACAACTCCAGAAATAAGTATTAGGCCATTGGCACATTTTTAATTAACATTTTTTTCATTCATTACAAGTCGATAAAAACACACCATTATGAGGAAATCAAAACAGAGTGTTGAGAGAATTATACAGGGTTGTCTTCCTTATATCTTGTCAGTCTCTATATGCTAAATGTGACAGATGCCATTTATAACAATAAAAATGGAAAGTATGTACAGTGAACAAAGCTATTTGGTATACAGGCAAACTCTAAACTACTATAAAAAATGTTGTGAGTATGCTGGGTAGTCAATGCTTTTACTCGCTGCCATATGCTTATAAAGTGATTACACAGTGTTTACACACAATAAAAATTAATATTGGCAGTGTAGTGGAGGGATGAATAATTTAGCCTGTATACGAAATAGCTTTGTTGACTGTACATTACTTGTAATTTTAAACTTTCCTCATCGAATCAAGACCTCCTACAATCATTGCCTTGGCATTTCCTCACGATCATTGTTGTCAACAATTCCGCGCAAGATACCATTTCTTGAATTGTATTAAGTAAAGAGTCGTATCTTAATGATACTGACTATACATTTACGAGCGAGCATGTGATAATTGAGACAATACTTCCTCAATTTATAATTTAAGTATAATTTGCTTAAAAGTGTAAGGTATGTACCTATGCATACCATCATAATGCTACCTACCTACTGGTGTCTGTGATACAATGATTTTTCATTTGTACAGGCACCAACGATATACTTTTATCTTGAATGTTCGTTCGTTTACTTGAAAATTTGTTTTCTGTGAACCATAAACATGTTTTACTGAAAAAAGAATAATTATGGACCCCATTTTTTTTCCCGCTGACATGGACCCCTTGCAGATCATCGTCGCAATCTGGGGGTCGATATAGACTACTTTGGGTATCACTGCTCTAGAGTCTATTATATTGTGCTCATTATTTTATCCATTACAACATTAGCATCCATCCATCTCGCCTGCTCTTACAACAACAACACTAATGTGCATTGTGTATGCAACCTGAGAACGATTTCTGCACATTTCTCCAACACAAATAACGGTAGGTGGCGGATGCATATTAATCTATACTTATAATATACAAGCTTCTGCCCCAGACTTCGTCCGCGCGAAATTTCGGCCCCCGACCCACCGCCACCGCGTCGCATCCCATCGCTTGCCCCCGCTATAACTTCGTTTTCGCTTAGCGTTCTTTCTGACTTTTTTTCGTTTTGCTCGGCTCCTAATGGTCGGTCGTAGCGTGATGTTACATAGCCTATAACCTTCCTCAAGACTTTTTCAAATCCGACTGGTACCTAGTTCCGGAGATTACCCATTTCATACAAACTTACAAAAAAACAAACAAACTTACAGATACCGGCACGGTTCTTGAGCGCTCGGCGGAAGAGTGGGGATCGCTTTGCGCATCGTACACTTATGACAAAATACGTAAAGGGACCCAATAACTCACTTCTGCGCAGGTAAAGGTCAAGAATCGTGCCGATGATTGTACCTTTTTATAATATTAAGTACAGTTAATATTATAAAGGGGTATTTGTTTGTAAGTTTGTATATAGGGGGGAGATAAAATCTCCAGAACTACCAACTACCATTTGAAAAGTTCTTTTTGCATTGGGTAGCCCAATTCTTGAGGAAAGTTATAGTCTATGTAACATCAGAAAGAACGCTAAGTGAAAACGAAGTAAAGTGCGGGCGAGCGATGTGATGCGACGCGGTGGGTCGGGGGCTGAAATTACACGCAGACGAAGTCGCGAGCAGAAGCTAGTGGCTTCGTTTGTGTAAAAAATATTGGGTCTTTTGAATGAAAATCGCTTGTCATTGCTGTAGTTTTTATTTTACCTAGTAGTTTCTGGCTACCCCCATGGGAAAAAAGCGTGAGTTTACGTATGTATGTATGTATTTATTTTCCTAAATAAGTTCGACAGTGAATGGCGAATCTAATTAACTGAAAAAAGATCACACACATTGTGTAGGTATCTAGCTACACGATTAGTTTGTAGGTACTGCAATAAATAATTAAATGCGTCTTTAATGAAGAGGGGCTGTTGAATTTGAATTTCTTTTTAAGCAAGGTAAAAGTAAAGGCTCCCGCAGACAGGCGCGACGCGACTCTGGTGGAAAAATTCGAATAAAAAGTAAACGGAAATTGTTCTACTGGTGTCGAGTCGCACCGTCGCGTCGCACCTGTTTGCAGGAGCCTTAATGCGGATCATCCAAACATCATTATCTTGCTCCAATCTATAAGGGGTCGGCGAAACATATCTTTTTCTTCCATACTTATTCTTCTTTCTTCTCTATTCATCGTCATCTCGATAGTCACCCCCTTTCTAGCCATATCGTCTTTTACACAGTCCATCTATCGTTTATTTGGCTTACCTTACTCTTATAGCCATCTATATTCATACCTACTCAAAACTTTCCTCGACGACATTTTCCTCATTCCTCCGTATCACATATTATACCATGACAACCGCTTTCCACACAACTTTTCAGTTACCAACATTTGAAAACCAAACCATTATGGTGACCAATCTATATACTTATAATAAATCTGTAGAAGTGAAAATTCTGTACATTGAAGATATCAAAAAAAAAAATGGCAGGGGGTGTTACTAGACCGACACCGAACCCAAAAATTTGATTAATTTTTTTTTTGTCTGTCTGTCTGTCTGTCTGTCTTTCTGTCTGTCTGTCTGTCTGTTTGTTCAGGCATCACGCAAAAACTACCGGTTCGATTACGATGAAACTTGGTATAATTATTCTTTGATATCCTGGGCACCACACTGGGTACTTTTTATCCCGGAAAAGTACCCTATCCTACGGTTGGGGGGTGTCAAAGTTTGTATGGAAGAATTTTAACGCGCTGTCCGATTAACTCGAAACTCAATATTTATACTTAAACCCAAAAATTAAGAATAACGTGTATCAGGATTTTTCGAAATTCAACCCCTAAGGGGGTAAAATAAGGGATGGAAGTTTGTATGAAAAATCTTATTCCTTGAGGTAATAAACATGAAACTTCGCACGAATAGTTATCTAAATAAATTATAAAGTTTGTAGTTTTTTGTTTTTCTAAATTACCCCCTAAAAGGTTGGGGGGTGTCAATGTTTGTATGGAAGAATTTTAACGCGCTGTCCGATTAACTCGAAACTCAATATTTATACTTAAAACCCATGGGGATGTATGGGGTAATTTCCGACACTCACGCGGGCGAAGCCGCGGGCAGCAGCTAGTTAATAATATAAGCAAAAATAGAACACTTACACATGAATTAATCGAATCATGTCGAATACTCGTTGTAGGTACATAGGATTTTACTTTTGTTTTCATGTAACCATGGTAACCGTGGTGAATTACGTCGTAGTCTGTAGTAGTTTCGTTAATATAAGCTGTTTATGTGTGTACTCTGTTCTATGTTTAGAATTCGGAGGGGAACGCATGCGCCCTTTATGCATCCGTCCCGCGCATGAGTCAACACCCTTGTGAAGTGCGTAAGTTTTTGGTGGTAGTGGTTCCGTTGATTGGTTTTTAACTTTCTGCCCAAACTGTTATTGACAAATTAATAATATATTTTATTTTATACATTTTATAAAGTTGGTTTTCTTGTTTTTTTTTTTTTAATAGATTATAATTTATGATCTATGAGAATTGGATTTAAGTATCTAATACTTACTAATAAATAATTATATTGCCTATAGGTTTATTATTCAAACATTTGCTTTATTGAATAAGTGAGAAAGTAAATGGTTGCTAAAATAAATAATTTAGGCGCACCTCCGCGTTATAGAATTAAATTAATTAGATAATTATTCTTTAAAGTAATTTAAGTAAGTAAGCTACGATAAGAAATTTTTAACAAATGTAGGTATGTGCTGTCAAAGTGGACTTTTACTGGTAAAAAGGTGGCATGAATACGAATGTCTTAACTAGATTAATAGGTAGGCTACGTAAATGTTCATTTCTCTTCTAAATCAATGGTGGAAGTGACCCAAGCGAAATAATATTAAATCCTAACGCCAACAGACACCAGCACCACACACATTTCTCTTTCCGACGGATCCCTAAAAACGTTTCAGTGCCGACAGCTGACGGCAGGCGCTCCCGACTTCGTTGTTATATTCTGTGTTTGTGTTGCGTTCGGCCAGTCTCAGTACATCACTGCGCGCCAACAAGCGCCGGCTGTGCGCGATACTGGCCGACAACAAGCCATCGAACGCGAAACAGTCAATGAAAATTCAAAATAAAAAGCAAATAATCGATCGTCTATGAATGTCATTGCTCTGAGCGTTTTAAAATAAAATAAATTCCAAATACGAATTTTGAATCGTAGTGGTTTTTGAGTGCAGTATTTTATTATTTGACAGTGTTGTTAATCACAATTTTGTTTAGGCAATATTATAGAGAGTGATTGTGATCTTGAAAAGTTACATTGAGAAAGGTAAGAGTGCATTTAATATTTTCTCTGTATTTATTACTGTCTCGTAGATTGATGGTTGACTGAAATAAATTTTCAGTCATGCGTACAGATTGTGCGTTGTCATGTCATTGAAATGATGTATTATTTATACTATTGCCGATTTACACTGATTTGTAATCGTATAATTATTTAATATGTGAGAAATGTAAATTATAGATCACTTTTAACAAAACAAAAACTTTCGTATGTGAAATAATTGTCACCTACTTTTCGAATTTGCTTAGGAACGAAGAAAATAAGGCCCATTCCTAATACACACAAAAATCTCTGCAAAAAAATAATAATTAAGCACTGGAATAAACTTAATTAAGTTTCACCTTTTTTTTTTTGCATTAACCTATATTTTCCCACTGCTGGACAAAGGTCTCCCCCATAGTTTCACGTTTAATTCCTCCAAATTCTAATGAATATTTATAATAACCTTCGATCGACAACTGCACGAGTTGATTGAAGGTTAGGCTACACTAGCTGCGGTCGGTTCGTGGATGGGTGATCATCCATTATATATCGAGACTCGTCCATGCCTCGGAAAGCACGATAAGCCGTTGGTCCCGGCTGTCATTCGTGGATCTTTGACAGTCGTTACGGTATCCAGAAGCCTGACAACTAGTCTTACCAAGGGGTATCGTGTTCTGGGTTGCGGAGTTCAGATACGCTCCTTATAAATAAAATACTGGCATGCAGCTGCATCCGGTTAGACAGGAAGCCGACCCTAACATATTTGGGAAAACTAGGCAGCCTGTTTTTTTTTTCCATACTTATATTATAAAGTGGTAAAATTTGTTTGTTTGTTTATAAGTTTGTATGTAGGGGGTAATCTCCGGAACTACCAGTCGGATTTGAAAAAATATATTTGCATTGGACACATAAATATAATTATTTAAAACAACCCTTAAATCTAAACTATGAATTGAATTGGTACTCTATGGAACAAATCTTCTTAGATAATTACTCAAAAATATTTATCTATCGCTGTTCGTTTGAAAAACTATGCTCTACTTTTGTGTAAGAAAGTAGATAGGTACCATAGAAAATGTAGATCGGCGTAAACGGCTTATTGCGGTTTAAAATAGCGGAAACGAACACAATTTGCGTGAGTTTTTTTGTTGATGATGATGAACTAGCTAGGCTATTTTAACCACACACTTTATTTATTTATTTAAACTACTCGCACACAATAAGGTACATAACAAAATAAAAGTAATATAAACTAATACCCATCTAACTAAACTATTCGACTAAAAAGGTATAAGCAATTTATCACAGACAGACAAATAAAAAATCCGGAGTCACACGTGTTAGATAAATCGAATCGATTACGTATGACTTCGGATTTTTAATTTGTCATAACCCTCCTTTTTGCTTTGCCGTAGTCGGGCAAAAAGCGGACTTAATGCCTTAGGCAATCTTTATCAGTCAACCACCGCGGGTGAAGAGATAAGATGGCAGGTGCTCTGATTGAGAGAAGATTACTAACTGTATTAATAACATTATAATAACTACAGGCTGACTTTGAAAACATGCGACAAAATTTTAAGGGGTTTTCTACCCATCAATGTGAACAACTTTTATTACAGGACCCAAGCGGAATTCGCAAAAAAAATATATATAACTAAAAATATATAGGTATACCCGATAATATACCATTTTGTATAAGAAGGTCGTTTTTTTTTTGCGAATTCTTAGCTTGTCCCATAGTAAAAGTTGTTCATATTTATGGGTAGAATACCCCCTTAAATGTCGCATGTTTTCAAAGTCAGCCTGTATAGATAATAACTACGTGTAATAACTTTCTGTGGTTTCTTATGATGGCTTGGATATACTACTTTCTACATTCGAAATTTTTAACCGACTTCAAAAAAGAAGTTCTTATATACTATACTATACATTATATAATATACTTATATATTTTTCAAATTAACTAGGTACAAGAAATGTAGTAAGACTTATATTTTGTTTTTAAGACTTTTGGAGAAGAGATTTTTGGAGTTGAATATATTTTAATGTACCTGGTGGTTCAAAGGTCAGTGACTTATAAAAGGATAATGCATAAATAATAAATGATGTACCTACTGCGTACGCGCATGTGAACGAATATGCCGAAAACAAAATAAAAATAAACTGCTTTCGAAAATTATTTATTATAATTATGTAGGTATAGGGTGACTGGTAATTAGTGACCGATACTTAAACACGTGATTTTACTCCCCATTATGAACAACTTTTACTATGGGACCAAACCTGAAATCGCGAAAAAAATCTGCTGTCCCCTGCATTTATGTTTTTTTCGCGATTTCAGGTTTGGTCCCATAATAAAAGTTGTTCATAATGATGAATAGTCTTGTGTTTAAGTATCAGTCACTGGTAGGATAATATAGGGTTACTGGCAATTACCAGTCACCATATATTATCTTATATCACTTACAATAGTGTTCCAATTCAACAATGTAGTCAGTTAGTCAATCATAGACAGGGTTAAATTAAAAGAGCTAGCGAAACTCCGCAAACATGATCGGTATCGTTATCTAAACATAAAAAAATAAAAAGATTTGATGATTTTGTTTTGGGTTCTACGACTGCTTGTTGTGATGCTAATTTAATTAGACTCTTTATACAAGGTTAAATTAAATTAGCTAGAGGGAGGACAATAATTTTTAGACCTTTTTGTAAATTAAAAGTCGAGAGGTGTCATAGATGGGACACTCGGTTGGAATGAAGTTCCTTCCACTGTAGGTATATTAATTATGCATTAAATAAAAGGCACAATGAAATAAATTAACAATGTTTGAGAGTAACAAAAAAATGAAAAAACAACATAATTTGGTTAAAATGTTATCGTAGTCATACGTTACAGTATACTTACGCAAGTTTAAACTTGCGCAAGTATACAGTAACGTGTGTTGGAAGATTTTTGCGCATATTTCTAGACTTGCGTGATTTTCATATCGGTGTAAGTCTAAACTTGCGCAAGTATACCTATCGTAACCATGGTTACCAGTACACTTTTTTCGGTCTAGCTCTCATTCGCCAAGTATGCAGAGAATAACGTGCGCTATGGCAGTGAGCAGATAATGGACATTTTGGAATCTAATGGGAATCTAACGCGTACGGACAAAATTTCCATACCAAATTGTCCGCGTACAAATTGTCCATCGTCTGGTCAGCGCCTAAGGAACCTCGTTCCAAAAATATCGGCTTAATATTCAATTTCTTTTTTATTACACGCGTATCCATCACTTAGTGAATGCATAGTATAGCGTGTTGACAACTACCTACTATTAGAAAGTGCGCAGTTTTTCTTTGGTGCAAGAAGTGAAGTCTCGGCATATATTGAGGTCATGGCTTGTAGGATGATAATCTAAGAAGTTAAGCAAGTGAATAACAGTAAAATGCATAGATTTTTAACTGCCTTTCTAATTTTACACATTTTTTATGGCTAGAAAGATAAAAAATACTTAAGTAACTGAAATGATTGTAATAAAAATAAATTCTTCATTACAGTTACTTAGATAAAATGATTTCATTTTAAAATAAAGAGGTAGGTACACCATAGATGTATAACAACTATCTAATTGCGTAAAACGTTTTCGTAAACGATTCCGACTAATCTGTTGCATTTTGACAGTTTAACAACAATCATTGCGTTATTTACGTTGTTGAGCAGATTTTTTTTGAACTTATGTAGCAATGGATTAGCAATCTGTTTCAAACCCATCCAGATTGTGATTGATCGAATGGATTTTTGATTTTTGATTTCAGATTTTGAAATCGTTTTCAAAAATCCGTTTTTAGAAATAGATTTCAGGAGCGGCTCCGGTGCTTCCGGTTCGCAGTTTCGATCGCCTCTAGTAATATTATTCGGTTGTAAGTGCATCGATCAAAACTATCCAAACATAAACAAATACTTGAATAGGCAAATTTTCTCTTGTCGTGGTTTTGCGAAACCGGTTGGTCGAGTTTGAATTATCGATAACATAAAATTTTTGCCTGAAATCGGGTTTTAGATACGTTTTGATATATCTGACCCATATTTTCGCTTTTTTAGTTAGCTTCAGTTGCGTCACGTCACCTGAGGCAACATTTGAATAGAATGTAAAATTACTACAAACCAATTCAAGGTCATGCATTCGTTTTATTTTGATAGCATTGTATTTCTAATAAATTTATTGCTTCAATGATGGAACGCTTTGATAAGGTGATATCTAATGCACGATTAAAAGATAGCCACTGCAATTACGTAGGAAATTGTTGGTAGAAATATAAATTATACATTAGTAATTAGGTAACTACGAAATTGTTGCTTGAGGTACAAAAATTATCATTACAATAGATCCGTAGGGACGGCAATGATTTATTTTTAATTATGAATTAACATGTAGTTTTGAATGGCGTAAGTATGTGACTAAACCTAAACTATTGCTTAACTTTATTACGATTTTACAGTCAAATTGTAGTGTTTATTGAAATATAGCGTAGACTGCGTAGACATTGAATAATTCTATGGTTTAGGTTAGGTACGTGGTTAGGGGTGAATAGTAAATAAATAAATGAAATCTTTTATTTTAGACAGTTTTATTTTATTTATTTATTTATTTAACCATTTATGCACACCCATACAAACAGACAAGAAGAAAGGAACAGAAAAATACGTACAAAGGCAATGCTTATTTCTAAAGAAATCTCTTCCAGCATACCTGCGATAGGAAAGTACAAAAAAGAGATGTAGACAACGTTTTATAGTTATTATTTTTACAAATTGTGTAAGAATAATATTATCACACTAACAGCTAATTGACAGTTTATAATTTGCAATAGATATATTTACACTACAGACTAGGTTTAACATAACAATGAGATCATTTTAAATTGTAGCACTACTGATTATATACTATACTATACTATTTATATAGTAATATTTATAATATAAATATATATATATATATAATATTATTAATGCGAAAGTTTGTATGTTTGGATGTTTGTTACTCAATCACGCAAAAATGGCTGAACGGATTTGGATGAAATTTGGCTTATGCAGTGGGGGACCGATAAGTGGAAACTTTTGAAATAGCTAGAATCAATGTAGCTCTCTCTTATAATAAAATTTGTTCTAACATAATCCGAATCATGGCTAACTATACTGATAAGATATTATTTTGATTTGGCGTTTGATTATTGTAATTGATAATGTCCGTAGAAATATAAAAGATTTAGTGACTACCATTTCTGAAAGTATTTCGTTAGGACCTAAGCAGACGGTCTAAGGGTTAGTTAACTTTATGCTGTTGTTTTTATTTTTATGCAGTTTAGTAACTTCAGTAGTCTTATCCACAGCAACTGTCGACGATTTTGTAGTCCACTAGCTTGACATACAAACATATATATATTTTTGAGCTCTGTCTATTGACTACTAGCTTTTCCCCGTGGCTTCTCCCGCGAGGGTGGCGGAAAATATCCCACAGAAACGTACTACCAAGATCGAAAGTACCCTATGTGTTAATCCAGCTTGTAAACTATCTTTGTGCCAAATTTCATCTACATACGTTTAGTCGTTTTTGAGCCAATCCGAAACATGCATCTAAACAAACAGACAAACGGAAAAAATTCTTCGTTAGGTACATTTTTTTTACGTATAGATGATTGATTTCATAGGAAGTATTATTTCCCGAAACATTCCGTTCCTAAAATCTGCCTTTATAATTTGTTACTTTTGAGAACGCGAAATAATAATGATTGCTTGGGTAAAGGAAGCGGATTTAAGTTTGGGATTATTACTTGCTACGGGTTTTCGGAACTGGTTAGATCTGATTGATGTATTGCGTGACCGGAATGACTCCTACTGCGCAGACCAATGATTTACCAAACTTAATAGGTCTTAAATATGCTTAGTACCACTGCCTTAAAAATACCTTAAAACAAAATTATAAACTCAAACACTTCAATTATTACTACTGAGATCGAAAACTATTTTAAAATTAAATTATATTACTAGTGAGATTCTAATTGGAACTGTGCTCATTATTATTATATAAATATACTTATTACTTACTAGCTGCTGCCCGCGGCTTCGCCCGCGTGACTGTCGGAAATTACCCCATACATCCCCATGGGTTTTAAGTATAAATATCGAGTTAATCGGACAGCGCGTTAAAATTCTTCCATACAAACACTCACACCCCCCAACCCCCCTTTGGGGGGTAATTTAGAAAAACAAAAAACTACAAACTTTATAATTTATTTAGGTAACTATTCGTGCGAAGTTTCATGTTTATTGCCTCAAGGAATAAGGTTTTTCATACAAACTTTCATCCCTTATTTTACCCCCTTAGGGGTTGAATTTCGAAAAATCCTGATACACGTTATAATTAATTTTTGGGTTTAAGTATAAATATTGAGTTTCGAGTTAATCGAACAGCGCGTTAAAATTCTTCCATACAAACTTTGACACCCCCCAACCGTAGGATAGGATACTTTTCCGGGATAAAAAGTACCCAGTGTGGTGCCCAGGATATTAATGAATAATTATACCAAGTTTCATCGTAATCGAACCGGTAGTTTTTGCGTGATGCCTGAACAAACAGACAGACAGACAGACAGACAGACAGACAGACAGACAGACAGACAGACAAAAAAAAATTTAATCACATTTTTGGGTTCGGTGTCGGTCTAGTAACACCCCCTGCCATTTTTTTTTTTTATATTTTCAATGTACAGAATTTTCACTTCTACAGATTTATTATAAGTATAGATTATAAATATAATATACTTATTATAAAGCTATTTCTTAAGTTTATTTTTTAAATAAATTAATGGCAGCTCTCTGATTTGTTTGATATGTATGTAGATTTTGACAAACATAATTGTGACTTATTGTTCTGAAATAGTGTGCTTCTACATTTTGTGACAGCCAGATGATAATAGATGTTGGGTCGACTCCGAATAAATTGGTTGATTATCCAAAACATTCTACCTGTATAAGAATATAAAGAAGTAATGGACCAAGATGTTCTTAAATAAAATTCTTAGGTTTAGAATTGACGATACCTTAAATTATATTTGGAGTTCGATTAATTTTAATTAGTTAGTCATTTCATCCCATGATCTGTGACTTCAAAGCCACATGTGTTTCGCAAAAGGAGACCGTGAAGCGTCCGCGAACCACATTTGTAAGTAAGGTTCATTCCAAACAAGTCTCTACAGTACCTAACTTGTATGACGAACATGTCCTAGGAACTTGCTGGGACTTCATAATGTATGGCTTGGACTGTTCGTTTTGTACTACTTATTATATTATTTTTTCGGAAGTACAAACAATAAAACAATAAAGAGGTATTACAAATAAATAGAACATTATGGAGATAAATGTGCAACCAACAATGTTCTCCACAGATGCAAAAAGATATTGGAAGGTTTTTTTTAAATCTATTTCTTTATTATTCGATTAAAAACTGATATTTTAGTGTCACGTGTTTCTGAGACCAATAAGCCATTTTTTTTGCTTTTTTCTTACGATGCGCAACAGTTTTCAATTTTTTGTGTGGAAACCCCACACAAAAAATTGTTAACTTTTGCGCATTGTTGGAAAAGCATTTATATAATTATATATTATGTTCTGTGGCATAATTATTTTTGTACCTAATTAATGGTGTTTTGTATATTGCGTATCTATGCAGTTGTTAATAACCTAAATTGCTTTAATGAATACCAATAGATTGCGATGCTGCAAACCAGATGTTGCATCAATTATAGTCAATGAACAAGCTGCGACGATATGTAGCCAGTCCATTGTCCTGTTAAATAGGCAACCAACATATATATAGGAATAATATAAATAAACATGTGCAACTATAACTATTTTCCTCTGAAACTAGAGAGTTTAAAAAAAGGAAAAGAGGAAATGATGAAGAAGTAGTTTGATACAGCCAATAAAAGTAATTTTAATTGAAAATAGTTATTTACATGTCTTACTTAGTTATAAATCTAAATTTATTAAATTAAATAAAAAATTAAATATAGTATGTACAAGTATTTATCGGAACTTAAAACAGGGGGGAATACCTAGCTCATTGGGCATCAAAAAATTCATCCGCATCGCTGTCGATAGGGAAAGTGCCCAAAAGGCTGGCAGCATTGCCCCGTTGGATCGCAATGCTGATCCTTTGGTCTAAGAATAGGCCAGCCCTCTGGTCCCGCGAAGAGTCGACCAGCCGCTTGGCGATGTCCCGGAATCCTCGATGGGCGCTCGGTTGGCCAATTAAATGTTCCTGGTAGCTTTCTTTGTCCTTTCGCTTTTTAACGTACGGTAATAAAAGTGTCGCGACGTAAATAATAATAATATAATATAATATTTATTAACCAGAAAGAGTAAACATGTCACACAATTTGTCTTAGCTACATAGAATTATGCTTAAAAGTAAAACAATTACAATTATGCTCAATTATTAGCATCTGCTGCCGAACTAGGTTTATAGCCTGTGTTTTAGCATGCAGCGCTTCAAAGCCGTCGGACTGGGTATATGCAAGTATAAGCATCGTTCAAAATGTTACAGCTTTTTCGGTTAAGCTCTCATTAGCCAACCGTGCAGAGTACCTATAATGAGCGACAAGAAACTTCGTTCCTGGAAATAAAACAGGTTTTTAAAATAGCGACTCATTATAGATAGTCGTTTTTCTGTATGAAAATCCATATTATCTGTCCTGTTTAGCGGCCATATAAATTACTATGAAAACTCATGTCCGTCGTGTTATTTAAAAAATGGAACGAAGTTTTTACAACAACACATCATGACAATCAAGGAGGTAACATATCAAAGATTTTATTTACGATTTCGGTTGCAAATAGAGCTGAAGAAACAAATTAACATATTGCGCGTGAAAAATTATCGTTGTCCGTCATGCATTCTGGAATTTATAATTAATTTATTTTGTTTGAATTTCCGCGCATTATTTTGAGAAAAGTACTAACCAACCAGGCATTGATGGACTCACGTACACGATCGTCCATCCTTAAGAGGAAATGCGGGCGGTCTTTTCTCCATACAAACGCTCTCGCCTGTTTTCTTTCTGGTTTATGACGTTAAAGCAATGATTTTTTACAGTAAAATAAATATCGACTACTTGTATGTCCCCATGTTTTGCTTTTTGATGATACATTATATTTGTAAGCACTAGAACCCTCGGAAAATGCTCGAAATTGCATGTGTAGACCGCTGACAACAGAGGGCTATTGTACAAATTTGACAACTAATAATGAAAAAAGAAAAACATAGGGACACAGTATATACCCTTCTTATTCCGTTTATGTACTTAATATCTTTTAAATTGGTCCAATATTGGAGGAGGAAATAGGCGAGAGCCGAATCTCGAATTATGACTTTTTACCTAGGCTATTCAGTCGGCTCTGCAGCTGTCCTTATCGCACGAATTTGAGGGCGGGGGACGCGGGACGGTCTGCTATTATACACGTACACAGACGGAAAAGTGATGCGTAGTAGTTGAAAATAATATCGATAAACTAGTGTTGTAAACAGTTATCGAGAAACACTTTTACCTTTTTTCCGGCGGCCGGCCACCGAGCGCTCGCAGAGCGACGGCGATAGTTTCTTCAAATACCTAATTTTCAAAAGTCTCTGCGCTCGCATTTCCTCTTAATACCTAACGTACTATACATGCACAAAGATATAGTCGTATCTGTCACGTTAGTCATGTGAATTGAACTTTGTTCGCAAATATATTGTTATTTTGTCTTATTTAATTAAATGCGATATAATTATATGGGCCAAGGCTCACTGATAACGTTATCTAATTAAAGGAAGCCAATATTGTCGCGGACGTTTAAAGTATTTAGAACAAGCCCTACATTATGTTAGGAATTTAGGTGTTTAGGTTGTCGTTTATAAGAAGTGTAACATATAAGACACGTACAACATAATCTATATCTATATAGTATACAATATCCATAGAAATATAAAAAAAAGTATACATCGTAAACTATAGTGGTCGCCCAGTGATCGAAATTCGACCATAATTTATGTAAATTTTAAGTTGTATATAACATAACATCAAGCCTGTAATCCCCGAAGGGATGGCCGAGGTGTACCTATAGTGCTAAAACATTTCGCGAGTTATGTTTAACTCCCATGTAATAGGGGGCGAGCCTCTTGCCATCAACCGGACATAAATATAGACTCAGGGCGGCTACTAAGAAATTCCTGATGGAAAAACCCAAAAACACTTTGCCCGACCCGGGAATCGAATCCAGGACCTCATGCTCAGCAGTAGCGTTTGCGACCACTAGACTAGCGAGGCAGGTACAGAGATAATAATGTTAGTATCCAGTGATAATAATGTTCTAAAAGCAATAAAGTACTGTAGCGCTTGAGGAGTCCTGACCAGAGACCTTGACCAGTTTTCAATCCAGACTGTTTTAAGTAAATCCAGTTAAAAAAGCGTATTTTGTTTTTGAAAAAAATAAACGTTTAATTTTCCTTGTCTTCATAAATACACGGGCACGGTGTCCGCCCTGGCGCCCGAAGAAACGCCAGAGCATCAACCAGGCCCGGCACCAGCCGCTCCCGCTTCCCGTCCAAACCCGACGAGCCAAGGTCCTCAGAGCCAATCTGTATTAGATTTGGGCCGAGTTAGTTATTATACAGTTTATTAACTAATGCACAAATGATTTATCAAATTTAATCATAATACGAAAGTCAGAATATAAATGGCCTGCTAAGGTAGAAGCTAGGTACTGTATCATTTTAATTATAACTTAAAATCTGCAAGAGTCGGAGACTAAAATTTTTACCTGATCCGTTTATGGTACAATGAGGCATTCACTTTATTTATATACTTCACATACTTTAGGACCTACCTTATATTAATTAATAAATGCAATTTCTCACGAACTGGTCGACACTTCGCGTAACCAGACGGCAGGCTAATTCGTTGGCCAAAAATTTGCACTGCAACTTGGCAATGCTGCCAGTCTGGGCACGTTTCTGGGTGACAGCAATGTGGAGGAGTACTTTGACGCCTAAGGGCGAATTTCATCAATGAAGAAAACGAACGTGATCAGCACGTCTAAACCGGGTTCAAGAGCTGTCAGTGTCAATATTCCACAACAACGATTCGGACACGGACAGGGCTGTCCCTTACACTCTGTATACGTACTTACCTTAGATGTCCTTTTTGTTTTTGTGTGTACGTGTAGTTTTAATCCTCCGTTCCAATGTGGGCTAACATCGACGGCAAAACACAAAAAGAAGCATAAAATTTAAAATGAATTATAAGTTATACCTTAAATAATGTATAATTTCAAGGTGTTAATGTTAATAAACCTAAAATAAAAATGTAGGGCAAAGAAGTACCTTTCGAGATTTTTTATTTAGAGTAATTTAATTCAGTTTTAAAGCATTTTCTTAATATCCTCATAAAAAGAATTACTTAAACGAATTTGATCTCTTGTTTAATCATCAGTTTAGTCCGTTTCTTTACTCTGTGGTTCAGTCTTGAACTTCAATAATGAAATTAAATATTTATTCGACCCGGTTTGCTAGATAAACTAAGTTTATTAATTTATGAATGTTACGATTTTATTGCAGTTTTATCTGAACTCAAAACGGTTGGTCGGCAATAAAGCTGAGAACTTAAAAAAAAATAGGATTAACTTAATATGAGTTTCAAATATGAAAAAGATGACTTTAAACAAAATGTGTTTTCGTAATCACGTAGTTTTAACACTATGTATTTCTCATATATATTTTTGCCAATTTATCCTTATTTTAGTGCAGCCCAGGTCGCACGGGCGATTTTTTTTTCGCCGCGATATTATATACAAAAAAGATGCAAAAAATTTGAAATTAATTGTAATAGGTATACCTTAACCGGTTCTATAGGGAAGTCACATAATAAAATGATACCTACAAATCAATATTTTTTAATAGTAGTCAATCTACCTACGCATATTAGTTCAATGCTCCGGCTTATAAATTCCGGCAATTATAAGCAAACTGGTCGATGTATATTTACAGATACATTTTTTTGAAGAAATATTTTTTATATTAAAAATTATCCAACAACTGATGCAAAAAAAAAAAAAACCGCTTTGCCTAGTGCTCAGCTGTGCCGCGTGTAGTACGGCGTATGTCATAGAAAGTTCATTGACTCGCTCTAGCCTTGTGCTATGCAAAGTCGGACGGTCGGTCAAGGCAATTGATGTATCGTACAGTCTAGTTTCCTTTCTATAAATGGCAAATTATAAAACTACTGAGTCTGCGACCTTGGCTAGTTTTTACCGTATTTTGGGTGTATTCCCGTTCGTCCCATTGATTTTGTCAGTGGGACGAACGGAAATAAATTCAATTTTATTTTTTAAATTCCCGATCGTCCCACCAGTGGGCGACGGTAGTGGGACGAACGGGAATTTAAATACACGGTACTTTGTACAAATACAAATAAAAATATAATTAAACTAAAAAAAAAAAAAATGTCCGCTCGTTTTCATTACGCATTAATTTGATTATTTGCAAATATTGCATTAGGTCACGAATGTTCTCATACTGCGAAGGCGAACTATGAAGTTATCAACAGATGTATGAAAAGACGCGGTAGCTACATGATTGAAGCCAAACGAAGTTAGCTTCGTTCTCACTGTGGGCTGCGCTTTATATTTTTTGCTTTCGTTTGGAAATACCAAACTGATTGTAATGTTCTTTTTTGCACAGAAAAGTTTAAAAATATCAATGTAACGATGTTATAATGAATAAGTATCTACCTACTTACTTTTTAAATTGACGTACTTTGTCGTTTGGGCAAGTCGTCGTCGCTTTATATATAAATAATACAAGAGTTTATCTTTTTTTCGATCTAGTGCGTTCGAACAAAAAAAAACTTTTCTTTGGAACTATCACTCGGTTTTTTTTTTGCATTTGTTATCTCAATTCTTGGGGAAGACTTAAGGCTATTTAACATCACGTTACGACCGTTCAGCAAAAACGATGTGTGTTGTGATAAAAAAATACATCGCGCGGGCGGGCGATATGAAGCGACGCACTGGGTCTTTGGAACAAGAAATTTCACGCGCACGAAGTCGCGGGCAGAAGCTGCTTGATGAATAAAAACAAACTTACACTGTTATAAACGGACTCATTGTATAATTTTTATGTAATGTTAGTGCATGTTCTTATTTAGAGACCCCGACATTTTAATGTAGTGATTGGCGATCTGTTCGATACAATCAAACTTCCTTGTTTAAAAGATGGCATTAGTTTTGATCTATTTTATTAACCTTATGCCTTTATCATATTTTTTTTAGTCCTGGCCGTTTAGTTATGACGTACTGTGCCGAAATGTGGACACCGTCAGTCGGGCTGGTCCACAAACTTAAGGTCACTCAGCGTCAGCGCGCTAAGAAGCGGGCTATGCTTGGAGTTTCTTTGAAGAATAAACGCGGAAATGAAATTATGCGGAAAGGAACCGGAGTTATCAACCTAGCAAACTGAAGTGGCGGTGGACTGGCCATTTTTGTCGAAAGAACAATGGCTGGTGGAGCAGACAAGTTCTGGAGTGGAGACCGCGTATTGACAAACCTCAATCTCCAAAGGTTGGCTAAGACGGACTGGATTCGGAAGCAAGGAGGACAGGGTGTTGTGGCGCAGCCTGGGAGATACCTATAAGTAACCAGCAGTAGACTGCTATAGGCTAAGATGGTTTGTTGTACAAATGTATGTCAAATCAGGACAGACCGGATAATAATTGATCCTTTGCCCCTCTGCAATTTTGCATTGAACGGTGCTACGCGACTGCCTATGACGTAATATTGCTACGCATGTTTCGTCGCCGTAGCGCGTAGCGAAGCCATGAGACGCAATGGGTGGCATCGTGTGGTCAACATATTGCAAGAAAGATTCAAAATTTAATTTACGCATAAAATAAGAACACATTATAAAGCAATATGTCTTGCGTTTCTATTGCCTTTAGTTTACAAAACTGAGAGAAGATGTAGCTTGATGATTGACTACGAAGTGTGCAGCGCAAATCCCATGATACAGATTATTTAATATAAAATTACATTATTTAATAAATTAGATAGTCTGTAAATATCGTGATTATAGATTGCGAATTAATTTAAAGTCGCTGTTTTATAATGTCATTGCTATTTTATTATATGAGTGAGACGAGGAGGATGCACAGTATTTTTATTAAAACTAGTGGTGGTAGAGCTAGTCACTTAAAATGTATTTATTGCCTTGTTATACATATAATTATTAATTTATTTATTATAATTACTAACGTCAGTGATACTATTTCTACTTTTTGTATCGGATGTCAATGACACTTGCATTTCCAGTTTCTCTTTTAGATTCTGTCATAGTATTCCGTTAGTTATGCTTTCAAAAGTCATCTCGTGTATGTTTAGATAGACCTCTGCGTCCAGTACTCGGCGTGGCAACACGTCGTGTTCGGGTTCGTGACAAGTCAATTGTCATCCTGAGGATGCCTCGTTGAGAGGTGAAACACGTATCGATTTCTTACAGCGTTTTTTTATGACTCTTTAGGAATAGTTAAGCGGAATAGGTTACTAAATATATCAACGTCTATTGTATTTTAGATATACCCCTTTATGATAAATCTAGCTTACCTTAGCTTACTAAGGCCATCATCGTCTCTCTGCCCTCCTCCCATGTTACTTGCATGTGGTCAGCGCAACACGTTTTCTTCTTCGAGTCTCCCCTTTCAACCCTCATTGTATCATTGGTATGATACAGTAAAATAAAAACGCCCAAGAGATTAAACAAAACATAACATCACGCCTGTTTTACCCAAAGGCAGAGGTACTGTACCTATAGTAAGTACACCCACATTTTGCCAGTTATGTGTAAGTCCTATGTAATAGGGGGCGAGCCTATTGCCATCCATCAGACACGAATCGAGGCTCCGGGCAGTTACAGTCTAACTGGACGTCCATAACCCAGTTACTGGGTAATACGATACCCCTTGGTAAGATGACGTCAGACTTTTGGGGTCCTGACTACCCGTAACGACTGTCAAAAATCTACGAATGACATGACGCACAGAGGGGTCTCAATATGTAATGGATAGTCACCCATCCACGAACTGACCGTGCTTACAAGCTTAGCTTAACCTTCAATCGACTCGTACGGCTTTTATCATTTAGCCAGGAGCCCCTTTATTGACCGAAATAGAATGATCTTTTAAAATCGTTTGGAGCTAAATCCAGCAGTTGTGATGTGTGGCGCAAGTGTGCCTTACTGTTAAGCTTACCTATTTATTTTTATAGCCTCTCCACACCTTCCTTCCTAGGAATCCAGTTAAGGACACTTGCCTCACATTTTATTCTTCCGATTTAAGAACATTGCTCAAGACATTTTGCAATTTTATACTATTTGACACAATAATTAGTGTGGAAACGGAAGGTGTGTACCGAGAGCTCGTTTGAAATTGTGCAAGATAGCGAGTGACAGGATTTAGATCCCAAGGAAATTACATTTACTTGGAACATGACAGAAATAAGCAGTAATGCTCCAATTCGTATCTACAGAGAAGTGATAATCACGATCAAACACAAAAACTCAAACTCAAAGCATTTATTTTAATCAAACCAATTACAGGCACTTTTGAATTGTCAAGGAGTCGGTCAGTCAGAAATATAAAGCTAGTAGGTAGGCCATTCCAAACCGTAGTAGATACCTATGGAGAAGAACGGGCAAAAAACTCCATGGACACTCTTTTAAATCAAAATTCTTCTCCTTACTTATTATTATCATTGCTTATGCGACGACAAAATCTGTGTTTTACTTACTGAAAAATTACAGGAACTAACGTTTCCATATTGTAGCTAGTGGCCAAAGTAATCCTTTAGAATTTTGGATTGTTGTCTCTGGTATTTATTATCAGCAGCTATTCAAGACGTTCCGTTGTGGAAAATGCTTATGGATATCTGCCCTGGGGCTCGTGCAGGGGTCTGTCAGACTATTACTGTGTCAAAACCATCCCGGTGTTCCCTTCCCACACTTAGACCGGGGATCATGAGAACCACGATCCCCGGCTGAGAGGTTACACAGCTAGGTTAACTTCCTTGGTACCGTATTGTCACTATTTCAATGTATTACACGTAATTGTGGAAACATATTGTTGTTACGTGTTCTATAGTCTCTTCCTTGATGGCGACCTCAATACATACTTACATATGTATATTTTTACTAGCTTTTTCCCGCGATTTTGCCCGCGTGGACGTCGGAAATTATCCCACGGGATCGTACTACCGGGATAACAAGTTACCTATATTTTAACCCAGCACCTTTGTTGCAGCTCAGTTGCCCAGCATCTCAGTTGCGTAACACACTTTCAATCACAATCCGAGGGTATTGAAGGAAATTGTTACTATAACTTCGCAGTTATGATTTACACCCATATTTACTTTATAGTTTTGAAAATTCGACTGCTCAACTACAATCGCAGGTCATAGTGTATGCGTGTGTCATCCGTTCAGCTATTTAGGTTAGCAAAAGAGACATACAGACACACAAACAGATAGAGTTACTTTCGTATATTATAGTATTAGTATGGATGGTTTTAGATTCCTCTTCTATCTATGCCTAGATGGAAAATAGAAAATTAATAGATAGGAATTCATTGTTCGGTCTATTTATAAAATTGTACGATTTACACCCGTACAGGAGATAGTTATAGCAGTAAAAAACGGGCTTTTTTTGGTTTGTGTAATAGATCATTTTATAGCTGAAGACTATTTTTTTTTGGTTCGATTCAGAAATTGAATGAAAAAGATTGATTGCACGCTACATTATTTTACTACAGAACACGCAATCTTATCGATCTCATTTTTTTCAGACTCTATTTCTTCTTGTACAATTTCAATAAGAAATTGCATCGGAAATCATCATTTGTTATCCAACCGTTGCGTTGTCTGCCTGCGACTTCGTCCGCCTGGAATTTCGGACTTCGACCTAACGCGTCGCATTGCATCGCCCGCCTGCGTTTTTACTTCGTTTTCGATTAGCATTCTTTCAGACTGTTTTTTATTTATGATCGGTTCCTTAGGGTCTATAACCTTCCTCAAGAATTGGGCTATCAAATGCAAAATAATTTTTCAAATCCAATTGTCAGTTCCATAGATTAGCGCTTACAAACAAACCAACTCTTCTTCTTAATTATATTGTTATAATATAAAGTCGGTATAGATAATAACTAAGCGTGACAAACTTTATCTTTACGTGAAAAAAGTGAGTAATAATTGCATTATTTAGGTCACGATAGACTCATTGTTTGTACAATGAGTCAATCTAGGATTAGACTAGAAAATCATACAGATGTAAAATAATAAACAGTAATATAAATAGTGATATAATAAAAAGCACCGATACCTACATTTTCATATAATCATTGATTCACATTATAATTAAATTAAATTGTTTATTTTATAAATAGTTTATCGAAATTATATGTCATATGAAAAAATATACGCTTGAGTCTACATTTCCTTTAGGATTGAGGGTAAGAAATGAGGAAAGAAAACTCAGGCCTCAAAGTCTCTTTTAAAGTCCAGACAAAATCTTTGTCAGGAGGATAGGAGGACCAATTTGTATTTGCTGCATTTAATTAGTTAGAATCAGTAACAGTGTCTATAATTATTAATATTGTACAACGTTACAGTAACTAAACGCAATGATATTGACACGTTGACAGGACGTTGCGAAATTCGATATGAAGAGAACTAAACCGTCAATGATACGATGTGCCAAATGCACTAATTTTCTGAATATCTGAAGATCAATTCCCGTAATTAAAAACGTTCATAGGCTGCAAGCAATCTCATCTTAGCGACAACAAGATGAATATGATATGAAATTTGAAATGATGATGATTTATGATGATGTCATAAATGTAGGGACTTTAGAGGTATTTTTGTCAGATTGAGACTCAGATCAGACTGAATGTTCTTCAAATTATGAGAATTCTTCCTCTGCACCCTAATTGCGTAATACACGATCTATCACAATCTGGCTCGGTTTGAAACAGATTGCTAATACATTGCTTCATAAGTTCGAAAAAAAAATCTGCTCAACAACTTAAATAACGTAATGAATGTTGTTGAACTGTCAAAATGAAACAGATTAGTCGGAATCGTTTACGAAAACGTTTTACGCAATTAGATAGCTGATCTGAGAGTAGGATGCTCAGATGAGCGATCAAATTGTTTATGACAACTACACAATAGGTATTATGCTCGCGTTGCTATCAAATCAGCATCTTAAGACACGTCAAGATAAACAAACTTAGAAGGCAACTTTCATGACCCCTCATAATAACAATTTTACAGTTTGACAGTGCCTTTATTTCATAGCGGCTAGGCCAATTTTTGTAGTTCAAGTTACCTACATGTGGTTGACTTTATCTAAGATTGATACGATCGTGGGTAGAGCATGAATACCGGTATTCGGTATTACCGAAGAAGGGATACCGGTAGTTTTTTACGGTTTTGTAATACCGGGATTGAAATTTGTAAAACGAATATTACGGCATTTTGACGTGTGATTAAAAATAGTAGTATAAAATATAAAACCAGCAAGCACTTTCCGTAATATGTTTCTTTCACACTTAAAATAATAATAATAATATGATCAATTTAAAGTAAAAGTAACTTAATTATTTAAAGTAAGGTCCCCTCCGGAAAGAGTTATTACTTAATTTAGTTTTTTGTAATTTACAGCACTCAAGCTCGCTTTGTTTGTACGTGTAGTGCAGGCAGTTTTTGATTATTGTGATCTCGGGAGAAAGAATTATTGATTATTTACTTTTAAAGTGTTTTTCCCGGTTTTGAATTTTTTTATACCGGAATAATACCTTATAGCCCTAATCGCGGGTGACAGCACTTTCGTAAAATAAGCAACGACGCTGCTTATAGACGCAATAACTCAGATACGCTAACCGGCGAATTAGACGTATCGTATCTTAGTTCAAGGCGACGTTTTTACGTATCTTTATTATTATTCAAGCGTTTCACAGTGTAATACAGTCATATTGCGACAGTGATTATTTGATAAAATAATAACTAAGTATTACAAAATTGTGAATCCGTGATCTATCTGCCACGTGCACTTGCCTGTTGTTTTGATATTGTACAATAATGCGCATTCGAAGACACTTTAACTGTCATTTTCAGTTATATTTTGTTAGCAAAAAAAAACTTTTTTATTTTACTTTTAACAGTGAAAGGGACTTCGTTACAACCAGGCGTCCCTACACCAGTCCCATTCACTGTTTAGTAGGTATGTATAAATACATAGCGTCTAGTATAAGTTTTTAGAAGCTCCTAAAAAAACAAAAACTTCGAATCTTGAAACTTGAGACTTTGAAACTAACTTTTTGGGGTAACGCTGTTTCGTTACGTGACGATTTCTACCAGTCAACTCCTAATGCAAGCCGCGCTAAGTGCGTAACCATTTATTTCCCGACTGTACACAGTATAGGTACTTCTGATGGCCTTTGTTTAGTTCCATGTAGATCCAAACCACAATGATGTCATTCGTAACAAATTCATTGTTGGCCCTTTTTATATATAGGTACTTATAAATAATTATATTCTATGTAATACAGATGTTGTTTATTTGTATTCGTTGTACTATTTCTTACACAAATATCCGTATTGTTTTGCTCATTAGTTGGCATTTGATGGATTTTTACGTAAGCGTAAGTTTTTTTTTTGTTATCACTCGCAAGACTCGTGGTATTAATATACCAGATATAGGTATTCGTTGATCTGAACTTGTTTATCTAAAAACATAATTAATATTTTATTATAAATTAAAGTTGCTCTTCGTCTCTTAATTTTGCAACGAATTTTAATGCGGTTTTATACACAATTTAAAGAATTTATTTCGGAAAGTTTATAATACGTTGATGTTAATCTTACATATAATAAAGCAATCTCGATGTTTTGTTAAGTCGTAAAAACGTACGAAGCAGGGGCGTTCTTGTAGGTAATAAAGAAATAATAAAGCCTCGTGCAGACTGGCGTGACGCGACTGCGCGATGTGACACCGCTAATTGTTCTACCGTAAAATTTCTTAGAAATTGTTTTGTAGAGTCGTGTCACGCCGTCGCGTCGCGCCAGTCTGCACGACGCTTTACAGTTTGGTTATCTCGGTGCAACTTTACTAATGAAATGACAGAAGTCATCAGCTTTTTATAAGTAGGTATTCACCATTGTGGAGTTTGATTCTTCTAAATAAGTCCTTACAGTCTGGCCGTCGAGAGGATGCGTTCTTGACACCCTGTCAGTTACTTACGAATATGGTGTTTTGCGAATTTGATCCTTATTACTAATAGAAATTGTTCAACTGACAGGTGTCAGGAACGCATTCCCTCCACGGCTGGACTGTATCAATCATTTTCAGTTTAGCGATTTTGTAATAAGACCAGCGAACAAGTAGGTACTAATAAGGCTCCCCGCACGACGTGTCGGATTGCGATGCGCGTTGTTATAGTAATTGTCTACAGACAGAATCGCGGCGTACTGTCGCGTCGTGCCTGTCTGCGGGAACATTTATAATGAAACAAGGGCAAATTGGGAGCGTAGCGGAATTTTATGTATAATTGTCGCGCAACGTTGAGTGTAATTCACCGTCGTAATTTGCACCTTAGTATTAATGAGGCAAGTGGTCCGTGGGCCCAGTTTAGAGTGTATCCTGAGAAAAAGTAGGAGTATATAACGTGATTATTCGCAGCCAAAAACTTTTTAATTTTGTTAATCAACAACATTATAGATTTTGGAAACAAATTGGATCATGAAATGGCTTCAAATGGCTTGGCCATTTCGCTACATTCACATGGGTGTTATGTTCTTGTAGTAACGAAATGACCAAGCCACATATTTTTACTACGGTGTACAGCTCGTGAAGTTAGAGCTTGTACAGTTAGGGCGTGTAGAGTTAGAAGCTTTGGCTTTACACTGATAACTTTTTGACAGTGCGAGCCGCATGGTCTTGGCATTATTTTACAATAAAATGTTTGTGGTGGGATACTTATTTACAGGAAAACCTATAAGATGTCTAAGGTTTTAAAATATCATGGCAAATCTCTCAATATTGTGCGAATATATATGGAATATATGGGGGAACTTGTTTTTCTACAACAACATTAAGTTTGTTCTTGGGATAAGTTCATCCCAACTACGGAACCCTTCATTGTGCGTGATCCGACATGAACTTTGCCGGTTTTTATATTTTGGTCACACTGGTTTGTTGATTGGCCACATGAAAAAACAAGATATTTAATCATAAGTCATGTCATATTTTTAATACAGCTATCGACAGGCAACAGGTTTTTAAAGTAATTTAGTATTTATATATTAGGAAGAATGATTCAATCAATATGAAGTAATAAAAATAACGAAAATATGTGCAGATGCATAGCATATAAGTTTAAACTGATTTTATAGTTTCCAAAAAACATCAGCTTATATTATTATTTTTATCAAAAAACATAATAAGTAGGTGTTTTTTATCGCCATTTTTATTATCTACCTGAATTATGATTTATTGCTAAAAATGCTCAGTTCCTTCAGTAGTTTTTGTCGCATGTCCTTGCAAAGATACCTGGTTTTATAGTCAACTAGCTGTTGCCCGCGACTTCGTCTACGATCCAGGATGAAAACTAGCCTATGTCCTTCTCCAGGTCATGGTCTACCCATGTGCCAAATTTTATCCAAATCCGTTCAGTTATTTTAGCGTGAACAAACAAAATCACTTTCGCATTTACAATATTAATACGTTTATAGATAAGATGTACAGTGGCCAGCACATCAAGCTACTAAAATCTGTCAAATTTCTTTAGTAGATTTTAAACTTTATTGCTAAAGCATTAGGTTCAAGTTTGATTGGGAAAGTTTGACAGTTTTGGGTAGCTTGATGTGCTGGCCACTGTACAACCATTTATCCGACCTTCCTCAAGGACAAGTTTGGGGTTTCTTATTTTAGTAGTTTAATTGACTTTCTGTAGGTACTAGAAGAAAACTCATCTGTTTTCTCAAAAAAATTCCTTCAACACAGCTTATACAAGGTGGAGACGACAATACGACAATTTATATTAAACTGCTTAAATTAATTTTCATTCTCAATCTATAGTCGGCCCATCACTTACGATAATGGGCCGGCTATGAATTTATTTAGGTTGATATAATATATAATTTTATTATTATTTCGGTGTTAGAATTTATTTTATAGTTCCAATATACTCTTATCATAACATAACATCACGCCTGTATTCCCAGAAGGGCTGAGCAGCCTACATTTCACCAATTTTGTTTTAAGTCCCATGTAATAGGGGCGAGCCTATTGACATCAACCGGGAACATGCATTAGTATTGTCAGTGTTTTCATTTATTTCGTACTGTCGTCTCTACATTGTCTAGAGAAGTGCCAATATTGTTAGCCAATCAACAACCGCACCTGCACAAAATACCTATTGGTACTTCTTGAGCCATAAATAAAAGTTAATTGCAATAAAATAATATTTGTGTAAATTGCTATATCAATAGGTTGTCGTAATATTGTGAGATTGCGACCGAAGGCTTTTATTGTGGGAACTGACAGAACTTGAGCAATGTTTGTATGTTTGTACGGTGTTACTCAAAAACTGCTTGCAACCTCTCGTTGTAATGAACCTTCGGAAATCGTTGATCAACTAATAAATAGAAATAAATCATTACAAACTATCTGACCATGATTTCTTTCGACATCACACATTATGACGATCGTCAATTAAATTCTCTTTATTGAAGAATCATTGAGTAGGAAAACATACAAACTTTTTATACAGTTTTTTTTTAAATTAGTTAAGAACTTAATTTATTAAAAAAATATAAAAAAACATACATTATTCATTGTAATAATACCTACATGATTAGTGATTAGGTACATAAAAAGTTGTTTAAGTCAAAGTGCAAATCATAAATTTTTATGATTATCATTTAATAGGAAGCGCCGAGTGCGTTCATAAAAGGCTCAATTATAAAGCACTTCTATTTTTTTAAGATCAATACCTATATAAAATACATATTAGGAAGCACGCACAATGGTCCACTCAAGGACTAAGGCCCGTATTACAGAACCTCCCTCAAAACTCAAACATTACTTAAAACTAATTTAAAGCCTTTTGATTGGTTGAAACTAGTTCTAAGTAATGCTTGAGACTTGAGTGAGGTTCTGTAATACGGTCCTAAGTGCGGAAACCAAAACCCCTAACATAGAACATGTCAGCAAGTGCCTTAGCAGCCGGCGCCGGGTACCAAAAAATACGCGATTGGGAAACGGCGGGTGACAGGGAAATTTTTGATACCCTCTAACAAGTAACAATCCACTCTCCTGGCGATGCTTATTACTAGAATTTTAAGAATTTGATTAAAAAACCTCGGATTGTGACTCAAAGTGTGTTAAGGCTCCTAAAAACAGGCGCGACGCGACGCGACTTTAACAATACAATATCTAAGAAAACTTCACGTATGCACGAGCCTTTATGTAAAATTAGGGTGCCGGTCACGGTCTACCTATGTGCCAAATTTCATTGAAATATATTTACCCGTTAACTCGTGAAAATGTAACAGAGTTACTTTTGCATTTTTATTATTCTTATGGATTTTAAAACTGTACATTTAGGTCCTGTACAGTAGCAACCTTAAATTAAATTAAATCTTGTGTGAAATGCTCACTGACCAGCTTAATCAAGATAGCTATTATTGCAGCTCTATCTTTAAAAGTATATTATTATGAGGCAACTTTTAGCAGTGTAGCGTATCATGAAATCTACTGCTACATACTTAGGCAATGTCAGACAAGGTGGGAACTTTTTGTACAGACGGCTAAATGTCAAGCTGTACATTTCCAGTATAAGCTGACTTCTCATTGTACGGAAATCCTATACACACATTATTCTTGCAGTGAAAAACTACGGGTTTTTCGCCGTATATAGGCAGGCTTGACAGTGTTGTATGGATCACTATGAATGTTTGTTAACAGACACGTTTTTTCTACGGCATGGTTTATACGCCGTACCCTAAAGAAACCAAATGCAAGTCATCAAAGTTCCAATCATTACGCACTTGTAGCTATTCAAGTTTTATAAAAGTTGATACGAACGTTAAAAAAGATATTAAAAATATTTATCGGTAAATTGCAATTACATATTAACATCTTACAAGCACACGGAACTCGTAGAAAGGATAGTTAGGCCAATTCATGCCTTCACTTTTTAACCGACTTCCAAAAAGGAGGAGGTTATATTTTCGTAGAGTATGTATGTTTTTT
Source organism: Eupsilia transversa (assembly GCA_914767815.1). Lineage (NCBI taxonomy): Eukaryota > Metazoa > Arthropoda > Insecta > Lepidoptera > Noctuidae > Eupsilia > Eupsilia transversa. The sequence continues at coordinate 5,865,771 of OU611886.1, read as the reverse complement.
TTAATGTAAGTCGTTCGACATTTTCGTCAATTGTGGTCAAATTTTGAAAATTCTTTTTTCATTTGGGCAGAAGCTTGCGCGATGGTAACATATAAATATTAACTTTGCTCGGGTACTTTTTGAGTTAGCTTCAATAATACCTACGTATTTTTCTCACTTAGCCTATGTGGATGATGTTCTAATAAGTTCCTGTTACTGTTATTTACATAGCAGGTCGTGATATTCGAATTTGTGTGGGGTTACCTACCCCACACAAATTCGAATATCACGACCTGCTGCACGACCACAACTAAAAAGTGAAAAATAAAAACTTTTTACAAAAAAAACAACGGACTTCCAAAAAAAACACTATAAAGTGAAAAATAACTTTAATTTCGGTGGCAAAAAACGAAAAGTTATTTTTCACTACGGTTGTTTTTTTTTGTACAAAGTTTTTATAATATCCAATATATATATATTATCCTAATAAATAAAATATTTTTGTCTTTTTAGACTAATCCATTTTCTTCTCGTTTTCATTCCATTATAAACTATAATCTTTGTTAACAAAGTAAGCAAGAAGTTTGAGTGCGAAACGAATCTATTTGTACTGTAATTAGAATTGTTGGCAAGCCCTTGAGGTGCGGTTGTTGCTCTCCGATCTATGGCAATCGTTGCTATGGTTAACACACAATGTTTGGGTATGTGTGTAAGCCATTTAGTTAGTTAGTTAGTACGTACTTTACTAGCTTGTGAAAGCGAGTAATATTTGTGAGAGCTCTGTCGTTGAGAAGCGGTACAGTAGGCCGCATGGAGTGGTAACACTTTGAGCATAACCTGGGGCCTAAGTCTACTAATTTATAAACGTTCAATGCTCAATGGTGAGTTTTTGACAAATTTGCCATACAAAAACTGTCAAAACCTCACTATTGAGAGACCATTGTAACATTTATAAATTAGTAGACTTAGGCCCGAGTGTACGACTAAACGCCGACAGACTGAACACCGACAAGACTTTACTTCGACGGGACTCTTCGCCGACAGGACACTTCGCCCACAGGACTCTTCGCCGACAGGGCTCATCAGCGACGCAATTTATCTCCGATAATCAGATACTTACTTGCCCCTGGCCTAGCGTAGTATAGAGTTTCAATTGAATAAGAGTCCCGCTTAAAGATACATGTTTTTTTGGCTTACCGTACCCATTGAAACGGCTTTTACTGCCGGAGGTGAGGAGACATTGTGGTCGAACACAAGCCTTTTATAAAAAGAGCGATAAACTTAAACCAAGGGTTATATTAGGTTAAACAATGTTTATAGGGTAAGGGAATGGGTTTACAAAAAAATCATCTGCTTCTCTATCATCATCACAAACAACGCACGATACCTCTCTCGTGCCTTCTTTAAAGTATATGTTATGCAACCTTTGTTATTAAAATTAAAGAAAAAAATGAAAAAAATCGTGAGGTAAACTGCATTAGGTACTCTTTAGAGCAAAGACTATATTTGAGTCACCTTAATCTGAATCACTCCAAAACACAGTGAAGCAAACGTGATGATCCATACAGGTTTCCTGTTTGCGTAAAAAAAGCCTATTTGTCCTGTACACACGGCTTCATATCAAGGTATATATTTCCAGTATAAGCTGATCTCGCAGTGTATAGGATTTCCGTACAATGAGAGGTCAGCTTATACTGGAACGGTACCTATAGCTTGACATGTAGCCGTTTGTACCGACTCGGAAAACATACATTTAAACCTATAATATAAATAGTACCTATAAAACTTTGTCGTTTTTCCTGTCTGTGTGATCGCTTTGTTTTTCTAAACTTCATAGTGGATTATTATAATTAAAATTTTAAATTATTCAGTGTGACTTTAATTTCATAAAATTTTATGAATGCGGTTTTCACACATTCTTGTAAACGGGGTCCTTTAATTATTAACTTTATTGAATTTTTTATATTTGTTGTTAAAGTGGAAATAGATAGACATAATCTGTGAAATTTCAACTTTCGACGGACGGACGGACAGCGGAGGCTTAGTAAGGATTCACATTTATTGCTAATGCTAATGAATTAATCCTACTGATTATACCTACGATGACGCTTCAGAGTTCACAAAAAAAGGCTCCCGCAAACAGGCGCGACGTGACTTTAATAATACAATTTAAAGAAAAACTTCACGGTGTCGCGTCGCGCGGCAAGTCGCGCCAGTATACACGAGCCTTTATGTTGAACAATCATAATGTATTTTGCGTAAGTATTGCATAAAAAAACAGAACACTCAATGCTGCATTATTTGAATAATTTATTCTAAATTGTTTTCATTTTTTTTCAGATTAAAGTTTTTTTTTGTTTTGCTTAACCGCGACTTTTACATTCCGTACCCAAGGCACCCCTGGAGGACACCCCTGGGGGTGCCACGGGAACTTGGATTCGGACCCGTGGCACCCCCAGGTTAATTAGTGCAGGGCTTTTGAATGTACTTGTAACTAAGTGTACTAAGTATACCTACGTACTAATAAATGATTTCATTTACCACGTGAGTACAAGTTGAGAACAATGCACGTTCATAAAACGTCACTACTTTCTTTCCGTCCTAGAACAACACGCTCTATAAACACTTCGTCTTATTGATACTCTTAGTAATTTCATCTTGATAAGACCCCACTATGGGATAAAATGATCAAAACAAAGACTGACGCTGTGGCGAGATAGTGCTTCCTTACCCAAACTATTAATTCAACCTGGACATGAGTTGCCATGGGTGACGTGTATTTAAACAGACTCCAGACCCACGTTGGTCGAAGCAAGGAAAACCTCTTCAGGTGGAGATTCATAGACGAATCCGCCTTGGACTGTAAATGTGGTGCTTTTTCAAAAACTATGGCGTGTCCTGTCAGCTGCACGCTACAGGAACTGATGGACGCTAGTGATGGCGCCAAACACGTAACCGAATTCTGGGCCGAGTCCATTTAGATAGCCATCGATTCGCTAAGAAGAGATGGCTTAAAATAGAGGAAATATAATGTTTGAAGGCAAACGAAAGCTAAGGTAGGTAAGTACATAACAAAAGTGTGCCGTAGTACATTTTGTACCAGTTTGGTGTCACGGTATGCGCGACCACAAACAATTGCGGTCCGTTGATGACTTAGCGTTACGCTTTTGTACTTATTTGGCCTCGGCAAATAAGAAGCTAAACCCTTATTTGTTGTCTCTGTGTACCTACTCAACTTATTTTTTATTTTTATATTAGGTAACTACTCGCTTTGGCTTTGGTTAGCAGTCCAACAGAGTAGGAAAATTAAAAAAAAAAACAAAACAAAAACTGCTGTCTTATAAAGCTTTTTTTATGGGAAATATGATTTTTAGGCGGAAGTTTAATGTTATTCGTTGATGTACGGAAGCTTTACTTACTTACTTACTTACATATATTTGATACTTTGTAGACGATAAAAATGTTTAATGCTAGGTATTTTCTAAAAACATTTATTTTATTCTATTTTGATCGTTAATTGTTTAATAAATAGCTACATAATAATAAAAATGGACTGAATATTCCGATTGACTATTTCTGTCTTGTGAAAGCGACGAAAAAATTTTCCTGACTTAAATGTATAAAAACAATAATATTTACAAATCAATAATATATTATGCACATTATACCTACATAAATTAGTATATGTATGCATTTATTACGTCATCCAAAATACATCAATAACGAATGTATTAAAAAAAACATTACCCTACTTCTGGGGCAGTCGGGTAAAATCATGAATACCGCGATATCAATACTTACAAATGCGAAACTCTGTTTGTCTGTTAGGTTTTCATGCCTAAATGGCTGAACGGATTTTCATGAAATTTTGCAAAAGGATAGAAGTTAGGACATAGGATACTTTTTATCTCAGTAGTACGTTCCCGTGGGACAATGATTCCCGACTACCACGCGGGGGAAGCCGCGGGCAAAAGCTAGTCGTATATTATATAGCTACTTACGTGGAGAAGTCGCCTTGAGCCGGTCGGTAGGTACATAAACTACCTACGCTACAAGTGAAAGTAGACGGTTCATTGGCAATGATCTCGCCAGCATCTCAAGATCACTGTCACAAGAAAGTCACCTACCGAAATACACTGGAATATTGTCGCTACCAACTCAAGCCTCGTCGCACACAGGCGCGAAGCGACGACGCTACGCGACACTGGTAACAGTTCTACCGTGATGTTTTCTATTGTTAGCGTCGCATCGCGCCGTCGCGTCGCGCCAGTTTGCACGAGGCTTCAAGTGCAGCCTTTGATTAACTTTATAGCCTTTTAAGTAAGCTGTTTCTTTTTACGAATGACTTTTTATTCAACTTTTTATTACGTATTTGTCTCTAGACTGTTATCGCCTTCATTATTTTTTTGGAATGTGTTTTTGGGTCGGCAACCAAGTATAAATACCGGTTTTTTGCAGTTTGCTATAAGCATTTTTTTAAGTATCAAAATTGTTTTCACTTGTCGCCATCCTACTGCTCGTGCAGACCGGCGCAATATCGCGGGTGCGACAGGCAGCGCAACCCTTGTCGCGCCCGCGATATCGCGCCAGTGTGTACGAGCCTTTAACAATAATAAAACTAGCTGTAGAACCCGACAGACGTTGTTCAGTCTTTCAATACTTCATACAAAAATCCCATAGAAAAAAGAACGTAAAATTTTCTGAACATTTTTCGTGAAACTTTTCCAATTTTTCTATCCATAAAAATCTTATTCGAACATTTCTAATGAAAAAATATAGCCAAATCGATCCAGCCGTTCTCAAGTGATGCGCTTACCAACGAACAGCATTTTATTTTTATTTATATAGATAGAAGATATATACAAGGGGGAACCGACCTAACAGTAATATTAACATAATTAGGAAAATCTAAATGTTATCAGCCTAGGGTAATTTAGGTGCAGTCACTGTAGATTAGACACATAGAACAAATGGTGGCATAGGACTTGTCACCGTCTACAGTTCTACACCACACACATAGTCTAATCTTGATTTTGAATTGAAATAGACCACAATAACAAAACAAAACATTCCAAGAGCGATTTCACGATTTCAGCAACTTACAAGTTTAGTTAACGTTTACGAGCAAAGCACCTATTAAGTTAACGGGTGATAAACATAAAAGCCTCCATTAAATGGAAGCCATTAAAGTAAAATGTCGACAAACTCACGACAGGAATTAGGAAGTAAAAGTTCCGGAGTGAGAGAGTCGGTAATACCAACTGACAGTCAACGCTCGCTCTTGACCCGATGGTTGAGAAACTCGGTTTATCCAAGTATCAAGACAATTAGCGGTTGTAGACGATTGTGCTGCCGTTTTGTCATTTAGTTGTTAAACCATGAAGCATTGATTTTTTTTGAGGTCATGCGTGTGAAAACTGAGCATCGTACTTACTTTCACTCGCTTTGTTAAGAGTTTGCTTCATTTATTACCGACTTATGTTATGTTCTCGTTGATGGTAGTAATCGGGCATCATATTTGTAGTGACTTTACTTCAACGGAGGATTATCTTTCTTTTATTTTGTACTCAGCGATCCTATTTGACGTTCGAAAAGTGCTGATTCTCAGCCTAGTTTGAATAAATGACTTTTGATTTTGATTTGATTTATTAAATCAACAATTAATAATGGTTTACTAGCTGGTGCCCGCGATTTCGTCTGCGATCCAGGATGAAAAGTAGCTTAAATCCTTCTCCAGGTCATGGTGTACCCTTGTGCCACATTTCATCTAAATCCGTTCAGCTGTTTTAGCGTGAAAGTGTTTCAAACAAACTCTTTTTCGCATTTATAATTAGTCAGGATGTTTTTTAACTTCTGTGGAGTCTGGAATCTTGAAATTGCATTTTGCAGATTTAGAACATATTATTAAACTGCTGAGCTTGTTATTTCGGAAAGGATTGGAAGACTTGGGTTACATACAATGTACTGACCTATCGAAGTTATTATCATAAAACCTACAAACAAGCTGCGTCAGCGAAGGCGTCTTAAGGCTCATACACACTGGCTCGATATCGCGGGCGCGACAAGGGTTGCGCTGCCTGTCGCGGCCGCGATGTCGCGCCGGTCTGCACGAGCCGTTATATTCAACTAAAAAAACCGTCCCTGCTTCTATCGGGTGTACGACTTGACAAAACATCGAGATTTCTTTATTAGGTGTGAGTTTAATATTAATTTATTATACACATAAATCGGAATAAAATCTCTTAATTACGGTGAAACCCGTATAAAAAAACACGAAAAGCGGCAGACGAGCGATAATAATTATGTGTAGATTTGTTTAGCAGCCATCTAATTGCGGAACACATTTTCGTAAACGATTAAGACTAATATGTGGGTCCGCACCCGTGCTTCGTTTCATTTTGACAGTTCAACAACATTCATTGCGTTATTTACGTTATCGAGCAGATTTTTTTTTCGAATTATAAAGCAATGGATTAGCAATCTGTTTCAAAACGATTCAGATTGTGATTGATCGCGTCTTTCGCGATTAGGGTGCAGATTTGCATTACTTCCTAGATCTATTGTTAGACCAATAGACAATGGAGGTGGCACTGACAGACGCGTTCAGTGACTTCAATTTACATGTAGTATTTAGGTACATATAATTATGTAGTTTAACGAAGGCAAAATCACAACTTGTGGATCCAATCTGATCTTGGGAAAACCAGGATTTCTTACAAGCCTTTAAAACAAACAAACAAAACTAGTTAATGGTGTGCACTACTCTGCTACGAACGCCTTTACAAAACGAAAACTGTATTGACGTCAACTCTGCGTTGATCTGTTAGGCACTTTTTAGCTGACTTTTTGCCTTAGTTGGATTTTCGCACCTCTGACTTTTCGGATTCATGTGCGTATTGTATAATAATTATTACTTGCTTCAAAAACGGTGAAGGAAAACATCATCAGGCCTGAGATATATTTCTTGACGCCAGGTCAGAGGCCTAAGGGCGGCTTTAAAACTCTGACACCAGGTTAGTCACCACACGAAAAAGAAGAAAGATTCTGATGAATCAATAAAAAGAATCACGTTTCATTTAGAAGTTGTAATAATAACAGTAACAAAACATTATGAGCCTCGTAAATTAAATAAATTATATTCTTAGAACGTGTATCAAATTGTTAGCAGAAACGGCTGTTCAATAATTATTTAAAGAAGTGAGTTACTATAAACATATTTAAAACAAAACTTAAGAAACAAGTATGTACCCTGTAACGTCACCAACTTCACCAACACCCCAGAGGCAAATATGATAATTATAATTACTTAGATGTAACCATTTTGTATCTCATTTTAAGTGAACTGTGTTATTTAAATTCTTGTGACAAATATATTCTTTAAACCTATATAATAAAATATTTAATATTTTCCTTATGCACACCATTATGAGGAATTGAATATTATTTATGAGCGACTACATTAAACGGTCATTATACTATTGCTATTAAAAAAATTATATTATGTACTTTGTTAACAATAAGTATTAAAAACTTAAACTGCCTTATATTTTTTTAGATTTTAGAACATCTATTCCCTTGTCCAAGGGTTAGCCAAAATGCCATAGAATTCCAAATAAATGAAATTACTGGATATAAATCACTTAAATTGCATGAATCAATCATCTGACAAAGGCTACACAGATGCAGAATTTCGAGTCCAGTGTGGGGTTGCATGATTAATATCCTTTCCATATTGTGACTAACGTCCATACTAGGCTCGTAATTACATTCACCTTATCAGGTTACGTTAGTATCACTGTCATCGCACAGGCCGTTTCTACAGCGTAGGTAGGCGTAGACGTATTGTAGACACCGCGTTAACGCAGCGTCGATGCCAACGGGGGGCGCAGTGCGTAGACGTTGCCATACGCTGGCGCCCGCACTGTGTAGTAGCAGCGCTACGCAGCATAGTCGCAGCCGTAAACCGCGTAGTCGCAGCGCTACGCCGCGTAGATGCAGTGCTACGCCGCGTAAGCATGACGATAGGATTATATACTTGATCATCTACATACTATTTATTCTCATACTAACCTAACCCAACATCACTGTAGTTTTTTGTCATTTGCCTTTTTTGCTGATACCTATCTTGTTTTCCGCATCTCGCTGTGTCGATTCATTAGTCCTGCGGTCGAGTGGTATTCGCAGGAACGTTGGTATCTCTTTATGACTGTACTGGCTATAAAAACATGCTGGAGAGTGCCAAGTGGGTCGCTTTAAAGTACTTGTATTGCACTATATTGGCTAACAATGATGTGGTTCTTTGTTTACATAAAGCATGACTTTGTGAATGCAAATACCCCTGTTATTACAAAAAAAAAGAATTTTCTTATTCGACTAAAACTACAGCTAGCTTTGGAGTATAGAGCAATGACGTTTTTGTAGGTACCTACACTTTTATGATTTATACCTTTTTTTCAAGCCGCATAACTAAGAGCAACTGTAATTTTTTCTTTAATTTGAAATTTTGCTCGAATTACATTTCTCATTATCTTCGAAACATAATTTTGTAATAATAATATTATAAAAAGCAGTTCCTTTGCTATGTCTTCTATATCGCGTTTTATGCTTATTTCTAGTTCTAAAATTTATATTAACGTTTCATACGACTATTTATTAAATAAGTGATTTTCAGTATGCCTTTTATAATAATTATTAACAAAAAACCTAAGTAAGAAGTTACATAATAGGCATAGTAACATAAGCCAAGCCGAATAAAAAAAAAACAATTACTTGGTATTACCGACACCGAGGTATCCTTGCATTTTTTTCTAATTTAACAATATGACATGTCAAGGTTAATTGAATGAAAAAGGTTTACTTCTTATCTCTCATTAAGTTATTAATTAATAGAAAAAAATTAACCCAAGATTGTGTCTTGCTAGAATCAGTTTAAAACACGATTGAAAACCAATATACCTTGTTTCCCTACGTTATTCAAGATGATGAATTATTCAAGATAAGTGGTTGGGCAAACAGAATATTATATAATAAAAAATAAAAGTGAGGGCCTCCAAACGCTACGAAACTGTAAAAACAAAACAACGTTTGCATTTGTCCATTGTTCAGAAAAATTAACGTTAGCTGTATACTTTCACTAGGTACTGAGAACTGTGATAATTAACGAAGCCAAGTTCACATGAGCTCGCGTACATTTAAGCGGGCCGCGCCGCAACACAACTCATTGCATGGCACGGCCGGCCTTTTGTGCGCAGCCTCATTGCACTGGACTCAGTTCAAATTATAATTCTGAAACAATTATTGCGTCGTGGTGCACCGGCCACGGCTCCTAATGTGCTTTGGCTCATTTTTGCAATGCGGCGCAGGCGCACTGCGGCTGAATGCGGCTTAGTTTGAGACGGAATCTCCACGTTCATGTTTGGGCGAAGTTTCCTTACGAGTGCAAAGTCTTTTCCTTAAAACAAAGCGGAAATTTAATCAAAGAATCGCCTCCAATAAATGCTAAATATAAAAATCATCCTAATTAATAAGTTACCTAGAGTTTTTACAAGGTAGGTAGGACTCATGGGAAAAGCCGATATTTAATACGTCACACAAAAGATGAATAATGACTCTATACTTATTCGACACAACACTTATTAATAATGCTTTATAAAACTCCTCAATTTAATTCAGTCATACCTACATTGTTAATTCAGAAAAGATCTTTTTATGTCACATTGTCGAATGTTAATTCCTTTAAAATATATATTATGATGATAATTAGGTACAATGCAATAAACGACACTGAACTTTTGACACGGAAGTAAAAAAAAAGGAAATAATAATTATTGGCATTTGAATACGTAATTGACCCTAAGACATTGTAAAATGGATACTTTATTGTACTCAACACTTAATTTATTTTTTACTATTGCCACCCGAAAAAGGGCTTTTGATTAATCGATAGCAGTCAATAAAAAATAAAAATATAAATACTATACTAATATTTATTATCTAGCAACCAATGGTAAAAAGAAGAGTACACAATTCGTGAAAAAAAAAACATTTCGGTCCCTGTATCCCTCGCTCCGCTCAGGATTCTAATCTAGAATCATTCGCTGCTCTCAGGGTCTAACTTAGTCCCTCGAATTAAATTCCCTTTTTTTCACTTGTTGTATAATCTACTATTTCCATTATGATAATAACTGTTCGATTAATATTGTATATAGCCGTTTAATTAATCTGGATGAATGAGGATTAGAAAGAACAAATAATGAATAAATAGCATCGGCATTTATTTCTCGTTGATGTCTTTACTTATCAAAAATGCAACTTTCAACAACAAAAAAAACTTGATTATTTCTAGAGTATAGTTTAATACATTATATCTTTATTCGTAATATAATTATATTCATTCACATTAATTATAATTATTTTCATTTTTTCAGCTGGTCCAAGATGGATTTGGAGTTTCGGAATTTGACATACACCGTGAAAAGTCGCTTACCAAAAGGTGAGTTATTTAATTAATAAATTGCTTCCTAAGTAACAAATCTTTAAACAATATTGGAATTTACTTAGGTGAATAGATTATTCTGATAAATCTTTCTAGATAAGTAAAAGCAAGACCACGAATAAAATTATGAAGCAAAAGGAATATGTAAGGATCGTAGCAGGTTGCGTTCTGTAGTTTCTGCTTACTCTCATGGGAAGAAGGTGTGAGTTTATGTGTATGTATTAAGTCACGATGAACCAAAAAAAAATTGAGTACGGTTTACAGACAGATTTTTGAATTTTATCTCTTAATTTTTCAGGCATGAGATTACTATGATTAACAACTTTAATTACAGGCCCAATTATGAAATTGCACTGACAATAAAAGTCAGCTTGACTATTAAAAAACAGGCCTAGTTTTTTAGATCTGGCAGAAATTGGCCGTCACAATACAAAGTACCGTTTTCTGCTGTAACAGTTCTTAAAGTAACCGAATCTGACTAAAAAGAATAAAAGTACAAAATAGTCGTGCCGTCGCAACTTTAAAGCCATTGCTATTATTTTCAGTACAGTCGATAATGGAGGTACTTTACGCACCTGTCCGCAATGTCCCACCGGTAGAGTTAGCAATTGAAAACGAGTTGGCAAGCAACGAGCAGCGAGTACGCGATTACTCGCTGGTAGGTATGCGTATGTATCAAGGAGCCTCTCAGCGAGTGTTCTGCCTGCCAAGCGAGCATCGCTGGGCGAGTACTCTCTTTGATAGCTCTTGTACACAAATGTGTATTCACCGGATTTAAATATCGCGAGTTGAAGTGGAAGCTGTGTGAATGATTGTCCCTAATAAAAAACTTTTCAATAAATTATTATATTTTTATGAACCAGCAGATTTACTTTTTAATTTGAAGTTAAATCTTCTAAAGAGTGCTTTTATTTTATCTTTTAGTTATCTTTGAAGTTTAATTATGTCAGATAAGACTATAATTCATGATGATTTTTGTATTTTCTATGAATACTAAGATATGGTAGAATAATCTATTTCATTAAGAACGTTCTCTATTCAAAGGTCGGCTGTACAAATCTTGGTGCTAATATAGCCACCACCCAAATTGTATAATACACGATCGAATCACAATCTCAATCGTTTTGAAACAGAATGCTTATCCATTGCATCATAAGTTCGAAAAATAATCTGCCCAACAGAGTAAATAATGCAATGAATGTTGTTGAAATGTTAAAATGAAACATTAGTCTTAAGGCGGATTCGACCAAACAGGAATAAATTTTATCCGCGGAATAAGCCTTCTCTTCCGAATAAATTTGTATTTTTGACAGTCTCTCTATTAGAAAACTGTCACAAATTTATTCTTGTTTGGTCCAAATAGTAACAATTTTTTACAAAAATGTGTTACGCAATTAGATAGCAGTACATTATCTATAGGCGGTAGGGTCGATACCTCCTTTGTAACGAGTTAAAAAAGCCTTTGTAACGACATTGAAATAAAAGAGTATTGTGTTTACTTTACAGCAGTGATATTGATTTGAAGAATTTTAAATAGGTAGGTCAAGGATTAATTATTTAAATGTTTGTTCTCGTTAAAAGAATATTTTAAATATGGTTATCAAAAGGTCAATCTTCCGGCATTATAATATAACACGGCTTGACAAAAAACGCACAAAAAATCTGATAATGATGAAACATAAAATAATATAGGTATTTCCTAGTCCGATTCGCATAAGCGTCTCAGTAGTTATTTAATACATCGAGATACATGGGTTGTGGTGTGGAGGTCAGATAGGCGTCGCTCTATGTAAAACACTGGTCTTCAGCTGCATCCGGTTTGACTGGAAGCTGACCCCAACGTAGTTGCGAAACGTCTAGGCAGATGTTGTTTATTCCATTGTTCTTTTTGACAGTTATTCTTTGTTTATTTAACCTATGAACGGCATACGACGTTATGATTCGGATTCATTCAACTTGTAAAGAATGTCATGTTTATAGTCAAGACAAAAAAAAAAAAACAAATGCAAGTGATCACAGTAAATAAATAAATCTACATACATACATATATAACATCACGCCTGTATTCTCCGAAGGGTTAGCCAGACGTGTACCGAATAGTACACTCACATTTCGCCAGTTATGTTTAACTCCCATGTAATAGGGGGCGAGCCTATTGCCATCGATCGGCACAAATCCAGACTCCGGACTGCTACTGAGTAATTCCAGATGGAAAAACCCATAACACTTTGCCCGACCTAAGCTCAGCAGTAGCGCCTGCAAATAGACCTAGGTACTTGTTAGGAAAAAAATAATTGATCTCTTGATTAAGGTATATCTTTAGAAGATAAAAAAATGTAATACTAAATAGTTATCTTGCAAGAAAATAGCCTACGAACTGTATATTTTTTTTACCCAACTGCCCCAGCCCCTTCTGGGGCAGTTGGGTAAAAAAAAATTGGATTGGGTGGAGACAAACAAAGTTACACCATATTTCAGGTTACATATTGGTTTGTCCTCGTCTGTACTTTAAAAAAAAACACACTTCAATGCTTCATTTACTTTATAATTTATAAGTTCTAATATTAAAGTGTGATCTAATTCAAAGTCACATAACTTATTTGTAGTTAGTAAACTTGTAGAGATTGTCTATTCCTTGTCAGAAAACTTTTTGTACGACACCCGCATGCTGTTACCCGCAATTATTAAGCACCCGCATGCGGCTTCAAATAGGAACGTATTGCAACCACAGATGGTCGGACAGAATGCGTCCCACGTTTGGCCCATTAACCCGATTTAGTACGAACATATTGTTATAATTTCCAAAGAAATGTTATCAAACGCATGTATTTGTCAGTACAACAAGCTTTGTCACATTGACCTTATAGCATCGTGTTTTGATAACCCACTAAGTGAACCTAGAACGGATTTCTAATTAGTACTTGTGAACTTGAAAGATAATTGTAGGATGTTTTAGTTATGTTATTAACCCAGAAATGTCGAAGGATTTTGGCGTTCAAAATGAAATGAAATGTCCGGGAATATATGTAAATTAATTTAGGTAATTTACACACAATGCGTCGGTGGCATTGATAGTCTATATAGTTCCCAACATAAACGTCGTACGAACCATGTAATCGAATGGCAATCACAGTTGATCAAATAATCGATATCTATAAGATATCGATTATTTGATCAACTGTGATTGCCATTCGATTAAAAAAAAATTTTGATGAAACGATTGAAAATTCTATTTAAATATTCTCGTATAAAAATAATAATTGGTGGTTAGTGCCAACACTGGAAAAAAAGAGTTCTAAAGGTTAAGTAAGTATTTGTGGTGTTAGGATTTTATTAAACTCATTACACATTATATCTAGTAGATGTAATAAATGCGTTTAACATTTATGATGAACGCATTTATTTTAGCAACTACCGTCTTCGTATTCCAATCCTGTAACGGTCGGCGCGCGAACCGTGACCGCACTGCGCTTGACCTAGTTTATTTAAGCGACGAAACCGCCGTGCGGAGCTCAGTTGTTGCTGCGACGCCGAGGTGTAAAGAACAAGTAATAAAGTATCACTCTGTATAGAAATATTGCTATCCGTTGGAGCAAGGCCAGGTCAGTTGTCGTTAATATATTTAAATATCCGAATGCTATTGGTTAATATTTCTAAACTAAATAATATAACCAGCCATGAAACGTAATTTAAGCCTAAGATGTATAATGTTATTTCTGGTGTTAATAATATCCTGATGAATAGTGTTTTATTTTTCAATAAATGCTTGTAAGATTATTCAGACTTTCATTCCATACACTCCTATATATATAATCTAAAGCTAATTAATAGTTCAGTACTTACATCTCAGAAGTGGGATAGACGAGTAAAAGTACAATATTACTACCTACTCGTTTATCCTGCCCATAGTTTGTCGGTAAAAAAAAAAAAAAAAAATTGATTTAGTTATTTTTTTCTCCTTTTCTCTACTGTTAAAATATAACCTTACTATCACCAAATGGGAGTCTAATGATTTTTAATAATAGTCTGAGTAATGAATATTTTTTTTTTAATAAAGCAAGGAATGACATTATACTTCGGGGAACTCAAATAGTCTTTGTTGTAAGCTGTTAAAAATTAAATTATTTAAAAAAAATATTATTCATTTGTGTTTCTATGATATTTAATTGCGATGTAGAAGCACTTCAGCATCACACAGCTTTGCCAGGGCTACTCTCTGGAAGCGTTACAGCATCACACAGCTTTGCCAGGGCTACTCTCTGGAAGCGTTACAGCATTACACAGCTTTGCCAGGGCTACTCTCTGGAAGCGTTACAGCATTACACAGCTTTGCCAGGGCTACTCTCTGGAAGCGTTACAGCATTACACAGCTTTGCCAGGGCTACACTCTGGAAGCGTTACAGCATTACACGGCTTTGCCAGGGCTACTCTCTGGAAGCGTTACAGCATTACACAGCTTTGCCAGGGCTACTCTCTGGAAGCGTTACAGCATTACACAGCTTTGCCAGGGCTACTCTCTGGAAGCGTTACAGCATTACACGGCTTTGCCAGGGCTACCCTCTGGAAGCGTTACAGCATTACACGGCTTTGCCAGGGCTACCCTCTGGAAGCGTTACAGCATTACACAGCTTTGCCAGGGCTACCCTCTGGAAGCGTTACAGCATTACACGGCTTTGCCAGGGCTACCCTCAGGAAGCGTTACAGCATTACACGGCTTTGCCAGGGCTACCCTCTGGAAGCGTTACAGCATTACACGGCTTTGCCAGGGCTACCCTCTGGAAGCATTACAGCATTACACGGCTTTGCCAGGGCTACTCTCAGGAAGCGTTACATCAGTACGTACACTCAACTTTGCCAGAACTACTCTTTGGAGGCGCTTCACCATTGCAACGTTTTTTTTCATTTAAAATATTTTTTTAATATTCGAATACGTACTTACTTCACCAATGATGATACTTTTAATGCTTATGGATCTTCTGAAACACTTTTGGTTAGTGTTGACAGCGTAACGTAATCTTCATTTTAGTAATAAAACGTTAACATTTGCTATTTAGGTTTCAGTTTTCAACCACGCATTTAATATAGCATCAGTGCTGCTATCAAGTCAAGTGTAAGGCTTGGGCACATTAATCATCAGTGCTGCTATCAAGTCAAGTGTAAGGCTTGGGCACCTTAATCATGTTATCAAGTCAAGTGTAAGGCTTGGGCACATTAATCATCGGTGCTGCTATCAAGTCAAGTGTAAGGCTTGGGCACCTTAATCATCAGTGCTGCTATCAAGTCAAGTGTAAGGCTTGGGCACATTAATCATCAGTGCTGCTATCAAGTCAAGGCTTGGGCACATTAATCATCAGTGCTGCTATCAAGTCAAGTGTAAGGCTTGGGCACATTAATCATCAGTGCTGCTATCAAGTCAAGTGTAAGGCTTGGGCACATTAATCATCAGTGCTGCTATCAAGTCAAGTGTAAGGCTTGGGCACATTAATCATCAGTGCTGCTATCAAGTCAAGTGTAAGGCTTGGGCACATTAATCATCAGTGCTGCTATCAAGTCAAGTGTAAGGCTTGGGCACCTTAATCATCAGTGCTGCTATCAAGTCAAGTGTAAGGCTTGGGCACAAGTGCTGCTATCAAGTATAAGTTACTTGGGCACGGTGCTGCTATCGAGCGGGCGCACGAAGTCATGTCTACCGGCGGAGCGGCTGCAGGCGCAGTTGAACAACGGGAGGATTCTCCGTATGCTTCAAGCAACGAGTCTATAATTCTCTGTCGTAGTAACGGCCAACCACAAAGACCAAGAACTTCGCCCAAACGTTGTCACCAGTCACGTTTGTCAGAACATGCATCTGGACAACGTAGTAAGTCCCGCAAGTTACGAGTACGCCATCGCCGTAGATCACGGGATTCAAGGTGCTTAGATTACTCTGGTAGCAGTTCAGATGATCGGTCTTCATCGCGAAGACATAATCAACGAAGGCGTCATACTAATGATAGAATACGTGTTGAACGTGAGGGGAATAAAAGACAGCGAACTAGTAGCAATTCTGATCATTCAACTAATTCTAAACAAAGAAAACGACGTCATTATTCCCCGAATGTTCAGTCACATAAACGTGCAAATACTAATTTAGATGATAAAGATAATACTAACAGTATCTTAGATAAGTTTTTAGATATTCTTAAAGATGTAAAAGGTCGGTCTGGCTCCAAACTTTCCTTAAATAACGTCCTTCCAGAATTTGATCCAATGGCAAAAGATCAGACCATTTTGATGTGGCTTACTAAAGTAGAGGAGTGTGCAGAGATCTATGGTTGGGACGAAAAAGAAACTATCCATTTTGCCCTACCAAAATTAACCGGTGTTGCAAAGATTTGGTACCAGGGTCTCAGCACAGTCCTTTATTCATGGACCGAATGGAAAAGAAAATTGGTAGAAAATTTTCCTTGTCGTGACGATTACGCGGAACTTTTAATAGCGATGTTAGCTAAAAAAGCCCGTTATGGCGAATCATTGGAGCACTACTTTTACGACAAAATGAATCTACTAAATAGGTGCGGAATAAAAGGTCGTAAAGCGGTCGACTGTATTCTAAACGGTATTGAAGATCGTGCTGTCCGAGTCGGCGCTCAAGCTGCCCAATTCCGTGAGCCTGAAGAGATACTGAAATACATAAAAACCGTTAAAATTGGTCCTCCTAGAGATGCTGGGGAAAGGCATCAAAAACATGAGAGGAGAGCTACTGGAACGACCGCTTCCACCAAACGAAACGGTCCTGAAGCAAAAAGGTTAGTATGTCACAATTGTAATGAAGAAGGTCACAAAAGTATCCATTGCCGAAAGACAACAACAACGTGTAGTAATTGTAGTAAGTTGGGCCATTTAAGTACTTATTGTAGGTTCAAGAAACCAAAGCCACAAGACAGCAATCAAAAGGACACTGTTGAAGAAAAATTAGTATCGGAACTAACATCAGGTGAGTCTAACTCAAAATACATTTTTAACATTCTGATCAACAATGAGGAATTAGTATGTCACGTTGATTTAGGTAGCCAATGCAGTCTTATTAGGGAAAGTGAAGCTAAAAGTTTAAAACTATCTATTGATACCAAAGATCTACCCTTGATGAGGGCAATAGGTGGAAATTATGTTAGTCCGTTGGGTAGGTCCAGGGTTAATGTTAAGGTTCAAGGTATAGAAGAAAATATTGAAATTTTAATCGTCGAAAATCACGCTCTGAAATATCCTGTGTTACTGGGACACACTTTCACAGAATTACCTGACATAATAATTACCAAAACACCTAGTGAAATAATTTTTGAAAAGGCTAGTGTAGATACTAAACTATTTTTGAGGGTTTCAGAAGACATTTCTTTGTCACCGTGCGAAATAGTTGCTGTTCCAGTACATTCATGCAATCATTTCAATGGGAAGATATACGTCAACGGTTCTGTAAGGGGCGCGCCCGGTAGTGAATACTATTTATTTCCTGGAGGATACGATCTTAAATCGGGTACAGGTCGAGTAATCGTATTCAATGTGAGCAATTCACAGATAGCCTTTGCCAAAAATATATTGTTGACACGTGCCTTTCCTAATGTCATTCAAGAGGTTTCTGTTGTCTCATTTGATGAATCTAATTTCGATGAATACTTACTAGTTGGTCACACTATTACAAATGAACAAAAAGTTCAATTACAACGTTTACTCAATAGATTTAACGATTGCTTCTCTTCTAACTTAAAAGATTTAGGATTGACCTCTGCGGGAGAAATGATAATAGAGTTAGAAAATTCTGAACCAGTAGTTTATAGACCTTATCGGATGTCTTTCGCGGAGAGGAATCTCGTTCGCGATATGGTTGGCGAAATGCTTGATGCAGGCATAGTCCGAGAGTCCTCGTCGCCGTACGCGAGTCCGATAGTGCTTGTTAAAAAAAAAACCGGTGAGAAACGACTATGCGTCGATTACCGTGCTCTAAATAAACGAACTAAAAAGGATCACTACCCCCTTCCCAGAGTTGAAGATCAATTAGATCAACTTGCTGGCAGTAAATTGTTTATTTCTCTTGATTTAGCATCTGGCTACTATCAAATCCCTATTTCCACTTCTTCACAAGATAAAACTGCATTCGTTACCCCAGATGGTCAATATGAATATACTCGGATGCCTTTTGGTTTAGTAAATGCCCCATCCGTTTTTCAAAGAACCATAAATAAAATACTTTCCGAAGCAAAGATCAAATATGCTCTGGTCTATATGGATGATGTTCTCATTCCGGCATCAACGTTTGAGGAAGGTCTCGTCAGGCTTCAGGAAGTGCTAACTCTGTTACGGAATGGAAAACTAACATTAAAACTTTCTAAATGCCATTTCTTCTTTGACAAAATAGACTTCTTAGGTTTCGAAGTCAGCTCTGTAGGTATTAAACCGGGCACTCGCAAAATCGAAGCAGTAGCCAAATTCCCGGTACCAAAGAACCAACACGAAGTTAGGCAGTTTATTGGTTTAGCCAGTTTTTTTCGTAGATTTGTAAAAGGTTTTGCCGTCATTTGCAAACCATTGACGGATCTTTTGAAAAAAGACTGTCAATGGAAATGGACTAAAGAACAAAATGACTCATTCGATTCTTTGAAGCAAGCTCTTATTACTCGTCCAATATTGGCTCTTTACGATCCAAATAAAGAGACTCAGTTACACACTGACGCGTGCAAGTATGGCGTTGCGGGAATTCTATTGCAAAAATGCGATGAAGGTCTTTTCAAACCAGTCTCTTACTTCAGTCGGAAAACTACTACAGATGAGCAACGAATGCATTCGTTTGAATTAGAAACGCTTGCGGTTGTAGCTTCTCTCAGCAGATTCCGTGTTTATCTGCTTGGCATTCCATTTAAAATATTAACGGACTGCAACGCGCTTCGCACAACTCTAATAAAGCGTGATCTAGTTTCACGAATTGCTCGTTGGTGGGTCCAACTCCAAGAGTTTGATTGCGAAATAGAGTATAGGCCGGGTACAGGTATGACGCACGCAGATGCTTTAAGTAGAAATCCGGTGAACAAGGCGGTCAAAGAAGATCACGTACTTGACGTTCTATCAACCGAATCGGAGGATTGGATCGCAACGGTCCAATCCACCGACGAAGAGATCTCCCGGATCAAACAAATTTTGAATGATCCGGAATCTGAAAACATTTCGGAAATAGTCAGGAATTACAAACTAAAAAACGGTAAGGTATATCGTTTATTAAATTATAACGGAGATGATTGTGCTCGATGGGTGGTACCGAAAGGGGTGCGTTGGCAAGTTGTTAAAATGAATCATGATGACATCGGTCATTTTGGTTTCGAAAAAACCCTTTCTCGAATTCAGCAATCATTTTGGTTCCCGAAGATGAGACGTTTTGTAAAAAAAATACGTCCGATCATGTTTAGAATGTGCTCACCACAAGGGCACAACGGGGAAACAGCAAGGTGAGTTACATCCAATCCCAAAGGTAGAGATACCTTTTCATACTATTCATGCCGATCACCTGGGGCCGTTCGTTCGTAGCAAACGAGGTAATGTTTATATTCTAGTTATAATAGATGGTTTTACAAAGTTCATTAACATTTCACCCGTCAAGAATACAAAGACATCGACAACAATAAGAGTTCTACGACAACACATTAGTTACTTTGGAACACCTGTTAGGTTGATCACCGATCAGGGTACTTCCTTTACAAGTAATAACTTCCGATCATTTACAAAATCATTGGGTATAAAACATATCCTAAACGCAGTTGCCACGCCGCGAGCCAATGGTCAGGTAGAACGATTTAATAGGACAATCATTGATGCCCTTTCTACCAAAACGCATGGTAAGGATGAAAGGTCATGGGACGAGTTTACCCCTGACGTGCAAATTGGTCTGAACACTACAGTGCACAAAACTACAGGTAAGAGCCCTTCGGAACTATTATTTGGCGTGCGACTAAAAAGTCAGACTGAGAACAGGCTCAGTGAAGTCATCGACGAAGTCATACAAACTATAGCGTCAGAAGATCTGGAGAAAGAGCGAAGCAAAGCGGGTGAAAGAATCAATAACCAACAGATTAAAGATAAGGTAAGGTTTGATTCAAAGCGTATTAAGAACAAATCATATACAGTCGGAGACTTGGTATGTGTGAGAAGGGAAATCCCGAATACTGGTAAGTCCAAGAAATTAATTATGAAATTTCAAGGACCCTATAGAATCGTTAAAGTTTTGCCCAATGATCGTTATTTAGTAACAGATACACCCCTCACGCAAAAAAAAGGCTGCCGTAATTATGAAAATATTATTGCAGTAGATAAAATGAAACCATGGCTTAGCTTTAATCAAAACTTTGGTAGTTCAGAATCCGAATCTGAAAACGTTGCATCGGGATCAGAGCAATCGAACAATACATGATAGAAAATATTGCTTTAATAACCTGCTGCAACGTGTTATTGCGTGAATAAGAAATTAAGAGATTATACCTAGAAGAGATACAAACAGAACTAACATATAATAAGTATTTAATATTTAAGTACACGGTAAGGTTTCTGCTCATTTATAAATATTGTATATCCTGTGCTTATAACATTATTACTTTAAATAATATTGCGCTTAATAAAAAAAAAAAGTATAATTGTAAACTTGTAAATTGCATCTAGAGTTTATAGCTTGGTAATATTGTAATTCATCTATGAAACATTAATTTAGTTTATTTTTATTTTGAATTGCGTTTTTATAATCATTTTGAATTGTGTACCTAACTAAATTCTAAACGATTGTGCGCCTATGTAAAATAGATATTGTAAAATTCGTAATAATAATAATTTAAGTAGGTATACATATTAAAATTAATGATAAATCATTAGAGATTCGTACAAATTGTTAACCTTCTATGATTGTAAGAGTATTATAAATTGATAATTTAATAGACGATAAATTGTTATAATAAGAAAAAAAAGCGAAGGGACTTGCTCTAGCAGGATGGCCGAGCTGTTAGGATTTTATTAAACTCATTACACATTATATCTAGTAGATGTAATAAATGCGTTTAACATTTATGATGAACGCATTTATTTTAGCAACTACCGTCTTCGTATTCCAATCCTGTAACGGTCGGCGCGCGAACCGTGACCGCACTGCGCTTGACCTAGTTTATTTAAGCGACGAAACCGCCGTGCGGAGCTCAGTTGTTGCTGCGACGCCGAGGTGTAAAGAACAAGTAATAAAGTATCACTCTGTATAGAAATATTGCTATCCGTTGGAGCAAGGCCAGGTCAGTTGTCGTTAATATATTTAAATATCCGAATGCTATTGGTTAATATTTCTAAACTAAATAATATAACCAGCCATGAAACGTAATTTAAGCCTAAGATGTATAATGTTATTTCTGGTGTTAATAATATCCTGATGAATAGTGTTTTATTTTTCAATAAATGCTTGTAAGATTATTCAGACTTTCATTCCATACACTCCTATATATATAATCTAAAGCTAATTAATAGTTCAGTACTTACAGTGGTTATTAATACTGCAAAAAAGTAAGATTTATTAGTTTAAAAAATTAAAAAAGAATGCTAGAGGTTCCCAGTAAGAAACATGAACATAAAAAAGAACCTCTCTATATACCTACATTTAAAAAAAAATGATTACTGATAGGTACGCTATTCGTTTTTTGCAGTGTGTAATATTAATACCCACGAATACTTAGGTAAATGAATATGCATCATGTGTGATGTTTAGCAATAAGAACATTTACCTACATGTTTACAATGTAAAAACCACGGAAAAACAAATCAAAGATCAGTTTTCCGCAATCTAAACAACTAATGTAATTTTAATGAAACAAAAAAACGTACTTATCCAATTATTAATTTCATACTTTGTATGTACCTAATTGGATCATTAGTTTTATTTATCGAGTTTTGATAATTTTATAGAAAACTAATAATGTAGGTACGTATGTACGTAATACATCCATGTATGCGATCATGCTTTTAATTCAATAATTTGTACCCAAAGATTAAAATCGTTAGATTCGCCCTACCGCCTCAAAACATAAACGCGTTTCTGTTTTGTTTTGACACCTCTGCTTCTGACACACAATGATGCAGTGGCTTGACTTGATTGTCATGGAAACGCTTTCCTCACTTCTCACTCGTCTCAGTATGGACACTTTTTCGCGTGAATAAGTACGGTGAAGAAACAAATTTATTTTGCACCATAAAAAAAAGAAACACATAATTAGCTGCAGTTGACTAAAGAATTCTTATTTTGTAATTTACCTATTGTTGAACTTTGTTATAGGTTGTTTATATAATCAGCCTATAATGTTCCCACTGCTGGGACATAGGTCGCCTCTCTTCGAGAGGGAGTGGGCTGTAATCTACCAGGCCGGCCCAGTGCGGGTTGGTAGATGTCACATGTCTCCGAATTTTTGCTTCTAGGACATACCGGTTTCCCCACGATGCATGCTCTCAAAGCGGTGAAGGAATACACCTTCATCGCTTTGAGAGCAGTGGTGATGAAATTATTTACACAAAGTAAAGCATCTCCTTGGGTTCCAACCCACAACCTACAACTCGTAGGTCGGGGCCTTTACCACTGGGCCACCACTGTGGGATACATGATGATTTCTGAAGGAAAGCCCCAAAATATGGTAGGTAGAATACGTTTTATACGAAAAAAATATAGATAGAAATATAGCTTCAGATTTTGCAGATGGCAAAAGCATCAGGGTAGCAGCTCAAAAGAGATGCCAGCCAGGGTCGCGGGAAAATCCGAGAGGGTTATCGTGGCCCCTGGCAACTCACGGGTGGGTTTTGGTCAGTAAGACCCTGACACGCCCTCCCGCTCCGCCCAGAGCGGGAGAAGTTATTTGATAATTTCCCATCCAACAAAAAAAATGCAACGGATTTTAATGCAGTTTTCACTGTCATTTAAATAATTTATTCCAGAAGGTTAAAGTTTATAAGTAATACATTAATATTAAACTGACTTAAAATAAAGGAATCTCAATGTTTTGTCAAGGACATTTTTATATACCTAAACAATGAATGACATGAATATTCACTTTGTAAAGTTTATATTATTGTGAATGCGAAGAATAAGTGGGTCATTGTTTTTTTCTTAGTTAGTTTTAATGATAGTCTGGCAGTTTAAGTACCTAATTTATGCGGCCTATCCAAATGTTCTTTGGTATTGTTTGTCAAATCGTTGAGCTTTTTATGTTCTGGGTTGAACACGATTACTGAAAAATGCGTGCACTGAAGAGACAGGTCTACTCAATTTTTCGCTTTGTCCC
The DNA here is from genome assembly GCA_914767815.1 of Eupsilia transversa. Classification (NCBI taxonomy): domain Eukaryota; kingdom Metazoa; phylum Arthropoda; class Insecta; order Lepidoptera; family Noctuidae; genus Eupsilia; species Eupsilia transversa. The sequence goes on along the minus strand of OU611886.1, from coordinate 5,841,981 downwards.
CAAACGACTATTTCAGACACAACATGATCTGATCAAGATTATTTCAGGACTTTAAAAGAGACTGTGACTTCTGTGTTTGTTTCGGCCTTTCTTCTCACAGTAGTCGGATATGAAACGCCCGACTTCATCATTTAAAAAAAATTATGATTACCTATATTTTTAGAATTAATTTAAATCACCATAACATTGAAATAACAAAAACGCCCGTTGTAAGGTTTGAATTAGAACAACAACAAAAAAAAAAAAACTAAAATAACCCGGCGCCAAAACGTAATAATCGGGAACAAAAATTCATACATATAGGCAGTTGCTCCATGTCAAATACTGGTATTCAGCTGCATCCGGTTATACTGGAAGAAGCAGACTTTAACATAGTTGGGAAAAGACTAGGCACATGATATACTAGGCTTATAGATACTGAAGTGAGTTTAATGCTGAAGTTTTTAGAATAGCACTGCCTACTCTTTATATAGAAAAATATAAATATAAATGTCCATATATAATCCTCCTTATCTCAATTTATTTGGGGTCGGTGCAGCTAGTGTTACTCTTCCAAACATAAAAAATAAAAGTAATAAAAACTAAAACCCAACTACGGCAAAAGTCAACTAAAAAGGTATAAACAAGTCATCACAGACAGACAAATTAAAAATCCGGAGTCACACGTGTTTATGGGATAAATCGAATAGACTACGTGTGACTCCGGATTTTTAATTTTGTCTGTCTGTGATGACTTGTTTATACCTTTTTAGTTGACTTTTGCCGTAGTTGGGTTTTAGTTTTTATTACTTTTATTTTTATTTAATTTATTTTGGGGTTATAAAATATATATTTTTGAAATGTGCTAATTAAGCCCTTTCATTTGATACCCAACACGACGCCATTAAAAAAACTTTTTTTTTAGTTCATGACTTTTTGTCCTTTAGAGGGTGCCGTATTCAATTTAATGTGACGTCACATAGCCTATAACCATCGGACTACCGAGACGCTTCCAACGGTACCCTATATCTTTTGGCGTAGTTGGGTTTTAGTTTTTATTAGGTACTTTTATTGTAATTTAAATTATTTTAGGGTTATAATATATATATATTTGAAATGTGCTAATTAAGCCCTTTCAATTGATACCTAACACGACCCCATTAAAAAAACTTTTTTTTTTAGTTCATGACTTTTTGTCCTCTAGAGGGCGCCATATTCGATTTAATGTGACGTCACATAGCCTATAACCATCGGACGACCGAGACACTTCCAACGATACCCCATTAGTCAAATTATGATGAGTAGTTTAGAAGTTATGAGGGAACAAATGAACATACATACATACATACACACATACATACCGGTCAAAATCATAACCCTCCTTTTTGCTTCGCCGTAGACGGGTAAAAATGTAACCAATAATATTCTTTGAGATAAGTGTTTTTGGTAATTGGCCGATGCAATAATTATTACTATCAACAAATTCTGTGTTTAAAATTGGGGCAAAGCATCTAGGTATGATATATGAGGGCATTGATACACGCAGCAGCAAGCAGGATGTAAATGCATTAATTAATCTATATCTTTGTAAATACGATATCTTGTTATGGGACAGCGGGTCAAGTGCGTTTCACTGTAAGTGGGACACTGACCGCTTGGTTACATCATTCCTGTGATTGCAGTTCCATTGAACGGTATCGTTTGATAAGCCCTTCGCGGTATTGTGGAGTAACAAAGCGAGTACAATAGGGTTAAGTTCGATGTAAAGTTACGTAGTCATTTTATTTATTTGTTGAATCTGCAATAATTTTAGTTTTTTTTCTTACTTCTTATTTATTTATTTAATACTTCAAGCACACAAATGTACAGAGGCGCACTTAATGCCGTAGGCATGATAGTTAAAGCCTACGACATAATATATAACATTTGAGTACAAATGTACGAAAAGTAAACGTAGTTTTTTGTAATTCGTTATTTTTGTTGTTTTGCATGCTTATCTTTTGTTATTCTGTTAACAAACTTTGAGTCTTTACACAATATCTACATTTGTTTTTTGTACTGCTAAGTAAACACTAATTGAATACAACACAAAGTTGGTAAATTATGCACTTAATTAACGCATTTAATTGTTTAATATTGTTTATAGTTGGGAGACAATAAGGTTGTAAACTAAAGGTTTATTGTTTAAATTATTTGTTGGGTTTTAATATAATATTGTATTAGGCCTTCCCTGATATGACGAGTTCTGAAGGCCAATTGTCGTACTTAAAAAACGTTCACATTCAAGTCGTAATTTGTCAAACTTTTCAAAAATGACGAATCTGTTTCATTCAACTAAAGGAAATTGGAGTAGGTAATACGTTGTTTCCTTGGTTTTGGTCTTATGTAATTAAAACTAAATTGACTGTATTTTTGATAGAGTGCGAATGAGATTAGATTGCCTCTCTGGTGTTTTGTAAACAAACCTACGAACCTTTGTAGCTACTTCAGAAGACATATGACAATATTTATAATAAAGTTCAACAAAACGAAAAACTGTGGATCTAAGGATGAATTTCAACAATGAAATGAAATTAACGCGATCAGCACATTTAAACCGCTTTCCAAAGCTGACCATGTTATTATACTTATTATTGTTGTGGAATATTTACACTGACATCTCTTGAACGTGGTTAAGATAATATTCTAATCGCGTTTAGTTTCATTGGTGAAATTCGCCCTAAGTTCCACAAGTACCTACCTATTTATTTTGTTGAACTTTATTAAAAATTAGGTAGGTATATCAAGAAGTCATGAGAGGTACTATAAAACTGTTCGGTGATACCAAATAAATATTGTTGGTAGGATCGCGATCCTTTTTGGTAATTTAAATTATCGAATTCACACAATAAGCCGATGGCAATGATTCACCCATTGGGAGGCAGCTGTTCAAAGTGCATTGCATCCTTTACATCTTGAGAATTCATCCATTATTCATTTATTTCATTCATTTTTAAGTTAATACACGTCTTATGTACACGGGGAAATTGACGTGTAAGTATTGAGGACGTGTATCAATTGACTTAAATAATCGCTTAAGCTATTTAATCTTCTTGCATTGGCTTGAATGTGCCCTGGCGGCTGTGAGTCTATCATGCTCACTCAGATGTCTCGCTGATAGTGGTGCGTGTTGGATCATTTAGCTCATTTCAAAATGGTTGAGCTGAAAGGTGCTGATCCATGTTCCATGTTCGTGAATGGGCGCCGTCAGTCGGGGCTGGTCACCTCTTAGCAGCCATGACTTATTAAAAAAAAAGTTTTTTTTATTTTTATCTCTTTATTACGGACGCTTTTATCAAGTACGTCTTTCTACATTGTTTTCACATGTATAATTTCAACATGAATTATGTAACCAATTTTTTTACTTAAAAGAGTGTCCGTGGCGTTTCTTGCCCGTTCTTCTCCATAGGTACCTACTACGCTTTGGAATGGGCAACCAGCTTCATATTTCCGACTGATCGACTCCTTGACAATTCAAAAGTGCCAGAAAACGATTTTATTGAAATAAATGCTTTGTGTTTCAGTTTGAATGACTTTAAGAGGAGCCTAGAGGTCTGGTTGCAACTTAGGTACGAGTCAGGTCGTGGTTTTGAACGTAGGCAGCCGCTTTACTTTGTGTGTAATTTATATCATCACTCTCAAAACGGTGAAGAAAACACCGTGAGGAACATGTGTGACATCTGTAACCAACCCGCACTGGGCCCGCGTGGTGGATAACGGCCCACTCCCTCTCACTGAGAGAAGGCCTGTATTCCAGCAGTTAGAACATTATAGGCTGATTATGATGGAAACATATATTTGTGATTTGCGGTGAATCAAAGACCACTCAAACCTGAATACTCAACAAACACTCATACATTAAGTAATGCATATAAATGCAGTGCAAACACTAACTTGTGAAGAATGCAACGCATTTCTGAATCACTCGGCTTTATTACACTAACAGTATTATCTACTTACTCTATATATTACATTGATGAGTAATATTATAAGGATGTTTTCAATATTATGCTAAGGTATTTAAATATGCATTTCCTTATAGGATAGGAGTAGAGGTCAAAGTACGACGTTAAAGCTAGGACTGGCTCGATAAGAGTGTTATGAAGAACGGTGACTGGATTTTAGTGCGAAACCCGAAATGATGGCAAATAGAGCAAAATGGTCATATTGTTTATACAGGGTGTCTCAAACGTAGTGGCCCAAAGGCAAATGAGGTGAAGCGAAGAGTCCACCTATCATTTAAAAAAAAACTGGTATTATCTGAACAGTTCAGATTTCGCTATTATTATTTTAAAGAAATTTACACTTGCACTTGCTTTTGGATCACTACGTTTGAGACACCCTGTATTTGCTTGTATTTGATTATCCTTTATGAGTAGGTCGAACCCAGTACAATCAAGATCCAGTTACACGATACTGTTAGTGGTAGAAAGATAACCAAACTAATATTTTATAGAAGTAGTGTATAAGTTTATATGTAGGGGATAATCTTCGGAACTACTTACTAGTCGGATTTAAAAATTATTTTTGCATTGAATAACCCAATTCATGAGGAAGGTCACATAACACCGCGCTATAACCGTTAGGAGAGGAGAAAAAAGAAAAAAAAGTCAAAAAGAGAAAACGAAGAAATGGCGCGGGCGGGCAATGGGATGCGACGCTGTGGGTCGGGGGCTGATATTTCATGCGGACAAAGTCACGGGCAGAAGCTAGTAGTATTATATAAAACAGCTAAATGGTTACACAGGAAACATGGGTTCATTTCGGTACGAAAATATCAAAACAAATATATCTAGAAATGAAAGTGATTCACAGATAACAAATGTGGGTTTGCAGGATACATTTCCTTTACGCCACATTAGATATTTATTGATTAAACCTACTTGCAATTATTTTGCTTGTTACTTGATTTCGCACTAAATACGCATAATAATTAGATAAGAAGGTACTAAACTAATAGGATCTACGCATTAGAATTAATCGTCACACATAAGATCTTTCTTAATTAACCTCAGCTCTATACTTTTATAAAACAGTGCACCTTTAGATGACAGTGATAAATAAATGAAATAATAAGACAATCATTTAAGCAGATACAGCATTGATTGACACAAAGTTTCTCGAGCTTAAGGTAATAACAGCCGCAGTCAGGTTGATCCATCAGGTTTAAGCTACGTGGTTTGGTCCCTGGGTGGATGACCATCTTTACATACCGAGACTCCTCCGTGCCTCGGAAAGCACGTTAAGCCGTTGGGCCCGGATGACATTCGTGGATCTTTGACAGTCGTTACGGGTCGTCAGAAGCCTGAAATTCTGACAACCAGTCTTATCAAGGGGTATCGTATTACCCAGTTACTGGGTTGTGGAGGTCAGATAGGCAGTTGCTCCTTGTAAAATACTGGTATTCAGCTGCATCCGGTTAGACTGGAAGGCGACCCCAACATAGTGGGGAAAAGGCTAGGCAGATTGATTGACACAAAGTTTCCAAGAACTCAATATAAATTACCATTTCTACTCAATAATCTAAGTGGCTGAGATTAAAATGTAACTTAGATACTTAATAAACATTGCATATATCCTCTAAAGGAAACTCAAAGTATCATAAATATATAAGGAATATCAAACTATCTTAACATTTGTATCAATCTTGTACAAGATACCATTTATTAGACGTCGTGTTTACTTACTTGTCATTGATAAATATCGCCTAACTACTTTGATTTATGTTCTGGTTGCTATAAGCTTTGCACGGACTGAGTCAAGACAGACAGTCGATATTGCCCTAAGAAAACAAATGATGGTGGCACTCGCAACTGAATAAATAAAACAAATGATGTTCGGGACCAAAACGGAATAAAACGTAGGGCGAAAAAGGAATATCAAATATGGGGCGAACCTTCTGAAGCGAATGCGGAACAAATCAACAAAACAGTCTCAAAGCCAATGTGTGAAAATATAAATGGAGGGAGAGAAGACCTAAGAAGCGATGGATAGATTGTGTAAAATATGATTTGGCTAGGCAGTGGCTGATAAGGCGGAAAATGAGAGATATATGGAAGAAGACATGCTGTGCTGAACGCAAATAAATTGGGATAAGGATAGGAGGATGATCAATTATATTATATGTAGATGAAGAGTCACAGTTCTGAAAATATTCTGGTTAAGGTAAAACGGTGTTTTGTCTATGATGGACAAAACTTTCTGACTCAGTCTGTGCAAAGCCTTATTAATATTTATCACAAAACGGTCTCCCTTAACATTATGACATAATAAATCCAATAACTAATAGGTTATCGCTTGACACTGGGGTATCCTTAGCCTTGTTCGTTGTTGATTGATTGCAACTGGACTTCTGACATTAAGTACTTTATGAAGTAATGTCAAATGCAACGACGTTATGCAATTTGTGTTATACATGTTGTAAATAAGTGGGAAAATCTGAGTCCTTATGTACGAAAGGTAACGTATTCTGCCTAAACTGAAACTTTACAAAAGTGAAGTTTCGAGAGTATGTATGTATGTCTCTTTGTTTGGCACGCTCTATAGCTAAAAAGGCTTCATGGATTTTAGCATATAAGGTGAAAAAGGGGAGAGGAAGGTTTAAAAAAAAAATACAACAATAATGGTATCAAATAAAAGCTAGTAATGAGTCAATTCTAAATATTAGTCGGGTTTTTTTTCTCTTGAGTAGTTAGAAACTACTTATCGCCAAACTTTAACGCATTATTACTGCAAATTTTATAGATTAACATAAGCCATTTAAGTGCGCTAATTTAAAATCTTATACAGCAACAGTGCTCGTGTTTTACGAGTATAAGTTAAATGTTCTTCTCCAAACTGATTAGAGAAACAAATTAGCATCCTAAAGATCGCCTGAGGTCTAACTTGACGGATGAAGGAAAATCCACCATGATTGATGACCCCGGCGGCTGTCAGAGGTGGCCTTAGTAACAGTGAGGACTTATGTAACGATGAGACATGATGGCAGGTGTCACATGTGTATAGTTATTTATGACATGATAATGATAACTCACAAGGGAAACTTTAGAGCCGGATGTTAGAAACTTAATGAAGAAAATGATTTAACGCATAATAATATTGCGTGAATTAATTATTTATTGATTTAAACTTTTTATTGTAGGTATACCAGAAAAATAAAAAAATGACAATTAATATTATATGTAGTGTATTTAATACTGGTATACAATGGGCGTTATTATCGCACAAGGCAACCTCTTGCAGAAAACCTTTGGATGGAGTGAAAGAGAGGAGAGGCATTTTGGTACAAACATACGCATACATAACTATACACAACTTATAAATTTTGTATAACTAGTTTTATACCTTTTATCACAGACGCAGAAACTTCACAAAGTTTCGCTAGTTAATTTAATTTGATCCTGTATTGAGTAATAGATTTTTCAGTTCATTTAATTATTAAATGCAAAATTCGAGAACAGGGTAGTGATCAATATCTAATACTAGCTTCTACCCGTACATTCGTCCGCGTGGGGGAAACATCATGCAATAGTGAGCTTTTTATATCCGAAATATTTACTTACAGAAATTATCTCTTGCAAACCAACATACAGTTTTACCTCCATTATTAGACATCAAGATTTTTTTATCCAGCAGATCAAAGTACAATATTTCAGTGCAGAAAGGAGTCTCTAGCATGTCAAAAACGATGAGAAAAAGTAACAGACTTATAAATGAAAGTATCGCGCGTAAACTAGAATAAATTAATGCATTGTGTAATTCAGCTATATTCGCGGAATCCACTGACATTGACCGTGAACTGCGGTGAAGTGTGGATGTTACGAGTGTGCTGTCTACTTACTATGCATTTCAATGACGAACTTATTATGTTTATTTATATAAAATCATAACCATACCTTTTGGCTTTTACATAGTCAGGTAACAAACATATGTAACGCGGGCATCATACTTGTTCGAGCTGGCAAAATCGAATATATAGTCATTGTTGATATGTTCGAGAAAAAGCCTTCGGCTTAGCTCGAATTGTGTTAAGTCGACCCGAACAACGAACGAAGTTTGCCGATCGACAAGAGCTGAATGAAAGCCGAATTATTTGTTCAACAAATACTGCCGAATCGAATGTGCCGCCGACCCGAACAAATGTGCATGTATTGTTAGGAGACATGTAGGTTAGTAGTGAGAATCGTGTCTCAGTTTGTGCCCAGGATAAGGCTGCGTTTCCACCAGAGATGAGCGAGGATGCGTAGCGAGGGATGTCCGTAAAACTAACCAATAACAACTCTAGATTAGCTCAAGCTTTAACAATGAAGCGATGTTATTGGCTAGTTTTACGGACATCCCTCGCTACGCATCCTCGCTCATCTCTGGTGGAAACGCAGCCTTAGTTAGATGACAGCAGCTCTTGACCTCGATCTCGCCTGATGGAAAGTGATGGATGAATTCTATTATGGAACCAGCAAGCCCAGAAGAGGCCTGTTCACTCTTGCTTTGAAGGCCGACGGGTTATACGTGGAAGGGAACACAGACGCTGGCAGAGTGTTCCACACTTTGGGTGTGCGCATAATAAATGTGGATGAGAAGCGCGGCTTGTCGGTTGACAGTTGTTACGATTGGAAGCTTAAGCAATCTACAGCCTCAGGCCAAATTTTGTAAGACACTTGCAATTGCAATACGGATAAACTGTAATAGTCATCATCATCAATCGCGCTTAGATCGTTCATCACGTTGATTTACTCGTACCCACTTATCTATTTGTAAGCATGGTGCAATGCTTTATTGGACTGCCATAATAGGGTTTATTTATTATCTATAGATACACAAATACATATTTTTTTGATACCTATCTCATAACTCTAGGGTATGAAAGAGTCCATAATATATTTATTTATTTTAAAAAAAATGTCTGTCTCTCTGACTGTTTATTCCGGCTAATCTCCGAATAATTTCCGGCTGTCCGATTTTGAAGACTTTCAGTGGCAGACAGCTGATGTTAAAAGGAGTAACTTTGACTTGCTTACTTTATTTTAGAAAAAGAATTTGGGATCACGCGGGCGAAACTGCGGGCAGCAGCTAGTCAAAAAATAATTTATTTATTTCAGGTAATTTACTCCCATTATTGCCAAACGTAAATTATGATCGTAAAGGTAAATCACCCACTTCTATCGATCCTAAATAACAATAAGTTTATTTATGTGTTCGATGTTTTCTGTTCATATTTATCAAAAATCAACAAATCATATCTTCGAACAAAATTCAAATTGGTTCATCACTGTGACTATTTGCTACCTCTGAGATCGGAAGCTTATTGCAAGTAAGTTTAGCTATTGTGTCGGTTATCGACTGCGAGGTAGGTTTAATAAACGTAATTAACCAATTTACACTTTTATGTGTCAACAACAAAAAACAACTTTTCAAAAATCATTTAATTCGAGTAACATAGACTCATCACTCTCTCTGTTATTATAGCATTACCTCCACACATCGTCGAATCGTTGAGCTCCTTAAGTTCTGAGTTGAGCTGCACGATTACTGAGACATGTGTGTACTAACTGGACAGGTCCTTTTAATCTGTGTGGTTCTTTCGTATAAGGACCATTTCAGACACCAATCTACATGGTCTTCACATGATCTGACCAAGATCATGACTGGACTTTAAAAGAGACTGACCTCTGAGTTCATTTCGGTCTTTCTTCTCAAAGTAGTCAGATAGGAAACGCTGGCCTCATTTAGTTTTTAAAATATTATTGACGTGTAAAAGTGTTTGTACAAACCTATATATTTACAGAAAATAAAATCATTTCATCATTTCTTTTCACAGAGATTAGATAGGTTATGTTAATATCGGTAGGTACAACGATAATAGATGGTAGGTTATCCAAATAGAGTAGTCGTGGTATGTATCATTACTGATTGTTCCAATAATTCGCGAATAATTGTTTACATATTTTTATGTATTATTGTTACTAGCTACCGATTCGATGGTTAAACTACCTACAACCACAGATAATATAATACTACGCTACAGCCTACAACCTTACTAACGAACGATTGAAGTACAGTTGAAAGTTTTTTTGTGAAGTAGATACATATGGGTTTTTTGAGTAATAAACAAATCATTGACCAATACGCTTTCTTTTTAACCGACTTCCCAAAAAGGAGGAGGTTATTTTGTGTTCTTCACAATAATAACATAGGGCTGATGATCCTCTGCAATCAATATCTTGAGTATAACTTAGTTCTAATGTTTTCAGAAAACAGTTGGTACTTAATGTTTTATTTGAAAAATCGCTCAACGCGCCTAAAGAAGTTTACACTTCAATGAGATTTAACGATTGTGTTCGGATTGTGAGAAGCAGCAAGATTAATCGGTGTTTAACAACTACCAGACCGATACAAAGGTTGTTTGTAAATGTCATCATGAAAGTTATTGCGATTGCGAATGTGATTGCGCTACATAATTAGGGTGCAGAAAAGAACAAAGTGTATGAGAAATTTGTATGTCCTTATTCAACGCATCATGTCGAACATCATAGTTATTCTCTCTATGAATGACAATTACTTCCCATACCTATCGAAAATCGCAGAAATTACCAATAATAGCAGCTTAAAATGCTGAACACGACACAATGGAAGGTCGGAATAGATTATGTTTATGATAGATGTTGATGGATGCAATACACAATATGGGTTTTACTTATGTTAGTCATCGGGGCTGGATTCCTTGAAAGTGTTATTTAAATCATTATTCTGAACAGAGAGGCATCTATCCGCATTGATTAATTGTTGGTGGTCATGTCAAGTTACAGCTAAGTTAGCTCCTAAGTGAACTTACATACTCAACTATGTAAGTAGTAGCCTGAAAATAGGTTACACGGAAAATTTGAAAACTTCGTAATGGCTCGCGTGCATCGATCAAATTCGGGCGATCGAACGGAATATATTGTAAAAGAAAGTGAGTGCGTATTCAATCGACATCGTCCGATGACGTCCGATAATAACTAGGTAACTAAATATACATTCGCAGGTCTGCTGGAAGAAATTTCTTAAGAAATAAGCAGTACCTTTGTACTCATATTTTAATTATGTCGTTCTTTTATGTATTTTACTGTGTGTACATAAATAATAAAATAAATAAAATAAATACATGTAAATAATATCTTTTTTTCATATGTAAGACAGTCCTAATAGACGAAGCTCTCAGCTATAGTAGGTTTTTATTTTATCATAGTTCGTGTTCATAGTTCATAGATCGTGTTCGTGTGTAGGTATAAATAAACACGAACACCAAAAAAAATTAACAGCTCATTGAACTTTACCATATTTTTCATCATTCATGTTATGTAAAACTCGAATCAATGAATAAATTAACACACTACAATTTATGGCCTTTCATAAACCAGTATTGTAATACCTAATTTAATTTATAGTGTTAATAATTTTATTACGGATCGCTCGAAATATTGTACAATGCGGATATCTATCATAATTCAATGCATAAACACTGACATTTGACTACCGGACGGCCGGATCCCTAATAGCGTCCGCACCTCGACGTTAACCGGTTATGTGAATTTAACATGCAGCTTTACAAAACAGTATGTAAATTATGATAAATATGGTAATAAGTTTCACTTTTAACACTGTTTTTATTAGGCTGTGATTGTAGCGTGTAGCTACATAAATATTTTATAGATACATTGATGATTATACATAGGTATGTGAAAATTCTATTAAAGGTGTTAATGAAACACGCATCACACCTTTTTCTCATTAAAATATAACAAGGTTAACGAAAGAAAGAAAGAATAACGTTTATTTGGACTCAGTTCATGAACACAAAATACAAAAAAACTGAATAAAAAGATGAAATAATATTTAATAACAGTAGTGTAAACCCCTTATGTTAATATGGTTAATGAAAAGCTGCTAAGAAAAGTGTTTTGCATCCAATAATGAACGTAAATTCCTAATAAGCCGTAGCTTCCTATGGTACCTATGCATTTACGCTTTAAATAAGATGCAGCTGCGTATGACAAATCAGTATCTACATATCACTATAAAGACAGTAAACAATACGCCGATTGTACTCCGGTCAACGGATGTCATACTAATCCGAAAGTACCTATTTATACTAATAGGTACACACGGCTACACATCAAGCTATACATTGATGTGTAGCCGTGTGTACGTCATACAATAAGATATCAATGATCTGTGAGCTCTATAATATAATATTATTGAATGATAGCCTTATACATAAATACATTATATATACAATCATCATGATCTGCCTAGCCTTTTCCCAGCTTTGTTGGGGTCGGCTTCCAGTTTAACTGGATGCATCTGAATACCGGTTTTTTACATGGAGCGACTGCCTATCTAACCTCCACAAGCCAGTTAGTGGGTTGGTAAGCCACCCCTTGGTTAGACTTGTTGTCAGACTTTCGGGCTTTTGACGACCCGTAACGACCGTCAAAGATTTATTTATTTAGTATACAACCCCTTAAATCTATATTTACAAGTTGCCCTAATACGATAGTTAAGTAGAAATATACGAGTACTATTATAAAATAAATTCACGATAAAATAAATAAGCTTAACACCAAAATTAACTTGATTCTAGACGAACGGCCAACGAATGACAGCCGGGACCAACGGGAAAACATACTTTCCAATGCACGGAGGGGACTCGGCAAATAGAGATGGTCAACCATCCCCACGTACCGATCGCGGCAAACCTGCGCGGCAGACTTGATCGATCGACCCGTACGGCTGTTATTACTTAGCCACAAGCTCTTCTACGAAATCAATAACTACAATATTGATTTTTGAGAAGCGTTGAATTGAGCTGGGACGAATACGGAACGAATATGTTCCATATTCGACCCAGTCAGTTCCGTTATTCGTATGCGTGTGGAGCATTAATTTGAAAATTGCATGACGATAATTTCGGTTTGGTACCAAATCTCCGGTGATCTGTAGGACTGTAGCGGCATCAATTTAATATCACACATTTCATGAAAGATTCTTAAAAATATAGGGTCAAATTACTAAATTATCGATACCCGGATAACATGGAAAAAAAAGAAGTTAATTTGATGAGTTTTTTTTAGGACCATTATCCAATTCTAATTAAAAAAATCTGTGATTTTTCTTGTGTTAACTTCACAGGCGTGATGGGCATCGACATCTTAACACGAAAAAACAAAACTGGTTTTCTTAACTCATACTTCAAGTAATAAATCTACCAGCAGCGGTCGACGACCCCAAAAAAATCATCTGATCGTTTTTATTTTGATGCCTTTACATATTATCCTATCCAGACTCACCTCATTCGCGGAGTTTGAGCTAATTTAACATGACCGACCCTGTACAATCGAGCCTAATTAATTCTAGTGTCTTTTTTTTTTTAAACGTTGCCCTACACTAGGAATTTCTCCTGTATCGTGGGTGCGTTTACAAACATTTAAATTGACATACCCAAACAGCCAGACCCGGAACAACTACATGTAGGTCATACAAATATTTGTTCCGTGCGGGAATCGAACCCGCGACACGCAGCGAGTCATTCGCTTAACCACTACGCCAACCGTGCCGTCAAAATTCAGTTCAGCTTAAAGAATGTACGAAATTACTCTAAAATAACTCCTAAAATTCCACTTATTTATTACCTTTCTATTAGTAATTATGGTAGTTTTATTTGTTAGCTTACAAACCTCTCTTTTGCCTCAACAACTCAAGTAGGTTAATAACAATTAATTTTATTACGAACTTAATCGCTGAACTATAACCACTATGTCCGCTACCTCGCAAAGGGACCGTGACCGCATCGCAATGAATCATGCGCACGCGTCGACTCTGTAGGCGGGTAGACCGGTAGACCACATTTTCGCGTCAAAACACCGGTATTGCGCATGACAAGACTGTAGATTTATCGTTTAGTATTCTTTATCTCAAATAACTGAAACTGTTGTTTACTGCTGAGTAAGTCATTCGAGAAATCGAGCCTGACTACTTAATGTTGTTGCAAAATATGAAAAATATTTAAAAATTGTTGTTAAATAGTCATTATCTTGAAATTAACCAACATACCGAGACCCCTCCGTGCCTCAGAACGCACGTAACGCCGTTGGTCCCGGCTGTCATTTGCAGATCTTTGACAGTTGTTATAGATCGTCAGAAGCCCGAAAATCCGACAACCAGTCTTAACCACGGGTTATCATGTACACAGTAACTGGGTTGCAGAGGTCAGATAGGCAGTCGCTCCATGTAAAATACTGGTATTCAGCTGTATCCGGTCAGACTGGAAGCCGACCCCAACGAAAAGGCTAGGCAGATGATGATGACTTTGAAAGTAATACAATATCGTTTATCATCGAATTAAGTCGGTAAGTAAGTACTAATAAACCGAAAAAGGAAAAGCAATAATATTAATAAACTTTTTATTAGATATTCATGCTTTTTATTTATTAATTTAGTGACTAAATCTTACTTTCACAAAATTTTACGAATTTGGCACAGATTTGGTAAATGCATTGAGACTAAATGAAATTAAGACCATTCTATTTTTGGCAAATACACATGCACGTTTGGCACACGAGATGCTTATCATGCGATAATTTTAGGCTAAGATACACGTGTCGAGACTTTGACGTGCCTTTCGTATAAAGTTTGCAACTGCACGGTTACATACAATTAGGGTCAAAAGCCTATGTCTTCAATGTGTAGTTGAATTGTCAAATTGGAAACTCTTTAAATTTGACAATTCAACTACATATTTTCATCACCGTAAGTTTTACAACACCCGCCGTAAGTTATTTTACGAGAAATTTCTTGGTATAACATTTAAAAAAAAATGATACTCGGCAATACTGTAGGTTCCCATTAGTGAAAAAAAATCGAAATCAGTAGTTCTGAAGATTATCCCCTATACCTATACATACTCACAAATACCTCTTTATAATAATATTAGTACAATCATCGGCACGATTCTTGAGCGCTGACCTTCACCTGCGCAGAAGTGAGTTATTGGGTCCCTTTACGTATTTTGTCATAAGTGTACGATGCGCAAAGCGATCCCCACTCTTCCGCCGAGCGCTCAAGATCCGTGCCGGTATCTCTATGTCACTATGGATAAGTCAGGAATTGAAAGAAAGCGATTTCTTCAAATGTGTAAGATTGTAAGTATTTGATTGTGTAAAATGAAATTTAGAAAACGGCGTGTGACGATTAATAACATGTTCCACCGTTAGTACAAAGAGCATCGAAATTCATATTACAGTAGAAGAGAGAGAATTTAAGAGCTTAGAGAGAGAATTTTCCCAGAAATTAGACCTAGCTTGATCGATTTTTCGCCCCCGTAAACCCCTATATTGCAACTTTCATCGAAATCATTAGAGCCGTTTTCGAGAACGTGATTACCAATATTTCTCATTTAATAAATAAGCTTTGTTTACCTACTATTCACGCAGGGTTATCAGTTAGTTAATAAAAGTCTTGTAATTAAACATTTTATCTCACTATTTGTACCTATGTTAGTTGTGAAAGGGTTATCTCATCAGTCATCATTGCCTCATCCATTACATAAGTGTCCTTGTCAGAAGGCCATTCTGAATAATTGTTGGATTGAGCTATCCAATTATCAAAAAATATTAGGCCTAATATATTTTCCAATTTTCTTGAAGGGGGAAGCGTGAAAATTGATTCGCTGTGTATAGATAATAGATAATGGTTAGGATAAATAAAGGCTTTACTTTTGATGCCTAAGATTTAAAAACCGGCCAAGTGCGAGTCGAACTCGCGCAAGGGAACTGTATAACGTTCGAAACATGTATAGTATTGCACTTTCTCATCGGGATGCAGGAGTCAATAAACTGTGCGACAAACACATGTGGCTACTGGCTCGTCACCAACAATTTCTGCCTCATCATTATAATCATCGCACACAATACGTCATTGTTCGGCTTCTGATACGCATACGAGATTATTATCAGAGTTTCTACTGCAATAATATTTAAACAGCAGGCTAGACAAAGACCTATCCAGTGTCACTGCAATGCAGTACCGCGTCGACATTTTTTGTTGTAACAGATGGTATTTGGTTCGGTATATTTCGACAGCAGATCGCTGGCGAAGTATTTATTTGGCTCGAATTTAGATTTTATTCTAAAACGAAGTCGTTTTTAGTAGAATTGTAAGGTTATGTCATCGTTAATGCAGTATTTTTGGGGACAAGCCTTTAAAACAGTTGAAACAGATTGCTAATCCATTGCTTCATAAGTTCGAAAAAAAAATCTGCAACGTAATTATAACGCAATGAATGTTGTTGAACTGTCAAAATGAAACAGATTAGTCGGAATCGTTTACGAAAACGTTTTACGCAATTAGATAGCTGGTGTACACGGCGATGATCACTATTATATTTTACTGTATAATTTTGGGATCACTTGGCAGTTTCATACTGCATTTTTGTTTTTATTCGTGTGAACAGTAGGATGTTGTCGTGTGATCCCAACTTTTTACCGTAAATATCGTGCAGTACAGGACGGTGGCGAACAGCCTCACTAGAGCACCCTGTTTTAAATATTATGATAATGACTGCATGCACTTGACGAGTAAAAAAATCAATTTCCCCTTTTGTCGATTACCTTCAATATTTGGATTCTCGCTGGCTTTAAACTCTTTATAATAGGTACTGAACATTCAAGTGCAAGGTGCGAATGCACTCGGTCACATAACTGTTAATCGGCCGAAGCCCGAGGGCCGCGCCGAGCTTTTCCACGTTCCATTCGTTTAGTTGAGAAATCGCCCGTTCTGTTTTTAAAATAGATTGTTATTAGGTGCCACACTTTCTGTTGAATTCTTTGTTCGTTTAATGGATAAGACTTTTCTGAGGTTTTATTTTGGAAATGTTTCATTTCATAGATATAAGATATTTCTATGTTTCATTTAGTAACGTGCTAATATAGTGCTTACAATTGTGGTTCTCTTGCATCAATACTACTACTACTACTATTACTACTACTGCTGGAACTCAGGCCACCTGACTTTGAGAGGGTGTGGGCTGGGACACATCGGACCAAACCCAGTGAGGGTTTGTGAACACTATAAATATTTTAACTTTGTAGTAGGTAACTTAATGCTAGTAAGTACTTAGGTAAAGTAAGCCGTACGTCAGTGGTCACAATAACATGGGTCAAAGTGTTACTAGATGCCGTCTACTGTACCTACTAAAATAGATTTTATTGGCACTAAGAATTAGAAAAAAATTCATTAGCATCTAAGTTATTCAAGTAACCAGAATATTGAATGTGATTTAGAGTGGCCTATGGAGTTTATTTGCATATTTTTAGGCTTTTTAATTATATCATTAACACATTCCAGTCTATAAATATATTCACTTACTGAGAATTTCCATATAATTTCCATTTAAATCTTAAAATAGATGATAGATCTAAAATCACGAGGTCAATGTATAGCTTTGATAGGTAAGAAGGAAATAAGTAATGGAGCAGAACGGCAATATTGCTCTTGCTTTGCGAAACCCATGAACTTGAAACGCGACTATTGTTGAATTTCGACGGTATTTGTAAATAATTCACAGAAGTGAATTAGAGAGTACCTCCAAGCATGGACAATTGTCATGCTGTAAGAGTTTTGTACCACCTTCAATGTTGTCCAACCTTTGTCGATTTTCGTTGGCTGTAAACTCGTTATACGGAATATTCAAGTGCAAGGTGCGAATGCACTCGGTCACATAACTGTTACTCGGCCGAAGCCCGTCAAGGGCCGCGCGGGGCTTTTCCACGTTCCGTTCGTTTAGTTGAGAAATCTTCCGTTCTGTTTTTAAAATAGATTTTTATTAGTTGCTATACTTTCTGTTGGTTTTTCTTTTCTTTTAATAGACAAGAGCTTTCTAAGGTTTGTTTTTGGAAATGTTACGTGCCTAATTGTCGGGCGTCTTACTACTCCCGTAACGACTGTCAAAGATCTACAATGACCGCCAGGAACAACAGCTTAACGTGGTTTCCGAGGCACGGACGGGCTCGATATATGTATAATGGATGGTCGCCTATCCACAAACCGACCGCGGCAAGCGTACCTTAATCTTCGATCGCCGTTATCATTTAGCCACGAGTCCCTCGTATCATTTAGCCACGAGTCCCTCGTATCATTTAGCCACAAGTCCCTCGTATCATTTAGCCACGAGTTCCTCGTATCATTTAGCGACGAGTCCCTTGTATCATTTATCCACGAGTCCCTCGTATCATTTAGCGACGAGTCCCTTGTATCATTTATCCACGAGTCCGTCGTATCATTTAGCGACGAGTCCCTTGTATCATTTATCCACGAGTCCCTCGTATCATTTAGCGACGAGTCCCACGTATCATTTAGCGACGAGTCCCACGTATCATTTAGTTACGTGCATAATGTAGTGCTTATTATTGTGGATCTCTTGCATCAATACGTAGCATCAGCCTATAATGTTCCTACTGCTGGAACTCAGGCTTGACTATGAGAGTGTGTGGGCTGGAATCCACATCGGGTCAATCCCAGTGCGGGAATGTCTTAGATTTTTTGGTTGTTTAATAATGCCGGTTTGCTCACGATGTTTTCTTCATCGTTTAAACTGGGTCACTGCTCTAGCACAGTATAGGTTTGTTGTTTAGCCATAAACTTGAACTTGGATATATTGAAATAATTATTCCAATAATTATATTCAAGTTCAAGTTTAACACACACACACATACTTAAACATACACTGTACCTACTAGACGTTTTACATGTTCTTAGTAAGAGCCTATGCACATCAATTCTATTTATGGAATTAATGAATTCAACATGTAATTTCTATTGAACTTTGAATAATTCAATAAAATATAAAACACTGGAGGCGGTGGAATCGATTGGCTCGATGCCTTTACACGACTTCCATGGAAGCAAGTTGAATAATTAAACAACACGAAACTAGTCTAGAACTGTCTCTATTAGATTCTAGGAAAAATGGCTTCAGCAACTGTTTGTCTGAAAAATCTTAATCTTTTCAGTAAAAGAGGTGAAAGACACAATTATAGTACGAGAAATAGGGACCAATTAGTTCAACCTGGTTTCAGACTGGCTAAAGTAGACTCATCCTTCATGGGGTACTGTTTAAAATGTTACAATAAAATACCTCCCCACATACTCCAACTAAATGAAACGAAATTTAAATCTTGTATAAAACGCACACTATGCTGCCAAGCATATTATAAGTTGGGGGATTACATCGCTGACAAAAATGCTTGGCTCAACGCTGGTCCAGCTCCACAAGGGCGCATAAACTAGTTAATTAGCATTCGAAAATATTGTTGGAGCTGCTGAAGATTGGAAAAACTATCTTTGCATTGTATAAATTCAATCTGTTAATATTGTATAATTGCAAAGCACATGTGTGAGCACTGTGACCACATACCTTCTATAAAGCTACCATTTACTGGGTACGTCTTTCATTGACTTGAATGTGCCCTGGCTGCTGAGAGTATGTCATGCTTACTAAAATGTCTCGCTGGTGGTGGCGTGTGTGTTGGATCGTTAAGTTCCCTTCAAAATGGTTGAGCTAAATGGTGCTGATCCATGCGTGATGTTCGTGAACGGGCGCCGTCAGTAGGGACTGGTCATCTCTTAGCTGCCACGGCTTATTTTAATTTTTTGAATTGTTATTTTTTATACGGACGCTTTTAACGTGCACGTCTTTCTACATTGTTCTCACATGTATAATTTGAACATGAATGATGTAACAAATATTTTGTAACATATATTTTTGATTTAAAAGAGTGTCCGTGGAGTTTCTTGCCCGTTCTTCTCCATAGGAACCTACTACGCTTTGGAATGGGCAACTAGCTTCATCTTTCTGACTGACCGACCCCTTGACAATTCAAAATGCCTGTAATTGGTTTATTTGAAATAAATGCTTTGAGTTTGAGTTTGAGTTTGAGTTTGTAGGGGACGATCTCCTTCAGACATGGAATATAAACAGAATAACTGATTCTTGATGAAAATGAAATGCGTTTATAGTTGAAAACATTTAATTTTGATTATTTTAAAGGGCACAACGTGCGCCATCACTCTGACCAATTTTCTAAGGGACCGGATATCGGAAGTCACAAATAATGTTGCCAGTTTATGAAACTAGAGATGTCGATTATTAGCTATGGTTACAAAATTAAAACTAAGTATAAAACTATGAAATGAGTATATGTTCATATGGAATTGAACAGACTTATCTACTATCAAGCTGCCGAAGTAACAGCAGTTTTCATGAAGCGTGAAACCTCATTTCTCCTCTTCATTATCATTGTCCCCATTTGATCTTGATCCCAATTCATTTGTGATCGAACATGTCTTCTTTTTTCATACTTTTCTATTAGCCGTCATCTCAGTGACTGCTTCCTGCATAGAAATGTAAATAATAACCTTGTATAATCTTTGCAAAGTCCCTACTGTAAGACAGGCATTTTTGTTAAGCACATTATTACGTAAGCATACTGATATTGACTATGACCCTAATCTCAATACTCTGAAACGTAGAGTAAACAGAATATGTCAGACAAAGAGTGTTAAACTGGTAATTGCGAGAAGACACTATAACTTTTTGAGTCCAGTTATCTATAACAAAATAAATGATAAATTAAATATCTATCCGCTCTCGTTACGGGAGTGTAAACTAAAACTTGAAAAATGGCTCCAAAAACTGACTTATGAGGAAACAGAGTGCCTCATACAAACTTAAATTACACTAATATCTCTTCTTCTTCTCATTCACTCTCACACACACACACACACACACACACACACACACACACACTCACACACACACACACACACACACATTCATATTATTAATAAATGTCTAGTTCTAGTTTTATTACCATTACTAAATGTCTATGTCTAGTTTCTACCAAAAAGTATGACTTTTGTGATAATGGAACTCAGTTTGCTTTCGCTCCTGGGGTGGGCGCTAATAACTGCGACACAGTTATTAAACTAACGCAGTATTAACGTACACAAGACTTGTAATATGTTATTGTTCCAATAAAATATTTGTATTGTATTGTATTATATACTTTTTCCTGTAAAAAGGAGCAGGAAAAAGTAAGATACGTTGAGAAGTGTAGGATTTTCTCTGGGTTTTATCCAAGGCCAAAGATCCTTTTACAACGATTACAGATAGGTAGGTATACTTAGGCAACTAATGCAATAAAAGCAATCATACGATTTAACTAAAGTGACTTAAGTCATCTTGCACTTTATTTTGCATTAAAATATATTATGTATTATGTATATGACTTTATCTGTCTTACTAAATTGTCGTACTTATATATTTACATTGTAAATTAGAACGCGGCTCTATTTCTTCCTGGGGAAAAATTCATTATGATCATTTCCTACAATCTACTTCATATTAATAATTAACACTTTCACATTTTAATAACAAAGTGTTTTTTTTGTAAATATTTGAAAATGCACGCACTCTCACATATCTTCGGCTTCAGCAGGGTTTCAGCATAGGGTCGAGGAAAGTCAATGTTGTTTATGTCAATGTTATTTATGCGAAGATTTCCCAAACTATTGTCTGTTTGTTTGTTTGAGGGGTATATACTAGTTGATCGAATCTGATTTTAGGCAGAAGCCAAAATTCCTTAAGAATAACAAATAAGATAACGCAAAAAAAAAACTAACAAAAATTAAGATAGGTAATTATTATTCGGTTCATTATACCAGAATATTGAATGATCTACATTAAAAAGCCTAGTTATGGTGTTTTTTTCGTTTGTTTCAGGACCCCGGAAGGCCGTGGTTAAAGGCGTAGATGGCAGGTTCACGTCAGGCCAGCTGGTGGCCATAATGGGCCCCTCCGGCGCTGGCAAGAGCTCGCTACTCAACGCTTTATCTGGATATAGGTAAGTGTTATTGTTATCATGGAGGAAGATACTCACTTGAAAGGATCCTGTTACCTTACCTTTAGGAAATTGTGTTCCTAAAGAAGTGATATAAACCTTTAATTGAATTCGACTTTTTTAGCCGTCAGTCTATCCATCATAAAAAACTAAGTTGGAGTCTCATTTCTTACGAAATGTATCGGAATAGTACATTATGATACAAGTGTGCGGTGTTGGTCATTACACTCGAGATGGTATTATCCGCGCGAGCCGCAGGCGAGCGCAATAAGGTAGCCGAGAGTGTAATGATCAACGCACTCGCGTTTCATACGACGTTTTTCAACACACTTGCGAGGAAATAAACAGACTTGTTGTAAGAATTTATGCTACAATAACGTAATTGTATAAATGATACATTTAGATTTATAAAGTTCAACTGCCTTTTGTTCTCATGTACTGATTATCCGGAGCTTCTTTTAAAAACTTTTGAACATTGGTTGGTGTTACTATAGATTTCGTTTTAATAATAATTATATATCTTAGTCTATGAAAATACACATATTGTGATAATAATTAAAACCTGTGATTGCTCTAGGAGCTTCAAATTCAAATAATTTATTTTCTCTTCACATACAATGACATGATAAATTATTTAAAACAAGCTTAAAAACTACGTGACAAAGTTTGTGAGAGACTGGTGTCTGCACTAGGAACACCTGTATAGCAGATCGCCATGGTCTCACTACCCGGAATGTAAAAATAATTCGTTAAACACCTGCATGACGTGACATGCCTATCTGACCTCTACAACCCAGTTACTGGTCTATACGAGACGCTATGGCAAGTCTGGTCACACTGATTATTGGACTAACTTTCAAGTTAGCTATTAACATTTGTTTCTTACCCCAGGTCCGCAGGCGTAACAGGCGAACTTCTGGTAAATGGGCAACCAAGAGACGAGCAGCATTTCCAGAGGTCATCCTGCTACATAACCCAGGAGGACTTACTCCAGCCACTGCTGACTGTGCGCGAAGCTATGGACGTCGCGGCCAGGTTGAAGGCACCTAGAGGATCTAAGGCACCTTCAGAGGAGATCTTGCAAGAAATGGGGCTGTTGGAGCATCAGCACACGAGAACGGATATGTTATCGGGCGGGCAGAAAAAGAGGTTGGTTGAGTTTTTGATCTTCGTGACGTCACTGCTTTTTTGGCAATTGGATCGTCTTTTCTTAAGTCCATCTATCTAATGACTGATCAGCAAGTGTTGGACTGGAAGAGAAACGCTTTCTGTCTCCAAATGTTTCAATTGTTCCGATTTTGCTTATGAAAATTGATCAGATAGAACCGTGCAGCAACGGCAAAGTTGCGAAACTGTTGTCGGAAGGAAAATTTCCTAATTGTGGTGTAATTGAAACTTTCCCACGATTGTTTTACGGTAGGTAGACTCAGATCTGTAGGTACAAAACCATGACCAATACCTGGGTATTGTGCATTGTTAAACGTATGTGGACATGTGTTTTAAGTAAATGTGATGTCGTTTTGTATAGCTAGAAATATTTAAAAACTTTTTTTATTAAATTCATTTCAAAATCAATATTTGGAAAGTATTAAAAATCCACATACGGAACCTATACCTAAAAATACAAGGTTAGCTAACCTTGTATTTTTTGTTATATATTAGTTAATATTTTTCGTTCTAAACACTAATGCTTGGTGTCGTCTGTTTAAGTAAAAGTAATCTTCGTTAATATTATGAGTGAGGATTCAAAAACATGAAACGTATCTTTTAATGTTTTTTTTTTTTGTGAAAAATAAAATATTTGTACTTAGTTTTGATATACCTATGGATACTGAACAAGGCTTACTTTTAGATTATTTTAAATTCAAGGGTCACTGTCCGTCCGTGCCATCTATAAACCGTGTCCTAGGAAAAAAAGGTACCTATTCATATTCAAAATTCTTCGGTATTAATAGTTTTAACCAACAAATAAATACCTACTTCCTCAGTTTTCTGATTTTTATAATAAAATATGATTTGGCTGATAACGTAATCGTTAAGGCAAGTAGGTACAGACAATCAAAAGCCTTTTCTGCCTTTGGGATTCCTATAACAACAACAATTATTGCGGTAATTTGAAGTGGGTTTCCTCTTGAAGATTTTCTTATAGTTTCCTTTACCTAAGTAAGTGACGAATAGTAACGCAAACATTTAATATTTTATTCTTACAACCGACCGAGAATTGCACAAGCTTCGAGTGTTATAATAATACCACTAAAGCATCGTGCCCCGTAATTATAGATACATCGCATAGTAATATTTCAGACGTAGGTATATTCTATTATCCATCGATCTTTGAGGTTTCCTCACTAACTATGGGTTGCATTGCAGCAACCTTACAAACTAGTATTTCATCAATCAGCTATCTAATTGCGTAAAACGTTTTCGTAAACGATTCCGACTAATCTGTTTCATTTTGACAGTTCAACAACATTCATTGCGTTATTTACGTTGTGGAGCAGATATTTTTTTCGACCTTATGAAGCAAGGGATTTGCAATCTGTTTCAAACCGATCCAGATTGTGATAGATCGTGTATTACGCAATTAGGGTGCTGCGCATGTATCGTCTTCACATGATACTCCTTCCTGCAGGCCTTCTGCTTCTACAAGATTTCTCTAATTTAGTGCCCTCAATACTCGTATTTTCCTATGAACCATAGAATTCCATTAACATCTGCATTTAGCCGAAAGACGTTCATCACAAGTCATTTATGGCCGCCCCAACCATCGTCACATCGACCGGCTCTCTACTTCTAACATCCTGCAGATTTCCGCTAAAGAAAGTATTTAAACTCCTTAATCTGTTCCAGGTTATCAATAGCACTGGAGCTGGTGAACAATCCACCGATCTTTTTCCTGGACGAGCCCACAAGTGGACTAGACACAGTGACTACGACGGCGTGCGTCAGAGTGCTGAAGCAACTGGCGAGGCAAGGCAGGACCGTCGTGTGCACCATACACCAGCCTGCTGCTTCGTTGTTGGAGATGTTTGATCAGGTAAGAACAGTTGGACGCGTACCTTTCTTACTTAAGATCTTTTTCTCTCGTTTTAGGACGAGTTACACACACCGTGGTAAAAGTTGCCAGTCAGCAGATAGCGTTTTAGGGGTATGAGGAACAGGGTGTAAAGTTCACTCATACTCTATGGAAAAGGGAGGATCCTCCGATCAGACGGGTGTTGTGTCTGGCGGGCAATTGCCCAAGGATTAGTTAGTGTTGGATAGTCTTATATATGTTAATCGCTCGGTAAACTCTTATACCGCGATGTAGGATTTGTGACGTCAGGTCTTTGATGCGTAGTTCGTATGTGGCGATGTAGATGCCGCCACAGCGTGTGCCTGGGTGCGCTGAACGAACCTACCGTCACTTGTGAGCACTATGTAAATGAGAACAGTACTAAAAGCTAGTGTGAGCGGAATTAGGAGCTAGTGAAAACAGCTTTCTTCGATAGCTAGATAAAGACAAACCTGTCGTACCTACCTACATTGTAGGTAAAAACTGGTGGGCTGAAACTGGTTGGTACACGTTCTAAGGTCGGGCGTATCTACACTGTAGATAGGTCCTTCTGTAACTGGAAAAGTTGGAAGAAATTACGTTAGAATATTGTCACTTGTTTCAAGCTAGAAAATTATTGTGTTCGTGTTCTTGTTTATGTATTGTGTTGCTTTACTTGCGGTTTAACATCTGAAACTTTCTTTGTATCGTCACGAAAAAGGGGCCATTGACGGGGTCTTTTCACATTCGGTTTTCGGAACACTATGTTCGTTAAAGCTTGACGACTGAATATCATTAAATTATGTTTAAGTTAAGTAAATAACGTATTGGTGAACATTATTGAAGATACCGCGCAGCCAATTTGCATTGACTTACTGCTGCAGTTCGTTGCCCGTCTATACTTATTGATTTATTTACCTACAGGAATTGAAATCAGACTCGTAAACTGCCTGGTTTTTACATTCAGAAAAAGTCACCAGTTTTCCTGGTAACTGTGGTATCGTAAAACCCAACTGAAAGATTAGGTACCTTACCTGTTATGAAATTGAGCTGCAGTAACAATTTATCCTCTTTTGAGAAAACGACGACGATTGAAGAGAAAAAGCGCGTATTTTATATCCTTATGTAATCGGAATCGTTCTTCCCAGTTTAGCCGAAGAAGGACCTTTACAGTGGGACAACATAGGTCAACAAAAACAAAAAATGTTTATCTAAAAGATTTATAAGAAATGCAATAATTAATATCGTAACACCGAATATTTAGTTTTAGATGTAAAACACTATTTAGAAGCTTTCCAAATGCCTTTTTTACACCTTAAACGGTTACAATATCAAATTCAGTTTATTATTAATATTTTAGGTCACTAGTGCCAAATTAAACAAAACATGCGACGTTCCCAACATTTAGAATGAGCTCTCATAAGGTCATCCACCCTCAAGTTCAAATTTTCTTACGTTTTTTTCCATTTGCAGGTCAGTAGGAGCAGGTTGTATGTTTCAAAAATTTCCAACATTAGTTACATTTTACATCATTTTAGCTAGCATATATTTAAATAATTACTCCGATAGGCATTGAGCGTAGTAACGTGTTTATAATTATTTTTTTCAAATCCTTATGCAACTGATCAAGTTATTTAGATTTCAAAGAGGTATATGCTCTGAGTGTCTGACGGACAATAACCTGAAAATACCGGTTAATTAAAGGCTTCTAGTTCTAGAAGCATTAAATTTCCAATTAGCATTTTTTTTTTAATACCTACCACATTATATGCCTACTTGAGTAATTCTGATTATTTAAATTTTTTCTCAAAATTAAAATAGTTACGTACCTGCCTACTCAATTGGGCATTGAGGTAGGCATAATATGTGTGTTTATAAATTCGGCATTACCTACAATTAAAAAAAAACTAAACCGGTAAAGTTATTTATAGTTCTCGAAGAGCTTTTTGTTCTTACTGACGACAACCTGAAAAGACTAGCTAGGTCAGTTCTAGAAGCATTAAAAAACTGGAGGTAACCGGTTTACCTCCTTGTTTTTTAATAATGTCAAGAAACTATGGCTATGTTGATAGGCAGGCGGCACGTGCATAAGTACCTTCTCGTTTTGCTGGCCTCTTAATAAATAAAACTTTCTATAAAGTGTAATAATTTTAAAATTACGATTACTTACGCTGCTTTCATCCATTACCTAATGGATGAAATTAGAAGTAATCGTCGTTTTTTCGTTCCTAGGAAAAAATAAAATTGATTTTAGATGCTTCATTTGACATAGTGACATAGCAATGTAATCTATAGGTTGATACTCTGTTAATAATATTTTTTTTTTTTTTTTAGATTCGTTTTTTTAGGGTTCGGTCACCATAGTAGTTAGTGACTCTGGGTACATTGAATTGTTAATGCATAAAATTACTTAATTACCCGACTACGGCGAAGCAAAAAGGAGGGTTATGATTTTGACCGGTATGTATGTATGTATGTATGTATGTATGTATGTATGTATGTATGTATGTATGTTCATTTGTTCCCTCATAACTTCTAAACTACTCAACATAATTGAACAAATGGGGTATCGATGGAAGCGTCTCGGTCGTCCGATGGTTATAGGCTATGTGACGTCACATTAAATTGAATATGGCGCCCTCTAGAGGACAATAAGTCATGAACTAAAAAAAAAAGATTTTTTAATGGTGTCATGTTGGGTATCAAATGAAAGGGCTTAATGAGCACATTTCAAAAATATATATATTATAACCCCAAAATAATTTAAATAAAAATAAAAGTAATAAAAACTAAAACCCAACTACGGCAAAAGTCAACTAAAAAGGTATAAACAAGTCATCACAGACAGACTAATTAAAAATCCGGAGTCACACGTGTTAGGGGATAAGTCGGATAGATTACGTGTGACTCCGGATTTTTAATTAGTCTGTCTGTGATGACTTGTTTATACCTTTTTAGTTGACTTTTGCCGTAGTTGGGTTTTAGTTTTTATTACTTTTATTTTTATTTAAATTATGAAACTTGCAATATTAATTCATAGTTTCTGTACCTACTCAATAATTTCATTCGCGTTCAATTTTAATAAAGCCCCCAGTAGGTACACGTTGGGCGAGCCGTTGACCGAGCGGGCAAATACACGCAAAATGAGCAAATCAAACGGCAACTACACGCAAAAAGGCCCAGTATAAACTTGTACTGGGGGCTTTACGATTCCATTTTTTCAAGCTGGTCAGCTCATCAAGGTTTTACCATCGACGCGATGTGCGGTCGACTGTATCTACTTCATCTGGGTCATTGTCCTAATGGATGGTGCGTTGCGGTTGAGGATGTATTTTTTTAATCATCTTTATAAAAAAATAAATTAAGGGTTTTTCTAAAAAAGGAAGCGTTTATTATTGTTTTGTGGATCAAAAATAACTTAGAGGGACATAAGTAATTAAGCTAGGTACTTAAAGAGTCACTCATTACTTACCTATGTTCTGTTGGTTTTGGATAGGTACTTAATACATTATTTTGCAATATATTGAAGCAGTATAATAGAATTGAAAGAAGCGTTTTTTAATCTGGCAAAGTTTATGCCGCTTACCTATTCATAATTTCTCAGCCATTACAGAATCGTTTTGTAAAAACCTTGACACCTGTCCTGCTGTATGTCATGGCCGATTTACTCAGCCTTGGAAATTCGCATACCTGCCTAATTGACCTCATTTGCCTATTCGTTGTGAAAGAATTTCTGATTTTCGAATATTCTAGGGGGTTTTGATTTTGAGTAGATTTATCGATACAATACGGCCTTTGAATTTCCATGACACCTTTAAAAATTGCTCTAAAGCTAAGTTCAACGGTTTGAAGGTAAACCGAAGTTTAGACGGCTGACGTTAAATCGGATTTCATCATCTTGGACTCTAGGGTTGTGAAGATAAAGTTTATAAAAAAATGTGCTCACGGCGAATATCAGTAGGTACCTACAATTATTATATATACTATATAATTTTCGGATCACATGGTAGTTTCATACTAAATTTGTTTCTAGCCGTATCCCAACTTTTTACCGTAAAATATCGTACTGATCATTGCCATGTAAACGGGACCACTATCAGCAGAAAACGATAATTGAAAAGTCAAAAATATATTGGACTGACATAGGCTACCAAAAATTACTATTACTACTAAAAAAAATACTGTCAATCCTTTTGAAAGTCGTTTGTCACTTGTCTATGATCTCAGGCTTAAGGCCCTTTGTCCACGAAACGGTTTCTTTACGGTATATATAAACTGTGCCGCAGAAAAAACGTGTCTGTCTTCAAGCTTCCATAGTGATCCATACACGCTGACGACCGTGCCTCACATGGCTTATAATCGCGCCGTAGAAACAACATGTCTGTCAACAAGCATCCATAGTGATCCATACAACACTAACGACCGTGTCTACCTACACACGGCGAAAAAGTCGTAGTTTTTCACAGCAAGAAAAACGTGTGTGTAGAAGGGCCTTATATTATAGCCTGAGTGAGAAAATATTTAGATACTTACCTGAAAATATTTATGAATGCGAATGTTTGGTTTATTGAGGAAAATCAAAGCATATCATTATAAAAGTCTAATGTGTTATGTTACAAGAACATAACAATAACAATGTTATGTTTTATGTTATTGTAACACAATATGTTATTACCATATCATTAGTTAGAATTATTATTAAAGTTATTAACTCGTCCACACCTTTAATCGTGACTTATTGCGATATTTCTATTTGTAGTTAACATTATTTTATTGTTACTAGGAATCATAGACAAAGGATAAATGTTATAGATAAGTATTATTGGTAATTGTGAGCCTAGGATATCTCTAAGGACACTATAAAGTTCTGCATACTTATGTTAAGAATGGCTTTAAAAAAGAAATCTTATTATAACATCATCTAGAAAAATACTTATTATAGAAGCTAACTCAAAAACTACCCAAGCAAAGTAAATAAAATGTCTATGGGTCCACTGCGCAATCTTCCAAACCCAAACAAAAAATGAATTTTCCTAATCGGTCCAGCCGTCTTCGAGTAATCAGCCAAAAACTAAAAAAAAAAATAGAAGATTCCGATGAACTGAGAACCACCTCCTTTTATTGAGGTCGGCTAAAAAGAAAAAGGAACAAAAAAGTTACAAACATTTTAACATTATAAAATAACTAATGCGTTTTTATTACAAACCTTAGCTGTTTTATCAAAACAAAAATTAAATAAGTACTTCAGTACTTACCTATGTCAACACGGTGTAAAAAATAAAAGTAATACAAACTAAAACCCAATTCTACGACAAAAAAGTCATATAAACAGGTATAAACAAGACATAACAGACAGAAAAATAAAAAATCCGGAGTCACACGAGTTAGGGCGTTTGTGCACTACTCGGAATTTTACCTTCCGGATGTAAAATCTCATACCTATATTTCCGGATCACGTGATATTTACTTGAAAATCGGACTGCCGGACCGTAAAATTCCTCGTAGTGCACAAACGCCCTTAGGGGTACATATAAATCGAACAGCTTCATTCGGGCCTATAACCAGCGAACGACCAAGACGCTTCCAACGATACCCCATTAGACAAATTATGATGAATAGAAACATAAAACTTCCTTCGGTCCGATTGAAATCTAAGTAGGTGCTAGCACCTGGCCCTGCTGGTGTTGATCAAATCAATGCAATCTGTGAAAGGAGACAGTAGCGGAGTTTTATTTTTTCTTGTTTGAAAGATATTTCACACAGCATTGATATACTTACAGCATTGTTGTGTTTCGGCAGTTCCTCTGTGGTTGAGGATTTTCGGTGAAGCTCGCTTCCACCTTCGGCCTGATCATCTCTTACCATCAGGTGAGATGAAAGCCAAAAGCTTCTCCGAAGTGGTAAAAAAAAATGTATTTAAAAAAATCTTTTATTTTGTTGGCTGTGATTTTGACTCAAACTAAAGGTTATTATAAAATAAGTTCGTGACGATCGTGACTGACTGCGTGCGATTGCCATTGTTCCATTAACATCGCTATTATTTACATAATGAATGTAATTAGCGTTATTATACAATGCCCTGTGATTTACTCTGACATTTTCCTTTTTGTAAATCTAACAAGTATTGATTTATATTGAAAAATACAGAAGGCTTTGAAAATCTATAAAGTCGAGATAAAGCAATAAAGCATTATTTTGTGTATTTACTTAACATGATTTTTGACATCCTATGAATTAGCTGAAAATAGCGGTTGTGAATTACTAATGAAATTACGATTCTGAATCAAGCAAATGTACTTAGATTTGCCTAGCCGGGGTTCCGGTTCAGCGAAGAAAATATGTATTGTGCACAGTCACTAGGTAGGTATCAAGTCAAAGTCAAATAATTGAATAGGCACATTAAAAGGGACTTTTGAACGTCAAAATTATAAGAGGATTCATTCACCAAATATGATGTCATTAGCAGCATTACTTCATCACGCGACATGCCAAAAAGATTGACGTCAATAATTTCTGGTGAAAGAAAAACAAATGAATACAATGTTGCATTCTATTATCGGAGATAGCACGTGCAGCTATTAGCTGTGCAAACTATGACCTAGTTTGCACGGGTTTGGTGCTTGATTTCGAATGTCATATGCCCGATGGCTGATTCCATGAAGTCATCAGATCGAACGTCCGAATTTCCGAAATTCCATTGCATCGATGTACCACAATTTCGCCGTCCGTTTCGCCGAAATGCCATTGCAAGGATAGTCCTTTCCATTTAATGTCTATTGGCTCGACGTGCCAGTAAGTCGAAAGCCATTCTACATAAAACATTCAAGAAGAGTAAAAGAAGGAATGTAAAATGGGATAAAAACTAACCAGCAGGGTTTAATCAACTTAAACAGGATGAATTTTTGAGATGGGACCGTTGTCGCTACAAGAAAACGGTCTTGGAAGACTGTCTTTAACTCAAACATTTTGATCTGCATTCACAGATTTTGAAATACTGATTACAGATTACAGACTAGGTGATTTGGTGATCATGCTTACTCTATCTACATGATAAAAAAAAAAAGTTTAATATGGTAAAATTCGCCGGAGAACGATAGATTAGATCGGTATATTGGTATATCCGAGAGTATCTTCTCTGCTGCTGTTTATACGGTCTGATATAATCAAGATGTATTTTTCATTTTTTAGGTGTACGTGCTTGCAGATGGACTGTGCATATACCAGGGCGACACAACTGCCATGGTTCCCTTCCTACAGACCGTCGGACTGCCCTGCCCTAGGCATCACAACCCAGCTGATTTTAGTAAGTATCCTCTTTACTAAATCCAACCCTACCTACAGTTGTATCTGTTATTATGTCGCGGAAAGTCATTTGGAGATTAGTTCATCTCCAAATAACTTACTACTACTACGTACTACTAACATACTTATTACATAATATAACATCACGCCTGTAATCCCCGAAGGGTTAAGCAGAGGTGTACCTCTAGTACCTACACCCACATTTCGCCAGTAAAGCCTCGTGCAAACAGCCGCGACGCGACTCTAACAATACAATTTCTAAGAAAAGTTCACGGTACAACATAACCGGTGTTCCGTCGCGCCAGTTTGCACGAGGCTTTATGTCTAATTCCCATGTAATAGAGGGCGAGCCAATTTCCATCAACCGGGCACAAATCCAGACTCCAGACTGCTATTGAGAAAATCCTTATGGAAAAACCCAGTATAAGTAACACTGCTGACCTGTAATAGAACCCAGGACCTCATGCTCAGCCTTAGCGATTGTGACCTCTAGACCAATGATGCAGTCCGATGTGACCTAGTATTGTTTTCTAATAATAACATGTAGGTACCTATTTGCATACCTACCTATTCAAATATATAAGGCCAAAGTGGAAACGGAAGGGTAAAAATATTCAACGATTTAAGGCTCGTTCACACCGGCGCGACTTGTCGCGCGACGCGACACCGGCAATTGTTCAATCGTGAAGTTTTATTAGAAATTGTATTGTTAAAGTCGCGTCGCGCGACAAGTCGCGCCGGTGTGAACGAGCCTTTAAAATAAAACTACACGTACCTAGCATGCAGTCCGCACTAATTATTTCAACTGTATCCTGTAGGTAACTAATTATTTAAAGTGTCGTACACTAATTATATACCTCTGCACGCTTAGCATGACCCCAATAATAACGGGTTTTGTCGACGGAAGAATAGACAAAATGACAGAAAAACAATCACAATCTGTTATTTTAGCTATTCTTCCGTCGACAAAACCTATTTCTATGGTTGTCATGAATTCATGATACGCGTGCTGCTTCAAACAACTAAGTACAAAAGTTGATTACAAAATTGTAGCCATTACCTACTTCAATTTAATTCCAGCATAGGTAATTAGCGGAAGATTGTGCTCAGTGAGGAACTCTAATCTTACCCCTAACATTGTAGAAACTAAATCTGAAATACACGCGCAGCAGTTCTGATAATTATTATTAAAGACACGTGTATTTCTGACTCACATTTAGTTGCCACGTCAATCAGAACACACATGTAGGAAATATGTAGAATCGAGACAAACGTTGGCTCCATTTGTTCGAATAATCGTTATGTGATAAATGAACATCGATTGTAGTGCTCTTGGCTTGTAAGCAAATAATACTTTGAGAATATAATGCGCTCTACTAATTTATAAACGTTACAATGGTCTCTCAATGGTGAGTTTTTGACAGTTTTTGTATGGCAAATCTGTCAAAAACTCACCATTGAGAGACCATTGTAACGTTTATAAATTAGTAGACTTACGCCCAGACCCAGACCCAGCCTAGGTCGGGCAAAGTCTCAACAACTTTGCCGTATCTTTTGGGGAATACATTTACAAACTATGATTTGTTATCAAAATATGAAATTGTTTGTTCTGTTAATAGGATATCGGAATCACTTTTAAACGTCATACGAAAAATAAGCTAGATGGAGTCGACATTACAATTTCATACCTGGCTACCCCTGATTATTATAGTATTTATAAGATAAGAACTTGTTCGCTAAAGATGCTCTTGCAATAAAAAAGGTGTAGGAACCTCGGTACTTACATGAGTTGGTACATAAAAGGCTAACTCATAATCAATGATGATGCTATTAAGGCTCCCGCAGGCAGTAACAGGACGAAAACTTCACGCTTCGTGCCTGTCTGCCGGAACCTTTAAGTTCCGTTTATCAAGCATACTGCCAATTCTAGGTTCTAATTAGTAATACAATACCGAGGACAATACCTACGATTGATTCATAGGACTATGTCATTGTTTTCTCAGATATAACTCTATTATATCAATAGGAATGGTTTTTACAGGGTCGTATCAAATTAGCTCGCGAAACTGCCGACTGTGATGTGTTTAACTAAACACGACCTTTATTATTTTCGACTAATAAAACTAGGAATAAGGTTTAATCTCTAAGTTCTGAATGGGACATTCAACTTGAACTGAATTTTAATATGCTTTAAATATTGTCACAACTTCGACCAGTCGAATTCTCTGGTTAAGCCTAATCTTGAAAGTACCAATATCTACTGGCCTTATGACTCAAAATAGGTAGGTAGGTACTTTCAGCGTCTATATAGCACAGTTCAATAGTCTACCTAGCTATCAGCTAATCTGCAATGGTAAAAGCAAAACAAAGCTCAAGACATTTGTAATTCAAATAGCTATTTAATTACGCAAAGTATTACAGGAATTTTAAACAATCCATTGTGCTATTGTCTCTCTTAACTTAGGTACTATCGCGGACAAACATATCTGAACACCGTAAGTACTATTCCTGCTTGCAGTGCCCGGCCGCTATAACAATGCTTACAAAAAAAAAATAGGGGTAGTAAACAGATGTGGTCATCATGTGCACGGGATTTTGTTTTCAAATTGTTTAGATATGCGGGACCGCGATAGTACATAAACTTTGCTGTCGAAATGCAGACTTGTAACGTACGAAGAGTGCGCGCAAGATAAGTCTGCGCGCGACCGGTGCTTAATTGTATACTTACTGATTTAAAATATTAAATCGATATTAATTCCAATTACACCCGCGCGCAGACTTATCTTGCAATTAAGTAGTAGGTTTCTAAGTTTCTATTTTGTTTTTGTTACTGTTATTTACTAAGTACAAAGGTACAAAGGTCTAGGTAATTTGGGATAACACTTACATACCGTCCTTTAATCACCTTGAATGTTTTTAAGACCTTTGATCATTTTCTACTATATGTAGATAATAAGGTAGGTAGGTATTCTCTGGTTACTATTAGCACAATCAGAGGTAGAGTGATATTGAAGACTTTGTGGAAGATTTCGTCAAAGGGGATCGATCTTTAAAAAAATCAAATTCCGATGGGACCTACCTGCACCAATTCTAACAATGCAATTTCTCTTTCCAGTTATAGAACTAACAGAAACCCCAGAAATCGTAACTATGCTATCTAAAGAAATGATGAACGGCAAACTTTTTAAATCAGCGAAATTGGACCAACCACCGAGCGAGCCTAATACGAACCAGATGCAGCTTAAGATCAGCTATCAGACGGACGATGCAAACGAAACAGAGATAATACTGTCAAATGAAGCTTGCACTTACAAAGTACAAAAGTTCGAAGGATCAAGTGCCTCCGTAAGTTCGTTGTCCAGTCAGCTGTCTAATGGAAACTCTTCGATGGCTTGGATGAAGATGCAAAAGTCGGATTCATCGGAATACTCCGCGACGTATTGTGAACAGTTTTCAATTTTGTTGGCGAGGATGATGAAACAAATACTCAGGAATAAAATAGGTATGGACCAAATAATACTTACAATATTGTTTTCATTTTCGACCTAGGCTAATACTTACCTAGGATGAGAACAAAAAACAAGAAAACATCTGAACGAAGGAACATGTGCAAAACTGATAGGAACTAATAGGGAGTACCTGGACCAAGGACACAGAACCGTGCAGACGGGTAGAAAATAACGGACGCTTTGGCTTTGGTAATTCCATATAGTATTTACTTTCGAAACTATGTAGTCATAATAAAAGGAAGAACAAGCCTTAAATGTTGAACATTAGTTATGTTCCTACCTATATCGCTCGTTATAATATTTTCCATTCCCAACCTTCAGGTATCTTCATCCAGTTCATACACCACGTGATGTGCGGCCTGCTGATCGGTACGTGTTTCTTCAACATGGCTAACGACGGCACGCAGATGTTCAACCACCTCAAGCTCTGCGTTGGACTCGTCATATTCTTTGCGTATACGCAGATTATGGTTCCAGTGCTTGTTTGTAAGTATCTCTAGTATGATTTTGTATTTTTCAGCATCAGCTACTTATATAACTAATTTGACAATTTTTTTTATTGAAATGCTATTTATTCTGCTTCCATTTTGCCATTACATGTATTTTTTGTTTATTTTACTTTACCTAGTTAATTAACTCGCCAACTTTGTCAATAAATTTTCTATTCTTGGTCAATTTCCTCTCATATCTTATTCGAGTTTGGAGAGCTACATTTCAAGACTTATCCATACGAAATGTACCATATTTTTTTCAATGCAGATCCTCAAGAAGTAAAACTAATAAAGAAAGAGCACTTCAACTGCTGGTACAGCCTCACTCCGTACTACGCAGCCCTCACAGTATCCAAGCTGCCCGTCCAAGTGACGTTCAACATCATGTTCTCTACTATCGTGTACTGCATGGCCGGCATTCCGTTCTCTGTGATGCGGTTCGGGGCCTTCTGTCTCGTTGGCAACATCGTGTCTCTGGCTGCTGAGGGCATGGGACTGGCTATTGGATCGGTGTTCAATGTTACGGTGAGTCGGAAAATTGATTTTTTTGTCTGTATCTTTAAAGATTATTATCATTTTCGTACGACGGAAAATTGTCTTGGGTATCCTTTGCTTTGGCGAATGTTGCGGGTTAAATCGCGC
Organism: Eupsilia transversa; assembly: GCA_914767815.1. Classification (NCBI taxonomy): domain Eukaryota; kingdom Metazoa; phylum Arthropoda; class Insecta; order Lepidoptera; family Noctuidae; genus Eupsilia; species Eupsilia transversa. Next base: position 5,805,050 of record OU611886.1, on the reverse strand, counting down.
AGGATCCAACTTAATACCGATGGTGGATCTACTTTCCACCTTATGCCCGAGTCCTCTTGCGTGATCGATCATCTATGTTTCGAGCAAAGACTCTTGGATCATTACCCATGTTATCCAGTATCTAATTGTAATAAAGTGGCAATTGAAAGACTATACGTATAGTATGTATCCATTTGCAACCAATTCACTGTCAGCAGTCTGCTGTGTTATGTCGTAGGTACCTATTGTAAATGCGAGCACGGTACTTAAAATGCCAAAAGGATAGCTAGTTGCATCGTCATTTTCCTTTATATTAATTAATGATATCTTCTGTTTTTCCAGAACGGCTGCGCCATTGGACCATCAGCGATAGCTCCATTCCTCGGCCTAGCTATCTACGGATTCGACTTCGCTCACGAGATCCCTCTGTTGATGAACATCCTCATGAAGACTTCCTTCATCAGGTGCGGTGTCGTCGCTATGGTCCTCACCATTTTCGGCTTCGACCGGCAACCTTTACATTGTGATGACATGTACTGCCATTTTGCCAAACCGGAGGTCTTAATAAAATATTTGGATATAGAAAACAGTTCCGTTTGGTTAGAAATCGGTGCAATGGTTGCTATCATGCTTGTCTTCCGATCTATGTGTTACATCGGTCTGAGATGGCGATTCGCTACATAATCTTATAATTTAACACGCAAGAAATTTCCTTTTAGGATTTTTTAAATTAATTGTGATATTATAATCAATTGCATTACACATTTCTGTTAGTACAAAATTATGTTTGATTTCTTGTGATAATTTAAGATTAATTTATTAAGATGTATTTAAATCCCATTTTTTTTGTAGTTTAATGGTTAACACGAATTTATGTTGAGTAATTTTAATGCAGGAATATGTTAATAGGTCTTTGTCTCGAATTTGTTAATAATAAATGTTTATTTCTTTTATTCTTAACGACAAAAAATAACCGTAAAGGCGTTTTTTTCCGAGGCGGGGTCAAAATTACAATACATTGGAAATTAGTAATTCATTAGTTTTTGTTGGTCTGTTACTAGTTCATACCCTCAACCTTCTAGTGTGACTATATACCTAACATTAGGTAAATTCAGTGACCCAGATCTTTGTATCTATTATTTGCTAAAAAGAAAGAAAATATTGTTAAATGGGTTCTAGTAGTATTGAACCCACATTGCTAGTAGTCTTAAAAAATCCTGCAAAATAGAAAGAACAACAAAACTTCGGTTTCTGATCAATACGTGACACGTCGCATTTCTGAAAACTCAGGAAATACTTTGTTTAAATAGACAACTTTGACGAGTCAGTAGCTATTGCGTCTTCAACTCAGAAACCAGGAATTGATCAATCGATTAATTAAGGTCACAGAAATATATTATACATAAGCGTTATGTATCCAGCCAAAGATACTATGTACAGATACATTTATGACTGATTTTTCTACAAGTTCAAATTAAAATAACTAGCGAAACCCATCACGTTTGTGTAGTTTTACTAGGTAGTTTAATTTGACCTTATTTAGTTTTTAACTAGATGATAAAAGAGGCGGTGTACTCATTTCTCTTGCCCTTGATTTGTAATAGTTTGATAGGCATATTAACTTAATTTGTATTAGTATCTAAGTGTAATTTAAACCTGCTATACTATTTCCAACCATTTATTTAACTTTTGAAAAATACACGTTTTGAAGTTTCGTAATTATTACATTAAAAACCATAGTGAAAAAGTGTAATGCTTTATGGGCACTTCGTTTTTTTAGTGATAGTGACGTGACGTGATTATAACCGTAAAGTTAAATCGATTAAAAACTTCTTTGTAAATAAAATCGATTGTGTTTAGAAATCGAGTCAGAAATGCAATTTGGACATAAAACACTACTTTAGCTGTCAAATGGTTGGAAAGATTCTATGAGTCTTCACGTTTGACGTCATAAACATGTGTCTCGTTTACCGTCCGCGAACTGATTAAACATCCAAAGGTTGATGTCGATTCATAAGACCAGTAAAACAGTAGTTCTATAGTCGACCTCGTAATTTTACGACCACTTTCCACAACAAATAATTAAAAAGAAAGCGGTAAACATGCCGCAAAGAAAGATCAGAAAACAAAAAAGAACAAATCAATTCCCAGTTAATTGAAACTTTACTAAGGACAATTACTTGTCTTTTTATGACGTGAAATTATTCAAGGGAACTGAGAGTGCCCTAAAGCAATGACGAGGACGACTATACAATCTTTATTGGTCCTTATGAATCTAAGTAAAGCACCTATCAGTGATTTTACGTATTACCGTATTATGGCTCCTGCAGACATGTGCGAAGCAACTCTGGTTGAACAATTTCTAGAAATTGTGCTACCAACGTGGCGTCACTCCGTCACGTCGCGGCTGTCTGCCGGAGACTTTTACTATTTGGCTTCTTTTTCTTTTTGTTTCAACGATACATCTATGTTTCCTAGTAGGTAGCCACATTTATTGCGGCCACCAGTATCAGCTTTTTAGCTATGACTAAGTTACTATAAAATATAATATATAAGTAACTACAATGAAATTACCCTTTTGGAGAATAAATAATGATATTTTGTAAATATTAGAACAAGTTAATACTTATGTTATTATAATGGGACCATTATTATTTGTGATATTTATAAGCATGTACTTCAATAGAAATGTATTTTGTAAGATAATTTGGTGTTGGCATTTGAAAATGTAAATATTGATGATATTACAAGTTAACGTTCCGTTGGCACTTGCAAATAATGTCATATTTGTACAATTATCACCCCGCGTCCTATTTTATAAGCGATCGTCGCGCGAGTATACGATCGTTCGAACTTTTTGTTCGGTGAACCTGAACGCGTGTTCACGCCGACAGAGGGCGCCTCCTGGTTCTCCGATTTAAAAAAAAATTAATGCGATCGCGTTTAACGGTTCGTACACACTGGCGCGACAGGCAGTGCTACCCTTGTCGCGCCCGCGATATCACACCAGTGTGTATGAGCCTTATAAATGACGCGGCTCACGGTAGTGTATGAAAGCGAGCAAAATAGGGACAATATTCTAGAGGATATCTCTAAAATGTATTCCAATGTTTCGAATGTAAAATTCAGTCTAGTTTCTGTCGCCCATTCCTAATAAATTATAGCAAAAATATTGTGGTGGGGAAAGGTAATTTATATGTAATGGCTGTCACACAGCGTAAAATAAACGTGATATATGTAATTTAAGGGTTTTGCTTAACATTATTGTTTTAAACACAAAATGTAATGCTTCTATTGCAGCCAAATATGATTTGAAGTTAGCAGCGATTCTGAACGCTGTAAAATACAAAATTGCTTGAATCTACATCAGCGAGAATTTTGGGCAGAATCCAGCAAATGAGTTGCTTATTGAGAAAAGTCAGCGGCTGACTGCCCATAGTTATACGCATTATGGACTAGACATGCATGGTATATTAAGCAAATAAAAAGCTACAAGTTTTAAGTCATATTTGGTACTAGTAAGGCCCAGTGGTCACAAGCAATATGCATCTCAACGCGAAAGCGAAAATAAACCTTAGGGACACGACATAGAACTTTGATTCTATAGATTTCGACCGTCATAAGGTTTATTTTTACTTGGCATGTACATTTTTGACTCATCACAGTCATCACAAGTGATAAATGCAACCCAGCCCCTATAGCGGTATTAAAACAGTGATATTATTCAATTGAAGTGTAACCACTAACGGATTTCATTCGTCAAATGTGCGTAAAATGTCAAGATTTTTATACTTTTATATGAAACCGAAATAAAATATAAACTGACCAGTAAATAATAGTTTTATTTATCTCTTTAGGGCTGTAAAATTACACTGAAATCATAGGTGAGTATCAGAAACATAATAAGTGTGTTTTTGCACTTTACACTTAGCTAAGCGGAGGTGGCACACAATGCCCTATTCCGCAAGTATTGTAGAATTTATGTGAAATAAGAGGGGGGAACACGATACTGCGCTCGAAGACGCAAATTATAGACGTCGCACAAAAAGCAGCCAAGCTCAAATGGGACTGGGCCGGACATGTTTGCCGCATGTCGGAGGCATTGTGGGCTAAGACCACCACAACATGGGTTCCTGAAAATGTCCAACGACATCGCGGTAGACCCAGGCGTAGATGGCGGGACGAACTTGACGTGTATAGGAGGGATTGGTCCGTATTGGCTCTGGATCGAGTTGAGTGGAAAAAGGAAAGGGAGGCCTTTGCCCTGCAGTGGGACAATACAGGCTGATTATTATTATTAAGAGGGGGGAACGTAACCCTTCTTCAGACGTAGTCAGGTAACAAAAACGGCAGGAACCTGTGTTCCTTTATTGCATGTTTATAGCTTACTGGGAATGACGATTGCGGTTTTTATTGCTTATAATGAAAGGGGATACAACCAGTAAAAGAAAAATTGAACTATTTAAAACTTTAGCTGCTTGATATAAATATACGTATAAAGACTGAATTCGCACATATTGTACAAAACTTAAGTTTTGAGCACGTTCAAAATACGCGATAAGTATCTCTGTTGTAATATAAATCTGAAACTATCAAAATATATCTATCTCTTTCCTGCTCCCTTGTCGCGTCGCTTCTTAACGTGTTTCTTAGTTTTAGTTTTCCTTCTTTCGGCTTTCTCCTCTTTCACGGCTTTTTTTCTTAACTTTTTACTGTTGGGTGACTCATCTCTGGGCCTCGCGGTGTTTTTGAACTGCTTTGATGAATCCGCTGAAAGTAATAAATGGTGGATTTGAATAACAGTTTTAACAACATTTATTATGTTTCTAATTACCAAAACGACTGTCAAAGCTCCGCATAAGACAGCCGGGACTAATGGCTTGACGTTCTTTCCGAGTCACCGAGGGTACTTGACTACTTGATGTGTAATAGATGGTCACCAATCCGCGGACCGACCTCGGCAAGCGTAGCTTAACCTTCGATTGACCCGTGCGGCTGTTTATATTTTGCCGATACCTAAGCAATAGTTGCTAATCTAGTAAAATAGCTTACCATCATCACCATCTTCTGTCCCTTCTGAGTCGCTATCAGAGCCACTAGCAGAGATATCATCTTCTTGCAGTATTGCAGGCTTATCAGCTGCAGTCAGGTCCTCGTTGAAACCAGCTATCTTCTTGTACGCTAAGTCTTCCGTATCACCCTTCTTGGCTTTTGTGATGTCTCTCTCATAGTTTATCACCTGGAATGCCATGATAATAAAATAAAGTACAGTTTTTTAAATAAAGACTGCTAGAAAATGTAGGTGAGTCAATATAGAATATAGAACTTTACCCAAATTGCTTAAGTGTGGCAATAGCGGTTATTGCCACACTTAAGCAATTTGGGTAAAGTATTAATGACTGAGAATGAATCTTACCTCAGTAAGTCTCTTTGGAATGTAGATATTCTTGAAAGCTTCCTCTTCTACTTGCTCCTGAGCTGTCATATCCTCAAAGTTCCTAGAAGCCGTCTTATCAGACAGCTTCTCAAGACATTCTTCTAAATTATTCTCATTTATGGTAGAATCAGTTATAAAATCAAACAATTCCTTTACAGTTAATGTGGCTACTCCCTTTTTTCTGAAGAAGTCAGATATATTTGTGCAATCTTTACGTAAGAACTCAAAAGCATGTGGATGATCATGTTCCACGGACTGTGAAACATCTATGATCACTACATTGCCTTGGTGATATAAAAGGTTAAATTCCGATAAGTCAGCGTGCACTAATTTACATATGTTGAACATTTTCCACATCATCATGACAATATCTCTGTATATTGACCGAGCTGTTGACTGTGATATTTCAACGTCTTTGAGTTTTGGTGATGGCCAGCCATCTTCTCCCATGAAAGACATAACTAACACATGGCTTCGCAAAATTACTGGTTCCGGTACACTTAATTGGGCATTGTGCATACGCACAAGATTTCTCATCTCTTTTTCAGCCCATGTACGAACCATCTTACGTGGATTAGACTTGCAATAACCATTCCTGAATCTGTATTCTCCTGATACATATTTGTCTCTATCTTTGAAGACTAAAATAGAAGTTTTGAAGATTTTAACAGCATAGTCTTTCCCATCTTTTGAGGTTGCATGGTAAACATTAGCTTCTTTGCCTGTGGAGATGCAACCGTTAATTTCGTTGATGATGCCTCTGTTTAGAAGTTTGAATAAGATCATTTTTGTGCGGGGGTCCATGACCTGCTCAGCGGTAGCTCTGTCATGTTTGTCTTTGATTCTTATCCTGTCATTGTCATGTTTTCTATCGTTAATATCCATGAATTTCTCAGTTTTTCTCGACATTGGTTCATATTTGTCAACATTTATTTTGTGGACGTATTTCTTGAATAACTTTTCGCTTGGCTGGTAGGTGCTTACTTTGCTGGAAGGTGCTTGGGAGTTAACATTGGTTTTCTTCTTGTTCTGACCCGGGTCATCGGAGTCGTGAAAGTATTCGTCTGAATTGAAGTCCTCGTCATCTTCAGATTCACTGCTTAGAGTTTTTATTAGTGGAACATCTGAAAACTGTACAACATTTACATGTTAAAATGCGCCGGAGGGTCAGCTTAAGGGTCTTATTTCATAATAATAAAGGTATTGTAGTTGTTAGCATGTTGCACAATAAAATACAACGTGAGAAAGCGACTTACCCGAACCGTTTTCACCTTCACAGTTATATCTTCTTCGTAATCACTGAACTGGCCGTCCGCCATTTCGGTAAAGACACTTTATAGTTAAAGACAACTTTTATGTAAGTAAACAATGAATATATTAGAACTTTCTGCGATAGAAACAGTTAATTACACAATATTTTACAACCTCAACCCATGCGGGCCTGGGATTTTGTTGTTGTCATTTTGACAGTGACATGAGTGACATGCAGTCAGCAGTGACAGTTGACAACTGATGCGAGAATAAATTTAGGCTGCGTTCCGAGTTACAATTTAATGTAATCGATTTGAGCGTGCTAACACCCGTTCCGAATAAGCGTTAGCGCGATAACGCCGACCCATGATTGCCCGTGAAACGTCATTGATGACGTCATGACATGCGCCATCTTGCGATAATGCCGACCATGCCTTTTACTAATATCACCGTGATCTCTGTCAAAAATGACAGTTGACTGAACTGTCATTTTTGGCAGCGCTGTAGTTTTGAGTCGCATATATCTATAAACTAACGTGGCTTTTTCTAAATTGTGCTTCTGGCTACCGTCGCCACTTAACCAAAGAAGAAAAAGACATTTCTGATGTTTATACAAAGAATTTAAGTAATGTTATAAGTTTTGACGTTGAGCAAGCACTGTAGGAGCGTTCACGAGCGTTCCGAATTGATGACAGACCTCAGCTGTCATAATCGTAATATCTAAATCGGAACGCAAAATATTGATGTCAGCGCTGTGAGCGCTTATGGCCTAACTCGGAACGCGGCCTTACACTCTGTTCTACGTATGTACATACGTAGAACAGAGTGTAAGGCCGCGTTCCGAGTTAGGCCATAAGCGCTCTACCAGTCAAACCTGAGAGTCAAACGCCTTTTTGTATTTTTTTTTTTTTTTTTCAATGATTTTAAAATAACACTGAAGAAGTTATAGATAGATAGAATATTCCTCACCATAACACATTAAAAATACAACGGTTTAACAACGGTTTTTCATTTCTATTATTTCATAAAATCTGACATTTTATATCAGTCATAATAAATTATTGGTGAGTGATGTAATGTTATGACATTTTTTTATTATGTACTGTGAAATTGAATATTTGCAATTAATTTATTGATTGATTTATAACTGAAGGAATATTAGGACATTTTAAATAATTTAATGTATTCTGAAAATAAATATTTGCACACCACTAATGTAATGTAATGGTAGAATGTAAATGGGCCACATTTATAATAAGATTGTACTACTCTGTACACCTACATTTTGGCAAATAAAGTTTATTTATTTATTTATTTTTCTGGCCTGGCCAGAATCGGAACTCATAGTTTTTGATATCCTTAGTCCTATCTATTTTCGTTTACGTCCAGAGCTTCTCTGGCTATATTATAGGTAAATCAATTTGAACTCTGGTGAAGGATTTATATCGAATCTAGGTTTAGTATATAGGTCGGTACCTAAGGGCAGTGCCACACTGCAGGTGTCCTCTGTGCGTTGCGTTGGCGCTGCGTCGACTGAGCGGTGATGCTCCAGCTTTCTACATATATAAATCTGAACGAAACGCCACACGATGCGTTAAAATTACGGACGGCGACCCAACGCACAAGGATAGGATGGGAGACGAGGTGGGGAATAGAGCTGCGTTGAAACGACGTAACGGCAGCGCAGTATTTAGCATGTCGAAGGTCAATAGCTGCGTTGACGTAGCGCCGACACAGCGCTCGTGTGGCATTGTCTGCGTTGAAATCATTGCGTTGGGACGACGTAACGCACTGGCAACGCCCGTGTGTCATCGCCCTAAGAACCGTTGGTCTAAACCGTCTAAATACTTACGTTTCACCAAATTTTAACCTTCAAATGTCTTCATTAACTGTAAGATTTAACTACAACAGTCTGTTTTTATTTTTTATGTATCCTACGTACCTAGTTTACGTTTGCATAATCCTTAGGGGAATACAGGCGTAGGTATGTAGGTAGATAGGGGCGAGTTGATTGAGTAATGAGCCAATTCAATGTCAATTGGAAAAATTGCGACGTCGTGTTTTATAAATATTTTATCTACCCGATTAATTGACCAATCCCCTGTATTCATATTAACTACCGGGACTTTGTTGACCCTGTAATTGACTGTGTCGCATTTTAATTTTAAACGTATGCCTTTTGGTTTCGCTAAAGTCAACTGAACGAAAATTTCGTCAAAATAGGTATAATTGGCTTAGTTATTTCGTTAATAGAGTTTTAAGCTTCGAAGGGTGGGCCACTTTGAAAAGCCTGGCGGGCCGCAGTTTGGTAAGGCTGAGTTCGGCCCAGTACGTGGCCACGCCTATCGCGGCATCAGTGGCGTATTTAGGCCTTCAGAAGTGCAGAAATTTCCATAAAAATGATATATAACTAATCTCATTTTATATTCAGGGAATCAGGAAACAATGACTTGCGTATTGATTTCTATATAAAACGTAGATACCTTTGTCGTCATCTACTTAGATTTGGTGAATCACAGTAAATTGTTCCATATAACTGCATAAATAAGGGAACTTCCTGCACACAATCTGTCTCATAATATACCGTTTCCTCTTAAAGAAACGGTTAGTATGGGAAAACCACCGTTTTGTAGCTACTTAGAAAACGATATTGCATGGAATTGTTTTTTTAATGGATCGAATCGATGTTCAGATGTTTTTATGTCTGTAAGTAATAAAATACATAGGTATTATTATTAGGTCTAGGTTGAGAAGTATCGATAATACGATATAGTGTGTAAAACATGTTTATTGTTTTATTTATTTCCATCGTTTGTTCTTCTCTTAATCTTATTTGTATTAAAGTACCTTTTTATATACCATTGTTCGTCTTGTCTACATACTCAACCTAGTTTTTAGGTTGTTACCTATCATACTTACCAGTAATATTAGTTGTCCACTAAAAATTCTAGCTAATTCTATCCGGTGAACCCGGGGCAGTCCCGCTACCATCTGTCTGACAGGCTATTAAAGTTCGTACCGAAATGGCAGATGACAAGAAGTTGTCCACTCTAATGCTGATTAAGGACCTCTTCACCGTCCACTTTTTGTTAATCAGTCCAGTTTCCTAACAACTAACACCCTCATTGCGTAATACACACAATTACAATCTGGATAATTTTGAAGGATAGGTACCTATTGCTAATCCATTACATAATATGTTCAAAAAATGTATCTGCTCAACAACGTAAACAACGCAATGAATGTTGTTGAACTGTCAAAATGAAAGCCATTGCTACTGTAAGTATGTTACGCATTTACCACACAGGATTTTTTACCTCTTCATTAACTATTATCAAGCCCAATCAGCTCATCAGTTGTGACGTAGATAATATACCACATTTACCGCAAATCCAATTTTCGTATTTTAGGATTTACCCCAGCTTCTTTCCTTCTGAGTCAGTACCTAACCATCTTAATGGTCAGGACCAGTCAGTGCTCCGACTCACTCCACAATCCTAGTCACTTGTCTTTACCTTAATATCATAGAAAAACCTAATTCGCAAGACCCGACATTCTGTCAAGGTTTTGCTCTGAAATCAAGGTGTACCTTGGAGTTAATATCACAAACTGTAACTAAGACAAATTGTCTTACAAACGTAGACTTGAGACCGACTTTGGCCGATTCCTATAATTTACGGACCGTTATTGGTTACATTTAAGACTCTTGTAACTTTACCAATAAAGAAGCAAAGACCTCATAGCTTTGCATACTAGACCCTCCCATCATATGGGAGTAGCTGTCACAGGTAAAATTAACTTACGAATCAATTTAGATGCCAAGATAGGCAATAAAAAAAGTTACCATTGGTAAGTTAAACGATTCGTTTTTGGTTTAAAGGAACCGAGCATTAGACAGCTTGGCTCCATAATACGACGTACATAGTTATATGAGTAAGATAGGTAGATAGCATTAGAATAAGTCAAGTAGTCCTAAGAATGTTGTCTAGATGGTTTTGCCTTTTGAGTATTTCCTCGTGCATGGGTTCATTTGTTTATAGTTTTTTATTTGCTTTTATATCAACTGGTTTTGTGCAAAAATGGCGAAAAACTAGCATATATAATGTACTGGGTTAAAAAAAGAAAATGAGACTAAATATGAAAAAAAGCTTGTACATAGTGATGCATCAATAGTGCATTACAGTCACAGTCATAATGACAGTCGAATTAGGTAGGGCTTGATGCTACTTATGCCAATAGGCTAATCGGAGAGACTAGACAACATTGAATAAAAATACACACAAAGACTGTAAAAATAGCACAAGCACTTGATTGCAAGCATTTTACGCTTCAGATGACACGAAATCCTGACCAAACATTACCATCATTATCTGAAACCAAAACAATAGAAAAATTATAACTTATACACTTTTTATTGCAATTTGTTCGCAGTTGATTAACCATGTAATAAAGGTCGATGTCGACCTCCATATTACTAATTAGCGTAGTAATACAAAAAGTAACTGTCAAGGCAAATAATAAAAGGAAATGTAAAAATTAAGGAATCGTATTTGTTCAAAAACTCGTTGTTGTATTTATATGGTCTAATGTATCTTTCGCTTCCTAAGGAACTTATTGAAGTAGGTTAAAGTACGATAACACGTGTACTTGATGTTGATTGTTAATTGAATATAGGGTTCGTAAATCTTTACGTCTTTTTCATGCTATTTAGACAGCATCTAAACGAGAGTGCATCAGTGGTTGGATTCAAATTATCGTGACCGTTCTGTCACGAGTTTAAGTACTAAAAAGAAGATGAACTACACTTTAGATTACATCTCTTTTTATCGTTGAAAATGTATTTAGGAAAGCTTAAAGAGCCATGTGTAAGGTCATACTTACAGTCATCATCGATGATGCATCTCAAGTAATATAATTGTCTCCAAATTGCAGTGCGGTCTACCTTAGTCCATAGCATCAACCACCATCTTGTATGATGTCGGCAGCTACAATGGAAGACTAGGAACACTACTCTAAATGATGAATGACAAGCAGGTCATATTTTGATAACTTATGATATCTGAAGAATCTGAACTTCGATGAAATTGTCCTAACTAACTCATTTGGTCACACAAGGATCCTATCCCTTTTCTACGCTCGGAGAGTGACAGTAATTATTCAATAAAAACTGTAATAAATTGCAGTAATGCATATTAATTAGATCGTAATTTGATCAGTAATTGATTATATTTAATTTACGGTCTACCGTTCACTTTAACCGTTGGATAAAGATATATTATTTTTAGCGGTACTGATAGCCTTGAAGTCTGGAGTATTAGTTGAGCAAATAACCTTTTTTCAGGTTAGGTCCATGCATTGCTCCGAATATCTAAGTGAAAATAAAGCATGAGGTCGGCAATGCATCGGGTGTTGTCAAGAAGCATTGTGGGTCTACCGTTAATAAATTCTACAAATTCATCTACAAGCTTCTAGGATACATTATATCATACTATTCATAGTATGATGTAATTGGTACACCGATTCGTGTAGTTTAATTAGCAGCTTAACACAATAGAAGAAAGCATTGTATGAGGAAGCACGTGCTTGAAGTAACGTGAGATAAGCAGCTAATTTCGAAAATAATTGACCACAGTGATTGAATTCGTTTAAGTGTTACATTCTACTAGAGAATATAAGCGTGCAGTTGATAATGCTTCTGCTTCATAAAAGTCATTAATTACCCACGAGTATACAGCTCATGTCATTTTTGCAGTAACAAAATTAATGAGAGAAATTTTGGGAAAGACTTCCTCTTAAAATTTCACATAAACTGGCAATTGATTCAAATGAATCAGTTGTGACGCTTTGATAAAGTTTGTGACTCGGCAAATAACACATTTGTTTATATTTTACTGGAGTAACCTTACGAAGTGAATTGACGTCGCTCAGTAGTATTTAAGAAGGCAACGCAATGATTGACGAGTCAAACCTTCGGTTCATAGGCACGCGGCCGGCCGCAGCCGCCATTCACAATATAGTGCACATTTGAAAACTTCATTTTCTTTGAATAAAACTTACGTGTTGAGTGAAAGAAGATAAAGGGAAAATGCCTGCTGATTCAGATCTTATTGTACCTGATGGGGAGGATCGAGGTGTGGACAGGGATAACTACAAGTCACTTGCAGACAGATCCAAGCATGAAGATTTCATCAGGCGAGCAGTGGACCTGTTGGTTGAACGAGTGGTCTTTGGAAGAGCTTCCAGGACATCGAAGGTTGTGGAGTGGGCTTGTCCTGAGGATATCAAGAAAGCGATAGATTTGAAGCCGAGGGAATCGCCAGTATCTCACGATGAGCTCCTGGCACTTATGGCTGATGTGAGTTTTGAATATGTTTTGCTCTTTTCGTAGTTAAATTTTTTGGAAACCTGATGAGGAAAATATTTTTAAACTTTATAATTGGTTTTTATACTCTTTTTGACTGGGATAAGTAGTCTTATTTATTTCAATTGTATAAGTATATTTATATTACAAAACTATATAAATTCTGTTGTAGTCGTAATTAGTGTTTAACTTTAACAGGTAACGATAGAGCGGTTATTTATAACCAACTTCTTTTTTTTCAGGTTGCTCGCTACTCTGTTAACACAGGACATCCATACTTCGTCAACCAATTGTTTTCTTCAGTCGATCCTTACGGTTTGGTTGGTCAATGGCTGACTGATGCTTTGAACCCAAGCGTTTATACCTTTGAAGTGGCTCCAGTGTTCACTCTGATGGAAGAAGAGGTTCTTCGTGAAATGCGGGCTATCGTCGGGTGGCCAGAGGGTGAAGGCGATGGCATATTCTGTCCTGGGGGTTCTATGTCTAATGGTTATGCTATCAGTTGTGCTCGGCACTACTACTATCCTGAAATTAAGGTGAGTTGTTTTTTTATTTAAATAAATAGTTGTTTTAATCTTTTTAAGATATGTTTCGTGTAATGTAGGGATAGATAAGGATAAACGAAGAAAACAGGCATATTTTTACGATTTGGGAAAAATCTTGAAATAGACAGGTATCAAGCCTTAAAAAGTCATTTAAATTGAAACTGCGTATAAACATTTGCCAATATTAGAACAATTCGAGTATCCTAAATGAAAATGTCAATGAACTGCAAAACATTAGCCTTTAGCACGACCTTATAACTTTTATTCATTAAATTAAACCAATCTACTTCGTTCACTGATTCAATTCATATTTATTAACATCCAGTATTTAAAACAGGTTGTTAGACAAATTATGTTATCTCGTTTTGCACTCGTTCATTATAAAGATTGCCAGTTTTGCAGGAAGCATACCGTTCGGCTGTTACCTTAACCCCGATTCACCGATCATTACGATCGCGTGCCGTGGTTTGTGTAAACCTTGGTATTTTGTTTTATAAAAAAAAGGCAGTGCTTGTAATTTGGTCTATTCTTTGACTAGTTTTACGTTTGGGTGTACTGTGTAACCCTTTGGGGAATACAGATGTGATGTTATATGTTATGTTTAGTTTTACAGCACAATGGGAAATATAGTAGATGTAAAAGGAAAGGAAAGGAAATACAGGAGTAGTTCTAGGAGAGAGAAAGATTAGAGAGGGATAGCAAATTTTTGAGCATGTTAATTCAGTAGTCGTTGTGGTGAACTTTGGGGAGACCTCTAGCTATGTCTCAAGCAGTGGATGTCTTTCTCCTCGCCTTTCCATATTTATAACTAGAAAATTCTGAATAGCCAATCAGAAAAGCTTGTAAATAATTGAATTGTTATGTTCCCGATTTTACTGTCAATTGAGAGATCTGTCAATATACATTGATTATTAGGTCAAGAGATAGATTATAATTAAGCGTAATTTATCAATTATAATGTTCCCGAACAGAACCCCGCGATTCGCGAATTTTTGGCTAACTTTTTAATTAGTTGAGTTATTTAATTCATATTCTTTATGGCACCTCTTTAGGGTCATGAGCTATCCGAATATCAAAAAATATTTGTTCTAGGTCTTAAGCAAAAGGCGTGAAAATTGATTCGCTGTTACAATGTATAATAGCTATTTATATCTGTCATTTGATTTAGCAGATTTGCATTACTTCCTAGATCTATTATTAGACCAACATACAATGGAGGTTGTTAAATTAAACTTAATTAATTGATTAATAGCTAGCTTGATGGACATTTTATCGTATTGACAATTCGATCATACTCAGCTAGATGTGCGATGTGGATTCAAGGCGTATCTTATTGCATGCTAGTAATCTCGAAGATAAAATTGAAAGGAATGCTTACTGCAAACTACCAATCAGCACAATTAAGACTGTTTAACTGCCAAATATGTATTTGTAACTAATCCAAATGCAGACATTTTTTTACAATATTTCTGTTGATGCTAATCTTTATTATTAAATCACAAGGGCAATATATAACAAAGTTAATAAAATGTAATTACTTAACGATTGTTTTCAACAATGCATTTGAAAATAAAACGAGTAGGTAATAATAATTAAGTAAGTTTTTTATGTTAGAATTTTATAACAGTATGTAGGCATTGACCTTGACCTAAAATTAGAGACAGAAATAATATTTTTTAAGTCTAGTCTAGTCAAGATAGTCTTAATTTTTTTTTCGCTTCTTTCTGTCATTCTATGAGGTTGTTGGCTGCTTAACCGGTCCATCCTATTTATTTATTTTCCTAATTTTATTGTAGTTATTACTTATTGCTAACTTACTACCTATTACTAACTACTTATTACTAATTTTATTATTTTATTGTAGTTATAAAGCCTCCAGCCTAAAGCCTCGAGGGCATAAAACTTTTGCGACTACATGCTTTATCTTATAAAAATGCATGTTATTTTATTAATGAAAGTATAGCGTCATAACGATAACCTGCACGGAAACAAATTCTACAATGCATTATATATACTTCTACATGGCTACAAAGATAGAATGGTGGAACTAATCGATTATTTTTTCGTGACGTTGTTGAATACCTGGGTCAAAAAAATTCCATGATGATGAATGATTTCATAATAGGTAGAATGTTTAGTGATGAACATGAGCTGGTTACCTACACTTTATTCAAAATCGGAGCCAAGTGATTATATCCAAGAGGAAAGATTTATGTCCGGAGCTGGTCTCTCTTATGTTGGCTTGCTAAAGCCATCATATTCCATAAATCCGCGATCGAATTACAGCCGCGGTGGCCAATCTGAACGGATATAAGCCAAGTGCGCAATTAAATGAAATTAAATAAAAACTTTTTACAAAAAGACCCAACGGCTTCCAAAAAAAACACTACAAAGTGAAAAATAAATTTAATTTCGGAAGTCGGTGTCTGAAATGGTTTTTTGGATTATAGTGCTCGTGTGTGTGCACAACCACAGATGCACTCTCTGTTCGTCTACTAACATAGTCTGATGGGACGGCAATCCAACACGATGACAGATCAGCCGCAGGATCAAGGGTTTTTACATGCTATTGGAGGCACGGGGGTTTCACTCCACCAACCTCCAAACTCCGGGCTGCTACTGAGAAATTCCTAATGGAAAAACCCAATAACACTTTGCCCGTCCCGGGGATCGAACCCCACGCTCAGCAGTCGCGAGTCCGATGAGGAAGGCAAATTCCATAACGAAGGTGACGAAAATCCTGTTACTTTTAGTGACTCAGATATGATAAGGTCATAAACTTGCCAAAAATGACGGACAATATAATTGAAAATAGTCAATCTGTTACGTGACAACTTTGTCTGCAAATTTATTATTATAGAAATGTGCATAGGTCATAGTACAACCTTCATTTTCATTGACTGATTCGATAGTAGACTATCAAGTATTTCTATACCAAACTTATATTACTTAGTGCTGAATTAACCAAAGCCAATATAGGTATCTTTTATCCGTGGAATAAAATTGACGTCTGACAGTTTTTGTTATAGAAAATCTGTCAAATTAAATATTTATTGAATTAGACTTACGGTTCGTGCAGACCGGCGCGAAATCGCGGGCGAGACAGCCAACGCAACCCTTGTCGCGCCAGTGTGTACCAGCCTTTATACTAGGTATAAAAGTTTGGTCGAATACGCCTTTAATCTGATTAGATTAGATTGATTCTAGCAATCTTTAGTTATCTTTACTTTTTCTTCTTTTAGCTGTAAAGATTATTTAGACATGATCTTAGATTAGGATCAATCTAAGGGACTCTATTGAATTACAAAAAAAAACAAAAATTGTTTAGGTTTTAATGACTCAAGTGCTATCCAAGGAATACTCTAATTTCCCTGAAGTTCTGAACTTTATAATTAACATTGCCTACATTGTTTGTTAGAATAGAATTAGGTACCTACATCTATTCAAGTTTAGGGCCTTGTATTCGCGGAATTTGGTTGCAAAGGTCAAATTCCTTGGATTCCCAATTAATTGGTTAGTTAGTAGCTACGTTATTGGTTATGAATTATTTTTATATTAGGCTACTCCATTTGTCCGACGATATAGTACATTATTGTCGCGAGTTCGTTTGTTCCATTAAAACTGAAATAAATTAACTACTAACAAATTAGTAGGTAATTTATTTGGCCGCTAAACAGGACAGATATTATGGGTTTTCATAGTAACATTGTCGGCATAGGAGATACCTATGCCGACACTTTAAAGCCCATTGCAACGTGGTTAATGCGTGACAGTGAGTCCAACCAATATCATAGGTAAATGAAAAACACTTAGAAATGATATAGATATCTGTACTTACTTATCCGCCACACGTCATAAGCTACCTACAATTAAATAGTAGCACTAGTCCTTGCTTTTTTATTGTATTTAAATAAGTAATTTCCGCTTTGCTAATGCAAGTGTGTACGCATATTATACGTAAGAATTTTATAAAATTCTTCGCGAAGGGTATCCGCGTACTTTGAGGTCATAATATTATGCAAGTGTGTGCAATTACGATCAGGCAAAAGTAATTGTAAGTTTTGTAAACATTTTGCAGTGCTGATTTTGTTAATAGATAAATTATTTAGTTATGGTGCAATTTAATTTAACGAGAACTTAAATACGATACTTTACAACTCACCCGCACCAGCACCTTAATTAAGTTACACACTTTCAATCACAATCCGAGGGTTTTGCTAATCCATTGCATGAAGCAATCCGAGGGATTTGCTAATACAAGGCTTCATAAGTTTAAAAAATTGGTCTGCTCAATAACGTAAATAAGGCAATGTGTGCACTGTCAACGAACGTGTGTGAACTGTCAAAATTAATACCATTGCGATCAATTGACATTTTATGTGTGTTACGAAATTACTCCGCTGGGCTGGACACGAGAAAAAGGATTCCGTTACGTAGATTGGAATTATAAAATAATTAAATATCGTACAGAAGCCTGCTCTATTTTCTGATAGAGAGGTCTAAATAAGGTCAAAATAAGAAAAAGGTCAGATACTATAGTTATACTTGCCAAGTTTTCAGATAACACTAGAACCTGATTTTGACTCTTCTTTGCCATAGCTCATGGAAGATGGTGTACGGCATTTTTCTTTCTTTCTTTCTTCTATACAAGGTCAAATTAAATTAGATAGCGAAACTCCGCAGACGCGTCGGGTATCGATATTTAAACATGATCAAACAAAAGGAAACAGATTTTCACAGCGGTCGTAGACCCCAAAAAAACATCGCTAGGTAATTTAATTTGACCTTAATAGAAAAATAAGAGCAATTACCTGCGTTATACTAGCTTTCTAATACATTCAATCTGCCTAGCCTTCTCCCAACTATGTTGGGGTCGGCTCCCAGTCTAACCAGATGCAGCTGAATACCAGTATTTTACATGGAGCGACTGCCTATCTGACCTCCACAACCCAGTAACTGGGTAGTACGATAACCCTTGGTAAGACTGGTTGTCAGACTTTCGGGCTTCTGACGATCCGTAACGACTGTCAAAGATCCACGAATGACAGCCGGGACCAAAGGCATAATGCGCTTTCCGAAGCACGGAGGAGTCTCGGTATGTAAAGATGGTCACTCATCCACGGCCCAACCCTGGCAAGCGTAGCTTAACCTGATGGATCGACCCGTGCGGCTGTTATTACTTAGCCACGAGCTCCTCCACCTAGTAACATGTAAATATCTAATAATGTATGAAAGCAAATAAATTATGATACATGATTAATTCATATAAACTTAGTATTCAGTAATGAACGAATACCTAACTTAATTACTGAACTATTGCAGGCGAGATAACAAACTAATCTAATATTAGCTGCCAATATTAATTACGCTGACATTGCATGATTACTCAGAAACAGAACTTATTATAAATTGTAGGAGTACATCAGTATCTTCAACTACATTGTAATTATTTAATATAAAATCTTTGTTTTAGTTTCGTTCTTTGCAGTAACGAGATAGTTAATTAAAAGTTATAATAGTAATTAAAATATTTCATGTCTGATAGTGTTCTTTCATAAATAATCAAAATCAGCCCATTGTTAGATTTTAATGATAATGAGGCATGAAACAACTTCGGGTAGAATTCGTTTGAGTATTACGAAGTAACTATACCTACTCAATTTATTACGCAGTAGACAATTATCGGTTAAATAACGTCAGATACTGGTGTCGATTCCCTTGTTCACAAACTAAACTAAATTTAAGTTCAGTGCATCTTTTTCTTTCTATTTCATTAAGAAAAGGACAGAAGATATATTTTAGTATAGTCCTGTCAAATTAATCAACGACTGACGTAAATTGACGTAATTTTAGTAGGCAAGTTTTTAATCACGTCTAAACTTGTATGGAGTAGTGACAGATTTGACAGGACTAAACTAAAATGTATCTTCTGTCCTTTTCTTAATGAAATAGAAAGAAAAAGATGCACTGAACTTAAATTTAGTTTAGTTTGTGAACAAGGGAATCGGCACCATTGTGTAATATTATTGAAAAGGCTGCACTTTATTGATAAAGGGTGATAGCCGTTATTTGTCTAATCTTATAGTTAATGGACTATAAGTAGTCCAAAGAGTGGGTATCTTTCTGAAAGAGCACATTATTTATCAGAAAATAATACCAACTTATTATAGTCCCACTGTTGGGCAAAGGCCTCTTTTCATACAGAAAAGGCATAAAAATTGATCACCATACCTTTTCAAGGCGGGATGGCGATTCCAGACTTATATATATTAATTATTCTAGCTGCTACCCGCAGCTTCACCCGCCTGTACCCACCCTAATTATTTTTCCAAAATAAGAGTAGCCTAAGTTACCCCATCAGCTATCTGCTAAATATATTCAAATAGTTTTCCTTTAATTATCCTTTCTTGTTTTATGTGTGTTTTTCTGTGGCCGTTTTAGTAAATCTAACGAAACCTCCTTATTTACAGAGCAAAGGCGTCTACGCAGTACCAAAGCTGGTTCTCTTCACATCAGAGCTAGCCCATTACTCCACCAAAAAACTAGCTACATTCATGGGTATCGGCGGAGACAACTGCATTATGGTCAAAGCCGACCAGACAGGAAAAATTATCGTAGATGATTTGGAAGCCAAGATTATTAGTGCTATAGAAGATGGTGCAACTCCTTTCATGGTGACAGCCACTGCTGGTACGACTGTGTATGGTGCTTTTGATCCGTTGGTGGAAATATCTGCAATGTGCAAGAAGTATAATTTGTGGCTGCATGTGGATGCTGCTTGGGGAGGAGGTGCCTTGATGTCCAAGAAACACAGACATCTTCTGAATGGGATTGAATTGTAAGTCTTTAAAATTTTAGATAAAAAAACAGTTAAATTTAAGTTGTAACACCTAAGTTTGGATAGTATCTGCGAGAAATAGCATAAAAATATAGCAGTAATTAATGTTGTGTTGGTGGTACAACCACGCAACAATATTCTTAAATCAACTCATAAACTAACACACAAGAGTAACCGAGATGTTGTCCTTTCCTCATTCACCAAATTATTGTATACCTAAATCTGCGACTCCTTCCTTTTATATCCTTAACAAAACAAAACAAACGTTAACATTTCTAACAATTTCACAGGGCGGACTCCGTGACGTGGAACCCTCACAAGCTCTTAGCGGCGCCGCAACAGTGCTCCACCTTCCTAATTAGACACAAGAATGTCCTCAAAGACTGTCATTCAAGCAACGCCAAGTATCTCTTCCAGAAGGACAAATTCTACGACACCGCTTACGACACCGGAGATAAACATATACAATGCGGCCGGAGGGCAGATGTACTGAAGTTTTGGTTCATGTGGAAAGCTAAAGGCTCAGAAGGATTGGAAAAACACATCGATGCACTCTTCGATAACGCCGTCTTTTTCACCGAACATATCCGACAGCGGGAAGGCTTCGAACTAGTCCTAAATAAACCCGAGTGCACCAACATCATGTTCTGGTACGTACCTCGCTGCCTCCGTGGACACGAAAATGACCCAGACTATAAAGAAAGGCTGCACAAGGTCGCGCCGAAAATAAAAGAGCGAATGATAAAGGAAGGAAGCATGATGGTGACCTACCAGCCGCAAGGCGACCTCGTCAACTTCTTCCGTATTGTTTTCCAAAACTCCGCTCTAGACCACAAGGATATGGTCTACTTCGCGAACGAGTTTGAAAGACTCGGTAAAGACATGATAGTTTAAATATTATAATTAATATTTAATTAATACTAAGCGTAAAGCTGTACAAATGTCAGTTGACCTGTGATTATGTTTTAAAGAATTATAAAATTCGATTTATTACGTAGATTTAACGAATTTAGAGAAATTCTTGTGATTATTGTAAATGTACTGTAAATAAATTATTTAGAGTTAAGAGATGTTTATTTTTCACTTGATAAGTTATGCGATTTTCAGCGAAGCCTCATAAATAATGGTTGCAATAAAAACACACGAAGCTGTGTAAGCATTATCATTACGATGATTTGTGGCTACATTCATAAATGAAACTTGGATGAATATTTATAATAATTTACACATAAAATGAAATGGATTTTCAGTTTCATAGTGCATTGTTTCTCACTGAAACAAATTATCTTCAAGGTACTTGAAATTTTACATCTAAATGACTATAAAATTATGTTATTTTTATTTTATAAACACAATGTTTTTGTCTCGTAAAACAACAGTTCCAACAAATTATTTTTTTAAAACAGCATGGAGCATTTATTTCTTAAATAACAACTAAAGAAATCTAGCAAAACATCGTTTTTTGAAGTGATAAACATAAAATGAATACATAAAACATTCCAATTTGCACATAAAATTAATATTCGTTGTTTGATAATCTGATAATAAAAGGAAGACGTAGAATGTATCATCCGATTTAATTTACGCGGAACTGAGATTGAAAAATTAAGATAAAGTTTTGTTACAATTAGGTAGGTACTGTATTTTGCATTTAATTTGAGAATGATTAAAAATTTATTTTAATGAAGCTATGATATAAGTTCATAATACAGAAACAAAACGATTCCAACTAGTTTGGAGTAATTTGGAAAATTTGCATGATTTTCGGTTTGCATGCAACACCGCCCGGCGAATTTAACCTAATGTGGCAGTTCTCAATACACGGACAGATGGGTCCCAGGGTAATATGGCCGGGCGCAAATTAGCCACAAGCGAATTAATATCCTATTTACATAGATTATTTGTCAACATTTACGATAGTTGACCAAATGATTCGGTCCGAATACAGACCCCTGTGGCATCCCTCGGGTCTCATTAGAGGTAGACCAAATAATAATAATTCGAATTCATTTTATTGCCAGATTTTTATTTGAAACCATCAATTGAGATTGATTTAATGGAAGCAAGTTCTTATTTATTTTTGTATTTACTATATTTTAAAAGCTGCTGGTAGTTATTTTCTCTTCATCATTGATGTCGCAGGTTTATAACAAAATCAGATGCTTGATCAAAAAACATAGGCTTTTGATCAAGAACCGGAAGAAGACAAAATTATTACTTTATGTTATCATATACTTGAGAAAATCCAGTTTTTTTAAATCGAAAACCTAGACTGGTTTTTTTAAAGGATAAATTTATAAATATACATAAATTGATAAACATGCTTTGTCGTGTTCTTATAAACTACTTATGCAACGGATCTTAGTGGGGTTTCCACCGATTTATTCCGGAAGGTTTATACCTATGTGCTTATTACATAAATATGAAGCTTATAATAAAGAAATCTCGATGTTTTATTAGGTCTTAAACACTGTGCGAAGCAGAGGCGGTCTAGAATAATTCGGTTTTATTATTAGTTTTAGGGGGAAAATTGATAAATTAGATCTAGTTTCTCATGCCGCTTGTGAATTATTGGCTGGTAATTTGAGGAGCAATTTAATGCAGAGATTATAGAATATATCCCTGTTATCGGCCTAAACAACATCACTATGTTGCTAAATTTTTGACTAGTTTCCGCCAGCGGTTTCAACCGCGTGATATCTTTACAGCCTATGTATATTACTCAGTGATAATATAGCATTCTGCTGGTGAAAGATTTTTTTAATATCTAAAAATAAAAATAAACAAAAAAAAACTTTTTTTTTTTTTGTGGTTTTTTATTTCTTGGCTCTTTGTTATTGCAAGTTAAAAGGTTTATATGAATGGACAATATTGAATTGAATTCTACCTCATCAGGAAAAATTATTCGAAAGTACGGTACTCATAATTGAAAGCAAATAATTAAAATTCACATTTACACTGAAATGTGCTTTACGGTGGTCGGGCAAGTAATAAAATGTAAAAGGTCGGTAAAAATAATATGAATTTGTTTCGTAGTTGATTGAATATGTAAATAGGTTAATTCTTCCTACCCAGTTTTTCCTTTTTGTGTCTTTTCAACGTGTTCATAAGGTTCAATTTGCTTCGTGTTTTAATTTCCAGGTTCTTGTAACGGTCTGCTTAGTTTAAGGAACTAAGCATGAGGAAGTGTTTTTCTAGCTCCTTTATCAGGCTATGTTTAGTTTTTAATAACTATTATACTAACGGAGCTCGGCTCTGTCTAATATAGCCTTCTAAAAGGCTACATTAGTCATGATACCTGAGTATCATCAGCAGTCACAGAATCGACGGCGAGTAGTGTCCTCCTGTCTGATAATTTATAATGCATTATTTGAACTTATACTACCTCGTTAGTCTAATGGTCGCAAGCGCTACTGTTTCGCTGGCTGATTCCCAGGTCGGGCAAAGTGTTATTGGGTGTTTTAATCAGGAATTTCCGTGTAGCAGCCCGGAGTCTGGATTTGTGCCCGGCTGATTTCAATAGGCTCGCCCCCTATTACATGGGACTTAAACATAACACAAAATGTGGGTGTAATTATAAGGTACCTGTCTGCCTAACCCTTCGGGTGGAAATAGGTGTGATGTCTCGTTTTTTCCTTGTTATTGATAAATAATAACAAACCAAAAGCCTCTTTCCATGATGGTAGCCAGAAATACAGAACTCCACCTGCACTCTACGATCCTTACATACACCTTTCCTTCAAGGAATATCTAGTAAACAATGTAACAGCGAATCAATTTTCACGCCTCCCCCTTAAGACCTAGCCCAAATATTTTTTGATATTCGGATAGATCTTGACTTATAGAGGTGTCATTAAAGAGGTTGTCATTAAGAATATGTTTTTTTTTTTTTAAAGAACGTGTTTTGTGGGTTAAAGCTATTAAATAATAAACCAATAATTATGCGATTAATATTCTATTTACAATTCACTACCGTATAAAAATAATGTCAATATTAGCTCAGTAATAAATAAAATTAAATCACGATCCTTAAAATTACAGTTTTATACAAAAAACGAAAATATTTTCAGATCATTAGTTTATCACATCTTCTTCCGGCACTTCCTCTACAGGTATCTCTTCACAGTTCAGCTGAAAAAGGCAAAAAGAATGAACTAATTAACTTTCTCGATAAGGCAGAATTGCAAGCTGATCGGACCTTATACTTTAACTAGGGAACTAAGAGCCTTTTCAGACGACAGACGACACGCCACGCGCCCGCCTCATGCCAACCCCGCGCTCATCCCGCACACGCACTGCACCCACCCACCCAGCATACGCCTTGACGTAATAGTCCAGTCACTAGTAGTATAAGCGGATGCGAGGCGTGAGACGACACGCGACGACCACGCACAGGAATCAGCGCAATTCCTGTGCGTGGTCGTCGCGTGTCGTCTGCACAGGCCCTCATAGTAACTGTTGCTGTCAGCTTTTCAACTTTTGTGAACAAGAGCTTAATTAGTAAGTAAGAATTTAACAAGAAAAGTGTTAATTAAGGTCCTTCAGCTTGCATCGTCCCCCGATTCAGTCGTGATCCTAAAGTCCCAAACCGTTAAACTTTATATCGCTAGTGTCACGATGACGTTGCACGTTTGTATCGCTACAAAAATTGTGGTGTGTAACCGCTCTTATAATGATCCGACCATAGAAATATAAATAACAGGATCCGACAGATAATGATGCAGTACAAAAGTCAACGTAATATCTTACCAATATTTCATCATTAGGTACTCTAGACAGCAGATCAAGTATTTCATTATTTGGTACTCTATTGGGTCGTAATATTTTTCTCGTGAACTTGTGAATTCCTGCAATGATTGATAATAAAAGTTAGCTAAAATTAACAAAAATAACAGTCTTATTTCTTTCAAAGTAAAATAGATTCAATTGTATTACCTAACAATGAAGAATACTTTTTTCAAAAGAAGTCTTTTAATTATATTCAGTTGGTAATAATGTTATTTTCAAGTCTATTATCAGTTTATTTTAATTGATATTCTGCAACATGTCTAGTTAATCGATGTCTATGGGTTAATGGCTTATAAATTATCCCCGAAGGGTTAGGCAGAGGTGGTACCTCTAGTACCAACACCCACATTTCGCCAGATAAGTTTAAGTCACATGTTATAGGGCGAGCCAATTGCCATCAAGCGGGCACAAATCCAGACTCCGGGCTGCTACTCAGAAATACCTAATGGAAAAAACCAGTATAAGTAACCCTGGTCGACCTGGGCATCGAACCTAGGACCTCAAGCTCAGCAGTAGCGCTTGCGACCACTAGACCAACAACCAGGTGGTTTTTTTCCAAATAAAGTTGTTTTAAATACAAAATAATATAAATTCTGGTGAACTTACCCCAAATCATGAATATGTATTTGGTCGGTATCATGAACATTACGAATGCGACCACCAGTATGATGAAAATCGCCAGAAGACTGAGGAATGGTACACTGAAGTTGAACAGGCTGCAAGTAAGATAATAATTCTAAAATTAAATTCAGCACGTTTTTTTTTTAACTACAATGGGGATGCTCTTGGCCTGAATCTTACCTGATGGTAAATGATGATCAGGCCGAAGGTGGAAGCGAGCTTCACCCGGAATGCTCAACCACAGAGGAACTGGCTATCTTACCTCTAACTGCCGGAACACAACAATGCTGTTAATATTGTTGTTATGGCGACAGACTTAGATAAGATGGTGGTAGCTAGCCAAGCGGACTTAAAACAAGCCCTACCACCAACCAAACCGAGCAGAATTTTTTGGCCCCACTGGGAATCGAACCCGGGACCTCTGGGTCTGAGACAGGTGGTCTAACCACTACACTACAGAGGCGGTTAAATTTCCGGTTCCCGGTTTCCCGGGCGGTTTCCTTTGTCTACTCTTCTCTATCGCGAACGATCACCTTGGATAGTTGCCATCAATGCACCATAGCATAATCAGCCTATAACGGCTCGTACACACTGGCGCGATATCGCGGGCGCGACAGGCGATATCGTGGGCGCGACAAGGGTAGCGCCCACGATTAAGTTCTACTCACTTTTTAATACTTTCGCCCAAATTAGCGAATGCTCCAATAAAGTTCTGTACACTTTGCACCATATCCGTTAAACTGTTAATTTTTTGTCTCAACGACTGGTTTTTCTCTTCCTGTAATTGAAAATGTTACATTTGTTTTATTTCTGTCGTCTTTGTCTTGTCTTTGAAGTCTTTGAAAAAAAGATGCGGCCCTTGTTTTTCATTTGAATGAATTCTAACTGAACAGACAGCTGTGCTGCTAGGGTGTTTGTTGCGCCACTACTTCTTCCCAGTTGGGTGGGTACTAGGAAGTGGTGAAGGCCGGGCGTGTTGGGGGACTGTCAAATTAAATTAGCTATAGAAACTCCGTCGATGGGTATCGATAGCACGATAAAATAAAATATGATTTGATGATTTTTAGTGGGGTCATCGACCGCAGTTAGTGTAGTCCCTTGAAATTTCGAATGAAAAAATCTGTTCTTTTTTTGTTTAAACTTCACAGACACGATAAAACAAAAGAAAACATTTTATGAACACACACTGGCAGCGGTTGTTGATCCCCAAAAATATATCGATACCCATCAAGTCTACGGAGTTCCGCTAGCTAATCTGTATACTTTTGACGTTCAAAAAGTTCTGATTCGCAGCTTAGTTTGAATAAATGACTTTTGATTTTGAATGAAATAAATTAAAGGTTGTATAAAGTGAGAAAGTACTAATTTTTAGCTACACAAATTGAATGACTACTTTCTGTTTTACTAAAGTCTCACGACCTTCTAAATGATTTCTTACCTTTTCTTTTTTACTATCATCCTCTACTCGTGATATGTTGAACAGATAGTCTTTCCCTGCAATAATAAAAATACTATAAATAACTTACGTCCTATTTCATTTAACAAATCAGTCCGGCACCCTAATTACGTAGGTAATACACGAC
Source organism: Eupsilia transversa (assembly GCA_914767815.1). NCBI lineage: Eukaryota > Metazoa > Arthropoda > Insecta > Lepidoptera > Noctuidae > Eupsilia > Eupsilia transversa. The sequence continues at coordinate 5,777,647 of OU611886.1, read as the reverse complement.
CAATCACAATCTGAATCGTTTTGAAACAGATTGATAACCCATTGCTTATTGATAACCGACAGGTGACGCCTGTCGGTTTTATTAAATAGGCCCCAGGAAGCACCAATTTCAACCATTTTGAAAATTCTCTCATGATCCATCCAAAAAACAATTGAATGCGTTTCAATTATTTGGATGAATGCAGTGAATAATTACTATCAAACAATTCTAGAATAGATTTTTATTTTAAAAGAAGGTAGCGTCTGCCACAGAATCTGAGCTATCTAATTTGAACACTATCTTGATACAACGCCAGAAAGTTAAAAAAGCAAAGAAGTGTCCATTTTTTGCTGAGCAGACTGCGGCGGGCGCCAACTAATTACATAATATTAAAAATATTTACAGAGTTTTTAAGAAAAGGAATAGTGAATGTCTCGTCTAGTGGGCAAAGCTCAGTTGCAGTTCGTTAAGGTGAAAGCTTCGTTAAGGGTAGCCCCCGAAATTCAAATTTCTTAAGTTTTTTTGCAATTTCATTTTCAGTTGTATGTTGATCTAAATACGATTCGCGGCCGTATCAAATATTTATATGTCGGAGAGACATCAGGATTTTATTCCATTAGAATCAGGAATCATGTGGGCAGAAGATGGGTTTCGTGCAATGAAAACACACTCGGTGCGATACAGGACGTTTATTAAAATCACAAACTAACATTATCACAAATTACAATTTAATCACAATAACTGAGCACAACGAATCGAGTACAGTTTCGCGACGTCTTAACTCCGATGCGATCAGACACTGAATGGCCTGCTCGCCGTGGACTTAAACATCACGACTCTGTTGTAAGCGCGCTTGTGGTGTGGGTAGATCACGTGATGCCGCCAGTGGCGCGCTTGCGATTCGTTTAGCGACCGTACTAATGACTGTCTCCGACACGGCCATCCTGCGAAGCACACGTCCTCGTGTGTTAACCTGTAAAGAAAAATACTCGCAAAGTATCACATAGCTCGGTCACTCCTGACCACATTTGCTAAAGAAATCTGTTAGAATCTCAAATCTTATTTCTTAAGTTCAAACATTACTCACTATTTAATTCTCAAATCTTAAGATCACCAACAAAATAATCAACTAAGCTGCATGTGATTCATACTTTCTAGTAACCTCCAGTTACTCAACCATTCATTTGCGCATCCCCCTCGGATCGCCAAGTCACTCCCGGACTTTATGGTTCCAAAGTATTATCACACAAACTTAATCTCTACTCTCTGTTCCATCAAAAAAAAACTTTCACTCGATTCTAACTCAAATTAGTCAGTAATACTCTGATTCCCCGGCAACTGAAACTTTGACTAATTATAGCAAAAATCATCAACCAGAGCCACGTACCATCGTTTTCCACATTAACAATCATCTTTATCACTAAGAGCCTTAGAGCCTTAGAAACCCACACACGAGTAAACCACTCTAACGCCACGGCTCTCCAGCCGACCAGCAATCGCATTGCTCTCACACATCCATCGCATGGATCAAAACTATGGTCCTTCCAGACCCAATACGGCCGATAGAGAACCCCTACTCCCGTGGTTCCCATAACTTAGGCTTGCTCATCACCACTGTGATCACCATCTACTTCGACTGGTACATGACCTACTGGCATCTTTCTTAAAACCTATCGTAATTAGTGAACGCATCAATTTTTACAAATAACAAATTATCAATAATCAGGAAATTCAAAGTACAATTGACTACACATTTATCGCGCATCTCGCAAAAGACAATTAAACCGAATAAATCAACAAACTTAAGCTCTGCATGTGATCTCTGGCTACGCATAGCCCAGTAACCTGCAGTTACTCATCTTTTCTTTATGCGAACCCTCACGGGAGCGCCGAGTCTCTCCTGGACTCTATGGTTTTCACTGAAACCAGACCTCCGCTAGAGTCGACTGCTTACCGCGTACTCACGGACTACTAAAGTAGTAGACGCAGATTTCTATTGAGCTACGGCTACACGACAACCTCTGGTACGGTCCAATCACTATGCAAACTTAAATACTCTCCTCATTGATAAAACTACTATTTTGCTCAACCTCAGTTTCGTCAGTTATACTTTGATTCTCTGGCATTTTTCGCCACCTATCATGTGCGTATTTGTAATTATGGTTAGAATTTAAAACGTATAGCGATCACCATCCAAAACTATCACTACCTTAAACGGACCTCTGAACTTCCGATCTAACTTAGTCTGATTTCTCTCTTCGTTTCTAGTAACAAGAAATCACCAACCAATTTTATTTCTTTGTTATAGCTACCTTTGTATAATATTCCCTGACGCAATCTCGCGGACTTCATCAATGTCTACTTCGGTTTTCATCACAATGACTTTCCTTTATTTCTTTACAAATAATTAATGTCTAAAGTTCTAAATCAAACAAACTAACTAGATCAAACATACGATTAGGTCAATTAAAATGCTAGAGCAACCAAGTACCTCTTCATTCATCTAATCATTACACAAAGCAGGAAACTCATCCGTGGCCTATGGGCAACACATGGCCCTCCAACAAACCTCTGTTTGTTTTACTACGTTCCTCAAGAACGCCGAGTCCCACATGACTCTATGGTCTCTACGACCCGACCTCCGCCAGAGCCACCCGCGCACCGCGCATCCACGGACTACTAAAAGTAGACACCGACTTCTACCGGACTACGGCTACGAAATGGCTACTGGTACGGTCGACCATCCGAACCAAGTTTCCACACTATCTCTCAATTTCAAATTCTCAAATCAAATCAAATACTCTCTCTACTTAAAACTGTACTTGGCACTCATGCATTCTCCTTAACCCATCGTGTTCGTACTTGTAAGTACGCTTAGAACTTAATGCTCTCAATGTGTAGCGATCTCACTAATAATTTTACAACTTTGAATATTTGGGGTCTAATTTAGTCTGGTTGCGTTCTTCGTTTTGAAGCAACACAAAGTCAAAAAAAACAAAACACAAACTCGAGTTGGTGTTCGCTAATCGTTAAGCAACATAAGATTTGTTCTGTGCTGAATACACGTGTTTGACCAATACCAGTCAACGCAACAACGTTATTAACTCGTTTGCCACTTAATTAGGCTGCACAACTCTAATTTACTAACGAGCATTCAGCACCAGAATCGTAAACAAAACAATACAGCTCACCTTTGTGTTCTAACGAGCGTGAGGGTAGTTGTACGATGCGCCGCTCGTTCCGCACACCGCCGTCGCCGGCCCTCTGCCGCTGTCGTCGCTGCCGACGCAGCCGCCGCTGCCGACGCAACTGCCACTGCCGACGCAGCCGACGCTGCCGACGCAGCCGCCACTACCGCCGCTCGTACACCGGACTGCTACATTTAAACCAGACCAAGGGCTTCGCTGCCGGCTGCTGCACCGCTTGACTCGACCATGATTCACCGGTGGTGTTTATTTTGGGGTTAAATGTCAAAACGCGTTCAGTTCTTGCTGTAATTTGTCCCTCGATCTAATGTTTGTAGTAAACGCCATACGTTGAAGTCACTGGTCAAACTATGATGTGAGCGAGTACTGTTGTTACGGCGATTTCTTCTTTGTTTACATCTTTCCAACGATTATTCAGCGAAGTGATTAAATTACTTGCGAACGCGGGTAATGTTTCTTCACTTGGTTTTTCGCCGTTCATTTTAATGAGGGTACCCGCCAATGTCTCGGACGAAATAAATCGTGTTGTGAAAAGTACCTTCAATTCATTCCATATCATTTCTGCGTAGGCTATTTGGAATAGTCATGTTGATGCTTCACCTTTTAGCGCCTTGCTGACAGCCCCAACAAGTTGACCATCTCGCAGTGAATTTTAAAGCAAAGCATAAATCTGCTGTCACGCACCGTGATTGCGCATCGGAATCGGGTTTATCCGAGTCGAAAACCGGCAACACTAACTTGTTTTTTCACTGGCTTAGTTTTTAGTTAGTATCAGCGCGTGCATTTGTAGGTTTTGCATTTCAAAAAGTAACCGCCACTGATTGTTATTGTCACTGTCCCCGCGTGTGATCTCATTAGCACGATTTGATCCCACTTCTGATGTCGGAGAGACATCAGGATTTTATTCCATTAGAATCAGGAATCATGTGGGCAGAAGATGGGTTTCGTGCAATGAAAACACACTCGGTGCGATACAGGACGTTTATTAAAATCACAAACTAACATTATCACAAATTACAATTTAATCACAATAACTGAGCACAACGAATCGAGTACAGTTTCGCGACGTCTTAACTCCGATGCGATCAGACACTGAATGGCCTGCTCGCCGTGGACTTAAACATCACGACTCTGTTGTAAGCGCGCTTGTGGTGTGGGTAGATCACGTGATGCCGCCAGTGGCGCGCTTGCGATTCGTTTAGCGACCGTACTAATGACTGTCTCCGACATATATATAGAATTATAATCATAAAAATTATCAATACAACTCTCTAAGTTTATATTACCCTATTGAATGACTATTTCATGAAATCATGACATTTGAGGCCAATTCTAATTTTAAGAAGTTTTATTGCTGATTCTAATTTCGTAAAGCTAATTTTGTTAGGGTCGGGAATCATATTTTAATCAACTGACATACAACCTGACACTGACCTGCAAATAGCGCATCCCCCTTAAGCGTTTGGTTTAATTCTTATGATAAGTTCATTTTGTACTTAGGGATTCCTTGGAATTGTTAGGTATATCTTACAACACGGTATGTCGTTGGTCGGTCGACCTAAATTGTGCTTTATTTCCATGCATTTTGTATTGAAATTTGAATGGAATAGGAAGCCACCCGTGTCATGTCCGCGCCTGACGCCGTTTATATGTGGCCTGCGCCATAAATAAAAAAACTTACATCGAACAAGGAAGTATTTGGGAGGCCGGTACCAGAAGAACGGTATAAGTATTATAAGTGGTAACATCCAGATTTTGAAGAACCAGCAGAACAGCAGCCAAACTGTTAGAGCTATTACATTAGCTCTCCTTGACTCCCATTCGAAACATGATCTGGAAAAATGGAAGATGTTTATCTGGTTTCTATAAACCAAAGTCACTTAGGTGATAGGTAGGTACTGTTTTTTCAGCCGTCTTACTGCTAGAATGAACCTTAGACATTTTATAAAAACGTATTTTCCCTATTCTATGAACTTTTTCAATTCATCAACGACCTTTATTTTATTTGATATAGAGGAATAAAGCGAAATGATATAAAAAAAAGTGTGTGTGTGTGTGTGTCAGCTCCAACGCACGACTGGAGTTTACTCCTTAATACGATTGTCTTTGAATATGCAATATGCAAAGAGGGTAAATAAACGGATCTCTTAAATACCCTCCACCTCCCCAACAACCCCCCCAACTCCTTTATACAAGTAAAGACATACATATGTTTAATTATTTTAAGCCTAGTATAACTCAAATATGAAACAATAATTAGATCATAATTTAGTGGATGCAGAAAAGTGCAAGTAATCGTGTACAATCTTCCGCCGAGCGCTCAAGAACCGTGCCGGTATCTGTATCTCACGTTTAAATCGGAGTGTGAAATAAGTGATATATTTTTTTCAACATTTTAATCCGTTTTATTTACGAATAAAAGACTATATAAAATATAAAAGTTATGATAAAATTTCCTTATCGGGGGCTTTATATGAAAATCGATTCTTATGGAGTAAACTCCAAAAATTTACTGTCTTTCACTGAGATTTGACCCCACTAATGGGACACATGATGGATGTCACATGTCTTTGAATTTTTGGTTCTGGGACATACCGTTTCGAATTTAGGTATGTAATTTTTGTAAAATTGCGAATACCAAAATTAATGTGTCAATGTTACTGATAATTATCTTCGCAGAATTAAGTATGATGCATGTAAAAGAAAATGAAGGACTCGATAATATAGCAGCATGCTGTTAACACACTTTTATAATAAAGTCGGTAGTTAAAAGCCCTAATTAGTTGAAACGAGCTGATCAAAGCCAATAAGTGGCGCACTCAGTGTGGCAGAAAATTCAACTTGAAAGTGCTAACTTCCCGAGAATTTTCCGACACTTGCTAAATACAAAGTTTTTTGTGCAAGAATGTTGGCGCATATAATTTTATTTTCAAGACCTGTTTAGGTTTTGAGTAGACAAACAGACAAAAATTCTAAAAACTGTTGGTACGTGTTTTGTTATCCCCAGCCAACTTTTTTCGAATATCTTCCATGTACAGACTTTCGACCCTCTTCAGCTTTATTATAATTATGTAGATGAGTCAATGTAACTCAAATTATCAAATGAATAATAATTAAAAAAAACAAGTAAAAAAACTTACTTCATTACCCTAAAAGCACCCATAGTCCAATTAAATACAATCTTAGCTCTCGCTAGGTTTCTAGAAAACGTGTGTCTATCCAGTTTTTGTTTTGACTCTAGATACTTTACTTCCTTTGTGTTGACCACGCGTACTGATGCTTTGACCTGGAAATGAATAAATTAATTGTTATTTTTTACTGGAAATGGATAAATTAATTGTTATTTTTATGTTTGTTTGGCCTAGTTCAAGATATTTCTTTTAGCATTGGCGGGTTACCTATTGAGAAGAGTGGGTAAAGATGTTTTTTTGCCGACAAATACTTTTTTCCAAATGTGTGTGCATGTTAGTAGGCACTTGAGGACTGACTGGACAAGAAAAAAATCGTGGAGAAAAGCTTAAAAATCAATGCACTAATGATATATTTTTGATGAACTCTGAATTATTCAACATAATATATTTGAGATTTCGGGTTTCAATTTGTATTTCCAAAATCAGATTTTATTAAAATGATACCGCAATATGTAATAATGAATGAAAGTGACAATAAAACAGGCGCGACATATAAGTGAGGTTGTCGGCCGGTGTGGGTCACTCTGCGTCCAGTGCTCGGCGTGGCAACACGTCACGTTCGGGTTCGCGACAAGTCATTCGTCATTCTCAGGGTGCCTCGTTGAGAGGTGCAACATGTGTCTATTTCTTACAAGGTTTATTATGACTCTTTAGGAATAGTTAAGCGGAATAGGTTACTAAATATATCTTCGTCTACTGTATTTTATTAAGAAATGAGTTTATCGGCAACGCAATTTCTAATTACCTCTCTCTTCTCATTTTCCTTTGTCAAGTGCTAGACACCTAATAATTATAAGGAAAAGGCTGTTTTTCTACATAAGTTTCATACCTCGTTTATTTCCATTGTTCTATTGAGAGAACATAACAATAATAACATGTTTTTAGTTTGTATAAGTTTACTAACATAGTTTTTCATAATTCAGTTTTACTAATACTATTTGAATTGTGTGTACTTATATGTGTAGTCCGAAATAAATAATATATTATATTATAATTATTAACGTCACGCGGGTACCTATTCCCCGAAGGGTTGGTCAGAGGTGTAACTAAATTAGTCCGTGGATGGGTACCTAACCATCTTTACATAATGAGGACTCCTCCGTGCCTCGGAAAGCTCGTCAAGCCGTTCGTCCCGGCTGTAATTCGTGGATCTTTGATAGTTGTTACGGGAGTCAGAAGCCCGAAAGTCTGACAACCAGTCTTACGAAGGGGTACTTGGGTTGTGGAGGTCAGATAGGCAGTCGATCCATGTAAAATACTGATATTCAGCTGCATCCGGTAAGACTGGTAGCCGACTTCAACATAGCTGGGAAAAGACTAGGCAGATTGATTGACTTACAAGTTTCCAAGTGAGGTTCATCTCCAGTAAGATCCTTGGGTTATTCCCTTTAGCTCTGTCTCGTAAGCTGGAGTCTTTGAGCGCGTACCATTTCTTCTCACCACTTTTGATCTTCAACAAAGGTAGTGAGAGGCAGCCCACGTCTTCAGACTTCTTCTCATCGTAGATGGAGATGTCTAGGATTGAAGTAATGTCAGAAACTTCACTGAAATTAAACGTAGAATTCTTTATTAAAAACCGGCCAAATGCGAGTCGGACTCTCTCACGAAGGGTTCCGTAACACCATAAAACATTTAGCAAAAAAAAACGCCGAAACAAAAAACGTTTTTTGTTTGGGGACCTTTTAATTTTTAACTTTATTTTATTTTTAATTATTGGATAACCAAAAATCATAATCATAAAAATCATAATTTGAAAATTTCAAATGTCTACCTATTACAGTTCATGAGATACAGCTCGCTGACAGACAGACGAACAGCGGAGGCTTAGTATTAGACGTGGAGTCTGGGCCAAGACCATTTTTTTTATTGTCGTTTATATAGGAAATTGTTAACATTTAGCTAATGTTTGATATTTTAAGGTCTACTTGTACCATAAATCACTAAATGTATTTAGTGCTAAATGAATTTAATATTACTCTCATATTATAAAGACAAAAGATTATATTTTTGTATGTTTGTAATATATATATAAACTCAAAAATACTCGACCAATTTAAAAAAATATTTCACCAATACAGTGCTATATATTATCACTGAGTAACATAGGCTATCATTTATAAAGATATCACGCGGGCGAAGCCGCTGGCGGACGCTAGTTTTAAATATACAAAGTGTAGTCAGCTATATGCTGTATCTTCTCAAAACATTGCATCGCATTGTTGTGTTCCGGCAGTTAGAGATAAGATAGCCAGTTCCTCTGTGGTAGAGGATTCCGGGTGAAGCTCGCTTCCACCTTCGGCCTGATCATCACTTTCCATCAGGTGAGATTCTGGCCAAGAGCTTCCCCGTTGTGGATAAAAAAAAAAAAAAAAAAAAAAACTCTTTACAGTCTACTTACAAAGTAAATATCTTCATCCAGTTAGGCTCCTGTGTTTTGCACTCAGTTTGAGTCTGTAGTCTTTCGTTATCAAGTTCTAGAACACAGTGACACTCGTTGCCGGACAGTCCTTTAGCACCATAAACTATTACTGTGAGGGTGCCAACTTGTCCAGAGTCATCTTTGTAATTGTACCAGGGCTGCAAAGAGATGAAAGAAAGTTGAAGGACGTAAGTATTGAAAACTGGTGCAGTTTTTGCGGTAGTTTTTGGTCTACTTTTACTGCACTCTTCATCACGTGTGATGAAATCCTCTTTCATTCTGGAGCCTTACACTTCAGACTGCCTTTCGTTTTTATATATACGTAATATCTGATTGATCGGTCGTGATAGGTACGTAATAACCCGTAACATTGGTATTGTGTATAATAATCCTTTGCAGACTTAGTGAAGTGTTCGTGAGAGCTACTGTCATCGTGTATTAACTATCAATCCCTAAAGGCCAAAATGAAGGAAGATTGAAATGGTGTAAGTGCGTTTGTGTTACTTCAATTGAAGAAGTTTATTCTATAACATTTACAGAATAAACTTCTGAACCCTGGACTATCTAACCAATAGTAAGTTTTTTGGTTTTCACCTTGGCCAGAGGCTAAGCATTGCCATACAAGGTGGCAATGTCGCCAGTCTCTTGGGCACACTACCAGGTGACAGCGATGCGGATGAATTTTTCGACGCCATTTTAGTTTGTGAATAGTTTTAGTTAAATAGCACATAATTTTGTTATTTTAATTAATTAATTAAGTAGTTTATATGTTGTTATGGACGTTAAAAACTCAACACAAATAAATATTTAAAATATTAAGTTGTGACTGAGTTGTTTATTATTCCGACATTATCAATACACTTACAGAATTCTTTGCGACCGTATTGAGTCTTCTCTGCGTCTCTTGATAGTCATCAAGACTTATAAGGGAGAAACCAGTAATAGTGAGCAAAATAAATAGTGTTGTGCTTCCCGTGTCTCCCTCGAAGTTGAGTCGCATTTTATGTGTTCTCTCCTTTGCCATTTCTGTTAAATCAATGTTGGTCCTGAAATTAACATATTTGTTGAGAGTATTATAAAGATAACTTTTTCGATATAATAAAGAATCAGAAGATGTTTTCATTTAGCTAAAAGTAACTAACATATAAATACTGGCAAAATATATAGTCGTGTCACCAATAAGAAAAACAATTCATCAAAATATAATAATTATGTCCGCTATAGGTACGAATATATTTAATAAGTGCGTGTAAAATATTATCCATGTTATGAAGTCTTTTTTAATTTTAATATCATGCAATAATTAAAAATATAGGTTCAAATGGATGCCAATTTACCTGCCAACACAAAAGTCCTTCTCCCATAGAGATACTTCCACAATATTGTCCTCATACAAATTGAAATTGAATAAGTCTTGCCATTTAGCTTTCGATGTATTGCTTTTTATTACTTTTGACTTGTATTTCTCCGAGCCCAATCTGAATAAAATTATGTGGGTGTTTATTAAATACACGGAAAATATATTAATGTCCTATTATAAAATTGTTATTGTTAATGTTATGTTATATTATACCTTATAAATTAACAATAACAATTGGTTGAACGCAGTTTAAGACCGATAATACTGATGAACAGGATGCTAGATATAAATTATAATAATCAATTAAAAGTGAGATCACTTTCGACATAGATACAAAATCTTTATCTAGGTATATAAACAAACATGATAACATGAATCCAAGTCCCGTTTTCAAGAAAAAACCGGTTTTATTTACAGTCTGAAATAAACAGTTTAGTACGTAAATAATTTCTTTATCTTACCTAAAACGACAAAACAATAAACGGGTCTTTTCCTCCAAAATGTCAGCTTCCAGACCAGTGGCTTCAATTAATGCGATGGACACCGTCGCCACTTTTGTTCTTTTGACTGTTTTCACTTTGTCTTGCTTGGTGTTGCTCAAAATAAACTGAAAACAAAGAATTGCTTATTGATTTTTCAGTCTACAACCCTTTTTTATTTTGCTCAAAGAAATTCCAATAAATCGGAACAGGCAGGATACAATTCAGAACCGTCAGCAATTTTGTAAACGTTAAAAGGAAGTTTCTTCTAATCGTTATCGTGACAACATTCAGTTCAAATGTAAATAAAAAGGACCTTTTCGACTTTCTCGCGGGTTTTTTCTTTCTTCTCGTTCTCTACTTTATCTCTCTCCTTTTGTTTCCGTTTGTCTTTCACTGCGTCTTTAATCCGCGAGCCAATTTTATTACGTATTGAAATTGTTGGGGTGGGTATGGGAGTGGGCGTTGCGCATTCGTCGCTTTCTCTAGCCACTTCATTTAATCTGAAAATATATTGGGGAAATTCCTCATTATATCGAAATTGCCTTTTGTTATAAGGAAAAACAAAACAAACTTACGATTCGAGACTCAATTTACAGAAATCGTCGCCAAAAAATCTGTTTGTTTCACTGTCATTTTCATTTTTATCAAACGGCGATGGAGTAATATCAGATTCAGATATACTTGCTTCTCTTATAGTAATGTATTGGAAAGACGCATCATTTTTAAGAATTTCTTCTTCTATTACACTATATTTCACACTTTGTTTCTCAAGAGGCATATCGTTGTTGATCGTGTCAATTCTATTAATATCAGCACTGCTCGCGTATCTTGGTTCTTTGTAGACGTAATCTTCTTTGAGTGATGACAGCGAGTCAACTGATTTAGATTTTTCAAGTTTTCTTTGCATTTCCTCATATTTGTTTTGTATCCTTTCATGCAGTCTCGCAAAATGACTTTTTTTGAGAGTTTCCCCGTTTCCACGCACAGCCGCCATTGATTTTCCACAATATATTAAATTTTTGTTACACAACGGACGTATAATATTGCTCACGTCGAATGACACGTTAACATTGGCAAAACATTTCGCTGTATGGTGAGTATAGATAACGTTATCAACTGACTTATTGATTATTTTGACTAATCTATTATCTTTAGTATGTGTTTAGTCTTGCGGGGATTTTTATGTGCGTAGTGTACCTTCTTCGATTGTTGGTGCAGCATATGTGTTAACACTCGACAAGAATTAAAATATAAGTATGGCAAACAATTCAAGTTTGTGATAGATAACACTTATCTGATTGAGTTGATGACTTATCGGCTAAGTGACTCATAGATAATGACCACTAATTACGTTACATATTTAGTAAAAAATTAGAGATATCTAACGTTTAAAATTCGACTTTTGGTATCTATAAATATGTAAGTATTTGCAGCTGCGCTATAGGGAATATTGTAAAGGCTTTCTGTACAAAAAAATGCAATAAATTAAGTATCTATAGTTTAATCAATGTATGTACAACAAAACCGTGCCCTTTCTTGAGTGTTTGATAAGGCCATAATCTATTATGGCATAGCAATGAGTGACGATTGACGAGTGTTTCGATAACTGATACAAACATACTTGTAATAGTAACATTTATTATGTTATCTGTAAAGGAAATAGGTATAAGTTATTTATTAAATATCATAAATAATTTAGTGATCGCAAGCGCTACTGCTGAGCATGAAGTCGATTCCCAGGTCGGGCAAAGTGATATGCGATTTTCCATTAGGACTTTCTCAGCACCAGTCCAGAGTCTGGATTTATGCTCGGTTGATAGAAATGGCTCGTCCCCTATTACATGGGACTTAAATATAACTTGCGAAATGTGGGTGCCTATCTACCATGGGTACACCTCTGCCTAAACCTTTGAGGAAACTAGGCGTGAAGTTATGTTAGATGCTGCTTTTTATTTTTGCTATATTTTGGAAAGTGCAGTACGGGTAAATGGTGGTCACCTGAGGGTTTAAGACAGAGTGACATTCTATCAGCAATAACTATGATGAAAATGTCGATTTGTATTATCTTCTTCTTTTATTATTTTTATTGTTTTCTTAAGATCATATATGATTCAAAATTGTTGGTACACCACGTAACTTTAAGCTTTGGAAGAGTGAAGTGTCCTAACACAGGCAATGTTTATCTAAAAGGTCACTTCAACCACTAGATTTGTATTTGTATTTGTATGTGGCGTTTTGTAGGCGTACCTAAATTATTTTCGTGATGTAACAAAAGATGACTAAAGGATTATATTTATAATTAACTAGTAAAAAACCACGATCAATTGATAACATACTGTCTATACCTAATCACAACTGTTAATATTTTGACATTTCTATGATATAATATTGATTGTGAATGTGAATCATGCCTTGATTAAACGATTTTTATCACCAAAACTGAAATCACCGATAAGTAACCTATTTACCTATTACGAAGGGCATGTGTGAGGAGCTCGTGGCTGAATAATAACAGCCGCACGGGTCGATCCATCAGGTTAAGCTACGCTTGCCAGGTCCGTAGATGGGTTACATACTGAGACTCCTCCGTGCCTTGGCAAGGGTTTTGACAGTTGTTACGAGTCTTCAGAAGCCCAAAAGTCTGCCAATCAGTCTTAACAAGGGGTATCGTATTACCCAGTTACTGGGTTGTGGAGGTTAGATAGGCAGTCGCTATGTAAAATATTAGTATTCAGTTGCATCCGGTTAGACTGCAAGTCGACTCCAACATAGTTGGGAAAAGGCTAGGCAGATTGATTGAAGGGCGTGTACATAATACACGTGTCCACTGCGGGGTAATCAATCATCCATTACACTGCGCGTGTGGTCGCGTAGCGGTCATTGCCCTTTCCCTAATATTGTGGTGGCAACTACAACGCCACATTCGAACTACGCATCAATGACCTGACGTCACACAAATCCTACATCGCGCTATTAGAGTTCACCGCGCGATCAACATATCCGACATCAATCGTTGGGCAGTTGTCTGGTCGGAGGATCCTCTCTTTCTCTTTCAAGTGAACTTTACGCCCTGTTACTCATACCTCCGCTCTCATATAACCGCCTCTGTGGCAGACCCAGAGGTCCCGGGTTCGATTCCCAGTGGGGGGCAAAATCGGGACAACCCGTTAGGAGCCGAGCAAAACGAAAATAAGTCAGAAAGAACGCTAAGCGAAAACGAAATGCTATGGGCGAGCGATGGGATGCGGCGCGGGGTGGGCCAAAATTTCACGTGAACAAAGTCGCGGGCAGAAGCTAGTACTAAATAGAAACTTAAATATCTACGAGTACAGTGTACCTACACTTAAGAACTGTTAATGCTAGGTACCAATTTATAGAACAATTCTCTTGAGTGTCTCCACTTCTGAGCAGCAACAAAGGGATCCGATATCAATACATGAATGTTCGCAATTTAATCATTATCTACCATGTAGTGTTGTACAAATACCTACGTCATCGTCTAGGAATTACCCCCGTCACTGCACGTATATTATGAATCTAAGTGGGTTGGAGGCCACTCCATTATTCCCACTTTTGATTGTTTAAAAATAGAAATATTCTAATATTACTTTGTAGGTACTATTTGGTTGAGCAAAAAGTGACTTTCTTCTTTAAACTTTCTGTTCACTTATAAGGTGGAATGTGGCAAGAAATTGGTTGTTTTTTTTTGCATTGATGGACTCACGTATGTGTGCCTCGGCCCACATTTTCACGATTGTCCATCAATGCTTGAGTTGCTGGCTGCGACAGTAATGTACTATTTTTAAGTCGGCTAAAAACATTATATTCTAAGACTTATAGTAACAGAAACTACCAGAAATTAAAACGAAACTACCCCACACTTAGTTCCAAATAAACCAAAAGGAGACTAAACATTTTACCCCTAATTATCTGAAGTAGTAGTTTGCGAGTCTGTAAATGTTCGCTAGTATGTTAAAGCTGGTTGGTTAACCAACTACATACAGAAAACTAACAACAAAAACAAACTTGAATAAGTCCGAGTAAATTATAGTGAGAAGGAAGCACCCATTTTGAAGGGTTCCTGAAGTCAAATGGAGAGAAACTTTAAGGTTCCAAGGGTCGGTCGTTTTAGCACAATTGTCGGGTAGCGTTTCCTACTTGAAATGGAATGACGTGCAATGAGATTGAATAATACCTGCTCGATAACGTTAACTCGATAGAACTTCAAATAGATAAATTATGAGCACGACAGTAGACTCTTTGCATCAAAATCTCGAATCATCGGCAGCGCGAAGGCCATTATCTTGAAATATCATTTCTGGAACGACCATCAAATCGATTTACAGAATAGTTTTAAGGATTTTTATTTGAGTACTTACAATATAATGAAACCAATTTATGCGTAGGCATATAAATCAACCAACTATCTATAATCATGAAAAAGATGGTTGTTCTAGAAAGCCTGAAATTTCACCGAGGCAATTTCTTTGGTCGCACTCCTTTCCTAAAATCTCTTCTCGTACCTACTTTAAGTTGTATCTAAGTATAACTACTAGTTTTAACTAAATTACCTTTATTTAAAACTAGCTGCTGCCCGCGGCTTCGCCCGCGTGAGTGTCGGAAATTACCCCATACATCCCCATGGGTTTTAAGTATAAATATTGAGTTTCGAGTTAATCGGACAGCGCGTTAAAATTCTTCCATACAAACACTGACACCCCCCAATCCCCCTTTAGGGGGTAATTTAGAAAAACAAAAAACTACAAACTTTATAATTTATTTAGATAACTATTCGTGCGAAGTTTCATGTTTATTACCTCAAGGAATAAGATTTTTCATACAAACTTTCATCCCTTATTTTAACCCCTTAGGGGTTGAATTTCGAAAAATCCTGTTACACGTTATTCTTAATTTTTGGGTTTAAGTATAAATATTGAGTTTCGAGTTAATCGGACAGCGCGTTAAAATTCTTCCATACAAACTTTGACACCCCCCAACCGTAGGATAGGATACTTTTCCGGGATAAAAAGTACCCAGTGTGGTGCCCAGGATACTAAAGAATAATTATACCAAGTTTCATCGCAATCGAACCAGTAGTTTTTGCGTGATACCTGAACAAACAGACAGACAGACAGACAGACAGACAGACAAAAAAAAAATTAATCACATATTTGGGTTCGGTGTCGGTCTAGTAACACCCCCTGCCATTTATTTTTTTGATATTTTCAATGTACAGAATTTTCACATCTACAGATTTATTATAAGTATAGATATAGATGAATTCTTCCATACCAAGCTTAATAAGGAAATTCAGCCTGAAATTTCACCGCAGCCATTTGTTTGCTCGCACTCCTTTTCCAAAATCTCGTACCCGCAATGTCGTAATATCTTTGTATGTAAGTAAAACTACTAGTTTTAACTAAATTATCCTTTTAACATCTTTAAAAAATGAATTCTTTCATACGAAGCTTAATAAGCAAAAATAATTACCTATTGTTATTTATGTCTGTAGGTATTAATATTATGACAAAGGGTAACGAACTTCAGTTAAGTAATAAATAAATGCATCTCGTTATGAGCCATTGTGATTAGCGATCGGGGTCTAGGTGACGACGATCTGTCGGCTCTACTGACAATTATAACATTGCTGACATTATTCTAAAATGAATAAAAACGTCAATCTTGCAATGCAATTTTATGTAGGAATCTACAACGATTATAAACGGTCTTATTTTATGTGTTACTAGCTTCTGCCTGCGACTTCGTCCGTGTGAAATTTCGGCCCCCGGCCCACCGCGTCGAATCCCATCGCCCGCCCGCGCTATTACTTCCATTTTCACTCAGCGTTCTTTCTGACTTTTTTTCGTTTTGCTAGGCTCCTAAGGGCCGTAGCGTGACGTTACATAGCCTATTACCTTCCTCAAGAATTGGGCTATAAAATGCAAAAAGATTTTTTCAAATCCGACTTGTAGTTCCGGAGTGATGCGCGGTCAACAGACTAACAGATAAACAGACAAAAATTCTAAAAACTATTGGTACATGTTCTGTTATCGATTCTAAGTACCTATCCCCAGCCAACTTTTTTCGAATAAATCTTCCATGTACAGACTTTCGACCCTCTTCAGCTTTATTATAGGTATAGAAGATATTGCCAATCACGTCTGTGAAGTTTTCACAAAAAAAAAACTGATTTTCAAAACTTACACTTTAAATAACTACGTATAACAAGAGCGGTCGTTGACCCCAAGAAAATCTTCAATATTTAATCATATTATTTAGATACCCATCACGTCTGTGGAGTTTCGCTAATTTAGTTTGATCCTGTAGTTTGCTGTAGTTGTCAATGCATACTTTTGCAGTCAGATTACCGCCATCGTTTTTTGTTTGGACGATACCCATCATGTTGTTTTAATGTATTTGATAAAAAGTATTAAAAATGATATGGAATTAGATTACTTTTATAAACACTCTTAATAGTAATCGGGCAGTTACCCCGTACCCGAGTATTTGGGCAGACAATAACATTCACTTTTTTATTAATTTTAATTTTTAGCCTGTCTTGTAGCACCGCAGGGCAAAAACCTCTCCCTTGCTCCTTTCCACTCCTCTCTGTCTTGACCTTGTGAGGACCAATCCTGTCTGTAGGCGTCAAGCTCATCTCGCCATCTTCTCCTGGGTCTGCTTCGACGTCGACAGACGTTTTCTGGGACCTACATGGTGGTAGATTTGGCCCATGATTTATTTGACACGTGGAAGACGTGTACGGGCCACATAAGCTTGGCTGCTTTTTGGGTGCCGTCGGCGATTTGTGTTTAACTTTTAAATATTTATTTAAACCAAAATTTTATACAACACCTTTACATAATCATCTAAGGCGATGTTATAAGTCACAATGTCTACACTTGCCAATATGTACCTATTATTATATGCCTACTTAAATGGTGGCGAGATGCTTATAAAATTATCTCGTTAGGCGGTAATGCTAATTGTTAAAAGCCTCTTTCAATTAAGTAATTTAATCTTATCAAAACATCCTTGAAATGACGTTAATGATTATTTTATCTAATTTTCATTTTGCAGTAGGTACTTATGTACATTTTACCTTTTTTTTTGGGTGGGACATCATCATATAACTTCTCCCGCTCTGGGGGGAGCGGAAGGGCGTGTCAGTCTCTTATTGACTAAAACCCACCCGTGTTCCTTCAGTTGCCTGTGTTGCCAGGGGCCACGGTATCCCTTTCGGATTTTCCCGGAACCCCGGCAGAGGTACCTACCTGTACCTACGTTTTGCTTAGCTATATCGTGGTAAAAACCCTTTAAGAATAATCTACTAAAAATAAATCAATTAAAAATAAAGGCAATTGTTTTTTTTTTTCATACCATGCGATGGATTTCTGCCGACTTACTGAACTTCTGAAAACTTAGTTGAAGTGAGCTTCCCTGTCATTGTCATGGCTAGGGATTGATACTATTTACAACTCACTTCAAGCTCACTTTACCTAAGTTTTCACGGCGCGATTTTTACAGAATAGGTAGGCTGCACTGGCTATAAATGTCGCAGATTCGTATCTCGCAGTATCGAATATCGCCACACCTAAGTACCTACATTCCTGGAGGAAGTAATTACAACTAATTGCATGGTCCTCTTAAGATATGACCGAGATGAAAGAGATGACCTCTGTGTTTGTCTCGGTGTCTCTTCTCATCATCTCGTTTTAATATTGTAAAATATTTTGAGGTGGCGGATGTAAATCTAAATATAGTAAGTAGGTAGGTAACTAATGCCCATTTCACTGACAGTAAGTGACACCTAAATGAATCCCTAAATAAAAGTGCACTGTTTAATTTTGAACGCTAGGCTCAGCGCCGAGAGTTTAAAATCTAACGGTGGACTTTACATAACACAGTGACTGAAAACTGAAGAAAGACTATGAAATAGCGGAGGGTAGTGTTAAATGATGGTAATGTCCGGTGCGGAGCAGGCGGCACGGTTTGTCACGTCACGACTAAGTTATGAGCCGAGGTGCTGCATGCTCGCAGTGAATAATGACGTCATCATAAGGTTCGTGTAGGGAAAATTATGTGGAAACAAACTTTAAGTTCTAGGAATTTAATAGTTTGTGAATATAATATAATTTGTGATAGTAATGAAATAGTGTGATTCTTATTGTAAAGTGCGCGCAAGATGAGTCTGCGCGCGACTAGTGGCGCTGGCGTGCTTAATTACTGTACTGTAATATTTAAAAATCTATTTTAATAATTAATCTTAATATTATTAATCTTATATCAATATTAAATTCTATTCTTAATTTGACCTTACATAAACGACAAGACGCTGGCATATTTATTAGTTCCGATTTCAGCCGCGCGCAGACTTATCTTGCGAGCACAATAATGTTGAAATAATAAAGTTATTTTTTTTTTTTTTTTTTTTTTTTAGGTTAACCAACAATTGTTTACACTACATACATTTCTGACTTAATGACTAGGTTAACATTAGCACGTGCAACAATTAATTAAAGGTTAACATCACATGCAAAAATTAAAATTATATAATAACAATGAAATTAATCGGGAACGCACAATATTTTCGAGATGAAATCAAAGAAGGTTGTGTACTTACTTTGTAGGTAGAAAATTTCGTAAAATTTAAATAGATAGTGTAGAATCCTGTTGATTCCATAAATAAGTTGAATACATCACTATACTGGCTCATCACCACACCAAGCCTCTTGTGCAGGTACGCTCCATTTTTCAACCGTTTCCCGCCATTCGTGGTAAACTGACAGTTGACATTAGTGACAGCGACCTCACTGCTGACGTGCATGATATAGTGTTTACATATCTATTAAATAGATACACTACAGGTAGGTAAGTAGGTACAGTGCTTTTAAGGATCTTTTGGCGCTCGAATGACGTTGACAGGGAGTAGCTGCCCTGTTGGTAAACATTTGTGAAATTTATTTGGTAAAATTTATTGAAAAAACTAGATGAATGACTAAATGATGAGAATGCCTAAAATCTAGATGATGAGAATGTCTATAATCGGAGCCAACACCGGCCTGTTGGGTCCGATTTTAGGCACACGCCAAAAGATCCTTGTACAACTATATTTATGGTATTCCTATTTGTTCGTCACCACGAATTTGCTTCGCAGCTCACTGCTTCCGAGAAGACCAAAATTTCAAAAATACAACAGCAGTTACAGGTTAATGTCACCAAGAACTCGACAGTAACAAAAGCACGAAACAAAACAAAACATTACAAATTCGAAATTCAAAACATAAATACTTCGCGCCAACTCCAGAAACAGTTAATCCATTTGAATTTGGAATTTGTATATATTATTTGTTATATCTTTTGATGTGGTTCCATCGGATCGGAAGCAAAACTTTCGAGTCCTGAGTAAAGAGTAAAGTTCCATCGAACTTGGCCATTCACATCCACGGATCCCGGAAAACTTGTTTCGCTAACTTGAGCCGTGAATATAATTTTTAAAAAACAACCGTGATGTCTCTTTTCTAGGTTTTATGGACGGAGTAGTTTTTTATTTTATTTCGTGTCATGGGATACTTCAATCGTCGAAAGTCTTTTCTTTGGCACAGCTTAGTTTCAGAGGTCAATAATACATAGGGAAGATGTTTTACTATTCATTGGACGGGTAAACACGGGGTGGAGTTTCTTGCCGGGTCTTCTGCATAGACCATAAGACCAACTGGAACTGTGCTTCTGATGTTTTGTATGTGAAATAAAATATTTTGAATTTTAATTTGAAAACTATCCATATTTCCATAAACGGGACATAAATGCGAAAGTAAATCTAACTGTCTGTTAGTCTGTTACCTTTTAACTCCTTGACCAAAGACGGATTTCGTGAAATTGGTCACACTGGTGAACAATAGGATTTTATTCCAGTCATACGATGCCGTGAGATAATTTCCCATTTCCACGCGGGTGAAGCCGCGGGCAAATGCTAGTATAGTATTTGTATCTCACGAAGCGACGCGCACTTTACTTGTGGTAACCAAGTGTACATACACGCTGTGAATGTATGCTCGAAGAAGAGTAGTGGCAGCGCACAATATACACAGACTTCCGAAAAAACAAATTCAAAGCGTGTGTGTGCACTTGTATACCACAAGTAAAGCGCACGTCGCGCTTCGTGAGATAAAAATGCTGTATCTATATTTATTTAAAAATACATCTAAAATATTACGCCTGAGAGATATACCTAATAAAAACAAAACAATCTAAAATATCATTTCAGTTTTTTAAATTAAG
This sequence comes from Eupsilia transversa, assembly GCA_914767815.1. Lineage (NCBI taxonomy): Eukaryota > Metazoa > Arthropoda > Insecta > Lepidoptera > Noctuidae > Eupsilia > Eupsilia transversa. The sequence goes on along the minus strand of OU611886.1, from coordinate 5,756,729 downwards.
AAAAACAGGTGTTCAATCAAATAATGCGCTCATATTAGATAAAGATAAGGCAGACTCAATAAAATAAACTTTATAAAATCAAATCACGTCGTCAGCCCAAAAAGGGCAGATGGAGATAAAACATAATATTTAAACTGAAAAATATATCTAATACGATACACAAGGGACTTCGTAAGATTTGCATCTGTGAACTCCGTAGCGAAGTGGACTTATCTTATCTTTGTTGTTTTATTTTCTGCATTATAATAAAACTAGCTCGTGCCTGCGACTTCGCCCGCGTGGAGGTCAGAAACGGTGTAGCACGTAATTCTTCATTTCTTACCAAAAGCATCATATTACTAACTTAAAAAAATGCTAGTTTTCCCCATACAAACTTTTATCTCCTATGTCCTTCATTTCAGTGCACTTGAAAAGATAACATACAGACAGAGTTACATTCGAATTTATGATATTACTTGCTGCGCTTCGCGGTTTGACCCGCATAATTCTCGATCGCGTGGGAATATCGGGTTAACAAGTCCTAATCCAGGTCATGGTCTAAGACCCAAGTGCGTAAGAGAGTAAACAAACAGACTCACTTTCGTATGTATAATATTAGTTACGTTTTTATTTTTTGTCTTTGAGATATCTCTGGACCCTGGGGTCCCGGACCTTTGGAAGGCATACGAGGGGCCGAAGTCAATTCGCAGACGCCCGTTAGACGTTGTTAATTAAATGAGGCACCAACCGACGATTATCCCGGAGGTCGCACTATGCAAGTGCAGCTAAGGATAACCCCCGGTTGGTGTAGGACTATTGCAGGATATGGAAACAAAGATATTGGATTATGGGTTTGGGTGGCTAAGTGAACTGGTAATCTGGATTAGATAAGATGATTATAAGTATATTAGTTTTAGTATAGATAGCATGGTTGATATATATAGACGTAATATGTATTTTACGTTTAGTTTTTTTTTTGTAAAAATCTCTGAGGATGCTCCTCAATCAGTATTGTGTAATTATTGAATTATGGTTTTTTATGCCTTGTAACAAAATGAATAAACTGACCAAAGTGGCTTGTATAACTTTACATTTTAATCAAATGGTTTTTAGCCTATTTCAGATAAATATTTAATTTATTCTATTTGACTACATAGTAGTATTTTTTACTATTGATTACAGTTATCTGACACATAACAATATTGCATCATTTAAGAGGGATTACAATGCCTACAACACATTTCATTTACTAGATACGTATTGATACCAACACAAAAAGACCGATAAGTTCGATGTTATATAAAAATGTGTGAGAGTTTGTGCCCGATCCACATGGCAGGCAATATCCGCCTTGTTGGCACACACAAGCGCACGAGGGTTAAGACTTTCTTATTAAATTAATGCGCTCCTTTTGAAAATGGATTGTGTTCGGATTTCATTCGTTTTTCATTTGTTTTTTGTTTGAATTTCTTCGTCGTTCTATCTTCGGGCATCTTGTATTTCGTTTGTGAGATTTTGTAGAAAAAAAAAAAAGTTTTTCTTTTGTTTTTGAAATGTTTGCTTTTTATAATATTATACTACCAGCCTATTATTGTCCCACTAGAGGACATAGAACTCTTCTCATACAGAGAAGGCACGGGCATTGATCATCACGCTTGCTCAAGACGGGTTGGCGATTTCATACTTACTATACTATACTATATAAAAGTTCAGGTTTCCTCACGATGTTTTCCTTCACCTATGTCAGTTATGTCCATGATAAACTCAGAAAGTACATAATGAATTGAAAAAAAACTCATGAATGAAAAATCAATGAAACGATGTTGTTGGTTCAAATCCGGGCCAACCAGCCCGGATCTGAACCAACAACATCGTTTCATTTCGTCATTACTATTGCGTGCTGTATACACTGAGATTTTCAAGCACGTTGTTGCGGCCGTTTTCTACGAAGATATAATACTGTTTCTTATTATACTGTGACACGTATCGCTGTCGATAGTATTTTAAGATGAAAAGAATACATAGTATAATTATGATAAAACATAACTTTATCTATCTACATATTATTGATAACATGCCATTATCTTGTCATTCAGATGAAAAAACATGTAGCAATTTATGTAAAGCTTTTTCGCACATTTTCCTCTTCTAAAAAAATAATGATAAAATATTGGATTAAGTATACATTTATGTTGATACATTACTTATTAGAGCAGTGTATTACTTGGTAGGGTAGTGGTGGTCCAGTGGAATCGGCCCCGACTTACGAGTAGGTCCTGTGTTTGAATCCAGAGGCCTTAGTGTAAGTTTGCAAGTGAGTAAACGTAACTATCGCGTTTGCGTTAAGATTTTTATTCTCACCTTTATATTCTTAGCATTATGATCTATCTGTAAAATCTTAACGCAAATGCGATAGTTACGTTAACTCACTTGCAAACTCACACTAAGGCCTCTGGTATAGCTCCTGTCGTGAGGAAACAGGCATGTCCTAGAATAAAAAAATTGAAGACATGTGATATCCACCAACCGGCCGGGCCCCTGTGGTGGGTTATGGCCCACTCCCTCTCACAGAGAGGAGGCCAGTGTCACAGCAGCAAGAATATAGGCTGATTGTGACATTACTTATGCCTCTTGTCAGTAAATTACGAATAAGTATATTGATAAGTAAATTAAATTTGTAATAAGTATATGTATATAGACTGATATTTATGTTAGTACCTACAACCTTAAAACTTACCTAGCTACTAAAAATGAACCGCCAAAATTCATGCAACCTTCATTTGAATATTATATGTGTTAATTAAAAAGCTAGAGCTTTTTCTAAAATAAAAGTTAAAAAAAAGAAAGCCTTAGTTACTCATTATAACACCAGCCACAGAAAGTTCCGTCAAAATTGGTCCAGCTGTTTCGGAGATTAGCCGAAACAAACAGACTAGAATAACGTTTATTTTTAACGTTAACGTTATAATTATATACCGTACTTTCTATTCGTTGGTTCCGGCTGTCATATTAAATCTTTGACAGTCGTTACGGTTAGTCAGAAGCCCGAACATCTAACAACCAGTCTTACCAAGGGGTTTTTTTTTTAACCACTACAGGGAATCTCTTGTCGTATCGTGTTTCCCAATAACTGGGTTCAGATCAGAAAATACTGTTTATTCTGTATACTATTCACCTGCATCCGGTCAGACTGGAAGCTGACCCCATCAAAGTTGGGAAAAAGCTAGGCAGATGATGATACAAGCTGTTATTTTGATATTACAAATGTATCTCTTTATAATATTAAAATAACAGCTTGTATTCTTGTGATTCATTTTATACATTAAAATTTGTAATACGTAGTTTAAAAGATATCAGGTAATTATTTTAATTTGTTTGCATTTAATTAAGTTCAATCTGACTTATGACCCTGATTATTTCAAAATATCAGGAACTGATTAAGTATAAAAGTCAGCTGCTAGTTCCGGAGCCCTGAGGTAAGTGTTAATTGAATAAAATACAAGTTACTTATATGAACTGCATTCTATCTACAAGTTAATTGAGATAAACCGTTATGGTAAAGCTAGAAATCGTTTTTTTTTTTTTTAACTTGCCTACTTCCCATTTTCAAGCACAACTGCACAAGATAGTAATATATTATGAGTAGGTAAATATTTTTCCTAAAAATCCTGTTTTTTTAATTTATTATCTTGGCACAGGCAAACAGACTTTTACGTAACAAAACCTTCTCCAGTCTTCTAAGTCATAAAACTAAAATCAGGTGGTCCTATTGATACGTAAAATTTTATCACTTTATCAATCAAAACAAATAACTTTGAACAGCGTCCCGTATTCATAGGCCGGATTTATCTCGTAGGCTTTCGAAGGGTGCGCATAAAAATTCTTCTCATGCGGTACTGATCACAATTTGATTGCTCCCAAGGATTGGCTGGTGGCTCGCGGCCCCTGTGGTATTGGGACGTCCTCGACTCAAAATTTATGACCGCTATCCACTTTTATTACGGATTGGACGAAAGAGTGCAGATGTCCTCCTGATATATTTCGTAAGGAGAACTTTCTCTTGTGTAAGCAATTTTTCCTCCTTAATTTTATGTTTAGATTGAAACGATACGTGGTTTATTTTGATTGGATCGCCGATATTCTAGCAGGGTTGAGTATGGTTTTTTTTTGTAGTAATAACATTTTTTCTTTTTGGTCTTAAATGGATATAAAATTGTAAATTTTTTAGTTCAGAAATAACGCCTCTTTACAAGAACAACGTGACATCTCATAAAAACGTTTTTTATTATTATTTTATATTCAAAACCGCGATGTCGAATTTTATTTTCTACAAAAACGCGGCATTTTATAAGTTAATATTCGAGGAGCTATGAGTGAAAGAGACGACACGACAGTGGCAAATGGCGTTATCACGTTGTCTCTTTCGGAGTGGCGCACGACTTCGACAACGCGACGCGTTAGTTTGCCCCGCACGCGCAACGAGTGAAGTACTCCTGCTTTTCACAAAAAACGTGGCATCACGAGTATACCACGTTTTTAGTGCAAAGGTATGTTTCTTGTTGTTATTTACTTTAACTTGAATAATGTGATATTAGTTATTTAACTCGTTTTTGTTGTAAAACTCGTGAGTATTGAGAATGAGATAATGAATATTGTCACATTATTGATGAAAAAGTTACAAGTTTTCTTTGTGATATCTTTGAATGTAACCATGTTGTTGATGATTTTCAAATACTATGGGTTATTTTATTTTACATCATTATTTTTGAAAAGCTTTATGTTTGGGTTTATAGTATGCTAAAATGTTACATTATACGGGCTAAAATAAAGTAACTTTTACGAATTTGTTTTTCAGATGGCGTCACGATCTAGGATGTTGGTTCAATTAGCTACAGGTGTTAAAAATAATTTAAGTGTACAACCAAATGATTCAAACTCTCAGATAGATATTTTAACACAAGACGAGAATGAAAATGCCAAAAGCTCGACCAATAACTTGCAGACATCAACAAAAGGTATTTTTTTACTTGTACTGTTTTTTTTTTTTTCTAGTTGTGTTCCTATAATTTCATTATTTCAATCCTCTTTGTAGACGAAGACATCGCAGTAGGTTCCATCCGACCTCGTAGTGATTCGACTGGTAGCAGAGGTTCCTCTAGTTCTAGCAGTTCTTCGAGTTCTAGCAGTTCGTCAAGCAGTGGCCCATCTATGTATCAAGGTAAGTTAATTTAAATGCAGAGGGGTATAAATTATTTACTAGGAGTAAATAATTTATACCCCTCTGCATTTAAATTAACATCTTAACTTTTGTTATTTTGCTTCTTATTACAACAATTCGTAAAATGGCTTGTGGTATCTAGGAATGCGGTTTTTATTTACCAAATCCATGAGATCAGCTTTTTTTCTCTCTGCTACTCCAGGTTTTTGAAGATGGGCCTTTTTCAAATATAAATTAATGCTTTGGCTATTATGATTTTTCTTTTTTTTCACCACTATAGCTTTCTTGAATAATTCGTCAGCGTATGATTCTTTGAAAAATATGGCATCGGGATCAGAGCTTTGAACTTTTATCATCTTCAATAAACAATTTGATGCCATTTTTAATGCTTTCGTCCACTGCGTGATGGTTTGAATGAGTACCTCGGTTATCTTTCATGGAAGAAATATTAGTATTGCTATTTTTCTTTTTCAAAGCAGTCTCTATGGGTCGATTATTAATCCCCAAAGTATTTTTGAAGAACAATTTACAAACTCTTGTTTTTCACCCGAAATAGTCAAAAAGAAAGCGTTGTTGTTGTTTCGAATAGTTGCAACATTTCCATCCGAATCAACTTTAACGTAACGTTGTTTTGGGATGACTATGTCTACGCTATTAGCAATAAACGTCCATTGTTTTTCTATTGCACCTAAGCTCCAATAGTCATTTAAAATGGTCTGTCTTTGCTCCTCTGTAAATTTAAACCCACATTTAAATTTACATTTATCTTTACAAGAAGGTTTCAATTTACGACTTGGCATGTTTTTTTTTTATTTGGTAGATTGATAAGGCTTCCCACTATTTCTCAGTCGTTTAGCTACATTGACTTTCCAGTTTCCTTCATTTAGTTTTCTTTTTTTACCAATTTTAGTTGGACTAGAACAGAAGATTCACTGTTCTCTATGACACCGAGATCGCTGAATACCATAGCATGTTAGCAGTAAATAATTTATATCCCAATATTCTCACAAAATTCGAGGATAATTGATCAAACCAATACCACACCACTACACTTCAAGAAATTGATTGTATTCATAACGTTTCAGATAGCGACGACTCCGTAAAGGATCCTGATTTTGAAGCCCAACCAAGAAAACGTGCTGAGTATTCTTCTGATACTGACGTGGAACAAAATATCTCTACCAACTATAATAACATTTCGGATGATCAAAATTTGGTAACATCTAATATGGTTTCAATAAACATTGAAAACTACGAGGAACCACTTTCGTCTACAAACGAACATGCTATGGTATTCAGCGATCTCGGTGTCATAGAGAACAGTGAATCTTCTGTGATTGAAAACGTAACTAACGAAAATGCTGCAACTCCAATAGTGTATAATTCTACTCCAACTAAAATTGGTAAAAAAAGAAAACTAAATGAAGGAAACTGGAAAGTCAATATAGCTAAACGACTGAGAAATAGTGGAAAGCCTTATCAATCTACCAAATCAAAAAAAAACATACCAAGTCGTAAATTGAAACCTTCTTGTAAAGATAAATGTAAATTTAAATGTGGGTTTAAATTTACAGAGGAGCAAAGACAGACCATTTTAAATGACTATTGGAGCTTAGGTGCAATAGAAAAACAATGGACGTTTATTGCTAATAGCGTAGACATAGTCATCCCAAAAAAACGTTACGTTACATTTTTTAGTTACCTTATAATTTTAATTAAAGCAAGTACTAAGTACTATGTGAAATGTGATTGATTGATCTCTTGTTGATTATTGTGCCTTAAACTAATTTCATAGTGTAAGTAAGCCATTGTTTTCGTAAATTTCTATTTTTTTAATACAAGATCTTTATTTTGATAGTGTGTTTTATTTAACTTATCACACAGCCTTACACCTAAATTTAACATCTTCAACGTGATATATCAATATGTTACAAGCATTTTGTGACATATTTTCATTAAAAACGTGACATGTGTGTCTGTGTTTTTTTAAATCAGTTTTTTTACTTATTCCATATTGAACTGAGTTTTTTTTTGCTTATTTTCAGAAAATAAATTCATTACCGCAACAATTTAATTGTTTTCCTATCGTAAAATTATCAATACTTTAGCATTTATCAACGTTTAAATGTTTAAAATTGCTCTCCTGTAAAGTTGTGGTTTAAAAAATATCACGTTGTTCTTGTAAAGAGGCGATAAGCTCAGGTCTATATACGTCAGACTGAAACTCGAAATTCCGAATAAGTGTATCCCGAAAGAATGCAATCCCGGTTCTTTGTATCCCGAAAGAACGCAATCCCGAATCACTTTATCCTGAATTTAGTATTTTTATATTGACTTGTGGTACCCTTAACCTATCTAGTACGTGGGTGGATCAATTTAGCTCAAAGTCACACTTCAATATCGCGAATAATACATACAACCAGATGCAGGGTGTAAATTATAGGTATGTACCTACTATGAACCTACTACACAAACTTGTGTATCTTTGACGTGTCTGATCTAGAGTAATAGTTATACAATAAAATGCGACGTCAAGATCAACACTTAAAATCAAAGCACGGCTATAATAAATAACAGAATTTACTCCAGTACTGCTTTTTGATTTTCACTTCTTGTGATCATTGAATATTAAATTATTCATTGCGCTGTTCCTTCGCGAACAGAATAAATTCATATTACTCTGAAGGCAATCTTCAATACCTTTGCTTTGAAAAAATATCACATTTGATAACTTAAAACGGTGGATCAGAAATCTCATTTTGAAGTAAATTAGGGAAAACTACGGATTTTTCTGGGAAGGAAACGGGCAGGTAAGAATGTCCTTCGACCAGTGATCGGTTTTTGATTACAACCCCAGGTCCTCGATCCCAACGTTCCATTAAAGATTACCCTTATTTTTATGTAATCTTCAATATTTTTATCTTTCTCTGGTAAATTATGTCACTCAGAAATGTATTGGGAATGTAAATTTTATTGAAAAGATCAAGTGTAATTCTGTGGTTTCGATTACTTTGATATTATTATCAATCCCGTGTTAGTATCATTTTAATAATGTAAAAAAACCTGTCCGTTCCGACGGGGAGAACATAACATGTACGGCAATAAAATTATCTTATAGTAATAAAAATATTATTATTATTGAAAATAAAAAAGTTATAGCAAGTTTGAAAAAAATACCGATTTTTCAACAGGGGTCATAAGTTATGATTATGACTTGACATCCACTAAGAAACGGCCGCCCGCGCCCATGTAGTAAGCCGGTAAACGTCCCCACTGAAAAAAAAAATAGTATTTATTTTTCCTGAGTACACTGCTTTTGACACTAAATCCTTGCTATTAAAGCCTTTCCGATTATTTGGACAGGATTATTGAAAGTAAACTGTTATTTCATGATAAATATACAAATATGTAGATTGTCACTATAACACGATTACCTGTTAGTATAAAATATTATTTCACATCTCAGAAGTGGCCTAAATGGAAAACCATGATTTGTACTCAGAACCTTAAAGATCGACCCGTGCTTTATTTAGCCACGAGCACCTCTCAATATTAATAGCGACGAATATTTACGAGTATTAGCGACACCTTTAATTAAACAAACAATTAATTACTATCTATTCGCCATCAATTATCAAAATTACCCACCTAACAATGTTCATAATTATAATTGACCAATTACTCCAATTTCAATTGCGAAAATCGCGAATGGATCTCAATTCAAACACCTTTTCCATTGTTGTAATTTAAAATAATTTTTGATGTTCTCTTCATTCTGTAAAATAATTTTGGTAGGAAGATAGCGGCTTTCGGCTTAATCAGTCGGGATTTGGTACTCTAATTGAAAGGACTCGAGTCTCGCGGCACGACTATGAATTTGAATAACGTTTTAGAATTACATTCATTTTTGGGATTGTGTATTTTAATGTTTGAATTCGTGAATAATTTTTGGCTTAGTTATATTAAGCTTTTTATTTTTTACTTACATAACATAATATAACACACGCGCCTATTGCTATCAACAGGGTAAAAATCCAGACTCCGGGATGCTATTGAGAAATTCGAGATGGAAAAACCCCATAACACTTTGCTCGACCCCGATATCGAACCCAGGACCTGATGCTCAGGAGTAGCGCTTGCGAACACTAGACCAACGAGGCAGACTAGATATCTATATATATAAAATGGTAAACTGACTGACTGACTGATTGGGTGATATATCAACCTACAGCCCAAACCGCTGATCCTAGAGATATGAAACTTGGAGGGTGTGTTCTTTGTGAAGAGTAAGTATCCACTAAGAAAGCATTTTTGGGAATTACACCCCTAAAGGGGTAAAATAGGGGATGGAAGTTTATATGAAAGTCCGTCAGTTTTGAAGTTAGGATTTTCAAATTTTGTGTTTAGGCTGGCGATTGAAAATTAATTCATACGTGTCTCAGTGTTTTTGATAATTCCACCCTCGAAGGGTTAAAAAGGGGAATTAAGTTGAAAAGTCCTTAATTTTCGAAGAAAAACACTAAGTGTACTATCTATACTTATGGTTGGAAGCTAACGCACCGGTGTTGTTAGAATTTCAACCCTTAAGGGGGTGAAAAGGGGGATGAAATTTTGTTTATTTTTTAAGTTAAAATTACTAATCTTTCGGCATCAAACAACAAATCCTAATCTATATCTACGAGGGGTGTTCAATAAATAGTGAGAATGAGTAAGACGCAATTATCTTTTATTATATGTTATTTTATTTTTCTACGTAGTCACCTTTCGGGTTTATACACTTTGTATATCTTTTCTCTAATCCTAAAATTCCCTTTCTAAAAAAATCTTCTTCCTGATCCCTTAAAAAATCATTTACGGCGGCGACTACTCCGTCATCATCTTCGAATTTCTGGCCCCTGAGATGTTCCTTTAAGCGCGGAAATAGGTAGAAATCACTAGGAGCAAGGTCCGGTGAATATGGAGGATGTTCCATCAATTCGAAGCCAGCTTCTTGAATGGCAGCCATCGCAACTCTGGACTGTTGTTTCGTTTCCGGGTCATAATGGTGAAGCCATGTTTCGTCCATAGTTATGAATCGAGCCAAAAATCGGTCAGGATCTTGTTGTAACAAATCCAAACAGCTTTGTGAAATTCTCAGTCGAGTTTGTTTCTGCGCGTCAGAAAGCATTCTGGGCACCCAGCGCGCTGACACTTTTTTCATACCCAAATGGTCGTTTATAATATTATGGACACTTCCTATCGAAATCTTTACTTCTTCAGCTATAAAACGAACAGTAACACGACGATCCGCCAAGACAATATTTTCAACTTTTTTAATCATTTGTTCAGTCACTGCCGATATGGGGTGTCCCGTTCGTGGGTCGTCGTTAGTGGAAGTTCTTCCTCTCTTGAACTCAGCACACCAACGTTCAACCGTAGAATATGGAGGAGCATGAACCCCTAATGTTGCTCTCAAGTCTTGATTTACCTGCTCCGTAGTAAAATTTTTCAAACAGAGATATTTTATTACCGCGCGAACTTCAATTTTATCCATTTTTAAGAACACGTTCCGAAACGACGCAAACAATAGACTTCTACTTTAAAAAAACAAAAGAGAATTAATTGCTTTTTTTATTATCATCTTAACTAATGTCTGGGCTATGCCTGCCAGTATTTATTTTTGTTCTTTCCAAAGAGAATGTATCGCATTCTCACTATTTATTGAACACCCCTTATATCGATTCTCCCGGAGAAGGAGATGGGTGTGTTCTCCGGGGGAGGGTCCCGTGGCTAAATAATAACAGCCGCACAGGTCGATCGATCAGGTTTAGCTACACTCCTGAAAGTCTGACAACCAATCTTACCAAGGGGTATCGTATTACCCAGTAACTGCGTTGTGGAGGTCAGATAGGCAGTCGCTCCATGTAAAATATTGTAAAGTTAGAAACAGTACACGTGTACTTATATTATTTTTACTTGAATACAAAATTTAGCGAATAAACAACTTCAATACAAAACTTCATCGCCCTTTTCAGACCCTTGTGGGTTGAAATTTAAAAAAAAACAACGATTTACGTTGTGTTAGTATCCAACTATAAGCCTAGATAGTAAATTTTGTGATTTTTCTTCGAAAATTAAATACTTTTCAACTGCATCCCCCTTTTTAACCCTTCGGGGGTGGAATTACCAAAAAAGTTGAGACGTATAAATTCATTTTCAATCGTCATCCTAAACACAAAATTTGGACGGAACGCAAAACGGACTTTCATATAAACTTCAATCCACTATTACCATACTCTATTATATTATGACGTTACCTCTTTAGGGGTAGAATTCCCAAAAATCCTTTCTTAGTGGATACTTACTCTTCACAAAGAACACACCCTCCGAGTTTCATGTGTCTAAGTCCAGCGGTTTGGGCTGTGTGTTAACATATCACCCAGTCTGAGTCAGTCAGTCAGTTTACCATTTTATATATAAGTAGATTTATCCTGATGTTAAAAATATTAAAGATAAACCGATGGAGTGGTTATGCGACAGAGCCATTTTGACTCCAAAAAACGAACAAGCCGCTGCGATCCACTAAATGTTGATAAATGCATTCGAAGGTGAAGAAATGATTAATCATTCTGTTGACACCATGGTCGATATGGACGAGTCGGTTAAATATCCTGTAGAATTTTTAAACTCTCTTAATCCGCCGGGTCTTCCTTGTCATAGACTTATGTTGCGTGTAGGTCCTCCTGTCATGTTGCTTCGAAATATACGGCCCCCAAAATTGTGCAATGGAACTAGACTCCAAGTAACAGGTCTCCGCCGCAATGTTATTGAGGCCAAAATACTAACTAGATCTGCCAGAGGAGAAACAGTCTTCGTGCCACGTATACCATTGATACCAAATGATCTTCCGTTTGAGTTTAAAAGATTGCAGTTCTCAATCAAGGTTTGTTTCGCGATGACTATTAATAAGTCGCTGCAGGGACAAACTCTGAAAGCTGGAGTTGATTTGCGGCAAGACTGTTTCTCCCACGGCCAATTTTATGTGGCTTGCTCACGTGTTAGCTCTCCAACTAGCCTGGTTGTTTTAGTGCCCGCTTCCGAATCAGTGAAAATCATTGTATATAGAGAAATACTGTGAAGGATTTAGGTAGATACCGGTCTTTTACAGTAGGTATTTCTTTACAGTATTCCTCAAGTATCACACGTAGTGGAGGACAATTAGCCATGAACAAAGCTCTATATTGTTATAATAATTCATAATTATCTAGAAAAAAAATATTTATACTCTACGCAGACGAAGTAAAATAAAATAGTAACGAAGTCAAACCTTACATTGAATATTCGAGTCCAATGCCGCAAATATAGTTTTTAGAATTTTGGTCTATTTGTTTGTGATGTTCCGGTTTGCACAAAAACAAATGCACGGATTTGAATTCTATTTGTCACACAGATAGTTTATAACCTGGATTAACCTATAGGTTATTTTTTAATCCCGGTAGTATGTTCACGTCGGATATTTTTCGACATCCACGCGGGCGAAGCCGCGGGCAAAAGCTAGTTATGAATAATTATCGATTCGCATCATATTATTATCCTAGTTATTACCTGTTTTATTAATAATTTACAGGTACCTACACAACATTAAAGTGAATACTATTTATTTAATAATAACTGATCGTGTCTGGACTTTTATCATATTCAGGAAGAATCTCAAAAAAAAAAACAGCTAATATAAAATACAGCAAAATATGAAACCATAAAATTGACCAAAACGTGCAAAACTCCGATCGGTTTCGTCCCGAACGCTTACCGAACCTGTCAAAATATTTGTACCGTAAGCGTTTGCAAACTAGAAAAACATTTAATAGTTCTGTGGGGAAATACAGTGCGAAGCGAAATGAAATAGCGAAACAAGGAAAACTGTATGACAAGGTAATACAGCGACTGAACAAAATGGTAACAATAAAACACATTGTTTGGTTATAAAATGAAACGACACGGGAGAACGCCCGGGGCATAGTTCCTTTTTTAAAATTGTAGATATTTTAAAATTTGTTCTCTGATTATACTTTAAAGTTATGTGAACTATTTATGAGTCTTGTATTGCGTTACATGTCTGTTTATATCTGTTTATGTTCTTATTTTAAAATATTTGGTTTTAATTGTTACCAATTTTTTTTTAATAAATGTTAAACAAAAGTTTTCATAATTCAAAAGCGAACCTATCGTGATACTTATCACAATAGGTTCGAAATTAAATGAAATGAAATTGTTTATTCTGTAAATCAGACTCGTTCGCAATATCAGACTCGATTAGTTCCAAAAAATACGTGACAGCTACAGTAAACTGTATAGCATTTTCTTAGAAAGCCAAAGCTTTCAAAGAAAATGTACTTATTGTATTTTCCTGTTAGATGTTTTATCTATACAACTTCATCCAGTGTATCGGAAATACACGGTAATGCATCATTACTTATGCATGGTAGAAGACGATAGCCAGCAGTGATATTATCTGGCAAGTATAAGCCTCTGAAATCAAATCTGTAATAAAATTCATTGGAAACATTGGCCTGAACATTTAGATAAAATAAATCGTTATTTACTACACAAGGTGTAGGTGCGTACGTAAGGTGCATATCCCATATCTCTAGGGTATGAATGAGAATCAAAGAATCAACTTACTGGCATATAAGTATTTATTAATTATTTTTATATTATGACTTTTTTTTTTTTACTTTTTAATCTATACTTATAATAAATCTGTAGAAGTGAAAATTCTGTACATTGAAAATATCAAAAAAATAAATGGCAGGGGGTGTTACTAGACCGACACCGAACCCAAAAATTTGATTAAAAAATTTTTTGTCTGTCTGTCTGTCTGTCTGTCTGTCTGTCTGTCTGTCTGTCTGTTTGTTCAGGCATCACGCAAAAACTACCGGTTCGATTACGATGAAACTTGGTATAATTATTCTTTAATATCCTGGGCACCACACTGGGTACTTTTTATCCCGGAAAAGTATCCTATCCTACTATCTATATTTATACCTATTAATAAAAAGACAAGTCCTGACTGACTAGACTCATCAACGCCCAGCCCAAACCCTTGGACCTAGAAAGCTGAAATTTTGCACAGAGGTTCCCTTTATAATGTAGGCAAGGAATTAGGAAGCATTTTTTGAAATTCAACCCCTAAGGGGGTCAAATAGGGGATGAAAGTTTGTATGAAAAATCTTATTCCTTGAGGTAATAAACATGAAACTCCGCACGAATAATTATCAAAATAAATGACAAAGTTTGTAATTTGTTGTTTTTCTAAATTACCCCCTAAAGGGGGGTTGGGGGGTGTCAAAGTTTGTATGGAAGAATTTTAACGCGCTGTCCGATTAACTCGAAACTCAATATTTATACTTAAACCCAAAAATTAACAATAACGTGTATCAGGATTTTTCGAAATTCAACCCCTAAGGGGGTAAAATAAGGGATGAAAGTTTGTAGGAATAATCTTATTTCTTGAGGTAATAAACATGAAACTTCGCACGAATAGTTATCTAAATAAATTATAAAGTTTGTAGTTTTTGTTTTTCTAAATTACCCCCTAAAGGGGGGTTGGGGGGTGTCAGTGTTTGTATGGAAGAATTTTAACGCGCTGTCCGATTAACTCGAAACTCAATATTTATACTTAAAACCCATGGGGATGTATGGGGTAATTTCCGACACTCACGCGGGCGAAGCCGCGGGCAGCAGCTAGTACAAAATAATTCGACAAAGTCGTGATTATTAATGTAAAACACCCTTACTTGAAAATGTGACAATATCGCATTTTCTTAGATTTAAATATGAATGATTGGTTTGAATAAAAAATGATTTACTGGTGGCATTTACTTATTAATGAAACTTATATACACACATCGATAGTAGGTATAGTGTTATGTCATCTTCGAAACTAATAAGTTTCGAAGTACATGCATTTTTGGACCACATATTCTAGCACTTTTTGTATTATTTTTACTTACCTATACATACATACAATATAACCCTAGAGTAATGGGATATAAAATAAAACACGTTTTGTTTAACCAAAAGTGTACTGAATTTATTACTAATTTTACACAGGTCACACTGTCATCTTCAGATGAATAAACAAAAACGAATCGAAAAATATACGTAAATGCAAGGGCTCCATTACCCATCCCATCACAACCAAATCGGACTTCCATCTAACTTTTCTTAAATAAAACAACACGTATTAACTAAAAGAAGGGTAGTAGCAGTAGCCTTAGTTAGCCAACTGTGTCGCTAATCAGTAGACTGTGGCTCAAAGTTAGTCTGTTCTACTATTCTGAAGCGTCATCCTTCGTCGCCCGAGGTAATCCGATTCTGTGGCGACGCGCCGGCTGGATTAGTATTATTTTATAGGATGAAATACGGAATTAAGTAGTTAAGTAGATAGTCATCTTCTTGTGTAGACTTTGGTTAGTTTTACATTATTGGGGATTATTTTTTAAGGTACCGAACTCAAAAGGAAAAACGGAATCTTTTTATGATCACTCTATGGTCGATCTGTCACAGATGTTTTTCTCGAGATCTTTGCAAAGTAGCAATTTGAATTTGGGCATGATGTAAGATCTGAATTACGCGAACACCATATTGACAGTCAAAGACCAATTTTTTAGCCCAATTCGTAAACCTGTAATCTGAATCTGATGGTGAATCTTGAAAAAATAAAAACCCTACCAACGTTATGTAATGGTTGATCACCCATAAACTTTGCACTAACCTTGTAGTAACCTATAATGATATAGAACATTAAAATCGTCACACGTAACTGTCATAAAAAAAATAGCGTAGGTCCTAATCTGTAGGAACTATGCTATTTTTTGCGTGCGACTCCGGTTATACGAAAACCGATGTCATTTTGTTACGAGATATCTTGATTATACCTTTTTAGTTGGTGTTTTTGTCGTAGTTGGGTTTTAGTTCTTTAACCTTCTTTTTTATTTCAATTATCTTGGAGTTCGGGATCATTTTGAGTATGATTTTTTGTAGCCAGGAATTGTAATGTTATTGAAAACAGTCAAAGTGAACATAATTGTTTTCTTCTTGTACAGGGTTCAAGTATGAATAGTTAAAGACAAGTAATACATTTTCTGAAATTACTCCTTAAGACCTTTCGTTAGATACCAAACACGAAAATGATATAAATTTTACATATAATTTTTTTTTTTTTTCGGTAACACTTTACATCCGGAATAAGCCGCCATGTTGGATTTTATATGACGTCGTATTAGCCTATATCACGATACCTCGTTTATCAAAATACGACGAGGAGTTTAGGAGATATGAAGAGACAGATTACATACATAATTATTTACATATTCTCGTACAGCCTGCTAAAATCATAACCCTCTTTTGGCTTTGCCTTAGTCAGGTTATTAAGGAACACACTTTACACACTTCTGGAGTTCTTTGTCATCCCAGGGGGGAACCATGCAACAGGGTCAAATGGACACATTCTATCTGGTTACCGCAGGCGCTTCCACCTTAATTGAAACGCCGAATGCTCTGAATGAGTGGTTGTGTCCCAACGATTCCATCGGATTCTTTAGCTGGAACTCAATTGGGTGACGTTTTTGTTAACCTTAACGATTTATTGGTTTTCATTGAGACTTTTGCTGGGGAATTACTAGTAAATGTATCAGTGACTAGTCCTTTCTGTTGATGTGTCTTTGTTGACCATTATGCAATAGTCTTATCCTCATAACCTTCCTGAGATCTATTTTTAATCACCCGTGAAATCCACTGCGGTCCCACAGGTTCATTTACATCGGGCTTGTTCTTCGCCTCAATTATACGACAATGAAGCGGTTAAAGAATATTTTTTTATACTACAAGCAACTCGCTAAAATAAAAAAAACGGCCTGCCTACATGGCGAAATAATAAACAAACGTGTCTTCAGGGTACCCACACCAAACGCCAAATCCAAGCTCGACTAATATTGTTGTTTCACATCTGCCGGGCGTCCCCCTGTCAGTTTTTTTCTTTACTTTACACTACGACAAGAAGTGAATAGAATAGAATAGAATAATTTATTTGTGAACCATAGGTACTTAATTACATATAAAGATCTGTTAGCAGAAGTGTTAGCTGGAATATTTTAATGTGACCCCCTCGAACGATGAACACTAAAGGCTATCGCTATCGATGTAAAGTTCGCTTTACGCATGTCAAAAGTTCCTTGCTAATGTTACCTCGCATTACCCTAATGAAAACCCTCCCAGTGAAATACTTTCGCAATTAAAGTAAACGGTTGTCGGGACGAAGTATTGTGTAGGCTCTCGGGAAATCAACCACAGGCCGTGTTGTATTACCTAATCCCACATAAGTGAGGGAAGTCTCGTAAATTGACATCTCTGTCGGCAGTTCCCTTTTTAAATGCAGAAATGACTCGATTAAAATGGTCGAAGTGCTTTTGTTTTCGTTCGATATTTAGAAATAATGTCATTTGTTTTTTTATGGACAATTTTTTTTTCTTCGTTACGTAAAACGGAGGTGAAATAGGTCTATCTCAGTTTTGAATGTGGATTTCAAGTCATTTTGAGAAGGGTCTACATAGAAAATAATTCTGCGACTGCACTAACTCTGCAATGAATGCCACAAATCTAAAGATGCGCCTGCAGCATAGATCACTAATATAGTGATCGATGGCCTGCAGCGTCTTTAACACAAATAGTAAAAGTGAATTCAGAATAAAGATTTAGCCTCAGGCTACGATGTAATACCTACGGGGTATGTAAACTAAGTACTAAATACAAACTGCATCGTTTTTAAATCGAAAAGGCATAAACATACCTGTAATACAGGACTTTATATAAACCTACTTCAGGCACCAGTCTTTCACAAAATTTGCTCCTGCACTAGATACTGTCAAATATTTAGCATTAAGTGCATATCTTCTATAGAGAAAAAAATTGTTATAAGTATATTATTACTAGCTGCGCCCCGTGGTTTCATCCGCATAAGTCTCAATCCCGTGGGAATATCCGTATAAAATGTATTCTATGTCCTAATCCAGGTTAAGGTCTACCCTTGTGCCAAATTTCATCCAAATCCGCTGAGCCATTTTAGCGTCAAAGCGTAACAAACAAATAAACCCAAAACAAACATACTTACTTTCGCAATTATAATATTAGGATTTTATTAAACACGTTTACAGAAACTTATAATTTCATAAAATCCTTTACCATTTTATAACTATGGATAAAAAAACAGCGTTTCAGTTAAGTACGCATCATGTTGGCAATATAAACATGCACTTTATAAAAGCTCCATAACGTATCTATCGCAAAACAATTACCTATACCTTTTCCTTTCAACAATAAAGCGCTGAAAGGAAACTGTAAAATAATAAGAGCCGTCTCTTACATTTTCAATTACGTACTGAAGAGAGCATTTCCTATCGTTTAGAACCTCCTCGTATGTATCGACCTTATTACGTTCAGAGCAATAGCAACTATTTTGTTCCTGTTGAAGTGGAAATATAAAGATTTTTCCGGGTAAAGAAACTGGTGAGGGGAAAATGTATGAAAATCTAGTTCTCTTGATTATTAAAAAAAAAACAAGTTTAATTCAGACTAATTATGTCTATATTTTGTTAGTAGGTATATTACAATATCTTAAAACTATGTTAGTCATTTTATGTCAGTTTATTAAGAAAAAATTGTTTAAATATAAATCGATCAATATATATATAATTATATAAATATAACTATTTGTATACCTTTTTAGAACGAATTAGGACAGCTGAATTAATATGAGTCATTAATTCTGTACACACCTTGTTACGATTGCGAATTATTTTTTTAACTATAAAACTATTTAGTCCGTCAGTCAGATAATAAAAAAAATATCGGACACAAATATATTTTTGTTTTTTGTAAAATTGTCATCATCCGTTGTGTGAGCCCGATTCGCTCTTGGCCGGTTTCTATCTGTTTTTATTATTTATTTTTTCGTTTGCGACAGCCAGTCCCTTGTCAGCTGGAAAACTAGGTCTGACGCAATGTTTTTAAATCCTCGGACTGTAGCACGGAATTTAAGCCAGATTTCTCTGAACACTTAGAAAGGTTGAGCGCGTTCAACAAAGAATCGCCTGTGACATAAATACTAGCAATAACTTTAGTAATACTTTTGTTTGCGATTTTATTTACAAAGTGACTTTGAGTTTTTTTAAGTTCACGTGTATTGGTATGTTTTCGCTCATATTACAGTAGTTACATTTCTGAAATTTAGTAGAACTTATTTCGCTATTTTTATTCTTAAAAAAGTAACTGGGATGATGTCACTATTAGGTTCGGCCGACTTCTAAACAACCACTCCTCCGTGTACTGAACCAACGAGAACAACCTTTTAATAATATTAATTTTATTAATGACTGAAAGAAAAAAAAATGCTTAAGGTTTCGAAAAAAATTACAATGGGCCATAATCAATTATAAAAAAAAAATAACATGGGAATTCTCGATACGATGAACTTTCAAATCTCTCTTAAGACTTTTGAAACTGAAGACTTTCTCAGAAACATTTCTCTTTCTGTTCCAGTTATAAAGGTCACAGCAAAGAGGTTTCGCAGGAAATAATGTGAAGTATTTCTTCTGACGTCTATCGAGAAACGAGTGCACTCCTTTGTGTATTCTAACCGGACACGAGGCAGGTAAAGCAGTAGGTTGTAAAAAGTATTGATACCTGCATTACCTAATTCAAATATTAATTAAGGGTGAATTTCGCCAATATGCTGCCAGCGTCATCATTATTGTGGAATATTGACAGTGACAGCTCTTGAATGCTGTTTAGGGCCGCGTTCCGAGTTAGGCCATAATCGCTCACAGCGCTGACATCAATATTTTGCGTTCCGATTTAAATATTACGATTATGACAGCTGAGGTCTGTCATCAATTCGGAACGCTCGTGAACGCGCCTACAGTGCTTGCTCAACGTCAAAACTTATAACATTACATAAAGTCTTTGTATAAACATCTGAAATGTCTTTTTCTTCTTTGGT
The DNA here is from genome assembly GCA_914767815.1 of Eupsilia transversa. Taxonomy (NCBI): domain Eukaryota; kingdom Metazoa; phylum Arthropoda; class Insecta; order Lepidoptera; family Noctuidae; genus Eupsilia; species Eupsilia transversa. The sequence goes on along the minus strand of OU611886.1, from coordinate 5,736,495 downwards.
TAAGTGGCGACGGTAGCCAGAAGCACAATTTAGAAAAAGCCACGTTAGTTTATAGATATATGCGACTCAAAACTACAGCGCTGCCAAAAATGACAGTTCAGTCAACTGTCATTTTTGACAGAACTCACGGTGATATTAGTAAAAGGCATGGCGGCGTTATCGCAAGATGGCGCATGTCATGACGTCATCTACGACTTTTCATGGGTCGGCGTTATCGCACTAACGCTTATTCGGAACGGGTGTTAGCACGCTCAAATCGATTACATTGTAACTCGGAACGCGGCCTAGATATATGCTGATCGCGTTCAGTTTCAATGGTGAAATTCGCACAAATCTTTTACTTTTCACAATCAGGTTTTTTTTATGGATATGTATGTAAGTATTAGACTCAAAAACTGAAACATCATGACACAGATACATGTAGAGAGTATCTTATTCTTTACAAACATAAATTAATGACCCTTATTTCTAATGATCAATATGAGGTACGTTGTATCGAGAATATCAGTTTTCTTTATTTACCTATTAACGTACCTAAATATTATGTTTCGTTGTCGTGATTTCGTGAAACATTAAAAAAGCCAGGATATTCGAGTAATTCCATTAATGTTGAAGTCTCTCTTTGATTGAGGAAAGAAAATAAAATGATTATGTAGCAGACTGTGCTAGAGGGGCACTGTCGAAAATAGTTTATAAAATGCAAACAGTAGGTATTTATTTCCAATGACCCGTTTTTCGAACACTAAGTTCGGCAACTTCCACAACGAACTTTCCCTTTATAAACAATTCTAGTCACCAATTTCCAAGTTTCAAACTTCAAAAATGACAAACTTCCATACAAACTATAATTCCCTGTTTCCCCCCCATTTAGGGGGTGAATTTTCAAAAATTCTTCCTTAGTGCTCACTCTCTTATTATCTATGGAACCTGGTGAAAAAAATCATGCTTTTAGAACCAGCGATGAAGGCTATGTATGTGACAGACAGATGTGGACCTTAGTGAAGTGACAGCCTTGACGCAATGTCAATTCCGTGTGCTTGTTTTTTATGCAATAAACACGACGCGAAGAACATTCAGTTTGTTGTCATACGTAGTTTACCTATTTAAAAAGCATTGCAAGGGTTTAATCACCGCAATTAATCGATGTAATTTTTGGTAAACCTTTGGTTTTAAAGGAGAGGTACCGTCATGCTTTAAAGCCGTCATTAAAATCTGCCATTATCACCAGTATTCGACATTAAGGTGTCAAAAAACTCTGTATTTGCAAAGCCGTTTTTGTGTGACCGTTGACCAAAGTTTAGTGAGTCGCTCGCTACACGGGAAGAAAATCATCTGCTCCGGTAATGAAATCAATAGGCAAATAAATTAAGATTTGTAGAAAATATCCACCGAAGTTAGTTAATGGATTCAGGCGTGACTTGGCGGAAATCCATTATAAAATATATTTAGTAACTATTCCATTTAACTTTTCCTAAAGAGTCATAAAAAACCCTGTAAGAAATCGGTACGTGTTTCACCTCTCGACGGGGCATCCTCAGGATGACGATGGACTTATCGTGAACCCGAACACGACGTGTTACCACGCCGAGTGCTGGGCGCTGAGTGAGCCACACCGTTTTTTTTATTTTTATGAATGGCATCTCGCAGATCAACCTAGGAGGCTATGTCTGCTTAACCGGACTATGAGCCACACGACCTGACAACCTCACTTATATAGGATCACTGCTCGGGCCGCCTCGGCTCGCCCCTTGTTTTTTATGACTCTTTAGGAAAAGTTGAAGCGGAATAGTTACTAAATATATCTACGTCTATTGTATCAACCGAAGTATCCATTCTTGATTGGATAACTATCCATTATGTCAATGACCTCAAAACAAAAAACAAGTACACACCGGATATATTCCGGAAGCTGCACGTAAATGGCATTTTAAACACTGTAATTTCTGAATAAAAATGGTTGTGCACTAATTTATTGCACATTGTATTTTAACGAGTGTATTACAGTCCAGTGTCGCGTGATTTATGCGTCTGCATATTTTAATATTGTATTGAATGGATGATTTTGTATGGCGAACACAACTACTCTTGGCAGTAAGTAAGTATTTTCTAGGCATTTACCACCCTTTGCCGGTCTCTTTTCACAAATTCAAAATTTATGAAAAAGAGATTAATAAAACTATGGTATTTGGGATTCGGTAGTGATAAGTATACAACGGTAACTCGGCTTATTGGTTGGCTATTGGCACTTTTTGATTTTTTATGCAGTGAAGTCAAAATTAAAACGAAGACAATAAAACTTTCGAAGAATTTTTTCTTAACTTGATTGTATAAAATATGCCAATTGCCTAATACATATTTCTGGCCCCAAATAAACAAATTAATTAGCGTGCGAATCGTCTCAAGAAAAAATAATATTATTTAAATAATATTACTTTTTCTTTCTAGTGGAGATTCGTCCGTTTCGGGTGAGTAGTTCCTGTAAATCAACCAAAAAGCCGGCAACTCCTACAGGGCTAGGCTGGATGGAGTCCCACCAGTCTAGCCTAGAGTTGGCTTTTCAGACCAATTTATTAAGTTTAAGTTTATTAGTACATAAAAACAACAACACAGTACATAGCATATGGAAACAGTGGGTTATACCTACTACCAAGTTTTAAAATTATTGTCAGCTTTCCGGGCTCCCAAACTAGGTACGCAGACCTGTATCTTAGGAGACTTGTCGCGAACCCGAACACGACGTGTTGCCACGCCGATCGTCATCCTGAGGATGCCTCGTAGAGAGGTGAAACACGTATCGATTTCTTATAGGGTTTTTTATGACTCTTTAGGAATAGTTAAACAGAATAGGTTACTAATACTTCTATTGTATTTTTTTCCGCCAAGTCACGCCTGAATCAATTAACTTATTCACTATACCTCACATCATAGATCACAACATGATTATGTTGCTCAAAAGTTGCTCAACCACACTTCACAACAAGATCGAGACGATTCTCAAGTGAGTAACAACTTAACTACTGCACTGCCCTGTAGTATTTACTCTAGAATGTTCAAGATACATGTACGGGACGTCGGGAGCTACGGTTAATAAACTGGTCCGTTATAACAAGGCAAAGTTGCCGAGTTATCAGAATTCTCTGTTGTTCCTGGAGAATTATCAAGTCCAATAGACGATCTAACTTTTACGGTTATTGATAAATAGTTTATTATTTCTTAGTTTGTTATTTCTGTATTAGTTCTTAACTAGATAAACTTTTCAAAACAATGAATAGGATTTCCCCTTCCAATGGGTATTGTGACTCACGGATTGTGTTTAAAATGATGGGTAGGTGCAGTACCTATCTAAACTGTATGAAGATCAGTTAAAATCTTTATTCACCCATCCGTTGACCCATGTTAAAATAATAAATTAGAAAAAAACGAGCGAGCCTTACAGTAGTCGTATAATAATATGATGATGTGTAACATCTGATATCGTTGCTGACGTATTATGATATAAAGAATAATCATCACCGTCCCCGTCCCCGTCACCGTCACCATCATCATCATCATCATCCTGTTTACTACCTTTCAGAAAATAGTTTGGTATCATCTGACGGCTAACTCTAGCACCGCTTATTGGTCAAATCAAATAGCACGCGCTTCCCCGACTTCCTGTTACACTTTTTCGTCGCTTTTCACGAAATCACTCCCACAGATTGCAGGAAACCGAGAGGAAAGATGCTACACATCAAAAATAATTACCACACAAAATATCTAACTAATAATCACACAAACTTTATCAAATAACTTAAAAGTCTGTCCAAACGGTTCGTGTACAAATGGTACTTCATTAAACTTGGGCAAAGTTCAGTCCTGAACGTTCTGAACTAATATTTTGTCGCTATCATTCATTCAGCAATCTTTGAAGTGGTCAGTCGCTCTCGTACCACAGGGTTCTTGTTGAAAACCGACTTTGTAACAGATTTGAGAGAACTGGGTTGACTAAGATTTTGTGAATACCAGGATTTTTTTACGGGCTAAGCTCCCGTAAAAAAATCCTGGTATTCACAAAATACCAGGATTTTTTTACGGGAGCTTAGTAAGCAATAAAAAATGATAGTCATTTTCATACTCTCTTTAGGGGTTCATGTTTCGGTATTGCAATACAAAATATACAGCCCACAAAATAGAGTTTTTATAAAACTATTTTTATCAAATAGAGTGCCGTATAAAATTTTTACAGTTTCTCCCTACCTTTTGTTGAAGCTTGCTTATAAGAGGCTGACAAACAGTTACAATACCGTGAGCAGTAACCCCGATATTAACCTTGCTCACTGATAAGTTTATACACTACGGCGTAAAATATAGTGAAAATGGGATTAGCTCGTATAAGTACGTTTTTTTTAAATTTAAAAAAAAATTATTTCTAATAGCCAGGTCGTAGAATTTTCGCGAAAATATGATTTTGAAAACTTTCCCACGACAGTTTTATAATAATTCCGTGACGTTATGTCCTACAATAACAATGGAGCCAGTTCACCCTAAGTCAGCAGTGGACAAGTTGGCAAAGCGGTTTAATTTCACCGACCATTCAAACTTCCATAAGAGGATTTTGTTACAAAACCAAGGCGAGTCTTCGGTCACCGGTGTGTGGCAAAAATACAGTGTTGCCTCCACCAAAATGTTTTCTCCAGTTTTTTGTCGTTACAATTGAATTTCATAGTTTAACGAAGTAAATTCTGCACAGTGATGTTCGCGGTAACTTTGTTGGTTTTCAATTTTGTACCATTTTTTTTGCTCCCTAGTGTAGTTCCAGCTTTGTGTGTTCGGTGTACTGAGTTTTGAGGAATTTAAAACATGGTTCTTTGTGTCCTCAAATAGCTGTTTATTCTGCATCTCTGTCGGGATAAAGAGGAAGTTTTGTGGCTTTTTTTCGTGTTATGCTTTTGTCCTTGCATCACTTTCGTGCACTCAATTTCATAGCTCAAGCATAACGTTTTATTTTTCAGATTGCTTTTACAATCGTACAAGGATCTTTTGGCGCTCAAATGACGTTGTCAAGCGCTGTTGGTAAACATAATTATGTGAATCATTCGGTGAAATGTTTTTAAAAAACAAGATGGCAGCGATAGTTCCGATTTTGGCCACGCGCCAAAAGAAAGTCGTATACAGGGTCCAATTAAATTAGCTAGCGAAACTCTGCAGACGTGAAAAGGGAAATCGAAATCTAATCTAAACACGATAAAATAATTTAAAAAAGGATTTGAAGTTTTTGTTTGGGGTCAGCGACCGCTGGTAGTGTTGTTACTTGAAGTATGAGTTGAGAAAATCTGTTTTCTTTTGTTTGATCGTGTTAAGATATTAATACCATTACCAATCACGTCTGTGAAGTTTACAAAAAAAAAACAGATTTTCCAATCTGATATTTCAAGTTACTACTACACTAACGTCGGAAGATTTTTTGTATTATCTTGTTTAGGTACCGATACCCTCACATCTGCTGAGTTTCGCTAGCTAATTTAATATGACCCTATAAATGTTAAAACAATATTTTATCGATACTTAAATAAATATATCCCTAATAAGTAGGTCGCAGGGGTTTATTTATTTCACACTTGAGAGAAAATATTTGTCTCAATTTCCTTTTACCTCTTTTTAATATCTCGTGACATTAATCAAGGGGAAGTACATTATAAAAAATGTAATGTCAGAGTAAAAATGTTTTATGTAGGAGAACTACATCTAGAATTTTAAATAGCCACCTTTGAGCACAGAAACATTTTAGCTGGGATTACTTTCGCGGAAATTAAAAACAGTACTTTCTATCTTTATTATAAAAACAAACTCTTCTAGTTTTTTCTCAAACATGCTTGGAAATTCGAGCATTTTGAGAACCTTCTTCGAGAAATGTACTATTGTTTGAATTTCCGCGCATTATTTGAGAAAAGTACCTACTAAACAAACCTTGGCCACAACGAGGCATTGATGGACTCACGAATGTGTGCCTCGGCTAAGCCTCGGCCCACATTTTCACGTTCGTCCATCAATGCTTGAGTTGCTGGCCGCGACAGTAATGTACTATATATTGTTTTTTATTTGTTTTTTATAACAGTGTCTTTTTGTTTTTCATACCTGAAATGTTTCGAATCTAATTCTATTGATCTTCAATCACAAGGTTGAAAGAACAGTCTATATCGGCAATATTTATCTTCTACAAAGCGTTTACATCCACTCAAAAAAAGATGATAATTAGTTCTCTGAAAAAAAAAACTATGTAAAAGTCCGGGACGCCCAAAAGATAAACCATTCCATTTGACGTCACAACTTGTGCACACACTTCCGTAATTCCCGGGATCCCTTCAATCACAGCGAAGCTACATTTTAATCCAAGCAAACGCTTTCCCCTCCATTGATTCAGATGAGTTCCACCTTTATCATGCTTCTTCTCTGGAATTAAAAAAAAAAGTCAATTTTGCTACCTCAGCGTCGCTGCAACATTAATGGAATCGCAAAATAGAATCCCTCACTGCTCAGACGCCTCTTCGCTACTTTAATAAGAAAACTTTTCTCTTCGATTGACAAAGTTTGTCAACGAGAAAAAATTACACCCTGTATAAACACCTGGAACATTTCCGTAGTTATTGCGTTTCCGAAACAATTTCTATTAATCGGAAATCGAATTTCGGTATCGAAGTCTCAATTTTCTCTTTGATAGAATCCGATATTTTGGCAGATTGTAATACAGATGATAATATTTAGGTATTGATTTGTGTTGCCTTCTCTTTTCTTTTGTGAGACGTTCAAATGTGAAATTATGTACCGCAATATAATTTGCAGAGTAGATGGCATGGTATGTATACTACGAGTACTTATTAGTCGTAAACTTATCACATTAGTCTAATGCCCGTTTTCGTTAAGGGGGATGCGCCAAGGTAGCCCGCGAAATTCAAATTTTCTTACGTCAACAACATACAACAACGTTCAACATACACTGTTGATTAAAATATAATCCGCAACCGTAAGAAATATGGTTTTATAGAACTATTATAATAAGCAATACAACTCCTTAAGTTAGAATAAGGTCTCAAATGTCATCATTTCATGAAATAGTCAGTTGATGATTTTTATGATTATAATTCTATAAAAAAATATCTGATACGGCCGCGAGTCATATTTAGATCAACATACAATCTGATGCTGACCTGCAAATTGCAAAAAACGTAAGAAAATTTCAATTTCGCGGGCTACCCTGACGTTTCCACCTTAACACCAAGCGACACCGAAATATAAAATCTTAATATTGCACTGTTGGAATTCACTGCTCAGCGCAGAGTGTTGAAAATTCAACAGTGCGGTTTTATTTAGTCACTAGCTTTTGTCAGCGGCTTCGCCCACGGGGATGTTGGAAATTATCCCACGGGAAGGTAACTATCGGGATAAAAGTATCCTATGTGTTAATCCAGGTTATAAAATATCTGTGGGTCCAAAAATACAAACACATTTTATAATATTAGTAGGATTACAGTGTACAAATGTGTAAATGAAAATAGCCATAAATGTAATATAACTATTAGAAACTATACTATAATGGAATATAAGTAAAATTGCAATTTTTCATAATAATAATGACTTTCTTATTAAAACTCAAGATCTTAGACCCGTTTTATGCATCGTCACTCTTCCCCATTACGACGTAAGCAAGGGGGGAGGGGGCACTTGAAGCAAGGAACTGCATAGCGTAGAAGCAAAGAATGGGATAAACCACAGTCAGGTTTAAACTCGCTTGTTAGTACTGGCCGATTTACTAAACAGGGCTAAATAGGTGGGGAATACGGATAAAACGGGGTGGTCGGTATAGAAAAGAATGAAAAAGAAAGAAATAAAGAAAAATTGTTTTTAAATTATTATTTTTTACATAAAACACACACACGCTCACTAAGAAGAATTGTAAGTTTATGGTTATTTCTTGCGTTTTAAAACAACCTAACTACAACAGTAGTGAAATCGCTATCTACAACGACTTTTAACACGATTGACATAATTTATAAGGCAGCGTAGAGTATTTCAACATAAATTGCTGTTTTTTTTATTTTAGCTGTTTCATTTACATAAATTGAGTGCTGCGTAGGTACAGATAATGTAATTTCGTAACAGAAAAACCGACAAAAAAAATAAAATTTTGCTGAGATTTTTTCCGGTGGAATATGATTCAAAATAAGGAGGTGAATGCACCCTGTAAGTTTGCGGAGGGCTGTCCCTTACACCCTCTATTATGTACCTATGTATTCTGGACATTTTAACAGCGAATCAATTCACAGAAATCACGCCTCCCTCTTATGATCTAAGCCAAATATTTTTTGATATTCGGATAGCTAATGACCAAAAGAGGTGCCTTAAAGAATATTAATAAAAAATAAAATGCGTTTTGCGGGTTTGCTGGTATACCAACAATAGAAAAGGAAATGAAAAGGTTCGTACAGTGCGATTAGCCGTTCCACATTCTATTCGACAAGTCAACCAAAAAAATGGACTCGTGAATGTTGTTATCGCATTCAAAAAAATATTGTAGTCGGCACGACTGCACTCCAACTACATACGTAGTGTGTTTTTGTGATTGGCTGCACTCGCCTAACAACATGTTTATTAAAATTCAACAAAAAAACATAATAACACGCTTTGTTTCTCCGAAGGGTCCTAACCCTAGAGGTGTACCTATAATAATAATATAATATATTTCAGGTGGAATAGGCCCATAGATAAAAACATTAACCTAAACATACATATTTTAATATAAAAAAAAATTATTTTACACGAAGTGATGACTGTCGGCGTCGTGTTGCGCTGTAACACTATAGTACACCCACATTTCACCAGTTATTTAAGTTCTATGTAATGGGGCGTGCCTAGCCTCACCCGTAGCGCTGCCAGCGTGATATCTTTATAAATTATAGCCATGTTACTTAGTCATAATATACATAGCATCTACTGGTGAAAGATTTTTTAAAATCGCTCCGGTAGTTTTTGAGTTTATTCATTAGAAACAAAAGAACAGTCTTGTCTCTTTATAATATTAGTTATTCGTTGTAGACTAGCTTTTGCACGCAGCTTCGCCCGCCTGAAGGCAGAAAATAATCCTACGGTAGTACTTTCGTACTACCGGGATAAAAGTATACTATTTCGTAACCCAGGTCTTTAAGTGTCATCTAGTTGCCGTGTGCCATATTCTAGCCAAATCCATTCAGCCGTTGAGGCGTGAAAAGGTAACAGATAGACAGAGTTCCTTTAGCATTTATAATAATAATAATATTATTTTATATAGATAAAGATACATAATCCGACATTGTCTCTTATGAAATCTCTGGAGCGAGCAGTGGCTAAATTTACCATCGAAAAAATGCGTAAATCCATACATTCGTGGCCACACAGATTATTTCGAATAGAATTATTTTTTGCCGATACTTCAATAAATACAATATATAAGTTTTGTTAAGATTACAAAACTTCATAAAAATTAAAGGCATTTTCATTTATAACAGAAATATGGCCAGACTATATACAAAAGTGTGGATAGTATGGATACAGCTCGTATACCCATTTATACTCCATCCCAGTTAGCTAAACGCTAATCTGTCTATGAAATATATTTCTCCTGCAGTCTGACTGCACCGCCCTTACATTTTCGCAGCTAAAATCCGCCTTACCTGACTGCGTCTGAGTTGAAATCAATTAGTCTGCCAATAGCAGGCCCGTGGCGTGTAGCTAACAGAACTACCTCTACAAATCAAGGAGAGAGCGTTTCAATAGAACGAACCGTCAATAGTATCTGGAATTACTAGTTCAATTGAGATTTTGGAGTTCTCGTTTGACGGGGGCTTTGGCTCAAGCTGTGTGATAGGTATTTTTCATCTGTGTTACTTTGTTATTAGAGGAAGAATGTAATTTTTATTATGCTGCTTTTTTGTTGACAGATTTGATTTTTTTTATTTTTTTCACACCTGGCGTGTTAAGTGTAATAAGATTACATTTTCATTTGTTTATAAATCATTTAACTGCTTTAATAGGTACACAATCATCGAACAAGAAGGTTTCCAAAGAAAAAGGTTTTCTGTAGAATACCTACATACTAAATTTTAGGTAGAATTAACTACATAATTTACTTCGCACATAACACTTTTTCACAGCGCCGGATTTGTTTCGTCTGCTCGACGTTCGAATGTCACTGCAAGGATCTAGTATTATCAGTTCCGGTATATTTGCCTGACATTTTGCTGAGCTGAACTCCAATTTGGTGCAACCTTGAGACGCACACCGCACTTTGTATCTTCGCTATTTGATCTATAGTGTGCCATAGTTATAATGTCACTTTATATCCGTGTATTGTTTTTTTTAATATATTAGCACCTTGTATTTTCTTTGTGTTTATGTAATTTGTTCTGTTTCTTTTTTATGCACTAAATAAATGATATATCTATCCTATTTATTTGTATTTTGTTAGTCGCTGGTTCCTTTTTGTTTTTGATTAAAAATGAAAACCTATAATAAACCAAAAACAATTGAAAAACGAAACAAATCGTAGCTAAATAAAATGAAAATAATGTGTGATAATTATGTTTACTTCCTATATGTGTGGAAACGTTTTTTACTTGAAGTTAAATAAAAATGTATTTAATTAAACTCTGATAGTTTAAAAGTTTAGTCTAGTAGATTAAGCGTGTTAGCTTTATTATTCTCAATCTCTACTCCTCTAAAAATATACCGTATCGGTGGTTCTGCTACGCATGTTTCTTTTTGGTAACTATAATTTTATGGTGGTGGTTTTTTTTAAATCGGTTTTTATGGTTTTTTTTAATTCTTCTAAACCGAGATTTGAAACAAAATAAAACAAACTTTTCTACAGTGTCGTGAAAACATTTATTTTTTACTTATCAATATAAATACAGTCGTTCGTAATATAATACACGAATAGTTACATTAATAAATCGATGTAAAGCGATACAACTAACGAATATTTCGTAAATGCTTGTCGGTATGTCATGTTGTATTCAATTGAACTGTTTCACTGTTTTTGTAAAGCAAAATATTCATAATGGTTCCTAAGTTGAAAAGTTAATCAAAATAGTTACACAATGGAGTTTCTCTGAGTAGTTATATTTTAATAAAATATTCCAAAAGCATGAACGTTTTAATTTTTTCCTAAAAATGGCCATTTTTGTGTCTCTGTCTGGCAGTTTTTTTTACTTTCACGGCTAAGTTTCAAAGCGTGCTTAACGTGCTGTAAGTGATAAAAATGATACATGTGTGTTAATTCTCAAATATTATTTCCACTACATTTTACAAAGTTATATCCATCCCTATTGCTAACAACAACAGTAAAACAGCCAGAGACTAGTAAATTAAAATTACATTTACTGGTAAAAAATACAGGTAGGTACGTCACTACGTCTAATTCTAATATAAATACAAAGTATGTTTAGATAGCAAATAAATCAGACTTTAATTGTATCATATCGAATGGCACGAGTTTTGTAAGGATGGAAGGACCAATTTTTTTTTTTGGTCTTTTTGGATTGTAATGCATGATGCGACTTTGCTGTGACTGGCTATCAATCCGACACAAGAGAATGTGTCCGTTAACTAGGAAGTGAAGATTGGATCAAAATGAAATTTTATGGATATTGGACATTCAATTTTGTTATGCGCAGTCTTAGTTCCATGTAACTACATATAATGAATTTTCTTGTGTCGTCTGTTTGTTATAATAACTACAAAAAGGCATATAATTAGACTAAGTAAGTGGTTAGAAAGATATCATAGGTACCTACTATTTTTCTAGAAGTCAAGTATATGGACCAAGTTTCACTTACAAGAGTAGGTAATTAAATATTATTTATGTATAACATTAAATACAAATACAATGTAGTATAGAACGTGTAATACAAGATGTATATTTCAAATATATTCAGTAAAATATATTTTATTGTCGAATTTGGAAATAAATGCAGACATGACAAGGGACGAGATTTTTATGCAAATATGAGTTCGTATTTTTTAAACGAACGAGTATTTGATTGAGATAGACGAACACGAATAAAAACGATTATTTTTCTATCGGTCATGCTTTTTCTGCTTTAGTAGGGTAGAATTTAAAAGCGTGTTTTATTTGCTGACGATAGTTCAACCATAATATAATTTTTTTTTTTGTTTTTTACGTGTTTAGATTTACGAAGCCTCAATTCTGTTGAAAGTATAATTGATTTTTCCAATTTCGAAATGATTTCGTCAAGCGCTCTGTCACGGTGGCTGACGATGAAAATGACCACTGTGTAAGAAATCTACCTGTCATGTCTGCAAAAATCAAATTACACAAGTGCTTAAGTAAAAAATCAGTCAATTACATTTCAGTAAAAACATATTTTGCTACTAAAGATTTTAAATCATTATAATTTACTAAGTTGAAATACTTCAATCGTCTTAAACTCAAAGATAGTTACTTCTCGAATAATAATAGTATATACAGTCTCGAATTAATAATATCTTGAAAAAAATCACAAACATTGGTATTGTGTCTAAAACTAGAAATAATTAAGTAGTAGGCTTACGAATCGTCTAAAGAATAATATTACTTTTTAAGATTTTTTTTGGACTTATAAATACTTTGATCTAGTTATGGAAAACTGTTACTATAGGCCGTGCGCGACTGCTAGTCTGAGGTATGTGAGCGGTAGACGGGGGAGGTAGACAAAGGCCAAGCTAACTCAGTCCGCTAATTTTATTAATGGCGCTCTACCCCGTCTCACCGCTCACATACCTCAGGCGGTGACTAGCAGTCGCGCGCGGACTATACCGAATGTCTGTGTGATAAATAAATATATGATTTCCATTTGTTAACAAAATTTACGATATTATTATTAGTGTATGTAATCCCTTCAACTAAACTTAATATACTTGTACTAGGTGGGTTAAACAATATTTTGGGTAAGTAAGTTTTTGCATGTCAGTCTTACCCATCACAATATCTTCACTTAAAATAGCTTGCCAATCAAACTCGTCAAACCAATTTGTACTAAATAAATACCATTTTTTTCTAGCTCAAGACGACTCGTAATCCTGCCAATTGTACAATTCAATCGATACATTTTACAAAATTTATTTACAAACATCCTAAGCGCAGTATGAAGCGCAAACTAATTATATTTCACTATACATACAGTAATACAAATACGTAGGTCTGTAGTAACTTTCAGTAGCTTAAGCTTAGTCGCCTAGTTTAATAGGAATCTCATATGAACACCAAGCTCTGAGACTTGATACTTTAATCTCATATCGAAATCGCCCGCAATTTCAGAATTTGGCTATATATTTTTATGGGCGTGACTTTCGAATCAGAATACAACGACCAGAGACCAAAAGGTCTGCGTTCGAAGCTCTCGTACAATGAAAGAGTTGTTATATTAGCTATCAATGGCAAAATAGATTTGACTGCGAGAATTTTCCGATACCATTATATTATACAAAGAAGAGATCATTTTTAAATTGCCAATCTTTTAAATACCAAAGTTTACATTAAAACATCTCTTCCGGAAAATCTTAGAGAATTTCGAATTCTCGTTGGAATAATAATTTAATCGCACATTACAGATAGCAAACAACGTCAATACAAATCATACGAATTTCGAACATTAAAAGCCGTTGGTGCATTCTGACGTAACATAGATGAACGATGCCGTCATAGCCTAATTTTCTCTAAACGGTTGAGCAAATATTTCGTTCAGTAGCTGTTGATATTCCTCCGCATTGTAAAGATAGTCGTCGTCATCGAGTATGCCGGTTGCATTATATCTGTAATAGATTTTGTTAGTGGTTTTAATTTATATTAGATTAGTCCTGCATGTAAATTATTAAGGTTTTCTTATTTGTTTTGGTCTTTTCGGCTGCACCTTACAACTATTTCTTTTTTCATTGCTGTTTAATGTCCTTTTTGTCTTACCTTGGTGTCTCTCGTTTTCTTCGTGAATTTACTTCTGAAGCCACTTCTACACAAAGAACAACGAAGTGACTACTGCAAGGATATCTGTAAACAAAAATACTGTCTAATGAAACGTCCTTCCCGCTACTTCATAAACTTTTTGTCAAGCAGCAACAAATTAGCAACGAATAAACTTTGCTAATTCCTTGAACCCTTCTAACAAAATACACTTCTGCTTTAAATTGAATTATCAAAATGGACGGGAGGACCCCAAGTTTTAAGCCACTAGATTGGGGTCGTGAGTTTGAATTTTATACTCTGTGTTGTGGAACTAAGGTTCTATCTTGATAAATAGAATAAAAGTAACAATTAAAGGGCTTCGATTTCAAGTTGAATGGAATTCTAATACATCTGAATGACGCTTTACTTTTCAAGTCTCGGAGGACAACAGCATTTGGAGCGCCATTCTGTTATGCAAACATTTTCCACATTGTTGCTTGTTATTTGAATTTCTCAGTCAATTCCTAAATACAGAATGAGATAAAATGTTTCGATGGTATTGTGAAAATAAATCGAAGTCTTGGATTATTTAAAGGATTGTCACTTAGTGTATATTGTGAATGTTCTAGTTTCGAAGCGATGATTAGAAAATAATACTACATGAGGCTGTTACTAGTCTAAACAATTTGTATAAAAGTTTTCATAAGCCAGTTGCTGACCTAGAGCTAAGCTAAGGTAGTTTAGCTTAACTCGCATAGCTGAGGTCATTTTTCATGCAAGTGTGCAGACCGCAAACTATGAAAATAAGTATGAAGAATTACCTTAGCTATACCGGCAAGTTGAACTAACTTAGCTTAGCTGCCTGCTCTTGATCTGCAACCGGCTTTATACTCCTTGATAATGAAGTATCTACACAGCTAATAAATCTATGTTTTATAACTACTCGGAAAAAAGTTTTAAAAAAATGTAGGAAAGATACGCTACCTCTCCTGTGCAAGTAGTTTGTGGGAGTGGAGTGAGGAGCCCAGGCCACGATTGGCAGGATCTCCGTTCTGCCACTCCTGACAGTAGCTGTCCAGGGCACGCTCACCATTCGCGCGGGAGCCATGCCAGACTATTTTTTGTGGCCTAGAGATAAGGTAGGAAGTAATTATAAAGGTGTAATAATTGATTGATTTAAGATTTAATTCATTAAAGAAAAATAGAGTTTTACTTTTTATACACACAGGTAAACAACGACGATTTAGGATCACAACCGGCCATAGTTACTCTGTTAACAATCGATTTCGATAAATAATATTCCCGTTTCATAAATATTTGTATTTTGTTAAAACCGGCAGGTATCGTATGCTTTAGGCATAAGCTTATCACTATAAAGTTGATATGATAACGGTACCTATTGATAAAAAGATATTGATGAAGGTTCGCGAGGGAGCCTTTCATATAATGACAAAGCATAATAATATTATCATTCAATAATTAATTGGTAAGAATGCTTCTTATCATGCTGTTCATCCTCATTTGTTTTTTTAGCTCGATTACAATATTGATGTTCATCATGTGTACCAACCTACCTAATGTTTTTTTTTTTTATAAAAGGGAAGTTAGTATACTGACTTTGCTGCGACTAAATCATTGCCAATGGATTTTTATAACGAATCGTGATGTTTAAAGGTTGATTTATCAAAGTAAAGTTTTTTAATTGAGGAAAAAAAGGAGAAAGACTCGAACGTAATTGCTTTCAGGATGATCACAACATAAATCTAAAGTAAAGAAAATCTAAACATATCATAACATCACGCTGTATTCCTCGATGGGTTAGGCAGAGGTGTACCTACACCCACATTTAGCCAGTTTTGTTTTTAGTCCCATGTTATATATATCTGGGCGAGCTTATTGCCATCAACCGGGCACAAATCCAGTCTCCAGGCTGTTATTGGGAAATTTCAGATGGAAAAATTCAATTACACTCTGCCTGACCCGGGATTCGAACCCAGGACCTCATGCTCAGCAGTAGCGCTACCAGCCACAAGACCAACGAGGCAAACATTTTTTTTTGTTGTAATTAAGTTACTTACCAATGTGAGTCAGTTAAAATGTTTCTGCCATTGAAGCTGTATATCCTGGCTCCAGCCGTCAATGCGCCGTTGCCATCAAACATGTCAGAGAATGATTTGAACAGAACTTCACCTTGAGTATTCACGACAGGCAGATGTCGGTCTGAATACCGGACTATTGAGTTCAGGTTTTGGATCCTAGGACAGAGATTTTGTTACAATTTGGTCCTTTTGGACATAACGATGTGGTTTGAAACAGATAACAAATTACATCGTTTACGAATTAGTGGTTA
Organism: Eupsilia transversa; assembly: GCA_914767815.1. Classification (NCBI taxonomy): domain Eukaryota; kingdom Metazoa; phylum Arthropoda; class Insecta; order Lepidoptera; family Noctuidae; genus Eupsilia; species Eupsilia transversa. The sequence goes on along the minus strand of OU611886.1, from coordinate 5,720,197 downwards.
GATAATGGTTTCATTTGCAAATAATACTGCAGCATGTGTGGTTTCAATGAAATTAACTAATGCTATTTTATTGAAGTAAAATGGGTAGCAATTTATGTTTGTGTAAAAGGTATCTAGGAAATTATAATCCCTTTTAATATCGACATTTCAATAAATGCGACATAGTTCGAATATTACACACTTACTATTTCCATTTTGTTACGAACACTTATTTCCATTGTATTACCAGGACTTCTTTTTGTTATTTTATTATAAGGCATTAAGTCGAAAGCGTCAGAGAATCCCGAAATTCAATTATTATTTTTTTTTAAATCCGCAGCTGCAGGTCATGTGTTAATCAAATTTGATTCACCACTGTAAGAAATATGTATTTACATATTTTTCCGTAAAATCATCAACACGATTCTCTAAGTTCATATTGCCCATTGATGACATTAAATGAGGCCAATTCAAAATTAGGGAGTTATATTGTGTACATATTTGTTACGGTCATGAATCATAATTTTGATCAACATACGATCTGAAGCTGCAGAATTAAGGCCCTATAATAAAATAACAAAAAGAAGTGCAACTAACTGCAAAATTGCAAGAAACTTGAGATGAATTCCGCGGGCTACATAGCGCATCCCCCTTAATAAATCACAGCAGCACTTACTTGCTAGTCAACAAAGCTCTGAAGGTGCCTCTGAATCCTGCACGCCTTCCTTGTCGGTAACACGCGTAGTCGGCGCGACGTATACCATGCATGTTGCCGGGCAACGGCTCATTTAATGCCGCTAGATGGAGCTGTCAATTTAAAGACACTTTTAGGATCATACATGGACGTGAGGAGCACAGAACCGTTCAAAAAGGCTGTGCTTGGGGGATGCCTATGTCCAGAAGTGGACGTCTTTTGGCTGAAATAAAGATGATGATGATATTTACGATACACTTCCATGTTCGGGTCACATATACAAATATATATCGGTACCTACCTACATTAGACTCGGAGCAAATTGGTTGTGACAGATGGACAGACAGACAAACAGACAGACTCACGAGTAATCCTATATGGGTTCTGTTTTTTCATTCGGACGTACGAAACTCTAAAAAATAAAGATAAGCTTGACACGTCGTGAACGTTACTTGTGTTGTGGTCATAGTTGTTAGTTTCATATTCATTATCAAAAGATGTAAAGAAATCAAAACGTTCATAATGGACGTAAAATCAGAAATAACAGTCTTAATATTTTTTAATTAAAACTGCCTGATTTGCAGATGTAATAAAAAAAAAAAAAAAAAAAAATATTTTATCTAGCGTTATTGCTAACATATATTTTCATTCAGCTGAAAAAATACATGTACCTAGTACATATGTAAATATATTTTCACAATATAACAATTCAATCAAATTATATCCAATAGTTTAGAATATCAAAGGTTGACAAAACCCATAGTCGGTTCATCACTAATATTTAGTTTGTTTCACAAATCACTGTGTCACTGTGTGTGTGTGTTTTTCAATGCTAGGATTTATTTGATAGTTCCAAAATACTCTTATGCATTATTAGGGTCAGTGTTTTCATTTATTGTCGTCTTCCTGTCTCCTAATTGTATAATTGGTTTTTTTTTAAATTAAATAATATTTTCAATGAAACTCACGCTAGGTCCAGCAACAGGTGAATTCTCAACGAGGTTGGATATTGAGGGTACATGCACCAAACTGGCAGCTGGCATCGGTGGAGGATGCACGGGCGCAGGTGTAGGATGCGCGGGCGCAGACTGGGTTACTAGGGAGCCTAGCTGTTGGGAAAAACCGTCATTTAATATCATGTATTTTTTTTATTGTAATAGAAAAATCATTTATATGCTATATGATCCCAATTTAGGTGTATAACCGAAATGATTTGATGCGGTGATAGAAAAAACAAAAACTTACTAACGTTATTTTTAACTTACACGAAACTATTCTTATTTTAGATCTTGCCGAGAATCTTAATCTAATAATTAGAATATAAATGATGTCTGAGAGACATAATAGTTTTTGCTCAAATAAAACATTATTGGAACATTCTTTAAACAAGAAATTAATTGTCAAGGTTATCGTTTTCAAATTGTCTGCCATTCGGCTGTCATTCGTGGATCTATGACAGTCGTTACGAGTCGTCAGAAGCACGAAAGTCTGACAACCAGTCTGACCAAGGGGTATCGTATTACCCAGTTACTGGGTTGTGGGGGTCAGATAGGCAGTCGCTCCATGAAAAATACTGGTATTCAGCTGCATCCGGTTAGACTGGAAGCCGACCCCAACATGATTGGAAAAAGGCTAGGCAGAATGATCGTTTTCAAATTCAATAGTTATACCCAATATGAACCAAAACCGACATTTTAGACAGCACATTCAAATCGTTACTAGTCTATCCTCCCGTTCAATTTAGTCAGAATCCGTAGCTTATGCAGTTGTTAGTATAAAACTCACCAGTACGTATTGCCATCCGGAATTAACTTTGACAAACAAAGCCTGCTCTTCGACAACGTAAGCCAGAGCACCGACAGGACTCGATGATGCGAGCTAGAAGCAAAATGTTGGGTGAAAAAACTGGAATGCTGTTCCCGTAGCAGTACCTCCATTACCTACTACCCCTTGCCACTTGTATACTACTTCTTTTCTTCTTTTTCACTTTTTAGTTGTGGTATTGACTCCACACAAATTCAAATTCCACTTCCTACTACGTAAATAACAGTGACAGGAAGTAATTATAACCCCATCATATTCCGTGGGAAAAATACGTATTATTGAATCTAACTGAAAATCTACCCAAGAAAAGTTAATAAAATTTATATGAGACTACCGCGCAAGTTTCTTCTAACGAATGAAAAAAGAATTTTCAAAATCGTTCGACAATTGACGAAAACATCGATGAAAATACATTAAAAAAAAACATACAGACGAATATACCTACATAATCTCCTCCTTTTTTGGAGGCAAGGTATTAAGACGTTCCGGGAGACTTAACATCATAACAATAAAACTTCGCGTCTCGCTGAGTGCCCCGGCAAGATGCACTTTTTTCATTTCACATTATTCAGCTTAGTAAGTATGCATTAAATATGTAAAGTTAAATGCTTTATTCGCAAAGGTATTCTATTGTAACATAAGGTAAGTCGTATTTTTAACTAACTTTAAGAAAAGAAGGAGGTTATTAAATTTACAATCGTACATTTATATTGTCAAAACAAGTCATACTTTCAACATTTCCTCAGTAGTTTGGAACACTGCTGCGCCTGGCACTGACTTGCTCGATTCCTCCGAGTGATGAGTAGCTGGATACGACTGAACTGGTCCTGAAATTGTAATGAAGTCATAATAGGGAAACAACACAAAAACCAATCATTTTAACTTAAGTCTGCGAAAGTTACAGAGCATTTTTCGTTTTCTCCAATTAGAACATTTTTATAAACCAGGAGCCTAAGTCTACTAATTTATAAACGTTACAATGGTCTCTCAATGGTAAGTTTTTGTATGGCAAATCTGTCAAAAACTCACCATTGAGAGACCATTGTAACGTTTATAAATTTAGACTTAGACCCCAGTTTGGTAGTTATCTTTTTCTTGGTGTCGCTGGCTCGACAGTAATCCAGATTTTGTTGATCCAAAACCAGTTAGTAATAATGGTGATAAAACTGTCTGGCGACGTAGGTACTAAGCTTGTGTCACTATGTAACCAGAACTATTCTGTTATAAACACATTGATATTATCATCTACTACAACCTATGTATCCTACATCAAAGACCAGACTAATCATCAAGAGACTAGTTTCCTCTTATGGAGATTTGTGAACAATTAATAACGTCAAGAGTAGGTCACACAGATAAGGAATTAAGTGTTCGAAATTTTATTGAATATAAATAGGTATTGGCGGATAAATTAATAAATTATATCCTTAGTTATATAATTATTAATATTATTAATTAATATTATATCATTATTCCTTATTGAATGACTCTACATTAATTAATCTACGTCATGTAAGTAATCGTTACTTCTGTTTAGTATGATAATGATTTAAATCATGTACGTCATAACGTTAAATTTTGGCAAAATAACTTATCTAAGGGATTGATACATTCATGATAACCACGGCTTTGCTTTAAGAATGTCAGATTATGAACAGCCTATCAATTCTGTAAAAATCTCACCGTGAAATCTCTGGTGAAGTGAGCTTGAAGGGAGCTGTCAATGGTGTCAATCCCCAGCATCGGGTGGAATGGCAGCTCACTATAAGATCACTTCACCTAAGTTTTCATAGTGATATGTTTACAGAATAGCAACGCTGATCTTATCATGTAGGTAGGAAGGTGAAAACACGAACCATACGCGTGTGGGGAAATTTAAATAAGAATGTATTGTCCAGTCAGAAATTCGAGTAATGAGATATGATGTATAACAATAAGCACATAACAATTACAGCAGGTTAAGAATTCAAATAAGAGCGTTCATTCTAAAAGTTGGCAACGTCTCCAATAGCTGTCAAATATTTACCTGTTTTGATTAATTTGGCAATATTACTGTATGGAAATATGAAATATCGCTAATTAGTGACCTAAACTACACTACATTTTTACACTAGAGGACCAAAAAGGCCTTCAACTCGGCTGATGGTAAGTGATGATCAGATCAAAGGTGGAAGCGAGCGTCACCCGGCATCCTCAACCACAGAGGAACTGGCTATGTTACCTCGAGCTGCCGACACACAACAATGCGTTCAGCATTGTTGTTATGGCGATGGACTTAGATAAGACGGTGGTATAGCTAGCCAGTCGGACTTAGAACCATGCCTTGCTGGCCCCGCTGGGAATCGAACCCGGGACCTCTGGTTCTGAGACAGCTAGGTGGTCAAACCACTAGAACACAGACTAGAGGCGGTTACAATATTTAGTTCCATTAATTAAAAACAGAATATTTATCTGTTCGTAAAGGTCACGAGGAGACTCTGGACTCTTGGGACACTATCCCTTACATGACATGCTAATTCTCTCCCGGCTAGGCTGCAGTTGTCGGATCTAAATTAGTAACCGATAAAATGCAGTTGTCTCTGTAACACCAACGTAATATAACTTACCATGTCTATCCCTGTCTCTGTCCTTTAGGTCTTTGAGTTCTTTGAGAGCCTTGAGCTCGTCTAAAGGGCTCTTAGCGACTATCATAAGGCAGCGTGAACAACACAGAATAGATAATATTAATAAACAGGAATGATTAAAGAAGGTAAGACCATTTTCTGAAAATCTATGTTTCAAATAATACATAGATTTTCTGAAAATAAAGTTATGAATAATCATTGGTATTATTTCAGAAAATACAAGGTCGAATAAAAATTTGGTAGTGAAACTGCTGCTAATTTTGTCCTTGTTTATTCAAATTCAAATTATGTCTAATTTATAAAAAAAAAAATGTTTTTTTTTTTATATTAGTGCTTGATGTTTGACGACCAGCGTAACATTAGATACTTAAATATCTAACTTTTTAAGTACTTTATGCAAATCTATGCTCTGAAATAAATCGTATTGTCATTGTAATCGGATGTAGACAATCTGAGGTTTCAGGTCATGGTTTAAATATTCTGTTCCAACCATTGAACAAGATAATAATATCTAAAAATATAACAATCCATTCACTGGGGCCTGAGTAAACATAAATGTCACATGGCAACATGCGTGTATATCTTTTTGCGCAAAAACAAGCAATCAGGATTTATTATTACGTTTACAGATTTAGATAATAATCAGCTATTTTATATAATTATATCTATTATTTTCATGACGCGAATACAAATTAAAATAATGCTAGTTTGTTTACATCACATCCGATATTATTTGGTAATAGTATCAGTTTTTAAGGTATCTTTGTGGATTGTTTTTACAAGGCTATTTAAAAAAATGGACTTACAAGTCGTAGGGAATCTAACTTTGCTGATGTTTAAAAAAAAAGTTAGTCTTAGTACCTACTTCATTTTTAAGTTAGGTATCTCATTGTTAGCCAATAAACCGTTTGACAAAATTATTACTTATTAAATATTAATACTAGTTACTTCTTTTATATAATGTCTCTACAGACGTATGACATTACAAAATGTCGTCTTTTTATAACTATTAGCATAATAATATACGTGTTGATGCAAAAACTTACCTGACCTACTTGAGCTCAATGATTTGAAAGGACAAAAGTCTAATAGTATTCAGTAAAAAACAAAAACAGTCAGAAAATTCCAGAAAAACATCATAATAATAATGACTTACTCGGTCTTCCATAGAACTTTGTATTCCCATGAACTGGATGCTCTTCATAATGACTGAATCCAGGTTCTCCTTTAGGTCCAACTATAGATACACCTGGGGACCCAGGAGGTCCTGGTGGGCCCGGGGGCCCGGGAGGTCCAGGTAGGTACTGTACGGCTTCGGACAGGGACCCAGATGGACCCGGGGGCCCAGCCGGACCCGGCACACCGGGTAAACCTGGAAGTCCATCGAAGCCACGCTCGCCTTTTTCGCCTTTGAACTGTTTTGAGAAACGTTAGTTACGTCAAAACGTATGCTGTAATACACGGGGTCAAATTAAATTAGCTAACAAAACTCCTCAGATGTGATGAGTTTAATGGGTGTTATCGGTAAAAAATCTTATAATAGTGGTATGATGATTTTTTTTTGAAACTCAACAAAATATTTTTTTGCAAATAGATTAAGAAAGCAGAAGTAACAAAAGACTAGCAGATGATAAATAATATGAACAAAATATTGGTCAGTTTAAATTCACACCCATAAAATCACGTGGGACGCGCTAATCTAACAAGCAAACAAGAAGTATCTAACCAAATAAGCGAACCAAAGTATTCAAAACACGAATGCCACCGTCACGTCAATCCAGCTAACGTTTTGTATAATTCATAAGTCAAAAGATATAACCGCATAAACATGGTAAAGCAAGTTCCCTATAAACTCAGAAGTTGTAAGCTTACGGATGACACAGAAAATCTGAGTTTACGGCAGTGGGGTAACTTTGTTTTATGGGGATCTCTCCTCGGGATAATTTCGCTATAAAGAGGTTGGGGTCACAAAGAGGAAGTTACCCTTTTCGTACCTATACAAGAGATGGTTTTTTGCAAGACAATGGTTTGGAGACAGTGTTGAATATTTTGTACATGTACATGGTAATATTTTTTGAAAATTTATTTTTCAAAAAAAAAATTCTGCACTCATCACTAAACAATATTTTACCCCATTGGTCGTTGGTCCAAAGTCGATGTTCCCGAGCAAAAGTTAGTCTGTTTCTACGATGATGTATCTCAAGTTTTGGAGCCTTGGCGGGCACGAACGAACCAAAACCAGCTTCTTTGAATCTTCTTCGTACCGTACGCTCACTTACTGTGACACCTCGAACTTCCTCAAGCTCATTTCTGTCTTGGACGGCCGTTAGACGTGGGTTCGTACGTACCCGAAGCTGAATGAAACGATCATCCCTGCTCGAAGTACGTCTTTTTCTGCCTTGTCCCAGTCTTCTCACAAAACCATTAGTCTCCCTGAATCGTTTGATATTGCGATAAATTGTTGAAACAGGTCGGCCAAGAATTCCTGAGATCACTCTGTAGGCACTCCCTGACACACATCATTTCTCCTCATCTCAAGTGTGGCAATCTCAGTTGCGCTCAAGGCGGGTATAATGAAGTCCTTGACTTTTAAAAAGATTTAAAAGTTACAAAAAAAAACAATAAAAACTAAAATTTAACAAAATTTTAAACCAAACCCATAAAATGTTAACTATGGGAAATTCGCACGAAATGATCGTAATACGAATAAAATTAAAACAATCAGATAAACGGTGACGATCAATTGTTTTCTCAATTTGAAATAATTATTTCTAAAATAAAACGAATTAATAACCAGCCAGCAATGTTAAACAAACTAGATTTTCGACATTTTTTTTATGTTCCGCTAAATTTGCCGGTGTATTTGAACTTGTGTGTATGAGGGACTTAACATTTTCTGGTATTTTTTCAATTAATCTGGCAATTTCTCTTATTTAGAGATACATTTAAAATTAAAGGAAAGGTGACTGCCCTACGGTTAAGCTGGGAAGTAGTGACTTGCCCAAAAACTTTGTGAAGTACCTGGATATACACTTGGACAGGCGACACACATGGAAAACCCACACCAAAGCCAAGTGACCAGGGCAAGCTAATATCACTTTAAGGAATTTGTACTGGTTGCTGGGAAGAAAGTCTAAACTCTCACCTAAGAACAATTTACTGGTTTACAAAGCCGTGAATAAGCCAATATGGACCTACGGGATACAGCTATGGGGTTGTGCTTCGGATTCAAACATTAACATAGTACAACGATTACAGAACTTAATTCTGAAGTCAATTTCCATTACCTCGTGGTTCATCACAATGCAAAAATCCACCAGCAATTAAAAGTAGACACAATAAGGGAGAATATACTGATGGTAAAAAATGCATATAAGTACTGACTTAAAAATCATCCGAATCAGTTGGCCGTAGACCAAATATTACCAAGCGCCTCAAAACGCACCACATACTCGAACTGAATAAATAATTACGTAAATAAATAATGAGCGGTGCTCACTGGAGCCCTGCATAACCACGCCATGAATTAAACAGCACATTTGCTTATAGCCGAAAGACGGATTGCAGATACATAATAATATAAGATTTTTTTTAAAGTGTGTGTGTGGCTCCAGCTCTGACGACGACGCACGACTGGAGTTATCTTAATATCCTTAAAAAAATAAAAAGACATCGTCACCATCACCGTCAAAACACACACATGATTTTTACAAATAAACACATATATGTATATGATTTCAAAGTGAAAGGTCCGCAAGGTACATTGCGCAAAAAAGTAACGCTTTTTTGTTAACGCTTTTATAAACACTCTTCAATAGCGGGGGCCTTATATGAAAGTCTAGGTATGATTAAGGAGCAAACTTCAAAAAAAAAAATAAAAAAAAAATAAAAAAAAAATTGTATGTTTTGTTTAATAGGTTTTTATAATCAGTGTGTTTATTAAGTGGGAAGCTGTTTCTGGGGTCACAGTAGAACCGAGTGGGTTCGTTAAGCCCGTCTGTCCTTTTGTATGTGATTATATTTACATAACAGCCCTGTTACGGGCGTGTACTGAATTTCAAAACAGTCAACACGACCTTTTGCAGTTTACTGAAGGATTTTTTGTGACCCAGACATACGGATTTTGGATTGACAATGTCACGTTTTAAAATACGTTTTGAATTGTTTTTTGAAGTGTTTAAAAAAAAAACTCTAATCATTTATTTCAATTGCACCATTTACAGGAACTTTGAATTGTCGAGGAGTCGGGCTTTCAGGAATATGAAGCTAGTTGCCCACGTTAAAGCCTATGGCCACGTTAAAGCCTATGGAGAAGAACGAGCAAGAAACGCCATGGATACTCTTTGATTGCCGTTAAAACATAGGAACCAATACTTTTTTATTGGATGTGATATTACGTTAAATGCATGCCTTATCTAGACAAAAGTTTAGTTTATTATTTTCTATTTTTTAATCTCGTTTTCTCCGGCTTAGACATTTGTTTTTATTGTATGTTTATTATAATGATTTGTCTGATGTCTATTTATATAGACTGCTATACTTGTTTTAAAGTTAAAAGATATAAATTCAAGTTTGCATTTGAATTTGAATAAACGTGGTACAAATAGAGTGTTATACTTGTTTAAAGATATATCATAAAAAATCAAGACACAAATATTTTTTCTTTTGCGGTTCTACCGACTTCAAGGTTGGTTAACTACCTTTTGTAGGCATAATAATTAATAATGTTTTTCTAATGCCAGAGGAAACCAGTTTGAATTTACTTATAAAACAATTTTTTTTTGTAGCAGGTTACACCGACTACGTACACGAACAATCACGTTTGTCTACATATGTAGGAGTTATCACACATTTTATTGATCCGGGTGACCTTGTAAGATCCACGTTGAATATTTATTTATTTGCTTAATTAAGACGGTTAAAACCAATTTTTTAATACAAAAAAATTCATGAAAATATAATGATTTTTATTAACTCATAAGAAAAACTTACGGATAAACATTTCAAAAAGTTTGGAATAATACACGTTTTTGTAAAAATATTATTGTATATCTAATGTCTTATATTTTTGTGCAAATTATCATCAAGAGCGATTAGCAGTTTTTGTGATAAACAAACCGATAACACGAATAAAGATTCCTGGCGTATATTGTATGCCGAGTTCGCTTTTATATCGTTAAATAGGTACGCACACTCGTTTCGCCAGTAGTTTACATGTGATTCGCGTGTTGTGTGGACAGAACTCGTGTGTGTATGTGAATTGGCTCAAACAAAATGTTCCTGATATTGGTGATAGTTGCTTTAGTGGCACTGTATTTCTATGGAACGCGGACATTCGATTATTGGAAGAAAAGAGGCATCAAACATGACAAGCCATTACCCATCTTTGGCACAAACTTGAAACAGTTCATGCAAAAAGCGAGCATGTGCATGATGGCTACGGAAGCATACAACAAATATCCCGAGGAAAAAGTTGTCGGATTCTTCAGAAGCACATCTCCGGAATTAGTAATAAGAGATCCAGAAATAATCAAAAGAATCCTTACAACGGACTTCCAATGTTTCCACTCAAGAGGTTTTCTTCCCCACAAGACAGTTATCGAACCCTTATTAAAGAATATTTTCTTTGTTGACGGCGATTCATGGCGCTTGATTCGACAGAGATTTACCCCCGCTTTCAGCACTGGCAAACTGAAGGCAATGTTCCACATCATCACAGACAGAGCAGAAAAGTTGCAGGTTATAACAGAAGAAGTCGTTGATAGAGAATACTATGACGCCAGAGAACTTATGGCAAGATATACAACTGATTTCATCGGCGTCTGTGCTTTTGGTGTAGATATGGATTCTTTGACAGACGAAAATTCCCATTTTCGAAAACTTGGCAAAAGAATCTTTGAAAGGAGATTTAGAGATGCGGCTGCTGGAGCTTTGAAAATTATGTTCCCAGAATTGTTTAAAAACATGCACTTTTTAGCACCTGAGTTAGAAGCGAATATGAAAGTTTTAATTGAAGCCGTGCTGAAGAATAGAAACTATAAACCATCAGGTAGAAATGATTTTATAGATTTAATGTTGGAGCTCAGACAGAAAGGTAAAATGATCGGAGAGTCTATTGAACAGAAAAATGCGGATGGGTCTCCTAAAATAGTCGATTTAGAAATGGACGATTTATTAATGACTGCTCAAGCTTTTCTTTTCTTCGGAGCTGGATTTGAAACTTCATCTACTGCTTCTAGTTACGCTCTGCATCAATTAGCATTTCACCCCGAATACCAGAGGAAAGTGCAACAAGAAATCGACGACGTTTTAGCTAAACATAATAATAAGCTAACCTATGATGCTATCAAAGAAATGAAATATTTGGAGATGGCATTCTACGAGTCAATGAGGATGTATCCTTCAGTAGGATATTTATTAAGAATGTGTTGTGTACCTGAATATACATTCCCAGAGATTAACCTAACTATCGATCAAGATGTTAAAGTGATGATACCTATACAAGCTATTCATAGAGACGAGAAGTATTTTAGAGATCCGAACAAGTTTGACCCTGAGAGATTTAGTGACGGTACAAAGGAAGATATCAAGAACTTCGTATATTTGCCTTTTGGAGAAGGACCTCGGTCTTGTGTTGGTAAGTTCTGTTTCATAATTTGATTTACTTCGATTGCCAAGTATTATAAAATAGCCATATAAAACGAAATTTAAAACAAACAAAAACAGTAAAGGCTAAAACTATTTTAAATTAAAAAAAATTGCAACTGCTTATGAGCTCCAAAGAAAATATTATAAATCAAACACAGCTCAAATACCGCACTGTCATGTAATATGATTTACTATAAGTAATGTTTACCTTAGTGACAATATTAAGGACAACGTTAATATTTCAGGTGCCAGATTAGGACAGATGCAGTCAATGGCAGGACTAGCAGCAGTTCTACAGAAGTTCTCAGTAGAACCAGCAGCTTGCAGTCTTAAGGAGCCACTGCCTGAACCGACTGGAATTGTGTCTGAGGGATTTGTTGGAGGGCTACCTCTTAAAATAACGCGACGTGTGAAATCATGATTAAGAAAAGAGAACCATTATGAACTTACTATTTTGGCTATAGACTGAATTCAATTTTATATAAATTAAAGAGTGTGGGAAGAGAAGTGCGTAAACAAGTAATTTTGTAAAATGGTAATGCAATACTTTTGCAATCGTTGAAAGTATTACCTGATCGTGATGGAAATATACATAGGTCAGATTTCCTAAATTAAAATAGAACATCTAATCGAGTACCTGGTTATAATGACAAGCTAGGAAATTGAATTGATTTTTTTAGCCCCCGATGGAAACAGAGGGGTGTTATAAGTATAATGAATGAATGAGTACGATTTGGCGTAATAGAGTAAGGTGCTGAATACAGTGAGGTATGGATTCTGTAGTATGTTATATACTTTGAAAACGAAACAATGCTGCAATGGTAAAATACGATGATAGTGTTACATACATTTTTATAATTAGTAAACTTCAAGTTAGAATCGCAAAGGGTACGACTTCAGTTTAGCATCCATCGATTTAAGGGGTGGGAGTTTGGGGGTGGTTTTTTTCGTTATTTATTTTATTGTTATCGTAATTACAAATAGACGAAATGCTACAATACAAGCAGCTTAATTATTTTGTGACGTTAATTGAAGTTACATACCATTGACACATCCAAGATGTTTACTCCTGGATCTCCCTTCTCGCCTTTTGGGCCAACTGGTCCTTGATGACCTGGTGATCCTAACGTTCCTGGGCGTCCCTGTAATTACAAATTTTGTAAGACATCCATATCCTGACCTGAAACAGTACCTCTGATGGAAATCATAATTAGTTCAAATATTTTTGTTGGAGTAAGATTTATCAGTGTGGTTGTGCCAAAGATGCAGTTAGAGACAAAAGATTATTTACCTTTGCATTCTGAGCGGCAAGTGGAAAAAATAATAATAAATTAGCATAATATTACGTTTAAAATTCGTTGTTACTTATTTTATATTAACTAGCTGATAGCCGTCGATCGACATCAACCGGTTATATTGATCGCGTCAAAATGTTATGCCACCCCATGCAGGTATTTAAGCCTCAAATTATGATTTCAAAATATCATCGATCGATCGCAGTCTAGTTGTACCTTAAGCATTTCCTTGAATACTTACGATCCATCCTGGTAGGCCAATGTCTCCTTTATCCCCAGGTCTTCCAGGTGGTCCTGGGGGCCCAGGATTCCCTAAATTTCCTTTGGGTCCCGAAGGACCAGGTCTTCCTCTCCTCCCTCGTAAGCCCGCATCGCCCTTGTCACCCTGTTATCATGTTTTGCACGTCTTAACATATTATCGAATTCATTAGCCATCTTTATCGCATTCTTGGTCTTTATCTTATCGTATTATTTAATAAACGATACATCATGCTTATTAACATTGTTGCTTATGTTTATTATAGGTAACACCAAGTTAATATTTCACTCTGAAAACTTTTGTTTATGTTTTGATTATTGTTTGTTTACATTAGTTTCGCAACACATTACGCAATGCGTTGTCTACACAACATGTTTGTCATTGGTCTCTGGACCTAACCTGAAGCAATGGACAAAATTTGCCAATTTTTTTAATACCTTTCTGTTTTGAGTACGTTTTGGCTTATCTGTAATTTGTGTGTACTATGTCAGGAATTGTAATGTGCGTTTAGTTTGTGCAGAATAATAGTATATTATGCAACTAGTGAATAAAAGACGGATTTAAAGCGAGGGCCATAGATGAATCACGACCAAGTGAAGGATTCTAACGACTGAATCACGACCGGAGGGAGTGATTCATGATGATTGAATCACGAGCAAAGCGAGTGATTCAAGTGTTAGAATCCTGAGCGACGCGAGTGATTCGTGGCCCTCAATATAAATCCGTTTTATTCAAGAGTGGCATACTATACTTTATACCATGACTACGAGAAAAAGAAAGATTTAAGCGAAAATAGGCATATTATACGTTTTTTTTTTTTTTTAACTTTACCCCGCACTAGGAATTTCTCCTGTATCGTGGGTACGTTTACAAACATTTAAACTGACATACACAAACAGCCAGACCCGGAAAAACTACATGTAGGTCATACAAATATTTGTTCCGTGCGGGAATCGAACCCGCGACACGCAGCGCAGTAGTCAATCGCTTAACCACTACTCCAACCGTGCCGTCGAAATTAATTTAAATGCACATTAATTTTTTCGCAAGGAGGTTGTATAGCATTGAGATGGGGGTCACCAGGACAACAAAACAGTGATTAAAAGTGCTTTTTATTCACTGTTTTGCGTGAATAAAATAAGCTTTTTAGAGGGGGAATGGTATAAACAAATTTTCTTTCTTCTTTCAATAATTGCATCATCATTCTCTTGCCCTTACCCCAATATATTTGGGGTCGGTGCAACATGTCCTTTTCTTCCACACCTCTATTAGTCGTCATCTCGGTAGTCACCCTCTTTTTAGCCATATCACCATTCACAACAGCAATAACTGCACAAGGTCAGATAATATTGCACGAAGTCAAGACCACGTAATAAAATTAAAATTATTAAAAATTATCAGTGTCCTTGCCATGCCCTTGAATTTGTTAAGCGTATCAGTAATGTAATAATGGTAGGTCCTGTCATCACTGTACCTACCATTATTAGATCAGTTATATACCTCTTTAGTTTATTCATATGGTTAACAAATTCAAGGTCAAGACACTGAAAATGAACTTTTATTACGTGCTCTTGACTTCGTTCAATATCTGACCTTGTGCAATTATTGCATTCATCCATGAAACATGCGACATATTAGAAGAAGCCAATCTTTCACTAGAAGAAACGCTACTAGAAATCAATAATTATACTGTATTATCAAGTACCTAAAACTATGCTGTGCTAACTAAGCTGTGACTATAAGTGGCACTGAAATAAAGAATAAAACAACTGACAAGTACCATAAGTGTCAATTATAAAAAACAAAAAAAATACACCCCTTTTTTGTTAAAAATAAACATTTTTAACGGGTGTTTTCTCGTGGACCTACTTTTTTGTCCTACCAGTAGGTCCACGAGGGTATGTTGTTCCTGTTGGTCCTACCAAAGTGTTGAAACCAAAATATACCTCCTGTATAAAGAAATTAGACTAGGTGTGGTTTCAGTTATCCTGCTGCCTCATTGAAAATAATAAAAAGAAAAGTTACAATATTGCTTTATTATCTTTGTTATAATATAAAAAAAACAAACTTAACATTAATATTTTAACTTATAATATTTTGTCATAATAATATGTAGATAAAACTCAAGATATTTTATCTTAATTTATCTAAAAAATGACCGGTTGTTATATCACCACGAATTAATTCTGATTGACATTTTAGAATTATATATTTTTCTTGTCGCCAATGTGATTCATATTTTTTATATTATAACAAAGATAATAAAGCAATATTGTAACTTTTCTTTTTATTATTTTCAATGAGGCAGCAGGATAACTGAAACCACACCTAGTCTAATTTCTTTATACAGGAGGTATATTTTGGTTTCAACACTTTGGTAGGACCAACAGGAACAACATACCCTCGTGGACCTACTGGTAGGACAAAAAAGTAGGTCCACGAGAAAACACCCCTTTGCCTTAATATATTTTTTTCCTCAAAGATAATATTTTGAGTTTATTAGAAAATAATAGTTTATTTTTTGCATAATTTGATGGCTCTTAATAATTATACCCGTTTCGTAAAACGTCGTGAGTACTGAAAACACTAATTCAGAAATATCAGATCATACCTTAATGGTTACAATATCCGATCCAGCCATAGTAACACTGATAGGTCCAGGTGGTCCTCTCTCTCCCCTCTCTCCCTTCAGGCCAGGTGTTCCAGGAGGGCCGGATGTGCCAGGCATGCCCGATGGTCCAATGTCACCGCGTTCACCCACTTTTCCATCTTTGCCCGGGAAACCAGGAGGGCCTTCATTACCTCGTCCGCCTTTTTCACCCTGTGCAGTTTGAATTTATTAAAATAAAGTTTATTATAACTATAATATAATAAAGTAAAGTTATTTTCAGATTTCTAAAACAAATAAGTGGAACGTTTATGAGAACTTTACTTTTGTTCTTAGCGCTCATATTTTTATTTCTTTTTTTAATTGTATTTTATTATATCTAAGATTATGAATAAAAATTAAGAACTGAAATCAAACGTGATAATTATAATTTACTGAACTAAAATTAATAAAGCACGAAGTAATATAATTAGCACATTGACATTAAAATTATAGACTTGAAAACTTCTCATCTAATTAAAAGTCACCTCGCAACTCATAATAATGCCATCAATGAATACAAGATTGAGGGATCCTCGAGCGTTCACAATTTCGCCCCAACCTAATTGGTGTTTGAATAATAAATTCAAAGCCTCACCTTTTCACCTTTGTCTCCTTTCGAGGCAGCCACAGCTTGCCTTTGTCCTTTAAATATGAATTTCTATTTGTTAGTAAACATGCCAATGAATTTTTTCACAGCTCTTCATATTTTATAAAGCAAGTCGACTAGATAATTATTTTGTAAAATATAAGCCGAAATCTCATCAAATTGGTCGTTGATTAGAACTACGTCGCCTATTTGATTGTTGACACAATGATGATCCATGTATAATTTTTGACCGTTCAAACAATATTCTTACACGGTCAAATAGGTATTGCACATACCATAATCAGCCATAGTGTTCCCGTTTTCGGGACAGAGGACTCTTCTCTGTGAGAGCGACTGGGCTAGATTGATATTGCATATATGTAGGAAATGTTATCATCTCAGGCAGTCAATAGTTCAACTTTAAACTGAAATATCAATAGTATTCGAATCGTCATCATTCTTGGAAATTACATGAATGTGTGAAACCCGATTCATCTGCTTCAGTACTACCTGTGAGTTGTAAACCTTATTTAAATCAGAGATTCAAATTTCAACTGGCTCTTAACCCCAAAAGCCTCATCATCAAGTCTAATCTAGTATATGTTTTATTTTAGTCTAGTCTAATTTAATTACAAGTTTTATAAAATAATTACAATGTATATTGTAAGTATATTATAGTATATAGTTTATATAGTTGTATGTATATTATTAGAATAACAAGTAAATAGTCAAATAAAAGCCTTCTTCCTCTCTCCTACTTTTACTGTGGTCAGGGTCCCCGATCATCATATATTTTCTTAAAACCTCCTACCTAAGTTGACATGTGGAAGAAATAATGATATTGAGTATTGAGTAATCTCAGTAGTCCTCTCTACGAGATAAGCAAGAAGTGAAGAACAAGAAGGGGGTAGAAGTGAATCGAAATCTTCATACCGGCTACAAGGAACTCTGCATCATCAGGATTGAAGACTCCGCCCGTTGGTGGACCTGGCGGTCCCGGCTCTCCGCGTTCACCTATGATATTTGTTTAATTATTGACAAGAATACCACAATTATGTATCGTGTGTTTGGGTAATTTTTTTAAAAATATTTCTACAGTCATAATTAATGACATTTTTATTTATGCAATCTTTGACGTATTTAGTTCGTTTGTATGAGATAAGAGGTTCAATATTTTTTTAACAATGAGTATCGAGTTACCTTTTTCACCCTTGTCAGCTGGTCTGCCACTAGCGCCTGGTATTCCTGGTCTGCCATCCAATCCAGGGCCTCCACGATCACCTTTATATCCTCGCTCCCCTTGCGGTCCTGGGTAGCCCTGTGTAGGTTTGACTATGTTAGAAACTGTCTTGATATCACTAGTTATATGCAAATACACATCACATGCTACGAAATGCACGATTTTTTTTTAAGTTTCTGAATATATACAACCTTATTGTTAATTTTAAACTTCTACTAAAATATTCCGTTAACCAATCAGAAAGTCAAATCAGCTGTCCTTTGTTAAAAATTGGTCTTTCTCAGAACCCACAATAAAGGACCAAAGGCACTTATGGTCGTAGCCTCCAAGATTCGTCACAACACCTTTGCCTTTTACAATACCATCCATGGATACGGAAATAGGTAGGCAACCACTAACTCATCACTCGATGGTATCTCTTATTAATGTGTTCCAGCATTAGCAATTAGTAATGAACACATTATAGTATCTCCTTCCATCTATCACATAGCAGATCAAATATGAAAGATACATCACATCACATCAATAATGGTCAGTACATAACTGGTGTAAGATTATCTTCCAAATGGACGACAATAAGCTATGAATAATTTAACCACTTATGTAAAAAATGATGGGCATCATTATATAACCATTTAAATATATCTAGGTAACAATTAGTACATAACAATCTGTTGAAAAGATTATCATCTGATATGTTTGTAATTATGATATGATGTTACACTCATTAATAGCATTTTAAAATAATTTATTTGTTTGTTTTACGACTTCATTCGAATAGCTTCATTAAAAACCTTAAAATACTCTCTATAAAATGTTATAGAAACACTTTTAGGGAAAGAAACCTTGTTTCATAGAAGCTTGAAGAAAACATCAATAAACAGATCCGCAGCAAATTAATTAAGTTACATCTGTACTTACCCTATCTCCTTTACCTCCACCGATGCCCAATTGTCCCCTCTCTCCCTTATGACCTGGGAAACCGCGTTCACCTTGTGGGCCTATAGGTCCTACTTGGCCTGCATCACCCTTAGGTCCTGGGGCCCCAGGTCTGCCAATCGCACCTCCATATGAACCAAGGAGGGACTCCTATTTTATGCAAAAATATATTATTGTTATTGGTAAAATAAAAAAATAACGTAACGACCAAATAACTAACATAACTGGTGAAATCTGGGTATGATATAATATGTACCAACTCTGCCTCACCCATCGCGGATTACAGGCGTGATGTTTTGTTATATTTTAGTACAATAAAAGAAATAAAATAGTATAGGTAAATAAATTACACAAATGGGTAGAATACCTAAAAACTTTATTGAATGGACAGATTTTATGCCCGTTTTTATTCAAGCACTAAAACTTCGTTATAGCCCAGATTTTATGTTTATATCTTTAATAAAACGTGATTTAATTGGGAGTAGGTATATTGAAAAAAAGCTACTTACAACTTTGTCCAAAAAACAAGTTCATTTTTTTCCCTATGTCGAATATTTTGGAAGAATAAACAAACCGGGAAAAACAGTATAACTTTCAACAAAGAAGCCTCCGGGAAGACTCAAATTATTTTTTATACAAACGATACACATAACAAAACTTTGCTAGGGGTTTCAAATAAATTCCGTTATCTGGGCCTGTCGTCGGTATAAATCAACAGCGAACAAGCTACTTTCACACTTCTGCCCAAGTTATTCGGAGTGGTTTGTTTGCTTAAGCGGGCACAATCGTTGCCTCCGAAAAGCAATTCGTTTCAGTCACAAACAAAGTGACTTGACAATGAAGTTAATCGGGAATCGAAGATCGATTCTTTTGATAGTCTCCTTGTAAATAATGTTTGCTGTTTTGGCAGCTGAGGTGTTTTCATTCGTCTTTTTTTGATGAATTAAAATAACTTGAAAAATAACCACTTTTTGCATAATCGGCCTATAATGTTCCCAACATTGGGACACAGGACTCTCTCTCTTTGGGTGGGAGTGGGCTGTTATCTACCACGCGGGCCCAGTGCGGGTTGGTAGATGTCACATGTCTTCGAATTTCTGGTTCTAGGACATAGGCCGGTTTCCTCACGATGTTTCCCTTCACCGTTTTGAGAGTTGTGGTGATGAACACAAAGTAAAGCGCCTGTCTGGGTTCGAACGCTCTACCTACAACTTGTAAGTCGGGGGTGTTATCACTGTGCAACCGCTGCTCTCACTACTTTTTGCACATACATAATGACTTCATGTTTTCGTGGTTAAACAATAAAAAAACTCACAAAAAAACTGTAAAGGACGGAATAATAACTATGTTCGCCTTATATTTTAGCTCATAAAAATAATAATAATTAAGGCATTTGGAACTTAATGATCATTTTATGAACGTATAGATTATATAGATTTATAGTTTGATAAAGGCTCGTTCACACCGGCGCGACTTGTCGCGCGACGCGACTTTAACAATACAATTTCTAATAAAACTTCACGATTGAACAATTGCCGGTGTCGCGTCGCGCGACAAGTCGCGCCGGTGTGAACGAGCCTTAAAGCGACAATGATAGCTAAAATAAGTACAGACCGGCCGATTAGAGAATTCGTTCCTGACACCTGTCAATTGGACAATTTCAATTAGTAATAATTTTCAAAGCAAAACACATATTCGTTACAATGAAACTGACAGGTGTCAAGAACGTATTCTCTCAATGGCCATACTGTATTTTACGTTTCCTAAAACTTACCTTGTATATTTGTCTAGGCTTCCAATTTGACTAAATTTATAGAAATGGATGGCATGAAAATGATAAAAGTCACACTGGCATTAATTAGGCAATGAATCTACTTTGCAATAGCAAAAGAAAATCACAGATTACATATTTTTAGCTTAAGATACATACATATTTACATTTTGTCTTATAATTATTTCATCACTTCATAAGTAAGGTTACTTTTAAGGGCGGCCGGCCCTCAAAACGTAAAAACGGATCCTTTACAAGATCACTTTTTGTCTGTCTGACAGAGGAGAAGCGATAAAACAATATGAATTATTTTCATACATAATTATTTTCATTACTTTACTTTAAACAGGTTTCATACAAGTTGCTGATCTCATGATTATAGCTACGATTTTTAACTTATTATATTTATCTTTACTCAATGTACCAACAACATGTACGCTATAAAACCAAGCTCAATAACTTTCAAAAGCAAAAGTCAAGTTTAAATGTCTACTTACATCAAAGTTACTGTAATCTGAAGACCCTGGAGGTCCTGGTGGTCCCGGTGGACCTGCAATACCTGGCCGTCCGTCTACCCCAGCCTCCCCTTTAGCACCTGTAGGACCTTCGGGCCCCCTAGGGCCACCATCTCCACGGTCCCCTTTATCCCCTCTAGGACCAAGAGGACCACGTTCACCTGGTGTTCCTGGTTGGCCCTGTAAAGTGGTTATAAGGAAATACATAAGTCAAATGTCATTTATACGTTTACTAAATAAGTATAAAGATACCACAGGGGCAATTCCCGTTATTTTTTAAGAACGTTCGCATTCTAATCTCATTCGCAATCTGTCAAAAATACAATCAATTTATCAACATTTTTGACAGATTGCGACTTCAACGTGAACGTTCTACGTTACGAGAATTGGCGTTCTACACGGTTCGGGAGCTAGCAGCTTCATAAAATGGATGATACTATTTAGCTAATAGTATGATTACGTCCAGCTCAGTATTTTTATTTTGCGGTGGGCCTGTGATGAATGTATATTATGTATCCTTTGTAATGTATCCTTAATGTATCCTTTCCGAAATACACAACTAGTGTTTGATTATATTGAGTATCTTAGTTACTTGATTTTCAACATTTTTTCTCAGAAATAATTATATACGTATAATATGAAGTCGGTTAAAAATCAAATAAATCTACTTTGTCTTGATGATTTTAATACTTACAGGCAACCCAGGTGAACCAGTACGTCCATCAGCGCCAGTGATTCCTGGGGGCCCTGGAGGTCCCTTTAGTTCTGGAGCCGTCTGCAGAAGAGCCAGAATAGTGCTGGAATTGCACCCACATTGACCCAGTGACGCGTAGTTCTCACCAAATATCTGCTGCTGAGGAAAACGATAGTTAGTCATTATTCTGCACACTTAATTGTTTATTCGCTCGAGTGTTAAGAGTCGGAGATTTATTGGATTCTCAAAGAAATTGAGAATCCATCGTTAAGTGATTAGTTTTGTAAGGGAAATCAAGCGAAAATCGTCGATCCTGTTTCGAAGTTAGTCACCATGAAACATTTTTGGGTCGAGTACCTACACTTAACCCACTATGTCATTGGGAAGACTTCCTAGAAATATTATGATATAAGTATCAAAAATAAATAAAATATCATTGTTCAGGTAGGTATCTTGTAAGAATAACTTAACAAAGCATGACAGCTGAAGATGAAAATAAGGGATGAGGTTACTGGCAACGATCAAAGCGTGGAAACGATTAGTAAAAGAAAGTAACATTAGAGATAAATCATAAACCGTATCGAGTATTTCGAATTACCCATAAAGCCAGGAAAATAGAAATCTTTTCAACCATTACCAGATCATTGAAATATATCTACAATTTTATATTTATAATATTGAAAAGTGGGACGTTTTCTGTAAACTATTTGGCAGCAGTATTAACAAAACATGGATTAGCAAAATAGGCTGTTGTATTGATCAAGGCACACTCTAATGTGGCTTCCGAATGTAGTGGTCAGCCAAATGGGGCACTGCCAAATTCTGTACTATAGGAATGTGGTTCCAATTGAATTAGTTGAAATACTATAGCTACATTTACACATTTAATCGTAGCACGTGCGGCAGCTAATGACCAAGTGTAATCCAACCATAATAGCTGTGATTATTTTTATCGAGTGGCAACCCTCGCCGTTCTGTAGTGTTTGTCCCCAAGTTGGTGGGTTCAGGTTTGCAAAGGATCCAGGCCTCATTAGGGGTGTCAAGCATTATCTTTCGTTATGCAAAACACATTCAGCCGGAAGCGTTTTCACTTAATAGAGGGTCGTGTTACAGTGTAGTTTGTTTTGCTGATTTTAATCCATTAATGTAAGTAGGGTTTAGAAACTTTACGAGTTTGTTGTTTTTTCTTCTTAATTAATTCTGGGATGTTAAAGTGTGTATTTGTTGAGTTAACTGTGTATATAAAATTCAGTTGTAGTTGCGTTAGTCACACCATAGTTAATTTGAAATTGAAAAAAGTACACTAACCTTTACTGAACTCTTCTGTGTCGATGCCAAAGGGATGCAAGAAAAAGAAATAACATTGTAAATAAATAATTAAATACACGTATTAATACAGTTTTAGTTCATGGATGATACACAAATAGGTACTCTACAAGTAGTCTACATACTACTTAGGTAAAAAAGAGAGGACAAACTTGGTTAGACAATATACAGAGTAATACGGTTTAAGAAGCTGAAGTATTTGTTTAATAATGATAAACAAAAACATCAAATCGAGAGTAAGAATAAAAGTGACGTAATAGAATCGTAATGTTATAGTAAAAGTTGCTTCAATTAAAGTTCTCAGCAGTTGAGTATCCAATCGTTTGTCGCCTATGAAAATTACCAATCGGTGCCTTAGGATTTTTTTTTAATAAATAGGCCCAACATTCGGAGATTCAAACAACATAATCTATGCCCATTAAGAGGGTGCATCCTAAAAGTTGGCAACGTCGTAAATAGCTGTCAAATATTTACCTGTTTCGATTAATTTGGAAATAATACTGTATGGAAATAAGAAATGTGGCTAACCAATTGACTAGAATATTAATAATGAATTGCAATTATAACATTGAATTTGATGTTGTACCCGTTTTAGGTGAAAAAAAGTCATTTGGAAAGTTACCAAATACTTTTTTTACATCTAAAACTAACTATTCGGTGTTACGATATTAATTATTGCATTTCATAATCAATATTCTAGTTCGCTAGTTAGCCACATTTTTTATTTCCATACAGAAATATTATCAAATTAATCAAAACAGCGAAATATTTGACATCTATTTGCGACGTTGCCAACTTTCAGAATAAACCCTCTTAACACTATTTATACCGATCCAATGACAATACAATGGAAAAGTTCAAGAAAACATGACAATATCGGCAACGAATCGAGGGCAAAGCGGTATAGAGTAGCAGCTGCAGCAGTATAGAGTAAATTGACACGAAGTCCTCTTCATTAAATCGTATTCCTCAAGAATATCTATTTGTGAGATTAGGCGACTATTTCGTGAAGTGGTTCCAATAAAATTATTTCTAAATATAATCCAGTCAGGTAAGACTCTTATCGAAAATAAAAGAAAGACCCCGACGAGCCTTGACGGTACTTCAGGACAAGAATGAAATTAGTCCTCAAGAAACTAAAAGAATAGAAATAAATGACTTTATAGAGATTGGCGAACTCGATTAGTTAACTTCGTTACATCGATGAATCGACTCAAAACCTTTCGAAAAGCGAATCAATTCAATCGATATTGTCAAATCGAATGTAGGACGGGCGCCAAGAGCATAATAAACTTTGTTACGACTGTAACAGGCAGAATGTTCCAATTTAGTCGCCAATATTGAATCGTCCCACTATAGCTCCTTTATTTTAAGGAATACCTTATTTTATGGAAACGCAGAATATAATTGGGTAGTTGAATTTAAGTGGTGATGTCAATGGCCGATGGGTATATTTTCTAATAAAAAAATAGGGCAATGTGCTTTGTAAAGGTTGTTTTTTTTATTAGATATTGATGACTAGAAAAGAAATGAATATTGAGATGACGACGATTGATGCAGTTGATGGAAGAAAGAGACGGCACGATGATGATGATGATAAGAAGTGCCAATAAAATGCTGTAATTGACGTTAAAATTGGAGCATAACCCACTTCGAACAATATAAGTACTATTGATAGAAGATACTCCACGTACGAATTTTCGTGTCCATCTCAACGTTCCCGCCCGCGGCTTCGCCCGCGTGGACCCTGATTCTTTTTTCTTTTTCTATTATATAAGTTACTTCTAACATCAGCTATCTGCCAGTGAAAGCTCCGTCAAAATAGATCCTGCTGTTTCGGAGATTAGCCGGAACAAACGAACAATGAGAGAGACAATATTTTTTGTTATAAGTACCGTATAATCTTTCATAAGCATTTAGAAAAAGCCGTTACCTGTTTTGATTTTACAAACAGACACTTCAATTTTATTTATTTGTATGCATTTATACGGCTAAATATAGACTAACACAACCCAACAAGACAAAAACAGTTAGCGAAATAGACGAAAAACAAATATATAAACACAAAGCAGAAACATATAAATCTGACTTTCCATTTCGCCCACACATAAACACAACACCATTTAAAAACACTATCACAACAAAACGAAATAAATGATACAACAAAATCCGTATTCATTTTATACATTAAGTCTCGAGTGAACGAGAATAATGTTAAAAGTTGGTTTTCAATAGGCTATTCAAGTTCATTTTAGATACAACTACGCACATTGTGACCACCGGAGTAAGCAGAGATAGTGCTATTATGTTTACGGAGTGTGCTGCAAGTGAAAAGAGACTTGGCATAATGAAAAGTTAAATCAAGCAATTTTGACGTCATCATTGTTCAATGTGTAATGTCAAGTTTAGTTGATGTTGTGTGTGATCTCTTGAAATGAGAGTTAAAGTATAACATGGGTGACAAAAATCTGCATTCAATTTGGCAAAGTTATTCGGAATTAAGTATTCATGAGTTATCAATGAGTTATTAGTGAGTTATTAGTGAGTTATCACTAGTATCTATAAGTTCCATTTATTAGTAATCAAGCATCACAGTATTAAAAATACAGAAATGAATCCATTCCAGTTTCTGGAATATATAAAGATTCCAAAAAAAAAAACGGTAAAGTTGTTTAAGTTAGCAATGCTACCTATCCTTTTTAACAACGTCATCAATATACGATTGATAAATATTACTGTTTTCTTTTATTGCAGAATGGAATCGTCGCATCGTTTTATAATAAGTGATGCACTAACTGAATTTTTTGAGGCAGGAAGAGAGAGGCTTCATTCTAGCAAGTTTTCCGTCCGCCTCTTCCCACAAATTCTACCACAATCAAGGTACTTGTACGCTCGCTTACGACGGGGGGAGGCAGGTGATGTCCGCAGGCTAAATGAGAACTCTGCGGTCTAGACTTTGATATGGGCAGGGGGCGGCGCTTTGCCGCAGAATAGATATGTACAAAAGGCAGATACAACGAACGAAAACAGGCGCACGCACATATAGACAAGCACGTACGATGATATCAAGCAATGTCAAACAAATGACAGTCGTTCCAGACGCTCGCTGTATATAGACACTTGTCATAAAATTTTCTCATATATTCTAGTTATCGTTGTTTTGTTTTTGTTTACATCTACACACAAAATTGAAACATGCTATGTTCCTAACACCCTTGAAATCTGGCTGTATAACAACTATGCTACTACTTCATACAATGTGCGTGCGTTTTCGCTCATTGTATGAAGCCGACCTTCTGTTCCTATCTATTCTGAGGTTGTTGAGGTCCTGTTCATATTGGACGGTATCGAGGTCTTGTTTAGACGTCCTCGTAACGAACTAAATGAGTCGTATTCACACCGAAATATGAGACCATTTTGGATTTAATTCTGAGGCTGATGTTCACAATATGGTATTGCAGTTATGGAAGGTTCGTTGTACTCCTAATGACTAGACAAGGTCTTAGGGTGGACTTAGTAGTTGTAGCCAACAGTTTAATATTTATAACTGAGTCATTAAGAAATGTTGCAAAGTGTGAGAAGTGTTGAGTGTTGAGAAGTGTTGAGTATTTTGATAATATTTAGATGTGAAAGGTTGAGTTATGTAGTGTTAAAAGGAGTATTTTGAAAACGACGACAATCATACAAATGGAACTATGTGTATGAAGCTCATCACACACATCGCAGATAATATATACTATAAATAGCGCATAGAACAATAGAATTTACATTATAGTATCATTATGTAAAATATATAGGTATTATCTTCACTGTGTGTGGTGGTCCATTTAATGGTACGGTGAGCGATATGTCGAAGATAATATATATTTTATATTATCTTCAAAGTGTGTGGACGAGTTTAAAGATCTTTAATTGGGACATCAATGGAATATATAATCATTTAAAGTTATACTTACATCATCACCAGAGCCAGATATTTCAGCGACTACTCCTGGGGTGCCGGACAGACCCGGTGGGCCTGCGGGTCCGGGTGGACCCGGCGGACCTCTTATTGACTCCCCTGGAGCACCCTGTATATAGAAATAAGTATTAGTATTAGTGGTCCAAAATATTTTGGCCGTTCATTACCTGCACTTCATAAAAGTGAATATTTGTGTTTTTTGTATATCTTTCAGTTTTCTTTAATGATATTCGTTCTAAAGTTTGATGTTGAAGAAAAAGGTTTTGGATGTAATTTTTTATACTTTATTTTAATTTGAAATTATAACTGATTGACTGATAGAGACATTTACCTAATTTATGTTCCTATCTACACACGATTATTATAACGATCCATTTCCTCGACACAAGAAAGAAATGTTTCACAATATTTATACCGGTTTTCCTAACCCACCCTTACCACTTTAGGGTTGAGCAACAGTTTCAAGTGCGTACACAGAGCGTAGGGTTGTGAACATCAGCAATCACATCGTTATGTGAGAGGTAATGAATGGCCTTATAATATTCAGTTAGTGATAGAGTTACCAATAACAAAGCCACGAAGAAGCGACGTGTGATTTTTGATGAATACCATTTTTTCACTCTATAAATTCTCACTACCATTATTTATACACGCCTAAAACGATAGTTCGGGGTGCGTAACAATTTCGAGTGTGAACACAGTGTTAAGGGTTGTGACGAAAGGCAAACTCAGTGTTAAATGTGACGTAATGGTCTCTATAACATTGTGTTAGTGAGGCGCCCGAACTTCCTACGTAGCACGCTGAAGCGATGTATGATTTTTGATAGAAGATATTACAAATTCTCCCTCTAGGTATAAATTCTCACTTTCTACATTATTACGTATTTATACGCCCTTAACACGACAGTTTGGGGTGCGTATCAGTTTTGAGGGGCAAGGGAACACAGAGTGTAGGGTCTTGACGATAGGCAAACACAGTGTTAAGTGCGACATAATGGTCTCATACAGTTAGTGAGGAGCCTTCAAGCTTCATTATTACATGACAGGAAGGAAGTGCCTCAATCATTTGTGTCGGAAGATTCAATTTTAACGTACCCTGTATATTATTTGTTGTAAAGTCTATAAATATAGTTGTGCAGGTTTAGTTGATCAGCTGGTATTACCCACTGCTCAACTATTCATAATTGAGCAATTACCAGTTGAGCTGTTGGTATTACCCACTGCTCAACTTTATGCAGTTGAGCAATTTAGTTGAGCAGTGGGGAAGAAGCGAAATTATAATAATCAATTTACAAAAATCTACATGATGTTGTTTTCTTAACCATGTTATTCCTAACCATTTTCGAAACGAATCTGTCAGTACTTACATATTTACCTTCCTACATTTTTGCCATAACATCGGCTATTTTCATAGGCATCCACTGCACCTAAACATAATTTCTATAGCAGGACGGGCCGCAATAAATCGAAAGACAATACAATGGACGACCGCCTTTTGTCTGAAAACGACGTGCTATGTGTTACCGATCACATATTTGTTTATAATAAATGGTTATACTGTGAGGCATTTTGGAATTTAAATGGCGTTTTAAATCTATACGTCTATTGTTGGAAAAATGTTAATCGCTCTGAAAAATGTCGTTTCAGCGTTAAATGCGTAATTTAATACTGAACTAGGCATGTTTGATTGTTTTAAAATATGTTTGGAATTTTTTGTATGGTGTGTGAAATGACTAAAATATCCACATACATTTTGTATACTTACCTATAGATATATGAAAATTCTAAAAACTTATTTTATTTATTATGTTTTAACTGCTGAACTATAAATGTTACTTTCATAAGATGTTATACATAGTCTTGTCGCAGAAAAATATGTACATAAATAGAAAATAATAAATAATAAATAATTTAAAAAATATAATTAGTCAAACATCTTGCCCTTGGTCCACGTTCTCCTTTCTCCCCTTTCAGTCGTAACGAGTAGCCTGAAATAAAAATAAAACAAATCTTTGTAAAACCTTTATTTTTTTTGGCTGTTGTAGTCAGATTAATATTATGATAACATTATATTTATATGATATTATATTATAATAATATATACCTATTATAATAAATTACATAAATCTAATGTTATAATCTTCATCTGTATGTATAGTGAGGGATCTTACTATAATTATAACCAACCACCAGACCAGAGATTGACCAGTCAATTGGTCGATTGTTAGATCAATCTGTCCGTCGTGAGTGAAGTGTGTCTAACAAGATTTATTAAAGTGTTCATTGACGCCTAAGTAACCATTACAAATACCTATACGATATCATGTCGTACCAAGACAATATGTTATAAAACTATTAAAGGTGGTAATGAATGTTCGATCTTTCACGCCGTCCATCCATCGTTTTAAACTCAAACTCAAAGTATTTATTTCAAACTAGCTGCTGCCCGCGGCTTCGCCCGCGTGAGTGTCGGAATTTACCCCATACATCTCCATGGGTTTTAAGTATAAATATTGAGTTTCGAGTTAAAATTCTTCCATACAAACGTTGAAATTCACAACCCCCCTTTAGGGGGTAATTTAGAAAAACAACAAATTACAAACTTTTTCATTTATTTTGATAATTATTCGTGCGGAGTTTCATGTTTATTACCTCAAGGAATAAGATTTTTCATACAAACTTTCATCCCCTATTTGACCCCCTTAGGGGTTGAATTTCGAAAAATGCTTCCTTATTCCTTGCCTACATTATAAAGGGAACCTCTGTGCAAAATTTCAGCTTTCTAGGTCCAAGGGTTTGGGCTGGGCGTTGATGAGTCAGTCAGTCAGGACTTGTCTTTTTATTAATAGGTATTGATATAGATAGTAGGATAGGATACTTTTCCGGGATAAAAAGTACCCAGTGTGGTGCCCAGGATATTAAAGAATAATTATACCAAGTTTCATCGTAATCGAACCGGTAGTTTTTGCGTGATGCCTGAACAAACAGACAGACAGACAAAAAAAAATTTAATCAAATTTTTGGGTTCGGTGTCGGTCTAGTAATGCCATTTTTTTTTTATATTTTCAATGTACAGAATTTTCACTTCTACAGATTTATTATAAGTATAGATAAACCAATTATATCCACTTTTGAATTGTCAAGGGGTCGGTCAGTCAGAAAGATGAAGCTAGTTGCCCATTCCAAAACGTAGTAGGTTCCAATGGAGAAGAACGGGTAAGAAACTCCATGGATACTCTTTTAAATCAAAATATGTTAAAAAATATTGCTTACGTCATTCATGTTGAAATTATACATGTGAGAACAATGTAGAAAGACTTTGCACGTTAAAAGGGTCCGTAATGAAAATATAAAAACGATTCTAAAATTAAAATAAGCCGTAGGACCTAGAGATGACCCTGACGGCGCCCGTTCACGAACATGACACATGGATCAGCACTATTCAGCTCATCCATTTTGAAGGGAACCACGCCACCATCAGCGAGACATTTAGCGGGAAATACTCTCAGCCGCCAGGGAACATTCAAGTCAATGAAAGACGTACCCAATAAATGGTAGCGTTATAGATGGTACATGGTCACAGTGCTCACACTTCATTCTTTGATCTCTTTTCTTTATTTGGTCTTCCCCTACTCATGAACCCATCAATATTCATATTATCAAGCTGAATTACAACGGCACTCAAATCTTCCAAGCTGTATACAGTACAGCTACACTGCTTATTAGCAGTAATTTATATTGCTGTAGAACTTCCCGAGGCAAACTCCATAAGAAAGTACCTATCTCTAAATAATAAGTAGGTAACCTTACCTCCATCTAATCCTGGTGGTGGTGGTGGAAAAGGCGGTATGGTACCATACCTTCCCGAGCCTTCAGCATCACCTTCCTCTTGGTCGACCTGCATTCAACAACTTACTGATTACTTAGATAATTGAACAATTATTATGTAGCTGCATATATTATGGGATACAAATCTGAATCTCTGAGGCAGTAATGCAGACTTTTTAGTGGTGATAAAGTTATCCATACGACTAGCTACCATTAGTCTGTGCAAATTATT
This sequence comes from Eupsilia transversa, assembly GCA_914767815.1. NCBI lineage: Eukaryota > Metazoa > Arthropoda > Insecta > Lepidoptera > Noctuidae > Eupsilia > Eupsilia transversa. The sequence continues at coordinate 5,689,132 of OU611886.1, read as the reverse complement.
ACTAATGGCACATCTATTGTGTTACTGGTGTAAGGATGTGCAAAACCTCTTTTCATATTTTCGAAAACCTCAATAAAGTATCTAAAATTGAATTGGATTTCCCATCTCCGATCCAAATTATGCGCTCTCAGGACTCACTTAGGATCAATTTAATTCCAACCCAAAAACAATTATTTGAATGCGGATGGTGATCAAAATTTTAAATTCAAATCTCATCAAAATCAAGGCAGCTATTTCCGAGGTTAGCGAAGGGTTCGTTCTGCACACATTTGTGGACACCTCCTTTTCCTAATCTCCTGATTACATAGGATAGGATGTTTGCGTGTTCAAATATTCACGATGTAACCCCGCAATTAGTGCCGGAGTGTACTAAGTAAACAAGGAGATTTGTCTTTGAATTAATGCAGTAGGATTTCCTAGGGTTAAGATGTTAGTAAATAGAACGTATGATTAATATACAGTTCCACTTGGATTAAAGCGTGTGTTGTTGTAAAATGAAAAGCTTGTGAATAGGTGTTATTTCAAGATGTTATTGTTAAGGTTTGGCACGTGGAGCTGGTTCAGGTGTTAGGTGATTATTGTGATACAAAACGGAATTATTAGTGAGTAAATGTGACTTAATTTAAATCATACAATATCATATTATTAATTCAGGCGGTCTGTTTATCGTACCCTAATCACAGTAAGTATCATTGTAATCAGAATCGTAGTAATAAATAGCTTTTATTTATTCCGGAAATTCATTGCCACTACGTTAACCCTATCCATACCTACTTTGTTCTACAGGTAGGGTAAAGAGACTTGGTAAGGTAAAGTGGAATTGTCCCTACATAATTGAAGCCATATTTAACATTTTTATCCCACGACTCCAGTTTTCAGATTTTTTGCGTCCATCATTACAAAAGTCCCCCTTACAACCTGCAACTAAAATCCCTGCAATCCAGCTGCCATCTTGTTACACAAATTACGCGAATTTCGCTTTGACTATTGTGTTCCAGAGTACGTAGTTACTTATTCTGCGAACACGAGGGTCGTTAGCGCACGATAGCGACACACAAGTGTCGCAAACAAAGGTTCCAAGGAAGTTTCTACATCAACGTTTGGATATTATGCTTTGATTAGGGACCGAATCTTGGAGGAGAGCGGAAACTCTTAGTGGTTCACATTGGCTGGAAATGATTATTTATACACGGGTTTTAATTAATTGGGGAAGTTCACAGCCGGATGGATATCGGCACCTACAACAGTTAGTGTTATGGTATTAGGTGTCTTTGGAGAAATTGGTGGTGAATTGGAAATACACGGTTCTCAAATCCGCTCTGCCTTGGAAGTTGGATTTAATTGAAGGTAACATATTAAAGTTTCTCGCAACAATTAACTAATATAGGTACTATAATTACTTTATTCAACGATTATTCAAATAGATGGTAAGATAATATAACAAGATATGCATGAGATTAGTTTTAGTACTTTCGTCTTAAAGCATTGAAGTCTAGAACGCACATTTTACAAAACCAATGCAGCAATTGTGCAAAAAAATTGCATTGCTATTATTTTTACATACAACACAGACATTTGAACACTCAGCATCTATGCTGTGGTTTATCTGAAGTTGTTATCTAACGCCGGGTGTAAACACTATAGTATGATGCAGTTTCACTTGACAATGTGACATCGATACCTATGGTAAGGGTGCGGCCTGGGTGTATCAGGAAGCGGTGACGGTGAAAGGGAAATGTGGGTTGTGATGATTTTATAATACTTCTATGTCACTGTTGTTTACATAGCAAGTAGCAATACGAATTGGTGTTAGGTACCTTAACTAAAAAGTAAAATTCAAAATAAAAATAAATTAAAAAAAAAAACTACATAGTGAGTAAATAACTTTACTTTAGTAGTTGGTGTCTTTGGGTCTGTATTTTAGGTTTTGATTTTTTTGTGTTTTTCTTTTTTGAATTAAAAAAAAAATAGTTTAAGAGTAGCGTAGAATCAAATAGCCAATAAATAGTAGTAACCAGTAAGATATTTAATTTAGAAGATACGTACCCAAGGGAGTAATTACATGTTTGAGGGATGGCTATGGTCCGGATCAGAACAAAATGGAATTTTGGAATTAACACGGGGATGTGACTGGATAAAATATAGGTTTTCAAAATTACACATTTCCCAAAGAAAAAGTTTTAAAATGATTTCGACTGACTTTGAAATATTTGAAAAGTCTAGAAAGAAACATTACTTTTACTTTATGTGATCAATATTATTAGTCAATTTTACAAGCTTTTTATTACACAAGTTATCGTACGACTTTAAGAATTCGTATGAGTCATTGAAACTTTTTGTGATTAAATAAAAAATGTTTGATAAGATTTAAAGCGTACTTTTCATATTAAACTTTCTCCGCAAATGATTTCAAATCATTTGCGGAGAAAGTTTAATATGAAAAGTTTTGATAAATATATCTTTAAATGCTTGATTTTAATGTTTTTAATTAAAATCATAATTTTGAAACTGATGACCAAACTGTTTTAAGATTTGAAGAATTTCTTGATAATCATTCAGGATTCAATTTTTTACGGTGGATTGCAATGGACCTTTCACTAATGGGAAGCTACAGCCTTAGTCTCACAGGATATTTTATGTTAAAACAAGAAAATTCGAGTGGACACAATCGCGGGCAGAGGCTAGTACATCATATTTTACTTCCTCGCTACCCTCACTAAGTCCTCAACCTATATGATTGCAATCCTATGTTCCGCTACCGAGTTTGTTTACGATATTACTGTTTGTGCTTGGCAGTGTCAACGTACAACTGAGGTCAGAAATCATCTGATCTACATCAGTCGCATGTCAAGTGGATGTACTAGCTGTGTCCAGGTCGGTGAATAGTTGTTTTATGGAGGTAGTTTCTACGGTTGTAAAGTGCTTCAAGTGACTTATGGTCAGTCTGTATTGTTTTTAGAATTTGATGATGGATTGGTCGCGTTTAAAGAGTTTGATATCTACCTATAGATAATTTGCTACCATGATTTGAGATAGCTGTCTGTTGTTTTTTGGGGAATTTCAAAATAAAGGAGCTCGTGGTTAAGTAATAACAGCCGCACGGGTCGATCCATCAAGTTAAGCTACGCTTGCCGTGGTTGGTCCGTGGATGAGTGACCATCTTTGCATACCGAGACTCCTCCGTGCCTCGGAAAGCACGTTAAGCCGTTGGTCCCGGCTGTCATTCGTGGATCTTTGACAGTTGTTACGGGTCGTCAGAAGCCCGAAAATCTGACAACCAGTCTTACCAAGAGGTATCGTATTACCCAGTTACTGGGTTATGGAGGTCAGATAAGCAGTCACACCATGTAAAATACTGGTATTCAGCTGCATCTGATTAGACTGGAAGCGTACCCCAACATAGTTGGGAAAAGGCTAGCTAGATTGATTGCATTTCAAAACAAAGATTCAGTAAGGACAACTTTTTAACCGACTTCCAAAAAGGAGGAGGTTCTATGTTCGTAGCGTATGTATGTTTTTATTTTTATGTATGTATCACCGATTTCTCCGTCAATTGGGGACCGATTTTTTAAATTATTTTTTTGTTTGAAAGGGTATGCTCTCGAGGTAGTCCCATATAAATTTTATTAACTTTGCTTGGGTACTTTTTGAGTTAGTTTCAATAATACGTATTTTTCCGTCTTTGTCTATCTGTATAATGTTTTAACATATTCCTGTCACTGTTATTTACATAGCAGGTCGTGATATTCGAATTAGCGGGGTGATACCACAACTAAAAAGTGAAAAATAACTTTAATTTCGGAAGTCGGTGGCAAAAAACGAAAATCCAAAACCAAAGACACCGACTTCCGAAATGAAAGTTATTTTTCACTTTGTAGTGTTTTTTTTTGGAGGCCGCTTGTTTTTTTTTTGTAAAAAGTTTTTATCTTACCCTAATATCATAATTCTTCTTCACTGACCAGATTCAATTTAAACATAAGTATCACGGAAAGCGTTAAGGACATGAGGGCCAATGAAATAAATCCTTGATCGTCTATTTGTGGCCATTTAGTTAAGTAAACAAGTTTAATTTTGCGGGCAATTTGTTTTATTGCCGCACATACCACGTTAGTGGACTAGAGGAATTATCTCCGCCTTGCAATAAAGATCATCTTTGTTTTAAACGATGTCGATGACTTGTCTTGAAGATACTATTATATTCTTCTTTCTATTTTTACTGTGAGAGCATTGAGTGGGGTACTTTCTATTCTATTTGTGGCATAATAAGGCTTTTATCGATGATAACATTATTTATTTCCTTATTGTAGTTTGTATTTCCTGCCGGTCTATTCTGTTGAAATCTCACCATAAAAACTTAAGTGAAGTGAGCGTGAAGTGAGCTGCCAATAGTGTCAATTCCGAACATCGGGTGGACTGACAGCTCACTTCACCTAAGTTTTGACGGTGAGATGGTTACAGAATAACATCACATCTACCCAAACCACTTTTATCGTTTTTCAGAATTTGTTATATGATCGCGATTGTGCAAATCTCATTTTGGTAAGATAGCAGGGACTGACCCGTTGGTATCGTGGTCGAGAGTGCTGCGGGGCGTGGGGTGTTGGGTCCGATTCCAGACTGGGTAAAGTGTTAATTGGCTTTTCCATTAGGTATTTCTTTGTAACAGCCCGGAGTTTGGAAGTTGGCGGTGTGATATCCCCGAGCCTCGGAAAGCACGTTAAGGCGTCAATCAGACGAGCACCACTTTGCTGTCGACAGAGCCAAGTTCAGCTGTCGACAAAAGCAATTGCTGCAGGATTCGATACGCCGACTGCTGCTGTCGACAGCATGAACGTCATGAACGCTCGGTCTATTTGAAGTCGACTGACAAGGCAGAGCGCGCACTGAGCTCATATTGTAGCCGTCGCCATTGGTCGGCGTTTGCTGTCCACATGTTGACGGCAAACGCCGACCAATGGCGGCAGCTGCAGTTGTCTGTGTCGACAGCTGAAGATGGCTCTGTCGACAGCAAAGTGCTGCTCGTCTGTCTCGCCGCTGCCTCAGGCGGTGACTAGTAGTCGCGCGCGGACTATACATGAGTACGTAATATCGCGCGGACTATACATAAGTACGTAAAGGTAATTGTGTTCGGATAGTGCAACTATTATTTTGTTAGTATGTTACAGGGTCATATTATTAGGGTTATAATGAATGAGCAGTGAATTAATTAGGACTTCACAATCACACCGTGTTAGTGACAGCATTTGGTGAAAAGCGATCAATTATAGTTTTTGTAATCACCAAGTAATTGTCAATGTCAATCTCGTCTCCATCGCCGGATTCCTGTCAAAATGTTGAAAATTGTACATTTCTGTGAACTCTGTGGAACAGATTATCATGGTTGTGGCTTCAATCGCATATAATTCAGCGCATTAATTGAATTTAATTTAATTTCAAGTTGCTAACCATTGTAAATATTCGACATACTTATCGATATTTTTTTTCGTATCGAATGAAAATACTGAGTTTATTTTTAAAACAAAAGAGCAACGTTTATCAACAATGAGTTTAGAAAAATAATCTTAAATAAAATCATATTCTTTATATTAAATTATATTATTTTTTCTGTCTTCTGCAAAGAGGTTTCATTATATTAAATTCTATATTTTAAAAAATCAGCTTACCTCAAACGTGTTGACACACTGCACTTCAGCCTGAGTCGGTGATCCGTACAGCTTCAGTTCTTGGAATGCACCCTGTACCACGAGAATCGTTAGCAATCGACGTAACGTCGATTTCATATCGACTGACAGTTTATCGACCGTTCATATTTACTGTTTACACACATCTTAATACTGGCACTTTAGAAGACTTTTCGTTTTTAAAACCATTATGGAAATACGGATAGCAAATTGTTTGAACAATTATTCCTGTAAATAAATAAAATTAGATACTACTAGACCTTTGATGACAAATTATACCAGCGGTTGTTGAAGATTTTAGTAACAAATCTCTCTAAATGATCTTTCAATTAAAAACATTTAATTGAAAGGATATTTCGTGTTCTAATTGTAGACCTCTGTTCATAGTTTAGCTACTATAAATATCTTAATTCCTTTGAATTTAAATAGAATTCTAAGACGTTAATGAACAACCAACCTTTTAGCTGAGTTTACGGTAGCAAGCAAATTCGTAGAATTGAATTGTTTCCTGTCAATTAAAATCTTTTATTCTAAAAATGACGAACAAGTAAGACGCGCATAAGGTCTAACAGAACTAATAAAAGGCAAATAGGTATAGAAATACAGACGTTGGTACCTCATCAATTATTTCAGAAGAACTTTTAACAAGTTTTTATAAAATTTTCGCGGCTGCAAAACAACTTACAACTTAAATTATGTTTTCAGTGATATTGCTCAAATAATTCGTGAAAGTCAAACCAATTAATTCTTAATTAGTATGCACTTAGATGTCAAATTATCAAAAGTTTTAACTACTAATTCAAAGTTCGTATTTTACTTTATATTCTATATAAAGTTAGGAATACAAACCATCTGTTTAATGAGATCGCTTTCAAGAACTAAGTAATTGGCAGTTAAAATAATTTACATCAATTAAAAACTTCTTGTTTTATGAAAAAAAAAACCTATTATAAATATCATCTTATTTAACTTTAACACTGTTTTTAGATACTACTATAAATATTATAACTATTTATTTATAATTTAACAAGTTTCAAAATTCACAGAGCATTAACCTTTTCGTAAAACCGAAAAAATAAAACGCAAACCGGCACGTTATAGTTGCGTCCACGCATGCAGTCGGTCGCATGCGCCGCGATGCACTAAATTTAAAACGGAGCAAACCTAAAGGATAATGTTAAAGGACCACTTAAGCTTGACCCTTGAACTTCCTACTTTCCTTATTTGAATTCCTGAAACTGACGGATCAGATTGAATTGGCTGAAAATGTGGTACCTAATTGGTGGCAGTAAATTAAGGCTTTAAGAAAAAGTGGTAATTTCTTATTTTAAAACAAGTTGCATTCGAATAAAATAACATAACATTACATTACGCCTTGTTTCCCGGACGGGTAGGGCAGAGGTGTATCTTGAGTATATTTATATTTACTATAAATATACTACCCATAGTTATTTCGCCAGTTATGTTTAACTCCCATGAAATGGGCGAGCCTATTGCCATCAACCGGGCACAAATTCCGGCTCCGAGGTGCTACTGAGAAATTCCAGATAGAAAAACCCAATAACACTTTGCCCGACCTGGGAATCGTACCCAGGATCTCATCATGCTCAACAGTAGCGCTGGCCACCACTAGACCAATGAGGCAAGCATTTGAATAAAAAAGTTGTAATTGGTTATTTTAAATCAATGGAAACATTTTAATGTTTTAATTCGATCCAAACTCAATTGGGCACTCAATTTAAATCAAACAGAATTTCCAAACTAGAATTGGCTGAAATTAACGATTGTTTTAGTTAGTGAATTAAAAGTTTCGCTTACATTTTTATAAATTAGTAAGGGACGTAGTTTTACAAAATTGAGTGTGGTTTTCTAATTTGCTAATTGTATTTTATTCTGAAACAATATTATTCTAATTACCATTCAATTTTACCGCGCAAAAGGCAGAACTAGAAAATTAAAAGACCTTTCTATTTCAATAGACGGTGTTCTCTATTCAAAAAGAGGAGTCTCATTTGAAACAAAACTGAATACGTTGGGCACTTTACCGCCAGCGCCATCTAGGTGCCGAAATTCATTACGGAGGAACTACAGTCACCAGTTCTATTCAACTGCAGATCTCTTTGTCGAAGTGCTAAGTTCTATTCACGGGTAGCGCGATCTAATTACTGCTGCTTGTCAGAATTGAAGTGTGAGGGTCGTATTTTGATGTTACACGATATAATTGCGAGTGTTTCGTCTACATTCCTGTATATGAAGTCAATTATCATTTGGTAAGCCAATCAGTCGAGCATCGAACCAGCAGTAAATCTTTATTCTAAAGCTTTTAGGCATGATTTTAAGATTGCATTAGGAAACCTGCAAAGTTGTTTGAATTATGATTGTTTATCTTTGTTCGTGACTAGGTACTTGTACGGCGAGGAGATAAGTGCTCGACATTGTTGACTTGCCTATGCCCAGCAGTGGGTGAAGTCGGGCTGTTGATGATGATGATGAGGTGCTAATTATTCAGTTTAATATTCGCCAAAAGGCACGTTGTTCTTATTCATTTGTCATGTTTTCCAAATATTAATAACATTTGGTGTGATTTAAATCATTGAAAGTATGTGATTTGCCTCGAATAATTTTTGTTTCAGTGTAGTCATGAAGTTTAAAAGTAAATCATTTGACAGTACCGTCAAAGTACCGGTTTTTTATAAAGGAACGGAATGGAAGCATGTTTCGAGCGTCTCGCCTAGTTCCTAAGTTAGTTCTGTTCGAACCTCGAAACCTAAAGGTTGTGTTCAAGAAGTCTATAATGTTATAATATTGAGTACGTAATTAAATAGTTTGTTAAATATTGCTATATACGAAGTTTGTAGGTGTGCAAGAAAGTAAATACAAAAATGTTCGTACTGAAAAGGCATTACACATTTAATAATAAGATAGACATGAAATATAAAGGTCCAACCTAACTTCTTAACTGTCTCATTTTTCATAAAATAAAATAAATAGGCACAAAGCAGCGCAGCAAGACGGCACTCGCAATAAACTAGGCTTTAACACACAATAAAGCGAGTAATGTTCAGCACATTTCTTACCCTGAATACCGCATACGACTTTATGCCACATTTCTCGACCACTTTGAGAATAGTTCTCTGGCATTCGTTAGCTAATAGAACATTAAAGCTTTGTGCTAAGTACTAGTTCTGTCTAGATATTGTGTCTGTCGGCGTTAATTAAACGCTCGCAAATTGCTGACGATCAAAGTGGGTTTTGTTTTGATATGAAAATTATGTTAGTAAGCTGATAGGGTATAAAATATCATGAGAATATGACCTATATTCTCATGATATTTTATACCCTACCAGCTATTTTTTTAGTTACGCCAACTAATTTGTATCTTTCAGCCGCTCTCCATCTTAAATCTAGTATGACAATGTGAAATAAAAAAAAATAAAAAAAATTGTAGGAAAAGTTAAACGTAGTATTGAGTTTAATAATCCTAACTCCTGCGCTTGTAATAACTGTTCCAGGAACCAGCAACGAAATAGTGGGTTTAGCAAGAAATACAGCAAACATTGCACCGCAACTAAAACGTGCAGGCAAACCTTAACAATAAAAGGACACAAACATTTCGATCCCCAAAATGTTTTTAATTAAAAATACTGTGGGCTAAAAGTGAGTTTGTCGGACTCACCTCCATTTTCATGACACCAAAAGCCTGGACTGAAAGTAATTCCCGACTGCGGCCATTTTATTTTCTGTACAGGTAACCATATTTTTTTCGACGATTCACAAACGGATGGCAGATCGGATAACGATGACGCTCAGCGTCAATGATAGGTACAAATAAAAAGAAAATTCCGGAAAATACGCCTGCGTTAGTTCCATTGCCGTTTTCTGAGTTTTTACTTTTTGTAATTTGAATTTCGAATGAGTCTGGTGTTTTATTATTTTTATGCAAAACAAAAAGTATGAAAAACTTTGTGTGTTAATAAAATATTTGAACAGAATTAACTTTTGTCAAAAACACCCAAGAAAAATTATTCTCGTGTTATTTTAGGTTTAAACAGGGACGGGTGCTCAATAATTTAGAAGTCTAGAATACATGAATTTCAGCCACCAAGGCGTTCCTACAAGCCCTCATTCTATTACATAAGGTCAAAACGTTAACCCTTTTATCGCGTATTCGGCTTCTAATGAAAAACGACCCTGCTGGCCGATCCAACCCAGGTGATAATAGAGCGCCCCAAATAATGACCAATGACCCTGCCACGTAAAAATAACGCTAATTTTTTTAACACCATGATTTATTAGAGCTTAAACGGATTTAGGACACCCCGTATAAAATCACACAATAGGCGGGCCGTGTAAATAAAATTGATAGCCTCACATGAAACAGTTTTCTAGTTGAAAAAAAATGTATTTTTAACCAAGAATGACGCAGGTGAAAATTCGTAGAAGAAAAATACACGTTTGATTTATGTAGTTGTAACAGTAATGTGCTAAAATAAAAGTTGAAAATGTAATCTTACTTTTGGCACGTGTTATGGCTGCAATGAACATTAAGGCGCTTTTGAGTTCATATATCATCGCAAATACTAGCAGTTAATAATGTACTCTAGTACTCATCTAACTAAATGTATTTTTGTACTTCGTTTTTGGTTTTAAATGTCACTGGTAAAGCAATTTGGCTTAGTTCTGATAAGATGACACTAGAAGTAAGAAATGAAATGTATTTTTTTAACTTATTATTATTTATATTATATTAAAATATAATTATTCATTTATTCAAAGACAACTTTCTGGTTCACATTAGGTTTTAGTAGGTACTCTAGATAAATAAATTCTTTATTGAGAATAACCATGACACTCATATAATGTTAGTAACAATAACATAAACTTACAACTATGTTAGCGATACAATTACATAGTAAAAAAAAAACTATAAGTACTTATATATTTTGTAAAATTAAAATAGTATATAAAAAATATTTATTGTAGGTTGTTGGTGAATTGTGTTATTAGTATGCTTTATTCATAACAATATGGATACGATCGTATTAATTAAACTCAAATCAGGGTTTTAAGGTTCGTAGCCAAAATATAAACAAAGTCGCAAGTTACTTTTGAGTTCAAAATGAAAACAATAACCTACATAACTTATTCGCCACAACAATTTTACAAAAACATTTTCTTCTACGTAAACGCTATCTACTTTACTATCATGTCCATACAAGCAAGTATATCCGAATAATACTACCATTACACTACATCCGATATACCAACGGCCTTCAGAGACCTGACCAGGCCCACAAGAGCCCTTTTTGTTAACAGCCCCCAACTTTTTCTACCGCATAAAGCCACAAATTGTTATTGCCAGAATGTAGCTACATGATAACACGTAGTTACTCTGAACTAGGCGATTCGGATAAGAGAGACAATACCAAGTAATGACACTTCATAACCCTGAAACTGTACTAGGAATAGGTGTAATAAAGAGACCTTAGAGAGGTCTACAAATCATGGAAAATGATATATGTCTATGTGGTACTTTTGAGTTGCGTTACAAAGTCAGAATTCGGGGGAACTAAATGAAGTCTAGATGGGCTTTATTACTAATACTATGGACTTCAAGGTCTGCAAATAAAGAATTAAATTAAATTAAATTAAATTAAAACTTAATTGGCGTATTTTGTGTGTGTTTTATTTAGCACACTCGCATTTCGCCAATTAAGTTTCAATTCCCTTTCGGGGAATACAGGCATAATATGATAGATAATTGTGTCGTGTAAATTCGTTGCTAGGGCGAAATCTGTTTCGAAGGACGCTCGGTGATATCTCAATAATAAGAACATAATCCTAAAACTCAGCCCAAAACTTTCAAACGGAATAGTGGAAAGACTCAAAGTCTATATTGTGGTAAGCGGTGGTTGTAAATGTCAATGCGAAAGAGACTTTCAGCAGTTGGAGTTCATTCTTAGTCATTTAACATCTTGCTATCTTATTGAGGTATCCAAACTGCTTTGTGATCTTTCAGAAAATGCGTTCCATTCCACATTTAAACAGACGCAGGTAGATGTGCCCGCTCAATATTTCAAGGATCTAAAATCCCATTAACTCTTCGCTTTGAGCACGTGAGGGATGAACGTAAGGAGGGACAAGATTGAATAGGCTATCTTTTCTCAACCATTTGCGAAGACATGCGAATGCCATTAATTTTATACCTCGTCGGCACTTTAGGAGTGTCACGTCACAGGTAGCCAATAAATCCGGACCCATAAATCTTTTTTAACACTAAACTTAGACGGGTCAAAGTAATTTGGTGAAATGTAATAACGTTGTAACGTAAAAGTGCAGTCATTTCGGTAAGAGCCGGGTTTACGGAAGCCTTTTCCGGTTCGGATTGTACCGATTTATCGCAACTATCACCGTTTTACGGTTTAATAGCACTTAACTGTTATTAAGAAGATTTAACTAGTGGGTGATTCGGTGCTAATCGTTTCAGTACGTGCAGGAGTTGTGGTTATCAAATTAATTGAGTTCATAAAAACGAATGAGTATTGGTTTTCGTATTAGTTGAGTTATTATTTTTGTTGTTCGTCTAATAACTTAATTGCAAATAAAAAATTAGTTGTTTGTCGATCATGTATTGTGTCTAAGAAAATCATAATTATTACAGTACCTACCTTTTTCTTCAACATCACACTAACTACAAAATATTTTTTCTTAGTTATTTATTTACCGAAACGCCGCATGAGCGCATTTATGTTCAAATCGATACTAAATCGCATTTAATTACTTAAAATACAATGGTATTACTACTAATTATTTTGAACTAGTTAACTTACGTGACCAATTTCCACGATCTGAGGCGCCGACGTCTGACTATACTTCTCAGCCAAAGCGTAGTGATGTTCCTTCTTCTTATCTAACAGTCCCAGAGTAGATACCACGGCCAACACTATGCCCATAGCCACTAATAAGAACAGCGAGCATATACAACACTTCGATTTTCTAGACACAACCATCGCCATTTTTAAAAAGTTTGTTGCACTCTTTTAGGTATTACAAAGTTTCTTTGGCACGAATCAGTCTTTTATTTCATTTATTTATGTATTTAACACTATTTCGTTTCACTTATACATTTAACTGAACTTAACTGTTTGAATTTCTGTTTTGTTTTATGGCGATCAAGAAGGCAGGACTAAAAACAAATGACAACCGCTCCAGAAAAAAGTTGAAGTGATAAAGGGACTTCTTTGCGTGAAAATGCGTAGGACGAAAGTCTGTTTAGTCTATAACTAATGGAGTTACTTCAAAGTAGTCAGGTCTTTAGATCCGTACGAATACATTAGCAGAATGTCACTTACATAAGCCAGTATTACAGATACAATAGTAATGTAGTTACAGGTTATGTGCTCGTAAGAGCAGCATTGCAAACAGACATTGAACTAATATTTTGATATTTTTTTAAATGTTTAGTAAGATTAAAAATAAAACAAAATATTAGTTCAATGTCTGGTTAATCAGTTGACATTGAATAATTTATTGTTTATTATGTATCATTGGATGTAAGTTATGTTGTAATTTTTTAAATAACTAATGTATTATTGACAATTAACAATTTATGTTGTGTTTGAAATCATTTGTAGAATGATTTCAAACACAACGTAAATTGTTTATGAATATAATTGAATTGAATTGCATGTCATTGCATTGTCATTTATCATTATCATGTATCTGTATGGGTTGTTGCTACTTGTAGACGAAAAGCTCCGGTTACTTAACTGACAAGTTCTTGCCAATGATTTATGCATGGTAGTACAGTTAATATACCTATACCTATTTCTTTAATCCAAATAAATCAATTGAACCAAATGAAGAATTGCCAAACTTAAGTGGCAGTGGGCAGGGCATATTGCTCGCAAAACATCCCGACTTTACATGTAGGGGACATGTAAAGTCGGGATATCGTTTTTTTTCGTCTATTCCATGGTGTGGGGTATCGTTAGAAAGTTCTCGCTCGTTCAAAAATATTTGGATTTTGTTAAAACAATTTTTGGATTGAACAATCCGTCTGCGAAATATTAAGTTTGTTCTTGGGATAAGTCCATCCCAGCTTCGGAACCCTTCATTGTGCGTGGTCCGACGCACTTGTCTTTTACATCATCCCTCATACAATCCATCCATCATTTAAATTATTCAACGTCAATATCGTCACAACGATTTGTACCAGTCAAACCTACAAACTTGACCTGAAGACTGGAACATTTTCCGCCTTCCGATACAACGCCAGATACTTCAAATTTCTTCAGCCTCGCTCTTCAAAGCTTATTAGAAGTTTTAAGCGTTGAAAAATTCCAATATTCGTAGTATGAGAGCTTTACGATACAACTCACTGAACCTTAGCAATATATTTTGCAGTTTATTGGAAATAAATTATAAATAAACAGCAGTATACTAATGAGGCAAGCTTTGTTCAGTTTTTTTTTCTGTAGACCTAAACGTAATAAGCTAAACACTGGCTTATGAGATCCACTTTTTTCTGTGCCTTAAACGCAATAAGTGTGTCTGTGGTGGCATTTACAACGCCACATGCGAACTACGCATCGAAGACCTGATGTCACACAAATCCTACATCGCGCAGTTAGAGTTTACCGCGCGATAAAAAATATATAAGACTATCCGACATCAATGGTCGGGCAGTTGCCCGCCAGACACGACACGCGTCTGGTCGGAGGATCTTCCCTTTTCTATAGAGGATGAGTGAACTTTACACCCTGTTCCTCATACCTCTAAATGTCTAATAACCTATAGGGAAAAGAGTATATTTATTCCTTCGAAATATTTATATTATGTTGTGATGTTTGAGAATAATAATTGTATTTTAATTAGCATTCTCTATGCGAAAATAAATCGGTTTGTGTGTCTGTTCCCTGACTTAAACACTGAACCGATCGGTATGAAATTTGATAAATTAGTAGCCTGGGACCTGGAGAAAGACATAGGCTACTTTTTAATCCTGGATATTTGAATTAGAAAATGATAAAATACAAAATAGACGCAGACATAATCAAAATATTGTTTCATCACGCGTAGCATGAACACCGTAGGAACGGGGTTTGTCGACGGAAGAATATACAAAATGTCTATTCTTCCGTCGACAAAACCCGTTTCTCATAGGTCATGCTTTGCGTGCAGAACAGAAATTTTGGGAAAGAGGTTTAGGCACTAGGTACATCAAACTTGTGTGTCCTTCACATAAACACTTGTCTATAGCCAAACACTAAAGCCCATCACTTTCGACCTATGCTATTTATTAATTAGGACAGATCGATGCATTACTAACATTCCTGCTTCTGTCGTGTTAATTCCCTCGTTAATCCCTTCAAACTACATAATCTAGATGTGCCGGGTACCGGATTACGACCGCACTTCGGGATAGGTTACAAACTGACGAATTTCTAATTAAAACCTTCAAAGGACTGGAATAGTTAAGAATGGCTTGTGTCAAACGCTGGTTTAGATTTTGTAAGCCGTAAGGCACTGACTATTCTAAACTTAAACGTAATTCGAAGTATTTTATTTGCAGATAAAATTAAAAGGGGATCGAGGTGTCCAATCAAAGATAAGCTAATTTGGAGACAGGTTTATATAGAGAGAGGATTTGTATTTTTGTTTATATTGAATAAACACAAAAACTACTGGACCGATTTCAAAAATTCTTTTACCAGTAGAATGCTAATAGAATAGTAGTAGAATATTATCACTGAGTAACATAGGCTATAATTAATACCTATAGATAGCACGCGGGCGAAGCCGCTGGCGGAAGCTAGTAATGGATAAATTGGTGTAATTGAAATAACTGAAAAACTCTTAAGAGGTCTCTCATCATTATGAACAACTTTCATTAAGGGATCTTCCCAGAAATTGCTAAAAATAACAGCTGTTCCATAAATTGTGTCCAGCTATGCGAATATTTGGTCCGATAGTAAAAGTTGTTGTTATTGATGTGAACAATGACATGCTTAGAGGTTGAGTTATTTTAATTACACTTTGTAGTTGATGACTTCATCGTCCTCCATTCAGAATGGCGCTTGTAAAGTCAAGTGCTACCAACACTTTCATGAACGAACCAAAACTGGCCGAGTGCGAGCGAACTCGCTCACGAAGGGTTCCGTACCACCGTACAATGTTTAGCAAAAAATGGCGAAAAGCACGTTTTTTGTAGGGTTTTTTTTGATAAAGCGGCAATAGAAATACACAATCTGTAATAATTTCAACTGTCTACCTACGGTTCATGAGATACAGCCCGCTGACAGACAGACGGACGGAAGGACAGCGGAGGCTCAGTAATTGGGTTCCATTTGGTACCCTTCGCGAACGTAACCGTTAAAAGATCTAGTATCTTTTCTACACACTGACGAAAAAAACCGAGCCTAGGTACAGTCAGGGAAGTTAATTGTTTATCAAATTAGCCCACTACGTCACTTTGATGGATACCTAAAGCCATTTCATAGAACTGTCAAAGAATGACAGTTGTGATTTAAATATACCTACGGGCAATTCCAGTTGGCAGTAAATTTTAATAAGTGACAGTACATTGTTCACATTCAAAGTGAACACTGTATCTCCATTGGCGTCCTTCACACGCAAATACTGATCAAGGGAACATAATACAAACGGCTTGAACACAATTATGTCCTATTTCAGACTTCGGTCTGTGACAGCTATTCAGAAAGTGCGGTCTACAAAGCTATTCAGGCTGTATGCACTTCAATGTCAAAGCTGGAATCAATGCTGGGGAGATGAATGTAAAAGGTAGTAGGAGGGTTAGGTTTGACATGGGTGTAAGCAGGTATCATTAGGGTGTTGAAGAAAGGACTGATGTTATAGCTGTATCTGAGATTGGCTGATGGAGGAGTTAACAATTGGATAGTTAAATCGAAATAGTACTAGTAAGAAGTAGTAATAGTAAGAAAATTATGTAAACCATTCTGCCTAGCCTTTTCCCAACCATGTTGGGGTCGGCTTCCAGTCTAACCGGATGCAGCTGAATACCAGTATTTTACATGGAGCGACTGCCTATCTGACCTCTACAACCCAGTAACTGGGTAACACGATACCCCTTGGTAAGACTGGTTGTCAGACTTTCGGGCTTCTGACGACTCGTAACGAATGTCAAAGATCCAAGAATGATAGCCAGAACCAACCCGGCTTAACGTGCTTTCCGAGGCACGGAAGAGTCTCGATGGTCACCCATCCACAGACCAATCCCGGCAAGCGGAGCTTAACCTGATGGATCGACCCGTGCGGCTGTTATTACTTAGCCATGAGCTCCTCTAACCATTACTTAATATTATTTGGGTATAAAACTATATTGTTTAATAATACCTACTTTTATTTAATCCATAAATCTAGCGGCTATTACGATTACGGAAACATTTTTTTTTAAAGTTCAAACTCCCTTGTTTTGTCCAATCAATTAAACACAAGTCTATTTAAGTATTAACCTGAATCTAAATTTATTATTCAATTAACATTTTTCAGTAATAATGGCCCATTAAATTCCAAATTAACTTGGAATATTCGGTACTGGCGATGTCGCTTAAAATGTCCGAGCGCCTACTAAAATGTGAAAGGCAATTTAGTATTCCATCAGTGTTACATAGATAAAGTGTAAGGCGCTTAGCTGTTGTTTTAACGCTGCATAACAAATTGACAACATAGTTTAATATTCAATTTGCTGTCTTATCCCGAAGATGATACTTAGTAAACTTTAAACTGTTATGTTAGTGTTTTTCTTGGGTACTAGATCAGTGAAGTGCTTCATTCAAGCTCAAAATGAAAAGTTGGAGATGGAAAACTGGCATTAAGTTCGTATAAATACAGATTGCTCAGCTGGAGGTTTTGGGTACCTGTTTGTGAATTGTACAGACAAAATTCATAGAAAATTTGTCGCTACTAAGCTAAGCCATTGAGCCACAAAATAATATTATATCATAATTGTGTGGAATCATATCTAACAAATCGAAAGGTAAAGCCGGGTCTGCTGCGCCATGTTTGGATGTTTTTAAAACACCGAAAATCAAACACGAACCAATCTGGCACCCGCAAATCAAACACGAAGCGATTTGATTGGTTCGTTTTTGATGTTTTTAAAACATCCAAACATGGCGCAGCAGACCCGGCTTAACATTCCACAAAGTTAACATTGGCATCCAGTACGTAGGTATGCATCAATTTTTTTCCCTCTTATTTGTAAAATCTGTGCCAATCTTTAATCTTCGCGATCTGCGACAGTAAGTAATCGAATCCTTAACATCCCACGCGGGTCTAAATCGAACGAAATTAATAATGGAACGGTTCTCGTTTATTGCTATTTATACACAGACGTTATTGTATTTAGGGGCTTTATCTTCCCACACTGTTCTATAATGTGGGAAGATAGCACTTGACTAGCTTTTGAGGAGCTAACAGGTGTTATTTTTAAACAGGGAAATTAATTGCTTGCAAATTGACTCCCCACTTCAATTGTCCGTAAATTCAAACCACAACTGCCATTCTTTGATAGTTTTATAGAATAACTTATAGCACGGCCAATTTATGTAATGTGTCAATTCGATAAACAATTAATTTCCCTGACTACACTAACGGCTGTTGATACAGGTATTTGGGCTACAAATAAATACGACTTTTCTAAATCATAGATACTTTCAGCTGATTGTCAGCTTTCTTTGTAATTAGTTTTTACTATGTTCAGAAAGTCAACACTTCAAAAACCTTAAATCTTCCTTTTTCGTGTGGTTAGTAACTAACCTGGTGTCGGGGTTTTTATGCCGCCCATGGGCCTCTGACTTGGCTGCACATGCCGTCGAGAAATACCTCTCAGGCATGCCGGCTACCTCACGAAGTTTTCCTTCACCGTTTTTGAAGCAAGTGATAATTATACAATACGCACATGAATCCGAAAAGTCAGAGGTACGTGCCTTGGGTTCGAACTCGAGACCTATGACTTCGCAGTCTGACGGTCACACCACGTGGTTATCACTGCTCGCATTAAATGATATTCCTCAATTACAGAATAGGACAGCAGTCTCGACGTAGGTAGCGATCGCTATACGACCGAATTCGGTCGCAAAGTCCTAATGGCGACCCTAGACGCCTTTGACAAGCACGTGATTTTTTCGTGCTTGTCAAACAATTTTGACCGGCTAGGGACGCCATTAGGACTTTGCGACCGAATACGGTCGTATAGCGATCGCTATCTGTGTCGAGAATGCAGCCTTTTTTTTTTTTGGGTGGGAGGTCATCAAATAACTTCTCCCGCTCCGGGCGCAGCGGGAGGGTGTGTCAAACTCTTACTGACTGAAGACCCACCCGTGTTCCTTGAGTTGCCTGTGTTGGATCCTCGTTTGAGTATCGGTTAACTCCATCATACCTCCTACTTACCTACGTATGTAAGAGGTATTTCAGTCTGTTCAATGGTTTTATTACGCAGGTATCGATACATTAAAAGTATCGTGACCCCAATTCCCGAGATTTGGCAAAGTGATTGATCTGCACTCAACGATTGACGCATTGGATGACTATTTTGAGACTAGCTGGAGTAAAGATCGTGAATTTAAAATAAAATAAGTGGGTAGAAAAGGTTAAGTTAAACATTTTACGATTTTGAAGGCTGTGAATGACGTGAACAAGAGGGTATTGTTAAGAGGGTGCATCCTAAAAGTTGGCAACGTCGTAAATAGCTGTCAAATATTTACCTGTTTCGATTAATTTGGAAATAATACTGTATGGAAATAAGAAATGTGGCTAACCAATTGACTAGAATATTCATAATGAATTGCAATTATAACTGATGTTGTACCCGTTTTAGGTGAAAAAAAGGCATTTGGAAAGTTACCAAATACTTTTTTTACATCTAAAACTAACTATTCGGTGTTACGATATTAATTATTGCATTTCATAATCAATATTCTAGTTCGCTAGTTAGCCACATTTTTTATTTCCATACAGAAATATTATCAAATTAATCAAAACAGCGAAATATTTGACATCTATTTGCGACGTTGCCAACTTTCAGAATAAACCCTCTTAAGAATGCGTTCGCATTCGCATCGTATTCGCAATCTGTCAAAAATACAATCAATTTACCAACATTTTTGACAAGTTTGACAGATTGCGTACGAGACACCCTTAAGAGGGTTTATTCTGAAAGTTGGCAACGTCGCAAATAGATGTCAAAAATTTCGCTGTTTTGATTAATTTGATAATATTTCTGTTTGGAAATAAAAAATGTGGCTAACTAGCGAACTAGAATATTGATTATGAAATGCAATAATTAATATCGTAACACCGAATAGTTAGTTTTAGATGTAAAAAAAGTATTTGGTAACTTTCCAAATGCCTTTTTTTCACCTAAAACGGGTACAACATCAAATTCAATGTTATAATTGCAATTCATTATTAATATTCTAGTCAATTGGTTAGCCACATTTCTTATTTCCATACAGTATTATTTCCAAATTAATCGAAACAGGTAAATATTTGACAGCTATTTACGACGTTGCCAACTTTTAGGATGCACCCTCTTAAGATCACAGATGCTCATTACAGAGTTGGTTGTCATTTCATTGGCATATTTATTTTTATTTTATTCTATAAATCTTATAATTTTGTTTTTTTTTATGACTTTGATTAGATAAGTGTATTTGCTTTCGCAAAAAGAAATATTTTTTAATCAATACTATGTAGGTACCTACTTATGTAGACATCCAAATGATTACTCTCTGGCGCGGAGACAAGAAGCAAGTAATTATGATATCGAAAGTAAAGCATGAAGCGTGTGTACCATAGTAACTTCTTCGCCAGAATATTGAGACAGAATACTTCAAGCAAAATTAGCTCCAAAACCCTCACACATAAAGTAGGAAATACTATGAAGTGTTAATTTCCTCCCGTTGACGGCTTCTATTCAGGAAAAAATCTTATAGAGACACCACGTGTCGAAATTGTAGACAGATTACGACAAAATAGATTGGATTTTATCTGTTCGATATTAAGGAAAAATAAATATGGAATACCGTCATATTAAAGACATCAAAAATGTTAGCTTTATTTTTATGAAAAGAACCGAAGAAACCTGTTTACTTTAATATTCTACATTTTCACTTTAAATTCTATATTTTCACTTGAGCCTTACCTCAAGTTAAAATATAGAATTTTGATAAATACTGTTAAGAAGGAGGCCAAAGCGTTGCGAACATTTATTTTATTGTTAACTTTTTTTTTTTGTGAATAAAATCACCTGCTTTTTGTTAGCGCTTAATTCAATTAGGCTTCTAAGATTATCATTGAAATTGCCTCACTGGAAATTATGTAAGACACACAACACATAAAGGTAAAGTTTGAACTACGAGTACTCTATGACGTACATGCTAGCTCAACCACACTAACTTGACACCCGTTTCGGCCTTCAAATATACATCAAGTACTAACACGAAAGGATGACACACAGAATGATGACCGACAAAAATCATGGATAGAAAAAAATACACGCACGAACCGAATTAATCATTAACGCAACCATCAGACACAAAACCGCCACTCAAACTAAAACGATACATGTTCGAAGCAACAGACTCTTACGACACTATGACAGAAAAAAAATGTAGGCATATAATATGCTCTAAACAGGAGCCGGAAACCAAAAAATCTGACCAATTTTCTACCTTCTCAACACTTCACAAAAAAAAAAGCCCGGAATTTCGGCAGCGCGTAACTTCGTTCGGAATCCGCGTGCACGCGGGCCGGCTCCGCTCTCTTGTTACTAAAATCTTGGAGCATCAGCTGTTCACATCGATACCGATGGCGTCGTCTCGTCTCCCAATCTGACCCCGTTGTCTGGAAGCCTAGTTTCCGCAACCGAAGAATTACATGGCGCAGTTAATGTTACGTAAGGGTGCGATTTGAAAATTTAAGACTGCTCTGATAATGTTTTTGATATAAGATAATAGCAATATTTTTAACAACATTCGAAGAAAAATACTCGTACACTCAAGATCAACCACCATTGCAGAGAAGGTGAGGTAAGCGAATTGGTTTTTGCATTTCGAACTTTATCTCCATTGGGTAACGTGCACATGAGACATGGAACCAGAAACAGGTAGGGTGTCTTCCGAAGAATTCTCGATCATCCTCGAGAATGCTCGCAACATCGATGGACTATCTTAATTTCCCGTGTATACACAGCTTTAGACGAAGTAGTTTGTGAAATTGCTTCTATGTAGAATTTGAAATTAAAACCATTTTGGTGTATATGTGAAAGGTTGTTAGCACCTCGTAAGTATGCTCTTTTAACACTCAGTCGATAGGTAGATGCACTTTTCTAATAAGTGTGGCAGCGTCTGGGTAGCGTTATAATCGTTTATTCGGATATTTTGTTATAAAGTTCTTGTGATGTAATGAGTAAGTAAACTGGAATAAGTAGCAATAATTATCTGGACTAAATAGTTATTTGTATTCATTTATTTATCAGTTTTCGACTGTTTTATTGCTCATCAATCATATTTGCATATACTGGAGTGGATTTCCATAATTGAAACATTATCGTTTTATAAGCTCTACGTGACGATTCTACGCGAATCGACCAACGAGGCGCCAGTCTGTCTAGCCAGAGGGTTCATATACTTCAATTAGTCATGCCCTATTATCTTTAATTCTTCATACTTGCAGCCGGGGAATAGTAAAACTGAACATGTCAAGCATTTTCCTAAGCATCAATAGTAGTAACTTGTTGTGTATCCATTGTACGTTTTCCTAACTTTAGTGGACTTTTCCTCTCAAAATAAAGGTGTCCTTCAGAATCTTTGTTTCATTCTTCAATAAAAGTCAGGTGGGCTTAAGTTCTATTGCCATCTAACATAATAGGAACATGGAAAAATAGACCATGATGAAGAAAAGATAAAGTTTATTTTTTTGTGTAATCTTTAGAAATTCTACTTAAAACAGTAGCTATTTAGGATTATCTCGCGGCGACAGTGGTGGTCGCTTAGTTTACGGAGCTTAATTCCCATAAGGCACTCTATTTAGACTATAAACAGGCTCATTCTATGAGCAAGATTATTCAAGATTTATTCAATAAAAATCATAATAGGTAACGTTTTATGAATTTTGTGATCTCGAAAATAAATTTTATTTACTGTGACATTTCTTAGACTTTGATTTGGAAAGCCAATCATATTAGAAAAAACAATGACTTGAAGAATAAAGAATACATATTAGAAAATAACAATGAAAGAGAACTAATAAGAAGAAAATAATAATATTACAGACAAAAAATAAAACGAGGATCAAAATAAAGAAAGTAATAACACATAAATTATAATGAATACAATATCCAACATCCAACAATTTTCAAGTTAAGCTTTGAAGCTTGGCCCAATATTTTTCCATGAACACTGACTTATTATTATCACACAAGGGCTTAATTTAAATAACACACGAATAACAAGATGATAATATATGAAAATAAAAAAAGGCTAGTGATATAAATCTTGAATCTTTTCTGTACTGTTTTCATCGTTGTGCTATCAAGTATAACGTTCATTATTGGTGGCACCGCTATGTCTTCCGATTCAATATCACTCAAATGTCTTGTTAGCTGTACTGGTTCTGCGCTAATAATAAACCTATATAGAGAATTGCGATTGGGGAAAGCTTTTGTTATTAAAGATCTGTCTTCTTGTAGTCTGATTGCTGTTACATTTTTTTTTATAAAGTGTTATTAGATTGAACATAATTTTTTTCCGCTGTTAGTGAAACATTGTTTGTCAGTATTATGTTTATGGTTTATTTTTAAAATGCGTTGCATGCTCGTATCAGCCTTCAAATGTACAGGTGGCGCCACCTATCATCTTTAAACATGTCTCCCGTTTTGATTTATTTACGTTGATACAGACTTTTACAAAATGCTGGTTTATTTTTAGGCATTGAATAATATAAACTTATTATTTATACCTTTAAAACGAATGTAGCCTCAATCAAAGTCAAATTGTAGACAAGCATTAACTCTCCTACATAAATCTTCCAAGAGTATATTCTCGAATTTTAGTGATGTAACTTTGGTTTATTGTTATTTTTCTCGTATTCCCCGCACTACGCCGACTAGTCAATAGTCCAGGCGCCTCTCAGTCTGCAGAACTGACCCAGTTATCTCAGAATACCGCAGTGTGCCGACTACCCGCTAAACGGCGTTTTTACATCGCTCCCAGAGTACATTCACGTTTATTTTTCTGCCGCAAATTAAAAGTTTAAAAGAGAGATACTGCTTTTTTGCCATAAAATTTCAGTAACATAGGTTAAAGTTGTAAAGTTTTATTTGTTTCATCTAGTTTCTGATGTTAAACACGTGTTCTCTTTTATTGTTCTTAGAAAGTGACTAAGATATTTTTCAGTACCTATGGCTATTACAAACTTTATGGACAATTTTATAAATCTTAGAAACTGTGTTGTAACTTTAATTAAAATGAAATTATTAATCATACGTAACCATAACATATGAATCACGACAGCCCTTTAAACGTCGCAGTATGAACTATTTTAAACACAAATCGATCGACGATTCCATTTCGAATAAGCTGTTCATTACATTATGTTTTATTCACAGATTTAAAGACGGTTAGGACACCCTTCAAAGTTTCCATCCAAAACGTAATATTTTTCTTGCATTAAAATGGTCTGTCTTCAATACTTCAATTTAAAACTGGTTTTATAGCCAACTTTAACAGCTGACATAAACTTTATAGGTTATTAACACTTGACAGTAACAAAATTAAAACTTCGCAGCCATTATTAAGTCCACAAATTCGAATACTGGCTTACATAAGCGCGCCTAATTAATGCACTCCTAATTTGAAATTCAAAATACGTTCGCAACTGTCATTTCATTTCGCTCGAGTCACGTGACCGTCATGGCGGATCGCACCGGCTTGTCACGCGCATTCGGTTAACGTCACTTCACGTCACTCTCATGTCAATATGACACGTGGGCTATGACACTATAACTATGTATATTACGTGCGCGCCCCGCAACCGACCGATCTAGACTGAGATGTAATCCACTTCTCTCGCTATACACTTGCCAAAATATACGTGAAGGATAAAAACGCCATTGTATCACAAACTACGGTACATTAAATTAGGACGAAGTTCGAACGAGGATGGACTTGTTAAGGTAACAAGTTTTGGTGCGTTGTCTCTATTTTTGTCGGGATAAGTACCTAGTTTGGTTGATTATGGGCCGAAGTGCCGAAGATGCGGTTGTGGTGTGTCCGATAATGGAATAAACTATCTTTGGGTGGAGGTAGATCTTATACTTTTGCCAAACTCTGTTATATAAACAAACTACTTTGTGATAACATTTTCTTGAGGTAACTTGCTTCTGCTTTTTGAAGTTGAATCTTGAATCAAAGTTGAACCAAACTCGAATTTGTTTGTATTTGTTTACTTATTGTTTGTTTATTTATTTCGATGATTTGTTTAAGTTAACAGACTACATCGAATTTATCTGTAATTTACATAAAATAAAATTTCTTCAAAATTATATTTACCAACTCCTTTTCCAATTATTTCGATAGACTTGCTTTCACACTTATAGTGACTATATTCAGAATCTAAAAGTTGTGCCAAAAGTTAGTCGGTCTCGACTAGTCTCGAGTCAGTGTTAGTCCAAATCAAGTTGAGATCTAAACCAACCGTCTATAAAGTTTATAATAGAGTAGATAGACGAACTTTTCTAGTTATTGCATTGAGTTATGACTAAACTTTCATGCACAGATATGTGAGGCGATGACTTCTATAAAAACATTGGTAAAATCAACTTTTGAGACGAGTTATCATGTACCCAAATGGAAAACCTTAATTTTGTTTCTCTTTACCTAATAATTTTGAACTTTTACCTTTCTTGATATTGTAATACTTATTATTATACATTACGATAATTACACCTACTTAGATGAAATTTTATCTGAGTTAAGGCTCGAGCAGACTGGGGCGATATCGCGGGCGCGACAAGGGTCGCACTGCTTGTCACGCCCGCGATATCGTGCCGGTCTGTACGAGCCGTTAAACATGAGTACCTACAGTAATAATAAAAAAATATTACATCTTAAATATTTCCATACATTACTTCACGTTTATAAATTAGTAGACTTAGGCCCCAGTTGCCGTAAAATAAGTTAGTGAAGTTACCCGTAAGTGAAATCTTTTTGCAATACGGTAAGAAATATTTCCTTGAGTACAAGTAACACGAAATGTGTGAGACAGAAAATAACAGATTCATTACATTATTATGCTCTGTAAATATTTTATTCTGAGAGGATAATAGTGGAACTGAAGGCGCACAATTCTCATTAGCTAATAACGTACAAATTCAATTAACGTGTAATCACGGTTATCTCTTATTTCCATCATTAGCATGGGATTATAATTAGTCCGGTAAAGGCGGTTGTATAATGAATTATATATTTTTAATTATGATAATAATTTTAGTGTATCTATTGAATTTATAATTATGTAAACACTGTCTCGTACTCTCAAATGACAGCTGTCACTAATGTCATTTGTCAGTCACCACGAATGGCGGGAAAAGGTTGTAGATGTGGCCTGCACGTGTGGCTTAGAGTGATAGTGAGCCAATTAATGTAGTGATATAATGAACTTAAATAAGGTATCAACAAGGATTCTATAATTATGATGTTAAGTTATAATTGAAAAAGAATACCTCAAATAAACACATAGGTAACATAACATCACGCCTTGTTTCCCCGAAAGTTTATGCAGAGAGGAGGAGGAAAGGATGGGGATTTACCTCAATTGACTTAGTCCAAAATCTATAAACGTTACTTAGCTTGTACTTAGACTAAGCGTTATTCCTGTCACTGTCGCATAGCTGTCAAACTACAGACCGGGGAACATAACTCAGTAAAAGCACGAGCCTAGTAACGTATATAGATCTCAGGTTTACATTTCTCCGACAGGTCATTGCGGTTTCGTAAAGGGTCAATTTAGTCCAATCTTTCAGTTGATTTGGTGCTGAAGATCGTAGCAAGAACTTAGGAGTAACTATGTTGTGTAGGGGCTATTAAATGCCAATTTACAGCAGTGACTTTTTTAAACCACGAAGTTTTGTCAAGAGAAAACATAACACGAACGAAATCATGAACGAATAAGCGAATACAAATTGAAACTGCTCCAACGTATTCCAAATTCAACCGTTGAGTTTGAATTTGCGCTGCAGCATTTTAAAGTAATCTTCCAACGTGCCAGCTATATTTTTTCGTGAACCCTTCGCCACCTGTAGTAGAAATGTTTTACCTCGTGTATGAAGCAATCTCGTACCGTCCGGCTAGAGCCGCTAGATGGGATTGAATACACAACGAGGGACGAACCCGAATGATTAAAGTAAACACGTCATCGCCTCGTGAAGGAACGCGCTGATTGTAGCCTGAAATTTTTATAATGTTTGGGTTGGACCTCTTTTTCGCGGTAATAAGGGTAATGTGGGTGTTTGCTTGGGGAGATGTTAGTTTAAGATGGCGTTTTTTTTTATGGTGGAGACTGTGTGTTATGTGTTCTCTGGTTAAGAAAAGCAGATGGTATTTTCAAATAACACAACCTGAATCCAACCCTGAAGGCATTGGGTGTTGGAATTTTATTTTAAAGTAATTACTTAAACTTGAAAGTCTCAATCTTATGCCTAGTATTACGTCATAAGGGTTTAAAACCGGACAAGTGCGAGTCTGAGTCTCACACGAAGGGTTCCGTACCACCGTACAATATTTAGCAAAAAACGCCAAAAATTGAACTTGATTTTATTTTTATTATTTGTAATTATAGCGGTAATAAAAATACACAATCTGTGAAAATTTCAACTGTATACCAAATACGGTTCATGAGATATAGCTCGCTGACAGACAGACGAATGGGTGGGCTGACAGTAATAGGGTTCCGTTTGGCAACCTTCGGATACGGAACTCTTAAAAAGGTCATCATAGCTAGCCCTGAAATCTAAACGGATTTTTCTGAAACAATATTCGCAACTACTCTGTTTTGAACAGCGTAATGTTGGTAGCAGCGTTTGCATACCTACATACATTAGGTATGTTGTATACAGCTGTTTACAAACTTCCTTTTGATCTCACCTTTATAGCTCTTCATACACTAACTATTTTAGTCTATTCCGAATATACACGTTCAGTTTGATCGATCGTGATTTTGATGCCAGTCATTGAGAACTATTGTGAGGGTAGTAACCGATGCTTTGTAATTTATAACTCTAAGGCTGTGAACACATTGTGTTTTATTTGCAGAGATTTTGCATAGAGACAATAAAATACGTGCTCGTAACTTAGTAACAAGTTCGTTGTAATAGGGTTTTTTTGGAAACGTTTTACCACTATGCATATTTCTGCTACCAAGTAGTAAAGAAAGAAATAAAAATGTTTATTTCGACACAGTTCTTGAAACACACAATACAAAAAACAAAATAAATAGTGAAAATAATGTTTAACAACAATAGTGTGTGCCTTACGGCTGTGCTAAAAAGGCTGAGGCGCGTATCGAGGATTTAAAATCAATGAAATTATATGCAAAAAGATGAGACATTTCGGTGTCCTCTTCATAATTAGCACTTTATAGAAACAGCTCATCATAATAAAGACTAGGTTTTGCGTTTTTTTTTTTCGAATCACATATCCTATACTCCTAATCCTGGTCATGGTCTACCTGTGTGCTAATTTCATGGAAATCCGTTTAGTTGTTATAGCGTGAAAGGTAAACATACAGACATACTGAGTGACTTTTGCAGTTATATTAATATACTAGCTTCTGCCCGCGACTTCGTTCGCGTGGAAGTCGATAAAATAGCTCAAGTTACCCAATGAAAAGCTTTCAATAAGTGTAAGATTTTTTTAAATCGGTTAAATATTTTTTGAGTTTATCCATTACAAATAGATATACCAAAAAAACAAATCTTTTCTCTATACAACATTATTTTAGAAGTTTAGATTAGTATGGATGGCGGTAACCACTTTTCATCCGATAGGACGCTGACCTGTGTGACAATATATATAAACTCACGCCTTCTTCCCATGGGGGTAAGCAGAAACCACAAAATGCAACCTACTACAATCCAGCACATACTCCTTTTGCTTCGTTTCCGTTCATATATCTGGCCATATACGCACGCAGTCTGCGAGTTTGGCAACTTATTGGACCAACTCGCATTGGGCCCACGTGGTGGATTCAAAATCAAAATCAAAATCAAACCTACATGGGCACTTATGAAATGTCAGAATCTAGGTGCACGGTTCCAATTGGTCGTTTCCTATGGAGAAGAGCCGGCAAGAAACTCCACGGTTACTCTTTTAAAAATAAATGGGATTTACAATGCTTTCAAAAATGTACAGTTTGAATAGGTATGAGAGGACAGCGTAGGCCTGTCAACAAGATACTTAAAAAAAAAATAAAAAAAAATAGCCTGCAAATCGACAGTCTGTTGTGCCTACAACGTTCTCACATTCACAAAATATAAAGGAATCTATATAAAGGTCATCTATTATGGCCCATAGCCTCTCACAGAAAGGAGGCCGGTGACCCAGCAGCACGGCAACAGTATTGACCGATTATACTTATGCTTATACGCTCCTAGAAAGGCTAAAGAGCAGGCATCTCGTGGCTTCTTGATTCCGTAATGCTCGGTGCTCGCAAATGAGTGCTCACCCTAAGAACACTAACTTGCCATGCAAGCCATATTGTTTCGGAACATGTGCGAGTTTATTACATTGTTAAGGATACCGGCTAACTTAAAGGTGTTTGTAGCAGAGTTAGCGAACTAGAACAACTTGCAACGTAGGGTAAGGTAGTTGATTACTTGTACGAGTGAAAATGGGTTGAGTTACTGTTTTAGTTACACTGTGTAATAATATGGACTGTGGTAGAGGAATCTATCTTTAATGTTTGGATTACCCACAAAGAGTAGCTCGTGGCTGAGTAATAACTCAAACTCAAACTCAAAGCATTTATTTCAATTAAACCATTTACAGGCACTTTTGAATTGTCAAGGAGTCGGTCAGTCAGAAAATATGAAGGTAGTTCATAGTTCCAGTTCCATTCGAAAGCGTAGTAGGGAGAAGAACGGGCAAGAAACTCCACGGACACCATTTTAAATAAAAAAATTGTTACAAAAATTGGTTACATCATTCATGTTGAAATTACTTATACATTTGAGAACAATGTATTTCTACATTGTTCTCAAATGTAATGACAGCAATGTAACAGCCATACGAGTCGATATGGTCCGTGGTTGGGTTATTTACTTTACTTTACATATCGCGAACCCTCCGTGCCTCGTACAGCACGTTGAGCCGTTGGTCCCGGCTGTCACTCGTGGATCTTTGACGGTAAGACTGGAAGCCGACCCCAACATAGTTGGAAAAAGGCTAAGCAGATTGATTGATTGGATAACCCAGGAAGCCGCAAAGCTTAAGTGGGATTGAGCCGGACATGTCTACCGTATGTCAGATTTGAAATGGGCTAAAAAAAACATCGAGTGGGTTCTATTAAACGCTAGACTTATCCATGGCAGACTGATGCGATAATGGTGGGACAAATCGACTTCTACGGAAAGGACTGGCCGGCCACTAGCAAGAGAAAGCGAGAGAGAATTGTGTGGAAAAGAGAGATCGGAGGCTTTTGCCTGCAGTGGGACAGTACAAGCTAGTTAGATGGGTGGTTTACCGATTGTTTACAAAGTAGTATTTATCACTGACTGCTTCGTTGATCTAGTGGTCGCAAGCGCTACTGTTGACCATGAGGTCCCGATTTGATTCCCAGGTCGGGCAGAGTGTTATTGGGTTTTTCTATCTGGAATTTTTCAGTAGCAGTCTGGCGTCTGGATTTGTGCCTGGTTGATGGCAATAGGCTCGCTCCCTTATTGTATCCCTAAAACGCGTGATGTTATGTATGTAGTAGTAACGAAGTCTTGATGACGCTAAATAAAAGGCAGGTGAAGCAGAAGAGAAAATAAACCCTCATAAATAAGTTGAGCTGTTGAATCAGTAAAATCTGCAACATTCAATTTTCTAAAGTAATTTTAAACTCAAACGGAAATAACTTCAAATTGCTACGACGACGGTTAGTTTTCTTGCGTTTTAGTTCGATTTTCATAGACCTTTGAATATTTTGCCAATACCCTTGAACAACATAAAATCATTTACTAAAAGATAAACACAAATTATGCATATTTTTTGGAGGGTAACGTATCCCTGGGCCTTTGTTGCCTCGTTCCAAACAAAAATAATAACAATAAATAAAAAAATATTGTTATGTTTACCTACATGGATATTAAATTTTATGTCTGGATGTAACTTTTAGTATTTTGTGTATTGTTTTTGCTACGGATTTTGATCTGTTATGAAGCGCCAGGCGTCTACGTGACCGCTCTACGACTGAGCAACGAATGGCTACGAATGGCTACGAATGAGCTACGTGCCAATTGGTTATCACTACGTGCTACGAAACTTTTTTGTTGATTTATAAGAATTCGTGTGTAATAAAATCATAGTTTTAAGTTTTTGCAATACTTAACAGAAATGATTAAATTAATTATGATAGGTGTACTTAATGAATTATTATTTTTGTTTTACATGAGATTTGTTTTCACACAATTTTTTTTCTGTTTAATTTTATGAACTTTTATAGTTTTAGGTACTTTTACGTAATTATGTGTAGCCGGGTATCATAAACCAGGACATGAACGTTATTTAATACGCATCATAATCGATTATCAGCACCTGATAAACTTATGAAAAAGCATTACAAAGTTCCAATAACGTTATTATCAAAAACGTTAAATACCTAAACCATCACGTTCAACAAATTCCTGAAAATACCTGTTTAAATATCAATAAAAGCATTCCGAACGCATCTGCGCTTCAGTGTCGATATTGAGGCTAAAAACGATTGACGATACAAAGCAAACATCGCACTCTCCCTTGAAACGTTACAGACGAGCTTTAGCAGTTGACCACAGAGGAGATAATAGATGGAGTGTTATGGTGTGACAAGTGGTGTGAGGTTATCTGCCCGTATCTCGTTTCTGTTTGGGCTTATAGTCGTGAATTAATAATCATAATCAACCTATTATACAATGTTGAGAACGGCTGGTACTGTAATCTACCACTGGGACCTGGACCTGGGGTTGGCATGTCTTTGAATTTTTGGTTCTAGGACATGCCGGATTCCTCACGATATTTTCCTTCACCGTTTTGAGAGCAGTGGTGATGAAATTATTTACATAAAGTAAAGCGCCTGCCTGGGTTTCGACCCACGACCTACAACTCGTAAGTCGGGGCCGATACGCCTTTTCCCATGGAACTGGGCAGAAACTACAGAAAACCACTTGTTACGCCAACGCCTTATTAATCGCGTAAAAGAAAAATAATAGAATATCGAGTCTATTAAACTTTTCCTCCATTATGTTAGGTTTGACGTTACAGTCTTATATTATACGGTTCACCACCTAAAATCGAATAAATCGTTCGGTGCATATTTGAGTCACACAAAACCAAGTTAATTATGATTTTTCCTAAACCAAATAATCTTCTAACTCTCGCCTATAAAACTAAGAGAAATTGATTTATTTGAGCTTTTCATTTACTAACTCTTCAGAAACATTCCACTCAACACGTCAACAGCTCTTTAAAAGTCAACAAATATATTTTTACTTCCAATAAAAGGAAACCCAGCCTTAACCCCTCGCGTTAAAGTGCTAATTCGATTCACAAGTGATTTGAGAACTGCATTCAATACGTCTGCATGTGTTGTCGTTATGTACTGTAGGATTGAGTGCGTCTGAGTGTTCGGGGTGTGGGTCTGTGTGCGAGACGGATGTGCAAACTTGCGACTGAGGAACAAAAATTGTGATTTTCATGAGAATATACGAAATAATTTCTGAATCCAAAGGAAAGCACGATTAAATATTGGGGGTTGAAATCTAGTAGACAGTCTTCTTTATTTTTGGTATGTTTATTAGCAGTAAGTAGTTTAAGTACCCTACGGAATAAGACCCGACAGGGAAAATGGTTTTATTGCCAGAACCTTTTTACAACACAATATATTTATCTAAGTACTAACAGTAGGTATAACGAATTACATGTTAAACCAAAATGTTGCTATGACAATATGATTTGCTACCCTGATTCTTCGTCTTGGGTACACCGTCGCTTGGATTTGAGCTATAATGCTGGAAGTTAGTTACTTCTAACTAAACATCAGACACTACATTCGTCAGTCAGCAAGGAGAAACATCTTCTGTGTATTCGCAAGTAAAGTTGAAATTTGGGCATTCTGGATCCGTAAATTCTGGTCTGATTAAGGCCTTGTACACAAAACAGCGATGCGATGCGAATTCGCAACGCAGAATTTTCGTTCCTAAAGAAAATCTTAGGGTGCCGTGGCAGATTTTAGCGATGCGTCGTAGCCTCGCAGTTTTGTGTACAAGCCCTAGTTCACATGAATTCTTAATAACAAAAATAATTAAAAAAAACAGAATCTTGAAAATAGAATACCTACTAATCGTGAAAATAAAAATATGTCCACAGCTATAGTTAAACGAAACTGACATATAAAACTACAGCGTAAGTTCAAGCCAGAAAATGAATGAACACTATTTACGATTAATCGCACGTCTACACAGTCGCGTCGAGGGAACTCCCAGCTTTCGTTTGAAAGATACACCGCAGTATCGAATGTTTGATTCAGACTGGTTATAACGAAGTGCGGAACCCACTCGTGTGGGTGTTAAAAGGGTTTCCCGAAGCAGCTACAACGCAGAGCGTTGCCCTTGACTATTTAGATTTTATTTTTAGTGAATTTTTACTTTCGAGATGTTATTTATTTGAAATGAAAACATTGAACGTAAATGATTGATTTTCTTTTTCCAATTTTAAATCTAATATAACTGTAAGTCTTAATAATCGATGTTTTAAATTGTCAACCTGAATTCAAACCTTCGGTAGATAATATTATAATAAAAACATAAACATTGTTTGCAAGTAGCAGTGAGCGGGCCAGTGGTAACGGCCGCGTCTTACGAGTTGTAGGTTCAAACCCAGACAGGCTCTTTACTTTTGTGTTTAATTTTTCTTCACCACTGCTCTCAAAACGGTGAAGGTAAAGAAACGGCATGTTCTAGAACCAAAAATTCGAATACATGTGACATCTACTAACCCGCATTGGGCCTGCGTGGTGGATTACGGCCCACTCACTCTCACCGGGAGGAGGCAAGTAGTGGGAATATTATAGTCTTTATTACAGATTATAAGCATTATTTTTATCACACTACCCAGGGTTCGATTTTTATTGTGAAAATCAATTTCCCGATTCCATTCACCTTAAACATTCATTATTAAATCAAAAGATGGAGCCACTGTCGACACCGTGCTGCCAGCATTGAAGTATAGATGACGCTACTATACTAAAATTAATCACGAACATTGTTTTTTGAATGCGAGCTTTATTTTCTGTTTAGAAATTGCATACGGCACTGTAAAATTCAAGCCAGTATAGTACATGAATTCGTAAAGGTGTTACACATAGAATATGCATGAATTTATAATGTCTGAAAAAGCGGGCAAAAAGGATTTTTGTTTTAAAATTTAAAACCTTAAGCTAGCAACATTGTTTTAGTTTTCTAATTAACTTTAGCATAATCTTTTTATGTTAGCTTATCTTTTAAAATAATGAAGTACTTTTTAACCAAGAGTTAGCAGTTATAACAGAAGCCAAGTGTTTTATGTGAAAAGGACAGAATGGGAAATTCTGAATCAGTATATTATGTTATCGCTATACGTTTAGGATGATTTCTGATTATTATTAACTTAATTAACTATCCTAGAAAGGACACAAAAAACATTATTTTCGGAATAAGCACCGTAAATCAGTTTTTCGTAGTTACTCCATTTATTTAAGCATTAGACAAATAACGGCTAAATAACGACAGTTATTGAGTAATAATATTGAAATTACTGCACTTTAGAATTATATTTTTAATGTAAATGGTAAATGATTATATTGCTTTGTACGTTTTTAATACGTTTATATCGAAACAAGGGTGTTAACCGTTATTTATCTAACGTTATAATATCTAATATAGTTACCTACTTCATTGAGATTTGGCGAGCTAAAATATTCTTTTTACACTTACAATTTAAAGGAATTGATAATTCAACCATTATATTATCTGAAGCAGTAAGGCAACAAAATACTTTTTTACTTCCATATTTAACAGGTGCCTGGATTCTAATTTTCCTAACCAAGTAGCCATTCTCTTCACTATAAAATGGTCGTATCATTCTACTTAATTTTTCTTTCCATTCTCCACTGAGCTAATAATGTTCTCAAACATATTTTCTCGCTTAAAACCATCTTCATTTCTATGTAACAAGACTAGAGCTTTTCAGTTTTACCCCAAATGCAGACTGCCACAAAATAGGTGAATACAAAATTTCCACTTTACACAATCTATGAAAAAGTTTCGTTAAAAACTAATTACTATGACACACCTTGTCAGTAAAATTGAATGGTCAACTATTAGACCATTCAATTTTACTGTAGTTACAATATATACCAAATGTGTATCTTGCATAACCATAATCTTCCGTTTGCTTAGCTTAAAGTCACAGTCGCAGATTATCTGATGATAGTTGGGAAGCTGTAGCGATTTTAATGTCTGCCAAGAGCGATGTAGGTATACG
Organism: Eupsilia transversa; assembly: GCA_914767815.1. Taxonomy (NCBI): domain Eukaryota; kingdom Metazoa; phylum Arthropoda; class Insecta; order Lepidoptera; family Noctuidae; genus Eupsilia; species Eupsilia transversa. The sequence goes on along the minus strand of OU611886.1, from coordinate 5,653,650 downwards.
AGAATAGCTGAAGGCGCAGCAAAAAGATTAACCTGCCAGTCACTCACAAAGTTGTAGTTAACTGTTGGATGCGTCAGCTCGTAGAACTTGTGTTAAGAATAAATGGTGATAATCATCTTCAGTCCGTATCCCGATTTATTTGGGGTCACTTTCTACACTTCCTTCTGCAGAATTTTAACTCAATACATCCATATTTCAATAGAATAAAGGTGGACCAGAGCCCTAACGGAATGGTTGCCGAGAAACGATAGAAGGAGCGTTGGCAGACCATTGGCCACGTAGGTGGACGACCTCCAGAAGATCGCGGGGAAGACCTGAATAAGACTCGCACGGACCAGGGACATGATAAAAAAAGGGGGAGGCCTAAACTCATCAGTGGATGAAACAAGACTGGTAATGATGATGATGACATCCATATTTTCGTCTATCTGTTTTATTATACCTATTCACATTCATACTCTATACTTTTTTCACAAGCTCATTTTCATAATGTACATTAAAGTTGTACTTCTGTTTCTTGCTGCTCTGTGTCACGGTTGAGTGGCTTGGCTCTAGGCGGTTAACGGGCACCTCTCCCACATTCACTTGCAGTACATATTTGACTAGTGAAACCACTGAGATGTCGTGAATGACTTTCTTCGTGTAGTCTTACGTTTTCTATTTTCAGCGAAAATTTTGTAGAATAAATTCTGACTTATTATGAAGTATGTGGAAACTCTGGAAAGTTATATCAGTGGTTTTTATGACGGTGATAAAAATCGGACCTCAAATCAGATTTTCATTTTCTGAATTACATGTCGCAGGTCAACCTATGAGGTTTTCGGCTACTTTAACCGGATTATAATAATTATGTTTCTTCATTAAATTAGGTCTAGCATGGGCATAAAACTCTCTGATCTGAAATCTCTACCCATATTTTTATGAAACGCAAAGACTTTTCGGTTAGGCTTGAGTTTTTAAATCGACGAAATTCCTCCACGTTTGGAAAAAGGTGCGTTTGTTTAGGGTAAGCATAATTATTGTAATCCCTTATATTTTGGAGAATTTTATCATACCTAGCGTGGATTAAAAAAACCTACTTGAAGCTGAATAGAGAAATAATATGGTAGATAAAATATTAGAAAAACAAGTTCCATCATATTTCCTTTCCAGATATCAATGAAAAACCAGTCGTATCGTATAACAGTGGTCCGTTTAAATAAATCAACAAACTGATAGCAAATAACTCTTGCAGTCAGAACGATAGTGAAGTACGTTCCTCAATTGACTTCTACGACTTCCAGCCAGTAGCTAATGCACTCAATGTCTATTTAATTCAGACTAACGTGGGAATAAACTACCGAAACTCGTTAATAATTGGGCCGTACTGTAGTAGTCTAGTTAGTGGCCTAGTTTTAGAGAGTCGTACGTCATTCTTGTGTTCGCCCTCTGTCCCCCTCTTTTCCAAGGTTTTCACCATGGTTTGGAGTCGCTTGACTTCTACTTTACTCTGTGATTTACATCATCTATAGTTTTAGATCTGTCGTCACTAATTTATCGACACTTAAGTCGGTACGTCTAACCTTGACCTTGATTTTTGTCATGTAATATAACTTAAAAAGATTAATTGATAGTTTGATTTGAATAATCTAACTTCTATGTTTTAGAGATGAACAGAATCGCTTGAAATTAAGACAGTAATTGAAAACCACGCTTTCATTAGATGCAGTAACTGTCCAATAAGCGCGACGACTTTAACAATACAATTTTTAAGAAAACCCACGGTTGAACAATTACCGGTGTCGCGTTGGTGGCGCGCCAGTATGCACGAACCTTGATGCTGATTTTAGCTGAAAAACGTCTTGGTGAATTCATGTTTACCAGATTTTTCATTCACAAAACTTCTCAAACAAATCAGTTCCAATACATCAAATTCGTATATCTGCAAATTCTTCAAAACTAGACCAGGAAAATATTAAAAAATAAGTCGGAGCGGTCTTACAGAAGCGTTCAACTGAAATAAAAGCGTTGGCGCGTGCGAAAGTCACCCGGTTACTGAAAGGTACATAGGTACCGCCTTATATACGCCGAATTAATCTTTAAGCGGATTTCAAAAGGAACTTTGCAGTCTAGATTTTAGAGGGAGAGATTTTGGCGGCAAAGGTGTGGTTGGGATTATTTATTTAGAAGTATTTTCCGCTATTTTTATTTTACTTCAGCTTCAGTCTTTGTTAGTGGTTGTATTAAATTAAATAATAAGTGTATTTGCAGCTTAAAAATGATTTCGTCATACTACGAGTATGTTGAACTGTTAGTCGGGACTTGTCCTACAACATACTTGAATCACCATTCGTTAAGATAGAAGTGTGGATTTAGAATTGTATAACACATACTACAATCTTAACCTTAGGACTAGCAAGAAACCCAAGTTTAGTAAATGAGTGCCCGCTAATGATAAAAATAAATGCGGCGTTTTTTACTATATTATGATTAAGTAAATAGGTACCTACTAGTGGTCCTATCGACATGCATTAAAAAGCTTCTAATCAAACTTTTACAGTCCAGATAACCAATATATACCAATTGTACAAACACAAAAGTTTAAACCATCTAGAAACTTCTAATGGAACACTGAACAAGCTATTTTTGGTAGGAAAACGTTCGACCATCGAATAACGTTCATTTGCATGTAATTCAATATTCATTTCGGAATAAATTTTATAAAAATTACAATCCTGAAATATTTACATAAAGTTTTTCTTGTTTAACATTTGAAGCTATGTAAATTAAAAATCAATGTGTTTATGCAATAGTCTGAATAGTATTTTGAAAAACCTTTTTATTGAGTTTTTAAATATTTAAACAACATTTAAAAATTCGCCGATTTGGTTTTGAATATTTAACAAAAAATGTATACAAATTGAATAGATAAAACGACGGCTATTGGAAATTACAACCGTTTTCAAAGGATTGAAGTTCTCAATTACATAAAAACCAGAAAAAACACCAACTGAATTATGAGAACTTTATCTACTTTTCCCGCCAAAAACCGAGCCTAATTGCCACGATTTTGTAAAAAACTTTTTCCAACATATAATAACCGCGATAATTCGCAAATCTGCCTACATACTAAAACGGTAAGTACTAAGTTATGAAACTTGCACGGCGCAAGCGACATCTGTAAACTTAACTGCTACATTTGATATGCAAACGTGGCCTCACATCGCCAAACTTTGGAACAAACTTTGCCTACCTGGGCGTAAGTCAGGGCTGCTTCTTGAAACTTTTAACTGATGTCATATTTCCGACGCTTTTATTTTTCTTTCGAATCTATTTATACGAGCTAATAGAAGATACTTTGATATTTTGCTTAGGAACCTATTTCAGCAATATATTATTATGGTGTTAAAAAATTTACTTCACAAACTATAACCGAGTACTTTAGACCTTCAAACTGAATAACTTTTACTTATAGTGATTTCAAAGTTCTCTGCTTGCGTCTTTTTTATTGCAATGTTATAGAGCATGGAAAGCTGTTCATAAAGTATACCATTTCATTAGGTGCACAAAATAATATGTTTTCATAAAATACGGGCTGGGCGATCTTGCGTGTTGAGGACCATAGTTTGTAACACGTACAAAAATCCTTCCGTTTTATATAAGACTTTTTATATACTATTACTTTCCAAACGTTTGTATTAGAATTACGGTCAGTTGCCAGCACCTTGCAAACGTCCCATTTCATTTTAACAAGTTTCCAAACTAGTTTTTTGACAACCCTGATATGACTTAAACTTGGGCGATTATGGCCAAGACCAAGTTTAAGAAAAACAAAAAGTTGGGGTAACACGTTCCAAAGTTTTATCTAAAATAACCGCATGCACTTGCATAGCTTATGCATCTCAGAGTTTTAATTATAACTTTTGGGAAGTGTCTTTAAAAGGCAAATATTTGGTCCAGTCCTTAATTTATGGTAATTAATGCTGAAAGTGACTACCTTTTATGCAAGTTTCAGTTTGGAAAACTGATGAGTTTTTGGGGATAGCACATAATTAAGTGATAACACCAGTATTAAGGCTCGTTCACACTGGCGCGACTCGTGAAGTTTTATTAGAAATTGTATTGTTAAAGTCGCGTCGCGCGACAAGTCGCGCCAGTGTGAACGAGCCTTTATGCAAACTAAGACTGAAATAAAAAATAAAAATCACAAACAAGATAAAGACTCATTAAGCGTATGCAATAGGGATTAAGGACCAATTTAACCGCGACTGGTTCTATTGGTCGAAATCATCCACAAAATGCAATTAATCGATAAAATTTATGTATAATATTATACCAATAGAGAAGAATGGAAGTAAAACATGCGCCGGCCCCAAATAAATTGAGATGAGCGAGAAAATGATAATAATTATCATTCTCTCTTGCCCATCTCAATTTATTCTCTATAACTAGATGTATAATATTTATAATTATACATCTAGACTTCCATACCTAGTAGCAAATTTTGCGAAAACAAAAACAAAATAAATAATTCAAGAAAAATAAATAACATTGATTCGCTTATACAAAATTGAGACGTACAGTCACGCATGATTTGTGTTGAAAAATAATCTCATTGTACAGAAAGGGATCTGAAATATTCAGGAACATAACGGGACTGGTATTTCGGGCAAAATACGATAGCTTAACTGGGCCACTCAATGTTCTTGTGCTCAGCCAACCAGAAGTGAAATAATAAATATTTTTGGTTCACCGTTCTGTATTTATGGTATTCGAAAATGTTTTGCTGTTAAATAAAGATTAGTAGAACAAGTCCTTTGCAACTTTTAAGTATTTTTATGTGGCAATTCTGCGTATTGAATACAAGTCTGCGATCCCATTTATAAGCATTAGAACAACCGTGACTTACTCACAATTACATACCTAACTAAGTAAGTGCGTTTCGCCGCAATTATTCTTTCAAATTCAAGAAATGGTCTTGAATACATACATAAACTCACGCCATGCTCATGGTCTTGAATTTGAAAGCATAATTGCGGCCAAACGCGAATTGAGAGAAGAAATGTAGAAATTTATGGCTTATTTCCGATAATCTTTCAATCGCCATGTTCACTCAAACTTATTCAGTTATTTAAATAACCATCCGTAGCTGATATATATTCGGAAATACGGATCGAAAGTCCCTTCATAGCATCATTTCGTCAAAGCATAATTATTTAGATACCAAAAGAAAAGTTCACATTACTGTCTAAACGAAGTCACAGTGTGTCTCAAACATTGTTAACCCAAACCTTAGCGACAAAATGTTGTTTATCTGTCTCCAGTAAAAGCGGCTTTGTTTACGAAGGCACGCGATAAAACGGGGACGCATGGCCTGTCCTTTGAAACAACTTAAGTACCAGGGGTGAGCTTATTTTATTGTTTACTTAGTTAAGTCAAAACTAAAATTAAGACTTTTACTACTAGTTGTGTGACTAATATTTAGTTCTAAGTGTAGTCTTATTTTTTTTAAGTTGACGTACACGAACATGACGCATGGATTACCACCAATCAGCTCAGCCATTTTGAAGGGAGCTAAATGATCCAACACACACACACACATATAAACCTACCTATCCATAAATCTACATAATAATTATATGAAATTGTTTTTTTTAAATCAAAATCGACTAAATCCTTTTGAATAACATATATTTATTCAATTTCAGTTCCACGAATTTTATTAGCTCTGCTGTTTCCAAACGCTGGCCGGCGAATTGACCGTGCTCTATGCAAATACCAAAGATGTCTTGAACTATACCGGCTATACCGCCGGTATAGTCCGCGCGCGACTGCTAGTCTCCGCCTGAGGTATGTGAGCGGTGAGACGGTCTCCCGTCGGTAGACAAGGCCAAGCTAACTCAGTCTGCCAATTTTATCAATGGCGCCCTCCCCCATCTTATCGCTGATATACTAACGGTCGCGGTAACTAGCAGTCGCGCGCGGACTATTACAGTTTGTCCTTGAGAGCTTCAATTGTTGTCAAGACAAATGACTGTCTCTCACCGTCTTTTGTTAATCAAATAGTGTGTTTTAGAATTGCAGTTCTATTGTTTATCAAATTGCTTGTGTTGACAAAATCAAGCTCTTTAATTGAAGTGCTGCTTTCTATTTCATTTAATATTTTCTCGGTATGAGCATTTATCTTAATCTCAGTTTAGCTTCACTTTCATTAACCTTAAAAGGTCTCAATGAATAATTGTTGGAACTAAAGCCGAGATTATAGTAAATCTTTGAAATATTATTCGTCTTAGATTAATTTATTTTAGTGTTATTAAAGTCTGTGGGAGACTAAAACGTTTATAATATTTAGTCATGAAAATACAACATTGAAGAGTTAAACAACACTATTCTTTGAAAACGAAATAAGCCTTTAACGGTAAGTATTTAATTGATGTTCCAAAAAGAAAAAGAATTATCAGTTCTTCTATACAGCGTGTGTCAGAAATGTGGGTCACATTTAAGGGTGTGATACAAACCATCAAACTGAACAACTTTCTCCATGGGACCATGGGACGTACCTAATTGCGAAAAATAATCAGCCGTCCCATACAGAACTTATAAAGTCTACTCGACCCTAATGTTTGGTCTGTACCCTTTCCCTTATATATTGACCACACATTTCTCATACAAGCTTTATAGCATCGATAATTAGGTTCATAAACAAGTTGATGCAGTGGGATTAGATACTATCTAACTCGCGTTACTTCAAGTTAATGGAAAAGTTCGCTGGTATTGCCACTAGGGGATCTTTGAACCAACTGTTGTACACTGAGGGTTGTTTCAAACGGTTCTTAAACGTATTATAAGTTTTCATTGGATATTAAGTGCCAGTATTTTTTTTTAAATATAAATTAAAAGTAGGTACTTATTAAAATTTGTCGTTTTAAATGAACGGTCGATAAATTGTCGGTTCATTAATACTTAAAACTAAAAACACAATTAAAATAAATTTCAATAGTTATTTTAGTCTGAAAATGGTTGTCACATTAATGTTGCAAAATTATGGTTTTAAAATTGAGTAAAAATAAAATAATGAAATCTACTTACGTGAAAAGCGCCTCTAATCAGTGGTCCAGCTTGCCCAACATACAACGTAGAAGCCGAATCGAAGACCAACTCCATCGGATTCCTCTTCACCACAACAGTATCAAACTCGTGGCAATTCAAGAACAGAGTCACATTCTCAGTTGTAACCCTCAAAGCAAACCTACTCCATTTCTTTGCAAAAGATGGGACCACGAATGACGCAATCGTTTGGGATAACGCGTAGATATTAGCATCGGTATACAGAAGGGATATATTTGTTAAACCAGGTCCAGAAGGTATCAATTGCACCCCCAATTGCACCACAGTTTCTAAAGGGTTGACAACTGAGAATAGAAAGCCGCCATCTTTATTTGCCGGTCTGACAGTTGCTGTTATAGAGTATTCTGCATAAAGTTTCTCTGGCATGAACAGTCGGTATGGGGACTTTATGTCGGATCCTGGCATGAGACCATAGGCGGGGAACCCGTCGAGACCTTCGTCGAAGTACTGGGTTTTCGGATTGCTAAATGGGACTCCAATTGCGTGTAGTAGGTCGTATTCGGGGATATCTGGAAATAAATAAAAATAATGTTAAAATAATGGGTCATGGTAATATGCTCGCCCCCTATTACATGGGACTTAAATATAACTGGCGAAATGTGAGTGTACCTTTCGGGGAAACAAGGCGTGATGTATAAAATAATGGTAAAACAAAATACCTTCATGGTCTTCAAAAGATTATGATTAGTGTATGTTTAATGATACTTTACTCAAATTCAAAGTCTAGTAGTCTATATTAAAACCTATGAAAAAAATTAAAAATATATGCAGCCTTATGTTAGAGTTCCTCTATTAGTTTAAACGCGACTGAGTAAAAAGAAAGTGCAAACGTTACTACTGGCAGCATAGAAACCATAAAATTAAAACCCAATAATGACTTGCAAATAACACCACCTTTTATAAGCCACTATTTATTTTAAAATAAAACACCTATTCCACTGTTTAATTCAACTGGCTGTTCAGAAAATGCAACTCGGTAAGTAGACACTCGGTCTAAGTGGTATTAGCGTTGTTCTCTACGGCTATAAACGTTATCCAAGCAACATTTAAAATGTCTACGGTAAATGTCTTGAATAGGAAACTAGCTTCTGGGTATTAAAATTGTATTAGTAGGGTGCCGATCTATGGAACGGGTATCCTTTAATGTGGGCTATTTTTAGAGGGAGAGTTGTAGGGGGTGACATCAGACGGTGAAATTGCCACCCGTTGTGACTGTGACAGTAATTGCTTTGAAAATGAAAAACTTTTTCTACATTTCCTTTAAGAAAAGTGTGACATGTCATTGTGTGACTTGTGTGTAAAAATAAGTATAGGCTGTCAAAAATGTTATAATGTTAAATGTCATGACGTAGGTATAGGGTACTTAGCGATTTGAGTTAAAATATTACTCAGTAGCCATAAAGCTAGATTGAGAAAGTATTTCGTTTATACTTTAAAAAAAAAATACGCTAAAAACGTAGTCCGACATCGATAATTTTATAATAGTAATACCTTGTTGCCTGGTCTTAACATTTATTTCTCAATCTTTTAAATACACGTCTTGTCTTCGCCAACTAGGTAGATATTCTGAAAGGTCAAATGCTTTTCTGTTTTATTTTTACAAATCCTTTAGTTTCGACACGAAGAAATAGGACACTTCTTGTCCTTTTCTTTGTTTTTAGGACATTAGACGGGCTCTAGTGCGTCAGTGTGACTAGTACGTCTTAAAATAAATAGCAATAAATTGCGCGCGGAAAATGGCATCATGACTCCTTGCCACATTGATACAGAAATTAACAATTAACCTGTTGTTTCCTACTTATTTTTTATGAATAAATTGTACAGTATTTTGAAAACAAAAAACTTTGAAATGCCTTGCCTTGCGTGGGGAATAATGAAACCCTTACGAACGCGGACCTAAATAATTCAAATGTTTCCACAAACGGAGTCGTAGTTTTCTTCATGCATGCGGAATATTTTCCGGCATTTTCAAGTCCACTTCACAGTACTGAGAACAACAAAATATTTGTATACACACTTGTAAGAGGGAACTTAGGAAGACATAACAGAAATTCTTTGACTGACTTTATGGTTAATATGATAAGTAGGTACCGCTTCTCCTATGTTGCTGTTGTCGGATTGTCTTTGGTTTGAGTGTGGCTAGAGCCTACTGTTCTTACAATATTCATAGTGGTTTTTGAGGAGATTTGGAACAGTCGCCATATATTTTGTTATTGAATGATTTTTGGAGTACTATGTTAGGTCAGTTTTCAGACACAACTAAACATCAGTTTTTAACGCGGTGCGACTATATGAATATCACAGGGTTTAAGGCTGGTACACACTGGCGCGATTTCCCGCCAGTGTATTCGAGCCTTTATTTCCGTATTTAGAACGTTCGCATTGTAAACTCAGTCTCAAATCCATTAAAAAAAAGTTATAAAACTAAATCCAAACTACGACAAAGACGCTTTTTAATTTGTCTGTCTGTGATGTCTTGTTTATACCTTTTTAGTTGGCGTCTTTGTCTTATTTTTATATCTTCTATGATTAACAAGCCTATCAATGTACCCAATGTAATTTCCCATCGGCAAACATGACGAACTTCAAAAATAAACTTTCATCCCCTATTAAATCCCTTTAGGGAATTAATTTTCAAACATCCTTCCTTACCGCAGTGGTCTGCTCACCTTCGTTAATATAAGGAACTTTTGCGCAACATTTCATGCTTCTAGACCTAGTCCCACAAATCATAGTTGCAAGCAGATTCTCCAGCTAATAAAGAGACGTCACAAAACAAAAAGAATTTAAAGTACAATAGTCCCACAACAAACGGCACGATTAATGGGTCGCAAATGCATGCTATGCACGTAACTCGCATACATAGGTCCATATATTTGCATGCCTTTAGCCGCTTCCTGCCGCTCCTGTACTAAATTCCCCTGGGAACAGAACCTTGTTCCCTGCGTTATGCACTCGTTAGATTAGGTCGCAAGTTTCAAACTGAGACTTGGTTACATTGATTTAGAATTCTCAAGGGTAAGCTGTTATACAGTCATTGGGTAGATGACGTCGCTGTGGGAAATCGGGTAGTTCACGATGTTAGGAAAGGGGTTTAGTGATTGCTATATTGCTTCCGAGTTCTTGGCGATGTAATAGGTATTACGGCAGGGTTTCGCAGCCTAGGGTCCGCGATCCTTGGAGCTTCTTCGAGAGTAAGTCCCAAAAGGACGGTGAACAAAAACTAAAAATACAAATGCACTAAAATGCATGACCATACTGACTGTTATTTTCCAAGGAATTTGTTGAAACTACTGCGTGATTTCCTCTCTACTACAGATTAGGTTAATTGTTTTTGAGCACACACCTGTTAGCCTGGCAATTTTCGATTTTTAAATGTAAAACTAGCTTTAACCTGCAAAATTTCGGTTATATTTTTAGATTTTTGATTCATATTCTTTATGGCACCTCTTTAGGTCATGAGCTATGCGAATATCAAAAAATATTTGGCCTAGGGGGGAGGCGTGAAAATTGATTCGCTGTTACAATGTATAATAAAAATCCTAAATACCATGTTTCTGGCAAATAAATTAGGTACTTTGACTTATAAATTTTAGTTTCGTTTTTTCGCTTTGAAAACGGAGTCTCCGGTCTTGAAACTGGAAACTCTCAGTCAAGGACAAACGTAAGAAGCTTATACAGTTGTGTCGTGTTTATAAAAAGGCTTGCTTCCATTTTCTCTTGTGCTAGAAAGTTTCCAATACACTTTTTCACTTAATTTCCTGAAAAACTTCGAGGTAATGTTCTGTGAGCGTTGAAGCTTCTTTGTAAAATGCTTTCGATTTCTATTACAGATAGCATTACTTGATTAAATAACGTGAGTATTTTCTATTTCAGTTCAATAAAGACACTATGTGGACGAGACTTTTGCAATAAAGGAAAACATTGTGAGATTACTTAGTCTGAAACCACCATAGGCAGTAAGCAAACGCGATGAACATTTTCTGGGAACATAACCTTTTCCTGACACGGTACATACAGTATTCTGCCACCTTAAATTCTTGTTAATTTTTGTACTGTACAAGCGTAATTTAGAACTCTTTAAATATTATAGACACGATTGGGGTATTTTTTATAGTAGGTAACTCGTGCATTTTGCTCTCGAAATTTTCCATTTGATGAAGTGAAACTCATTCTGCCTAGCCTTCTCCCAATCATGTTGGGGTCGGCTATCAGTCTAACCGGATGCAGCTGAATACCAGTATTTTACATGGAGCGACTGCCGCGACTGCCTATCTGACCTCCACAACCCAGTAACTGGGTAATACGATACCCCTTGGTAAAACTGGTTGTCAGACTTTGGGGCTTCTGACGACTCGTAAGAACTGTCAAAGATCCACGAATGACAGCCGGGACCAACGGCTTAACGTGCTTTCCGAAGCACGGAGGAGTCTCGGTATGTAAAGATGGTCACCCATCCACGGACCAATCCGGCAAGCGCAGCTTAACCTGATGGATCGACCCGTGCGGCTGTTATTTCTTAGCCACGACCTCCTCTTAGGTGAAATGGAACTGATGATGAAAAATGTATTCATAAGTGGAACTCATTTCACTTTCTAAATCTTTGTGTCGAAATATTTACGATGTATACCTTTGCGAAGTGTGATAAGACGCGGCTATTGCGGTCATTAGCCGTTGTTAGTTCCCGGAACGCCAGCCGGTCTTTTAGTTAAAATATGGTTAACAACTATTTGTTTTAGCCAATCCTCCGACTTTCAGAACCAATTTCAATATTACTATCTGAACCGAAGCAGTTGGTGTCGATTGCACATGATCGTACATAATTACAACAATGATATTGGCAACGTGCCTACAAATATATAATCAGAACGATTTCCTATTAACTACCAGCTCTTCGTATCCAATTAACAGAAACCTCTAAACAAATAAAGCCGTCAACTGAACACAGGGCAATCCTACAAGCGTACTCACACGGCCAGTCCCTTAATAGCCGTATAGTGTACACTAAAACATAAAATTAAATACTCTACAGTATTCTGCGAAACTGGGCACTTTTCATACGGATTGTTTGCAGCGTTGAGACAATTAACGCCCCACGGTTTTCTCCGCTTTGTAGAGTAAATGGCGTAGTTAAAACGATTGCGGTTCTCAGAATAGGGATGAGCATTTCAAACGACGCAATATAGGTTTATCATCTCCGTGTAATTGTGGAGCGTGTCTCTATGTTTTGTAGGTCTGTGTACGATTTTACAGTGAGTAATGTTAATAATTTAGTATGTTCCACGTTCCACAGAATTGGGTGATAGTTTCTGATTGGTAGCTGAACTGATTTTGGGGTAAACGTTTTGTATCACATTTTGTATCTAGGTACGCCATAAACAGAGAGGACGCCCTGGAAGGACATAATTATACAACAATATTATACAAGGACATAATTATTCAGTTCACAACATTTCGCTATTATTATTTTCAAGAAACTTTACACTTCCACTTGGATTTTTCGACCCTGTGAACATAATTTTCGACGTAACGGAGTTCAAATCTGCCTGGAAGATGCATCTTCCTGCCAGATTTGAACTAAAAGTGTTCGATTTATTTAAAATAATTATCATAGCGTTTTCTGAACCTTCAGAATATCCCATTTTTTTTGTGATAGGTGGACGTTTGAGACACCCTGGAATATAGACAGCTTTATACCTAATGTTTATAGACTGGTAACTGATTATTCTTTATAGAATGTTATTTTTTAAGGTTTCGGACCAAAAGGGTGCCAAACGCAACCCTATTACTAAGCCTCAGTCCGTCTGTCAGCGGGCTGTATCTCGTGAACCGTAATAGTTAGACCGTAGGCATTTTGACAGATGTATTTCTATTGCCGCTATAACAACAAATAATAACATTTCAATTATACGCAAGAATTAATGTGTTTTATTCGGTGTTTTTACCTCGATCTTAATACGTCACGGAACCCTTGGTGTGCGAGTCCGACACGCACTTGGCCGCTTTTTTAAGTCTGCTCTTTTTCTCTTTAATCATACATGTAGGTACTTTTTAAGCAGACTTGATGAGAACACCCAAACTTTACGGCTTACTTCTGTAGTCGCCATCACACAGTAACTGAGCATGGAGTTTTTTGGCGAGAAGATGAATTTTAAAGCTCGTGCATACTGGCACCGGTAATTGTTCAACCGTGAAGTTTTCTTTGAAATCGTCATATTAAAGCCGCGTCGCGCCTGTTTGTAGGAGCCTTTATCCAAGAAATGTGTTTTGTTCAGCGTTTTTTGCTCGATCCGAATACATTAAAGAACGTACTTGGCAGGTTTCTTAAGTATTTGTTCAGCTAGTACGTATCTTCTGCTCTTAGAATTATTTTTTTGGTAATAAATGTACTTTTTAAGCTGACAGCTTGCTTCTTTAGTCACCATCAACCAATAGCTTTTGGCGATTAATACTCATTATTCCTGAACGAGAGAGAAGATGAAAGATGCAAAGAGCATTACCAACATTACAAAAATGTATAAGACGACGGGATGGTTAATTATTACTATAGACGATTCGTTTATTCCAAATCACCCAAAGAATTTTAAGTCACCTTCAAATCTATAAATGTCGCAATCAAAGTAAGAATTATGTCCAATATTAGTTAAGTCAGCTTTATCTTTAAGTTTTGATTCAGTAACGACATTTACAATCCTAATGAATAATAAACGATCTAATAAAGTTGTTAATTTGTGTTACGACGTATTTACTGTAGGCGCGTTATCGCCTTTTATGATTTATAGACGAATTAGCCGTTTGAACGAAATGGCTATTAGGTATTTATGAGTTTTTTAAGCGATGAAAGGTATTGGCTGTTTTTTTTTACGTAAATTATACTTGAAAATGAGGATGAACAGAGTTCTGATAAAGCTACTTTATAATAAAGCCAATAACTTAAATGTTATTCACAGTTTCATTTCTAGGAACCCTATTAGTGTTTTTTTTTTGGCAAACAGAAAGAGGACGCGTGTCTTTTTGTTTGCTTTTAGGAGATTAGACGGGGTTTAGTGCGTCCGTGTGACTAGTTTGTCTCAAAATAAATTGCAATTAATAACTATACTTAAAATGGCGTCAAATGGGTTAGGTATAAACAATAGTAGTGACGGTTTTTAACATCGGTAACAAGGACCAAAAATGTAGATAAAAAAAATAATAGCGGTACTCTGGACACGGCGCGCGGCGTTCGGAGGAGGTTATCGTTAGGGGGTTCCTCTCTATGGAGCCCTGACCACCGGTAGCTTGGACCCTGTTCCCGATACCGGTGGGCTCCAATGTTTTTTATTTTTAAATGTTTTTATAATTTTTATATTCTAATATTTAAAAATGTAAAATATATGTACATTCATGGAATAAAGGAAATGATAATTTCTATAGTGTAGGTACATAATAAAGAAATTCTATCTATCTTTCTATAAAGACTAAAAATCTAGATATTTTTAGAGTATAATTCATCATTATCAGCATAGGGAAATTCTACAAATAAATCTTATAAGAGATATAAATGTTTGTATAAAGCAAAATAAAAAAAACATAAAATAATTACCAAAAAGAAAAGGTTTACCGGTCTGAAATTTGGAGCCAAACAGTCCATCGTTAGCGGAGCATAGTGACGATAGTAGCAGGATCAGGAAACATTGATACCTGGAAATAAAAGAAAACATTTTGTTACATACCGTTCATTACCAGCCATTGTTGATTAAAGGCTCGTTCACACTGGCGCGACTTGTCGCGCGACGCGACACCGGCAATTGTTCAATCGTGAAGTTTTATTAGAAATTGTATTGTTAAAGTCGCGTCGCGCGACAAGTCGCGCCAGTGTGAACGAGCCCTAATACTAAAGAGAGAAGAATAGTCTTCAATGCATTTTTCAACATATTTAAATATCAGTCAGTTTATTAGTATTGACACATGTCGGTTTCATACTAACGAATATTTGTTTCGCGAATTTGATCCGTATTACAACTAGATATTGTCCAACTGACAGGTGTCAGGAACGCATTCTTTCGACGGCCAGTCTGTATCCATTCATGAAAATAGAAAAATGCCATAAAGTCCACTATTTTAAAAGTCAATGTTACAAAAAAGTTCCACTTTCCACAGGGGAGTCGTATTTTACTTTTCACAAAGCTAGTTATTTTAAATGGTCACCATTCATTTCAATACGTGCCGAATTTTCTATTCAGCCAGCATTCGACTCACTAAATAAAAGTGTCAATATTTATCGTTGGTTTTTGTGTCCGTTTTCAACAAACCGATCATTAGCTCTCATATACACTTTGATTTTTCCAAAGCGTTCCGTTCAATACGCAGATTGCGTATTCGTCAAAAGGACCAATTGGTCCTCAGAAGCGAACTCGCTTCTGGAAACAAACTTGGACGATTTAAGAGGCGTTGAATTTCCAATTAGATCCATTTAGACGTACATTGGGGATGAGAAGAAAAAGTGTGTATTTGCAATTCAGATCGTGTTTGAAACCGTTCGACTGAAGAGAGCTTAATTGATACGAATATTGGCGTCGCAGTCGAATGTAGCTTACGTTTTGAAATTTATTGCTGTCGTTTTGGGCTAAATAAATTGACGACATTTGCAGCAGCACTAATGAAAGCAAAAAACAAAGCTTTACAGGGTAACAGAAACGACAAAGTTAAGCTGATGTAGAAACATATTTCACAGTCAATACACTAGGATAGGTGCATTAGAGCAGTGGTGGCCCAGTAGTAACGGCCGCGACTTACGAGATGTAGATCAAAGGTTCGAACCCAGACAGGCGCTTTACTTTGTGTAAACTCGTGAGGAGGAGCTCGTGGCTAAGTAATTAACAGCCGCAGGTTTGGTCCGTGGATGGGTGACTATCTTTACATATAGACTCCTAAGCCATTGGCATTAGCCGTTGGTCCCGGCTGTCATTCGTGGATCTTTGACAGCCGTTACGCGTCATCAGAAGCCCGAAAGTCTGACAACCAGTTTTACCAACAGGTAAGCAACAACGTATTACCCATTTAGGTACTGGGAAGTCAGATAGGCAGTCGCTCCATGTAAAATGCTGGTATTCAGCTGCATCTGGTTAGACTGGAAGCCGACCTTAATATAGTTGGGAAAAGGCTAGGCAGATTGACTACGGTGAAGGAAAACATCGTGATAATCTAGCATTAGATACATTGTAATGATTTGCATGTCAAATGTTTGACTTTGTATTTTAACTTATTACTGACTATACCTAAGACCAACACAGTACCAATACTTATTGCAAATAAATGATTATGATTATGAGGAAACTAGCATGTCCTAATATAAAAAAATCGAAAACATGTTACATCTATCAAGCCGCAATGGGCCCGCGTGGTATATTACGGCCCTCTCACCGAGAGGAGACCTGTATAGTAGCAGTGGGAACATTATAGGCCAATTATGCTATGCACTGGGATTGACCAACATATACCTATAGGTAGGTACATCTAGGATATTTTTTTTTGAACTAAACCTTCTGAACTATTTTTGGACTGCACAAAGTGTGTGGTATAATTTAGTGTGATGTTCTGTACTAGGTACAACAATTACAATGCATTAGTGGAGCGAATAATTGAACTAAACATTTCAACACGGTGAATCAATATGCACCTTCTAGCTCTAACAGAATTTCTATTGCCAGCAGTTTATCTAAGAGGATTTAATGATCACTATAATAATATTAATAAATAGTGATTTACTGAACAACTTATTGCCTAAGAATCCTAACCTATTTTATAAGCCCGTTCTTATAACTTGCGTAGGCAGAGTCTTTTGATCCGCGCAACAATCATCGTAAAGGTTTCCACCAAACGGTTCGCATCGCATCGGATCGGAACGGATTTTACAGTCTGTAAGCGATATTACACGTATACACAGTATTTAAAGTTTATCAAGCCGCTCAACAGCAGCTTGACTGCGTCTTCCACTACACGCGATCGTAGCCGAAAGTATGCTCTGACGCACGATCGGCTCCGTTCGCCTGTCGTCGTATTCGATCGGATCCTTTCGGCTGCAACACGGTAGGAATGAAACTATTCGACTAGGCTCAGAAACGGATACGTTTGGAAGCTACGGTACGGAGCGGATCGTATGGATCGACGTCGTGCCGGACGCGATCGGCTGTAGTCGCATCCGTTCGTATATGCGATGCGAGTTGTTTGGTGGAAATCCACCGTAACTCAATACTTCAAAGCATGTCACAATAATGATAATTTTATTCTCGAATCGAATACCGCAAACTTTTGCAACGAACAATAATCTTTAAGATGTTAATTTGCAATTCAATTACACGATTGTAAACTTTAACCTATCATTTAATTTTATAATCATTGCTTATCAAGTCGTGAACGTAAGACATTTAGAATACTCAATTACTTGAAATACGTGTCCCAGCGAATAATTGGTTAAGGGCCTATATGTCGTCAAATTGCTTAGCAAGATCCGCCGTTATGTCGTAACTACTGCAGCATTAATTTTTAAATAAATATATTTTAAAATTAAGGGATTAATGTTAGCGACTGTGTTAGCCGAAAACACGATTTCATAGAATGTTCTCGAAAGAAAAAAAAAACCAAAGTTACCTACAAACTGACAACCGACGACTATGTTTTTTATTTTTTTGAAATTATCATTATTTTCGCCGTACAACGCAATTACCTAAACTTTTGCCGATTTGTTGCCGCCTCCGTCTCGCTCGCACTCAGTCCGCGAGTAGTATGGTGTGAGCGAGATAAAAACCTGAGGTTGGGTGGGCTCTTAAGTTCGCATAATAAGCCTGAAGTCCTCGGTACAGTTCCCATAGCATAAGCATAGTCAGCCTAATGTTCCCACTGCTGGGATACAGCCCTCCTCTCTTCAAAAAGGAGTGGGCTGTAATCTACCACGCGGGCTTAGTGCGGGTTGGTAGATGTCACATGACTTCGAATTTTTGGTTCTAGGACATGCCGGTTTCCTCACGATGTTTTCCTTCACCGTTTTGAGAGCCACCACTGCTCACATCCCATTCTGCTCAGTTCCCATAGTAAAAAAATATATGAATATGATTATCTTCGAACTGATAGAAGGGGATTACTGTCCAACAAAAATCGGCCACAGAGTTCATAAATATCAGAGCAATTGATATTTATTTACTATACTTCAGACGAATTTTTAATCAAATCACAAAGATCGTTGTTATGAGCTACGCTGGTGACCATCCTATACAGTCGTAGATGTATTCATTAGATTTTTTATTATTTGTTCTTTAAACGCTCCCGCAGACTTGTGCGACGCAACGACGCTACGCGACACCGGTAGAACAATTTCCGTAAATTTTTCATAGAAATCGTTCTACCAGAGTCGCGTCGCACCTGTCTGCGGGAGCCTTAACAGGCGAGGAGATGAGATTTTATTTATGTTCAATAGTGAACTTTTAGGAACGAAAGTTATCATTACTTTAGGTGAAACAACATATTTTTGCTTTGGTCCGTGGATGGGTGACCATCTTTACATACCGAGACTCCTCCGTGTCTCGAAAAGCACGATAAGCCGTTGGTCCCGGCTGTCATTTGTGGATCTTTGACAGTCGTTACGAGTCGTCAGAATATTATAGTATTACCAAGTTACTGGGTTGCGGAGGTCAGATAGCAGTTGCTCCATGTAAAATACTGGTGTTCAGCTGCATCCGGTTAGACTGGAAGCTGACCCCAACGTAGTTGGGAAAAGGCTGGGCAGATTGACTAGGAAAATACTACTAATGTTATACAAAATTGCTATGAAATATTCGTGAATGCACGATCGCACGATACGTTTACAATACCCTATTAGACGAACGGGTAACGTGACGGGTCGTATGCCAATTACCAATCTACCTATCTACCTTCGATTCAACGGTCAGTTAGTCGAGTTTACGAGACGTTCTCATTTAAGTTCAGCCTTTATACGGTAATCGGAATTCCGCAATTGATTGGATCTAGACGAATTAGTATGAGAGCAAGATTATGGTAATTCTTCTGTCTGGAGCATCTAGTTAGCCTGAAGCAGTCAATAAATATAATGGTACTTATTTGTTTCGCAAAATTAGTAGGTAGGCAACAATAATCTTTATAGGTCCATAATTATGGGTAATTAATAGGCATTTTTTAATAGCAATTATTTTAATGATTTTGAATCCGTCGCTAGTTTTTTTAGTATTCTGCCAATGTTGACAATGATAAAATGCACCTAGATCACTGCAAAATGGATTAAAGTGATTGTTGGCGATAATATGTTTAATAACTTTGAGCCGTTTAGGGTTGAAACACTAGGGCCGTGGAGTATTTCGGGACATCACCAAGCGGTTGGTGGACTCTTCATGTGACCAGAGGGCTGGCCTAATTGAAGGCCAAAAAATTAGCATTGCCATCCAACGTGGCATGGTGCCAGGTTTTTGGGCACCTTTCCCATCGACAGCGATGCGGACAATTTTTTTGATGTCCAATGAGCTCTTCCCTTTTTTATATACTTGTTCATATAATATATCTATTTTTTAGTGTTAGCTTGTGTATTGTTTTTGAGATGACCAGTTATTGATTGAAATAATGTTAGATCCTGCTTTAATCTAAGCGTTAACATAAATTATAGCTTTTGCCAATGCAATGTAGTAAATGTATGTCAATTGCAACCTTTTGGCATAAATCATTTTCATTGTGTTTAGTTGTTAAAAACAACACAAGATTTTATAGGAGTCAAAGGGTATCCTTACATCACATCTATTGTATGCCTTTGTTTATATCATATTACGAATATTATATCAAACCTTTGCTCACCTCCATCGAAAAATTTTCAATATCCACTTTGTCTTCAGTAAATCCTTTGTATGGCAAAAACGAAACTAGAAATGAATTCGTCAGCGTAATCCTAGCATATATCTTTAAAACAAAACAGACAAATATTTTGCTCAACAATAACAATACCTTGTTCAAACTTGTCGTCTCTGAAAATTTGTTCATATATCAAATAAAACTCAGTTTCAACTGAAGCTCAACTTGTTTCGTTTTCAACGGACAAAGCATTTTCAATGCTCATATTAGGAGCACAAACAAAAGAAAAGGGGGCTAAGTCTAAAGTTTCAAACAGGGGACTGTTTGCATTGAGACTCAACTATGCGTTTATTCTCATAAACGAGACTTGGTCCTCTGATTCGCAGCTCGCTACTACCTAATAAACTCGAAATTTTATTCGTCGTGCAAGCTGCATCGTTCGCTCGGAATTTAATTCATAAAAATTTGTTGTTGAAATTGGACTTAAAATGTACGCTTGTTATTATGATGTCTCGTTCTAGGGAAGTGTCGATTTACTTTCAAAGACACTTAAAGCGAAAGCGTCAGGGTAAATTAAATTTTTCTTACGTTTTTTGCAATTTGCAGGTTAGTATCAGGTTGTTGGTTTGTGGTTATGTATCTAAATATGATTCGCAGTCGTATCAAATATTAATTTATTATATATTTATTTATCTCAATTACAACTATCATTATAATCATCAATACAACTCTCTAAGTTCCTATTACTCTATTGAATGACTATTTCATGAAATCACGACATTTGAGACCAATTCTAACATAACCAATTGCTGATTCTAATGATTATAATTCTGTAAAGCCTTAAGTGTTACGGTCGCGAATCATATTTTAATCAACATACCTGACACTGACCTGCAAATATGTCGTGTGCTACCTTAACGGATCCCCCTTAAAAGGGAGTTCTGAGAATAACACTACCCTAATAAATTCTTTGTAGCTAAGATCGTTTGACGACGGAAAATAATTGTTTTACTATCAAAGAATGTTTAATTACGCCTCTTGACGGTAGAAGACAAACAAAAACATCTGAAGTAGCTGTTCCCTGACTACCTACATAACCGAAGTTCAAAGGAAACGTCTTTAATAGACAAACTTTTGCTTTCACTATCATCTAATAGGTGTTTATATTGAGTAGATCTATTAATAAACGAAGGCGTGGGAAGCGTTGATTCATTATTACAGTGTATATTATTATAGAGGGGACGTGTGAATCTCACTCAAAGTAATTACTCACAAGTCATTTGTACGTAGGCGATTCAAGCTCAGGTTATTACACAACCGGTAAGACTAAGTGCATATTTACCGACTTTTGCCCTCAGATAATTTCATCGTACACAATTAAGTCGGGGTAAATAGAGCAGCGAAAATGATAACGGTGTGCCGAATGTACGTGTTTTGGGTATTAAAGTCCGGGATTCTTGGGTATGTACGTAATTAAGACAAAACTAAGTACCTAAGTTGGGCAGTGTCCTGCGGTGGACATTAACGGATGTGAATGGAAGGTACACTTTATACGCCACACGTACAATGGTTGAATATTTACCTACAAAGTACGTAAGAGCAGGTCCTCTGCATTCACTAATTGAATGAATATGCATACTACTTGAATGAATGGAAGTGCGGTCCTATTTATCATCTGCGGCGACAGCATGAATAACGTGCAATTTTCCTACATTTCTGTCGTCTAATGTGCGCCCGCTCTAATGTAACCTTTAACTGGACACTTTCGTCATACTGAAGGTAATAACCTATAATTTTAATAGACATCATAAACTTAGAGAAAGAACACGTGAAAGACTCGTAAATTACTGTAATTTAATAACAAATACATTTATGACGTCAATTTAGGAATCTCATACATTATTAATCATAATTCCAGTTGAATATTGAACTCCAATTTATTAATAGGAATGGATAATTTGGTATCGACGGGATCATTATACGTTTAAGTTTATTATGTTAAATTTATCATGTGGAATATGGAAATCAATTCGGACATCTGGATTTCCGTAAAGTTCCGTATTAATGACTGCACTTAAATGCATTTAACACAGATTTTAATTGATGTTGATTAAGTTTAATTAGTCAGGAATTTAGAACTGGTTTGTTTAAAATTATAGAACACACTGTTTATTAAATTCTCACGTTTGTGTATCTGTGGCATGATAAACAAGAAATGTGGGTTTTGGAAATGTGGTGCTGGAGAAGAATGCTTGGGGTATCGTGAATCGAGTATAGCACCAACACCTCTATATGCCAAGAAATCGGTATCAAAAAGCGTCTATCTGTTCTAGCCCATACGCGCAACCTCTAATACTTCGGTGTCGTTTATAGGCGTGAGGGTGACTCTATAGAGCGCCTTCTCGTGACTGACCTGACCGAATTTAACCCGCAGTGTGCGAACCTGTCTATGAGTGCACTAAAAACACCAAAAATCGTGAGGCGATATCGGGAGGCGAATCGCATCAGCACCTGGACAAGAAACTACATGAAGACCACGAACGCTCTGACAAGAGTGCTACGTAGAAGGAGAAGAAGCAAGATATAGGCAGAGTTTTAGGAAATAAAAGTTAATGTTGAGATTATTTTTACCCGACTACGGCGAACCAAAAAGGAGGGTTATGGTTTTGACCGGTATGTATGTATGTATGCATGTATGTTCATTTGTTCCCTCATAACTTGTAAACTACTCATCATAACTTGACTAATTTAAATTAAAAATCCGGAGTCACACGTAATCTATTCGATTTATCCCTTAACACGTGTGACTCCGGATTTTTAATTTGTCTGTCTGAGATGACTTGTTTATACCTTTTTAGTTGACTTTTTTGCCGTAGTTAGGTTTTAGTTTTTATACTTTTATTTTATTAACTAGCTGCTGCCCGCGGCTTCGCCCGCGTGAGTGTCGGAAATTACCCCATACATCCCCATGGGTTTTAAGTATAAATATTGAGTTTCGAGTTAATCGGACAGCTCGTTAAAATTCTTCCATACAAACACTGACACCCCCCAATCCCCCTTTAGGGGGTAATTTAGAAAAACAAAAAACTACAAACTTTATAATTTATTTAGATTACTATTCGTGCGAAGTTTCATGTTTATTACCTCAAGGAATAAGATTTTTCATACAAACTTTCATCCCTTATTTTACCCCCTTAGGGGTTGAATTTCGAAAAATCCTGATACACGTTATTCTTAATTTTTGGGTCTAAGTATAAATATTGAGTTTCGAGTTAATCGGACAGCGCGTTAAAATCCTTCCATACAAACTTTGACACCCCCCAACCGTAGGATAGGATACTTTTCCGGGATAAAAAGTACCCAGTGTGGTGCCCAGGATATTAAAGAATAATTATACCAAGTTTCATCGTAATCGAACTGGTAGTTTTTGCGTGATACCTGAACAAACAGACAGACAGACAGACAGACAAAAATTTTTTTAATCACACTTTTGGGTTCGGTGTCGGTCTAGTAACACCCCCAGCCATTTATTTTTTTGATATTTTCAATGTACAGAATTTTCACTTCTACAGATTTATTATAAGTATAGATTCATCATTATAACATGTATTTTCCGATGGGTTAATTTATCGTTTGTGTCCGTCGTTTCGGACAAATGGGTACTTGAACGAAGACACTGGATTTGAAACAAAAACGTAGATAAATCCTTCTAATATTAGTGAAATTTAATTTTAATTTTAATTTTTGAGCATTGATAAGTCTAAGCCTTCTCATGCTGTTCCATGTTCTAGAGAAACCTCGACCGCTGACATACAGGTGTCCTAGTTCAGGGGTCGAGACCTCATTGATGTAACGTGTCTACTGAAGTTTAGAAGAAAAAAAAAACTATTACTATAATCACGCAAAAACCACTGAACGGATTTGGATGAAATTTGCCACACATAGCCTGGATTAACGCATAGGATAATTTTACCTCGATATTCCCACGGGATCGAGACTAATGTGCGTGAGACCGTGGGGCGCTGCTAGTATAACATAAAAGTAAAAGCTATACACGTCCTCCTTTTGTTCAATTAATCGCAAATCAAAAAACAATTGAAATATCTTCTAATAACTTCCCCTCTTACATTTCATTACGAATTCAAATCGTCCCAGTTAATCTATATCTCAATAAACCATAATATAGAGCAGAACAAAAGACATTATTTTTATCAAGCAACGCTTGTAACGACAATTTGAGACTATTAACCTACTATGGAGTGATATGCTCTTTTAAAATGTGTATCCTCCGGACCTCAGGCGTCAATGTAACGATAAATTAATAAAAATATTTTTATTCATAGTGTAGCGTCAAAGGGTTAATTGAAATAATTATTGTTATCGATTTAATTATTAATATCTACTTATGCAAGGGTTTTCGCGAAAGATTGCCGTTTACAGTTTAAAGTCCCATTTGGTTATACTGAGTAATGGGAAATAGATGCTGATTCAAGAAATCATGGTCACTGTACCTAGGTACCTACTTATAATAAATGATTAAGGAAAATATCTATGTACTCACTGCATTATGATTAATTTGATATCGCGCCAGTGTGTTTGAGCCGTAAAGTGAAATACGGTTAGGGATCCCTAAAGGCGCAGATCCACCGCGGCGAACGAAGAGTCTACTCACGTGTGTTAAGCTTCGCTTTGCAAGGAAATGTATGTGATTGTGTCCTCTACAACCCACGGACACGCTACGCACTAATACGAGATTAATGACGTCATTGCTACACGCGTGGTTTGCTCGAATATGGCGCCCACGTAGCTCAACGCTGTCAACGCTATGCACGCGGTACACGGAAACGTGTGTAGCTTTACTGCAGACGTTCGAAAACATAGTCGTGGGTTAATATTTGTGTATAGTGTGTGCTGCAGAGGAAACGTAGACCCACGTTGTCAAACAAATGAACCCACGCAGCTAAAATGCGCCGCGTAATGTGCACAGCATGCGCCGCGGTGGATCTGCTCCATAACAGAAAAACCATTCCAATTTCGCCATTCAATATTATCGATTTCGCTGTCACAATGTTACTTTAAGTGAATAAAAAATCAACGACCAGACCCAACTAAAGGCTCGTGTATACTGGCGCGACTTGTCGCGCGACGCGAAACCGATAATTGTTCTACCATGAATTTTTCTTAGAAATTGTTTTATTAAAGTCGCGTCGCGCCTGTTTGCGGGAGCCTTGATGCTACACACGTTTTATTTATTTGTTTAATTTGTTTTTCGTTTAATTAAACATCCTAAAAATCACTCTATTCAACTGTACGATAGCGAAAGCGTTTAGTCTCAAACATGAACGCAATAAATGTCTTTGTCGGCTTGAATTATGCGTCCTACATAAAGGCGGGGTCATAAGTGATATTGTTAATTAATTCTAATCACTGAGTGCTAAGAATAGATTTAGACATCGAAAATTGTTTGAAGATAGCACCGATACTTTTCGCAATCGGTTTTATTTTGTTTTTTTAATGTCACGCTGATGGCAATTTAAATATTTTAAGGTTTTTTTTTGTTTGTTTTTAGTCAAGCATTAGTTCATGTTTACCTGTTATGCGATAACCACTGTAGTAGGTACTTTCCTTAACTCTGAAAAGTCGCAATTCCTTCCCCCAAGATACAGGCGGACCGGCTTTGACGGGACTTTTACTAGCAGATAGTTGATGTTATAAGGAGTAACTAAGCCTACTGTTATTTTAGAAAAATAATTAGGGTCCACATGGTTGAAGCCACGGGCAGAAGCTAGTGTATTTATACAGGCTGACTTTGAAAACATGCAACAAAATTTAAGAGGGTGTTCTACCCATCAATATGAACAACTTTTACTATGGGAACAAATAAGAATTCGCAACAAATAAAAACAACTTTTCCGTATAAAGGTATACCCGATTGGACCATTTTGTATAAGAAGGTCGTTTTTTTTGGTCCCATAGTAAAAGTTGTTCATATTGATGGGTAGAACAACCCCTTAAATTTTGTTGCATGTTTTCAAAGTCACCCTGTGTATAGGCTTACCAACTAAATACATTCACAGACGTGACATTAGGAGTCATAAATATAAATCTATTCCTATTCGTTTGAAGTTTCGTATTATTGTAAACTCCCACGTTGTACCCAAGGGACCAATTTGTTAGCGATTTATATTATCATCAGAATCTCATCAACTCAGTGGGTAGGTATAAGTCAACGGCCTTTAAATACGTTGTCTTTAATTAGTAATACATTTAGTAGCATGGTGTAATATTATCTTAAACTGAAGCATTTAATTTTTCTTCATCAACAATATATGAACCTTACAGGAAGGTGGAAAATTCTTATAGCTTAATTAGCGACCACACTGTTGCAATCTACTGATGTGGCGACATGTAAAAATAGAGATTTCAGTGTTATATCTAGCTAGATAAAACACTGAAATCACTAATTTTTATTTAACACAGCTGTGTTAAATAATAAATGTCACATATACCTAACGGAATTTTTGATAATGGCGAAAACCACGTCAAATCCATTGTGTAGTTTAGAAGAACTTACGGTTAGGTATACAAACAGACACGTTATGCGACTTCCTTTTTTTCCTTGTTATATTATTGAATATTGATATTGATAACGCTTCGTTATTTAAATCAACAGTAAACGGAGTTTAATACTGGAAAAAAAACTATCATTGTGTTAATTGCAGTTATTTCAAAATATTTACAACAGAAAATAAATAGCTATCTACATATTCATTTTACCAACCCTTGCTTTTCCAGTCTCCACTTTCCAACATTTCCAACAAAATTATAACTCTACTAGTGGTACAACAACACCTAACAATTAATTAAATAATGTAATTAGTCCAGAAACCTAACAAATAAACCGTCCCATTCTGATCTCAACTAGAAAATTCCACACACGCCTTTCCATCACTCTGAATAGTGCACAAATTGGACCGTTGTCCGTCCTCCTTCAAGACTTGATGGATTGGTCCTCGAGACTTTTGTTCCCCTCGTGATAATTAATTTCGACGGTTTCCGTAATTCAAGGTCCATTCATGACAGAATAGTCCCGTATCTCAGATGTTAGGGTTGAACAATGCAATGATAACGAGATTAAGCTGAATTGTGTTGTATTACAAACGACTCGTCATTGTTTCGTAAGAGGTTTGTTTTGGGAATTCGTGACAACCGTTGGGCTATTTTGAAATAGTAATTTATTGTTGTGGTGTATGGGTGAGGTCTGTGTGTACAGAAACAGTAGATCCTCTTTTTATAAGAAGTCATTTATTGGTCCTGTTATGTTCAAGATTTTTTTAACTTTTGAGAAAGCATGACCTACTTATGGCAGATGAAGCAGATTAATCTCAATGATCAGATTAATTTGACAGGACTAAACAAAAATTTATCTTCTGGCCTTTTCTTAATGAAGTAGAAAGAAAAAGATGCACTGAACTGAAATTTTGTTTAGTTTGTGAACAAGGGAATCGGTACCATTATGTTATCAATTTTAGTTTGAAATCAGGGCTAGGGAATTTTCCCTAGTTTGCACAAAACTAATTTTAATTAAATTTACCATTATTTAAAAAAGCCTACCAAACAAAAGTAAATCTAAACCTTCAGAATCAACAACAACAAAAAATCTTGTAGAAACCAGGGTACGTAATATTATTTTATTCAAATAGAAACAAACGAGGTAAGTTCTTGATTTATTAACAAAGATTGAAGATAGATAAAAGTCAACTTTAAATATTATGGCACAAGACATTAATTATGATGGTCTTGACCCAGCACCTATGGGCATTAAATTATAGGTAGGTACCTACGACTCGACTGCCTCCAATAAACCGCATAGAGAGATAACACGATCTTTCTCCTATTCTTTTGTCACAGCATGACATGTCAAAGTATAAAAAATCATTATCGCTTTCATGAAATGCTATAAATTCCGTAACAAATCACCCAAACAAAGAATTATTAGTATTAATAGCCTAAGGTCAAAGTTCATAATTTCGATTCGGGTAGGTACCACAGAATATTAGGTACAGAAGGTCAGCTCCATCCAACTAGCGGAAACAGGCGCACGCACACATAGACGTGTACGTACGGAGGTTTCTAAGTATCAAACAAATGCCAGCCACGAGTGCGCTTGCACTCACTGTATGGTAGGCCAAATGTCAGTTTAAAAAAAAACCAGTTTAAGCTGGCTTCTTGAGACTCCGCAACTAACTTCATTTCATTGAGACTCCGTAATATACAATAGACGTAGATATATTTAGTAACCTATTCCTCTTAACTGACCGACTTGTTGCGAACCCGTACACGACGTGTTAACACGCCGACCGCTGGACGCTGAATACAATCGTCATCCTGAGGATACTTCGTCGAGAGGTGAAACACGTGTCGATTTCTTACAGGGTTTTTTAAGACTCTTTAAGAATAGTTAAGCGGAATAGGTTACTAAATATATCTACGTCTATTGTATTTTATAATGGATTTCCGCCAAGTCACGCCTGAATCAATTAACTCCGCAATATGCTAGGCCAGGTCAAGGTCAACGTGTTACCACCAACGTACGGTAGACTGTATGTACGGAGATCTCAAACCATAGCCAGTCCGTGCTTGCTGCTTGCGTTTTGCTGTCCGTTTTCTCATTCGTGTGGAGCATGAAGCCGAACTTCTGCACCTATTTTGTTTATCTTACCAGTACCTTTGTATTATTTATTATTATTTAGCCCTTCACCGTTACCATTGTGGATTATGACCCTAATTCTTGTTCACCTTTGACAGACACGTAATTACGGAACGTTCGGCGGAAATAAATAAAGTTATGCTTGTGTAATTGGGTTAATTACGCCTTTGTAGGTTTTATTATGATCTACTGGGAATAACACTATTAATGTTAGCTCGCAGGGTGTTTATTTCATTATGCTTGGAGTAATTGTTCTAATTTCTGTTGTTTCTGTCAGGTGGAACCCATAATATCCAGGTCTTTATTGACGAGGAGTTTCTTGCCGGCTCTTCTCCATAGGAAAATACCAATTGGAATCGTGCACCTAGCTTTTGACCTTTCGTAAGTGCCCGTATAGGTTTAGGTGAAATAAAATATTACCAGGGGATATCTTGGGGATAAATATTACCAGCAACATAATAATTATATCGTGCCACGTCAGGGTAAATTCAGAATCTTCTCGATATGTTGTCCTTCACCTTCTGAAGCAGTGGTATCTTCAATGCACAAAGTCACACTTCCCAGGTTTTGAGCCCGTTATCAATCTGTCCGACGTAGGTACCTATCTCCTTTTAAAGGCTCTCGTAGACAGGCGTGACGAGACAGGTGGAAGAATTTTTATGGAAACTTTACGGAAATTGTTTTACCGGTGTACCATCGCGCCTGTCTGCACGAACCTTAATGTTATCGTAGACGAAGGTGGTCCACAGAAGATGGAACGCAAACTATAATCATGTGCAGTAACACCATTATCTACGTAAATTACTATAGGTACTTACGTACCTACAGCTAGCTAACGATAACTCTGTCGAGATAATTAATCATCTGATTGTTCTAGATATTCGACCCTTACTAATGTCCTCTCTGATATCAAACTGTCTCCAATGCAGTTTGATGCATGATAAGCTTGGACCAAACATGAACATATCTCACGAGAACAAATCAAATCGATGTTTTTGTCTTATTTGCTTGTACAACAAGTGCTTAGCCTATAATAACGGCCGCATGGGCTATCGATCAGGTTAAGCTATGCTTGCCGAGGCCGATCCGCGGATGGGTTACCATTTTTACATACCGAGACCCGGGTTGGCGATTCCAGACTAAACTCTAGGTTTCCACACGATCGATATTTTCCTTTACCGATGTCAGTAATGTCGAATATAAACTCAGAAAGTTAAATTTTATGAATTGAAAAAGTTACATTGGTACTTGCCTGGATTAGACCCCACATATTCATGCACAAGAGGTGAGGCTGTAGCTACCCACTACGCCATCACGACACAATACTGCTAATCAATCTGCCTAGCCTTTTCCCAATCATGTTGGGGTCGGCTTCCAGTCTAACCAGATGCAGCTGAATACCAGTATTTTATATGGAGCGACTGCCTATCTGACCTCCACAACCCATGAGTAACTGGGTAATACGATACCCCTTGGTAAGACAAGTTGTCAGACTTTCGGGCTTCTGACAACTCGTAACGACTGTCAAAGATCCACGAATGACAGCCGGGACCAACCGCTTAACGTGCTTTCCGAAGCACGGAGGAGTCTCGGTATGTAAAGATGGTCACCCATCCATGGACCAACCCCGGCAAGCGCAGCTTAACGTGATGGATCGACCCGTGCGGCTGTTATTACTTAGCTACGAGCTTCCTCACGACACAATACTGCTAATAACACAATTTATTGCAAGGAATTGTATTAATTTGTACGTCGGTACAAGTTATGGCCGAAAAAAAACACCTCCTTTACACAATTTATAAATCAAAGTCTCTTTTCGTGTCTGTCTGTGTGACCGCGTTGTTCTTCTAAACTACGCAACGGATTTTGATGTGGTTTCCACCATTATTTAGAGAATTTATTGCGCAAAGTATATGTATATAACTTACATTATTTTATTAAAGAATTTTCGATAGTGATACTTAAATGTTTAGCAACCTTATTTTGTGATTTATTTTATTTAGTATGACAATACTAGTAAGTCAAAGTGTAATTGTGATGTTTCTTTTTAGGATAATTACGTTCTATGTGTATCAATATTTTATTTTAAGCTACGCTTGATGGCACACACTAATTTATGTTTTCTCTTTATGTGATTTGTAATTCCTTTGAGAAAATAAATATCTTTTACCATAAAATTATCTCCGAATAGTCTGTTATGACCTATTTCCCACAAAACATCAAAGCTTATTACAGATTCTAAACTCTTAAAACGAAGACAGACAGATCCAATTAACATAGCAATATGGAATAAACTTATCCGATTGATTTACAACCACTTAAGTGATCATTTGAGTAAACACTAACCTATCATACATACATAACATTACGCCTGTAACCCCCAATGGGTTAAGCAGAGGTGTACCTATACAGTACACCCACATTTCGCCAGTTATGTTTAAGTCCCGTGTAGTAGGGGGCAAGCCTATGGCCATCAATATACCTGGTGGTGGATATACCCAATAACACTTTTCCCGATCCAGGAATCGAACCCAGAACCTCATGCTCAGCAGTTGCTCTTGCGAACACTTGACCAACGAGGCAGTTAGAAGTTTCTCCTCAAATCAACCGGGCACAAATCCAGACTCCGGACTACTACTGTGAAAATCCTGATAGAAAACCCAAATAACACCTTACCTAACCTGGGTATCGAACCCAGGACTTGCTCAGCAGTAGCTAGTCCAATTTTGGTACCGATTTTAACTCCAAGTCAGAAAAACATCCAATTAACATAGCAATACAAAAACTTATCCGATTGATTTACAACCATTTACCTGATCATTTGCGTACACACGTTAGCTATAAATTAACTCGAGGCTGTCTGCTACCTCCAATCGTATTCATAGTCACGCATTGATTTTATCGACAGCTTGATTCACAGAGCCCATTGAAATGAAGTAACGGGTGAATGAAAAAGGAGTGGGTACTGAATGGAGGAATTTGTAAGTTATATTAGCTGTGCTTTCCGAGACTAAGAACATGAAAATAAGTGGGTACTTTCAGAAGGAGGAATTATGAAAGCGAGGCTAATTATAGGTATACTACCTACTGATGTTATAATATGTTGATACAAAAGTTCCCTGGCTGTAAAGGGTTGGGCCTCTACATAACCATCCTCCTGGGTTTAATTACAGGCGTGATGTAAATACTGTGAAGATAAGGTAACAGAATATTCTTTTCTAGACATGAATTATACATTGCTCATGAAGCAGTGAGAAGATTAACCCCTAAACAAGAATGGCAAAATATGAACTGCCAAAGAAAGTAAGATAAATGCGTTTATTGGCATTACAAAAGCAAAATACACCTTAAAATTATAAAAACAGAAAACAATGATTATAATGCCAAAAAGGCCTCAGCTCAGCATAATGTCAGATGACAACACAAAGTGACCTGACGCTGATTTTCAACTGCTACCCACGAGTAGCAGAATAATAAACACAGGGAAGTGTGGGTCCATTTTGATAAATTAAAAGAATAAATTTTAAGAGGTGAAACGATAAATTTATAAAAGGCTCATTCAAAATCAAATCAAAGCTGGAACGTATGTTAGTAGAGTAATTTTTATATTAAGATGTGATCTGTATAGACAGCCCTAACAGGCGTCGCATCATTGCCAACGATTGACAAGACGACACAATGTCTAGTTTGCATTCAAAGCAGTCTCGCGAGAAATATTCGTGTCTCAATGCCTGAGTGGGTGTCTCATTGATGTATCGTGTGAAAATGATCTTATAATAGTCTTTATTGCAGCACTTGCAATAAAGAACCAACGAATGAACTATTATTTTTAATGTGGCCGTTATTTATCTTGGGTTAATGGAAAAAATCTTGAATGTGGACAAATTAATGTCAAAAATATGACAAATGCGGTGTATTTGGATGTAGTTCGCTGTATGACATATATTATTGTACTGGATACTTTGTCTCACTTTGTTTATAAAGGCATATATTATGACAAAATACTGTAATTAGTTTAATGTAAATCATTTAACTAATTACAGTATTTTGTCATATAGAATTATGATACTAACGTGTTTTTTCGTAGTGATGCCATGTGTCCTGTAGACATGTTGGCATCATCTTTGATTTTCATTTGGTTTAGTAAAGCCAAATCTTATACTGGAAGGTAATTAGTGTAAATTTTTGATAAGTGAACGGGGCGTTATTTTAAATAACTTGGTAGGTTTCTGTGTTAACGAGAAATAAAAAGTAATTTTCGTCCCAAAACGGCTTTAAAAGCATAAAATGTTAAAATAGACAACCTTTATTTGACGGCCCCTTTGATGCTTTGCGTTAACCTATGCATTTTATAACTGCAATA
The DNA here is from genome assembly GCA_914767815.1 of Eupsilia transversa. Taxonomy (NCBI): domain Eukaryota; kingdom Metazoa; phylum Arthropoda; class Insecta; order Lepidoptera; family Noctuidae; genus Eupsilia; species Eupsilia transversa. Next base: position 5,620,642 of record OU611886.1, on the reverse strand, counting down.
CCTCGTAGATAACGTTCACCTAAGATGTGATACGTGTCGATGCATTGAGGATGTCAACCTACATATAAAATTGAAAAGCTTATCGGCATTCCATTTCACTGGCATTCCATACGATAGTTATCCTTCGAGCCGGATGACGAAAACCGCTTATTGGTGATTCGCACGAGTTTACTCGCCCAAAACGGGTGAATGGACACTTTTAAATAATATTATTTTTTCATGAGGCCTTCGCACTAAGTTAATTTATTTGTAGGCTAATCGATTTCTGGAGTCGTCGATTCGCCTTACAATAATAATAATTATTCAAAAGTGTCGATTCACCCGTTTCGGGCGAGTAAATTCGTACGAATATAGTGGAATTAAGTATGGCAGTAGCAGCTTACTTTTGTTGCAGAAATGAACAACTCTTTTTCTCTTTACTGTACTTACCTGTCTTATAAAAAACAAAAAAAAAGCAGGGGATCCGATGAGGGGATCCGACCGGAATAAATCGAAAATAGGTGTAAGTACTATCAATATTTATATACATTCTTTCTGAAGTAGCAGCAGTTGGAAATAGTATAGCGAGCTTCTCTACATTTCCACATGAAAGTATTTGCACGTTTGTTAGGCACTAACTTATACATTAACGAATGAACTGGTATCACCTAAGCATATAAAATGAGAAAGTTTTTACTGGAGCGTCTAAAATAAAACGAGTAATATTCCAGGCTCATACGTTCAACCCTAAGGGAGCTGTCGCATTATTGCGAACGTTTGACATAAGACAATGTCTGTTTTGCATTTACATGTCCTTAGAATACATGCGTTTTGATGTAAACCCGGGAGACGTGTGGGAATTCCTGTCTTTCGAAGAATGCTGAAGTGAAAATTGTTGTGACGGCTAACACGGAATAATTGCTACACCGCACACGTTGCTCTATTATGAAATATAAATGTGATTCAAATATGGGGCAATTTTTTTTTAAAGTCTTTATTCTCTGTTTCTTTTTGAGCAAGTTTTTTTTTTTTTAAAGAGCAAAATATTTGCGGGTAATTCAAATAATTAATTGTAATTCATCTCCTAGTACTGTCAACGACGAAAGTCCAGTACCTAACACTTCAGTTTTTTTAATCTTAATTATTCAGCTCTCAAAGATTTAATTAAATTCGGAACCAGAGTAAAATTAAAAGAATATTAACGCTTAGTTATTATAATGTAATGCTGAAATAAAATGTAATGAATGGAATAATTTTGGGACAATTAAGAGGCGTAAAAGTAGCCATCCATTTATATACCTATATATTTCCTATGATATTAGTAGCCACAAAAGTAACAACAGCTGACAGGCATGTTTCACTTTTGTTTATTAATATTTCTTTGTGATGACGTACGATTAAAAAGATAAGTAGATATCATAAATCAAACACAATATTAGTAACTTCTCGTCTTCCCATTATAAATAAATTCAGGGTAAATTCGTTCAAATGATGTCGATGTATCGACAGCATGATCGTCGGTTTTTATTGAATAGATTGAATACTAATCATTGCTGGCTGGAGCAACAGGTTGGCTATATACTGAACATGAATGTACTTTATTTCGATTCGAAGAATAAAAACTCATACTTAAAAGGCTGACAACAGCTAAAGCACGGTCACTGTCGGACTCCATAGAAAAGAAATACAAGCGCAATGACAACGCTGGTAATTTATTGCAAAATATGAAGCAGTTATATAATTACAAGAAATGTATTGATTAGACAAAAAAATAAACACTATTAGATTAATAATTATATTATGTTGCTTGTAGAATAATCTGACAAAAAATCAGAATGATTGCATTTTACATTATGTTTGGATATGGTTTTTAATAGTTAAATGATTTTTTTTGATGGTATTTTCGTGATTTTTCTATCGTATCAAATTCCGTATTATGTGATCAACACAATATGTAACTAGCATAGGTATACTTGTATCCTGAAGAATCTATACAGGGTGACTGGATGAGGAGGTCATTTATTAATTATTGATTCCCGTAGTCTAATCTAAACTGTTTTGATGTACTTCAGAAAAAATATAGCTTGATAACCCAAAAATTCTTATTACTGGTAATACATTTTCAAGTTCAAAACTTTATGGTCTTTTCGGCCTCATTCAAGTATACTACTAGTAACTACATTTTCTGTTTTCACTTCTCAAATGGTCGCCATCTGCTAACAAATTACCTTGGGTGTATCAAAGCCTCAGCCTCAAATATCTTTCGAGAATTAACTATACAGGTGCTGCTATGTTTATCACGTAAGTAGTACGAATGATTCAATAGTAACAAATATCTCGGTCTGATCGACACTTCCACAAATTGATAAAATTATATTAAATTCCTGGTTCCGTGTGAGCTCAGTGTTCAATTTTCTCGTTAAAACAAATATTTGCGTAAGCTGACCGACATTACTTCCGGGTCTGGATGTTCGTGCATGTAAATAACTGTGTTCCGAATTGGAATATTTGTGTACGTATGTGATTTGTATGGGATAACATAAGGAGTTCTAGTGTTCAGTTTGGGCTGTTAATGAAATTGTGAAGCTTTTGTTAGTAAAAGTGTTATTCAAACTAAGGTTTTTAAAAAAATCATAAACTATGCTACCATGCCAATGTATGCGACTGTCACTTTTAATTAATTTTGAAATCATTTTATCACCAGTCCTTTCGAACGAACACGATTTTTTTCTTACGGTCGAATGGCCCGCGGTCCGATTTGGGCCGTTCAGGACTAAAACGCCCGCTTTCTGATTTTGCAATTTCTCCAATCGAAACCAAAGAAAATATTTTCGATGTAGTGAAGGCTTTATTTCTTTGTTTCTTGTTAATGCAATTTTATATCTACGATTTCTCAACTTCGAGTGAGTACCGAAAATTTGAAAAGATAATCTTAAGGTTACTGCTCCAGCAGATATCAACTCAAACTTTATGCAAATATATCTACACTCTATTTAGTCAGTGTAAACAGTTTTAGCATAAAATAACACTTATTAAAACTAAAACTTTATAAACTCCAAACTAAATTTAGTCTTACTTGTTTTAAGGGCGCTTCAAAACAATACGCTCCATTAACAAAAGATACTTATTGATGGGCAATATAAATAAAGTTTTTAACTACCTACTCGAAAGTTAGTTAAGAACACCTAAGCATCTTTTGTGTTTAAAGATCTATACAGACTTGGTTATCCAGATGCTCTTGCAAAATCATTTGATGATTTTTTAAATATAGTGTTCATTATTTGGTGGTAAGTAACTATTATGTTAATAGTATTAAATTATTACCTTTTTGAGTATGAATGTGGATAGCTATAAGAGTAGGGGAAGATCAAATAAACTATGGATGGACTGTGTGAAAGATGACATGGCTAGAAAGGGCGTGACTACTAGATGACGGCTAATAGAGAACTATAGAAGAAAAAGACATGTTGCGCCGACCTCGGATAAGTAGTGTTAATAAGGGCAAGATAGTGATTATTTGTGTTAATTACTTATTCCTTTATTGAAACTGAATATTTTTATTTTTCAATGCTATTATTAAGTACCTATTGTTTTAAAATCTGTAAGTGACAATCATTATCCCAGCCTTGAGCAGTCAGCCCGTTAGCAGTCTTACTAACACGCCAATATTTTTACCGCGATACGCCTTTATAGCAAGATTCTTGCTAGTCCTAATCATGTACAGCAAGTATATTTTTTACATTGTTTTAATTTTAAACACAACATGAAGACATATAAATTAAAAAGTATATACAAATAATTCAAAATTGTAAATCTATTCTATATTTTTTTCAAAAATAAAAAAATAATTAAAATAAGTACTTACATTAAACACCAATAATGTCAAAAAAAGAAAAAAAAGTTGATTATATTATTAGAAAAAACAAGAATTTGACCTATTTTTGCTGTGTTATACGTCAAGTTCTCTCTAGGACATTAAGTCCACAACCAACATCTTACATGAATGATGAAATGCGCTGAATTGATAAAACAATACGTAGTTGATGTTAGTAAAAAATCAAAACATGAAAGAGTACAAAACATAAGTTTCAAATTCTTAATTCACAACACATTTGTTTCAATATTTTACAAAATATTTGTTTCAATATTTCACAAAATATTTGTCTCAATATTTCACAAAATATTTGTCTCAATATTTCACAAAACTTGCAAAAGTTCAACAGAGAAAGTTGGCGCGGAGAACGCAAATAATTTGTTGCACTCAAATACTATGTGCAAAGTTTATTTTTACTTTTCTCTAATTAGCTACAAAATGTAGGGCGATAGTTTTCTTACTCAAACACGTAACAACACGTCTATAATCCATAATAGGGTAAGCAGGAATTGTATAGAATTAACACCCGTTTAAATCCCATGCAAATAGTCGCGAGCTTATTACCTGCATCCTAATTACGTATTGCACGATCAATCACAATCTGAATCATTTTGAAGGATATTGCTAATACATTGCTTGAAATGTTCGAAAAATTTGTCTGCTCAACAACATGAATGTTGATGAACTGTTAAAATGAAACAGATTATGATAGATCGTATGTTACGCAACGGTGCTGGACACAAATTCAGATGCCAGGCTGCTCTGAGATATAACTGATAGAAATATCCAAATATAGGGAAAAAAAGTAAAATGCGTTTATTGGCATTAAAACACAAAAACAACAACTACACATTGCTCGACCGAAACATCGAACCTTCCTAGGGTCCTAGGCCCACGTTCAGCAGCCACTCTTGTAACCACCTAGATCACAATTCAATTATGTACGAAGCAGTTCATTTTAACGTTTCTTTTAGCAAACAAATGTATGGCGATACTGTTCTCACAATACAAGTTGACACTATCATTGTCGCAGTAAAATGGGCACATTTTTGTATTGGTTTTTATACTCGGGGTGTTCTCTGGTATAATAACGTTTCATACGATAGCATTAAGTTTTAAAACGCCATAATTCGTTACCAATGATGGTACAGAATTAAGATTATTTTAACACAAGCCCGATGGGATTTCCTATCTACAAAAATGACTTACGACCATACAAAATATCATCCCCTGTTTAACGCCATTAGGACCCGTATTTTCAAATATCCTTAAAACATGTGTTCTGTACTATGGGATTAGGTACATATAATACTAAAGGTATGAAGATCAGGGTGCAAAGTTCACTTATACTCTATAGAAAAGGGAGGATCCTCCGACCACCGCCACAATCCCATGAAAAGTTTTCGCTGTATATTAAGATGTCAACTACAAGACATTAAAACATAAGTTATATCTTATTTCCCTATTCAATAGTCAATTAAGAGTACCTAAATCGCACAACAAACTGACCACTTACAAACCAGAATAACAATTTTTCGCATAACCATAAACCAACAGTCTAATTCGCTTGTAGTTTAGCCAATAAACATTGTGCTCTTGTCAATTACTACGATTGATTGGTGCTCTAAGACGTACTTAGACATGGCGTACACTATGCGATATGCGACTGCGATAGCTCTCTGACTAGACGCGACGACAAGCTACGGCCAACAATTTTTATATATTTATTTCGTTCTAAGCTTGGTGTTGAGTTGCAGAGTCGTAACGATTGACTACCGAGATGCACGCTTTCACTACTTGTCGCAGTGACTAGACGCGCGGCGCACGCACACGCACGACGACAGTCGCATGAGACAAGACGGCGTCAGTCTAGCTATGAGCGCTGAGCAAGGTGCACGTATAGCGGTATTGCGAATCTCAGCATGAATATGCTCGTTATCGATGTTTTCAAATTGGAAATCGAAAGGCGTTGAATACTCAAAGAAAATTATCACTTTCTGCATGACGTCTGCATCTCTACTGCTAGTCACAGCGGCAAAACGACAGATTTGCGGAGATGCAAAAGGACGACTCTGCGTCTTGTTGCAGCGACTAGACGCAGGAACAAGACGCACCGTTTGCGCTGGTACTTAACTACAGTAATGCCTACTAACATTACAGACATTCCGAGCACCTACTTGTATGGATTGATTTATTGCTATATGCAACCGATGCATATTTAGGAATGGGGCTACGCAAATAGAGAATCATCTTTCTATTAGTTGTCATCGACGATTGTTCACGATAAGTGTTATTATGTGCTCAAAAAATAATAAGTAAGTACTCATGTACTTTTAATTTTTACGTTCCTTGTGACTGGAAAAACTATTAATGAATTTGAATGAGAAAAGAAAAGATGGACGTATTGTGTGATAGATGACATTGTTATGACTACGCAAAATGTTAAAGTAACATTTCGATTTATATTATATAGAGTTTGTAAGTTTGTATGTAGGGTAATCCACGGGATTTGAAAAAACCTTTTTGCATTGGGCAGCCCAGTTCTTGAGGAAGATTATAGAGTATGTAACATCACGCTCCGACCCGTAGGAGCCGAGCAAAACGAAAGTAAAAACAGTAAGAAAGAACGCTAAGCGAAAACGATGTAATAGCGCGGGCGGGTGATGGGATGCGACGCGGTGGGCCGGGGGCTAAAATTTCACGCGGACGAAGTCGCGGGCAGACGCTAGTTATCTTAACTTTTGAGTATATTATGGTGGAAACACATAAATGTGAAACATAATTTGAAATCCAACATACCTTGAAACAAAGATCCCGTTTTTTTCCCCCACATTTATGCAATGCAACATGAAATGTAACAATACAACAAGGCGAATTTGTTTCATCATTATCTGACACCATTTTGGGGTTTAGTAGGGTTGCATGCCATATTTGATTATATTTATATTGGTACATACTAGTCAACCAGAACTGTTAAACTCATGACTTACCTCCTTCGAATAGTAACAAATCGCTAACTACGACAATTTCATGTTACTTTCTTAGAATCCCGCTGTTTCCGGCAATTAGAAATAGCATGATTTTATGGACGAAAGTAGGAAATGCTCAAGTTATATAAACGGATCTCTATTACTGCTGTTTTATGGCCACACTAGTAATAGCAAAGCGATACTGCAATAACCAAACATTGTACTAATCAGATCGTTACCCAGCATTTACTCAATATGACCCTTTTCACTACGTAGTAGAGTTTATTTTACATTGCAAAGACGAGAAGCTCGTAATAGGAATCGAAGTTAATTGGCAAGTGAATAGTGCTCATTATAAAATAATTTTTCCAAGACTTGAAAAGTCTTAATTGAGTGTTTCGTTTACTTTAATAATTAAAGCTAGTTTTGTTATTTGAAGTACGAATAAAGCGCTTATTTGTTTATGTTTCTCAGTTCTTCATTAAGGAGCTTTGGAGATCATTACACAATGTTTTTTGAAGCTGATTTGTTAATTCACTTTCTTAACTTTGCTTGGCAGGCCGTGGGAATAACAAAAGAGATCTATTAGCATGTAGGTATGTGTGTGCTTTTATATCCTATCGTAATTAATAGTGTGTGTTCAATCGGTTGTCACTTTCAAACGTTCGTTTACTATGCGTAGGCGAGCTTTGTGCTTTGATGACAATAAAAAACTTTTACATGAAATCTGATTGTTATGAGTCAGTTTAAAAGGCTATATAAATACGGAGAGGCAATTATTTTGTAGTTAAAAAATCTAATATTTTTTTAATATTTTTTTAATAATATTTATATTGCCTAATGTTGAGAGTAGGCGTTCGTCGCAGTTACCTCGAAAAGTTAAACTAGTAGGTACAAAAACATTAGTTTCGTTATTTGCGTTGTTGAGACTTAGATTTCTCGAACATATGAAGCAATGTAAAGCAATATCCATCAAAATCATTCAGATTGTGAATGATAATGTGTTACGCAATTCGTTTTTATTTTAATTAGATATTAATATAAATACCTACAACCTATTGCTATTGTAAATGTGATATGCAATTACCTCGCTGATTTAGGACATGTAACACGTTCCTGTGGGATTATTTCCGACATTGTGTGAATGTCGGGCGAAGCCGCGGGCAGAAGCTAGTTTTATTATAATGTACCTCTATAGATGAAGAATAGACGAGTTACGAAATAATAAAGTGCATTTCTATCATATTTCAAAAATTGAAGATTCAATCAATCTAAGTTCACATTCATTGTAAGACAATTTGATCTCAAAATCAGATGATGACGAGTCAGCACTTTCCAATATCTGATGGTATCTATAATTGAGAGGCAATGACGCAATTTTATTTCTACAGATTCACACGTTTGAACAATGACTAAACTGTGATTACAATTATTGATAAAAAGGACTAACCTATGGTTGGTTCCAATTTTAGATTTATTTACTTTACAAGCCTCATGTTTATTTCAATTTCGTTTTCATTTATTGGTAAAAAATCGATTTTTTCCATGTCTGACCGCTCAGAAACGATTATCTAAACGTTTTCAGGAAAAAAAAACAATAAACACTCATTATAAAATAATGCCTGAGATGCCAATTTTTTATACCTACATCGTAAAAAAAACCCTCGAAGCCACGACAAAAGACCATTTAAATAAAAAAAAGCTCCCTATTAACACCGGAGCCCCCAGTCTTATGGAAATCAGCCAGCCTCATTAAAAAACGATTGACACCCAGTCCAAACAAAGGACTCGCGTGCTAAGACCCAACGCCAAAACAAACTATCGACTTCTTCATGAATTATTAAAAAGAAGACATTTCCCCGCTGGGTAACAAAAAAAAGAAAATGTCACCTCTCCTTGTGAGGCCCTTGGGAGCAATAAGGTCTGTACTCGCTACGACAATAAGACAATAATAATACAGAAGGTCGGTTCCTTACAACAAACGAAAACACACGAACTCATAGACAACATTTCACGTACAGAGAGTGCGAGCGCACTCGCGACTAGCATTCGATTGCGTTCCAGAGATCCTAGCACGAACGCGTGACGTAAACGAAACGTAAATTCGAACGATTTTTGAATACACACACACATACACATGCACATACCCCCACATGCTACACTACATTTTGGTTTTACAATTGCAACAAGCACAATAAGACGTATCACCCACAGATATAAATACATTCTTAAAACAAAAGTAATTATTATTTAATTTTATTTATTTATTAAAACTTTATGCACAAGTTAAAAAGTCAAAGAGTGATGCAGAGAAGAAACATGGCAGGTGCAACTTATGAGATAAACACGAAAATAACTATAAAATACAACATTAATATCAATCAGAATAAACTTTGTCAGGAGAGATAATGATCGGTAGAGCAAAATAACGATCAATAGAGGAGAAAACGAATCCAGCGGCTGCAGTCTCGACATAGATAGCGATCGCTATACGACCGAATTCGGCCGGAAAGTCCTAATGGCGGTCCTAGACGGTAAAAATTGCTCGACAAGCACGAAAAAATCACATGTTTGTCAAGCACGTCGCGCACGTCTAGGGACGCCACTAGGACTTTCCCACCGAATTCGGTAGTATAGCGATCACTATCTATATACTGCTCTCCTATTTTGTACGAAACGAATATTTATTGATTTTAAAATCATTCAAATTTACTGCTTACGCCCGTTTTGGCTTGTTGTACAGAAAAGACCTTCTGCCCCTATCTTTTTCGTGTCTGACCGTCTAGCAACATTTGCGTAAAGTACATTGTAACCATAAAAAAGGAGTAATTCAATACGAGGTTTTTTCGCTGGGAGTCGTAAAGTTTTTGGAAGTGTATTGAACTGAAATTAAGCGCGTTGAGGTTTGTTTTTTGCGGGTTATTTAGTGGTTATGGCGGTTTTGGTGATGCTGATTCCTTGAAACTTGGGTCTTACAAATAAAGGTTTTGAAACTGCTCTCGGCAGCAAAGTGATAAGTTGCAAGATTTTTTAGAGCCAGTAAGTTGTAGAAACCGTCTCTGTCGGGAATCACGTTGTTTGTGATCTTATAATTAACCACTCAATGACGACGACATGAAACGAACAACAACCTTATTGGGAGTTATATGTTTGAGCTGTTTGGAATTGAATTGGGCCTTGGGGTCAGAGTTCTCATCGAGTATATCGGGACATCGCCAAGCGGCTGGTTGACTCTTCACGCGACCAGAGGGCTGGCCTATTCTTAGCCCAAAGAATCAGTATTGCCATTCAACGTGGCAATGCTGTCAGCCTTTCGGGCACTTTTCCCATTGACGGCGATGTGGACGAAATTTTTGATGCCCAATGAGCTTCGTCCCCTTTTTTCAAGTTTTTAATTATGATTTATAACTAAGTAAAATTAATGTATGCAATTATGATTAAAGAAATTGTTCATGAAACGAATAGTGATGAATGTTGAATTGAGAATATTTTTCAGAACCTCTTTTTTGTACCGAATTTGTTTAAAAACCTACAGATAAGGAATAAAAACTTTAATGTTTGTTGAAATACGAATGCGGAAGGAAAAATAATCTGTGAAAATGATCAATTTTTTATTTTTTTTATTTTAAACCCGCCTTTCGATACTTTTTTAATACTTTTTATTTTATTTCATACTATTCCAAAGATTCAAAAACAAAACCAAAAAGAAAATACGAAAAGGAAACAAAATACGACAGGAAACATTAACATTTTGACACTTTCATTGTCCTTGCGCGTGTAATTGACCGTGCCGCGAAGCTGCGGCATAATTCACAAAGAGAAAATGGAATTTCAGCGTGTACCTGCAATCTTCTACCGGATGACTGGTCACACTATGAGCTCCATAATTTGTGCGATTTTCATGATAGGCGGTCGTGCCACTGAGAGATGAACTGAGCGCTCTGTTGCATTTTATTTCGTTTCGTTATAGTTAAAAGATTATTGGTATTCAAATGGTTTATAAAATCGGGGAGGACCTAAGAGAGTAAAAAAGGCAGTCAGCAGCAAAGTTTACTACAAAATTAATTGAATTTTCTAACACGAAATAACTCATTTCATAATTTCCTGTCTCACTGAGAACAAAACTGATGTACTAATTCCCACAAATCTCTCCAACTCGTTCATTCCTCGCTCATCTCCCACTAAGAGCTCACTCACAGCGATTTCAACGTAAATGACGCAAAATACGTCCTGAAACATTGTGCCGTTGATTGAAATCTTTTGTTAACTTAAATACTGAAGAGTTTAATCTGTTTAATTTTTGCACGGAACGCTTATTGATGGAGTTGATTTCGTTTATTACTTATTTTAAATTACGGTGCCAGTGAATTGATGAGCTGCTGCCGGGAATTGAGTGGAAGGCCTCTTGTCCGTGTTAATTTTGATGAAACATAAAAGTACCGTGTATCGATTTTGTTGATTGTTATTCTGTTTTGTTTTCGGGAAAAAAATCGGCATTTCTGGTGTCGGTATCAGCTACGATAACATTCTGCATAGCCTTTTCCCAATCATGTTGGGGTCGGCTTTCAGTCTTACCGGATGCAGCTGAATACCAGTATTTTACATGGAGCGACTGCCTATCTGACCTCCACAACCCAGCAACTGGGTACTAAGATACCCCTTGGTAAGACTGGTTGTCAGACTTTCGGGCTTCTGACGACTCGTAACGACTGTCAAAGATCCACGAATGACAGCCGGGACCAACGGCTTAACGTGCTTTCCGAAGCACGGAGGAGTCTCGGTATGTCAAGATGGTGACCCATCCGCAGACCAACCCCCGCAAGCGCAGTTTAACCTGATGGATCGACCCGTGCGGCTGTTTATTACTTAGCCACGAGCTGCTCTGGTACCAGCTACGATAATTTTGTAGATTAGCTTGTCAGCTGAGGAGAAATTCTGGTATTTTTAAGGACGTTCGCATTCGAAGACTTGGCCGCAGGTCGTGGTGTTTCGTCTCTTCCGCGGACAAGTTCCACAGGACAGCTAGTGCAAAGTGAAGCGCTACAAACATAGTCTTAAGCCTTATTTATTAACACTAGTTTTGTTTATATTTAAATATTATGTATGTTTAGGATATGGTATTTTTCTATGGGCCTGTGTTGCCAGAAATAAATGGTATTATTATTATTCTCATCTGAGTTTCAATCTGTCAAAAATACTTCTAATTTACCTACATGTCGCTGAGATGAGATTACGACTAGTTTTTTAACGTTTTAATTACGGAAATGGGTCTTCAGGTTGGTACCGTGTCTGACCGCCCACAGTGTGCATCAGAGAACGTTTAGTACTGACACTTGTGGAGGTTTTTGATTACTAACTCTTTAGCAAATAATAATACTGTTCCATTTCTATCCACAGGTGTGAAGCAACTGGGTATTATAATACCGAGAGGACGAGCCGCAGCATTTTCATTATCGGCTTACATTATAATCTTTACACTACATCTACATATATCTGTAATTCGTATGATGTACTTATCTGGTCTAGTTTAAAGTTTTAATTTTGTTATTTAGATATTTTATTTTATTGAAGTTAATTAATTTTGTTTCAATTTTAATTCTACTTTATAAGCAGCTCCCGTCTCATGTCTTTTATCTTTAGATGTTATGTATACCTATAATACGTGTATGAATTAGCAGTAATACATTTCCTAATTATTATTGTTAGCCAATTGCAATGCTAGTTGAGTAGGTACGTGCTTTAGATGTTTTTTTTCTACACATTATAAATTAAAGTCGTTTTACGTGTTACTGTTTATGTGACTGCGTTGTTTTTCCAAACTACGCCATATTTGATGCAGTTTTTACTATCATTTCGAGAATTTGTTCTGGAAGGGCTATGTGTTTTATACATTTATTACTTACTAGCTTCCGCCCGCGGCTTCGCCCGCGTTGTATGTCGATAAGAAGTATCCTATGTCCTTCCCCAGGGTTCAAAGTATACCCGTACCAAATTTCATCAAAATCGTTTCAGCCGTTTTAACGTGATCCGCGATCAAATAAACAGACATACAGATAAACAAATAAACAGATAAACAGACATGTTCTGTTATCGATTCTAAGTACTCGTATACCCAGCCAACTTTTTTTCGAATATTTTCCATGTACAGACTTTAGGCCTTTCTTATACAGCTTCTACCCTTATACCCTTCTACAGCTTTATTATATGTAATAAAGAAATCTCAATGATTTTTCAATTCGTAAAAGTCCTGCGCAGCAGGAGCGGGTCGCTAGTTAATAAATAAAATATAATGCAATAAAAACAAACTGCAATCGCCGATTGAATTTGACTCGTCTGGCAGTTATGTTGGTCATAGCTTCATACCTAAAGGTAATCAATAAAGTGGTAAATTTTAAGGCCTGATAATTTTAAAGCAGCATTTTCGATGAGTCCCTCTCGGGATAATAAATTGTCTGAGTTTTATGTTAATTTTTTATTCCGTTCAACACAGAGGCATGAATGAATGTTGATAATAATATTCGAACAAAAATGTTCAGTAACTTGATTTCGAAGTGACAAGTGCATTTAAAAATTGTTGCCGCACTGCATTCAATTATTATTTCACTCCTCGTGAAATGAGTTCAGTACGAAGTTGTATAGGTACGGATTGAGTGGGGAAAAGAGATAAGTTTACCTATGTTTTCTCGGCTATCGATTCCAGCATCATTAAAAAAAAATGTAAATCGACATACGGCTTTTTCCTCGAATAGGGCCCTATATCTAACAACTTGTCAATTACAATTTATAAGTTACAATTTACACATTTTTAAATAGTTAAAACGTACCACAAAGCTCTAAGGACTGATTTAACCAAATCCAGATCTTTCATCCGTGGAATAAAGACGTCTAACGTTTAATGTGCCTGAATTAAAAATGAATAAATAAATAACACGTTTTCACATTTGGTTTAAGTAATTAATTATCTCCTTGTATCTTCGTCCAAAGAACAATAAGCATTAACCTCCTGCACCTTGTAAAGATTAAAATGACCACCTTATTTTTTTCTGTAAAAAAAGTTCCAATAATTACAAGAAACAAAACTCTTCGGAGTAACGAACTCATTTATAATGCAAGCCACACTTGCATACAGATGCTAAAAACTTAAAAAACGAAACAAAAATCAAAAGTCGTGTTCTCCATTGTTCATTCAACGTCGCCTTGTCTTGATTTCGTGATGGTTGACGCGTCGAGTACAAATATGAATATGTTTAAAAACTTTTGAATACTAATTGCTTCGTTTATGGGTGACTTATGTTCTGAAGGTAACTAATTAGTTTGTGACTTCTTCTGCCTAATGATGTAAATAATTATTAGCGTTTAGTGTTGGACATATCTTTTGAGGAGCTCGTGGCGAACTAATAACAGCCGCACGGGTCGATCCATCAGGTTAAGCTGCGCTTGCCGGGGTTGGTACGTGGATGGGTGACCATCTTTACATACAGAGACTCCTCCGTGCTTCGGAAAGCAGGTTAAGCCGTTGGTCCCGGCTGTCATTCGTGGATCTTTGACAGTCGTTACGAGTCGTCAGAAGCCCGAAAAGTCTGACAACCAGTCTTACCAAGGGGTATCGTATTACCCAGTGACTGGGTTGTGGAGGTCAGATAGGCAGTCGCTCCATGTAAAATACTGGTATTCAGCTGCATCCGGTAAGACTGGAAGCCGACCCCAACATGATTGGGAAAAGGCTAGGCAGAATGAATGAATGTTGGACATATCTTTTATATTTCAGCTAGGTTTTTGTCTCAAAACACTTAACGCCAATATATGTTTACCTATACAACAATAACAAGACTATCTTAAAGTGACAAAAATAATTATGAGATAATGCCCATTAGCACTACCTTATGTTCTTAGTACTTTCTGTTTCGTCTTTGTGAGTATTTGTAAAGGTTTTATTTACTTTTGATCATAGTTATTTTTGAACTGACATTTCTTAGGCGGCGGCCGCGGCGGCGACGACGGTTCGATTAGTAGACGAGAATCAAGAGTGAAATTTCAAGGACTCGTGACGTTTACGCACATTTCGTTACATGAGAGAGAAGAAAGATATAATTCTCTGTCTATCTCTGTCTCTCACACTAAATCTCTTTTTCTTTATTATGTCGCCACATGCGAAATACGCATCAAAGACCTGACGTCACAAATCCGGCATCGCGCTATTTAAGTTTACCGAGCAATTAACAAATATAAGACTATCCGACAGGAGAGACAGATGATGATGATGAGGGATGAGATAGGAGCCTTTTCGGCCTCGCACAGGTTCTCTTTGCCCTTTGTTTTTTAAATTTTTATTACTTTTTTGTTTTTTTCACATAATTTGTTAGTTTTAACGTTTGTTTTTATTGTTTTATTTCCTGTGCGTGTCCCAAATAAAATATTTTTCTTTCTTTCAATCCTTGGGCAATTGCCCGCCAGACACAACACCCGTCTGGTCGGAGGATCCTCGCTTTTCCATAGAGTATGAGTGAACTTTACACCCTGTTCCTCATACCCCTAAAATTATTTCAGAAATTTCTCTTTTATCACGTGTGGCTTATACTTGTGTTTTTTTTTATACATCTCCACGTAGAGCAATATATTCGTTTTTTTTGTTTGCCGGATATCTAATTCATGATGCATTTGCCTTTTTAATAACAATAAATAGATAGATCTATCATGAGATCACATCAAACCAACCCATTTCTGTCGCAGACCGTCTCTTAACGAAATTGAGTTATACCAATCGACTCTGATCGAAATCAATTAACATTCCGCAAACGAAGTAGGTGAAAGCTAGTTAAAATTTAATTACGGTTCAAATACCTAGTAGTACAGTCACGAGCATCAATGTGGAAACACTTAGGAAAATTCAAAAGCGATTTTCTTGTGAAACAACGATTGCAACTTTGATATAAGACCTTTTAAATTATAAGGTTACGTAACGTTTTTGTTATTGGGATTTTTTCATTAGAAATTTCTCAGTAGCTGCCCGGATTTGTGCCCGGTTGATTGCAATAGGCTCCCTATTACATGGGACTTAAACATAACTGGCTTAATATGGGTGTACTTACTACGGGTACACCTCTGCCTAACTCTTTGGGTAAACAAGACGTGATGTTATGTTATGTTTTAAATAATAACATAACATAACATAACATCACGCCTGTAATCCCCGAAGAGTTAGGCAGAGGTGTACCTATTTATACTACGGCAGTTCTGTTTAAGACCCATGTAGTTGAGGGGCGAGCTTATTGGCATTAACCGGGCACAAGACCGGAATTAGTTTAAAATTTTCACCCGGTCACAACTGCAATTCATAATAAAACCTCCAAATCCTTCAAAAATCTCATTCTTCTATACATCTTCTTGCTCTTGTTCCATGTTACTTGGGACCAGGGCAACACGTTTTTTTCATTCATTCTTCCGGATAGAATGAACGAAAAAAACAACCGTCACGCTATCATTCAGTCCTAAAACTCAATTCAATAATTTAGGGAGAAAATCGCTTTTAAATTTTGCTAAGTGTAGGTCACACACATTATTTATGCTCGCGACTGTACACTAGGTTTATTTTAACCGCAAAGTAAAGCTTAGAAATTCAGTCCGAAGCACGTTCCCGACATTTGCTTAGGAAGAAAGTAACAGTTATTCCTTAGTTGTTTCCTATGAGTGATTTACAACTGATTACGATGTTAATTAGGCAGGCAACGGTACTAGGTAGCTGTTTAGAGCATAACGTAAGTGTATGGGCCTGCGCCTACCTGGCGGGACGACACGGCAAGGGATTTTTAAGCGACGGATAGGAATATAACACAGTTCATTGACGCTTTGTTTTTGTACCTATCTTTATCGCGACATGAGAGACCATACGCATCAAAGACCTGACGTAACACAAATCCTGCATCGCGCTATTAGAGTTTACCGCTCGATCAACGTTTATAAGACTATCTGACATCAATGGTTGGGCAGTTACCCGCCAGACACAACACCCGTCTGGTCGGAGGACTCTCCCTTTTCTATACCGAATTTGTGAATTTTACACCCTGTTCCTCATACCTCTAAACCTGCGATGATTTATCATTGAAATTTCAATTTAACTGTCATAGTATGACAATTAAATTAAACTATTTTTCGTACAAGAATCCCTTGCCGTGCCGCCAGTGGGCGCAGGCCCGGCAGAATTGACTTCGGAAGCGGATTGCATTGTTTTACAAATTTTGATGTTTTTCAATGAGGTTGTGTTGCATTTCCATTATTGAATTGGTTGAGTTAAAAGCTTGCGTCTTGATTTTAATTAATTATACAGTGAGACATAGAATAAGTGAACTTAGACGTTTACATTTGAATATTGGGTTAGAATTTCAATACAACTTATATTTGTTTTTTATTCAACCTTTTAATTGTCAGAATCAATTGTATTTAATTAGTTGTGTGCAAATAAACTACACAGCTTAAAAATGTATTAGTTGCGACTCTGTTCTATTTGTGCTATTGGAAAAATTAATTTAATATTGTTATATTTATCGATACAAGAAAAAATCGACATCATTATTATTTCTCTAAATGGTGAAATTAATGAAGATCTTATCATTTTCAGGTCTTCCGCCTGATCATCCCTTACCATTAGGTGAGATTCAGGCCAAGAGCTTCCCCATTAAGGGTACAAAAAAAAAAATGGTATCTATCTAATTCATTTCAATAGTATTTTAAAGTCCCAATACTTTGATACTTAGGTTACTTGATAGGTACCTACTAGAAACATCATGGACTTCCAATCCTCTATAAAAGGGTCAAAGGTCCCTAATTTTAAGTACTTTAGTGCTTTAAACATTAATGAATATTATACAATAATCTTCTTGTTCAATATTTATTGTAAGTTAGGTAATTTAAAGAATTTAATAATTCCACAGAAATGATGAAAGGTTATATTATAGAGGTGATTGTGAAAAAACAAACTTGTACCGCATTACCTTAGAAAAATACTTCTTGAAAACACTATACTGCACTGCTGAAAAATGAAATTACCAAACCACCACCTACACTGTCCTCTCATACCTATTCAAACTGTACATTTTTGAAAGCATTGTAAAACCCATTTATTTTTAAAAGAGTAACCATGGAGTTTCTTGCCGGCTCTTCTCCATACGAAACGACCAATTGGAACCGTGCACCTAGCTTCTGACGTTTCATAAGTGCCCATGTAGGTTTATGTGAAATAAAATATTTTGATTTTGATTTTGACCATTCAACCCCGCCCCCGTCCTCATATATTTTTTTATTTTACACATAACAATAGATCACGTCTGTATTCCGCGAAGGTTTAGGCAGAGGTGTACCTGAATAATTATTAACCCTCATTCCAACAGTTATGATTAAGTTACATGTAAATAAAAAAACTCCCGAAAAAAAAAGACAAGGTTATTGAACTTCTCAAACAACAAAAAAACATAGCACATACATAATTAAGGATTTAAAATCCACGGCTCAATAACTCGAAGACAATAATCGTTCCATTGTGATGGCACATCAGAATATCACGACCAATTTAAATGGAGCCTTCAATCTTCATTCAAATGATTCATTTGTTTCATTGACGATATGCTTTTGTTTATTGGTCGAAATATTTTCGAATGTGGAATGCTGTTTGATCATGTTAATTTGTTTTAGTGTTTACAGCACGTTAAACCGTTTGTCCTGGCTGTAATTCGTACATTTCTTGATTGCTGTTACGTGCAGCCCAAAAGTCTGACAACCAGTCTTACCAACGGGTATCGTGCTATCCAGCAACTGGGTTGTGGAGGTCAGAAACTGTCAGAAAGGCAGTCGCTCCATGTAAAATACTGGTATTCCGCCACATCCCGTTAAACTGAAAGCAGACCAACAGAGTTTGATCCGATAAATCAGAAAATAAGAATAATAACATAATGCTTATGTTACTCAAGGATCAGATCTAGAATCAGTCCAGTACTTTTCGACTTTTCTCTTCAAGGCTCGTACAGACGGGAGCGATATCGCGGGCGCGACAAGAGTTGTGCTGCTTGTAGCGCCTGCGATATCCCGCCGGTCTGCACGAGCTGTTAGAATATTAGTGTAAACAAAGACATGCACGAAGTCACGGGCAACAGCTAGTGCTGTATATTTATGTTACTGCATGCTTAAAATACGTCATACTTTTGCAAATGTCAACTCGATCCACAATCACCTAGGCAACACAGCAAAAAGATCTAATTCTAGAACACCCAACTGAACTACTTCAATAAAACAAGCGTCCTTAAAACAAAGTGCATTACAGTTTATTTCTCGCAGCTGCGTGATTTATATTAGTGTAATTTCGTCTTGAAATTATTCCAACAAAACGAGTTTCTAAGAATATTATCGTTCACTAACAATCGTGTTTAGTGACTTGATCTAGGAATCCAAGGAATCTTTTACCTTGCATATCATTTTCCGTTCTTCTCTTTAAAAAACTCCTAATATACTACCGCGCCTAATATACTAAAAACAATCAGGGGGGTTTTTTTTTCGTTAGTAATCATCAAATAACTTCTCCCGCTCTGGGTGGAGCGAGAGGGTGTGTCAGACTCTTACTGACTAAAACCCACCCGTGTTCCTTCAGTTGCCTGTGTTGCCAGGGGCCACGGCAACCCTTTCGGACTTTCCCGGAACTCCGGCTAAAAAACCTTTTACGTTAAAACTGTCCTCTTAAAATATTTATATATCGGCCTCGTTGGTCTAGTGGTCGCTAGCGCTACTGCTGAGCTTGAGGTTCGAGGCATCCTGGGTTCGATTCCCTGGGTCGGGTCAAGTGTTACTGTTTTTTCCATCTGGAATTTCTCAGTAGCAGCCCAGAGTCTGGATTTTTGTGATGGCAATAGGGCTCGTCCCCTATTACATGGGACTTAAACATAACTAGCGAAATGTGGTGTACTAAAGGTACACCTCTGCCTAACCATTCGGGGAATACAGGGTCGGTGTTATGTTATGTAATATATAGGTATTATTGGAACGATTTTATAAATATCGTTTTTGATAACAGCATACTTACTCAATATTTTAGCGTGATGGTGATTGTCAGTAATGACTGTTTTATTTGTATTTCAGTTGCAAAGACTCGCGCAAAATGGCGCGATGCGACTTTGGTGGACCCATTTCTATGAAAACTTCATGGAAATTGTGCCACCGGTGCAGCAGTGTCGCGTCACGCCAGAGCGTCGCGCCTCTCTGCGGGAGTCTCGCGAGCGAGAGAATCGCGGTGATATTATCATCGTGCCACGTATTTCTATACAGTCTCTTCGGGACCGTCTCCACGAGCGAGAGAATCGCGGCGATGCGACGAGTAGCTGAGTGCGAGCGAAACGTCATCGTATCGCCGCGCACTCGTCGCTACTGGCGGCGTGCCCGCCGTACTCTTGCCGCGGAACGTGGCGCTCTTGCAGCGAGAGCGCGGCGATCACTTGTTTTGAGAGCCACAGATATCGGAAACGTGGCGATGCCGATACGAATCGTCGCGGAGACGCGGAGATTCCGTTAAGAGTCGCGACGATACGCTAGCGGAATAATTGCTCGTTCGTGGAGATTACCCGACGTAGAAGCGTGAATCTATCTAGATTCTCTCGCTCCCCTAAAACATACCTATATTTAAGTGATCCGTAGAAAATAAGATGCGTTCTATTAACATTGTTATGCTGTGCAAGCTACCTATTTAAATAAGTGTTACCAAAACAACGACCAACAATAAATTCACCACTATAATTTCCAATGCACCAAGGCTCAACCAATATTGGCCGCCTGCCACCACATAGAACCACGTTTAATGTTGGCTCACCAAATGTTTGACCAGGTGTTGGTATCATACCTAATTTTCGATACATTATTTGATGTTTGAGGTACAGACAGCTGCGTTAATTGAGTAGATACCTCTCAAGCCCCTTGCGTGTTAAAATACCTTACAGAAGGGTTAATAATGAATGCAGATGTTTGTACATATTTGAACGTTGACAGTATGGATAATGGTTCGCTATACCATCATCTTCATATTAATAAGGATTGAAATGTTTATCTATGGTACCTATTTAAAACGATAGCAGCTACAAAATGGAGACGTAAGTACCCATATTCCTACATTTTAATAGAGCGTTTGCGGTAACCTTTAAGATAATATAAGATATTTTATTTGCATAAAACATGGAATACAAGGTGTTATTAAAAATATTAGATCGAGCATGTTTTGCTTAAAACTTAAGCATGCAAAATTACTTACTAAAAATACATTATACATTGAAATTCAAATTAAAAAATCATTAATACTATAGAAATTATTAGAATAGAGCCATTTATATATTTGGATTTTGAATAATTTACAATTTAATTTGATTTTTCAATCCATTCCTTAGGTTTTAGGGTTCCATAAGTACTCAAAGGGTGCCAACGGGACTGTATTACCACTGTCCGTCCATCTGCCGTCCGTCTGTCTCAGGGCTGTATCTTTTGAACCGTAACAGACACTTGAAATTATCAGAGTGTGTACTACTATAGCCGCTATAAAGGGCGTTCATATAAAAAAACGTGTTTAAAAAAAAATGTACTGTTAAATATTGTATGGTGGTACGCAACCCTTCGTGTTCGAGTCTGACTCGCACTTGGCCGCTTTTTACTTGTGAAGAAACCTTACAAAATATTTCCTTTAAATGGCCCTTTATACATAGCGGAAGTTATGCATATTTCATTACTTGATTATTATTATTAATTCAGTGCTGTCATGGAACTATCCCAATTTCCAATCAAATTCACTTAATGTTTACCACGTAAACACGGAATCATTCGTCGGCGCCACATAATTCTACCATCCGTAATTCGTACCGCATTACCACCTACGATTCGTAGGTCGTCGGCCGACAGATTGTCGTGTGGCTCAACTGAGCCCATTGTTGGCTGGATATAACATCTGTAATTATAAGCTAAGTGGGTGCAAATCGCACACAGAGCTCTGAATGCATATCAATATTATGCATTTATACTTTCGAGTAACGTATGTGATTTGGTGGTGTAAGTAGGGTGTATGATTGCAGAATAATGCAGGTCCGTAAGGCGCTAGGTGATTGGCCATCACTTGACGAGCCAAAAAAATCGTATGTTAGGTACTTACTACTTGGGATACTATAATTTATTATATTCCGTGTATTTTTTTTAGAACTGTCATAACTTCATATTGTCTATTACATGCTATTTCAACTGCCACACTGCCAATATTAATGCATAGGAGTATTTTATGAAGTATCAAATAATTTCAAACATTGACATTAAAAAAGTGATTTTTTCTAACAAACTCAGTGCTAATTTCACCAATGAAATTGAATGCGATCAGCACATCCAAACCCAGTTCAAGAGCTGTCAGTGTCAATATTCCAAAGAAAATAATGACACTGACAGCTCTTACACTTGGTCTATGTACTGATCGTGTTCAGCTTTTATTGGTGAAATTGGCCCTAAATAGTAGTGATGAGCTGACTATAGGTTTTGGCAAAGTTTAACTAGCTATAGTGGCTAAACTATTGGAGATCTTTGATTGAATTTTCGTATGCAGACTGGGAACGTCATTAAATATTCGCAGTTTAATTAATTTTTGTATTTTCGTCTACACCTTGTATATCCATACATAATTATGAAAGATGTGATGCCTTGTAACACCTGGCGCTATGCAAGTAAGTAAATAAACAACTGCACTTTAAATTTGTACATACGCCAGGTGTGTCCATCCTATTTGAAGACTGATCTAGTTCCACGTCTCGCTTAAAGATCGCATCGTCGCAATTATCCGTAGTAATAAACGGTCCGCATCAATCTATCTACGCACTAATTAAACTTCTAAATCCGCATGCACATTTATTTTAATCTCCATAAACAATGAGTCGTGTTGCTTTAAATAATTGACTCAATGAAAAATCCACAAGAGAACAATCCACACTTGTTGATTAGCAAAAGGAACAAGCATAGATAGTGGAGAGATGCCATACAGAAATTGTAAAGGATCATTTGGAATGGTTTAATTTAGCGCTGGATAACCGCTGCGGTGTAGAGACGCAAAAAACGAAGAAAACAGCATGTTGTTTACAGCTAAGAATATAGCGACCGTGTAACTCCTTACTTGGTTATTTTTAACGCAGTTAATGCAATTTAATTATTATGGTAGCGGCTGACGTCACTCAAAAACCAAAACGAGTATTTTCGTGATGTTTAAAATAACTTTAACAGTGATCATAATCATCCAAAGCTTTTGTCAACTGCAAGACAATGCGTCTTCCCTTTTACGTCATATAAATTATTATTTTAGTCTGTAAATTCACCACAAAATCCATTACTAAAGCACTTCTAAGTAAATCATTATATTAAAAAAAAAACAAAACGAAATCCAGACTACAACCATCTGTATTATGACAGGCCAACCATAAACTCATTTGATCTTTTTACGCAGCGATTCCCGATTAGATCTAAAAGGGCCTTTACAAAGAGTACACTGTACGTATGCAGTGTGAAATGTCGAGACAAATTAAAGGCAGCTGCAAAGTGCCTGCGTGATTGGCGAGTGCACATTTAGATTTATGATTAAAGTGTGTGAGTAATATGGTCTGAAGCCCACTTTAGATCATCTTTTATTAAAAAGTTTTTTTTTGTTTTTCTTGTAGTGCTGCTGTTAGACTGTCTTGTGTTTAATTTGTGATCAATGCGTGTTATTTTTGTTCTATTCAGTGAGTAAGATTGTTGTTTAAATTAGACTTTAATAAGTTGAACAAATTAACTCGAGACGGTAATAAGCTCTGAAATCCAGAGAAATCGAAAAACTACATAAACACATACACTCTCGCTTTCTTCCCATGAGGGCAGGCAGAACGCCAACTGCTACGATCCTAACATACTCCTTTTGGTTCGTTTACGATCATAAAACTGCTCCCACGTTTGAAGAAAAAATATTTTAAGTAATTTGAAATCGGTTTTGTTGATAGCTTTTTAAAGATGGATCGAAAGAACTGGGCAACTGATAACAATATTTGAATCAGAAAGAAAGAACGAAAGAAAGAAAAGGAAAGAAAGAAAGAAAGATTTTTTTTTAATTTGGGACACGTACAGGAAATGTAAACGGTAAAAAAGGAGCATTTAAAACTAATAAAATTAACAAATTATCAAAAGAAAACGAAAATAAAAAATAAATTAGCACCGGAGAAGCACAAAAGAGGTTACAAATTATATCTATAAGGTTTCCCATTTAATTGCGGTTGTATCAATTTCGCAATACAAGTTGTAAAAGATCAATCAATTGATAGACTTGTGACTACGAAAGTCTTAACAAAACTGTTCCATATCTTATACAGAATCCCAAACATTTTCCAGTTACATTGTGCATAAATCGAATTAGGAAAAAAAACACACGCAAAAATTCTAAGAAAGCAGCGGATTCAGATGTAAATCAATGTTCCTTTGTAACGCCCGTCACCGTGTCTCAATTGTAACAGCACTATTCAGACTATTTGATCAAGAAAAGCGTAAGTGACTAAAGACATTCTTGAGAAAATTGCGATTTATAACTATAAGGGTTCCAATACAATTGCGTCTTGCGTTTAGATTTTTGTTATATAAAACGTTTTTAAATTTGGAAATCCTAGTTATGTTGTGACTGCTTTGAGCCCAAAGTTTTTTATTTTTTAACTTATGACCTTTTGGACTTGCCAGTATTTTGAAGAGACGTTGCGTGCCAAAGAAACATATATTCTATGTTGTTAAGAACATGTTTTCTAAGTAAATCGTGTTTGTTTCCCGTTTTGGATAGTGTTGGATTTGAATGGATTTTATTCTATAGATTTCAATTGGACCGTGAACGCCTATCCATTACTTTGAGAGGCTTATGTTGAAAGCTTTGAAACTCACGTATTCCTACATTAGTATAAAAAGGTATCGCTCCGAGGAGCATTTTGTTATTGAATAAATGTGAGTACCTATTGAATCTGAAATTTGGTACGTTCAACCTCTTAGAAAAAATCTCTCTTCATTATAAATTCCTCCAAAAAAGTACATTTAAACTAATACTATAAAACTGAAGAGATTTTTTGTTTGAACGCTTGAATCTCTGGAACTACCAGTCAGATTTGAAAAATTCTTTTTGCATTTGATAGCCCAATTCATGAAGAAAGTTAGGTATATTTATCATCACGCTACGACCTTAGGAAAGGCCAAGCAAAAAGGTAAAAAAATAGAAAGGACGCAAAGCCAAAACGAAGTAATAGCACGGGCGGGAAATGTAGAACAGCTACATTTCCCGCCCGTGCTATTACTTCGTGCTATTTTAGTATATTGTGGTATCTTACGAACGAAGTCACACGCAGAAGCTAGTTTTTCATGAAAACAGAACATACGTAGTTTAATTAATAATATTCTACTAAAAACGTGTTTAATAATTGTTTTTTGAAAGGAGAAAATTATTAAAATATCCCAATCCTCTTAGCTCAAGCCGTATGATCACATTTGAGCATACCTACCTTATTAATGCATGATCACACTCGATCCGTACCAATTTACACTATTTGATCCATTCACCACTCAAGCATATATTCCAATTCTGCAAAGGGTATATATCAATAATGATCACTGTTGATAGCACTGTTTCCTAAAAGGCTTCGTATCAACCACACAAATTGCAAAACACAGGTGAACAAAATAGGTTGTCTCCAAAAAAGGTTGGCGGTCCCCGATAAACCCACAAATAAAATACAATTACAAACCGAAACAATAAATGATACAGCACCACCAAAAGACAAATGGCCCAGACAATTAATACCGAAACCCAACACTATCAATGTTTTTCGATATTAATCATTAATAAAGTGATATAGATATACCCGCTATTGTCGGTGTGATGGGCCGCCCTAATGGACTGTCACACACACTCTCCTATTGTTTCAGAATAATAGCGACACATGAAATTACCTGTCTTTCATACGAAGTACAGTGACATATTATAAATTACGCGAAAACAATGGTTATGTCACAAAGGGCTCTGAATTTTGTACTGTGGGTTACAGCAAACTGACGTTTGTGGTTCCCTTTGATTTTGATGTTTACAATTACGTGGGGGAATTAATTTGTTTGCTTATGACTGTGGGTGGATTGGTCTAATGTGACAGCATTAATCATAGTTAGCTCATAATAGTATACATTATTTAATTCCAGATGAGATTGCATTTTTAACCATAATTATACCACTAATCATTTTAGTCAACTATGCAGTATGCTTGTGTGGAAGATATTCATTCGCTCAAGACTTGAAATAGTTTCAGACAGCACTCCGCCAGTGGGGCTGCACTAAGGGATTATTGCGAGAGGAATTGGCAACGTCTACTCTAGTAGGTATATTTAACGCATTGCGATCTATCCGTGCATTTATTAAAACTACTGAATATGGAGCACTTGCATATAACAGTAAATCGCCAATTAATACTCTAAGCATTTTCTTAAATCACAGAGATCGCAAGAGGACGCCGTATCCAGATAAATTCATCATAATATATGAAGATATTTGCTATTCTGAAGATTCAAAGCTGAACCTTGCAATAGTACCTACAGCACGTAACGTCAAGGAATGAGGAATTTATGCAACGCTTACAGCTAATACCGATACAACACTGGTTACCAATGAGCTTACAGTAACTAGTCCAATTGTCGCACAATGACCAAGTAGTAACGCAACACCTAGTCATGAATACAATTCTAAAACAACCGTGTAACAGAACACAACACCAAAATCTGAAAACAATTTATAATGACAAAGATCAGGAGCGACACTGATTTGTAACACAACTTAACTGATTCTCTTAAAATGGAAATGTTCAACACACGACCCTTTGTTTTATTCTGCACTTGTGGCGTCAATAGTACTACATGAATCACACTTGAGTCATAGAGCATGAAAATAAATTGCAGTTGTTCGCGCAGAGAGTGCATACCAATTAGGTACGATTTCAAAAGACACTTCAACTCTAGTTGAGATGAAAGATGTTGCAGTAAATAGTTTTGTTTTGCCCTTTTGTGAAAGTTGGAAGCAATATCTTCTAGATTTATGTGTACCCTGTTGAAATATTCGTGAGAATGTGCTGAGTTGTTCAACTTTGCTATTCTGAGTTGATGTCTTGGCGCACCGAGGTGGTTTAATTTTGGATGTTCTCGTAGACAAATAATGAATTTTGTGTTGAGTTCAAGTTCAAACTATATATTGAATGAGCTATTGTTAAAAAGGTTTTATTTCAAGTAAATGTAAGTAAAACATCTGCACTGCCGGAATAGTGTAATAAAACTATTCTAGCACTACTATAACATTCCTCTTCAGAAAAAAAATGGTTGACTAGTGTCTGTAATATAGTCCAGCTGCTCCCGACTTCTGCAGTCTAAATAAAGGCACTGAATTTAGCATAATGTAAAGGTCGCTTTAAATCCTGTCCTACTTTTATTTTATTTTCCTGTCACACTTGCAACGAACATAAATCTTACGCTTAATTTAATTCACAGCCATTTTTACTGAAGCGTTACAATATCCATTAATTTGTAGCTGTCCTTTAAAATCATGTCTGTCCCTTTGCCATGCAGATTTGGACACATTCTCCGCAAAGGCAGCTGACGCCGATTTATCAATTCTTAGAATCCACAGGACATTACACCGTTGTAAATCTTCTAATCTTATGTGAAATTCCCTTTTACTGTTTGCGGGAAACTGCTGTTACCGTGTTTGGTGTTGAAGGGATTGTTGGTTCACGAAATGGCAACACTGTATTTGTGCCCCATAATTCTTTCATTGTTATTGTTGGATTTTAATCGTTTACCATTCCTTATGTTTTGCGTATTAGTTCCCCTCTCGTCTTAGTACCAAACAATCAAATTATAATCTTCATAATTATTGTCGGGAAGTTGAAGGTCGGGCGTTTTGGGCTTTTTCCTATGTATTTTGACGTTCGAAAAGTGCTGATTCTTAGCCTAGTTTGAGTAAATTTGTTTTGATTTTGTTTCTTTTCTATCTTTAAATCTGAATCTTCAAGATACTTTCACTCACTAAAAGAAATTTCCTGGCCCATTTTTAACTGATCTCTAGTTCAAATGTTAAAGCTTATTCCTTTTTTGTACCGCCAGCAAAGGCATCTGTAAATGATGTAACGCAATTAAAAAATAATAAATCATATGGGTCTGCGTATCTTCCTGCGATAAGATCAAGACGCTAATGGTCCACCGTCCAGTCTAATAGCTTACTAGCAATATTAATAAAACTATTTTTAGTAAACATTTTAATGCAAACCGAAACATGCATTGAACATACCGACTGTACCTTTTATCCATAATAAAAATTACAGTATTTCTGTTTACCCGGTTAGTCTATAAACTTTTGTGTTGTAATAAAAACAACAGAACCGACCAAGTTTATGTTATGATTTACAATATTATGAACAGTAATCTGGTTATATGAGAGATGCACTATTTTAAATTGACTGTTTATTTCGAGCTTGCTGTATCATAAATGGCTATTGGATAATTTTACGTTTATTCGAGGAAATACAGATTATTATGGATTTTACGTGTAACTATCTCATAGTGTAAACTAGCTATAAAAGGTAAAGTGTATAGTGTTCCTTATTTATTTGTTCTATATAGGAAATATGAATGTCAGATGAAATCCCAACTACAGAACTTTGTCTACCAGAAAACACCATTAAACCTTATAATCGAAGATTCAACTCAGACTTTAAAACCTACCAAATGACATTTCACAATCGAGGTTAACAACGCACCGCCCGACAGACAATAGACAGAAATCGCAATGAACTAAGCACCATGATATATTGACAGAGTACATCATGAGGTATTGGTATCGTACGTGTGCACGAAGGGGCAGTCAGAATTGTCGCCGCGAACCTATGGCAGGTCATACATCAACTTAAGACAATAAAACATGGACGACCGAAGTGGGTATTGCGAATGGAGGTTTATCGGATTCTGCAACGGTCACTAACGCCGCATTAGTCTTTATAAATCATGTTACTTAGATCGGTGGACATGTTTTGAAATTTTCGATCAGCGGTAATGTGTTTTAGTATGAACCTTTATCAATTTAAGTGTCATGAATTCATGATAAATGATCATATATATCATCATAAATATTTAAATAACATAAAAGTTTTCATCATTTACAAGTACAAATTACAATCTATCCTGAATCTTAAAAAGACATCACATTAGGACCTAAAATGCACCTTTGGGGCAAACCATGTGTGTTTATTAAAATAGTTAGTAATTTGGATTATGTTGGAATTGTACTCCATGAATAACGTAGTCCAAAAGATTACGAACTCAAACGAGTCAAAAATTAATCGGATTCTTCATAATACAGTGTACAACGCCTAAACTAGGTTTCTAGTCCATTGCCAGTATCAGTGAATCTAAATATTTCTATTGCTCGAGCGCCATACGACTGATACGATCGTCTATTGTCTTACGATTTCATCATTGGTGGTGCAATGCTCGTTGGGCTATGGTGCATTAATAACCATCTTTGTGGATGACGTAATATTAAGCGATATTATGTTATGGTAAATAAAAATAACGGTTGATTCTATCAGATCAAATGTTTTTTTTGTGAGTTGAATCAGCTATCAGCATTATTATAGGCCTTGTTACCAAAGAATTTAAGGTTACCCCAGGCACTAGACTATGTAAAAGTTGTTAATTTTGTAATTGTATTTTAATGTAAAATTTTGCGATAGTAACTTGGGCTGGAAGAAAAAAAGTTAAAGATTTAATATATGTATATAGTTAAAGTGAAATTGAGAAAGAATTATACTAGATCTCTTAATCTGTATTTATTACAATTTGGAACAGCTCTATCGAGAATACAAACAATTAAATTAAATTGATTATTACGAATCTTAAACAAATTTAGAAATCCGAGTCAATTTGGACTGAATACAGTACAGTCCTATCACAAATAGCGTAGGTAATTGTTATTTTTGAAAATACATTTACAGTATAATAGTCAATTAAACATTCCTATTATCAATAGGATTGTTCTGAAAAGATCCTAATACAATAGCTCATTGTCTCCGAAGGGTAGGCCTTAGTCTATTACGTTACATTTTGAAAGTTTCCAAACTCCTGAATTGAGTTCTTAGTTAATTTCGGTGCAAATGGACTCCGGTAGCATTATCTCGGAACCACTTTCAACGGTTCATTTAGTCGTACATATTGATTAGGTTCCGTATGTGTGTTGAATCCTTTGAAATAACTTTTATAATTTGCAAAAAGAGGGAAAAGTACTTTGACTAGTTTTTCTACTGTTGTGTTTTTCATTTGTCTTAAGGTTTCTAAAATCTATAACAAATTGTTTTGTCATCGGTAGAATCACGAGGATGGACGATTCATTTTTCTTAGATATTTTTGCTGCTTGTTTTCATGTCGCCATTAATATATTGAAATACATTACGACGCCAAACAATGCAAAAACTAAACTAATATTCTTGAATAGGAACTTATTATTTAGTACAAAAATGTTTTCTTCTGTCAGAATTCTGTATAAAAAAAAAGAAACGTTCACCAAAGTAATAAAAATCACTTTATTGATACTATAAGCTCCAGCCTCAATTCCCATTCATTCCCTCTGATAACCAAATTAAAAGTAGACATAAATATCCTAAAAGCTACTAAAGACATCATCAACGAAAAAGAAGAGCTTACTTCATTAAAAACATTTTCGGCCGATACGTTCCATTCGGAAACGGTCCTAATTACTTAGACGTTCCTAACTGCTGATTCTAGTCACAAAACAGATAGGTACAGAAGATCGGGTCCATTCAAGGACCAGAACCAGGCGCTCGCACAAATAGAAGTTGACGTATGGAGTTCACGAACTGTCTCAAAAAAAGACAGGTAAAGATAATTTCAGACACTAATCTACATGTTCCTCTTATGGTCTGACCAAGATTATGTCTGGACTTTAAAAGACACTGCGACCTCGAGTTTGTTTCGGCCTTTCTTCTCAGATTAGTCAGATACGAAACGCTGACCTCATCTCGCTTAGTTTTAGTATGTCTTTAATATGACGTGTAAAAGTGATTCCGATATCATAATTACAGAATAAATATTTCATTTAATTTAATTTTGTTTCATTTAATTTCATTATACTTCATTTTATTTTATTTCATTTCATTTTTCAACAAATGCAAGTCGTGAGTGTGCTTGCACTCGCTGTCCGTGAAGCGTGCCTATGAATACTTGCGTTGTATGGGGCTGACCTTCTCTTCCTATCTATTTTGTATTCCAGTGCAGACTAATTGGATGCCCGTTAATTAGTTCTTGAAATCTTCGTAACAGACTCGTTCCTCAGTGCTAATTAGAATAACAGCTACATCGCCAATTAAATGAGAATACCATAAATTGTTTTCGTTTGTATTTATACAGTAGTCTAGGTTTGCTCACCTTTGATCTTAAGTTATGTCACCTAAGCACGCGACTGTTGGCTTTTGTTGTGTAACTACATTAAGATAGGCTGGCCGTAAACATAGTCATTATCTGAACGACCTTTTAAGGGTTAAGTAAAGGTTAGTCCTAGATGGTGACATTTAAATTTGTCCTATTCCTGAAGGTAGATAGGGTTATTAAATTTAACCTTATCTACTCAAAGGAATAGGACTATAGAGAGAACCGCGTAATTATTACGTTCCTGCATGTATCGCAATTTATTATTTATTTTCCAACTTACATCTATCATCAACAGGGTAACCTATTGCGGTAGTGTACTTGTATAACTCTTATCCTAACTTATAATTAAAAAATAATATAATTAAACTTATTAAAAATAATGCATTCTTTGTGAACTCACTCAGAGAACAACAAAATAGGTCCGTGTCATTAGCTATGGCCAATAGAGCACTACATTTTTGTTGCAAATAAGAGCCGGGCTGATGTCTCGACTATGATACAGACTAAGGTCATAAATCAAATAATAAACATAGAGAATTAGCATAATAAGGTGCTACCCAAATCAGTTCCAAAGATATTCACACATTTCCAAACAAGAAGGTTCTACAGGAAGCTTTCGGAATAAAACTATCACAGTTAGGAAATTACGTAATTCTGCAGAGGAGCGAACTTTGGAAGCATTATGGTCACGTATTTTCTAGAACTCCGTGGTACTAGTTTCCAGGACATCTGGCACTTTGTAATTGATATGCCAACTTTGAATGATTAAAACGAACACCTTTTCTATTATTTTGGTTTTAACACGTTTCTTTGGTGATAGTGAAATGCGTTCGCTGGCTAATAAAAAAGCTCTTTGTATTAAATTCGCTTCCAACTTTTATTTTTAACATCAAAGTAGTGGATGTTTCAAAATGGACATTATAAAATTGTGAACTAATTCATTTAAAGTTTTATAAATACAACCATAAAGATATAATAATTATACCCATCTACTATATTTACAATAGGAAATTAGCAAAAGATCCAAGTGGAAAATAACGTCAACTTTAGAGAGTCCATAATATTTACACAATTATCTAAATAGACCGTAAAGAATACTTCAAACACACTCCATAATATTAGTGTTACGTCCGCTGTATACTCGGTCACAGGTGGCGCCACTTTCCTCTATTCTCAGAGCTTTACACTCGCGTTTAATTTCATTACGAATGCGTGCTTCCTCACCAGTTAGTTCCACTAATTTGCTGAGCTTTGTGTAAAGAACGAACAACTGACCACGAGCGTTGAGTGATTTTAAATATGCATTTTTATATACATTTTCTTACGAAAAATTAAGGCATGAATTGCAAAAAAAGCAAGAGCTTGTTCATAGTTATGTATTATTCAAATATTAACAGAATAGTTTGCTATGATCACTTTGTAATTAAGGTATCATCAACATTATGCATGAGTAGATAAAGTCAGTATTCACCGCTCAATCGCTTCTTACAACCACAGTTTCAACAAAAACGAAATCGTTCATTTTGCTTTGTGTAACCGTAGTTGCAAAGCCATTCATGACTTGTCGTTGCTTATAGTAAACTTTAGTTTATTCAGATTCGTGTCTCAATTACTGCGTCTACATTCATTATAACTCAGCCTAACCTATTTAACATGAGCCTGACATTAAACATACAGCTGTATTTGTAGGTCAATCAAAACACTACTGTGGGCTGTATTCCAAACAATTCCACCAGTAAAACAATGACAGCACGTAAAAAACTTCGTGATACGGGGACACGATGCGGAAATGTTGACAGGAGACGCAAGACAACTACTGTACAGTCACCGAGTGATCTGCGGTTGTAGATAATGCTGCCGATGCGGGCTCAATCGTAAGGGGCATTGTATGGACGTGTTTGAGAACGTGATGTTCAAGAATACTAGGAGGATTACCTGATTCTGCTGAAATAAACACACTGATAGAAATCTGGTTCAGTTTTTACATAATAATTATTGTGATTGTGAAAAGAAGCGAAACATCAATAATATAGGTTACAGATGACTTTCCCTATCTAGTCACTATAATCTTATCAGCCTTAAAATAGAGAAGGAATAAAAAGGAAAGAAAAAAAGGACGGAATGAAGGAAGAAATAAAATATTACATTGACCATTGGAAATGATTAGATGATTTTGATAGAAAATTTTGTTTTTTAATCTTGTCCAAACTACTTACTGATGAAAATATTACCTGTGTAGTTTACATTGATTTGTTAAGCGTTCAACACTGCATTGGCCACTATCCAGAATCAAAACCGGCAAAGGCTAATATTATTGATCTACGTTTAGTTCTCTATCTACTCTTGCTATCGTATCTTGAATGCCTCGACTATCAGTCCTTCTGTGTTTGCCCCATTCTTTAGTCTTACGTTAATGACTTACGTTTTCCTCACACATATCACCAACTAATCCGTTCACACCTCGTAACTGCTTAGTCAGTGCATCTGTAATGTATGTTTAACCACACCAAATGTTAGGCGCAGTCGCAGCATGAAATAGTTCACTCACCACGGCGCTGGTACATTCAATGCGTAAAGTTCTTTCGTGGTCTAATAATAACCTTGTTGAGGTTTTCATTGCCTTTCTGACATTTCTGTTGCGTTCAATTGTTTGTGTTAACCGCGAGTATTGAAATGATTGGTCTGTTATGGTGGTTTACGATATTATCTTAATACTCCACCTGTTTCTTTTGTATAGATAAGATTAGCGTCTAATAAAGCTTTCTTATTCTCTTTGATTGTTAACCGTACGATTGCGGTTTTGGTTTTGGGATTGTCCGATTAGTTTTCGAAGTACTAACTCGAGTTGACGTGCATGTTCCGTTTACTATGCAATCAAAATAGGGTAAACCTTTCACCGAGTTGTGACATTTTACTACACAGATTAACTTTGTCGAGTCGCCATAAGGTAGTTTATGTGTGAGTGACGTAGCACGGTTTCGGTCAAAGTCAATCCCATTCTTATTTTGATTGTATAGTTAAAATTGCCAAGTTATTTCAGCCCATTGATTTTGAATTTGAATTTGGTCTACTGGTGGATCATAATTAGGAGGTAGATCCGATTTTGGAATCAGACCGAAAAAACCCAAATCGCCAACTTCTTTAGTTATTTAAGAAAAGTCCACTAATGTTTACCGGGCGCAATAAGTCTGGCCACTACAAACATTATTATTGAACCAGTCTTATTATATTGAAAATTGAATCCAAGGCTTCGGTAGCTGTATTTGCAACCTCTTTACCAAGTAGGCAAATAACATTATTCAAGTACTTACATAATAAGAAATACGTTACTCTGTCACTTATAAAGTTGATTCAAGTCTACTGCTTTATGCGATAACTACAAATTCATTGGAACTAGTCACGTTCATTTATTGCAATGCCCATAACAGGGCTTCTCTTCTACTAACATTAAATTAAAATACATACCTTGTATTTGATTGAGTTATAAAGT
Organism: Eupsilia transversa; assembly: GCA_914767815.1. Classification (NCBI taxonomy): domain Eukaryota; kingdom Metazoa; phylum Arthropoda; class Insecta; order Lepidoptera; family Noctuidae; genus Eupsilia; species Eupsilia transversa. The sequence goes on along the minus strand of OU611886.1, from coordinate 5,585,811 downwards.
ATAAAATGCGGTCACGGTTTGGAGACCATTTAAGGGCTCAAATCACCTACTAACAAATTACTAGTAGAAACTAAACAAGTCTTACAAATAAGTGATTCATTAAGCAGCACGCAAGAGATCCTTTAAAAAGATTTATTCGCGATATTGTACACTTGTAACAAACATTCCAAGTACACTACTTAAGACATCCGCGAAGATTTATGCTTTGTACAAACTACAGAATACAGACCCATCCCTAGCCCTTATTACGTCTCCATAAAGCTCAATATCGTTGTAATAAAATAAGTTAATACAACATATAACGATGCAGGCTTAGTTTTAATACGCTTACTTGGCTGCCGACATTGGTTACGTTGTCACACCAAGATAAATGGCCCACAGACGTTTATATAAAGTGACAACTTCGTCACGAGCACTTGAATTAATGGATGACAACTGGCAAAGTTCGACGGTTGAGCCACCGGTGTTAACTTTGTTTTATTGTTTGTTTAACTGATCGTTAAACTATAGCTATAATGACAGGTACGTGCAGTTAGGTAAATAGGTAAATGGGTTAATAGGCCGTTAAGTCGCTAACTAGTGTTTCTTTGAAATTATTTTAACTCCTGTTGATGTTAGCACAGGTAATCCTGAAACAGCTATTTATTTTGTAAAATTATGACGAAAAAACATCTTGATATACGACCGAAGATTAGTTTTTATTTCTGCCCAGAATTTTTATAGCTGGTTTTATAGAAGAGAGGATTACTATGCAAATTATATTTTGGTAAAATATTTCACTAAGGTTGGGTCAGGGTTAGCTCGCCAGCCAATGTTTATTCAAGCAGGATTATAAAACTACCTTTATAAATAAATAACAAACAAACTTAATTTGGTGTGGTGGGTAAAAGTAAAATAATGCTTTAGAAGTATGTCTCAGGTTTTACATAGTCCCTTCAAATGTGTGTTAAACAGGTTTTCGTTTCAGTGAATTCCCTGAAATGTAGAATTCCCAGAATTTTAAATATAGGGTATTAATAATTGTATAGGAAAGTAAACCATAAATTTACATAGCTCAACTAAACAATTTTTATTACTTAGCTTTTAATGTGCCACTTCAGTAGGTACAAAAACACGAAGGATGTTGCAGACGTAACTAAAGCCGAAAAAAACGACGTCATTGAGAAAAAACCGACAAACAGAAAGTTTGTGCTCACACAATTAAAGTTTGGAACCAAACTTCACTGTGCGTCTAAATAACAGTGTCAAAGAAAAAAATCTGCTCCATTATGATTCAGCTGACTAACAATTTTAAATTGATAAGTTTTTCTTTTAAATTCGGAACTTTAATAATTAATACAAAAGATTATCACAGAACATGAAAAAAATATCCCCACTCGTCACGCGACGCGACGGTCCACTTCCAACGTGTCAAGTTACAGTATACATCGACAAAAGTTTGATGGATCGCGTTTTACTACCACTATTAACCTCTCTAGTATAATTTGACTCTTACTTGCGACTTACTGTTACGCTGTAATGGACACTTAATTTAAGATTATAAACTGTTATAATGCAGTAAGGGTTCGAGTGGACAATAAATTAGCACTTCATCGAATGAAAGTGTTGTATCGCTTATGATTTTTGATCGAATCAGATGGATACAAAAATAGACTATACCTACCTGGTGGCTAAGCTGAAAATGCACCCAACAAGCACTTTAGTAATGTCAGTTAAAATATATAATAAATTACCAGAAGTAATTAAAAATGAACAAAAATGTAATATATTTATAAATAAACTAAAACAATACCTAATCCATAAATGCTATTATAATATTAATGAAAAATTAAATAAATAATTAAAAATAAAGACCAAAAATAATAAATAAATTAAAGTGGAAGTGAGTAGTAGAAAAACATTTATATTTTACTTTTTTCAAATAATAATAATAATATTAGCCCTCTTCCTCTATCCTATCTTGCTGTGCCCGACAGGGTCCATAATGATCTTAAATTATGTATATTTTATAATGTACCTACCTACCACCTATGTTAACATTGTGGAACGCAAATAAATATTTTGAGTATTGACTATTGAGTTTATTATAACCCGTGACCACTGACTATGATATTCAGCCTAAGGTCTTAGGCCCGTTTGCTAAACGACGACCGTCTTCTTTGCATTTACCCAAAGAATACAATAGAATTGATATTTCCAATATTATGTAGTTCAGTCGAATAATATAGCAAAATTATTCCCTGCTAGTTCGCTACGGTCCACTTCCAACGTGACAAGTTACAGTATACATCGAGAAAAGTTTGATGGATCGCGTTTTACTACCACTATTAACCTCTCTAGTATAATTGACTCTTAATAGCGACTTACTGTTATGCTGTAATGGACACTTAGTTTAAGATTATAAGCTGTTATAATACTGTTAGGGTTTGGGTAGACAATTAACACTTCATCAAATGAACGTGTCGTATCGCTTATGATTTTTGGTCGAAATAGATGGATCAATCTGCGTAGCCTTTTCCCAACTATGTTGGGGTCGGCTTCCAGTCTAATCAGATGCAGCTCAATACCACCATTTTACATGGAGCGACTGAATATCTGACCTTTCTGGAGGTCAAATAGGCAGTCGCTGGTAGCGGGGTAATACGATAGCCTCTTGGTAAGACTGGTTGTCAGACTTTCGGGCTTCTGACGACCTGTAATGACTGTCAAAGATCCACGAATGACAAGCGGGACCGACGGCGTAACATGCTTTTCGAGGCATGGAGGAATCTGGATATGTAAAGATGACCATCTTGACCTATGTGACCCATCCACGGACCAACCGCGGCAAGCGGAGCTTTACCTGATGGATCGACCGGTGCGATTGTTATTACTTAGCCACGAGCTTCTCCGAATCAGATAGATACTACAAAACTGTTAATCATTGATTATTTAACACCTTTGACTTTTTAACCAAAAATACTAGGTCTGTTTGCTAAAGGTTAACATAAAAGTTGTTGTTTTTGATTTTCAAAATTAAGAAGAAGGTAAGCTTTACGTCTCATAGCCCGTTCATACGGATCCCATAGGAGGAGCTAGATCTATTCCTCACATCATTATTAGACTCAAAATAGTTTCAGAATCGTCTTAATTTATAGCATTTTTAAATTATAAGTAAATGCACGGGCTATTTTGCAACAAATATAAAAAAAACCCTAACTAATATTGCATTAACATTGCGAAAGTGAGTTTGATTGTAACGGTTTCACGCTAAAACATATTTATCTCTTGAATTCTCGCTATTGCACCTACCACTGTTTGTCTCTGCATCACCCAAAGGTTGACTGGTAGAAAATGCCTAAGGCATTAAGTCCGCCTCTGTACATTTGTGTGCTTGAAGTATTAAATAAATAAATAAAACGGCTGAACGGATGTGGATGAAATTTGGCACTTGGGTAGAAAATTACCTAGTTTAGGGCATAAGATAATTTTTATCCCAATATTCCCACGGGATCGAGACTTATGCGGAAGAAACCAAGGGGTGCAGCTTGTAAACAATAAAGAATATATTTATTTTTTACAAAAATATATACCTATTAGATTATTATTTTATTTTTCATACTTATATACATTTTTGTCTGGATTGGTGCCCGATTGATGGCAATTGGCTCGCCCCCTATTACATGGGACTTAAACAGAAAGTATGAATGTACTCTGTTTCTTTGAAAAATTTATTAAAAAATCACTTAATTAATCACGAGCTTATTACTGATTATTATGTTCTTATGCATAAATTAACTGTAAACCGACCTAAATATCGACTAAGCCATCGTGTTTATCTAACAAAAACTTTTAGTTAATATTTATTTATGTATGCGGTAGGTAAGCGGTCTTGTCTTGGACAAATTGCATGTCTGATAAATTAACTGTTGACTCTGAGAGGCTTTTTAGTTATCTTTATGTTGTCATCGCCATTTTTTGATGTTTAGTAGGTAAGATTTATGTTTGGAAGTAATGTTTTTATAGTAGTCAATTATTGAATCAAGGTTAATTGGTAGAACTATTATGAATGGCTCTCTTAAAATTGGGTACGTTTTGATTAGTAAATAAAAAAAACTAAATTCGGTCCATTTAAAATAAAAAGTTTATTCTAAAAACGTTCTGGAATGTTTCTGAAATAAGTTAATAAATATATGTAGAATAGTAAAGTTTTTGTTTGCTGCCCACATCCTCGCCGACCACTAGGTACAGTACTTCCCTTCTTCCAAACCTCTGTCTTGTGCGTCTGTAATAGGATGGTTCGATTTTTATTTTAATCTACCTTATAGGTTTTTTTTTATAATTTACATATTATTATTTATTAAATAGAAATATAGGTTAGGTTAATTAATATCTCTATATCCGCATAGGTAGGTACCTAAAATATATGTAATTAACTATTAACATTTAAAATACGGAACCCTCACTTACAGGTCAAAGGGGCCGAAGTAAGTGCTATTACAAAGTGTTAGGCAATGTTTAATTGCAGACATTGCCGCAGTGTTGCCAGCCACCCCACATTTTTTGAAACGGACATCGAAAGGAGTTCATACGTACATGAACTCACGCCTTTTTCCTATGGGGGTGGGTAGAAACTACAGAACGCCACCAGCACGAATGAATGAATGGCTACGATCCTTACCTATTACCTATATTAGATAATACTCTCTTTGCTTCATTTTTGTTCATACACTACAATAATATAATTAATAAAATATTATAAAAATATTTTATTTTCAGGCATCAAGACCCATACGGTCTAAGTATTACATCTTACTTAAAAACTATAATAGTAACGTAAAAAAGAAAGAAAAAGCAAATCACAAACAGGAAGATTTAACAAGCTTTGTTGCCAACATGTAGCTTGATAAACCTCCCCATTGTAGGCGCATCCTGCCTCTCTGCAAACACCTTCAGAATGCTGTTGGTGTTTTCCTTCACTCGGGATATTACTGAGGAGTTTCTATATTGTACAGGAGTACAGTATAAAACACGAAATATATGAAAAGAGAATGACTAACAAGCCTAATTATTAAGGTAAGCTTTGATAAACAAGCGATTTTTGCTTGGCTCATGTATAGTATGTATATCTACGTAAAATCACGTACATTTTAGTTATAAATGCTACACTGTAATGCAAGTTATGGGACTGCTCGTTTCGTCTCGCCTGCAGGCACCTTAATGACCCATAACCCTGTTTGTCTTTCTCAACTTGCTTAGGCAGATCAGCTTTTGAACCATAATATTGTTTTGATTAAGCTCCCACGTTCATTTGAGAGTTTAACTTGTAGTTTAGGAGTAAGTAGAGGGGGAAGTAAGGCAAATTGCTCATCTTCATTTTGATTGTTCATGAAATTGGTAAGACTTAGGCATAAAATAAAAATAATATGAGTAACTACATGATATATCGAAACTTTTTGTGTAACAGAAACACAAAAGATTAAAATTTTCTCGATAAAAAAACATCACGAAGTTACCTCTCATTTTTACGTATTTTCGATTTGTACCTAATATGCTAATGACTAATAGGATAAAATTTTTATGATTATGTGTATTAATACAAGGCGAAAAAAATTGTGGAGGCTTTTATTTTTATTCTTTTTATATTTGATTTTATTACCAATCTAAGGTTTTAACACTTACGACGTTCTTAGTTCGTGGAATAATTTAGCTTCCGTCGCACATTGCGGGAACTTCAAGCATATGTTTGTTTCACAAATCAGTTCCCACTGCTCTATTGAGACGAGAGGACTACGCTCAAATTTTCAGCCGCGCTTCATAATATTTTCGTAATTTATAACATCGTAGCTAATAAAGTGATAAATGGAAAACAACCAAAAAACACCAAGAAAACTTCCGAAACGATTTTTAAAAACGTTAAAAATGGATAAACTGACTAAATACCGGTAAGAAATATTATTTATCACAAATTGTTTTGTTGATATATAAAGTCAAGATGACATACATTTTATTTGATAGATTTTTGACTGGTAGGTTGGCATGGAATTAGTAAGTACTATAATTCTAGCGCCATTGCTCTGCATTTCAGTCAATATTCTTGCCAAAAGCCAACTAGCTAATTCCACGTCATTCAAAAGTTCGTGCAAGCGATTTTAGATCTTATTGTGTTTGCTCAAGGATCGAAATTCGTTTACTCTCACTTTCGTAGGCCGATTATGGGAGATAAGTGTATAGTATAAGCAAAATAAACAGATGTTTTTACCTAATGAAGAACTTCTTTGAAAATAAATTTTATTTTCAGAGTTGCCGCGGCACAATCTGCCGAGTGTGATCAAGTCTTGACCAAGTGCGTCTCGTCAGTTGTGTATGTTTATTTATAAATATATCCCAAACACAGATCTTCTATATTGGAATAGAGTTTGCTTAGATAAATCAATATGAACTTTGAAGTTCTGAACCATTAATTACATGTATTTTTACAGACCAGCATCGAATTTGGAAAAGAATGAACGAAATTGTCAAGTAGATTATGCGAGGAATGAAGATAACCCTAAGAGGTACCTGATTAAAATAAAAAAGTACCTACAACCATCACACTAAATATAAAAAAAAACAATTATTATTATAAGATCGTTTTTCTGTGTAAATTCCCTCCCGGCAGATTTTGTGACGCCGTAAGTTCTTTACTCCTTCGGCTAGTGATTTGTGTATAGTCACAGCTACTTAATTCCTACCCACAGTAGCCTAGTAGTATGGTAATTGTAAATAAGATTACCTTTTTTATTATAGTAAATTGAAATCACGACCCGACCAAAAGAGCCGACCAGAAATGCAGAACCAAGAAGAAAATTTGTTCAATCCAACACAACACTCGGAGAGAATCATTATAGACAAGCACTACTTTTTTGAAAACCTAAAACTTATTTCAAACCATTCACCTCGATTTGGCTGCACACTATCTAACATAAATATAATTGGAGAAACCAAAATAGGTTTAAATTCGAAATTAAAACTTTCATGTAATATGTGCAGAGGTGGATTTTTTATCAATATGTCAGATCCACAGCCAACCCAGAACCTAGACATTAATACAGCAGCAGTTTCCGGAATTACTGTTACAGGCATTGGCTTGGAGCAATTCCAAGGTTTGTGTACAGCGATGAATCTTCCTTTAATGACACAACAAATGTACAGGAAAAAACACACCGAAATTTGTAATCAATGGGAAAAAACCGCACACCAAGCTATGGAGGCTGCAGCAGAACGCGAAAGAATAGCTGCAATAGAAGAAGGAAAGGTGAAAAACGGAGTAGCAGTCATTGACGTCATTGCTGATGGCTGCTGGTCTAAGCGCTCGTACAAGAGCAACTATGGTGCACTTTCTGGAGCAGCAGCCATAATCGGTAGAAAGTTTGGTGAAGTTCTATTCTTAGGAGTTAGGAACAAGTACTGTTGCATCTGTGCCCGCGCAGAGAATAAAGGCATAGCTCCGAATGACCATAAATGTTATAAAAACTATACTGGTTCCTCATCTGGCATGGAAGCTGACATAATAGCAGAGGGATTTAAAAAATCACTAGAGATGTACAATATTATCTATGGAAGATTGATCGCGGATGGAGATTCCAGTACTTACTCGAAGATCCTCGAAGAAAGAATCTATGCACAACCAACACTTCAAGAATATAGAAATTCGAATGGAACATATTCCAGGTTACTACAACGTAATATCAGATTATCTATCCAGGGGCAAGAGCTTATCTCACTGGCACCTATCGAACTGGATACTGAAGACAATTTTCAGAAAATGGGGCACTCTATCCATCGACCTGTTCGCAATACAGAAATCGGCAGTAGTCGCAAAATACATCACGCGATTTCCATACCGGCAGGCCTAATTTGTGAACGCATTCACAAGGACATGGGACTACAAACTAGGTGGATATTCCCTCCCCCACCGTTAATATCCAGGACCCTACAACACCTAACCAATGTCAAGGCACCTTCAAATTGATAGTTCCCAGATGGGAGAATGTGTTCTGGCGACCGATACTCAAGAAAAGATCTCTAGACAAACCGTTTACAATACGGAATCTAGTCCACCATTTGATAGACCTTCAAACCAATCAACCTCCTCCCAAAACACACAGTACAAATTTTTACTTGTAAGCATGGAAAGTACGGGGTGGGCCGATTTAGTTAAAGATTGGTCAACCCTAGAAAAACAAATTCTAGAAACTTCATGGCGCAAATCATTTCTTGGCACTTACTTGGCAGCATGGAAGAGCTGGTGCCTGTGGGCTAAGGATAAAAAAGTTTTAATAAATAACCCGTATCCCACAGAAGTAGCACAATATCTTTGTTACTTATATTATAAGAAAAACATGTCACATATAACTATCTATCTGCACAGATCAACAATAGCAACTTTCTCAAATCCTCTGAATTCTGACAAAATCTCTAACAACCCACTAATAAAGCATACCATTAAAGGAACTTTAAACACAAACCCTCAGATTTTACGAACGAAAATATGAGATAAATATATAGATTATTAACCTGGAGACGCTACAATCCTCCGGACCCAAGCAACCTTTTTTAAGTCTCCAGACATTAAGCGATTCTACTGCTTTTATCATCTAGATGGAGACTAGGTACATGACCAGACCCTTCTCAGAATAGATGCCGGTTTCCTAGAACAGTCAGAAAACGAAGTTGTTTTCTGGCCACAATACGGGTCGAAGACGGATAAGATGACACATACGATCAGGATGGATACTAGTAAAAATGATCAGAATCTATGGGATATTGTAAACTGGTTAAGAAATATATTGCAATATCAAATTCAAGGTGACATGCCAATAATCAGGTAATTCCATATTTGTTTGTGAAGACATGAGGAAAAACAGACACCACCACTTACAGATTGAATCGTTTTCTGCCATTAGATGATGTATTGAAGAGAGGAAATTGGCAAGGCCCAAACAACTTTTTTAAACATTACTACAGAAAGATTGATAACTGCAACCGGTGAGGCTAATATTAATAATAAGAACATGGTGACTGAATCTTTTGTGCCATTGTAATACATAGGATCTCATTTATTTTATGTTTTGTTTGTGATTTTCAACTTGATTTTATTACTCAGTGTTAATTATTGTTTGTACATATGAATATGGGAGATTATTACCTTCTTAGTAGGTACTCAGAAGTTTCTTTATCTGTTATTTTTTTATCAAGAAGTTAATTTGTCTTTTTATTATTATTTTAAAGGAGAAGACAGCTAAAGTCAATTTGATTAGAATCTCCATAAACTTCAAGATATTACTTAAAAGATGTTAAAAGTCTAAAATATCAACATTTGTATGATATCCTCTAGAATAAACCTATGGTTATCTCTAATAAATTCTTTCTTTTCTGGTCATCAACATAATATAAAATCTATCCAATAATTCAATTTTTACATTCCCTAAGAATCTTATCACAGTACGCGGCTCTGCTGTGCTGTAATCTAACATGCCGGCAGATTTAAGTCATATCTCAGAGGTCAGGCCATGGGCACAGAGCATAAATAGATCAATTTTCCCCCCAAAGGGAAGAAAATATATATTTCGGGTCTTGCCGTAGGCCTGACCGGAGCAATTACTTGCCGGCTGAAGTAGCTGAAGTACTTCGCACTTCAGTAAGTAAGCGGGCCTCTGCGCGGTCCGACTCTAGCCATCAAGCACAGTATGAGAAGGAGACAGCGATAGGTAGGTCGATTAGGGAGGGAACGGGATAGAAAATGGGTACACACACCGATACGTGAACGTAAATGGAACAGGTAATCTCAGAGGTTAGGGCTACGGCAAGACCCGAAATATCAATTTTCTTCTCCTTCGGGGGAAGCTGGTCTATTTCACCTTTTTAACATAAAAGAATATCTTTGCAAATATGTAAACTAACATTGTATGCAGCGGTCATACTTTTATTCAGCATAGTCGTATAGTTAATCTGATTATTTTGCATATACTAACTATAACAGAAAATGCAAAATTCAAATAAATATACGCAGGTGAAGTTTCTACTGTAGCACGAACACGGCGCGAAAGGATTGTGTTTTGTTTTCGTCGTCTTTGATGAGAGGGGTAGGCAAGGGTTGCGCGGGTGAAATTTGATTTTTTGCTGTCTTTATACGCCGCCTTAATACGATTTAGAAATGCCGAATGAATATTGTAATTAATTATCTTAACTGGTTGTTAGTAGCTAGGGAAACGCAGCCTTTATAAATTATTTATTTCATTCGCGCTAAGTTAACTTTAGAACTTTGTGTGTTATATTTTATTAAATAGGTAATTATTCATCCGTCAAATAAATATTAAGTATTTCAGAAGTCAACTCCGGAAAAGGGGTCGTCCCAATTTAAACTACAATCAGCACTTAAGTCTTATCGTGAAATTCTGAAACACCGGGTATAACTTAGCCATTAACCGTCACTATCATCCTCTATAGTTGATCCATATCGATATCCCTTACTACCCACAAGCGCCACTTCACGTAAAATCTCACGACCTCTGCTCCCCTTATCACACCCCGGTCCAATCATCAGAGATCACAAACCTTTAGTAACCTCGTAAAAGTTACATTTATTGCATTCCGATTCTTCGTTCCGTACTCGGTCTATTGTTTAGTGTAGGCGTTCCGTGGGCAGACGTTTATCGCCACTATTATTTCGAAGCGTACCTATAATTAATTGCTTTTCAATCTTTTCTCTTGAATGTATTGCATTATAAAATTGAATGTTCTTCCATTCATTTGTAATTTGACCGTTTGTTTGTACTTTCTTAGTTTGTTTATCGTCATCATTTGTTTTATACAGTTTTGTTTAGTTTATGAAATTGATATTTTAGATTAAATCAAAAATAGGAATATTAATCTCAATGTTTGTTTTGAAAAGTAATCTGCATTTATAAATAGGCAGTGGATTGTGTATTTTAACACAAAAACTAATTATCAAACTTTTGGTGTTGATCCCATGCTAGCCAAAATCCTTCGACCTTTGAGGGTTATTAATTAATAACAGCCGCACGGGTCGATCGATCAGACTAAGCTACGCTTGCCGTGGTTTGTCCGTGGATAGGTAAAGCACGTTAAGCCGTTTGGTCCCGGCTGTCATTCGTAGATCTTTGACAGTCGTTACGAGTCATCAAAGGCCTGAAAGTCTAGTCAGTCCAGTCTGCCAGTCTTAGCAAGGGGTATCGTATTACCCAGTAACTGGGTTGTGGAGGTCAGATAATCAGACGCTCCATGTAAAATACTGGTATTCAGCTGCATTCGGTTAGACTGGAAGCCGTCCTTAACGTAGTTAGGAAAAGGCGAGTCAGATGATGACACAAAACACTTCATAGTACAAAACAAAAACAAAAAAAACAAATATAAAGTTCCAGGTCTGCGAAGGTTCTTAGTGGATTTATAGAAAAAACATATTATACAATAAAAAAAACATTTTACTTAGGTAATCCTACGATATAAAATATCATACAATTTATATCAAACACATTGTACGTACCTATCCCAGCCGCCCTGATCTAAAGCAAATGATAACGTTCTATTTAATTCTAATCCAAATATGTAGTAATGTTACAGTCGTAAAGTTGTAAATGTGAATCGTTTCCTGCTATTTGTTAACGATTTAGAGTTCAACCTTTAGTAATGATCGCATTATTTAGATTTTGTTTCCAATTTTATGTTCCGGATTGATGTAATCTAACCTAAGTTCTTTTCACGTTTAATCCCTGTGTTTGTTTGTGGATGTTGGTGTGCAATGTTACAATTAAGATAAGTCAGAGCTTTTTTATGACTTAAAACAAATGAAGATCGGTTAAAGTTTGTTGGTGTACTTACAATCAATCTAGCCTGCCTTTTCCCAAATGTTTTGGGGTTGGTTTCCAGTCTAATGAAGCAACTGAAGACGACCCGTAACGACTGTCAAAGATCCACGAATGACAGCCGGGACCAACGGCTTCACGTGCTTTCCGAGGAACGGAGGAGTCTCAGTATGTAAAGATGGTCACCCATCCACGGACCAACAACCCCGGCAAGCGTAGCTTAACCTGATGGATTGACCCGTGCGGCTGTTATTAGCCACAAGCTCCTCTCTCTTAGGCGTAAATTACACAGAGAAGGCGTAAGGTAAAGGCGTGGCACAGGCGCAGCGCAGGCGTGGAACGGATAAGGCACGGACGCGATTTAAATTATACATATAGAAGAGACGAAGAGACGAAGAGACGTTAGGATGCGTCATTATATAGGCTGACTTTGTTGCACACTGTACAATCTTAGAAAATTTTACCATGCAACTAGGGGACAATATGATAGGTACCAAATTGAAAAACTATTCTAATGTACTAACAGGTCCTTCTCATAATGCCTTTTTAATTTATTCTTTATTACAGGTATCTTTTCAAAGTATTCACACTGAGCACGTATAAACTTGTCCATATACGTCTGAACTAATTGGAAAATACCTCTGACCACTCTTCTTTAGACACCTCAGAAATCTCGAAATTATAGGCAGTCAGTGGATCTTGCTTTCAATCCTTATCTCCTTAAGTTTTTCATAGATTTTTGGAAACAGCTAAAAATCACAAGGACCTAGGTCAGGGGAATATGGCGGGTGAGGGAGTATCGACACGTTTTTTCAGTTAAAAAAATCGAATGTTCTAGCAGACGATTCAGTGCATAAATACTGCTCATACTGTGTATCAGGCAACGTGCTCCTTGCGATTCAAGACCCGTCGCCTACGTACATTTTTTATGAAAACTTTTTGAAGCGGTATCATGCCTTCGCCACGCCTTCACCACGCCGTTTCTGTATAATTCACGCCTTACTCACACTCAACCTCTATTACATGGGACTTATAACTAGTGAAATGTGGGTTTATTATAGGTGCGTCTCTGCGCCTAGCCCTTCGGGGATTACAAGCATGTTATGTTTGAGCTAGACGCTCACAGTCAGCGGCTGACTATACGTTTCGGTGTGTACGTGGCTATATACTCGGTATTTACGGCCGGTTACTGTATCTGATTACAGCTGCGGGCTGTTTATGAATTAATCAACGTATTGACTCACTTTTCACAACTGCGATTCACTGATTGATTGATTCCTATCAATCAATTAAATGGCAAGAGAGGGGTATGATTGTTTTTGATAGGAAAGCGATGGATGGCGAAGTCGTCATGAGGTATGTACATAGAAACGATTCAATCCTAATATATCGACCCAAGACATTTTGTCCTAAAATTATTTTAACGACAGACGTATCTTCTATATTAATATTTTACCTAGAATAATTAATTAATTAAAGATTTTTTTTTTCATTTATTTCTGGTAATTTATGTACATGTGTGCCAAAAATAAATTAACAGATCCAATTTAACAGGTAAACATGAACTAATACTTGACTAAAATCAAACAAAAAAAATTGCCATCAACGTGACATCAAAAAAAGCAAAATAAAACCGATTGCGAAAAGTATCGGTGCTATCTTCGTACAATTTTCGATGTCTAAATCTATTCTTAGCACTCAGTGATTAGAATTAATTAACATTAATAATATAAAATAAAATAAAATAATATTATAAATTATTATTTATTATAATATTATATTCTTTTTAAATCAAATTGAATGGAACCAAAATAAATCAAATCCGAATAAATCAAATCAGAATAAATCAAATAAAATAAAATATCTATTTCATGTCAATGACAAAACCTATTAATTAAGCAATGCTTTTAAGTTAAATGAGTTGCCAACATGATCTAATCACTTCCTACGCCTTACAATTAACCAACTAATTGATAGAAATCAATCAACAGAATCGCTAGAGGGGATAATTTAATCGATATTATAGAGTACTTCCTTTGTCCCAAGCTGATTCAACAATATCCATGTACCACTAATTATTAATTACCAACAGAATGCCTTAAGGGTCAGGTACGTCACATATTTTCGTTTAAGGCTGCCTGTCCATTAGAGCCGCTAAGCGGAGAAGAGCGTGGGATCTACACAGAGCAGTGTAGCGGAATGTCCTTGTACATTGAAGCAGAGACGTTGAGTGGTTACAGCTCTAGATACTTCCTTCGGTTGAAATGTATAATCCTAATATCCACTCCACTGTAGTCTTGTCCACTAAAGCGGAGCGAAGTAGAGACGTTTAAGGGTGAATTCGACCAAACTTTTATGCCAATTATAAGCCTTCCCTTCCGAATAAATTTTGAATTTTTGACAGTTTCTTCAGACTAAGATATCTACAATATGCCAGAAGCGTGCGCTAAGCTTTTTCGGTCATATTATGCGTTCACCTAAGCATGGTCTGGAAAGGCTGATGATCTGGGCCGGGTGGAAGGAAAACGCGCTCAAGGCAGAGCATCGACAAGATGGTCAGACGCGATCAAGAGGGCTGTTGGAGGCAGCATTTACCAAGCGGTCCACAGAGCTGAAGACCGCATAGCTTGGAGACGCGTCGTATGTGGTCGCGATCCTCAGCATTGAGGGAACGACAGAGAAGAGAGAAGATATCTGAATCCTAATGGTTGAAATGGAATTCCACTAGAGAGATTCTAAGAGTGGCTAAAGTGTAGAAGAGAAGAGAGGTCGAACTACAATATAGGTTTTCGTTAATAGCTTAACCCCATCGCCTCATTTGACTGTCCCGTTGGTCTCGTGGTTGTAAGTACGACTGCTGCGCGTGGGGGCCTGGGTTCGATTCCCAGGTCGGGCTGTGAGTAGCTCGCCTTCGCCTTAGATTGCCGTCCCATTAGACTATGAGAGTGAGGGAAGAGAGAGTGAAAAATTTGAGAGAGAGAAATTTGGTCTGTTCTGGAGTACCTAGTATTTTAGGTACATAAATCTGTGGGTTTTTTTAAAGTCTCTTCTCCTACCTGCTTTGTGGATACCTATAATAGAGCTAGGAATATATATTTTCCTAGCTCTGCACATTTCCCCGCTCATCTGTTTCATTGGAAAAGCAGTCTAACATTTCTGTTGGCTGAATTAATAAGTCGATTCTCGGTTGTTCGGAAATTCTCGCTGATATCATGAGGGAATAGTACTAATTATACATTGTTGGTTTGCACCGTCTATTTGCGGTTGTAAATTCTGAAGCGATTTATTTATTAAAGAGTTAGTTCATTGGTGGTTTTGATTTCCTGTTCCTGTAATTATGGCGGTTTTGTGGTTTCGCTTGAATTAAAACATCGATTATCCACTTAATTGTATGAGGAGTTAGTTCAGTATTGACAAATGTGGCTGAATATCCCTTATTTCACACGGAAATATTTCCAGTTGACGCCTATAATATTCATAAACTATACATGAACACACATAACATCACGCCTTATTTCCCCGAAGGGTTAGGCAGAGATGTAGTGCATAATGCAGTGTTTCCATACAACTGTCAGATGTCAATTTTATTCCACGGATAAAAGATATCAGAATTTTGTAAAATCTGCCCTAAGTATCCGAAATTTTCCCTACATAGTAAGGGGGTCGCACATCTGAAGGAAGATGTTTGGCGTAATTTCGTTAACTTCCAGTTAGTACGCTCGACGCACTATATCATCTGTATTGTAAAAATAAAACATCATACTAATTGCATAGCTATGCAGGTATATATAGAACACATTAAGTGTTAAAAGAAATTTATTGTAGATGTGAAAATCGGGAGTTATTTACTGAAAATAATGTACCTACCAGCTTCATAGTAGTACAACAAATTCTGGGGTTTCATTGTACTGAGTTATTTGCTCAAAGTAAGCTTTAAAATCGCGCAATTGCGTTATGCATCCACAGAGCGAAAACCACAATCCCCAACGCAACAGCCAGTGGATCGGTTGATCTAATTTAATTTCTACGAAAAACTATTATCCATGAGAGGTTTGTGCATAAGCCAGTTTGTTTGATGACGTGCCTATATTGAAGTATGACATGGTTTTTATGAAGGCGTCGATTGTTTGGGTTTTTTTGTTTCATGTACGCTACAACACAAGCACTCACAATAAGGGTGATCACACATCTGATGGAAGATGCATCGCGTTTATTCGGCCGCGTAACGACAGAACGGATAAGTAAATAATAAAACATTTAACATGGCATTTGGTTTAAATGGTTTTTATTTTATTATTTCATTTATCCTTTATATAGATTCCTTTATATTTTGTGAATTTGAGAACGTTGTAGGCTCAACAGTTGATAGGCGTGATGTTATGTTTGTTTTTTGGTAAAGTATTAGACTTTCGTGTCAATTATTTTACTAATTAGGTATACTTTTCAGTAACACAGTATAGGTTCATCAACAAAAATCACCCACCCATTTCTCCTAGCGTCCCACTTAAATGAGTCGATCGATATTGATGAATGAAGTGTCAAACGTATAGCGTAGGAGTGACGCTCACTGTACCTATAGATTTTGGGAACACTCTCTGTTAGTGGCGTTTGAGGGTAGCCTCATCAATTATGCTCAGTTCCCGTAGCATTGCAGTGCTCTTCGTTGTTTATAGTCAAAGTATCGGTGGGACATGTATTGGGACAGGTCTATAGGTAGTTGGTTATAGATGTACTGCGCACTGAAATTTTGGGTGTATTTATGAAAGCATATATGTATGCCACCACCAAATGTCCTTTCAAAATCATGGTTTTTGGTATTTATGAAAGCTTAAGTACAACAGTCTTTCGAAAATGGTTGAGTGGAAACACGTTAGTTTGTCCGAAAACCGGTATGGTTTTCATAAATACGCTTACGCTTACATAAATACCAAAAACCTTGATTTTGAAAGATAATTTTGTGGTGGCATCTACATCGCCACATACGAACTACGCATCACACTGACGTGACGTCATGTAAAATCCTGCAAATATGTTAGTCGAAGATTTTATTTCAATTTCGATTTCGCTTGCAAATAGAGCTGTTTAATGTAAAGAAGAAAGAAATGAAAATATTGGTGCGTGAAAAATTATCGTCGTCCATCATTGATTCTGGAATTTATAATTAATGTACTTAGTTTGAATTTTCGCGTATTATTTGAGAAAAGTACTATACAAGCCGTGGCCGCGACCAGGCATTGATGGAGTCACGTATGTGTGCTTCGCCTCGGCCCACATTTTCACGATCGTCCATCAATGCATCAGTTGCAGGACGCGACAGTAATGTACTATTGATTTTCATTTTAAACGACTCGTAAACTTTTTTAGTTCTACCTCTCCCGGCTTTAAGGATAAGGATATAAATACGGTATACATCTGAAGTAACTCTACACCACATAAGCTTCTAAAAACACATGTAAGCGATCCACATTGAGATCCTAAAAAAAAAAACTGTTCGTACAAAAAAAAAACAATCCTTTTTTAATCTGTAACAATACACTTTTGGTAACCAAAGCGCGGCACGTTTTGTCGTACTCAGCCGGAAACGCGCGATGCATAAATCATTGCGTGTGGTAACACCTTTATTGTGAGTTGTATCAATTATGGGGGACGACTCATTCGGAAATTTTATTGGACATTAATTTGTCGGGAGCCTTAGAACCGTTCGCTGAGCCCGATACGTCATCGTAAATATTCCGTATGATTTTATTATCCTCTGTGGCGCTTATATGGGTGCACAAGTGATGGTAACTTTTTCAAGACACTGCTAATAAATTCAGGTGTTGTTTTTCAAATGGACTACCTACTAACTTAAATTGTTATTTAAATCACAACAAACTGTCATTCGTTGGCAGTTGTATGAAATGGCTATAACACGGTAAATTGACGTAGGTTGCTTAACAATTAATTTCCCTAAATGTACATTCTGTAAGTTTACCTCCTGACGGTATGACAGCAATGCGATTGGTTTCTGCGATAAGGGTCGGGATTCGGATTCCTGCACGGTTAAGATATTTGTTTGACCCACAAATAGTTGTTCCTGTTCCGAGTGTTTGTAAATGCTCGATTAGATTTTGTAAATTCTTAACGTGGGGTACGTTTAGAAAAGGTCATCATCATTGTCATCGACAGCATCAATTATGATTTCTGTCGCTTTCCATCAATAGTAGAACGGATACAATTTCAACTAATGACCTCACAATCCTCATTTTTCACTTACACTAGATGACACCTAAATAAATGTCCAAATAAAAGAGCGCTGTCGGTGTTAAGGCATTTATTTAAGTGTCGCCTAGTGTTTGTGAAAACATTAGTCCAATATCTATCTGTAACAGCCGCTGAGCAGTATATTCTCTCTTATTGACATACATTGACAAGGTTTAATTAATTTCAATGGACTGAGGGCGCGTTAGCATTACGAGAGCCAAAGGTTAATGACCCGAACACTTCTTCCGACCAGTCTTTGTCGAACGTTCTTGAGTTTGGGTAGTCTTACACGATTTTGATTTGTACCTTTCGAATTCGGAACGTGGATCCACACGAGACACAATGGATTTTTAATTGTGTCTGGTAATTACGGCATACGAAAGCTTAACCTTGCTCCAGCGTCTGATCAATGTCATGTGGAAAGTTTTGTGGTTGGCTAAAAGAGTAGGGAAAGACCAAAGACACGATGGATGGACTCTGTGGCAGTAGATATGACTAGAAATGGAGTGACGACTGGGATGAGGACTAATATGGAATAAGAAAAACTTTTTTACAAAAAAAAAATGACCGACTTTCATAAAAAGAAACACTACAAAGTCGGTTGTTTTTTAACCGACTTTCCAAAAAAGAGGAGGTTATCAATTCGGATGTAATTTTTTTTGTGTAAAAAAGTCTTTATTTTTCAAAGTCTTTTTAGTAGTGGTAGGTATACCTACCCCAAACAAATTCGAATACCACTACCTGGTTTGTAAATTACAGTGACAGGAAGTTATTATAACATCATCCACAGGGAAGAATACGTATTATTGAAGCTAACTCAAAAAGTACCCAAGCAAAAAAGCTTTTTGAAGTCGGTTAAAATATGTGGTACCAACTCCAAATAAATTGAGATTAGGGCAAGAGAATGATCATACTGTGTATAGTTATCTTAAACTGACCCGTTCGAAACGAGCCGTTTTGTATTTAATGGTCATTAACACTATTTCTATAACTTTGAACTGCTACCGATTTGGTTAAAATTTTATGTCAGTATATAAAATAATCTGTATCGGCCTGAGTAGGGTCAATGAACCCTAATATTATAAATGCGAAAGTGAGTTTGTTTGTTACGCTTTCACGTTAAAACAGCTGAACGGATTTAGATGAAATTTGGCACATGGGTAAACTATGGCCTTGGCTAGGATAGGATGTTTTTTATCTCGGTTGTACGTTTTTGTGGGATAATGTATGACCCTCCACGCGGGCGTAGCCGCGGGTTTGTGCTTTACAAGTTTAATAGAAATGAAACGACCTTACTAGGTATCTATAACTAATATGACAAGGTTAGGTAACAGTTCACCAACGCCAGATCTTTTACCACTTTTCTTAAAATTATGTTTATCGCTTAGACGATCTACAATAACTACCACTTTCTAACGTCCTGAAAGAACAATAAACTCTCGTCGTAAACAATGTCTCGTATCATCCTCCATACTAGATCATCTACAGTGATTTGTCATACGCTAACTGTTGCCAAGTATCCAACATTTTACGGTGGCGCCTATCTAACAAATGAACGCTTGAATGAATCATTCTATGACGGTGACTAGCGCTCTCTGAATAGTTTTGTGCTTAGTTAAATGAATGATGTGTCAAGATATTTTCTGCTTGCCACTTTTCCTATAGTGCCGTTCAAGCTTTTTTAAAACGTTACTAACCTGCATCATCATATATTTATGACGGGATTAGAAGAGACTACAACTTTCGTTAAAATGGGTTTTTAAATTTCGTCATAATTTTTCGCAACTTACGCTCTTCCGCTTCCGTTTAATGATGGACATGAATTCAATTATATAACTTCAACATGAATACAGATTCCTTCTCACCAAGAATTTCAATTTTGTTTTGGTAATGCTTGAATTGAGTATTCTAATTCGATAGTTAATTGATTCAGGCGTGACTTGGCGGAAAACCATTATAAAATACAATAGACGTAAATATATTTAGTAACCTATATTCTGCTTAAATATTCCTAAAGAGTCATAAAAAACCCTGTAAGAAATCGACACGTGTGTTATTAAATATATCTACGTCTATTACCCCGCGAAATATCGAATTAGAATAAAATATATTCTAATTCGATATTTCGCAGGGTAATCACTGGTTTATCTGTCGGTCAAGGAACTGTAAAGCATCTGTATGTAACAACTTTAAGTTTGACGTTAAATTGAACTGTATCCCGACGTCACACAATAAAAAAAACATAATATTAAGATAACAAATGTACACCCACACCTTTCTAAATCTTTTTCATTCAATGATTTTTATCTTTTCTGTATTTATTTAGGTTCATGCTCATCATTATCGATAGTATCGATTACACACTTAGTATCGATAAATCAGACGAATGTGTATTCAAACAAACACTATCGCCTCGATATTCTTAATACAGCGGCGTAGAAACGATTATCGATTATAATCGAGTAAGCAGCAAAGAGGCGCTGATTGAAAAATTACCGACAAGATTATCGAGGAGTGCGCATTAAATCATCCGATTGTAACCGAGCTTTATATCGATTGTAACTGATCAAACGATTTTGTTAGCTTTCTAATGTCATCGGAATTCTTTTGGATTATGCAATACGCAATAAGTGTAATGAAAGTACAAGGAATTTTAAGTGAGATAGATAAAGTGATGGATTTAGTGAGCTACTTGATATGCAAGCGTGATAAGATTCCTACGGTAATAATTAATAACACTGCGGGATGTGGCTCTAATAAGCTCATCAGTGATTCCGGATTGAAGAGGCGTGTATCAGTAATGTTAGCTTAACTATTGATAGCTGAAGTGGATTGAGGAATTTAGTGCAAGCTAATCAAGTAGATATAGTGATAAGATAATTCCTGTGGTGTTTTTATTTTAGGCTGCCTCGTTGGTCTGGTGGTAGCAAGCTGGTGGTGTACAGCTGAGCATGAGGCCTTGGGTTTGATTCCCAGGTTCAGCAAAGTGTTACTGGGTTTTTCCATTAGGAATTTCTCAGTAGCAGCCCGGAGTCTTGATTTGTGCCTGGTTGATGGTAATAGGTTCGCCCCCTCTTACATGGATGGGACTGAAACATAACGGATTAGGCAGAGGTGTACACCCACATTTCACATGTGGGTGTACACCTCTGCCTAATCCTTCAAAGAAACAAGGCGTTATGTTATGTTTTTATGTCATATACAATACAAGATGACGTAAACGTTGCAGATAAAATGGTAAGATCGAAGGGCCGGTAACAGCAAAACCGCTAATGGGTATTACAATCACATTAGTCATCATCATCTAGTCTTTTCCCAACTGCTGGGGTCAGCTTCTAGTCTAACCGGATGCAACTGAAGTACACATCAAGTCTACTAAAGAAAATATATGCGTAGATAAGCAGGTTATCTTAATGTGATTGTTAAGAGAAACTGTCAAAAAGTATTGAGAAACAACTTACTCACCGTATACGAAATGGTTAAAAGTATACTAAATATTGAACTTCCATTGCAGCAGTTTATTTCTAAATCCTAACGGTAGCTCTATGTTTCGTATACTCCATTAAGCAAGCGAAAAGCAATGAACGAAACGCAATGTAGTGAGTCTCGAACCGATATCACGAAACGTTTCGCTCTATACAACATCCATTAAATAAAAATTCCAATGAAATCTATGTGACTT
This sequence comes from Eupsilia transversa, assembly GCA_914767815.1. Taxonomy (NCBI): domain Eukaryota; kingdom Metazoa; phylum Arthropoda; class Insecta; order Lepidoptera; family Noctuidae; genus Eupsilia; species Eupsilia transversa. The sequence continues at coordinate 5,564,040 of OU611886.1, read as the reverse complement.
CGTGGAATCTGCGATACACCTAATATTGGAACCGTTTCTGAACTCTTTCGCCTGTTGAGGAAAGATTGCAAAGATGGCACATCATTTTGGGGAGTATTTTAAAAACATTGCATTTTGCAAAGCTTTTTCTTGATTACTTGTAAAAAGGTTGACTTTAATTCAAACGCCTTCAAATTATTATGTTAAAAACTTTGTCGTAGTAAAACTAGACTGAATGAAAAGTAACTCATTCTACCATTGGTCACAGACAGTCCTTAAAACAGGCGATTCAATAATTTCACCAATGAAACTGAACGCGATGAGCATATCTAAACCGAGTTCAAGAGTTGTCAGTGTCAATATTCCTTAGAAAATAACGTCACTGACAACTCTTAAACGTAGTTTGCTGATCTAGTATGATGATCGTGTTCAGTTTTATTGGTGAAATTCGCCCTAAGGTCATTGCGGCTCATCGATAGGCAAGTTTAATGTGTAGTGCCTCCAAAGTATGATGGAGCGTACAAATAATGACATGTGTCATACATGCATACACTTCTCCATCACAAGTTTAATGAAATCACCCCTAACAAAGAGACATGCCAAACAAAACACGAGCTTTCCAACCGCCGATTGCACGTCTGGTTTATATGTATTTCTATGAAATACCTTCCGTAGCAACACGTCGGTTTCATGGAAATACATAGAAACCAGTCGTGTCGCGGCGACACGCGTCGCCTGCTGCTGCCGCCTGCGGTCGGCATTGTACCTTTACACTTGTCACAAGCTCTTACGGGTCGTCACAACCCCAAAAGCCTTACAACCAGTCTTACAAAGGAGTATCGTGTTACCCAGTAACTGGGTTGTGGAGGTCAGATAGGCAGTCGCTCCATGTAAAGTACTGGTATTCACCTGCATCCGGTTAGACTGGAAGCCGACCCCAACTTAGTTGGGAAAAGGCTAGGCAGATGATAGCTTACACTTGTCACAAGAACTAAACCAGCCGTAAATGACACGAACAATTATGAAAGAGGCCATTCGTTACAAAATAAACTTCTAAAAACTCAACCGCGGCTACTGTTTTTTTCTTGAAAAAAATAACAAGACGCATCATTCTGTCGTGTGAAGTCGCTGTATCCGATTTCATTGCACACTAAAACAATCATAGCGTTACATGAAATCGTGTCAGCTATTTTTATTCGATAAAAATAGACACGCAGTTGGGTTAACTAATGAATGAACGAAGTACTTGCAACATTATTAAGATTTTCGGGTTCATGATACTTTCGAAATATAACCAGTCTTACCAATGTGTATCGTTTTTCCCAGTAACTGGGTTGTGGAGGACAGATAGGTAAAGTACTAGTATTCAGCTGCATCTGGTTAGACTGGTGGCTGACTCCAACATAGTTGGAAAAGGTTAGGCAGATGGTACTTCGAAAAAAGAAGTACGAAATGCCTCCTTACAAAAGTATGTGGGTTATTATCGCTCATAGTGTGTATCTGAGAGATTTACGGCTATGTTAGATTGATTTCGGTTCGTCTACTTACTACTGCTAGCGTGGGGGCGCATTTTTAAATCAATATACATTATAACATTATTAGAATCTGTTCAGCACCTAGTCGCGTATTATACGATGTTTACGACGTTTTAAAACACATTGCCAATACATTGCTTCATAAGTTCGAAAAAAAACTGTTGAACAACGTAAATAACGCAATGAATGTTGTTGAACTGTCAAAATGAAACAGATTAATCTTAATCGTTTACGAAAATGTGTTACGCAATCAGATAGCTGTTCTACAATCACTTCCTTGAGTTTTTCAAAATGGTATGTGCTTACGTACGTGCTGTCCATCTCCTATAAACCATTGCTTGAACGTAAATACTGGCACGTCTAAAAATGTCATCAATATTTAAATATCCATCAGGTATCGAACTCATCAGCTTTAATGACTTTTTAAATGAACATGGTGGCGAAATATCCCATGAGCTTAACGAGAAAGCTGCTCGTATCAATTGGACTATTCGATACATCCGATTTGTATTTAAGCGAAATGAAAAATGGTGTGGTATATGAATGTATTATTTGTAATATTTTGTGCTAATGAACTGCTTCTTAATTTTCAGAACGGATTATATTTATTTATGTACCGTTGATTAAGTAGTCGTCCATTAATGGACAATGTATTTGAGTTTGTGATTTTTAATCAACATGTTAATTATTAACTTACGTCATGCTGAGTCTTCAAAAGTTTTAGTTCACTAATTTGTAGAAGAATTTGGGACAGTGTAAGTACCTACTTCCAAGTTAATGCCAAGAGTTACAAGTTGGCCAAAGTTAGGCATTTATTTTAATTTTAAATACACTGAAAACCATCAGAAAATCTTTCACATGCACCTAAGGTTAGTAAAGAAAATGCAGCCATTACTGTACATGAAGTTTAAATTAATTAATAAGGAAACCAACCGACTGGTCTGTCACGTGATCACGTGGTCACGTGATCTGAGGGCTAGCTCTTTCTTTGGCCAAAGACTTTAGTATTGCCATTCAACTTGGCAATGTTGCCAGTCTTCTGGACACGTTGCCGGATTACAGTGATTCGGATGAGTACTGCGAGGCCTTTGTTTTTGTATTTATTTGTATAGTTCAGTCATGCAATTTAGCACCTAGTGTAAATAGTTATAAGTTGTGTTTTAGATTGTATATGAACTGTGGAAATAAAGATCTTGGATTAATAATGATGTAGTATGAAATTGAAAAAGGAGGGCATGGGTTTATAATCTACGCAATACGCCCTTACAAAGTATGTGAGTCCTAAATAAGGAAGTGTATCAAATTAACACGTGGAACAGGCTTTTCTTGAGAAATTATATACTCCATAAAATTCTAATAACAACATAAATTAAGACCAAGTCTACACGGTTTACTCGCGTAATTATAGCAAGTAATACGCGGTATTTTGCGGTATTATAAAGACTCTATTAACGGCGCAATGTCGCGTAATATAATACAGAACATTATGAGGTAATAACGTAATTTCATTCCCGTGCCCACAGTCTGAACCCAGGTTAAAACTAGGTGTTTGACTATATTGAGGTAATAAATGAAATATTTAGTGGTAGAAAATTGGGCTGTATTAAAATATGTCTGTGTTAATTTATGTGAAATCACCTAAGAGTGGATTTTACATGCAAAGGGTACCTAAGTGTAGACCTTATTAGTATTCAATCAAGATATTTTAGTATAAAGTGTACAAAAAAAAATTCTGACAGATAATGCGGCAGTGCAGTAGTCAAGTTGGAGAATTAATAGGTCTAGTGGTCGCAAGCGCTACTACTGAGCATGAGGTCCTGGGTTAGATTCCCAGGTCGGGCAAGTGTGTTATTGAGTTTTTTATATCTGGAATTCTCAGTAGCAGCCCGGAGTCTCGACTTGTGCCCGGTTGATGGACTTAAACATAACTAGCGAAATGTGGGTTTACCTACACCTCTGCCCAACCCTTCGGGGAAACAAGGCGTGATGTTAATGTGTATAATAGCAAATTTATAAAAGCTTATTAATTGTACCTTATAAAAGCTTGTTAGTGATCCTGAGATATCTGCTACTATTTCTGTTTTTGACCTGTAATTGGCTCTATGTTTCATATACACTTGTACACACACACACACACTTACACATCTACACACTTATACATCTGTTATAGCTGTTGGTTCTCCTATAAATAAATACATATAGTTTATGGCGTGATCTTTAAGTGGGGGAGAATCGCGGCGATAGTCATGCCAAGCCATCAAATTATCGCTGCGATGATATCGCCGCCGTGTGGAATATTATACGTGTATTATAAAACATCCAGAATTATACAAAACATAACTAAGAACCAAATAAATTCTTGAAATCTTGATTTAATTTTTAACTTCGCAAAAACTTGTGCTCTTGATAAGAAACTGACTGAGTCATGTGCTAATTAAAAAGCTTGACCTAATTCTCTTATCTCATTTCTAAGTAAGAAGTTGACAAAACTAGGATATTTTCGAAACAATGTCATAAACGAGTATTTGTGTTAGCTGATGTAGATATTTTGTTAAAATAAATGGTGCTATAATATGCTAAGACCTAGTTCTAGCTGACTAGAAATAGGTGTAGCGAGGGTCAGGGGGTCTGTGGGGGCGCCTTGCATCTAGGTAAATTTAAACTAAAAAGTTGTTCCTAAACATGAGTACAGCAGCATGAAATCGACAGAAAAACTGAGACTCAAAGCTTACAAATATACAACATACAAATACTCTATCAACATCCTAGTACTTCAATGCTAATCCTAATAATATAATATAGCGAAAGTAATTCTGTCTGTCTGTCGGTTTGTCTGTCTGTCTGTTACGTTTTCAAGCCTTAACGGCTGAACGGATTTCGATAGGCACATAGGTAGACCATATATGGGTTAGTTTTGGATACTTTTTATCCTGGTAGTACACCCGTGGGATAATTTCCAACCTCAAAGCGAACGAAGCCTCGCGCAAAAGCTAGTCAAACACAAAGTTGATACAAAAAACATATCAGAAGGGCAATTCCCGTAATATTTAAGAACGTTCGCATTGGCATCTCATTCGTAACTTGTCAAAAATACAATCAATTTACCAACGTTTTTGATAAGTTTGACAGATTGCGACTTGAATGTGAACATTTTTTACGTACAAGAATTGGCCTTCTGGTCTCGAATTTGCCGTGAGCTTGCAAACTACACAATGTTTTGATTCAATTTCCCGATGAACAAAGAAGCGATAGGTCCTTACTCAGAAAATAACATCGAAATTCTACACCTGTTCCACTAAAGAATCTACGGAGAAACTCCAGTACTTAGCTAGATATACCTAGTAGAAGTATAGAAAATATTTGCTAAATGAGAATAAAGCTTCGAACGATGCTTCCCTTGGAGACTTGAAATTTTAAGCTTCATTCAGATGTATTAAAAACCCACCCAACTAGATATCGACAGCAGTAAATTCTTGCTCGTATAATATTACTACGAAGAATTTTTGATTGTATAATATTACTTAGTCAGGTCATTTCTGTTTCGTCTACGAGAATTTGATAACGTTACTGACTGGTCAATGCATTTATTAGGAATTATCTACCGATATGTCATTACTTATAATAATGTTAGCGTTCAAGTGGAGTACAAACATGACACATGCACTGCAGTACTAACACAATTAGAAGTTACATCCAGTATAAACATTAAAACACCGAGTTAATTGGTTGACATAATTCCTCAACTTTTAATTCACTCTTCAGAGCATAATACGTTTGTCAATTGTTTGTTATTATGCACACTACCCATTGTTTGCTTCTCTTTAACATCCAAAGTGGGTCACTGAAGCACGCGCTAAGCAGCATTGTGTGAAAGGCGCTTTACACCAAGAACGGTCTTCACGATGCGTCCTTTAAAATCAAGAGGAAGGCGTTTTCAAACAATATATATTATACGCTGCAGTAAGGAAACTGTTAACGAAAATTATGGTACTTCTTTCTCGAGGTTAAACGTATCGGGTGTATGTGAAACCATGTGAAGAGTGTTCAAAAGCTTTTGTGAGATCGAAAGCAGGAAGAGTGGAGCAACTTGTGATCCGGCCTTCGACGCTATTGAATGCAGGCCAGCGGATCGAATATCCAGATATATTGGCAACAGTAAATTTTGAAAACAATTCCTGGAATCCTTTAGGATTTTCCCAGTGTTCCTGATTCTTAACACTGTGGATTTTAGTGCGCTTGGTGGTTACAAATGGGTCTTAAAACTTTTATATATTTGTTTGGACGGCGGTGTAGTATTTTAAGTTTTGTGTTTCGTCAATGGAGATTGTTTTCTGGAGGTGATTTTTATCGTCTCTTAGGAATAATTATCAATTTCAATTTTAGTTTAACTATCAAACGTCTTATGCGAACTCCTCGCCATGACGTATTTACATTATTGTCGTTAGACATGTCATTTTGAGTAGAGATTTGCCACTTTAGATTTGCATGACTCATTGATGTCCCTTAAGTATCTAGGTAGGTAATGTACCTAGTTACTGATAGGAAGAAAATAGTAAGATAAACTATAAAGTAAATGACATGGTTTTAAAAGTGGAAGAAAGTTGAAATTTATTAATCATGCTGTGAATGATTACTTACTTAGAAAGCGTTTTATCCAAGGTAAAGTAACATTTATTTCATTTTTAGTTTTAAAGAATATTTCACTTACTTATTGAAATCCCTATACGGCCAAGAACGTACTTTCCGCAATAACAGTCACAACACTATAGAAATCGAATAACCTCAATACTTTATACTTCTACTCCATGTTTGGACTTAGCTATAAAGTCGGAACAAATCCCCAAGCAGAGAGACACTATATAACAAAACACTTTACTGACTTTCTTTAAAATTCTCGACACAATTTCTATCGTAAGGTTATAACAAACGTTGCTGGGACACCTCTCAACTCGATTGTATTGCTTCTTGTTGCAAAAAACAGTTTCAACAGCTCCATATAGCGATATTGTTATTGCAAAACTTTCCCCGCACTAGTGTCTAGTAGAATGTCGTTGGAATCGTACACAATATCGTTAAATATTGGTTTTTAAATTGAAGATTTAGAGTGGGGACATGAGATGAGTTTCGAGCTGTGTTTTCCGTTATTACTTTTACTCTTTTTTAGGGTTCCGTACCTAAAGGGTGCCAACGAGATCATTACCAAAGCTCCACTGTTCGTCCATCCGTCCGTCTGTCACAGGGCTTTAGCTTTTGAACTGTAATAGGTAGACACTTGAAAATTTCACAGACTATACCTGCTATAACAAAAAATAATAAAAATAAAATAAAGATACTTAATTGACACAAACTGATAGTTAATTACTCACTCGCCGTGGCAACACGTCGTGTTCGGGTTCGCGACAACTCAATCGTCATCCTGAGGATGCCTCATTGACAGGTGAAACGCGTGTCGATTTCTTACAGGGTTTTTTATGACTCTTTAGGAATTGTTAACCGGAATAGGTTACTATTATATATTATCTACGACTTAAATCCCCCATAAAAGCCCCTTGAATGTTTAACTTTATTTTATTTTTACAAAAGTATTTATTTTTTAAATGTGTTAAATATTGTAATGTGGTCGGAACCCGTCATGTCGGCCGCTTTTTTAAATTCACTCAAGTTTGTATTTCACCTTTCCTGATTCGTAGCTGTTTCGATATTCTCTTTTCTGCGTTCATTTTCCTGGTATTGATAACGGGTGCTCAATTTCTGTTAAATATTCCATAACGTGTAATTGGTATCATAGAGTTAAAAGCAAGGGTGATTTTTCCTTGTTTCTGATCGGCAATAACTTCATAAAAAAGCGCAAACTGATTATTAATTAGTAAGGTTCTAGTGAGTGTGTGATGGCCCAGCGGTTCAGACCTCGCCTCTGGAGACGAACTTTAGTCAGTAGCAGGAAAAGTGGGGCTAGGTTTAGAAACATGCCGCCTGGCTAGAAATAATGTAAGGCTATTTAGGGGTTCTAGACGATCTCGTGAAACCTCAACGACAATTTTTTTTTGACTCGTAAATAAGATAATTTGTAAATGAAAATATCTCTCCGTCATTTAAATATACATTATAAGTACCTACCTACCTTATTACGATCTGCATATTATTTAATCTTTTACGTATTTTTTTTTTTATACAAAATTATTAGATATTATTGAAAAACTTACAGATAAGTGTTACTGCTTGGAGTTTTCGACACTCTGGAAAAGAAAAAAAAGGAACATTAGGAAAATAATATTTTGCTTGAACTTAACACGAATAAAGTAAATAGGTTGGTACCTACTTAGATGTTTCTATCGGGTAAGGTATTCAGGTTTATTGGTTATATGTCGGCAATTCGATAAGTAGGAGGGGTCATTTACAACCAAATGACCCCCTTTTGACTCCTATGTAATTGTAAACAATTTTCGAGCCTTTTGCCCTTTTTAAATATTTATTTCACACATTTTAAAATATAAAATGTCTTATTCCTCGAAAATTATTGGCATTAGCATAGCAATTATATTATTATTATATTATTATAGGGGTCATGAGAGGTCATTTGGTGGCAAATGGCTTCTCCTAAATCCCCTTAATCGATTGCCGACATATATAACCTATTACCCTGTATAAGGCAGTTCCATATCCTTGGCCACAACGTTTAATCACACTGAGGTGCTTCATAAAGAAATATTCTGCATTTTAATATTAGTATTTCACTTAAACCTTGCTACATCCTGGGCCTACTGGTTAAACGAATTAACTATAAAATTCATACGGTATAACTGAAAGCTAAACAGCACTATTTTAATTATGCGCTTTACCAGTATCATGACCCCTTTTTGTAAAGGAATACCTGCCATATATTCACAATACCGTCAATACGTTAACATAAACAAGCTCAACGTTATAAAACACGATACACAAACGAGCACTCGAAACCATTAAAATAATATTCAACCTGCGCTAACCCTGCAATGCTGACGGTACAGAGAATACGAGCAATAAACGGGTACTTGCAAATAGCTATACACACTCCAAATGAGATTGAAAATGAGCGACGTTAGCAAATATTTGTAAAGCGCCATTTACTGTATTTGTACGTCATTGTACACCTCATCTGCAATCAACGTGATCTGATTTACTTCTATGCTAATTGGGGAAAAGGGGTTGAAAGTACGTGTTAGTGTCGATATCAGAAATATGTTCCTGGGAGGATGGACTTCTACTAGAGAATGTATTGCAACAGCAAAAGTAACACCATTATCATTGGAACACCATATCTTCTCATAACTCACAAGTAGTATTAGTTACACATAACATCACGCCTTGTTTCCCCGAAGGGTTGGGCACAAGAGAGCCTTATAAAGTACACCAACATTTCCGCCAGATAAGTTTAAGTCCCATGTAATAGGGGGCGAGTCTATTGCCATCAACCGGGCACACTTACCATTTTTAAATCACGACAGCGGGTTAGTCATAATTGCGTGCACCAATGTATTGTCAAGAATGATAACCGTCATTCAAGACGTCCTAATAATGTTTCTAGACTTTCAAATGGAAAAATACACTCACAATGATAAAAACAACTTTGTGTGTATTAGACACACATACGGTTACGCTGGTATTATACCTAACGATGATCCACTACGGCATTTTTAGGGTTCCGTACTCGAAGGGTGCCAAACGGAACCCTTTTACTGAGCGTTCGCTGTCCGTCCGTCTGTCTGTCTGTCAGCGGGCTGTACAGGCTGGCTTACGAACCGTAATAGGTAGACAGTTGATGAATTTTTACAGATTGTATAATTTTATTGCTACTTTATTTATTTTTTGTTGTTATAGCGAACAGCAAAAATATTTTTTTTATTAAGTTAGTAATTAAAGGGATCTCCATACAAGAAACGTGAATTTTAAAAGAAGAAAATAATCTTATAGAAACAATGCTGCATTCTAGTACCTAGGTATCTACTATTGATGAAATTCAACTTCGAAGAAAACCTTATTCTCCAAGGATTGTGATCGATGGATGCTATTCCTCTCGTTCACCTGCAGTCCACAGGATAAGTACCTACGTATAAAACCCCAAAGGTGTAAACGTTCGAACGGAGGCAATAAAGTTGCCTTGCAGTTTATTAATGCACTTCTAGTAGCAAAATGTATTGAATCTTAGATTGCTATCAGTGTTAGTGTGTGTATATCGCAAGGCAGTGTTATTCCACTGAGAGCTGATCTAGGGAATTCTGTTATTTTAGGGATGAGATTTTAGAAATTTACAAAACTACAAAATTATTATTACAAAACTACTTTCTCAACCAAAAGTAAGATATTGGAGTATACCCGAGGCTGCAAATAACGACCAAACTACTGAAAACAGAACCAGTTGACATCGAATCATTTGCTAAACTTACATATAAGCAAACTTTTCCGGATTTCCAAACTTCAATATGGAGTCCCTATCCAAACATGGCGTACTATAAAAACAAAGTCGCGCTGCCACTTCCGATTACGACGCGACAACACCCGAAAGTGGCCGAACATCTCCGATAGACCGATACCTACTTTCGTTGCGTTTGAGCGAACAAAACAAATATTTACACCGTTTACAACGCTCGTTCAAACTACTTGAAGCGAAACTGTGCAAGTTGAATTTGCGATGGCCTTTTCACTCGTACTTTTGCTTTCACGTGTATTTTGGTAAGCATGTACCTACGAGTATGTATGCTCGTTAGGAACTCTGCAGATTATAGCAATTAACGTAAGAACTGAAACAATTTGTTCCACTTTAACGAACTCAACCAGATAATCTGCAGATTAACAAGTTAATTTGAATACTGATTTACGCACATTCGCGGAAACATATACATTCTGTACATTAGGGTTTTATTGTTGTGCATAATTGACAAGGGAAACACGACTACCATATTTTTTTTGCTACCACTCGTACTTGTGGCGGAGAAGAAGGAATAGCTGCAAAAAAAAAATTGGAGTTGTGTTTACAAAAATAAAATTATTTTTGCTTAAGTTTCATATCAATTCATTCTATCGGAGTCAACTGTTTGGCATATGGCTGCCATCATGAATATCTTTCTTCTCTCCACTATCAAGTATGTATTTAGCAACGCCTATTAGTAAATAGTTCAGATGGCAGAGAGTCACTTCGTGGAAAACTACACCAAATGCTCCAAAGTATTCACTGTTGTTTTCCAAGTTTCAGTTGTTTTTCTTTACATCAAACGCGGTATTTGAGTCCTCAGTCTTATTATATTTCGTGGCAAGAAATTCTCAGTAGCTGTCCAGAGACATCATACATCATACTCATCAGACTCTTTACTCTTCGAATAATGATGGCTTTATGAGTGATACGTATAATCTTCCTCCATTATTTTAATGTTGCAATATAATACTATTGCAATAATGTATAAATAAACTCTTCATTAAACTACTAGTACATTTACGATAGCAATGTGTAATATTTTTTGCTTCCATATCTGAGGTGTGAATTATGTTGGCGCCACACATTATTCTGCCTTAAAAGGATAAAAATGCGTGTACATTTTCCATTAAAATCATTAAAGATTATACTCATGCAGTTAATAAGGTACAACCTTGTTTGATCAGTGTTTAACGATAAAGTATTCGAAGACTTTGCTAATCATGTTTAAATAATGTTATGAGAATAAATTGCCTTTCAAATTACTATATTGATTCATCATTGTTACGGTGTCTGCAATTTGAAAAGAGGATCGAACAGGATATGAGATGAAGGAGTTTGATCTGATAGAACTAAGAGATAAATTATTGCATGGCAAACTTCATACAATGACTACAGAAGGTTTGAAACCGGGTAATGAGAACCAACTTTTAAATTGTTTCTGTGGCGGCATCTGCATCGGCCACATGCGAACTACGCATCAAATCCTGCATCGCGCAAGCAGGGTTTACCGCGCGATCAGCATATATATATATAACTTTCCGACATCAATCATCGGGCAGTTGCCCACCACTTGTGTGTTGAACCCTGTTTGTTCCTCATACATCTATATTTCCAAGAAAATGAGGACACTACCAATTTAAAGTAGAATGATGTTAAAGATGAAGAAACTAACGACGTCGATTTTTGTGTTGTCTAAATACATATACACAGAGACAAAGACGAATGCCGACATTAAAATAAGAATAAACACAAGCCGCCTATTCATTCAAAAAAGAAAAAACATAATCTAAACATCCTCAATAAAACCATAATCTGCGAAGATTTCCACACAATTCCGGCAATAAATTATATGTGCGCGTTAACAATCTCAGAAAGTTATTCGGGTTATCTCCGTCGTGTCACAGTTGGGATGTGGGAGATGCTCCAGTTCCTTAGTTTGATATGGGACACCTTGATTAATGAATAGTACGTGTATACTGTTTGTATCAGGTGGAATGACTACACGGGATTATGGTGTAAGATTAGAAGGGTCCCATAAGCAGCTAGGACCCTTATTACGTGAATGAATGGCCAGTGATTTGTGTGTCTCTTTTCAGTGTTGCAGTTAGGTTCCAAAGTGAAGTTACCATTGGTTTTTTCCTGTGCAGAACAGTTTTATCTATAAAATGAATTATTGGTTCTAGCGTTTCTAATGTGTGTCGTCATCTTCACCCAGGTGGCTTGACAACTCTTCCCCGAAAAGTCATGAGAAACAGTTCAAACGTCAAACTACAAAATATGGTGTACTAAAAAGCAGTTACCATTGCGTCATTAAATTTTTAATGACTATTGCAGTACCTCGCTCTTCACTCCACATCCTTTTATTTCGCAAGACAGGACACGTCTATCCACAGTAAAATTAATGACCTAAACAAATCCTTATGCATCAATAAACTATGCACCGATCTATCATAAAGAGACCCAATGAACTTTAAGAATTGATAACGCAACAACAAAAGACGTGGTTTAATAATCTCATTAAAACCTTTTACTGGCATTTAACGGCCTATAAAGTACTCACAAGGGCACTATTTGTTCGTTTACGGGTCGAAACGGAATAAGCTTTATTTATACTGAAGTTTGATTTTATAGCTCTCTTTTGTTTTTGTTTAGCAATCGTTTTGTTTTAGTCAGTTGAAAGAGTGGAATTCTTTGTCAAATTTCAAGGACGATTTTCTTTTGTTTGAGTTGTAAATGGTGTACTGGAGGTTTTGTGTTACAAATAAATTGGCAGGAAAATTACGAATGTTTTTTTTTGTTGAAAATGAAATGTGACTAGAATTGAATGTTAAAAATAGATTCCGAAGAAATTTCGTTTGAAATTAAGCATGTCTTCTATTTGGAACTTTCCTGCCGAATCACTGCCTACCTGCAAACATTTACGGCTAAGCTTAAAATACCTAAAATCAGAGCACAGTTTGACCAGAACTCCTAACAAACTCCGGAGTACTGAAGCTAACCATCCTCCATCCGATTTAGAACCAAAATTAGATTGGATTCGGCATGTGAATCATCGGCATAGGGGAATTAGAATTTCATACGTTTCCGCCGTCTGGCTAATATTTTATTTAAGGCCAATGGCACAGTAGTTCGATTAACACTTTTGCTAAGAGTATTTCGCTTCACGTTTCTGGGGTTAAGTTCTTTTTTTTAATTAATGGGCTTCGTTCCTTCGAGTGAAGTCTGCTGAATGCTTTATTGGACCTCATATGAAATGTAAGTCCATTTCCTGATACCTATAAAGACTCATAAGTCCATTTCATCAATTTAAGAGGTTTTAATCCATTATTTTTTTGTCACAACAGTGAAGCTCTTGGCCTGAATCTCACCTGATGGAAAGTGATGATCAGGCCGAAGGTGGAAGCGAGCTTCACCCGGAATCCTCAACCACAGAGGAACTGGCTATCTTACCTCTAACTGCCGGAACACAACAATGCTGTTAACATTGTTGTTATGGCGACAGTTCCATGGTGTTTTACTGGTGACAGGGGTTAAAAATCCTGATGAGTGTAGCATCGAAGCTGGTATTACATCTAGTAGGTAATGTGTTCTTATACAAGAACAACGCACGAAACCTGGAGCCTATTTAATAAAACCGACAGATGACAATCCGACCAACTGACAATTTTACAAATCTCTTTCATAGTGGTTCTGTTTTATTAAACAGCAAATGTCGTAAAAAAAGGGACAACTTTGACATTTTTGACAATGTCGCATTTTCGGTCAATATTAAAATATATAAGTAAGTACCTGTGACCCAATTTTCCCAGATATGAGACCTAGTTAGATCGATTTTTCGCCCCGTAAACCCCTTTATTCCAACTTTCATCGAAATCGTTAGAGTTGTTTTCGAGAACTTGATGACAAATATATAGGATAGGGTAGGATAATATGGCCCTGGTTATTGATGCAATTACAAGCTTTGGGCTGTTTACCAGTACTTTTTTAATGACACCTTTTTTAAATCATATGCGTTAAACACCAGCACATACATTTATGATTGGTCTAAAACCAACATCGTTTTACGATACATCTATATCGCGTTGTTTGCACTCCGCCGACAAACTATTGCCTATTTGTTAATTCGATGCGTATGCGCCAGTTACAACCGTACTATCCGCCGGATGTCACCAATTACTACTAGCGTCTCTTTCCTGCCTTCTGACATTTTATTTTTACAACGCCAAATTTGTTGCAGCGTAATTGGGAAATTTACGAGCTATAATAAATACGGACAGGTCTAAAAACAGCTTTATTGAAGACGAACGCGGGTAAATGGAAACTGGAATAGTATGATCTTGAAATATTTTTTACATGTTTATAGACTTTAATAATCATATATTTTAATACTTTTGACCATTGATGACAGTGTGGAAACGAAGAAGGCAACTATCAAAATGAGCTGTCGTAGTTAGTTCCAAACAATCTAATAACAAAATATGTAGAGACAAAGTATTATTTTGTTTTTGGCTGGGAAATCATTAAATAACTTCTCCCGCTCTGGGCGGAGCTGACGGTGTGTCTGACTCTTACTGACTAAAACCCACCGTGTTCCTTCATTACGTGTGTTGCCAAAAAAAAAAACACTGTTCAAGGTTTTCAATAAAAAAACTTTCAGTCAGTATCCGATAGTTTCTTTATAGATGGTCACGTCTGTAAGCTAAAGTATCACGATAATATTAGAATAGCTTACTTACCCTTAACTAAAGTTCTCAATACCTAATTTATTGATGCGAATTTGCTCCAAAATATCTAGGAGTAAATTTTCGTGTAAACAAACGTTAAAATTATGTGTTTGAGGTTTATTAGGTATTCACTTCCTTGTTTTCAGTTGGATATCGCTAAAACATTACTTGTTGCATAAAGACTAAAGTTTTCAGTCAGTGAGTCCTGCCTGTTATGTCTTACAGAGAGGAACCGTGGACCCTCACGGTACGGCTGCCCCATAAATTCAAGGTTGCTCACCGAGCTATGGACCACGCCACGCTAGGATATCTCTGAGGGATAGAATCCGGAATGAGGTAATCCGATAGTGAACCAAAGTTTCCATTTAACCATTGTTTCATAGGTTTGAAAAATTCGCCTGCTCAACAACGTAAATAACGCAATGAACGTGGCTGAACTGTCAAAATGAAAGGCATTGTGATCATAACTTGAATCAAACAAAAGCACATCAACTCATCAAAAATATAATGACCCCTTTTTTCAAATTTACCTTGGACAAAACAACTTTGCAAAAAGAATTATGAAAGATTGAAATCCAAGCCACTTGTCCAGAAGTCTGCTAACTGCCGTTCCCGTGGTGGCAAACCGCAAACTTCCGATTTAAATTTTAATGGCGGACTGCGAAAACCACAGGGTGTTCCGTAATAAACGTTACTTGCGAAGTACAGAATGGGTGGGATTTTTTACTGGTTATGGGCCGGGAAAATTATAGATAGTAAAGGAATTATGGTTATAATTTTTGTATCATGGTGTATTTTCTTGGTGTTAACCAGTTCTTGTGGGGTAAGAAAGGGAGGTTAACTGGAATTTGTCCAGTTTTAAGTAGGTACCTCCCATCTATTCATTTTTTTAAACACGACTACAGAAGATACTGACTTAATTATATTAGACAGGATCATCGTCTTTTTTTTCTCGGTCAAGATTTTTATTTCGTTTGTGAAAACTTTACTGTTGACTGATGAATGACACAAACCGATCTTTTCAGTAAAAATGTCACCGTGAAAAGGTGAAGTGAGTTGTCAATGGTGTGTATCGCTAGGCATCAGGCGGAATTTGCGTTTTGCTTAGATGCATTTTCCCGCAAAATTTTATTTTCGTGTATTTGTTTTTTCTTTGCGTCTTGTTTGCCGCAAATAAACTTATTTTCTTTCTTTTCTTGTCTTTCTTTACCTAAGCTTTCACGGTGAGAATTTTACAGACTGGTTGCGATCATGTTAAATCAACGAAAAAGTCTTTTGGACGCCTGCAAAATCTTTTAATACATAAATTAATTTAGAGTGTTTAAAATATTTAGTTCAAATTCAGTGGTAATTATTTCATTCAGTGACAGTGGAAATCTATAAATCAAGTTTAGAATACAAATCTCTGGCATTCAACTAATTGACACCTAACTTGTGAATGTATTTAGAAACCAAAATAAATATAAAGTAAATGGTTCTTGAATTTCATATTTATTATTTTTGGAAATAGAAGATTTTGTATTTTGATTTTCTTGGTTTGTACTTGTGACGTCATTATTTGACCAGATAAGTGCAGATAATCATGTAAGAAAATAAATTATAAATTGAATAAGAAACTGTGTGCTTATACTCGCAATCTTAATATGGCTTGAAGCGACATGAATATTTATAAATCTCTTGCAATAAAGGAAGGTATGCGTAGAACAGGACACAACACAAAAAGAAGGTACACGCAAAAAGATAAATGTTTGCGATGTCGGTAATGATCATGGGAATACCTTTGCAGTCTTGTCAAAATTGTACTCACTTTTTCCATACACTAGGTGTAGGTAATTGAAATAACTGAAAATCTGAATATGAACAACTTTTGCTATTTCAAAAGGCCAATTCCCGTATTTAAAGTGTCCCCGGAATGATCGATGATGAATGATGATGACCCGAAATGACACTTCAATTGCATTTGGAGAATTTTTGGAACGAAATTGTATAAAGCATAATGAACTTTATGTCAATGGTGTAGCGTACAAAATAGATACGCAGCTAGCTTCAGGAATTACCGAGAATGCTCGAGAATTGTTTGGAAGACACGCGACCTATTTTTTGGCTCGTATCTATGTTATACTTTACACAATTTCGTTACAAAAAGCTTCCATTCCATTCCACGGCAATGTAAATTGAGCCTTAAGCGATTTTCAGTTATTTCAATTGCATCCTGTGCATGTGTACTAAACGATTAACTCAATGGCTATTCCGAGAAAGGCTTGTTCAATAAACGACGGCTTGCCAAGGAAGAAAATCTTATAGAAAGTTTTACCTCATGACGGATTAAAGGTAAGATTTATTTTGTTATTAAATGGGTAATGAAAGTAATCTCCACGGAGTTGTATTTATGATTTTTATGATTATTTTAAATTCTATAAACAAATATTTGATACGGCCGCGAATCATATTTAGATCAACATATAACCTGGCACTGACCTGCAAACTGCAAAAAACGTAAGAAAATTAGAATTTTGCACATCGCACTTAAGAAGAAGAATTTGAGAAGTTCTCTACTTCTAATTCTCAATTCACAAACCAGGTGTATGAAAAATATAATCACCATTGCATTTTACCTTACCTTGCCGTTCAAAACAATGCCTTCAAAGCAATCCAAAACAGAGCTTGACCAATGACACAAACGATTTGGTCCCATTTATTTCGCTATTTGTTGTTTCCAGACATAAATCTCCTCGCAGACCGATGGTCGCGATAAAACAATTTCTAACCGTGACACTTGGCCATCGAAAACCACCCACACTTTGTATTTAAAGCGATCGAGTTGACTGATATGGATTGCATGTTATTATTGCAGAAAGTTGGCGAAGGGATTCGATTTCTGCACGTCATTTTATTTGATTAAAAGGTACTAGTTACTTTTAAGTTAAGAGTATAGTTTGGTAACTTAATGCCTTAATCTTGAAGATAAGGTTACCGAGACTGGGGGGAATGTAAAGGGAAGTGGATTGATGTATGTGGACCTTTTTAAATCAATTAAAACCGGAAGAGCAGAAGCCCAAAACGGTTATTTATTTCAAATGCAAAAAAGCAATTGCAAATTTTAAACAATTGCAAAAAAAAACAAAAAAAAACTGACCATAACTGAGCTGGCTGCGCAAAAAAGTTCAGTTCAGCATTAATGCTTGATTAGGTAGATATGCAATGATGATAATGTAATGATGAATGGGAAATCGACACCATTATTTCAATCGATTTAATGTAATCGGTTACATCAAACGTTTAGTTATTACAGAATTCGATGCATTCGGATACTTGATTAAGTTACCAAGGAAGTTATAGCAAGTGCAATTAGTTCAAATTCACTCGCTATAATTATAAAGCTGGCCAAGTGTGAATTGGTCAAGTTGGTCACCTTGTGTGATTGGTCTGTGTACCTTCAACTTGAAGTAACTAAGTATAGTTGTCAAAGCCAGAACGTATTCCAGTCGATCGACCTCTTTGATTGACATCTTTTGTTATATTTAAGATTATCATTCATAGCTTAATCAGCCTATAATGTTCCCACCGCGGGATATAGGCCTCCTCTCTGTGAGAGAGATATAGTGGGCCATAATCCACCACGCGGACGCAGTGCGGCTTGGCGGATGTCACATGTTTTCGAATTTGTGGTTCACGGACATGCCGGTTTCCTCACGATGTTTTCCTTTACCGTTTTGAGAGCATTCGTGATGAAATAATTTATTCAAAGTAAAGTGCCTGCTTGGGTTCAATCAATTGATAATCATTCAGCTCCATCCTAATTCAACCTTAATTTTTTTAAATCATTGATAGGTAACGCACAGGGGCTCAATCAATGCTACGTTGAATTTTGAAAAAGCCGCTACAAAAGATTGAAATAAATAAGTTCCTCAATCAATAAGCTGGAAAAAGGGACTGATGGTCGCGCCAAGCTATACATACTTACTTAATCCATAAAAAGTTTTCTCCGTAAAAAGATAAAATTTTATACCTGCAAGGTGGAGACGGCAATACTCCAATAAATGAAACTTCGTTTAACTAATGACACAAAATTCAAACAAATGTGTCCAAAAGTCACTAGGTATAAAAGTTGGCAAAACCTGGCTGGCCTATCACTACTAATTAGTCTATTTGAAAAAAAACACTTTTTAATTTCGATGGCAAAATACTCCCATGCATTTAGTCCTGTAAGTGTTTTAATTTAAAGCCGTATTATCTTCTGGGGAGTTTGTTGCGCTACTTATTTTTCCCAGCTAAAGCACTAGGAAGTGGTTAAGGGTGGGCGTTTTGGGGGACTGTCTTATGTCATTTTGACGTTCGAAAAGTGCTGATTCTCAGCATAGTTTGAATAAAAAATGACTTTTGATTTGATTTGATATGATTCCACATTGTATGTATAAAGGCTCGTGCATACCGGCGCGACACGGTAATTGTTCTACCGTGAAGTTTTCTTAGAAATTGTATTATTAAAGTCGCGTCGCGCCTGTTTGTAGGAGCCTTAAAGCTAAGATTGTTCGCACAAAATAAACAAAAAATTGCAAATTAAAATCATGTCGCTTGCACTTTTTGTCATGGCCGCGCTACTTAAAAATTCATAGCATTTTTATTACTCATTTTAACATTGAATGATGGTGAGCATACCTTTATAACAGGTTCTGAGAAAGTGGTCGTCAGAAATAAACGTATAAAAATTGATAGTGTAATATACCAACCAGGTTTATTTTTAGCTAGCTGTCGCGAGGAGCCTTACCTTTTTGCTAGGAGTGCCGTCTCAGTCCTGTTCAGAAAGTTGTGCTTTGAGATCGAGCTACTAAATGTTTATGGCCATATGGTCCAGGTAATACAGTAAGCAGGGAGACGAGAAGAGTAACTCAAAATATTACCCATACACTAGGTTACAAAATTACTTACCAGTGACCCACACTAGACAGTTAATCTGTATCATGGGGCTAGGAGTACGAATTTCAGAGTGGAGACTAGAGAGGTGATTTCAGGTGTTGTATGGTATTGTGTTTGTGTATGTGTGTTTGCGTGTTTGTTCCCATTGTGTATCGTTTGTTTCATAGATATAGTGATAGAAGTGGCTATCGAAACTGAGTATCTAAATTCAAACAAGTGAACTTGTCTGGTGTGAAGACTGTTTGAGGATTAAAAAAAAAAATTATTTGTTATGCCTTTTTAATGTGATCGATGATAAGGAACATTCTGTCAACAAACAGATATGGAGAAGGATCGTGAGGATGAGCTACGGATTATACCTGCGATTGGACACACTTCATTGGTCACGACCGCTCTGTCAAGAGCGATCACTTCGCTCTTCAGAAGAAGAGAGAAAAAAAAAAGAAAAATAGGTTTATTTGTCACAAAAACACGTGCATAGAGAAAGATGAGTAATCAGGAAAAAAGAAATGTAAGATCTACATTAAGTAATACGAGCATAAAACAGACATAGTCGACAGCCACACGTCAGGACTGTGACAAGAAGGCTTCCACTCAGCATGACGCTGTGCTATGGGGGACCCACAGCATAACGCTGATTTTTAGGAAGTAGGAACATTACTCACTATGCATTCAGAGATACTAAAAATACAAGCCATTAGAAACCCTCAAACCACAAGTGTAACTACTAAAAGTTCTGCCTAATAAAAGACAAAAGAAGCGTAAAGAAGTATAAAGCTAAAAGGCCAACGAAGACAAGACGAAATTTTAATTTTATGGCACTGAAACTGTCGGTTTCAATTAAGAACTCCGCGGCATAAAAATTTAAAATATCAAAAAGGATTATGTATTTAATTTTTAATAAGCAGCTCTGAAAATAATTTATGACCGGATCACAAGAGTTATAAACTATGAAAATGCATGGATTTCCTTTTTGAACGGTCTGTATTCAGCTTTAGAGTATCATGCAGCTTTTGAATGGGAAGAAGGTTAAGTATTGGATTACGAAAGAGAAAATTCCTTTTGATGTAATGCGGTGATAAAATTCAATTCTCAGGATTTTTCTTTTTTTAATGTTGTAAAGAAAATAAATCTCAAAGACGTTACAAGATTGTTTGTGATCCCAGTCCAGATAATGCGAATGTCAAAACAAGATAAGGTTTGTTTGCAAATAAATTGCATGTTTTACAAGCCGTTTGACGATTGCCAAAGAGAAATTTTCTTTTAGCCAAAAGCAAAGGAAATTATTGTTCTATGCTTCAATAAAGACGTACTTTAAACCTTTGTGTTTTTGAATTGAGAATCTTATCTCAAAAAAAATCAAAGAGAATCCTAGAAGGATTGCATGAAGCATGACATAATTTCGCGTTTGAATAGTAAGTAAGCCACATAATTAATTTCTATATAAAATAAATGAAATGAAGCTCACTATTAGAAATAACCGAGATAGTTTATTACTCAGCATATAACCTTTGTTTTTTATAATCATTTACAAAACAAATTCTCTCATAATCACAAAATTTAACTCATACATTTTAAGTAATATACATTAATAAAACAACTAGAAAGTCTGAAGTGATATTTCAAAATCGTAATAAAATTATAACCCTTTATAATCGCGTTATTAGTATTACAATTGAATGCATAGATGAGTCCGAAAGGGTCACGCTAAGTAGAACTTAGTTCATTTACATACTAACGATTATTATTTTACTGTGGCATGTGTTTTGAATATGTATTACACTAAACGTTTAATTCAATGAAGCTATTACTTTTGTACAGCGGTTTTTAAACTTTCTTTGACATATTTTTATCTAACATGCATCAACCTTTTTACGTTTTTTAGATAGACTTGTTAAAAAAAGCTATTCTTTTTTCAAATGTCTAGACTGAATTAAAATGAAGGTTATAAAATTCAGTTAGTCGTAGGTGGTAGGTAGGTAAAGTGCGTCCATTATAACATGCCCCGTGACGCGATACTGAATTTTGCAGTCATGTGATTGTTGGTACTGTTCTGTCCGCCGCCATTTTGAACTCTATTAGTATGTAAACTAAGACTGCAAAATTCAATGTGCTACTAATCGCGTCGCGAACGCACTGTACTGCTAATGACATACCTTTATTTTGCTTTATACCTCTTGTCAACCTTCGATGTACTAGTGTGTGGGCAGAGCTCGGATAACGATATATTTTTCGAAACGGTTTCGTCTTAAATACCTAAGGAACGATTTCTTTCGGTTACGTTCGAACAGAACGGTATTAAAACGATTTTTGAAGAAGAACAAAATTTAAATTGTTTTCGGTCAATAAAACGTTTTTAACCATTTTTGGATTGATCGATATGAAAGAAACAAAGATAGGATAAGTACTTAATTTAACTATACAAGTACACGCTTGTCGGTGCACGGGGTGTGTGGCTGCGTCCTGCGGTATAAACCGGTTTTTGAATGCGGAATAGACGTTCTCATTTCGTTTTCGTTTGGAACAAAATGTTGTACAAAGAACTGTTACTGTTCGAAACGTTTTAAAAACGTTATTATAAATAACGGTTCAGAGCCTGCCTGTGGGTATATTATAGGTTACGTCACATTACGTTACGCTCTCAATTTTCTTCTATTGTCAGATTTATGATTTACCATAGATAAAGGGCAGTAGTAAAAATTAAGCCTCAATAGTTATTGCAAGAGTGGTCATTAAAGTGCCTATCGCCAATAACAGCTTTGCTTGAAGAATTTCTGTTCAATTCAAATTAATATCACGACCTGTTTCCCCGAAGGGTATGCAATGGGGCTGGTTGGGTTCTCTTTAAGTATCTATTGTACCTAATAAGTAGGTATCCCAAAAACTGGACCCTGGTTGAAACCACGATTATGCTTAAAGCTAACTCACAACTTTTAAAAATTGTTCAAATTCAATAAAAGAAAGCAAAATGTAAATGACTTCACATTGCATCAATATCGAAAATTCCCAAACATGAATAACACATAAACATCATTGTATGTAGTTTCCGTACAAAGAAAGCTTATACAATGTTCCAGAATAATGTTCCAATTTAAAAAAATAAACAAATATTACAACATTTTTTTACAAGCCCACAAAGTCTCCATTACATTGAGTAACTCTGACCGAAAACTACTTCTAAAGAAAAGTAAAAATAAGTAAATCGTAAAACCTAAAGTTTATATCTTCCGAAACAAGTCAATCGACCGACTTCAACATAAATAAAGGTTTGATTCACGCGAGACAAAACATAAACAAAGCCATAGTGTAAGAAAACCGCATAGAGGCGGCACTCATGTCAGTTCGCCATTTATATGGCAAATCAAGTTAAGAAAAAGTTCGGTTTTGCAGAGCGTCGTCGTCGTCGTAGTTTGACAGTCTCGTTCTAAAACTCGATGATACTGTAACCTATGTATTGTCAATTTTCGCGAAGATCGAGCATCTTTAATCATAGCGCAGCAAGCGACTACACAATCGTTAGAGAGTTGAACGTATCTTACGCCTAACTTTAGGCGTTCGGAGTTTGAGTGTGGCTTCTATAAATTTTTACTCTATGACAATGCTAACACGCTGTCTCGATCGGGGTCGATAGTAAAGATTAGAACGACCGACTTCGAGTCTTTCCGACTACTTGTAATGCATTGTCCTGTTTTGTATCGCTATGGGATAGATAATAATGGACTAAACTATAGTATTAATGATATGACTGTCGTTGCGGACAGAACGTTAGTTTTGTTGGTTAGGCTTTGCAATGATATCGAGGACTCTGGTTCAGAATGATAGACTAACGATGCTACTTTGAATAGAAGCTAGTTCTGATATTGATTGTGATTCCTGTTTATTTGAGTTTAATATCTATGTTCGCTGGATGAATGATGTTAAATCTATTCGCTTCTTTATCGCGTGATCAACTCGTGAACAAAGGTTCTAATCCAGTCCTAACTAATATCAAGTTAATCTAAGTCAATACTTACCGTAACCGGAACCATAGACAACACTGAACAATAACAAAAAAGTGTAATAAAAAAGGATGCAATACCTACAATGCATTAAAAAAAAAGTTTAAATAACCAATTTCGAAACTGCTTGTTTTATTCACAAACTGTAACCTGCCAGTATTTTTCGCATCGCAGAAAATATTTTTCTCTTCCCTAAATAAATTGTCAACGTTCATGCATGGCAGCATGGCAGCTTATATTTTTAAACCGTCAATTATAGCGGCACAAATGACATTCTAGGAAGCGATGTTAACTAATGGATACCGGAAAAAAGGATTAGTGGGTGTAAATAACAACTGAGTTGATGGTTCGTCGCGAGAATGGAAAATATAGTGGCGAGGAAAACTTTATGGGTTTAGCTTTTGCCCGCGGCTTCGCCATCGAAGAGGTCGGGGAAAAGTAGCCTTTGTCTTATCTGATGTCATGGTCAACCTGTGTGACAAATTCGTTCAGACGTTTTAGTGTCAAAGCGTAACAATCAAAATTACTTTCGCATTTATAATATTAGTTAGGATATCTTAATAGAAGGGTAACACTGAATGTTTTTAGAACTGGCTGGTTAAAAACAAATCCAATGAAAAATTAAATTAAATTTCGAATTTAGAACTCTTTAGGATGTATATTCAATTTCAGGCAATTTGAAATGTGCGTGTAGCGCGTCAAAGTGAATTTGACGCGAGAAAATTTTCGCTCTATTGTGAATCATAGTGAATGAATTCTCGAGCATTCTCGCAAATTCGCGTGCCTTCGCGCAACGAGGAGGTGAGTGAAATTGACGCTTCCGTTCCATTCCGTTCCGCGGCAATGAAAATTGAGTCTAATTCTATAGTACGAAGTTTTGTGGTTGAACCAAATAGCAAACTCATGTTTTCTTATCTTATTCAACTAAATAAACAACACAAATGGAATTGAATTGGGACATTATGATTACGCGATACATGGCAAAGTAAAATCTGTAAAGTAGATAAAATCAACAGCCGATTGGAATGCAATTCATGAATTTCTATCATATCCGCCTGTTATTGTAAAGTATTTACATAAAATAAACCCACGCAGATATTTGGACCTTATCTTTATAGTACGTTCGGAAGATATTTGTTAAATATTTAGTTATTTTATCAATGACATCTAGATGAATGAATTTTGACGTTCAAAAAGTGCTGGTATTCAGCCTAGTTTGAATAAATGACAATTGATTTTGATTTTATTAAGATGTACACGAGTGTAAGTTTTAACCTGTATCGAGTCAATAGCAAAACACATAAATCGGGCTGTATTTTAAAGAGAATCGGCAACTGATAACACAATCATTCCTGAAAACATCAACTACCAACCTCTTTTACTAACAAATCCCTTTCAAATAGATCCTCCAATGTAAAATAAAACAGGAATAAATCAGCGCAGCCAATTATACTGTTCATCAATGTCAATCTCATTAGCATAGTGTCCTACCTTGTCTCTTACTTTAAAATAGATTGATAGTACTTCGATATCGGCCTCTGATTGGTTTTCAATGTTCCTTTCAAATGTAAAATTGAGTCAGGATTCGAAGATATATTTAAAACAGATGGGGTGGCGGAATCGGTAAAAGGTTTATAGCTAACAGCTATGGGTATTGATTTTATTGGAAAGGGGACTTCTTAGTACCCCGGTAGTACTTCACCATTTTTGTTAAATCGTATACAAGGTGTTTTTTTTCTAACTTAACTTTTGTTTCTAATTTAACTCTAGGGTATGAATGAGATCTTATCAAAGAATCAACTGTTAGATGAATTATTTATCAATTATATATATTTTGTTTCTCTCTTCATACAAAATAATTCCACAAAGTCACGATTATTAATATAAAACACCCTTACGTGAAACATGACAACTTCGTCTTTTCTTAGCTTATTGGTTTGAATGAAAATGAATTAAGTACAGGTATTTACCCATGAAACTAAGATACCTACACACATCGATATAAATTAATTATGATTAATGATATCTGCGAAACTATGCATTTTTGGACCAGTTAATCTAGGATTTTTTGAATTATTTTTACCTATAGAATAATAACCCTACTAGAGTTATGTTATAAAAAACACGTTGTATTTATTCTATTGAAACACAGAAGCAATTCACCAATATTATTTTAAAATGACCATATTCGTATAGTCAACCGCCGCACATTGGTGAAAGAACTAAGAAAATCACTCTTATGGCTATGACTTAAGGGCTCGGTCAATGTCAAACAAATTGTTACCATTGACGTGCGGTTGACTGTACTACACAAAATCTTTTCGCTCCTTGCCACAAACATCAGGTACCGGTACAGTCAGCCACAAACGTCGATTAACACTAATGTTTTTTTTATTATTAACTCTCGCTTTATGCAACGATTTAATCACATAATTATTATTTAAATAAAGTGCCCTTATTTATTACCAAGGATAAAAATACGTTTTAAATCAACTTACCTATTCAATTACCTCTACAGTCTATGGAATAATCGACTATTCTCAACCGAGTAACTCCACTAAAAACCATTCGCTTAGCATCACTATCAGGATAGCTGAAGCTCAAGTGGAATCGGGTTCTTATCTCACTAAGATATTCCAAAAGCTTTTAGATTTTAAAAACGGGCTCACACAATCTAAATTTATGCATTTCTACGGCAATCTTGCTAAGTTTGATCTACTAAAGTACCTTAGCGCACATTGGCACGGGCGCTTTGTGAACGCGCATCAAAAAAAGCGTACGAATGACACAATTGGGAAACGGTATATTTGTTGACGCGGAAGCGCTTTTTAACCGAGTTCCAAAAAGGAGGAGGTTATAATTATGTTCGTAGCGTATAATATGTATGTTTTTTTGTGTATATCCATCGATATTGTCGTCAATAAAATTGTGGATCGATTTTGAAAATTCTTTCTGAAAGGGTATCACTCTCGAGGTAGTCCCATAAACATTTTATAAAAAACATTGCTTGGGTCGTTTCTGAGTAAGCTGCAATAATACGTATTTTTCCCACTTAGCCTATGTGGATGATGTTCTAAATAGTTCATGTCACTGTTATTTACATAGCAGGTTATATTCGAATTTGTGTGGGGGTAGGAACCACAACTAAAAAGTGAAAATGAAAAACTTTACAAAAAAACAACCGACTACCGAAATTAAAGTTATTTTTCACTTTGTAGTGTTTTTTTTGAAAGTCGGTAGTTTTTTTTTGTAAAAAGTTTTTAACGTCGCCTGTTTACCGTGCAGTTTAACATTGAGATATTATTCCAGAAGATTTTACGATTTTTAAACGGGCTCACAAAATCTTATGCCACGTCAACGGCAATCTTGCTAAGCTTGATTACTAAAGTACCTCAGCGCTTATATGCACGGGCGCTTTTTAAACGCGCGTCGAAAACAGCGCTCAAATAACATAAATGGGGAAACAGTACCTACATTAATTGATCCCTCGAAAGCATTTTTTTAACGTTACCTTATTGGATTTTCAACCCTGGCATTGACCCTGATGGTTGAAAATCCAATAGGAAGATTCAATCCTACGGCGTTTTTCTAACGCGCGCCCATGCGAATGAGAGCTAAGGCTTTCAGTACCTATTTTTAGTTAGAGAATTTCTGAATAAGTCATATTGTTTCTACGTTCACGATGTCTGGGTTATCGACCCGAGGCTAACGCTTGAATAATTTATGTCACCAGCAGTAGTAAGTGCATTTGTATAAGTGTATATACAATGATTGATCTTTAATGTTCCGTTCGGTTATGAACTGCAATACAGACTAGGTTACATGAATGACAGCTGGTGACCCGTTGAGTGTTGTCGGGCATTTTTATTAGGATTCAAACTGTCTGTGGTTTTGTGTGTGGCTTTTGATTCTGGTTGTTGAATTTTTATGTTTGTGTTTTGGCATTTTTTTATCAGTCAATGTACATAGATATTTTCTAAAAGTAGCCACTTGTATTGTTAAAGACTAGCTTTAACCTGCGAAATTTCGCGTTTTATTTTTATATTTTTAATTCCTATTCTTTATTGCACCTCTTTAGGTCATTAACTATCCGAATATCAAAAAATATTGAGCCTAGGTCATAAGGGGGAGGCGTGAAAATTGATTCACTGTTACATTGTATAATAGATATCATGAGTGATTCAAATTAGATCGCTCATTAGAATATTAATTATCCTACAATGCCTAAATTTGTATCTTTCTTCGCCCATCTTTTATCAAAGCTCCATTTGTTTTATTTCAATATGGCTTGTTGCTATTATTCATAGTCATTTTAATTTTAAAATAAAATACTTTACATTTCTATGAGTCATTTAAAACTATCTCATAAAATGTAGCTAACTAATTGCTCTCATTTTCGCCTGTTCTTAAAAAGTAAACCAACTTAGATGCTAGGAAAAGAAAAAAGATTACAAGCAACTCGTTTAAAATTGCTTATATTATAAAACTGTATTTCAAACTTTGCATCTAACTACGAAGCTAGTTTAAATAAAGCGGAATATTTAAACCTATTTTAAGGAAACTGCTCAAGTACTAACACTTTTCATGGAAATTAAGGTAAACTGTGGATTCATTACACCAGCTTTTGCTTCACAAGAGCTGAACGATAAATAATGAAAATATTGGCAAAACAAAATGATGTGTTTACCGAAAAAGAACGTATTCTTTTCTTAAATTAAATGTCAGTTAGTGAAATAAAAAGAGATTCGGGTTAAAACTGTAATGGTTTTCGAGTAAAGGTTAATGTATAATGTGAGTTTCGGGCTCATTACGTTATTCGCTTAAGCGGTACTGACGACTCATTTCGAAACTGATCCGTATTCTGCATATCAAGTATGAAGGATCAACGTAAACGATATACATGGTGAGTAAGTAAGTACTACAAAGGTAATTCATTGCTTTACTTCAGTAAAGTTTTGAATTGGATTTCAAAGGAATTGTTGTTTTTTTTGTGTTGTTAAGTTTGTTGTGAATGTTTTTAACTATCTTTTTGTCTCTTTTCAAAGGCTAAAAGAAATAACTTATTGAAATCTTAAACTGGAATTTTATCTTTACATGGTGACTCTGTGATGTCAAGTCTCTCAGTTATTAATCACTCTCTAATTATTCGTCTGTTATAATCTTTCCTTGTACGATAAGACGTTAATTACAGGACAATCACAGTGACCGTTTTCAAGGCCGAAATCTTTTCGTATTAATAAGATATTTTACCAATATAACCAACCATTTTAGATTCTACTTTCTTTTCGTATCTTATCAACAAATGAGATTCATGATATCATATATATCATACTACAAGATGATCCTAAAATCATAGCTTATATTTAAACAAAAAAATACAAAGTAAATAAACCCGTTATTTACGTTCTGCTACTAATAAAATAGCGCGTTAAATAAACCTAGTATGCGCACTATTCATGTAAATTAGGATGAAGGGTCTTCCCCATAACGACTGGAAAGACGGCTCGAACAAAGGCGCTGTTGGCTTTTTACCCTAAGTACGGAATAATGAAAATGTGGAAGGCATCGAAGCGATGAAAAAAGATGAAATGTAAAAAATTGCTGATTTCAATATAATGAGAGTTCCGTATTGAGGCTTTTTGTGGTTTAGTGAGCCGTGTAGCTTGCAGTCTTGTAGCATTATTGTGATTACCTTTGCTTTGTTGCTATAACGATCAAAAGCTAAAACATATTCTATGAAGTACTAGAAACAAAATAACGATTATTATCTTTTTTATTCAACTGGTATTAATAAAATTCTTGTTGTAATTTGATAAAATAGACCGGTGACACGTACATTTTTACGTCTAGCAAAAAACGATGCCATTGAATTTTTGACGACCATAACTTTATCGTATGAGATTAACATAATGAGATAGGTAGGTAACTTCAAATCAAAATACTATTAAACAATCCATTCTCTTCAGAAATCAAACATTTTATAAATATAATCTAATTTTCATCCTGTGCCGATAGTACCTAAAGAAGAAGAAAAAATGAAAGTCAATGTAATTCGATACTTGTAGTCGATAAGAACATCAAATCTCGTGTTATTAGTTCACAAAGAAGTATTGACACGATAAACAAAGCACTAACCGAGAAGCTGTCGATGAAACCATTTAATGTGGCTTCTGTTGGATTAACAGCACCTTACGTAACCGGTTCTGAATACTGGATCAAACGGCTTATTGGTGACTCGCACGAATTTACTCGCCTGAAACGGGCGAATCGGCACTTTTAAATAATATTTTTTCGTCAGAAGATTCGCACGAAGGCAATTTATTTGTGGGCGAATCGAAAACTCAAGATATACGTATTATGCAATCGGCACATTTTGCATTTTATGCAATAAAGTTAACTTTACTGCATAAAAATTCAAAATGTTAAAAGTGTCGATTCGCCCGTTTCGGGCGTGTAAATTTGTGCGAGTCATCAATAAGCCGAAAACAGCAAAAAGCATTGTTACTAAGATACGGTTGCTTTAATGATAAACGTTGCAGGCACGTAGACAATGGATAGAAATTTGTCACTTACTTGGGAACTAGTTTAAGTTTTAACTTGGATACTGATGACATTGCTATTAGCTATGTTAACTAATAAAACCAGTGGTATTGATATCAACACTTAATCATAGTCGTGGACAGAAAACAGCAATTTTGAAACTGTATTTCTTTCACAAGTGACGTTTTACAATTCGACTCGTCAAAACAGCTGATACTCATTTCATTGCATATGAAAATGAACATATTATTATTATTACGAAAATAAAGCGTCTAGACGATATAAAAGGAGATCCAACTACATCAATAAATCATGATAGCCTATAAATCAACAAGCGATATTCCACGGATTGTTTATAAGGGGCACCACTGACAGATAAGGTTAACCCTGTCATTTCTTCAGTAAACGACAAACAGTGAAAGACACAAGACATAACCTTAAACAAGACATAACCTTAAACGGTTTTAGCGTACTACTAGCTCCGTTTCATTATGTCCCTGGTAACCCCAATAAATAAATTCAAGTCCGTCGATCGTCTTCGATTCAGAGAAAAAACCTGTTGGCAATCGTCCAAGTTTTTGCGGCTTCCCTTTACAGGGGAATCGCTAAGAAAAGAATTTTAATCTTTCACGCGTTTGCCATCTTTGCGTCGTTCGCACGGTTAGCGATCGTGTTTTGTTTTAAGGGCTTTTTGTCTAGAGTTGGTTACACGACCACCCACTGTACTTGGTGTTGACTATTTACGATCGGTTTGCGCAATAAAATTGATAACGTGGTTTTATGGTAGTAAAAGTTTGTAATAGTCTACTTTATGTAGTCAGTAAATTGTAATCAAATAATGTGCAAGTAACAATGAGAGGCTAGTTATTTCACTGTTTGCCTATTTATTCACTTTTTGAAAACGATCAATATTTTGATGACTCCTTCAGAAAAAACATGTGATCAGTGTTTTTACGAATAAAACTCTTAGTTTTATTTCACTTCTATTTCCAAAATCCGTAATCGAAATACTTCACATTCCCTTTCGCACATAAAAATTTGTTGTTGTCCATATACAAGCGTTCTTACTTTTACGAGTTCATTCATTTGGAACATAACGAGTATCGCCTCCTTGTTTGGTTTTTTATATTTATATCCGTATAAACACGCACTATCTTCAGCGAGCAATAAACTTTGATCTACGATGATCCGTCCACTAACTCACAATGATCCAAAAATAACATCATCGGGCGAGGAAGTCAAACAAAAATAGATCGGTGAAATCCTAATGACACACTTCACTCGCACTCTATGTTGTTTTATTAATCGTGGTCCTATTCGACGAAATCGCCTTACGGGTGGTCGACTTAACTGCTCTTTAATTTATTGTCTTTGTAAGATAAAGATAAACTACCTGGCGTACCTAATTTTATTGCTGTTATTAAGATTAATCGATGTCGCCACTGAATTATTCATCGATACATCGGAGTGATCATAATAATTGATCTGTCCAAGTTACAAATGTTAATACAACTTGGTTCGCTAATCGGCGTCCGTTGTTCAGTTTCCTGCAATAACTCACAACTGATATCACAATTCAATAATTACGGTTACTCATAATTTGTTGGTGTCGGGTAGTTTATCTGTGGAGTCACTGACCTTCGCATTATGTCAGTGGCGCGGATCGATAGTATCGATATTGGCGATGAACTACAAATAACTGCATCACTATTCAACGCGCGTTCGGTGTCAGATTCATTGATATAATCTCAAGTAAATGTAGATATATACACCATTTCGCTGCAAGATTAAATTGAGCTAAGCTTGCTGAAGCGCGCCCATGTTTTATTTACTCGCTTCTCTTAGCATAAAATATTAAGTTTTTAGCTGGCACATGCTTTAGTCGCCCGCAAAAAGGGTAGGAAGGTCCGACTCTGACGCTTCTCTAGGCGTATTTACATAAAGTGGAATAATTAATTGCAACTTAAAAGACAAAGAACGGCCGCTCTTTCGCTATTCATGTAAATTAAGTCTAGAATACAGCTATATTTTTGAACATTGCGCACAGATTTTAGTTGAAAATACTCTATTATTATGCAACTTTAGCACAGTGCTGTTTATGTAATCTGTAGATATACCCTTGTGGAATGATTTACACTACAAACGGTTGCGAAGCTGAATTTTGGTTATTCCCGTACCTAATAGTGGAGGTCCGGATATTACAGTAGCCACAAAGGCTGTCACAGTACCTGTTTCGAAAACTAATACCCCTCCCAATAACATTAAACATTCGGCAATACAAGACGTGTCCAGCATTAAAGCAGTAAGCGAAATTTCATTAAGCGCAACTCTGAAGACAGACAGACGATTTGTCTTGTCATCCGAGCAGTCATCATCTTGAAAACTAATTTGAATTTGTAATGAAACCACAATCACGATTTACTGTAAAATATGAAGAATGATGTATCCTCAACATGAGGGCAGGTACTGCTAAGTAGTTGACAATAAATTTCAGATCACTGATCGTAAAGATTAATTATGGACGAAAGAATGAGACTGATTCTGTAATAAATTTCGCCTATCTGTAATTAAATTTGAACAAACAGGACAGTGTTTACTTGAAACACATGCTGTGACGTGATACGGAATGAGTAATAGAGTATTTAAACATTCTTATTTTACGGTACATTTTTGATTGCGTTCTTTGTAATTAATATCTTGTCCTGAGCTTTTGTCTGTCAACGTCCCTGACGTTTGCTGGCACAGGTTCACAAAAATGATTTGCTTTGTGGCTTTGTTCGTAAAAATCGTTTATTAACACTACATTTATTGTGTAAATAAAATTCCTGGCCACATATTTCGTCTGACTGATGTTCGGACTGATTCAATCCATCTGGTTGGTCTGCATAGCTTTTTATAGTTTAAAGTTTTTCCCCATTCTTTCCTTGTTTATCCATTTCCTTATGTTAGCGATCTTATTATTTGTCCTTGTATTATTATTGTTTTTGTTTCCAGTCATTTCCTAATTTTCTCTTTCTTTAGAGCCTTGTTTTTCGTTACGACTACTGTTTTAACCTTTCTAAATTCTCTCTTACGTGTGAATCATTTGCTCGAATCTGTAATGTCACCAAAGGGCAAATCTGTGTCAGTGTGATCCCTATGTAAATCGCAAAGGTTACGCAACAAACACACGAACAGACAAACTAAACCAACAGAGTAACCGAGTCCCGCGTAATTAGATGCACAATGTTCAAAGTGAAACTCTGTTGGACTGTATGCTGTGGTTTACATTCCGCGTAACCTTTGTAACTTATTTGAGGAGTTTAAATCAGAAACTTAATGTCCTAATGGCTGTTTTATGTGTATTTAGTTTGGGTAATGGTATTTATGTTTTCGTTCATACACACTCGAACAGGTTCTGTGTTTCTCGCATCCAGCGGATTCCTGCGGTCTTCATAAGGTCATCGGTCCACCTTGTGTGAGGCCTTCCAACGCTACATATTCCGCGCGTACGTGGTCACTCCAGAATCTTTTAGCCCCATCGGCCATCTGTTCTATGAGGTTGCTCATAGAACAGATGGCCGATGGGGCTAATAGAAAGTCCTGCCCACGAAGTGGTTATGCTTGGGGGAGGCCTATGTCCATCAGTGGACATTTGACTGAAATGTTGAGGACACCCGTACCGTCCGGTGGTCCTAGATAGAACAAGCGGCGATAATGTCGTTATGAACTACTGGACTGTTACTCAATAAATATTAAGGCCCCATTGTGACATATATAGAATACCGTAGTATGATGATCATCGTTATGTAGGTACTCGAGAATGCTCCTCTTTTTCTAGAAGTTTTCAGAGGTGTAAAAATGTGCTAAAAACTTTGTTTAATTCTGAATATTACAATTGCGTCATGGAATTTATCTGAAAGAATTAATATTTATAAATAATTTTAATTTAAAATTTTCAGGTTGCTCGCTAAAATCCAAAATTGTGGTCAGAAATCACACAAGTGCACAATATTATTTGAAGAAATTAATGTTTTTAATTGAAATTCTTCGACACAGATACAATTTAATATACGAGAAATAGGCACTTACTCTGCTTCCTAAATCAATCAGAATAATGACCACATCCACTATATCATTAAAAACAAAACAGTTGCTCTAACCGATTGATAACAGAGCATGGACTTAATTAAGTACATCTTACTAAAGATAAAATGTCGTCCTCTGCATTCTTATCTAGGAACACTTTCCCTCGCTAATTATGTGGGTAAGCATAGACAGTGGTACCTACGATCTTGAAAATCTCGTTCTGTCGGTCCTATTAGCAAGTTTTGTGCACTCAAAGCTGCTAATGTGTGGAATTTGATATTGCCTGGCGAATGGTGACAACGTTTGCTTGAAATTTTCAAATAATATTATGGCTTTTGTTAAAATTTCTCGCGAAATTATTTCGTTGACTTCCAATGAGCTTCTGGTATTTATTGAAGTGACTGTTATTCTTCTAGTAATTGATGTAAAATGTGTTTGTTGCAACAATACCTTCCTCGTTAATTTTTACCGTGGCTGGTAATTAGCAGTACTTACCTACTAATGAAGTTAAAATTACAATTCGTAATTGGCTTCAACTTTGAGATTCAAATCTAAGCAGATTATTGGAAAAAGAGACGTAACAGCCCACATAATACGCTTATGATCTTCAATGGATAGAGGAAGTTTACAATTAGTAGCTGTAAAGCACTAATACAATCCATACAATTATGAAATATTTTTAGACGATGAGAATGATTGCCCTCATAAAGCTACTGGTGAAACAGAAGCCAAAGATATTAGAACATCTTTCAACAACTCAGTCTTCATAGTCACACAAAACAACTAGAACAATAATAAGCAACGATGTGAACAGCTTATAAATATCGTTTTATTAAACAAAAAAGATGAATGTGAATCTAAATCAGAGTGTAAAATAGGAGCCTGTGAAGATCAAAGTAAAGACGACGGTAATATTCTTCTTCTCATTATATTTATGTACTAGTTTTTGCTCGCGACGTCGACGTCTGCATTTGATTTAGAACTTTGTGTTTCGGTTGGTGATGAGATATCGCCCAATGTTAGGAAAAGCTATGACGCATATGTTTAGGTTCTGCTAAAATTACATTGAATTTTCTGCAAAAATGTTTTTATCTTGTTATCTGTATTTTTCTTGTTATCCACTTAACTTAAATCAACAATGATCTCATTTCACATTTTTCTTCTATAAAAACGCTGTCTAAAAGTAAAAGTTTTGGTTTTGTTTTCAATAAAATATGCAGGAATGCATTAACCTTTCCATTTCCTAAAAATGCATTGTTTGGGTGTAGCAGAAAGAAATCTTCGTGTTTATCTCGCCCACGTCGAAGCAGCTGATGTAACGTTGAAAGTATTAATTCATTTATTCAATTATATGTATACCGTCATCAAATTCGAATCGGCCCGATAAGACGCGTGGGATAACACATTTGACACACTTCGAATATTTCCATCTAAGTTTAAACGAAGTTTCTTTTCTGAGGTTTTTAGTTATAAAACTTATTAAAGATATGTTTTAACCTCTACTTTTACAGTTTTTCTCAAGAATCTAGAATATCTTTAACAAAAACTTGGCTTTGTAAAAAGGTTTTTATTAAAATTCTGTCTAAATGAAGACGAATTCTTTGGACAAGGTTGATGTCGTAGTTTTCAGGTATTTCATTAAAACTTTTCCTATCTCTATTTCATTTGGTTCGTAAGTTTACTGGAGTGTTAAAATGCGAGAACCAGCAACATCAAAACTGCGTCATTATCTATACTTATAATGAATCTGTAGAAGTGAAAATTCTGTACATTGAAGATATCAAAAAAAAAAATGGCAGGGGGTGTTACTAGACCGACACCGAACCCAAAAATTTGATTAAAAATTTTTTTGTCTGTCTGTCTGTCTGTCTGTCTGTCTGTTTGTTCAGGCATCACGCAAAAACTACCGGTTCGATTACGATGAAACTTGGTATAATTATTCTTTAATATCCTGGGCACCACACTGGGTACTTTTTATCCCGGAAAAGTACCCTATCCTACGGTTGGGGGGTGTCAAAGTTTGTATGGAAGAATTTTAACGCGCTGTCCGATTAACTCGAAACTCAATATTTATACTTAAACCCAAAAATTAAGAATAACGTGTATCAGGATTTTTCGAAATTCAACCCCTAAGGGGGTAAAATAAGGGATGAAAGTTTGTATGAAAAATCTTATTCCTTGAGGTAATAAACATGAAACTTCGCACGAATAGTTATCTAAATAAATTATAAAGTTTGTAGTTTTTTGTTTTTTCTAAATTACCCCCTAAAAGGTTGGGGGTGTCAATGTTTGTATGGAAGAATTTTAACGGGCTGTCCGATTAACTCGAAACTCAATATTTATACTTAAAACCCATGGGGATGTATGGGGTAATTTCCGACACTCACGCGGGCGAAGCCGCGGGCAGCAGCTAGTACGAAATATTTAATCACTTGGTGTCATCAATAGCTGGCATCAATAAAATACTCCGTAATTTTGTTTTCTGTACCTATTTTGCTGCAATAAGCTTTTTAATTAAAAAATAAATGACTCATGCATTTCCCATTTAAACATTCGCGTAGATAGCAATGATGCCACAGAATCATGAAAAGCATAGCTGTATAAAGTCTACGAAGTCATTGAACCCAGTTCAGTAATTAAAAAGTCATCAATGCATTCGCGTCATCCGTCTGCTTGTGGTCGTTTTGATGGCCGCCATAAAACTATTTCGCAGTATTTGTTCGTTCACGGATTTTGTTTGTAAAACGAAATTGATGATCACTGAAAAAGTGTTAAATAAACAAACAGTAGTTTTGAACGTGCAAAATATAACCCACAAAAAAAAGCAATGTTTGAGCTTTATATTGGTCCAAGCTAAATTCAAACTCAAACTCAAACTCAAATTCTTTATTGCATTCATGTGTACGTACACCATTAATTGCTGAAGAAGAAAGGCTTGGGAAAGTTTAAGGTCCGAGGCAATCATTGTAAGGTATTTTATTACGCTCGTTTGGACTAAACATAGGGCATTTCATAACCAATCATTCGGTATTAACACTTGAAAAGTTAAACCATAATTCGCCCGATACTCTAGGCAACAATTAAACGAATCCCACTTAAATATTTCACTGATGGTGGCGCGTGTGCCATTCGATGGTTTAGATGGTGTTGATAAACGCGTTATGTTCGTGAACGGGCACCGTCGGTTGACATTGGTGGCTTATCTTAAAATCTTTTTTTTTTGTTTTTCTCATTATTAGGAGCAACGTGACTAATGTACCCAGGATTTTGTAATATCTTCATTTAAAACAGTGTCCTTGGAGTTCCTTGCCCGTTCTTCTCCATAGAGAACTACGTTATGGACAACTAGCTTCAACTTTCTGACTAACTGACCGACTCTTTGACAATTCAAAAGTGCCTGTAAATGGTATAATTAAAATAAATGCTTTGCGTTTGATTTTCACTCTAGTTTACTTGTTTGGCTGTTGATCTTTGACTTCACTTCGAATATCCTGTTCTTTGTAACATCGTACTATAATTTCCGCTAAGGACGGGTAGGAAATGTTGCCAGGACCCTTTCTCTATCACAATCGCAAGGCGACTCCTTTTTGCTGCCTTTTCCACTGTTACATAAACTATACAAGATTTAGCTTGTGAATTTATTTGAATCTATATTTAAAAATCTATTTAAACGTATTATAAATTAAATTCGCTGTTGTTCTTCTAAACTACTTCTGAAACGGATTTTGATGCGGTTTTCACTTTAATTTAGAGAATTTATTCCGGAAGGTTTATGTGTACCATTTTAATTAACCGGTAAGGCCCGTACCGCCTCTTGGTCAACATTTGACTTGACTAACATATTATTTTAAATAAAGAAATTTCAACGTTTTTCGAAGTTGTAAAAACCGTTCGAAGCAGGAGCTCTAGTTATTTTGTAAAAATCATGGTATCTCTGTAGGTATTTTGTTGCTATAAACAAAATAGTCTGTTTAGACTACAATCTCATCCTAATAACTACCATTTTAACAAAATAGTATAACTATTGTTATTTGCAGTTTTACCTTATTTCAACAATTATTTCAACTGTATCTAATCTGAGACTTACTTCCTTTATTATCAGTAAGTAATAAGTATAATAACCTAAATTTACTCCATGTCAACATTACTAATGTTATTGTTTGTTTTCCGTATCCTGTACAATTTAATAATCTGTCAAGACGTTATTCATTTCACACGGCACGTCCGAAGACTTGACGATGAAAAGCAAATTGGCGCCAAGAAATTAATTATAAAGCTAGGTACTACGAAATAAGTGTTTATTACTTTTTTTATTATTAATTTACTTGTTTATTTGTTGATAATTTTGACTGCGTTAATGTTAAATTGTATGTTTATCTCGAAATTAAAACAAGACAATAAATAGAAAAATTTGGTATAAAACCTTCAGCTTCGACCTATATGCTGAAAATAGACTTCTCTTATACGTATTTTCTAAAAGAAATAAAAGGTGATATTCGATTTTAAAATAGCACAAAGTCCATTAAATGAGCCTATTTATAAAAACCTCTAATTAAACGAACTGACCCTTATCCCTTATCAAACGGAAAAGAAAACACACACAGTGGAAAATTATGCAAATCGCGATAATTTTAATGAGAAATCCGATTCATATCAAGGACTTATTACTTCCTGTCTGAGAAGGGACTAGTGTGGTCCCATCTTAAGGGTAAATAACCAACCATAGCTTAAGCTATGATACGCGAGATATGTTGTGCTACTCCGCACGTATCCCGTCAATGTAACATGACATGTGTGAGCGAGACAGACGGAAGATCGAGCGCGGGCAGCTGTGAGCAGCGAAAAAACACATATCGCGTAAAACTGTTATGTTTAAAAAAATAATTGTTTTTGTCATGCA
This sequence comes from Eupsilia transversa, assembly GCA_914767815.1. Lineage (NCBI taxonomy): Eukaryota > Metazoa > Arthropoda > Insecta > Lepidoptera > Noctuidae > Eupsilia > Eupsilia transversa. The sequence goes on along the minus strand of OU611886.1, from coordinate 5,524,930 downwards.
GCTCAACAGTCCATTAAGAGCGAATTTCCCAGAAAAGTAATGGATTTATCGACATAGCTTGCAAACTTGGTGAACTGAAGTGGCATTGGGTCAGCCATGTTTGTCATAAGACCGATTGCCATTAGTGTAAATGGGAGTGGAGACCACGTATCGGCCAGCGTAGCGTGAGATGATAACCAAGCAAGATGGACTGATGAACTTGAAAAGGTGGCCGCGACAAACTATGCGGTAGGTGAAGAACCGGGTGCTGTGGCGCAACTTATGGAAACGGCAAAAGTCCAGCATTTCACTGATATCATCACCATCCTCATGATTTCAGCTAAAAGACAACCACTACTGAACATAAGCCTTCCCCAAGCACCGCCACTTCGACCGGTTCTGTGCTTCCCACATCCAGTGGATTCCTGCGGCCTTCACACTTTTAGGTTATCGGTCCACCTTATGGGAGGCCTTCCAACCCTACGTCTTTCGGTACGCGTTCGCCACTCCAGAACCTTTCCACCCCATCGGCCATCTGTTCTGCGAGCAATACGTTTTGCAATTGTTCGGGCTATGTCGGTTACCCTGGTTCTCCTGCGAATCTCTTCATTTCTGATTCTATCACGTGGGGAAATTCCAAGCATGGCCCTCTCCATTCATCCTCTCCTTTGTGTGACTTTTAGCCTTCTATTAAGGCCCATTCTGAGCAACCACGTTTCAATGCTGTAGGTCATCACTGGCAACAGGCACTGGTCAACACTGGTCACTGGTTTGACTGCTATAGGTCGACTTGATTTAGTTGCGAATTATATAAATAGAGGATCACATAACATAACATAGCATAGCGCAGCATAGCTTTATGTTGATTAGTCATCCTCTAGGTACGTGCTCGTTGACGCGATGCGTCGTTTGTAAGCGAACTGATTCACATCGTTAACTTTGCTGGTTATAACTTTACGTGTCTCCAGGGTGCAGCGACTTTAAATTAACTCAATAGAATCACTAAGGGATGAATATTACTCGAGTTGTGAATATCTGAGAGCCGAGATAGTGTGTAATCATGCGTGAAGAATTTATTTGAGATCTTGTTAAGTGAATTAAAGAAATCGTTCAGTCATGTGAGTTTTTTTGCAAAAAGCGTAATAAATATTGAAAGTAGTAGGTACTAATGAAGGAAAAAATATAAATTTTGTTATAAAATATAATTATAGATTTACTATGGTTCGTTAAGCTGCAGGGAAAATGTATTCGTTAATTTATTTGCATCCACAATACAATGGAAAACATTAATGATCGACTTCACTTACAAGTTCAATGTCAGGTAGACCGTGTGCAGTTGAAATACAAAGCGAATTCTCCGCCCGGCTCATCACTCAATGCCAGGGATCTTTAAGATAGGACTATTAAGACAACGCGAACCTTATGTGGCAAGTTTAAACATAGTTCAACTAAAGGTTCAACTTTACTTTTTACCTGTGAGTGTATAAAGTTGGTAACGTGATAAAAGTTTCGAAAAGAAAAAGGTTTTTATTAAGGATTTTTGCATATTATCATGTGTCAAGGCATGAAGAAAAATGCTTGTGAATAAATCAAGCCTGAAAGCACATAATACGATGCCAAAACCCCAAACAAAATACCACATTACTCAAACGAAAGTAACAGATACATTCTATAAATTATTACTCAAGCATCACAAAGGTATTCTCACAATGAAAACAAATTGATTAACGGCCATTTAGCCTTGCTCTTTGTAATACACTTAAAAACTTCCGCGTTCACCCCACGAGGCTTTGGAGCGTACATCAAATTCATGAAAGTTATCCGTGGGATAAAGCATTCTCGTCACGAAACCGCCAAACTGCTTGACTCATCCAGGGATCCGACGTTCTACGATAAATTTGAATTCTTAAGACGACATTTTCTGGAAAATGAAGGAAGTACATACTAGGTACGTAGGAGTAGTGGCTTAGCTGTTTTCCTATAGATCACTCGGGAAGGCACCGTGAAGGTAAACCTAGGATTTAGTTGGGAGGTGTCTCCTGCCTGTCACGGATCCAGGTAATCCCTAAATCTAAGTAGGTGAGCTAGCACCTACATACCTAAAATTGTTTTGGGAACTATCGTGATTTTTGAGGTGAAGTTTGAGAGTGAAGTAAAGAATTGGCTGGTATGTATTATTAATGTTATACGAGGCGAAATATCAAGTTTTCGTAGTCTCTTCTGTCTGTAGACTTTGAAAATCAATAGATTCTTGTTTCATAGCGCAGTCGAGACATAACCTATAAAACATTATTAATGATACATGATATTTGCGACGTCCTAACTGTTATTTTAGTAGTCTGACTTCACTGGTCGTAGGTTTGAGTTACAATAAAATTAATAACAGGAAAAGACATAAGCTGCCAAAATTGAGGTTTTCATGTAAATACGAAAATTAGTAAAACAGTGGCTGTTGTTAATAATTTAGATGATATTATATCGAAGTAGGATGAAGCGGGAAAGAGGTTAAAGCCCATAAACATACGCTAATAAGTAGGGATGGGCCCGAAGCCCAAATTCGTTACGCATTCGGTTTAATCGAACTGGTTTTGAACCGAACTTCGGCAATGCCGAACATTCGATAGAAGAAAATATTAAAATAACTCAACTATTTCCACAAAATTATTAAAGCTAAACCAGTAAAATAAAATCATAATTATTTAGGTTATGATGCAACAACACCTGTTACGTTTATGTTCGTATACACCGTGAAAAAAAATCTGCTGTTCCCTACATTTTGGCGAACATAAAGTAGGGAACAGCTGATTTTTTTTTCACTATTTCAGGTTTGGTCCCATAGTAAAAGTTGTTCATCAATTATGAGTACAACGACCCCTTATGAGGAAAACGGTGATTAAAATATCACCGTGTATATTTCCTGCCTATGAGAAAAGTCACTCAGAATCGGAGCTCTCAGGAGACTATAAGACTCTCGAGAATACAAGGTGGAAGTAACCACGTTCGGTGATCTTTTTATTTTCACCGAATGTTCGCCGAAGTTCGTATTCGGTTCAAACCAGGTTCGGCCCGTCCCTAATAAGATTAACCTTAAAGTCTAAAATTGCTGTGTTGAGGTCGTAAGTAGCAATATCTTTGACCGCATTATCGCTTTAAATCTCGTCAGTAAGTGACCAAACGCGCGCTTGAGTCTAATAAAAAATATAATTTAAAGAAAAATAAGCCTGTTAAATATAAAATCACCTCATTCAATTTGAGTATAAATATGTATGGCATCGTAGCACAAAATAAAAACAATAAAGCGTTCGATAGTCTCGTTGAAATTTTAAATGCAACCTCATCCAACAATAACTTAATAAAAATACCTTTGAGTAAAAATGGAATTGTTCTATTTGCTCAATATAACAAGATTTGTTACGAGTTTATACGTAAGAAAACCTCTTTATTATACGACCCACGTTTACTCAATCACGCTTTAATAAAACGGTGTAACAAGAATTTTAAGTTCGTAACAGTAAAGCTTACACCAACCTTGGGAAATAGGAAGATATGTTCAAAAGTAATTTTGAATTTCTGTTCGTGCCATCTCTTTCGTTTTATGCTCGATTTGACCTTCTTTCTTGTAAAAAGTTCTTATATTATATTTGATTACACTTCCGTCGTTTCATTCATAATTTTTAACTGGTCGGTGATATATTGAATATCAATGATTTAGTGATTTACCGTTTTCACGAGTGTATTGGGTTTTGTTATTTATAGGTGGGTAGGGCTGCTTATAAATTCGATTTTAAGTTAATAAATCTTTAGTCACTTTATAAGTTGCTATAGAGTGAAAGTCACTTCACTACGTTGAAATTTTCTATTGAAAATTCTTGCGAAAATTAATACACTTCATACTTTGAACTAAAATGTCAACTATCATAATTGCTTTTCAAATATTTTTCTTGTGTAACATCTAATCGATAGTTTCCTAATGTCCATCTTTGTTATTTTCTCGCTCGCACGTGTCACATCACATACGTATTGTGGGCGTAAATCATTAGCAAAGCTTTTATCGGAACTGCGCGGGCGCAGCAACACCGTTAAATTTTAAATTTTAAGTGTTGATTTTACCTACGATATGTTACTTTATGATAGGTTTTTACTTAGTAATGTGTAGTGTGGGTTTATTGGATCATTATATTTAATATCATTATATTTATCGTTAATATCATGATTGTCTTACTCGACATGTATTTTTAGAATAATGTAATAAAATTATATTAAGTCAAAGATTGATATGTCAGAGAGCAGTGGTCTCCCAGTGGTACCGGCCGTGACTTATAAGTTGTAGGTCGTAGTTTTGAACCCAGACAGGCGCTTTACTTTGTGTAAATTATTTCATCACCGCTGCTCTCAAAACGGTGAAGGAAAAGAAACCAACACGGCCCACTTCCTCTCATCCAGAGGTAGCCAGTGTCCCAGAAGTGAGAACATTATTTGCTGATTAAGCTGTTGTGCGGATACTTTCTGGTCTTAAGTATCCAAATATATTTATTTATGTGTAGATGATCCGATTATATCCGAGCTATCCTCTTCAGAAATTTTATGACTAACACCCTTATGCTTTTGCTTGTAATCTCAAACCCAATGAAATTTGGAATTTCGTATTAACACATAATTTTCTTAACACTTCGAATTTTCTTTGAAGAACGATACGTCCTTTGGCTCTTTATTACGATCTTTATCTGCTTCATTAAATTACTCTGTACCTATAAGAAAACATCACAGAAACAAACATTGTAGCTATCTCAACTACAAACTTTGTAGTTGTCATGACATGACTATTCTGTCTTCCACATTTTATTGTCACTTAACCAAAGTATCATACTCAGAACTGTCTTTGACAATATTACTAAAGTCTGTTCAAATCCTTGCTTCCAATTGATGTTATTTACATTTAACCGAATATCAACTTCACGTTAGTGTAAATTAAGTTGATTTCAGAATTACTAGTACTATTGAAGATGCTATAAAAATGTTTGCAGTTGTGGCGCAAACTGAACTTTAAGTGTGGGAATCAAAGTTGTTTTTTCCAAAAACACATAATTATTTGTTTTCATGTTTGGAAACTAAATAGCTAACGCTGTTTAAATGAAACTGCAGCAGCATTTCATTTATTCTAACGCCGTACTTAATGTCATCGTCTGGCTATGCGCACGCGCAACTTTTATGCAGCATGCGTCATACGCACTGATTTGTATGGGACTGATATAGTTTAGTTATGACAGTGCGCAGCTTTTTATGAATTGTAATTGTGAGAGGGTATTGTAAGCTGATGGAATGTCCTTCTGAAGGACGCTATAGCACTTCATAGGAGTTATAAAATAGAGTGTAGGATGAGTTTTATTGTTTATAACTTTTTTCGTTAGTGACCCGTTAAATACATTTCCATCCCAATATTCTTGACAGATAATTTTGGATAAAAATTACAGTATTTTTTCCTCTGCTATTATTGTGCCCCTGAACAGCTGGGACTTTATTGGTTATCAAATTCAAATCTTACATTTCTGCCTTGAGCAGCCAGAATTTCTAAACGAAACAGACTATGAATTTCTATGTCTATTCGTACAAATAGAATATGCCTACTAAATAGGTATCAATAAAATATCGTTTTCATTCTTACATAAAGAGAAAATTGAAAATAGTTCTATAGATTCATACCGGGAGACGATGTTTCCCGTTTGTGACGCGTCCCCGTTTCCTCATACAAGTTCTACAAAGTATTCGAAAGAACGTGACGTAATTATGAAGAGTTAAATATACCGTGAAATCATCCATTAATTGTCTGGGTTATTGTGGTGACTGACAGGAGTGACAATAATAGAAGAAAAAATATATTATGAAACTATGTAAGTATTTTTTGAAGCTAGGGTCATGGAGAACCCATAAGCGGTAAAAATTAAATCGGAAAATCCCTGATCAAACACTTGAATATTAGGTGCCATAAATAATAATATACGAGAAATAAAACCACTTTAAAACACTCTTAAGCGATCTTTACACTAGATAATAGACGAAACAACAGCTATTAATGTCATCCTACTGAAAATCAATCTAAACATTACACCGAGCGCGTCTATTATTGTCACTCCGTATATCACATCGGTCGCTAGCACATTGCCCTCGTTCATAATTAGGTAACGTGTTTAAGATACGTTACACTAGCAACGATAAGCAGCTGAGTTGATACAGTAAAACCCAGTTTTACTTTATCAGCTGTCCCTAAACTATGCAGTTGATATATTGTCACTTAATTAGGTGCATCAAATGCGACAAGGGAACGTTAATTTCACAGTCTAATTTATAAAGGTTCACTAATTATTAGGGGACTAATAAAGCGTGTTATTTATTTCCGTTTCTCAACTTGTTTTGTAAGGCTTTTTTGGAGGTTAGGTGGGTCTAAAACATGTGTTCAGTCATTATATTTTTTATTATTCTATAAAACTTTTTCTTGGTACAATTCATATTATCTCATGATTTCTTATCACGAACAAGCTAAAAAAATATATTTAATACTTTTTTTTACCTCAACACTGACAGATTTACGCACAACGCGATACTTATAATTAACGATATTCCGAAATTTACTGACTGTTAACCGATTGTAAATTTTACTAACCCGATTATTTACACGTCTCTAAACCGTAGTAAAATGTGAAATCCGAAACCGTTAAGATAACATATAAAAAGACAGTGGGTGCCCATAAAACACTGATAATTTCTGTAGGAAGCAAAACACGTATTTCACAGTATAATACGACCAATTAGATACGGTAATAAATTAAATATCCGATATATTGACACGACGCAATGTAAATGGTTGGAGTAATGGCGTTTGCGCAACAAATGCGTGACTTTAGCGAAATGTCAAAGTTTTATGATACAAAATGCATAATATTGAAATACTGCCAATCCAGTCAGTTTTCAATTTACTATTAGAGAAAAGAACACTTGGACAAATTTTTGGAAGGTCTACTACAGTGTCAATGTTACTTTCAATGAAAATGCTTATGGCAATGAGATTTCCTTTTTCGATTTCTGTGGTTACTGCAGATACACCATCTGTTCCAATATTTTTATACGCTACAATTCTCATCTGCATTGATCGAATCAGTATATTCAACCAAATCCTTTTCTTCGTTGACCGCATCAGTCGCATTAAATCTTTTCCTTCCTAATATCTTAGGTTTACACCATCGTTCACTGATATTATTATTAACGATAGTTAAATCATGAATGATGATAAATCAAGGTTCACTAAGGTCACCAGGTCATTCACTGGTTAGTTTATTTTGGTATCGTCTGATTTGCACGTTCGGCTTTTGATGTTTATTGCACTTGAATGTTCATATTTGGAATGCTCTTGAGATTGCATACTTATGTCTACATAAGAATTTAATATCAATATCAACGAGTACCACATCAGTTTAACTAATATTTTTATGGTGATATCAAATAGATTTATCAAAGAGATACGTACGCGCAGGTAGGTGAAGCGTGACAACTTTATCATGTAAATTCCTCAAGCACAAAAGAGTTGATCTTGCGAATAGGTTTTGTAGAGGGTATACGGTTATCAAAGACTGTGCTGGATGAAGCAAAAAGATAAAATAATGAGTATAATTAATTCCATTATGATTAATTCCTATCAATTCAACTTTCGCAGTAACGTACATCGCGGTAAGCGAACCTTCGCAACAACGAACTTCGCGATAGTAAACTTTCGCAGTATCGTATATCGCGATAATGACCTTTCGCAACAACGAACTTCGCGATAATAAACTTTCGCTGTAACGTACATCGCGGTTATGAACTTCGCAATTTTATTATGATTTACACTCGGGTGGCCGATTTGGTATTAATACTCGTGCTTATTACTTAAACTCAGCTGAATAACCTGATAATTTATTAACATTAACATTCTTGGCAAAACGTGTATGCAGTCCAACCTCTTAAAACGGAGTCTAAACAAATTTTGACGTTTTGACAAACATTACTCGGCAGCTTAATGTGCTATGACTACGCGATCTGATGCATATTCGCGAATTATTGGAATCACTATACCTTCTCTAGTTTCCATACGTATATAATAGAATACTCTTTATTATGTACACCATAAATATAATATATTTATGGTGTACATAATAAAGAGTATTCTTATGTCTCTGATGTATTCATCTCATACATTCTAAAAAGCCGAGAAACCCATGCAACACCACAAGATCAGAACATACCCCCACAAACGACAAAAATGTACAAATATTGACAGAAAAAGTTCCTTTAGTTTAAAAAATACCCAAATATTTTTGCGTAACATAAAATCACATCACGTAGACATGTAACAGAGACAGAGATGTAACTGAGTTGTTAAATCAGTGTAGTTGACTGCATTCCATGCAGTTGTCAACTACACAGTTTGTTTTTTTATATTTTCACTTTATTATATTTTACTATCTCAATAAGTTACGAACAACATTCAAGTTTTCAAGGACTGACGATCAAGGGAATTTAATATTCCGCATTTTGTATTTAAAAATGAACAGGAAGATACACCAATGAGAGAGATTTCGGAATATTCAGGGGCCGTAGCACGCTAAGCTTGGCGTGACGTTTCACGGTAAAACGTTTACACGCGTTGTCACGCTAATAGCACAGAGCTTGAACGCTTTGACACACCTCTAAAAATTCAAGCTACAATGTGGAAGTAGAGTAAAACTAAAGCGTAAACGCAGCTAGAAAATATTTCAAATTATTAATGCAAATCTGTGCAAAAAACTTGACTTAACATCATTTATAATACTCCTGCTGTTATACAGTATAGAACAGTGTCGGCGTAATTCCCGATGTCTTTTTCTTCACCGTCGTATGTTTCATTCTTTCGTTCAACTTTATCAGCTGTCATCGCAGTCATAACTACTTTTACTTTCCTAGCTACCGTTGCCATTCAACACCCTTCTTTTCTACCTCTTTTCTTATAACACAGAGGTCTTAGCTGATTTTTTAATCGAAAAACAACCATCCTATAGCATTTCGGTTACATTTTTTCACACAATAACAATTGAATCACACTTAGATAACTATGAATAAAGTCTTAAAACTGAGTAAATATTATCTGCGACACGAGTACTTTCAATTTTAAAATCGTTTCGCCTTATATCTAGGCGCACTGATACTAATACAGGTAATTTCTACGAACTATGACTACACTTCACTAAACCAATCGATAAACTAGAATCCTCTTCAAGGTATCCAATACCGACTACCGGTAAGGTTATTAGTGGTTGAGTTAGTCACTCCCTTAGGAGCCACTGAGGCAAGTATCGATTTCGCGAAGAAGCCGCGCGGGGCTTGTTTAACCACGCCAAACTTACTTGTTTGTTAGACGAGCCATTTTTGTACCATTTTCGATAAACTGTGGTAGCGTTAGGGGCTATTTCCTTTTATTTTTATTTTGTTGTAAAGTAGAAAAATAAATAATGCCTTTTGAACGCGTTCAGAGCGGGAGCTCTGAACGCGTTCAAAATTGCGCTATTAGACAACGATTCGGGGCGTATGATACGCCCAGTTTTGCTTCTATACGATGAATTATGTTTTTTTCTACGTATTTAATGTCTTTATTGCGTTACTTATCTGGAAACATACCTAGTTACCGAGTATAGATTGCATTTACGCAGGACTCAAAAGCAATTTTCTCCTGATTATAGATATTTTATGGTGTGACGAACATAGTATTATCGAAACCATACTATTAAGTAATCGGTATTTTCTGAAAGTTGTAATTTATATTAAAGTGGCATTTATTATTTTCTCGTCAAATAAAAATTGCAATTTTGCAGTGCACGTTACCATTACCAGATGTATTGAGCAAGGTCATTTACACGCCATTAATTCTAAGAATCCATTAATATCCATCCGAGTCGATACCATGCTCAAGCGCAACATGATTCGAATAAATTCACGCACGCGCGAAAGCCATAATATCGATTACGTCCCAACGTGATTGAAAGATTTTTGCACGTAATTGATCCCTACTTTAGAATAATTTGATGGACCCCCCATACCTTCAGTCATTAGGTAGGGTTCGATACGAATATGGTGCGACTTTAGCTGTCTGTCTTTCCGTCTGTCTGTATGTCTATTTTTAAAAGGGATCTCCTACTGAAGTACATTAGGCCGCACATCAAGGTAGGTTTTGACCAAACGAACCATAGGACCAGAACAAGAGTAAGACCATTCTTTTTTTAAGTATTCTTGTCATTTTAATATGGCATATAACAAATGACGTGTTCGGGTTCGCCACAAGTCAATCGTCATCTTGAGGATGCCTCGTTGAGAGGTGAAACGCGTGTCGATTTCGTACAGGGTTTTCATGACTCTTCAGGAATAATTAGAGGGAATAGGTTACTAAAAATATATCTATGATTATTGTATTTTATCATAGATTTCCGCCAAGTCACGCTTGCATCAATTCACTGCTCTATCCCAGTTTACATAGCAAGGATTCGGTAGAATGGAAATACAGTGTTGATTCACTCGTTTGGTTTAAACCGAACTTCAGAGACACACTTTGACGCTGAGCTGGCCTAGCGAGCGTATACTGAGTTACGGCCTACCCTCCATACTCAAATAGTCAAGGTTCCAAAGGAAAGCTCTACAAATGACAGTATCTCCCGAATTTTAAACCCGAATGGCAATAAAAAGCACTATAAGAGCATCCATCTTTTTTCGCCACCGACAAACGCCACCACTTTGAAAACAAAGGGAAGTAAAGCAGTCCATTATTTTAATACCTACTGGTCGCTTTGTGATACGAATAAATAGCTGTCGTGAGAAATATAGCAGGTGAAAAATAATTGGTACTAGTGGAACTCGAATACACCTTGGTGCCTACTAGTTTCCTCACTGTGTAGATTGGTAATAGTGCATATTATATTGTGATTTTTAATTAAAATCCTGAGCTATTGTGCTCAAAAATCAGGGCGAGTATTGGGCGAAGTCTTTACTTCAATTCCCAATAGCATTAACAATAGATTAGCAATACCAGTCCAATATAATCCATCTTCATTTTACCAGATTCTAATACAAAAATAAATTGACAAATACATTGTTTCACTCGTGGCTAAATAATAACAGCCTTACGAGTCGATCTTCAAGGTTAAGCAACGCTTAACGAGGGCGGTTCGGGATGGGTGCCCATCCATAACATACCCAGAACTCTTCTTGCCTCGGAAAACACGTTAAGCAGTGGGTCCCGGCTGTCATTTGTAGATCTTTGTAACTTGTTACGGGTATTCAGGAGCCCGAAAGTCTGACAACCAGTCTTGCCAAGGGGTATCGTGTTACCTAAGAACTGGGTTGCGGAGGTCAGATAGGCAGTCGCTCCATGTAAAATACTGGTATCGAACCGCATCCGGTTGGACTAGAAGCCGACCCCAACGTAGGTGGGAAAAATTCATTAATTTAAATGTAAGTGATGAATACTCTACACTTTACCATAATTTTCGCCAGTAGGTAGTATAATATGGGCATTACCCGTTGATGACTTACCCCTGGCTATGCGCAAACGCATCTAGTTAATTATCGATAAACAACCTGCGCTCTTTGCTGCATAAACTTAATGGCTTATCAATTTATGATTATAGTTATCAGCTGATAACGGTTGGGTTATATACAGTAGGGTTATAGATAGGCTCTGGAACTACCAGTGTTTGCCAACCACGATTTATGGCAATGTGTTGTATGCCAAGATCAATAGTTCTGCGATTCACGGGCCAATGTGCCATTTATTCATAACTATTTCAATTTGATTTGATTATTAGGACCAAAGATATTGAGGAGGGATAAAGTAAGTAAAAGCGGCCAAGTGAGAGTCACTCTTGCGCACAAATGAGGAATTTCATACCACCGTACAAAAGTTTACCCAACACATTTATTTTAAATACAAACACAATTAGTTTAAAAAAACAAGTTTCTGGAGACCCCTTAAATTTTTCACTATAACTTTTTATTTGTTGTTATAGCGGCCATAAAAATTTCAAAGCCTATTATGGTTCAAAAGATACAGCCCTGTGAATGATGGACGAACAGACAGCGGAACCTTAGTAATAGGGTCTCGTTAGCACCCTTTTGGTACGGAACCCTAAAAGAGTTGGTAACCGCGTTCCGCAAGACACGTCCAAAAAGAGGTGGTAAGCGCGCTCCGCAAGTTACACATCAAAAAAGAGGTGGTAATCGCGCTCCGCAAGTTACACATCAAAAAAGAGGTGGTAAGCGCGCTCCGCAAGTGACACGTCCAAAAAGAGGTGGTAGTCGCGCTCCGCAAGTGACACATCAAAAATGAGGTGGTAAGCGCGCTCCGCAAGTGACACGTAAAAAAAGAGGTGGTAAGCGCGCTCCGCAAGTGACACGTCAAAAAAGAGGTGGTAAGCGCGCTCCGCAAGTGACACGTCAAAAAAGAGGTGAAAAGCGCGCTCCGCAAGTGAACTTTCCTAGTTACCCAAGTTTTCTTCGACTTGTGTCTGTTCCGCAATCGATACATCATCATCGCATCGCATCATCTAATAGTGTGATAATGTGCCGTTTTTATCCGGGGCAGAAAAAAGTAGGGTTATGATTTTGTCAAAGATGGAATGTTGGGTAGGTAACCTAATTTTAATAAGAACACCATGATTTTCTTAAACCGATTCTTGGTGACAAAACACTAAACTCACAAAATTATCACTAGATTCAGTAGTTATTCGCTACATTCCAATCGTAAAAGATCGACTAGATATGATACTGATGGAATGTGGCAAAATAGACCTATTCTATTATAATTGTTGTTTATTGGAATTCCCAGATACTGCTATTTAGAGTTCATTTGAGTTTAATATGACAACAAGTTTATTAATTCATAGATTGGCAATGAAACTTATGAACCTCTATTTTTTCGATAATGTATGTGAAAATTATCTTGATAGGCATTTGTTTTATGATGTCATCATGCTAGTTATCTTGTTACATATTCTTTGATAAGCCAATTTAATGGCACTTTAATGCAAATTAGATTATTCATAAAAAAATATTGTGTGCATAAATTAAAAGTGAAAAATAAGTGAGATGTTATCAATGGTAATGAACAAATAAATTAAAAATAATTAACGTTACGGAATGCTCCATGTTTCTCGCGCTGAGTTTTAAATTTTTGTTAATTTCTTTCCGTTTAAAAACAATGATTGATCGATTTCAAAGAGCATAAAAGGTAATTATATTCTGTTCGTCTTGATGTATTGACAACTTTACAAAATAATATTATTATAATTCATTTTATAACTGACAGACGCATTATTTTACCTTACACTTATTTCTGTAAGTATTATTGGTCTCGTTGGTCTTAGTGGTCGCAAGCGCTACTGTTGAGTTCGATCTTGGGTTCGATTCCCGGGACGGGCAAAGTGTTATTGGGTTTTTCCATCTGTTCCACAGAAATTTCTTAAAGACTCTGAATTTGTGCCCGGATGGCAATAGGCTAGCCCCCTATTACATGGGGATTTAACATAACTAGCGAAATGTGGGTGTACTATAGGTACACCTCTACCCAACCCTTCGTGGAAACAAGGCGTTATGTTTTAACATACCCACTATATAATATGATAATGATTATACGAACTGTGTGTGGGATATAAACCGCTGCCAAAGCCTGTATAGTCCCTTGAAGATTATACAGGCTTAGCGTCACCTAAGTATACATACAAACTTAGAAGTATACCCACAGTTATATACGGTAAGCCTTAGTAACTAAGCAACAATGTTTATTCAGTTAAAATTTTCAGCAATGTAAATTCTAGTGTTTTACCTCTAGTCACGAAATAAAAAATGCAAGACAACAATAAAATCAACGTCAGTTAAAATCAAGAACTAACAATTAGGTTCAAAGACTTTAGTCTTAATATAACAAAAGATGATGTCACAGTTGAACGCACCAGGCATTTCTAGAGCTGACACATGCCTACAAAAATAGTTAACGAAAAACAAACAATGCAAAAACTTAAGTCTTTCACAAAATATCTATTAGCAACACGGTTCCGCAGACCCATTAATATTCAAGTACACACGTACATAGACACTCCGCGTATATGTACATAGTTTGTTGACATAGTAACGAGCATGCGCAGAGGTGACGTTATACATAAACAATGAATTTAATTTGTCGCAGGCCGAACTATGCGGAGCCTTGGGTACCTAAGGACATGACAGGACAATTAATCTGGAAACTGAATTTGAAACTCCATTCTAGAACCCCTGCGCTAAAAGCAATTTAACTTCAGCCCCTTTCCTATAATATATGGCTATGTAGGTTATAATGATATTATGAATTTTGATGGCACCCTACAAGGGTTCTCCGAATATTGATACCTCCAATATCGAGAGGGATGACCGATACGGGTCGTTAGTTACTCAAATAAGGGCGAGTCAGTACCCTCCGTCATCAATCATCCTCTCACAACGACTATATTTACACTCAACTTCGATTGAACCTATTTACTCAAATTTCCAACAAAATAATATGAAACAAATATTTGCCACCAACTTCGAAATTAAATTAATGCAAGATACCGATCCTCAATCAAAAATCTCATTAGCGACTTACCGAAAACACTCCATAGCCGGCGGAAATTGGGCCAAGTAATGTTTTATAATCATCCTGGATGTGGCGTCCCTTGATCTTACAACATCTCTATGTATCGGCGTTCATTCACGTAAACTGTTATCAAAAACACTTTCTCTGTCGCTTCAGTTCACGCACATCGCACTGTTGATAAAGGAAAATAAAAACGAACCGGCTTTTGTGAACGATTCGACTGTCAAAATCACGTGGAGAGGCAACACTCACACACGCATCACTGCTGGGCGCAAGCGGAATACGCTTTTTCGCGGCGAACGCTTAGCGCATGACATTCAAGGAACATTATATTCATGTAGCGGACTAACCTCCCACACAGTTCGTGAAGAACTAAGCGCAAGCAGTCGAGGTGCACGTGGTCCGTAGCTTACGCGACGGCCGCCCTTCCAAAGCGGCGTCCACACACTACGAAAATCGACTTTCGCTCGAACGGTAGACGACACCATTTCGCCCAAAAACGGCACGAGCCGACGAGATGAGCCAGAATATGGGACGTTACACACAGAGTATTTCCGTACTATCGTTAACAGTGTGCGTACGTTGCGTGTATGTACAGAGGAAGAGAAAAGTGCATTGTGTTTTTATTTTCGCAAACCCCCGAATCGTGGGTATTCTTTTGTGAATAATTCGATTGGGTATAAGCCGGCAGATAAATCGTTACTGTTATCCGGGGAGAAATTTGATACGGAATTTATTCCGCTAGCGGAGAGAGAAAAAAAAGCTTCGGCCATTGTTGTCGAGGCTGATATTGAAAATGTTTCTAGTCGGTGTAACGAATAATGATGGTTTCCTTTTGTCTTGTTTTTGAAGGATTATTCGAAACTTAGTGGGCAGTCCGTTTAATCTTCCCCTTTTGTTGGGACATGACTTGATCTTTTTAAACGATATTGTGTTTTGTTATTCGAGTTTCTTTTCGCTTTCGTTCTTTTATTGTAAGCGAGTACCGGCGAATAGAAAAGTTTTAAAGTAAATATTGACGTAACTCGTCAAAGTGTGAATGGTTTGGAAAACATACGCATAATATTAAGCGTATGTGTGACCCGTGGGTTAGTAAGCCAAGCGGTCTTACCTGTCAATACAGGCCATTGACGATTATAAATAAACATAATGTTTGATGTTATAATCAATCTTATCTTTGGTACTTTTAACGCGTTACTTAATCGGCCCTTTAGTACCTATTTCCGGATTCAATAGGTAGTAACATCGGGTTTCATGGATTGAAAGGTGTTTAAATATTAACTTGCATTTGTAAGCTAGTAGCAGGTAATACGTGACGTCAGAGGTTACGGCCATAAGTCCAGCGATTATCGTCTTAAACCGGTAGCGATAAGAATATTTTACATGCTTATGTAGGTATGTCAAAAAAAGGTTGTAAATTAGTATTTTAGATTTATAACGGAAATTAGCATAAACTTCTAATTAAATTAAGCTTTTGACCATTTTAACGGTCTTCTTATGTTGAGATAACACTTCGTTAAGATGTATATTTATCACCAAGGCAAGTGATTATTTGAACAAATACATTTTATTGGTCGTAAAATTGGTCACACATTGATAAACAAACATTGAACATAGCAGGTTATGTAATTTAAATATAAAACGTTTGGAGGAAATTATAATTATTTGAACTAGGTAGGCATCTAGGAAAATAATTTTATACCAAAAATATAATGGCACATTTTTGTAATAAAACCGTATAATTTCGTAAATCCCCTTGATTAAAACTTTATTTTGCTCAGTTGTTCTAATAATAAATATTATATTAAAAATAATATTAAAAGAAAAAAAATACTAGGACTGCTTGTATTCCTAAAATCCACTTCTAAAAACGTAGCTTGTAATTAATAACATAACAACGCCTTACTCTTTTAATCCCCAAAAGGTTAGGCAGAGGTATACCTATAGTACGTACATCCACATTTTGCCTTATATCACGTAAAAAAAAAAGAATACTTATTTACTTACTCAGGCCTACACACATTGTCAATACGCTGACTCATTTTGAACGGGGGCCCTGTCTCCTGTGATACAGTTTTTTTTAAATACAGGATACAGGTGATCTTTTCTACTAAAGTTAAGGAACTGTATTGTATTGCATAATTTCTGCTTATCAATAACTGGTAGAAAATGTAATTGTAGCACTGTTTTTTGGAACAATAAAAATTAAAAAAAAAAAAATGCAACTGTTTTTAAATAATAAACTGTTCTCGCCGGTTTAGAAGCCACACTGTTACTCCGTATTTACTTTGAAAATTACTTACACCATAATTTCCCTCATAACTCGTTCTTGTGACAGTTTCCCTACAGTTCCTATATTTATCGACATTTTCTAATTCCCCTGTAAACGTTAAAATTAATAGATTACTTTCAGTTAATTACTTAAATGTCTCATGGCTACATAATAATTATTGATTTATCGATTGCATAATTTTGTTCAAGATGGCGGCTTTAATAATTATTGGCCGATAAATGATGGATGGATACGTTCTGAGTTAGGCTATAATATTACTGACAAATGCTTGCACTGACTGGACAGGTCCATTCAAATCTGTGTGGTTATTTCCTCAGAAGACCATCTAAGACACTAATTTATTTATTTATTAACAGATTAGCCTACAATTGTTTACACATCTCATCATTTAGAACTAAGTACACGATATTACTTACAGGCTAACACCACATGCACTATGTAATTAAATGGATTTTACGTTTTTTTGTTACTGCAATTAATTAAGACTTAACTAAATGAAATTAAACTAAGATTAAATATTTGGATAACATTAGATTATAAATTAAAAGATAATTATAAATTAAATTAAATTCTAATTTACATGGTTCTCATATCGCCTGACGAAGATTATGTCTGGACTTAAAAAGAGACTGTGAAATTTGTGTTTGTTTCGCCATTTCTTCTCAGGGGTAGTAACTTATTTTCTTATTTTATTTTAAT
Source organism: Eupsilia transversa (assembly GCA_914767815.1). Lineage (NCBI taxonomy): Eukaryota > Metazoa > Arthropoda > Insecta > Lepidoptera > Noctuidae > Eupsilia > Eupsilia transversa. The sequence goes on along the minus strand of OU611886.1, from coordinate 5,507,300 downwards.
ACTGTCTAATTTTCAATGATTCAAACAAAAATAATAAACACATAGCAAAAAGGACGTTCAGTTCTTCCCGAATTTGAAAAAGATCCGTATAATTTATTTCTATAAAAACCTAATTCCTATTACGAACATTTTAAAATGGAAAATAGCCGAATCGGTCCAGCCGTTTCAAGTGATGCACTTGCCAACGAAAAGCATTTCATTTTTGATGACGTGTACAAGTGATAGCTATATTTCTCATTTACAGAATAGGTAAACAATTTCATTTTATTTCAATCCATTTTATTTCTTATTGGATTTGAAAGTAGAGTTTGCATTTGACATAGGTATTCATTTAATTGTTACTTTGGGATTAAGTTGAGAAATGACATACCTATTTAAAAGAAATGGGTAGGCACCGTTTAGAGGAGCTCGTGGCAACAGCCGCACGGGTCGATCCATCAGGTTAAGCTACGTTTGCCGGGGTTGGTCGGTTAGACTGGAAGCCGAACCCAACATAGTTGGGAAAAAGGCACGGCAGATTGGGTAGACACCGGTTGTAAAATCTATCTCTAAAAACAAATTTTGTAACTAATAACTGATTTGATGATGATATAAAATCGTGCTAATCGGAAATTAGCACGGTAGACTTACTTATGAGGTACAGCATATAACTACTGTTTTATTTGTTTCTTTAAACACTTACACACAAAGATCAATTAAATGAAAGGTGCTCAATTGTGAACAAAAAATAAATACATTATAAACGGACTGTGCTAAGTAAGGAGGATACTGGCATAGATACACACAATAAATATATAAAACAGTGGCACGATGAATCACCCTGGATATTTAATTAACACTCTTGAGTTGTAGTTCAATACTGATAATAAAATGATAAATATGAAACGGAATTTATTGATTTCCTGAGAAATGATACAATAACAAGGATACCTAAGAGAATATCACAATGATTTAGTTGTGAACAATAAATGCAATAAAAAATAATACTTCGTTAAGTTAATGGCCTTTAAAAAAATAAAAAAACTTTATATCGTTGCGGTTTTTTTGGGTCTACATAAAAAAAAATTAAAAAAATCATCCCAGCCTAATCTTTATAGTAAAAGTAAAGTTTAGCCTAAAATTTCTAATCTTCTACGAAATATAAAATGGTATTTTACGAGTACCTAAGAAGCATAATTTACCGAGTGGTGAATGCACTGTCATTTACCACTAACCAACCAACTATAAAAGCGATCACGATACCAAATACAATTTAAATCGGCAAAACATGGCGCTAATTAGTAATCCAGACAAAACACACAAAATTATTGTGAAGCAATTAATGTTTGGAGTTCAATTAACCGTTAAATAGGTAGCCGCAACAGAGAACCCGGACCCAATACCCAACACCGAGTCACACTATGAAATAGAATGGTAACTCTAATTTCCGAAATTCGGATCTAAAATTGCTTTCTGACCACCGACTGACCGCAGGCAGCTGTATTCTGAACAACAGGATATATTATAGTGGATTCATTATTGGGTTAAAAGTTTAATAAGCTATGGTGTTCTGGCTTTAGTAATGTGGTTTTTGTTGATAATTATTGTTTGACTAGACATGGTTAATAGATTATTATTAGGTACAAGATGGAAAAGCAATCTTAGATAAGTCAAATGCCTTTAAATATAATGTACCTAATGGTGAATCAACTTTTTATAAAAATTAGAGAAAGGGCCTCAGATGTAAGTAGCCTAATCAGCCTATAATGTTCCCACTGCTAGACCACAGGCCTCTTCGAGAGGGAGCGGACTGTAATCTACCACGAGGGCTCAGTGCGGGTTGGCAGATGTCACATGTCTTCGATTTTTTGGGTCTAGGACATACCGGTTTCCTCGCGATATTTTCCTTCACCGTTTTGACAGCAGTTGTAATGAAATTCTTTACACAAAGTAAAGTGCCTGTCTGGGTTCGAACCCACGACCTACCGGCAATTACCACTAGGCCACTACTGCAATCTCTGGGCCACCACTGCTCTCAGATGTAAGTGCCGACGCCAAATTCCACTTCAAAACGGTTCCCACAATGGCTTTAATTTGCGGCAGCCTAAACTATAATGTTGTTTGAAAAATAGGGCAACAGTCTTAATTAAGAATGAAAAGAGATTCATGGGAAATAGTATTTGTTTTGAAAGAATCAAACGTCAAAGTCGCGGGAATCACCTGGATGACGGAACCGGGAAGTATGGCAGAAGAAAGGGGAGGCTTATACCCAGCAGTGTGTGTTGCCGGCTTGAAGTGATGATAATAAATAATAATATGTTTATTTCTCCAAAGATATACATAGACACAGGTTGTATATTACTTACATGCTAAGACTTAATCAACTAACAACGGACACAAGGGATTTTTTTTTTGTCTATATTACCCTTACCCTTTACCCTTTACCCTTTTTGGAGCTTATTGTACCTCAATGTACACGTGCCTGTGGGTGAATCACACCCAAAAAGCATACGAAGCCCTCCGTGTCCAATATGACAACGCTTTCAGAGCGCTGATGGGGCTGCCGCGACACTGTAGTGCCTCGGGCATGTTTGCCGAAGCTAGCGTCGACTGCTTCTATGCAACGATGCGTAAACGGAGCACGTCTCTGGTGCGCAGGGTGCGCGGTAGCCCCAACAGCGTGCTGAGGATGATAGTGGACAGGCTCGACTGTCCATACATGAGACACTGCAGTGACTTGCACGTCACCTACAGTCGTCGGTAATGTAAGTGTTGATAGTGTTATGGTTGTTTTTGTATTGTATTGTAATATTATGTGTTGTCTGTTGTGTGTATAATGTGTTAAATATTTGTATAATATGAGTCATGTTACTTGTAGAGAATAAATGAATAATAATAATAATTAACAAAAAAAAAAAACCCTGTCTCCTAAACCATCCCTCGTTTAGGCAGGAGACTTCGGAGACTTAGGAGAACTTAGGAGACAGTGATAATGTTGAAACGCTATATAATATAGATAATCAAGGTCAATTTCTGTTGCTCTGCAGTGGAACAATACAATTGATAATAATACCTACTGATATTTAAAGCGTTTTTATGAAATCAAGGGCTCAAGAAAATATGACATGTTTAAACTGGGGGCATTTATTTTTAACCAAGCAAACGAGCTCAATTTCCTCCTAGAGACTTAAACAGATGATAGAGATGACAACCTACAAATCTTTGAGCTCAACATATAATTTGCCAAGCCCTAGGCTGCACTGCATTCCGCTACCAACATCGCAGGAAAAATTACTTCACTTCCAGTTGGTATTACAGTAAATGCGGATGGAGCAATGAAGCTGTGAAATCAGGGATGCAAACTATAAGTCAATTGTAGTCTAATTGTAGGAAACCAAACTGTTGAAGACGTCAAGATGTTAGAGAGATGTAGTTAGTAGTTGTAGTTGGTAGTTTAGTAGCGCCGAATGCTGAGAAACTAGTTGGTGAACTGTCACCACTTTAGGCTATTCAGTTTGTCGAGGTTCGTATGAGTATTTTTACTGTCAATAATTAAGAAAGTTTTGATACAATTTATCTATGCTATTATAAAGAGATAACATGTGTTTTTTTGGTTGTTTGTTTCTAAGTTTGTATATAAGGGGTAATCTCCGGAACTGCCAGTGGATTTGAAAAAATGTTTTTGCAATGGATAGCCCAATTCTTGAGGAAGGTTATAGGATATGTAACATCTTCAAGCTATGACCATTAGGAGCCGAGCAAAAAGAAAAAAAGTCAGAAAGAACGCTAAGCGAAAACAAAGTAATAGCGCGGGCGGGCGATAAGTTGTGACGCGGTGGGTCGGAAGCCGAAATTTCACGCGGAAGTAGTGGCGGGCAGAAGCTAGTCTATTTATAAAGGGATTTTGGTATGTACCTACATAATGTGTTCTAATTTTTTTTGAAGATACTAAAATAAATTATGTTAAACAAAAGTCCATTTTATCCTAGTTTGACGAAGAAGACACTAAAATAATTATACCCAAAAAAAAAACGAAATCTGTAATTAAAATAAATAAAAGAATTATCAAGGTCCATACCATTGTATAGTATAATTGTAATTTATATTAATTACATCAAACTTATTAACCTTTTTATCTCCTTGAATGCGCTGAACTGCATCCAATGAATTAGTTTTTACATCAATTAAGGACTGAGTAAGCGCAACTCCATTTTTTTATTGACAATCCAATATCCTTACTAGTACTTGTATTTTCTTTGTCTGATGAAGCATCGTAAGTCGTCTAATCAACCCGTGTCGTGGGAATCAGATATATAGGTTGAAATCGTTTTATATCGCTCTACATAGTTCTGGGCCTTTATTAATGTACTACAGCTGTGCTGTCTCCTTTGGGTCTGTTGACTTCAAACGGAAGCCGTGACGTCATTAATAACTGTCACAATTAGTACTGATTTGTTAAAGAGATGGCGATCAAGATGTTGATAATGATGCGTTAATAGATGCAAAAGAAAAAATTAAGAGGAAAAGATAAGACACTGACTTGGAATCTTTATGATCAATATGTAATTTCATGTTCTCAGGAGCAACAGACTTATTATTCGGGATGTCTATTTATGTTCCTTCTTTTTAACATTAGTTTTTCTTAGATCATAATCTTAAAACCAATCTCTTGTATCTTCTTTAAGTAAATACTAAATATAGCTCGCTCCAAGTACCTCAAATTCCAAGCATCCAAACTCGGTATAAACATTTTTATTTTCATTCTGCTTCTACAAAATGAGAAGTGACATATTATCAAAGAACCTATTAACCCAAACGTTCACGACTCTTCCATGGACAGTCTCACAAAACCCCTCCTGTGTGAAAAACTGTTTAATTTAACTTGGATCAAAAGGCAATTTCATTTTTATCGAGTAGGTTCCTAAAATTCAGAATTTCATTTTGAAAACTGATCTTTCAAATGATATTTTGTGCAGCAATAATGAAACATAATTACTGTCAATGTTAATGGAAAAAGAAATTATTGAAGCGAAAACTTATTGTAATTTTAGACGTGTATTTTTATTATTTATTTTTCTAGAGTATCAAGTGTCTGCTTTGTTGGTAGAATTAGTCATAATAAGTAGTCAAAGTCATGGTAATAAGTCAAAAGGTTTATCAAAATATTGTTTAAAATTATAACTTTCAATGGATTGATCGTCTAATACGTTAAAGTCGTCAAAATGTAATAGGCCCGTCGTCAAAATGTATTTGTCATAGCGAATTTTTTTTTTTTTTTTTTTTACATTTGGACGACTTTAATTATTATTATTGCGAAAATAAATTAGTTAATACTTAGATCTTATCACTTCTTTTCCTCCAATAACACTCTCCATGCAAAATATTAACACCGTTCCTTGTAACTAAAAAAAAATATACACATAAAAAATATTTTGCTCATCACAATATCCCCGGAAAATACAGCCTCCGATCGGTTCACGTAAATTTGTCACATGAAAGGACGTTTAATTTGCTGTTTCACTAGTTGCTAATTACAACTTTGATTGCCGTGGTCATAGTGAAACGTGTCACGGTGTCACGGACAGTTTTGGCCTTTCAGTACATCGATTGATGCGTCTTTTGTGGACGAAATTTTGATTGGCTTTCCTATATCAACGTCTGTTTCAGGGGTAGTCATTACCCTCGTTTGTGATTTGGTGTATTTTGGTCAATGTTTGGTGATGAGTAATGGAATTATTAACTAGCTGTGCGAAGCTGCTGTTTGCGTGGGCAGTCGGAAAAGCACGTTGGTGTCGGATGAATAGCTCGAACTCTCAGGGGATAAGCATACATTTTTAAAATGCCTGAACGTAACATTTACTCCATAACTTACAAAACTACATAGTTGCAACAGGTGTATAGCTGTAAGATTTTGAAGGGCCATGAATTAAACCAAGTGACGACAAACACTTAAGACTTGGCAAAGCGTAAGGATATTTTTTTGCCGCCACAACTAAATAAAACATGATTAAATGTAAGGAAACAATAGCGATTCAGAAACAAAATTAACAAAACTGCATCGACATATAATTTAAAAACAAGTTCGCGGCAGAGACATGGCAAACGGAAGGAAAACAATTAATAAAACTGTAACAACGATCTCATAAAGAAATTAAGAAACACTTTCCTAGTAAATAAACGATAAGGATCGAGTTTCAAAGATCTCAGATATAGATATCTCGAGTTCTCGACTCACAGTTACCGAGTAATACCGAGTCGACGGCAAGTAAATGAGTATTTCTAACAATTACGCTGCCCTCTTTGGTTTGTGATAAATTCAATGGAATTCCGTTTGTAAATAAATCCTGCGATCCCCAGATAGGTAGTTAGAGGTAGATCCAGTCTTTTGTTTTTACATTGCGTATAGAAAAGGAGAAGGCGTGAACTCTCTGTTCTCTTGGAATAGTTTGTAATGATCCCGAGGCAATGTTATTTATTTCTATATGGCTTTCGAAAACACCTTTTAAAGATTTCATTTTAAATTAACAACCGCAGCAGTTTATAAAGAGAAAATAAACTTTCTTTCGTTTCCAACTATGTTGGGTCGGCTTCCAGACTAACCGGATGCAGCTGAATACGTATTTTACATGGAGCAACTGCCTATATGACCTCCACAAGCCAATTCCTGGGTAATACGATATTATAATATTTTTGCTTGTCAGGCTTAATGTCTTTACCTAGATTATAAGAGAATGATGTGGTCTCCTATAATTGGAAACGCACACTTGAATTTTTCCCTGTTCTTGTAAACTTGCATGAAATTGTGTAGCCTCTGTTGGAGATCCAATAAATAAATAAATAAAATAAAATAATATTCTTAAGTAAGACTGGTTGTCAGACTTTCGGGGTTCTGATTACCCGCCACTACTAACAAAGATCTAAAAATGACAGCCGGAACCAACGGTTTAACGTGCGTGCGGGCAAGGAATTACATTTTAAAAAGAGAACTAGCTCAATCTTTTATTTTTAGCCGTAAATAACTTTTATGCAAAGCCATTGATCGATTCAAATAATCCAATATTATTTAGTACCCTGCCATTCAACCAAAATATTATGTAGAAATCAATGTATACGATTTTTATGACCGAATATCGATGTGCGGAAGCGATTAATCGCGATCATGGTATCTTTAGATGCAATTACATTTTATTGATTCGTCAATCTGGCGCATTGCCATGCTCTGTACCTTTCGCCATGTTTATGGGGCGAATTTCGGGCGGCTTAAAATATGAGTGCATTTGGTTTTTAAATACTTTGATGTACTTACCTACTTCGTGTAGAGCAATACTCTCATCTTGTAGGATTACCAGAAGACCCGCGAAATTTCGCGGATTTATATATTTTTTTTAGATTTTTAGCTATCTGAATATCAAAATATATTTGGAAAATATTATGTCAAATGGAGGAGGCGTGAAAATTGATTCGCTGTTACAATGTATAATAGATATACTGTTTATCAAATTTAGGATAAGTTACTTAGAAGATGCTACACCTGTAGAACAATTTCCGTGAAGTTTTTATACAAATTATTTCACCAGAGTCGCGTCCCGCGTGTCTGCGGGATCCTTAAGGCAAAAATTCCAACGTATTCTGTCCAATTTTTTTTTATTGATTTCGTGTATTGTGTCTATACGGACATAGCTATACAGGCTCACATTCTAGAAGAATGTGTTATTATCAAGTTCAAAATATTCGTTTTAAAAAGAAAATAATACAATAATCATGTTAGAAGCTATTTTAGAAGGTTTGAACTCAGAAATGAATCACAAGCAAAATTATGAAACGTTCCAATTTTTTTTTAAATCTTTTATGTGGTGTTCATTTCATTTTGGCTCTCGAACCATGAGCTTCAGCAATTTTAGATTAAAAATTACGAATTATAACCGCAAACATTATCTACGAAAATATAATATCCTCGCGTGCAATGACCGGTGACATAAAAATAGTTGAACAAAACACGTTAATAAAATGCTTGCTGGCAACAGCGCATAATGAAAGCTGCGTAAACCGAGAATTACGCTTCTGACATACGGATGGAAAGTTTTTACAACATAAAGGTAATCGACGGTTCGTTCGCGCTCTTCATTATTTGGAGTCACTTAAAATCCGGGGAAGTAGCAATGTGACTTTGACTTTCTTAGTTTATCTTGGACATCATGGACACAGGTCAAGGAGACATCATGAGGAAACTATATGGAACCATGTACTTAAGTCTGAAATCATCAACCCAACTGGTAATTGGTTTATTGTTCATAGAAATATATTATACATTTACAGCTATTTAATTAAAAAAATAAAATTTTGCTAAGTTAGGATACATAATAAGTATCCAAACTTAGCAAACGTAGTGAAAGAAAAGAAAAAAATAAAGAAAAGAAAGAAAAATTGTTTATTCTGCACAAATTAAACGCACATTACAATTTTTTTACATATAACAATTAAATTACAGATTAGCTAAAAGGCTCAATGCCAATACCTTCTCTCTATGAGAAGAGGCCTTTGCCATGCTTATAATATGATGATTATTATAAAGAAGAAGGCATAACGAATGTTTAATCTGAAGCAAAGTGTCCTGTTTCAGAAATAAATGTCAAGAGTGCTGGCAAAAGGACAGGTTTTATTGTTTCAACAACGCATTCCTTTTTCATGTTTGTTTTTAAAATTCTTTGTTAATTTTTATTGTTATTGTTTTAAATGCAACAAATGTCACAATTTATTAAAACGGTCTCCTACTGGTTCTCCATTACATTGTTTTGGTTTCAAAACACCGTTATTTGAAGCTTTTCTTATTTTAAATTCGAATTCCTTAAAAGCTCTAAACACAAACAACATTGTGAGACAATAATTCGAGTCTTCGTTCACCTGTTTTCGTTGACAACATGAAATAATTAATTACATATGACTTATGACATCGTGTTAATCGTTTCTTTCATGAATATTTCAGCCGCAAGACTTCACTGGTGAACATAGAGAGGAGTTATACGGAGGGTGAGTCGTCACCGTATCACACACTAGCCAAACCCTTGTCACCCTAGCCTTTGGCCTCTGCCCTTGCCTTGGCCTGATCTCTAGCCTACCCTTGCTATAATATAGCTAGGTATCTCACCTCATCGATTTATAGCATGTTCATTGCAAGGATCACAATAAGATTGTTTTTTTAATACCTTTTGTCATTTACCTGCAATCTATGCAAATAAAAAACTTTACTTTTACTTTACTTTAGTTTAGCTTCTTTACTATTACTATTGTTCGCGTTCACTTCTAAAAGAACTGCAACATCAAAAACTCATTCCTCAAATAGTTTCTTCAGATAATCGTCTATTTATAACCCGGGAACTATTTATCCTACATGTTCATGGGTTCTTTATCCTACATGGAAGCTCAATCAAGAAGCACTCAAGTCGTGAAGTGTCGACTATCACGCCTAATGCCATGTTTTATTTACTGATACCTTTATCTCAAGATAAGTTTCTTTTACTGCACTTAAAGCAAACGTTTGTTTGAATAAATACTATTATCTAACAATTTAAACGCCGGCGCACATCTGGGAAGCACAGCACAGAGATATTTTACGGCCAAAAAATTTATCGTTTAAATACTGTCGTATCGTAACACATTTAAAGAGCATAGAAGTGATGAGAAGCGAAAAGCACCTCGCAGTCGGCTACGGCTCGAGCATGCGTGGTACAGTTCGATTCATTGTTAGCAGCATTGTTGTGTTCCGGCAGTTAGAGGTAAGATAGCCAGTTCCTCTGTGGATTCCGGGTGAAGCCCGTTTCCACCTTCGGCCTGATCATCACTTACCATCAGGCGAGATTCAGGCCAAGAGCTTCCCCGTAGTGGTTAAAAAAAAAAAGTTTATGACGGCTCGGAACATGAGGCGAGTAGCTGCGCGGTACCAATTTCATGTGTCATCGGGGGTGAGGGGTGGGGTACTGCGCAGCGACTTGCTAACTTCCGAGCCGCCATTAAGTTTGAATCGAACTGTACACCGCGAGCATGTTTAGATATGGTCTCGCCAGATGTGCGCCAGCCCTTAAGGTCTACTTACATAAAATATTTTCGTTTGTAGTCTTATGATGGCTTTGTTTAAGACCGTGATTATGAACTGTTAGTGTTTCTGTGATAAGAATAAGCATTGTTTTTGAAGATACGAGTTTACTTAAAATCTTAAAATTACTTTTCGGGTCTGCGATAAGAGAAAGCTTTTACAAATATTTTCTTTTTCATTCAAACTTGCATTTACGTTGCGCTCTCCACCGCCGCCGCCGCTTTGATTTAAGTGAAAAATAAATTATGATGTTACATGAATATTTTATACTTAGAAAACTGGTGAAAAAGTTTAAAAAATTTAGATAGATAATTTAGATAAATTATCTTCGAAAAATGAAATGAGAGTACATTTTGGTTGGCGGTGCAGTTGGTCATTCTTCATGAAGATATGTAAAATAGCAAAGAATTCACTATAAGACCGTGAAATAAATTGCGCGACCTTAAACATTCGTGACCCCACCTCATATCAACGTAAGTGCGTATAAATAAGATGATAAAAGATACTCTTATTGCTACCTTCATTCGCACAATTTTATGCCCAACGCATAAGCACAGTGCATGAAACGTATATCGAAATACATATTTAAAAGTAATATGTGAATGTTATTTCATAGGTTCTGAATCCGTCAAAAAAATCTTTTACGAACATTTTTGACAAGTTTTTAGATGAAATTGCGACTTGATTTTGAACGTTTTTAAGTACGAGAATAATGAATATACCTGTTGATGTTTAGATCTCCCCAAATTTTTGAATCACATAAAAAAATCTATCAACATTTTTGGAATTCGTAAATAGTCAGTTCCTTTTTGACAAATTTTCACCAAATTGCGTCGATCAACAATAACTTAAGCATGCTTTATTGAGTTTCCTTTCTCCGTTTCTACTCTTGCTCTAAAAATACCGTTTCCGTCATAATTTCCTTCGACATTCTATCCATATAATATCCGAACCACTGGAGCATGTCTCTTTTCATTTTTGCACCGACCTTTCCTTTCAAATAACTCAATAAAATGTACCTATGTTAAATCAAAACCAATGATCTTCATATTTCAATTACGATGAATTTGATTTTTGTTCGAAGGATCCTTTATAATTCAGGGTATTGTTATGGATTTCCTAAATGGAGTTACTTGGCTTGATTATAATACTGTTATGTAGATCGAGAAGAATTGAATTCAGCATTTAACTATAATTTTTTCTTTTTTCTGGTTTTATAAGTCGGCCTTTAACATGGTACCTTTATCTGCGTTTCTCAGGTGATTGAATGATAATTATGATTTGATCGACCACGAGTTTTACATCAGCCAAGTAATTTCATACAGTTAAATTACTTAGGTCCACACTCCGCAGAGATCATGACGATTTTTTTACGACTCAGTTTCTCTCCTGGAATTTATCAGCTAAGTTGAAGTCCAGAAGTCCATTGAATTTCTCTGATGTAACGTTTTTAATTCTGCCTGGATAAAGTCAGTTAATACAGGCCATATAGTACACGTCGAGTTCAATTCCTTTAAATTTGAAGACTGTCGTAACACGTTGAGTACCCAAGTCAAATAAAAGTTACTAGGTTTGACAAACTCTGAGACGAGTTGTTAGGTACAACGTCAAAGTTAGACATTTCGTCAGAAAGCACCAGCAAATTGTCACATCAACGACATTTTATTTTTATTATAAAGACGCGTCTGAAATGGCATGTCGCAGTGTAATGGAAACAGCGCGTCGGACGGTGTCTTAAGGTGCAAGTCAAAAGGTAAGATCTTTCTGCTTTAAATATCTTTTACTTTTTCCTCAAACCGATTCTCATTTTATTTCCTTCGGTCTGTTTTCCTACTATCTCAATATCAAACACAAATGGTTATTAGGATCCCTATCACTTTTTTCAGGGCTGACAAAATTAATAGCAACACAACTAACACATTGATCTTACCACTGTATCAAAAATGACGTAGATATTGACATTACTTTTCTTGATTACGCGTCTTTTCAAAGCCGCGTGGTTGATTTCATAGTCCTTGTTTTGCCTAGACACTGTCTTTCGCCTAATCCCGTGCTTTCCTTTATCTTGCACCAAAACACATCACTCGCGACAACATATGTACGAGTGCGAAACTCGTAGTACGTACATAAGTTCCTTGTGCGAAACAACGCAATTTCGCGTCACTTTTACGTAACACGTCGTTTTATCAAACAACAGCTGCTGGATGATTCGAGTTTTATGAGATATTTCTTTCTTTTAACCCTATGATGATGAAATGTAATGTACTTGTCTTTCATTGTTCCTGTTTACACTCGTTCGTGTGGGAGTGTAAATAAGTGAAATACCTTTGTTGCTACGTAAAAAGTAAAAACCAAATTCATTTTCTGGAATATCGTTCGTCTATTGTAGATATTTTTATTTTTAGCTAGAGACAAATTGACATGCGGAAAAAGGCTACTGTCCAGATAAAATGCTTTTATTACTACGGTCCATGAAAAATCTTTTTCACTATATTTGCCAAGGAACACCTTTCAATTCTGGAGCGGGTGGTGTCATTTCATTAAGATGGGTAGGTACATATTTTTCCTGGAAATTGAAAAACCAGCCTCAACCTACCGAGGATGACACCGTCGAGTCTTATAATGGAAGCAAAACATAAGAAACGTTTGAACCAATTTTATCTTTCGTAAAAAATCGAATTCGGTTGCATCCTTGCATTGGATTTTGTTTTGTATTTTAGCTTTGTTTACTATTCTGGATTTGGTGTTATGTAATTTATCTCGATTTATTTATTTAACATACTAAAAGAAAGCAACAGAATAATGCGTACAATGTACCTACTGATAAACAGGTAAGAAAATGTTTATGTTCAAATGTTTGTGTTTGTTGTAAGTTATGTTCAATAATCTCAACATGTTTGTGGGAATAACTGCAATAAACATTACAGTACGGACAATTATTTATGGAATTATTACGGAAAATTCCCAGACATATAATAATAGTTTACACAATAATAACCGCATCCATAAATTGATTAATCAACGCCCAAGATAAGCAATTGGCGACGATTCATAAAACAATTAAGATAAACCGAAGAAAATTGAACTTGATCTGAATCTACGAGGCTCGGTATCGGAAACCAATCCATTGTGCTGACACAATCCATGTCCAATGCAGCCTCATACTGTGAACAAGCTAGAGGAAATTTAACACCAAAGACCACATACCTTAGTGTTATCGTAGTTTATTTCGCACGCTGTTACCAAACACTACATGGTATTCCTCCCAGAAAATTCCGACCTCCATCCAAAGCAAAATCTCCTCTATACCTCCGGAAGCAAGGTTCAAATTGCTGCTAATTACGGGCCATCTTAATTTGGCTAGTCGGTGGTTCGTGCTAAGGAAGCGTAGCTTTATGGCACCCACTGTGACCGCATCGTCGGCACATAGTCGTTGCCTGATTTTACACAACACCCGAGTTTGTAAGCTATTAATTTATTTGCGATGCGTTTATAAGGGGATCTACTCACTTGTGCTTCTAAAGACATGAGTGGCTGATGTTTTAGAGGAACTACAATTAGTGGCGTTTCTTAAGTTTCTGATTCAAAAGGAAATACGGAGTGTTACCATGTTTCCTGAAGAAGCTGGTTTTATTAATATGAAATATATTCTGAAAACAGTGGCAGATAGTATAATAATATATTCTCCCATTTTGAGGCATTTTGTGGAGAGGATAGCCAGGTGAGTAACTTGTACCTTACTTGATCATCTTCTGTGCAAAGTGCTTCAAACACAAACGCATAAAAAACTATTAAAAATGATTACTAACACTAGCTATAAGGTATTACTAACATTATGGATCTTTGTTGTCTGAATAAATAAGAGGAGCTCGTGGCTAAGTAATAACAGCCGCACGGGTCGATCCATCAGGTTAAGCTGCGCTTGCCGGGGTTGGTCCGTGGATGGGTGACCATCTTTATATGCCGAGACTCCTCCGTGCTTCGGAAAGCACGTTAAGCCGTTGTTTCCGGCTGTCATTCATGGATCTTTGACAGTCGTTACGAGTCGTCAGAAACCCGAAAAACTGACAACCAGTCTTACCAAGGGGTATTGTATTACCTAGTTACTCGGTTGTGGAGGTCAGATAGGCAGTCGCTCCATGTAAAATACTGGTATTCAGCTGCATCCGGTTAGACTGGAAGCCGACCCCAACATGATTGGGAAAAGGCAAGGCAGAATGAATGTTGTCTGAATAAATAAATTTTGTGTTTTTTTAATTTATGAAGGTTGTAAGCAACTGGAGATTGAGCTGAAGATGAGAATGGCAGTGTCGATGAAGACGGACCACAAACACTGCTAGAGTGCTAACAAACATTTGCAACGTTACTCTGATTTCTCGAAGGATTGCCGAAGTCAAATGATTTTGCTCTGTTTAGTATCAGTCATTAATTAATGTACCTATCAGTACACACCACAACAATACCTACACAAAAAATCCGGGCATGCACATGTAGTTCCAGGAACAAAAGATAATAAACCACGATCAAACGAAAATAATGACAGCGACAGGATTTCACGCCAAGCGAACATTCAAATTGAATGTGCCATTATCGATAATCCGTTTAACACAATTACAATAAGCTGCACAGAATAAAATGTTTAACATGGAAAGTTGATTATTTGCTTGCGATTTAATCAGAATATCGTGTTATGTCAAACTATAGGAACGCTTTATACAATCCAGCTTACAATAAGCTCATTCGTGTGGTGGAAAAGTGACCGTAATGCACTTAAATTATTGTTCATTAAGAGCCCACACAACCTCAGGTTTTTATCTCGCTCGCACCATACTACTCGCGGACTGAGTGCGAGTGAGACGGAGGCGGCTCCAAATCGGTAAAAGTTTAGGTAATTGCTTTTTACGGCGAAAATAAAGGTAATTAAAAAAAAAAAACATAGTCGCTGCTTTATAGCTGGTTCAGTTAGTGTGCCAAGTTTCATGATCTAATTTGAAGTTGAAGAATTTTTATGAAATCGTGTTTTCGGCTAACATAGTCGCTAACATTAATCCTCAACTTTAACATATATTTATTTCAAAATGAATGCTGCAGTAGTTTCGATATAACGGCGGATCTTGCTAAGCAATTTGACGACTTATAGGCCCTTAAGAGTTTTGTCAACTTCAGATTGGGGATGCTTATTCAGCCTATAATGTTCCCACACCTCCTCTCTGTAACAGGGAGTGGGCCATAAACCTCCACGCGTGCCCAGTGTGGGTTCGTGGATTTCACACACATGTCTTCGAATTTTGGGTTCTAAGACATGCCGGTTTTCTCACGATGTTTCATTTCACCGTTTTGAGAGCAGTGGTGATGAAATACAATACAAAGTAAAGTTCTTGTCTGGGTTCGAACCCACGACCTGCAACTCGTAAGTCGGGGCCGATACCACTGGGCCACCACTGCTCCACATTGGGGATGCTTGAGTCTCAATTATATAACGTGTAGTTAAATAAATTAGGATAACGCAATATTGTCAAATAATCTTAATATAACTGGTATGACTTGTACTTTATGCTACAGCTTTGGTATGACTTTCATATATTCCTTTGTTATTTCTTCGAATATAAAAAAGCAATATCTCTATGAATGTCTGTCTTTTTCAATGCACTTTACTAAGTACTCTATGTTTTAGTAGGTAAATAAGTCCACGGGTAAAGGCTCCCACAGACAGGCACGACGCAACACTGGTAGAACAATACCTTGAAGTTTTCATTAAAAAAAATCCACCAGAGTCGCGTCGCATCCTCACGTCGCGCCTTTTAGCAGGAGCCTTAAAGTCGGGGTAACTGCTGATGTGTTTGTATAATTATACACAAAGTTCCCAGAGTAAACACATGACAAGATATCGTGGCTTCTATCAACAGCTATCATAGACAAGTCAACCCAGCCCTGACTGGAAATACAGACTTAATTACTAAATAAATAGGCACTCATGTACCCAGTTTTAAGATCACGTTATTAAATGCCACGGCGCTAGTTGCCAGCACATTTATTATTGTAATTACGAGGACATAACTAATGTGCAGCGTGTTTCTACTAATCTAGGATTAAAGGGAACAAATATAGTGGTTCAGCTGATTTATTAATAGGACGGTAGGGGTGAGGATATTAATCTGTTGGTAGATAAAGTAAGTGGTGTGTCAATTTCTACCGAGGAAGTGGATCATGCCTTAGCGCATCTTGTAGTATTGACGTAAGGTAGTTGGAGGAATACTAATTGGCTTAGTATTCCTTAGAAGAAGGATAATCATGAGGATTTTGAGATGCCCATAGCTGGGCACCTTGGTGAACATTTCTTCCAGAATGACTTAAATGATAACAGCGCAACGTATGCTACGTATATGCCTAGGAAAGAAAAAATAGAAGATGAACTTTGAGTGACAATGATAATTTCAATAATCAGTGTAAATTATTAGCACCAAAAAATAGACTCTTAAATTATGAATAAAGAATGAAAATGAAACTGAAAAAGCCTGTAAAATTTAATAACACGAATTCTCTACACTTCATATTCAGCTGATGTCACCCAAATTGACACCATGATATCCAAGTTAACGCTGACAATGTAACAGCACCGTCTGAAGAGAATAACTGACATTTTCGCACTTATTACGCTTTAGTCAACTGTCAACGCGAATCGTGTTGTAACTACGCAAATAAAGTAATGATTTTGTGCCCGATGGCTTCTTTGTTCAGTTTCAATGGCTGATTCCAAACAAGCTATTGTTAAAAATGCATGTTGTGGTGAAAACAGTTACGCGGATGTGACGAATTGTGTTGTTACTTTAACTGCGTAAGTAAGCTTTCGAAGTTGCATGTGTGACAAGTGAGTTAGAGACCCATTGAGTTGGAAGCAAGTTATGAGGTAACCTAGTTACTGAATACGATGTATTGTATTGTGATTCAGATCTATACATCTGATTGTTTCTAAGTGCATTTAGTAAGTACTCGTAAGCCTCTGCAAGATTTAGTACCACAATACGCCTTTTATTTGTTTAGTAAGATTTTAATTTGGATAGGTATTAAAATCTCGATCGAAAATCGGCGTCGCAGGATACCAAAGTATTAAAATGAAGTGAAATTTCTTCCAGTTAAAAATTTTCCTCATCAAGCCATGGCCAGGAAGAGTACTGAATTCCTTCATTATATTTTTTTCTTTAAATTACTTTGCCGTAACTATTCAGATAACTGTAGCCAAAAAATATGAAACGAAAACTGAATTCCCAGAATCTGTTCAGATGACGAAATTAATTTATTATCATGAGAAACGAATGGTTGACACAATTACTGACGGACGTTCGTTCGTGCCAACGGATTAATTCTGCTCGTAAAATTTATACTGTGGACTGGGCTTATTAAGCATCGTTTCATCGCGATGGCGCTACGTATTGTGCTGTTTGATATGTATTTTGCATAGCTATTATATGGAAATTGTACGTAACATAACAGGCTATAAATATTAGATTTACGGTTATTCCTTGAGATTTGAACGTGTATAAGCCTACCTATCACAAATGCATGGGCTTCTTTCTGAGAAGCTACGCATGTTTACTGTCAACATGTTGTGAAACGATTTTGGTTGGCGGTACTTGTAACCCGAGACTCGATACTATGGCGAACGCAGGTGCTAAAGTTATGTAATAAAAGGTCACTCGTTCAAGGCTTATTTTGTTGTTCAGGGTTGCCACAAAAGACTTTTTGATTGAATATTGAAGTTGGCAGTACCCTCTGCATGCGTTACCAATCTTGAAGACCAAGTGAAAGTCTTTTTATTTTATGTGCTCGACAAATTGGAAGTCTTTTCATTTTATGTGCACATCTTTCATACCTAAAATATCGTATTTTGAAACATTATGAACACTCACAGACAAAGTTCTAATGGTGGCAAGGGTTTTTAAGACCAATTACTCTATCACAAAGTATATTTACTACTGAAGATAGTCGCGACTTGTAAGCGCATTGCTAAGCACTTTACTTGGTAGCTGTTAAGCTCTTTGTTAAATGCTCAACACAGTACGAAAAATCCTATCCTTTGTGTTATTATTATTATTATAAATAATCTTGGATCTTTGTTACTCAATCACGCAAAGGCGGCTTAACGAATTTGGCACACAGATAGTTTATAACCTGGATGAACACATAATATATGATACTTTTTATACCGGTAGGACGTTTACGTGGTATAATTTCCGGCCTCTACGCGGGCCAAACCGCGGGCAAAGCTAGCAAACTCTAAACATTGTAACAAATTAACTGAAGTGTCATATGAACAGTTACTTTATAACGTTACGCGACAATTGCCAACAGCTTCACGTATTGTTATCGTTTTATTGTTTCCGGATGATCGCTGGTTTATTACCTACGGTTTAAAGCCCTTTGCAACTTAGCAACTAAGTATTTGACGTTTATTATTCTAATCGGGAAAAAGGCGCAAGTTTATGGATGTATTACTTATTCTAATCGTTTTTAAATTCGCGTCACTTAGTTGATGAATTGCTATGGTATTGCTTGAATACAAAAGAGGAGTTTTTTTAAATAATTATAATATATTATAACTTATAACTTACACTTAGGCCTATGTCTACACGCCGGTATCTACATTGAATTGTCAAAGAGGCAATTTCCATAATCACCATACATCACCTATGTTTATTGCTTTCCGGAGGATGGTACTGTCGATATTCTTAATTCCACGTCACCTATGGGTAGAGCGATTGAACCTTCAGCTCCAAACACGATACAGAATGCCAAACTTTAATGCTTAACTTCGTAATATTGTTTTAGAATCATTATGGATCGTGACAAGGTGAACACTTAATGTATTGCTTAAAAAAATGAAAGAATGCTCAATGCACCTACGGCATAAAATTATTATTCTCAAATGAAAAAAAAAAATTAAAAAAAAATTTCAGGAGATGTGGCCTGAGTGCCTGACTGATGAAAACATCAAACACTGCAAAGTCAATGAGAAGTCTCAACTCATCCCTTCTCAGTGTCCATGAATTTGAGAAGCAATTTAAAATACTATTGTAACATAACTAGACAATGCTGTAGGTCAAAGACATCGAGGCTATAAATGGATGGATGCGATTAGAAGACAATTATTTTAGAAATAAATGATTCCTAATTAATTAAGGCGATTTATTTGGTTGATAAATTATTTCTGATCTCGCGTGGGTATTAATAAATAGCTTCTTAATAAATAATCACTTCCGTGGGTGTGGTTGACAAAGATGACTAATAGATTATGTCTAATATGGCTTCAGATGAATCATAAGAAAATAAAGTAGCTAAGCAGCGAGATGGACCGACGACCCTTTAGGCTCGCGCACTTAAGAGCGAGCCGCACCGCATTGCAAAAATCCTCTTATAACGCTTTCAAACTTTTTGTATGAACTCTCCCGCACTACATGTGGGCCCCAGCGCACTTTTTGGTAGTAAAATGCGATGCGCTGCGGCCCGAAACGGCAGTAATGTGCGCTTAAATTTAATGTCCGCAAAGGTAGCACCCGACATTTTTTTTTTTTACATTTTTTGCAATTTGCAGGTCGGTGGTGTGATTCGCGACCATAACAAATAATTATGTTTTTCCAGAATTATAATAATCATTAGAATAATTAGTACATCTTTATAAGTTAGAATTGGTCTATTGAATGACTTTTTCCAGAAATCATGACATTCAAGACCAATTCTAACTTAGAGAGATGTTTATTTCTACATTATAATTCTGTAATCGCCTACTTATTTGTAAATATTATATACTAGCTTCCGCCCGCGGTTTCGCCCGCGTTGTATGTCGATAAAAAGTATCCCATGTCCTTCCTTAGGGTTCAAAGTAGTTCCCGTATCGAATTTCAACAAAATTGGTTCAGCCGTTTTAAAGTGATGCGCGATCAAATAAACAGACACACAGATAAACAGATAAACAGATAAACAGATAAACAGACATGTTTCAATGTCTATCTTTGTGAATTTTGTTTGAAAATCCTAAAAACTGTTGGAACGTGTTCTGTTATCGATTCTCAGTATCCCGGGCCAACTTTTTTTCGAATATCTTCCATGTACAGCCTTTCGACCCTCTTCAGCTTTATTATGTAGGTATAATATGTATAGATTTTAAAATGCCACTACTACTGTCACTGGTAACTAAATTTCACATTTTTTTCGTAATAAACGTGTCTCGATTATTTGCAGATTTTCTTGTAAAAGAATTTTTCGCAAAAGAGATACCGTAGAAGCTCAGATTTATGCTTTAAATAGGTGTCAGGTAAAGGGGACCAGAAAAATAATTCGTCTCTTTGATTGAGTTCGTCTGCAAAAACGACTGAAAAAAGACACCCTTGACAGCCGAAAGTCTTTAGTTCCAAATAGCACAGTAATTGTCATGAACTGGTGCTAAATTCTAATAACTGTCACTAAACTAAGGCAACAATAACGTTGATTAACGATCCTAAGAACTAATTTCATTTTAGAGGTCTGTTGTTAAAAGTTGTGCGGAGTCTTAAACGTTTTCATTCGTTTATCTTTCAAATAATCTAGGCCAATGAAATTTTAACTTGAATAGAGAGTTGTTTCAAGGATTACGGTTTAGTGGTTTGTGTTTAAGGGCTTTGCTGTGGGAAAGATGCTTCAAGGGTAAAACCTTTTCATATTATTCCGATGAAGGGTAAAAAAATCTAAAGTTACCTACTAATAATAGTGTACCTACTCGTATTTTATTTATAATGCACTATGAAATATTTTTAATAAAAATAAAAAAAACTTTTATCCTCTCAAACAGAGTACTGGCCATCTAATTTCTTCACCACCCTTGGTTGACCGATAGAGAATGCCTAAGGCATTAAGTCCGCTGTTTTACCTTTTTTAGTTAGTTTAAGTTTAAATAAATAATAAATCAAACTGATATAAATGGATATAGCAGGTTCATGAAGTTTAGATGAACTAGAGATAATAAGTTAGAAAACAATAATATTATCACTGTTCCCTTGGCGGCCATCTTGTATTTTCCCCCAAGGACCAGCTTTACTATGATTGATCCATAACATGGTCCATTTAACAGCAAGATGAAGAAATATAGGGTATTATGTTATAATTTTCATGCTATTTGCGGAGGAGAAACGCTTATGTGCGATATCGGACGTTTTTATCATTATCATAAAGATTATTCTTGCCCCTATCCAGAGACCTTAGCACAAATGCGTGACGTACACGTAACGTAAATGCGATCGATTTTTGATTCGAAAATGCAACAATCCCGTAGTTTTTTTTTTTTTGCAACAAGTTTGACTCTAAAAAAGTGCCAACCATAGATAATTAAAACAGTTTTAAAATTAAGTACCTAAATACAGGGTGGTAGGGATAATGACGCGCAAACAATACCTTATGGGTGTAGAAAAAATTGGCCGTTCAAAAGTGCCCAATACCTACGCAGTCAAAATGAATAGTTTTTATTTTTTTTAACAACCGACGAAAAATTTCACCGCAGGGGAATCCAGTCCAGAATCGTGTACTGAATCCATGGTAACAGATTGCGCGTCTAGTGCTGTTGAAATCGGTGCTCTGCGTGGAATACCTCGATGTCCCTGCCACCCTGTATTACGTGTGGAATTAATATTTTCAATTTTAAAAACGTTCGAATTGTTTTTGCGTTTACACCGCCTGTTCCGCTTGGCCCACAGTATGCGATAATACACTAGCTGATCTAAGACAGCAAGGAAGAAAAAAAACTCTAACCTACATACGATCAGGAAATTAAAGATCCGATCAAAAATAACAAACGAACCTAAATCCCAATCCTAAAATTAGGTAGTAACAACCTTAAAAACTGACAATTCAACAAACCGGCGAACTGTAATCGCGAAATAAATTGCTTCGTTCCCTCACAACGGCAAAACCCGTGTTATAAATGATGTAGGATATTACCTCGGCTCCCGTATTGTTTGCCTAGATTATTTCAGGCCTTATTTCATGAAAACATCGCAATAATACTCCGTATTATGAAACCCGAGGATATAATCTGTTGGAATGAGAAAACTGACAAAGCGGAGATCTTGCCGAGTGCCTGATAGTTAACGACGTGTGCTTGACAATGCATAAATTAATCTAGTGACGTGTCTGGGAAAAATCTTTATATTCTTTGTCTTATTGTGTGAAAGGTTTTGCAGAATTTCCTTACGGATCCTCTTGGATGGGTGTTGTTACGTAGCTTTGTGGGTTATAATAGTTGATTTCTTTTTTTGTAGTGCGGATAAAAAACTGCTATTACACGAAGATTACTATAGCAAGTCTTAGGAAACCATTAAAACTCATTAAACCATAACAATAATCTATCTTCATATTAAAGCCCCTTTTCTTGTCTGTCTGTGTGAGAGCGTTGTTCTACTAAAATACGTGACGGATTTTGATGCGGTTTTCACCATCATTTTTCAGAGTATTTATTTCAAAAGTTTTATGTCTATAATATATTCAACTTATCCTTATTTATATAAAACGTTAAAACCCCACTTTTCTTTTTTCAATACAATCTGTTCCTAGCTGTCGTTACCTACCATAAATACTAACAAAAAGTACTACGCTTGCATGAATTCACAATAGTATTTATTTTTTTTGGAAAAAAGAGATAGGTAGAGGATGTGGAGGTAGGTAGGGTAGGTAGGTAGGTAGCAAGGTAGGTAGGTAGGTTAATAAATATCCTAAAAACCGTGCGAAGCAGGGGCGGATCGCTAGTATTATTATAATATGGGCTCGCGGTTATATAACCAAGAAAATATCTATAGAACTCTACAACTAGAAATGATTGGCAGTAACATTCAGTGAGTGTGGAATTAATTATCCTTTAGGGATTAAGATTGCAAAAGTGTTTGACAAAATGTCTTTTTATTAGCTTAAAATCATTATAAGCTGCCAAGTAAGTAATCAGTTTACGATTCGTACCACTCTGTTGAAATTGAAATAAACTATACAGGCTACTAATTGAAAACGTCAGTGCTAAGTTTAAACTTGTCATTGATTTGATGTAAGGCTATGCGCAGACTGAGTCAAGGCTCAATCTGCCTAGCCTTTTCCCAATTATGTTGGGGTCGGCTTCGGAGTCTAACCAGTGAGACTTACAATGAGCCCTCCGGATTGTAACTTTACGATCAGCTGGAGGGCTAATTTTTACCCGACTACGGCGAAGCAAAAAGGAGGGTTATGATTTTTAAGTCACACAGGTTGCAGCTGAATAACAGTATTTTACAAGGAGCGATCCACAACCCAGTAACTGGGTAACACAATACCCCAGCACTTCTATTATAATATATGATACGATATTGGAGCATGGAAAACCCTCGCCTAAACACCAAAAGCAAGGGCGAGAGTTTTCCATGCTCTAAGACAATTGTGCTTGTTTACGTGCCCATTGATGTGAAAATGGACCTCGTCCGTAGGAATAGTTATTTTTGTAAAATTGTTTTACGCAAAAAGCATGCTGTTGTCCCGTGAAGCGCTCCATCGTGACTAAAACGGCATGAAGCGACGCACAATTCCCCGCTACCCACTCGTCCCTCCCTCTAACAGTTTTTGAAAGATCAACTTTTGCTATTTGCAAAACAAAATTGGCCCACCCTATATTATAGCTTTATCAAAAAAAAGTGAATATTCCCTTTTTTTGACAAAAACTTCTCAAAAACTCACTTCAGCTTGCTTATTTGTCCATTTTTGTCAAAAAAAGTGAAAAGTCTGTATTAGCTCAAGATATAGAACTATTATGTCAAGATAGAGAATTGTTCCGTCAAAGTTTGACAAAACTCTTTTCTAGTGTGCACACTGCCTAAAATAACGATTAGACTCCATATTTCTGCAATTACATGATCAAAATTTCGCAAACATATTTGCTAACATACCTCGAAATAAATTAAATTGTCTGTAGCCTGTAGGCAAATTCTAAATAGATAATCAAAAGCTAATCAATATCAGGGTTTAGCGAATGCGTGTTTATGTTATTCGTGCAGTAGCCATCTGGTTCTGACTAGTCTTTGACAACTCACTACGAGCATTTGAAGTACTTAAGGCACTTGTCACACCGCTGGCGATTAACGAAAAGCGAGTAGAGCTACCAACTAAAAAACTAGTTGGCGAGCAATGAGCAGCGAGCGCTTGACTGCGACAAACGATTGCTAGCTGGTATAGGTATGTACCGTGATGTGAGTGAAATGTGAATGAATAGTGTTTTTTTTTTTTGTAAGAAGTTTTTAATTTTCACCGACCTGCTATGTTGGGAAAAGGCTAGGCACATTTTTATCTCTTTACCTGAACACGGGACCCCTATCTTTTGTACTGTTCTTGAGCGAGAAAATCGTTAGTCGCTTCTTTGTCTGACGGTGGGACAGCTGCTTTGCCGGTGTTTGGATTAGCTTCATCTACCCACATATCTATTTCGTAGATGTAAAACTGATTTGATTTCACAATAACTTAAGTTTAAGCAAATTGACTCCTTATATTTGGCGTAGTGGTCGCAAGTGCGAATCGAATTCAGGACCCTCATGCTCTGCATTGTAAAACAATAGAATACCTACTTGGGACATAATTTTTGAGTTGTTAAAATGGTGGTAAGAATATTCCCTTTTCCTTATATCGGGTTAAGTTATGTAAAGTTTTTACGGAGGTTTGGGCCGCAATCACAGTTCATTTGATGGATCTTTTTGAGATCCCCCAAGCTTACTAATGGCAACACAAAACACAAACGACAAATGACTCAAACGAAAACCTAGAATTACCCTACCAGCTTACAAAAGAACAGCTGAACACCAGGCACCCATATAAATGTCGAATGACCGGTATACAATTACATCTCCGTATATCCCCTCAACAATTACAGCTACGTTTTAGTGAATTCCAGTTATTAATGACGCCCCAAATGATTAGTAGGTGGGAAGTAATGCGGTACCCGATCTGCCGATGGCCGTCATTAGGCCCCGTCCGTTCCGAATTACATACGAATGGGTGACGAACGTAAAGGGTACCTATTAACTGCACGATATTTGTTTACGGTTATTTTAGTGACTTGTTATAGAGACGGGGATTGGTATTAGAACTTCTGATTTGCACTACTTCTCTGTTGCCTCAATATTTGCGTAAAATAAGTAAAAATGTCAATCATCGTTTAATCTTTATTTTCTTTTACAGGTATATCGGCGCGCTTTAAAAGCCCTGACCTTGAATGCACTGAAGTCGATTTTTGGGTCTGTTTGGCGGGTGGAGTGAGGTGCGACGGGGGAAGCACCGAAGAACTTTTACACCGTCTATCCATCGTTTGTGACCCCTGTGCGCACAGATAACTCAACTTATTTGTTTTGTGCATCTACGCGTGCCTCGGTAGCAGTGCAACGGAATTTTGCCATTTTCAATATAATATTCTTTTAATGTTTTATTTTGTTTATCTAGATTTGATCTAGGTATTTTTATACTGCACCGGTCGACGCCATCAAGTTAACGTGGACGTTTTGCGTGGATGTGGCGCATATTTTCCTCATTTGTCTTATCATTTTCTTAATTTGCTTTATTTTTAACTTTAGGCACCTTACTAGGCGCAATTTTTTTATCCTTTTCTTACATTTGTACTCAAAACATTTGTGTCGAAATTTTCATCCTTCCTTTATTTGAAAAAAAAAAGTGTCATATGTCATGTGCGGTGCAACTATTAATGTCAATTTGACCTTAAATTGTTCTACAAAGGATAATGGTATAGGCAATTAAGAATAACGTTGTATGTAGGATAATAAAAACACCAAACCAAAATAATGACATCAAAACCAAACAGCACAAGTTCAAACTGCATTATGTATTTTATAACACACTAACTAGCTATTTAGCCGAATACTACATTTTTATTAGACTAATACTTCACATTAACAAGATATTTGATTAAAAATTGCTATCTCTTTAGCTGAAAGCATTTTGTAAATAATTTTGTTTCCCTCATTTGAATTCCAAGCAGCGAATTCCCAAATTCTCAACATACTAAACTTGAAGATGTTATGCTACCGAATTTAATCTGACCTACTTTTCGGGTTCCGTACTTCAAAGGAAAAAACGGAACCCTTACAGGATTGCTGCGTTGTCCGTCTGTCTATCGGTCAGTCTGTCAATACCCTTTTTCTCAGGAACTAGTGGAGGTGTCAAGTTGAAATTAATACCTACCAAATACATAAGTCTCTAAGTGGTACCGTGGTGCTCTAAAAAAATCAAGACTTTAAGCCAACGCAATAAAAAAATACGGCTATATAAGCGACATATTTTGATACTCGCAAATAAAACAAAAGCTATAGGGTATTTCCCAGTGACTTGGAGAATTGACCGTGACGTATATCGATGTATGGGAGAACATGTTTTTCAACTACAAAGTTAAGTTAGTTTTAGGGATAAATCCACCCCAACTACGGAAACCTTCATTGTGTGTGGTTCGACACACACTTTGCCGGTTTTTTTAGTAGCAGTAATTGTCACGAGGATTTAATATTACTGACAATCGAACATAATTTTTTGTCAAAAAATACAAAACTAACAATTCTCACGACAGGGGCTGTTAAAGCAGAAAATGTATGCAATCTAACAATCCGACAATTTTAGCTGTCAAAATTATCTGCTACCTGCTTTACCAGCTACACGTCTTACAATATTGACACACCAAGTTACTTGAATCGGAAATGATTTAACACAAAAACAAATATTATGAACTAACTTTGTTATTGTTTGGCACAGAATCATCAAACAGTAAATTGAAGGCAACATCAACAGTCGCTCCCACGTCTTGTTATTGTTTATGAACTTTCTCAGCGAATCAACATAAAAATTAATTCAGTTTACTCGTATTTAGGGCACGTTATATGAGAGTTATCTATTAAAGTTAATTTATTATTTCTCGCAGCGTCACTGCGCTGCTTAAAAGATTGATTGATGTTATGTGTGAATGACTCTTGGTCTTTTATTGTGAGACAAAAAATGTTGTTGGAAGATGTATGGACAAGACAGGGAAGTCTAAAAAAACACTTTCGCATATTCATTTGATAAGTAGGCTAAGTAATATTAAAAAATTGACCTCCACTTTCACCCTTGTGCATAATGTACCCCGAAGCGGCGACGGTGCACGCACGATAAATTAATTGTTTACCAAATTGATACACTACGTCGATCTACCATATTATAGCCATTTCATACAATTGTCAGAGAATGGCAGGTGTGATTTGAATATTTACGGACAAGTACGTAATCAATTTGTTTCCCTGACTTTACTTTGCACACATTCAGAAACCTGCGCAGGTTATATGTATTAAGTACATCAGGTTTATAATCTCGGTAACTTAGGAGGCCTAGTGAATTAAGCGCCACCTGACGCATGTGTGCCCGTGGGTATCATGTGTCTATGCACCTCGCACCTTTAAAATGTTCAATAGGGAGAATATGCATGAATTTTTTTTTTGTATCTAAATCCAAAATAGCAGTAATATAAACCTAAGAAAATTATTATAAGTTAAATTCAACTTCTGCTTGTTGCTCAAAAAATTATGAAACTCCAACAATTTTCTACTTCAGTTCTAACATCCATTTCTGCCGCGGTCAGGATGTGACGTCATTTGGCACATTACTGCTTTGTTTACATCTGTTTTTTAAGGTTTTTTAGCCCTAAATCATATAAATTAAATTAAGGCACATGCACAATTGCACCGTTCCTACATAACAAATGACGACCAGCTCAACCATTATTCTTTACAATTCATCAGAAAACTACATGTGCATAGAAATATTCCCCTTTTGTGCTAAACAAAGACGTTACAAAACAGTAGTGTTACAAGCTTGGCTTTGTCTATTCAAGTATTCAAATAACACCATGATGACTCCATTCTATGTCACCCGGATCTTACCGTCCCATACCAAGGAATGCATACTATTGCGCACCTCATTACTATTGATAAGATTTGTATACAAAATCAAAATCACGTATTGCGCCAAATACCAACTTATTCTGTAGTATCGACTACTTGAGAGGTGATGTCATACTCTTAAGTTATGGTAATACTAAATGCACTTGCATACGCGAGAAAATTTCTTTAGTAGTTCTTTGAAGAAAAGTCCTATGTCGTCATCTAGGAAAACATAAGTACCTATCGCTATTTAAAGCCGCACATATTATAGACAGGGAAATAATTGTCAAGCAAATGGACACCAACTCTTTCATACAACTCTCAAAGAATGTCAGCTGTTATTTGAACAGACGGACAATTTAAGTTCGTAGTCACTTTGCTTAATAATTAGTTTTACTGACTTTACATAAACTCAAATCTTGTTACAGAATCCCTAATGCTTCTGCCTTTAACCGTATCTTTTGTAAATCTCCGCTCTAGTTTCTGTTCCGTAATATAGTTGGCTATATTTATGGTTACAAACACGAAATATAAGCAACAACAACCCGACTCGAATGAATGAATACAGTTCGGTACACAAAGCCTGTCTGAAAGAAACTGTCAGTGAATGAGTGACACGGGTGATACTTTACAAAGCCGAAATTTTTCTAAAACTAAATGTGCCTTACCCGGGTAGGTTACTTACTCAATTCAGCCTATCACAGTCCACTGCTAGACTCCTGGAGCTTCTCCCAGGTTGCGCCACACCACCCTCTCTTCCGCCTTCCGCATCCAGTCTGTCCCAGCCACATTTTTAAGGTCGTCGGTTATTCAGGACTCCACGCCAGAACTCGTCTGCTCCAGCGGCCCTTCGACAAACATGGTCAGCCCACTGACACTTCAGCTTGCTTACTCTGCAGGCTATGTCGTTAACTCCGGTCCTTTTCAGGATAATTTCATTTCGTATCTTATCCTTTAAAGAATCCATGGGTATCGGTATTACTTGTGGAGGTTAGACAGGCAGTCGCTCCATCTAAAATAGCGGTATTCAGCTGCATCCGGTTAGACTGGAATCGACCCCAACATAGTTGAAAAAAGACTAGGCAGATTGATTGATTGATCCTTTAAAGAAACTCCGAGTATAACCCGTACCTACTTGTAGGTAATTTATGTGATACCCAATAAATGACGTTATACAAACACCTGCATTAAACCTCCTGCAGGCTGGCGCGACGCGATACTAGTAATTGTTCTACCTTGAAGCTTTCTTAGTAATTGTAGGTATTGTTAGAGTCGCGTCGCGCCAATCTGCACGATGCTTTAACTAGCATGGATTGAAAGTACAACATAAATAAAACATAATGCGAGATGCGCTTTGACAAAACAATTTTATTCCCATGGTCTTATCCATGTTATTGCTTATGCATTTATTGTTTAATGTCAATGAAGAATAATGAAATTACTGGACCGAGGTTGAAATTTAAATACTGTATAACCGTTTAGGAGTGTCTGTGCGTTGATACTTGTATGCCTATATGATTTTATTAGATTATGATACTGCATGTTATTTAAATCACTTAATATTCAAGCCAGCTGCCATTGCATTTTGATATTTATATGTCTTTTGTTGAATAATTTATATATTGAACTTTACTAGTAGATAATCTAAAAGGCCGTAGTCCTAATCTGTCTAGATCCGTTAGTCATAGACACCAAGCTTCACAAAGCAGACTACAATCCCCAATTAGGCTGCGTTTCCACCAGAGCTGAGCGAGGATGCGTAGCGAGGGATGTGTGTGAAACTAGCCAATAACATCGCTTCATTGTCATAGCTTGAGCTAAGCTAGCGTCATCTAGCCTCATCTCTGGTGGAAACGCAGCCTAACGGAGACAGGTGGCACTAGATCTTAAGAGAGAAAATGATTTTGTGGAGAAATTGCAAGCCTCAGAATACAACGCAAGAATGAGGAGTATTCTGAGGTAGACTTTGCATGCACCTACTTACTAGGTAGGTAGACTACTTACTTACATTCTGAGCTTTGTAATAGGGAATATGCATGTATTTTTTTATTTCAATAAATCATTTTATGACAGTAATATAAAACTAAGAACAGTATTAAAAGTAAAATTCAACTACAACAATTTTCTACTACAGTTCAAACGTCCGTTGATGATGGGAAGTCATTTGGCACGTTATTGCTTTATTTACATCTGTTTTTTAAGGTTTTTTAGCCCCAAATCATATCATTAATTATTAAATTGTTTTTGTGCTTTATTCAAGCAGAAATCGCACTTACAAATTTACCGTAGTGAGACTTCAAGCAGCTCTAAAAAAAAAAAAAAAAACAGTATGCCTTTTGAGGTTACTTCCGGCGTTTTGAAAATGGAATTTGTTTCTGGACTCTATAATATATATTGAATCAGAATCAGAACTTTATTTGCTATGAATGTAGGTACAGGTATAAGATGTTGTACATAAATTAATGAAATCGGCTGCAGTCATGGTGTCAATTACGTGCATATTCCCTATTGTCTGTCTAGATACTATCAAGCTTCAACGAATTTTGGACCTGGTTTCGATATTTATCCTAAGATGGGTGATGACGTAGTTAAGGTTAGCCAAGAACTACAGCAGAATATAAGTAGATACGTTGTTCGTGAGATTCTCTCAGATTAACATAAAATCTAACTATTATTATTATGCAGCACTCAAATTAATTCAGACAGACTCGCGGTCAGCTCCTAGTTGAAAATTAAAATCATTTTGCGCTCCCATTCAAAGTAATGCGTCACGTCCTATGCATCACCGTGTACCATTTTAATCGACGATTTGTGACCAGGGTCGGTAATGCAACGTTTAATGCGTAATTTGAAACGACAATCATTGCACATTCTCTTTTATGGCAACATTAGGCGTCTGTTACTCCATAAATATTGAAATTCATGTCAGATTATACTTTAAAGTGGTTTTATTAAGCTTAATATGGATTGTCCTCTCCATAGTCCTGTTGATCGGCTAGGGACAACGACTGCTTTGTGAGAATGAGATACATTGATACAAATGTTTATTCAAATTCTATTAAGGTTACAAGAAATGCAGCGATGGATGCTGTGCATTTGCGTTTTGTTCGCCAAAATAGAAGAGACATAAAGTGTAACTAAAATGAGGTCAATCTGGCAAGCATGAACAAGACTTAAATAAGAAAACATGTTTTATGGAAATGGTGGAAAACATGAAAATGCTATTCATAAGACATAGAAGAATGACTTATCTGTGTTTTGTTGATCGCTAAATCTAAAACTCCATTGCTACACTGCTCTCTAAGATACAGGCCTAGCCTAATTTTGGTGAAAGGGTTAATAAAATAATAAATAATAATAAAAACTTTTAGTTAAAATAAAAAGGGTCACTTTTACAATAAATACCTTAACAATTTAAAATAGAGCACAGGTTGAACCTATTTTACTTATCTACCTAATGCTAAATTAAGAAACAGTGCAATGTACTAGAACTATGTGGTAATAAACAATTTATTTATTTACATGTAAGTCCTAACTGTAGAAGTATACAAACATACATAGTCAATTAGTTATGTATCATGAAAACTTACGGTTTTGGTATTCCAAGGGGGGCCATGGAGTCGCGTTGTATGTGGTCGCGATCCTAAGCATTGAGGGAACGAAGAAGAAGAAAAAAATTCACTTTCGTATAAGCACGTAAGGTTCTTATACGAATGTGAACTTACTTACCAAAGTAGGTAAAGGCTTTCAGAAACCTGGTGTCCTTACAGCGAATGAAGTCTAAAGGCTGATTTCCAATAAACGGGTCACATCGCATCGGGTCGGAAAGGATGCGGCGACGGCCGATCGCGTCCGGCATGATGTCGACGCATACACGATCGGCTCCGTACCGCCGCTTGCGAACGTATCCGTTTCTGGGCCTAGTCAAATAGTTTCATTAGTACCGTGATGCAGGCGAGAGGATCCGATCGGATACGACGACAGGCGACCGTAGCCGATCGCGCGTGGTAGCATACTTTCAGCTTCGACCGCGTGTCGCGGAAGACGCTTGCGGTCAAGCTGCTGGCTTGGTATTATAAACTTTAAATACTGTGTACACGATTTAATGTCGTTTAAAGATTATAAAATCTGTTCCGATCCGATGCGACGCGAGTCGTTTTGTGGAAATCAGCCTTTAGACGAAAATCTGTTACCCCTTTTACATTGTATCCATTATGATAAAGCAAGAACATCCAAATAACACGAATAGATAACATGTTTAGCATTGAAGCATCCGACGCAAACGGTTAACCCACACGATGCTCTATTGTCTACGGAAGTGCAAAACGAACAAAACGACGGCTAGACACAGCGCACATGTCCTGACAACTATTATTATGCAACAGTGAGTAAGCCTGTTATATGGTTTGTTCCAAAATTATCTCACGAAAGTGTAAACAAATCCTGTTCAAGTGAAATTCTTACGTAAACACTCACTAAAGAGAATTAGTAACACATTCATCAGTTTTTAGGTTTTAACTTTATATCTTAACACTTTTACCAACAATTACTGTTGTAATAACATTAGGTATTAAATTGCAATTGCAAAATCATCGAAGAAAATTGTGGTTATAAAAACAACCTCATATTGTAAAATGAAAAACATTTTAAGGTGATTTAACATTAGAATTTCGGGTAAAGTTATGCAATAATTACATCAAAGCACTCAATTTGTAAAAACAACAAATTGGCATCCACAGGTACTCATCGATTTGTTTACATTTTCTTCAGGTATTTTAGGAATAGACTATGACATCTTTATACATCCAATTAAGTATTTAAGTTGACGGGTGCTCGATTCTTAAATCGCACGTGACTTTCTAACGCATTCGTGAAACTGACAATAATAGCAGTGAAAAATTTAATACTTAAATAACTTATTGGAGCATTGGTAAGTTACAAAATATCCCGGGTGTTAAATTATTGAAAATCGAACTTCAAAATTAGTTCTGCTTCTTAAAGTGTCATCTATGTCATTCATAGGCATTTGTTGTGACCTTTTTTATAAGCTTCATGTTTTATAATCTATACTAATAAAAGATTTGTTTACTTTTGTTTGTAATGAATAAACTCAAAAAGAACTGGACCTATTTTGAAAAATATTTCACTAGTAGAATGCAATATTATCACTGAGTAACATAGGCTTTATAAAAATATCACGGGGGCGAAGCGGCTGGCGGAAGCTAGTATTATAATTTATTTAAAGAGTAAAATGACTTTTGTTGTTTTGACTAATAAAATTAGTTGTGTCAGCAACTTAGTAATTTTAACCAGCAAATATCCACACATATTAAAAGCATTACCAAACTCGTGTCACTCATATTTATTCCCGCGAACGTTGATAAACTAGTCATAAGTGACTGTGATCATTAATAAAAGTAGAAATTTAATATTAAGGCCTAACTTTTCAAAGATAAACTAGTTTTCTCTAAAGTGTTTTTATTATATTATAACTTTTAGAGTGCCACCCACTTTGTGATTTTTCGATTATTAACGAAACTTATTTCTTTATAATTCATACTTAAACTTATCTTGAAGTTATCAAAAGCTCAAATAATTCGCAATCTTCAATTTATTTAAAAATTCAATTCGACATATCTACTCTGCAAAATCACTCTCAAATTTTACGATTCCGTGTGGTTTAAGAATCAACCTCCTGGGGTATAAATTTTCGCATTAAAATAACATTAGGCCCCGTGTGCATACATTTAAACGTTATGAATTATGATTTGATAACACTCAGTATGCGAGGCATGTTTCTTATCACTAGGGATTTTAGTCTGCCTCGGGAATTAATGCGGTTCGCGTTTTCTAGTGTTTTTATTTTGATTTATGTATGAAGTTTGGGTTTTGTTTGTATCAGTTTTGGTGCATTTGTAGATAGGAAAAACTATTTTTATTAATAGTTTATAATTTGTAATATATATAATAAATTAAACTACAGACTATAGTTTAACATATCAATGAGATTAATTTAAGTTGTGAAGGTACTTTAAACAACCAATCAATAAGAGGCACGGTTGGCGCAGTGGTTAAGCGATTGACTGCTGCGCTGCGTGTCGCTGGTTCGATTCCCGCACGGAACAAATATTTGTATGACCTACAAGTAGTTTTTCCGGGTCTGGCTGTTTGTGTCTGTGAGTTTAAATCTGTGTAAACGCACCCACAATACAGGAGAAAAAAAAAAGGAAGAAAAAAAGAAATAAAAGGTAGTAACAACAGACAGTATGATACAGGCACTAAATTGATTGAAATTGTTTTGAAATTAAGTACCTACGTAAACAATTATCTTGTAGTGTTGTAATTCAACTCTTAAAACCCACACAAAATTGTAGGTAATATGAAACTTTTATAATGCCAGTTTAAACACAGTAAATTAGCCCCAATTAAAACTTCTCTACTAAATCCATCCTTAGTGCTAACCATATAATTATAACGACTGCATAATTACCCACGTAATTAAAATAACTCATGATAATGGTCGACGCCATAAATAAATATAATTAAACCAAAAATATTGTACACTTAATTAAATCGTGCAACATCTAGCCGTGGTAAAATTTGTAATACTCCATTAATTAGTCTCAAGCTGTTAATAACTTATTTGCTTATACACGATCTCCATCTACGTGTAGGTACATCATCAATATTGCCTGGCCTTTACCCAACCATGTTAGGGTTGGCTTCCAGTCTAACCGGATGCAACTAAATACCAGTATTTTACATGGAGCAACTGCTTAACTGATCTCCACAACCCAGTTACTGTGTAATACGATACCCCTTGGTAAGACAAGTTGTCAGACTTTCGGGCTTCTGACGACCCGTAACAACTGTCAAAGATCCACTGTTTTCTTTTTTAACCACAACGTTGAAGCTCTTGGCCTGAATCTCACCTGATGGTAAGTGATGATCAGGCCGAAGGTGGAAACGAGCTTCACCTGGAATCCTCTACCACAGAGGAACTGGCTATCTTACCTCTTACTGCCGGAACACGACAATGCTGGTAACATTGTTGTTATGGCGACAGACTTAGATAAGATGGTGGTAGCTAGCCAGGCGGACTTAAAACAAGCCCTACCACCAACCAAACAGAGCAGAAAATTTTGCCCTCACTGGGAATCGAACCAGGGACTTCTGGGTCTGAGACAGGTGGTCTAACCACTAGACCACAGAGGCGGTTAAAACTTAGCCTTAAAGTGTTATAACTTAGCCCCACAATAATTTAGTCCCAAGCTATTAATTACTTAGTGCTTATTTGCTTAGACGCGATCTCTCACATCTATACATACTTACTTAAGTTTAAGTATTTACATATTCAATGACCTGTGGATTAGGCTGGGTGTACACAGTTTGGCGAACGCTCGCGAAATTCGCAACTAAATTCATTAAGGTGGAAGTTTTAATGTAGTGTTAGGATTTTGGTCCAGATGTATACTGTATACCTATGGCTATGGGTATGTTGCTAGCCAAGATTATTTAAATGTAGTATTAATTATTAAATATTATATTATTATTATTGATTATTTATTTTTATGGTGTACATAATAAAGAATATTCTATTCTAAAAGTAATGAATGTTGATAATAATTCTCACCTCAACATGTTTACTTGACGAGAAAGTTATGAAGTAATTTGCTCTTTCATTTAGTGTTTTTCCGAGGAACTCCTTCTTTGACAGGTTTTCTTGGAAGTCCTTTAACCTATACCAAACTCAAGTCTTTCGGAGGACAGAAATTTATGATTAATAGAATAAGAAAAGTCTTTCGCATTTTCAGTGGTAACCAGTGGACATTACTTTCCTAAGTTACTACAGTTTTAAATGTGTGTCAAATCTCCACTGGAATTATTCTTCAAAATATCCCTTTTGCCACTCTCCTTTATTACTAAAAATAAGACATCGAGCGTTCAGCCCTCGATGTTCCAATTACATCGCAAATAAGACGTAACTCCATTCATTACAGGGTAATTTTTCTTTTATAAAAAACTAGCGGTCGCCCGCAGCTCCGCCCGCGTGGATGTCGGTTACCGCTGCAAAAAGCCTACCCGTACGCAAAATAAGTAACTTTTCTGGTTGATTTTTACACCTTGTGTCCGAAAAACCCAAATATCTTACGGAACCCTATTTTTTTCCAAAATAAAATATAGCCTATGTTACTCGTGGATAATGTAGCTTTCGAATGGTGAAAGAATTTTTAAAATCGGTCCAGTAGTTTTTGAGCCTATTCATTACAACCAAACAAACAAAGTTTTCCTCTTTATAATATTAGTGTAGACGACCAGACTCAATTTTATTGCTATAATACAAATCTTTACCTACAACAAAACCGTTAAATAGAAAAACAACTGTGACATACGCTCACACACAGAAAACTATTTCATTTTTCCTACAGTTCTCAATAACTGAATGCAAGGATAAGTCACCTTTCCATCCCCCGCACATTTTTACAAACAACTTACCTTTATGACTAAAATAATACATCGAGCGTTCAGACTCCGCATTATTGGTCGTCTGCCTCGATGTTCCAATTGCATCGCAAATAGGACGTAACTCCATCCATTACAGGACTAATGCATGCGTCGTCTTTGGCGCACCTTCTATTATTCAGCAGCGGAAACACTCTAATTACTTGTATGGTTGCGCCGATGGCTTGAATTGATGTTAATTAATTTCTTGATGGAGTGGAAGTCGTTTGTGGTAGCCGAAAGGACGTTTTGGGGAGTCAGGTTCGTGACATGACTCCCCAAAACGTACAGCTGTTATTGTTATTTTAGGTAGTTTAGCTAAATAAGTCAAGAATAAATAGGTTACTTTTAGGCAAGCATGGTCTATAGTCGACCACATTAGGTATCGCTTAGGTGCCATCAGATGAGATACTGATCAAATGCCATGGATTTTGATATCAAGCCAAGCCTAAAAACCAGTCAGCATTGCAGTTTGTGTTACCGATTGATATAAATGAGTTGCAAAATTTTCGAATGCTTTCAAACACTTAATTTTATACGAGAGACGAGACCCACGGTTAAAGTCTTTATATTTTATTAACGCAGGTTTTATGTGGCAAGACAGTTCATCCGTGACAGTCAGCTTTTACGTAAAGAATTAAATATCTGTTATTAGACAGCTATATTTCAGAGAAGTCTCGATCAAATTGGAACATTGGATTCCGCAAAAGGTAGCTAAAGCACACCACAGGAGGTCCAGAAACATGTTTATTGCTTTTATGTAAATAACGTAAGACCGTAATATTCTCTAGAGAAGTATTTATTTACTTATTTACATAATTGAAACAACTTCGGTATATAGAAAGCGTATCATTATGAACGAGTAAAGCACGTTGTAGAGCGATGTAAGGAGCACGCTTTTGCATAATTGCTTTAAAAATAAACTCGTCAGGGCAATTTTACTGACAACAGTGCAAACCGGTAATGTCGGCAGACAGGACAGAATACACCATAATTGACACATAATTTATGACCAGATTAAATCATAAAACAATTTCAGTACTACTGAACTGTTAAACCTGAGGCAGTGCAGTGACGCAACATTATTTACTACAGTGTTGCCCGTTGATAAACCATAGCAAGCTCAATTTCACTGTCAGTACAAAAATAAACAAGAGCAGTGGCGGGTTATAAATCGCGCCTCGTGATTGGCTGCATCGCCAATAATTATTCACATATTTTAATAAATATTTATTTTTACGCCGCACACGACTAACGGACGTTGACGGGTTGACAACGTGTTGCTAAAAATGATGAATGTAGGATTTTTTCGTGTGAATTTTAGATAGATTGCCTATCGGACTTTCTAGCGAGAATATTTTTATGCATATTGAATGCGTATCAAACGCTGTTTCGTGAAATAAAATGTTAAAATCCTGTGAACTAATCCGACTTCCTGCCGAACTATGGCAGTAATAGAGTGCGAATTTTATAAATGTCAGTTGGAATACATGAATTAAATATGTGTAACAACCAATCTCTGGATATGCCAATATTAAAACTTCAATCTTAATCTAAAAGTTCACAGCCCTACTACGTAG
This sequence comes from Eupsilia transversa, assembly GCA_914767815.1. Lineage (NCBI taxonomy): Eukaryota > Metazoa > Arthropoda > Insecta > Lepidoptera > Noctuidae > Eupsilia > Eupsilia transversa. The sequence continues at coordinate 5,469,207 of OU611886.1, read as the reverse complement.
CCATTCTAAAAAAAAAAAAAACACGAATTCAGAACCTAAACATTTTAATATAAATACTCAGCCTTTATGTTACTTGATGATACCTGCTAAAGGCCTATCTCATACAGAAATGATTTATTTATTTATTTATTTAAGTAACATGGGAGACTTACAGCCAAAACAAACAGATCAAGGACAGTACAATACTCTGAAGGCCAATTACAGGTCTCCACTTATAAATTACAGAGAAAAAAAAGTAAATTCTAAGGACATTCACACCAAGGTAATATAAGTAAACTACAGCATAAATTATGTTGCTCGCACTGCATAAAAACCATCATAACAAAATGAGCTGAATGAAATGAACAAAATGATGATGAACATTATCTACATCGCCATATGCGAACTACGTGTCCCACTGACGTCAATCGAAATCTTGCATCGCGCAAGCATAGTTTACCATGCGATCAAAATATATATAACTTTCCGACAAAATCGTTGGGTAGTTACCCGCCAGACACAAAACCCGTCTGGTCGGAGAATCCTCCCTTTTGTATAGAGGATGAGTCAACTTTACACCCTGTTCCTCATACCTCTAAAATTAATTACTATGCTTACCTACTGGGCTTAACTTATCTTTGCGTGACTTGTATAAAACCCCAGATTTCCATTCGATGTTAATGACATCGAAAAGTTCAGAAATGAGAAAATATCACATCGGAAAAATCACTTTGTTTGTTCAGGTTCTTAGGTTTAAACCTGCTACCCTGCTTATTCGCAGGTACACCCAGCACGAAATAAAAACACATAAAAATATTTCCGACATTTCAGAGTGTTCCGGCCACACGTTGTATCTAACGAAAACGGTCATGTCTAAAAAGTTTGGTCATAAAAAAATACCTAGTGCCTGCCATAAAAATATTTCGCAATAAAAAAGTTTAACAAAATTTCGATAGAAAAGCGTAAAAATTGTTGGACAATTCTCTAAAGTATTCAAAAAACTCCTGACGTAAACGTTCCGATCGGAAATAGCTAATTTATGAGGTAATTTTCCGTCTGTTCCGATAAATATTATACGCATTTTATAGATACTTGTGGTTTTTAATTTTGAACTATTAAAAGCCTGTACTTTTTAATGACCAGGATAAGAATAGATTGTGCAGGTCTATTTCTATGGAGAACCCGAGAAAAAAATATATGATCAGGTAGGATCAGGCAGGGTACCTACTAAAAAAGTGAAAAATAAAAATGGTTTTACAAAAAAAAACAACAACTTCCGTTAATTTCGGAATTGTCTTTGGTTTAGTATTTTCGTTTTTGCCACCGAATTCCGAAATTAAGAGAGAAAGTCAGTTTTTTTTGTTGAAAAAACGTTTTTTATGTTTCACTTTTTAGTTGTGGTACCTACGCCAAGTAATTCGTATGATATCGTACCACTAATCACAATGTTAATAACAGTGACAGGAAGTTATTATAACATCATCATTACGTGGATATAATACGTATTATTGAACAGCCTTGTTTAAATTAGGTCAAGTTCTGATGAGCGTTTTTTGGGCTAGCTTCAATAATACGATTTTCCTCTCTGGAAGTATATCCTATCAAATAAAAAAAGAATTTTCTAAATCGGTTTTTAAATGACGGAGTTCTAAGTTTAAATTTGGTCAACAAACACAAAAATAAAAAAATAAAACAAACGAATTGAGATCCGCCTCCTTTTTTTGAAGTCTGTTAAAAACATTTTCACTTCGTCGATCCAGGTAGTTATTTTCAACCCTGGGCCAGGCAAGGAGTCGTAGGATATTTCTTCAAACCCACATAGCAGCCTGAAGTCTTGCAATGTGGGTTTGTGGTTTGTCCATCCCTGAAGAAAAGACAGGCGTTATGTACCAACAGAAGAAAAGAAGCAAGTCTAGTGGACATAAGCGCTACTGCTGAACATAAGGTCCTAGGTTCGATTCCCAGGTCAGGAAAAGTGTTATTGGGTTTTTGATTAAGGAATTTCTCAGTAGCAGCCCGGAGTCTGGATTTTTTCCCCGGTGATAGCAATGAGCTCCCTACTACATGGGACTTACACATAAGTGGTCAAATGTGGGTGTAGTATAGTAAACTACACGTCTGCCTAAACCCTTCGGGGAATGCAGGCGTGGTGTTATGTAATATTAAAATAATGCCGGGTCTCGTAGGACTCTCGTCTCGTATTTTAATTGAGACTGTACCTAATTATATCTGTAACTATACCTACATATTAATACCAAAAATTTAGTCGCTTTTCGTGTTATGTCTGTGTGCCCGTTGTTCTTCTAAACTCCGCAACGGATTTTGGTGCAGTTTTCAACACCAGTTTAAAGGATTTGTTCCGAAAGGTTTATGTGCAAAATCGATTAATAACTAAATAACTTAGATTTACTAGAACTCTACATGATTTTTCAAGTCATAAAAATCGTGTGGACGACCCAGGGGCCTAATAAAAAAAACAGATTTGCCATACAAAAACTGTCAAAAACTCACGATTGAGAGACCATTGTAACGTTTATAAATTAGTAGACTTAGGCCCTTGGTTGCTTGTCTACTAGACAATCTCCTTTTAGAGTTTATTTATTTTATCTGCACAATATGTAGTGCATGTTGTGCTTTTCTATAAGTAATGAGGCGCTTAGACCTAACTTTGCAATGTACAAATTAATCTTGTACTCATGTTGAAGAGCCTAAAAATAAATAAATAAATTCTCAATATGCTTTTAATGTCGTGACCTAACTAAAAATCATCGTCCTACATACATAATCCCTTGAAACGATAAAAAACAAACAGTGTAGTTATTAAAAACGCTATCTTCATTGATTATAATGATGAAATATAGCTTTTTATTAATAGTCGGCGCCCTTATAAATTAATTCTGTACGCTGAACGGTTACAACTTCGTTTTAGGGTTCCACAGCAAAATAACCGCATAATTCCTACAGATTTTTTATTTCGTTGTTTATGGCAACTAGTCTTTAGTTACTTGGAAATTACCTATAACTAGCAGATTTATGCCAGACGAACCCAACAAATTTTTATTAATTATCTAAAAGATCATTTACCGTCTTTAATTTATTTTCGACTATTTTTAGTCTTCGTTTCATTCAGATACTATTTGATGTTGATTTAGTTGTTTGTTCTCATCATTCAATAGCAATTTTTGGCCTATATTTGAATAAAGGTTCTAGGATCGCGTAGAGTAGCATATAATTGTCTTTACTAGAGGTCAATAACTAGAGGGCTCAGATAAAATGGCAATCGCTGTCAAAGCGTTTCGTATTTTTACTGCACTTTCCAACGTGATTGATATAAGCTTTTCGGACAGTCCCATACATTTTTGACTTTTCCATCACCGTTATTACTGATAGAATGTCAATTCGCCCTCAGGCTGTATATAAGTAGCTTATAATAACTATTCGTAAACTAAATCTGGAACCTACAGAACCTCAAAGTAGTCTCAAACTCCCTCTTTACGGCCAGTTTTAAAGAACTGTCGAGAAAATTGAGAGCGGCGACTTTTATTACTTCCGTCTGAGTATTATGACATCCAACAAATCCAAAATCCCTTCCATACGGAGTTATATTAAACTCTGAAAAGCACTCAGGAATAGTAATTTAATCGTAGCCACTTGTTCGGTAAATTAAATTATATTGTTACCTGGGCAACGGGTGTACCTTCAGTTACAGTTCTGAACTTATATTGACTTGTTGACTTGAGTGTAAATATTTTGCTTGATATTTGAGTTGTTATTTGTATGTTGATAGTTTAAGTTGTAATAGTTGATACATAAAAGGTGAACGATTTAATGGCTTTCGCGAGTGGCTTTTGCATCCTTCATTAGGATATTTCCATACCGATATTATAAGTAAGAAAGCTGGCTAACGATGGTTCAGTATCAATCAATCTGCCTACCTTTTTAACCCCCGACGAAAAGAGGGGTGTTATAAGTTTAACGTGTGTATCTGTATATCTGTGTATCAGGACTGTTCCCTTGTAGCTTGCAAACGCCTGAACCGTTTTTTCCCAACTATGTTGGATTCGTCTTCCAGTCTAACCAGATGCAGCTGAATACCAGTATTTTACATGGAACGACTGCCTATCTGACCTTCACAATTTAGTTACTTGGTAAGTCTGGTTGTCAGACTTTTTGGCCTTCTAAGGACTGCCAAAGATGTTCAAATGCACATGTATGAGCACTGTGACCACATACTTTTTATAAAGCTACCATTTACTGGGTACGTCTTTCATTGACTTGAATGTGCCCTGGCGGCTGAGAGTATGTCATGCTCACTCAAATGTCTCGCTGGTGGTGACGTGTGTGTTGGATCGTTAAGTTCCCTTCAAAATGGTTGAGCTAAATGGTGCTGATCCATGCGTCATGTTCGTGAACGGGCGCCGTCAGTAGGGACTGGTCATCTCTTAGCTGCCACGGCTTATTTTAATTTTTGAATTGTTTCTATATTTTTATTACGGACGCTTTTAACGTGCACGTCTTTTTACATTGTTCTCACATGTATAATTTCAACATGAATGATGTAACAAATATTTTGTAACCTATATTTTGATTTAAAAGAGTGTCCATGGAGTTTCTTGCCCGTTCTTCTCCATAGGAACCTACTACGCTTTGGAATGGGCAACTAGCTTAATTTTTTCTGACTGACCGACCCCTTGACAATTCAAAAGTACCTGTAATTGGTTTATTTGAAATAAATGCTTTGAGTTTGAGTTTGAATGCCATCTTCAAATGGAACCAACGGTTTAACGTACTTTTCGAGGCATGGATGAGTCTCGATAGGTAATGGATGGTCACCCATCCACGAACCGACCGCGGCAAGCGTAGCTTAAACTTCGATCGTCCTGTGCGGCTTCTATAATTTAGTCATCATTTCAGTAATGAGTGTTTAATTTATGATACATACCCTATAAAGTTACTGTCACACAAGTATGGGTTTTGGAGGCGGGAGCTTTAAATTGAAATAAAACACAGAAAAATGTGTTTAATATCCATGACATTGGCTGTATTTTTCAGGTAATTTTATGGCGTTAAGGCTCTTGCGTACTGGCACGATTTGTCGCGACAACGTCCTGTTTGCGGGAGGCTTTATTTGCTGAAAGCTTAATTTTTTATGGGCTTTCATTTACTGAAAGAAACATTTGACGAACGACTAATTTCACGAATGGTTAAATCATCACATTATCATCTCTTCAAAACCATATTATTTCTGATACTCGATGTGCCTTATCTACGTCGGGGCGCATGTACACTATTATTCAAAACAAAATATAATATCATTATTATTATATTAAATGCTGTTATAATGTCCAAACGGACCCCTAATGGCCTCACAAATCATTGGGTCGTTCAAATCAAACCTTGAGTTGTTCGAAATACGTAAATCATACAAAATTACATTGTCAATACGTAAAGGACTTCACATACACGTTTATTTCTCTGTTATTTTGTTATTTATTTTTAGGTAACGTTGTGTTTATCTGACCAAGATTATGTCTGGACTTTAAAAGAGACTGTGACCTCTGAGTTTATTTCGGCCTTTCTTTTCAGAGTAGTCAGATAGGAAACGCAGACCTCATCTAGTTTTAAAACATGTGATTGACGTGTAAAAGTGTTTGTACAAACCTACTTACAGAAAATAAATCATTTATCATTTATTTATACTTTCTTAACCTGTTTTGCGTTTTTTTTTACGTTATTAGTTTATTTTCAACCGTTTTTTTACGCTACCGGTGGGCTGCGTGCGTGTATGACCAGATATAAGACCGAAAACGAAGCAAGTAAGTATATAAGGATCATATAACGAAGCAAGTATATAAGGTGGCATTCTGTAGTGTCTACCTACCTCCATAGGAAGGCGTAAGTTTCTGTATGTATGTGTTTATTTTAAATGTTAATGACATAAAATAACGAATTACATATGGAAGAAAATATTTGTTATCAAAAATTCCGAATGGACTTTTAGACCGGATCTTAATGTACGGATGTTAATGTTCAGGTTACAAATTATGTGAAAAGTCTTTTCTTTTTCAACATCTATCATTGATTAATTCTCATAGTTTTGAGAAGTTGACGAATATAACAGAAATTGAAAGATTTTAGAATGCTTTTGGTATTCATCTGTACCTATAACAGTTTCAACATACAAGTTATATAGTTATATAAGTGTACATACTAGGTAATGATTTGACTAAAGACTAAATATCTCAGTCATTAGATAACTAGTGGGTGTGTTAGTTACACGTTGGCTGTTCGGTAAATTCACAATAGTGACAACTATTGCGAATTTATGTCTAACAAAATTAATGCCAAACGTGACTTTAAGCTGCAGTGAGCTGGCTCCCACGTTATTGATATACCTTTACATAATTACTTCAGATTACCTTCGTGCTTTTTGGGAAAAAAAAAAAACTTTTTCTTAATCCGAATCCACCCAAATATTTGCAACCATTTAAAATGTTAATTGTTTTTGCTTACACCTGCATCGGGGAGATAAATTATTTTGTTATAGTCACACTGCTATTAGTGTCCAGTACCACAATTCTAGTCCATTTTTCAGAATGGTAATGAAAATGATGGAGGGCAGTCTGGACACCTTAGGTAGGTAAGTGCCAGAACCGTTTGAGTCAACTTCAATTTCTTCATTAATGGCTTTTGTGGAAGAGTCACCACAATTTTGCCGATATCGCATAGGTACCTAATATGTATGTATCAAACGCTGGAGATTAATATAGCCTGCCCTAAAAGAGACGACAGCTTTCAAAAATTGATTCATGTCAATGAACTTACTTATCTTAATTTAAGTGCAAGTAATTTGCCATATGACAGATGACATAATTTTTAGGGTACCTACCGCACCCGGAGGGTGCTAAACGGAACCCTATTACTAAGCCTCCGCTGTCCGTCCGTCCGTCTGTCTGTCAGCGGGCTGTATCTCATGAACCGTACTAGTTAGACAATTGAAATTTTCACAGATTATGTATTTTTATTGCCACTATAACGAAAATTTAATCATTTTATGGGGTTCCCATACAAGAAACGTATTTTTTTCGGCGTTTTTTGTTCAATCTTAATTCTGCTCGGAATCCTTAGGGTGTGATACCGACTCGCACTTGGTCGGGTTTTATATGTCACATCTAAACTTGACATAAACTTTTTACCATCTAACATAATTTTGACAACAACTATCTCAAAACTGTCGCTCAAACAGTTGTTATTTAAGTGAAAGTGCTCAATGATTTTGTTATAACATTGATTAATGTTATCGTGCTCACAAACAAGCCATTTAATTGGTCGACACGTGCATGTAGTAGATAAAGTAGACGAGATTACAGTAATTAATTTTGATTACAATCTGTTGACTGGGCGATTTTAATCGTTTAACTGTAACGTATTAATTTATTCGAAACTATTTTGTACGGTGTAAAAATAAATGAGAATCTCAATTTAGACCATTATTAATTTATTTTTATCCATATTGTTTCAGCTTTGACGCTATTGTTTTCATTGGCTACAATAAAAAGCGCTTTAGGGATTATTTTCGACTATTAATATTATTCACCTGTGTGTGTTTACTATAAAAATATTAATACTTTTATGTTAGAAATGACAATGAAATCTTTTGAATAATCCGTTCTAGAATTACTTGAAATTGCACTTACAAAAACTGTATATGAATCTTTTGGCGCGTGGCAAAAATCGGAACTAACATCGCCATCTTGTTTTTCAATATAATTCCACAAAGAAATTTCACATTGTGTCGGCATCTACATCGCCATATGCGAACTACGCATAAAAGACCTGACGTCACAAATCCTGCATCGCGCTATTAGAGTTTACCGCGCGATTAAAATTTATATAAGACTATCCGACATCAATCCTTGGGCAATTGCCCGCCAGATACAACACCCGTCTGGTCGGAGGATTCTCCCTTTTCAATAGAGGATGAGTGAACTTGACACCCTGTTCCTCATGCCTCTAAACCATCAACGCCCCTCTGTCAATGTCATTCAGGCGCCAAAAGATACTTGCAGCATGGTACTTTCATGAAATAAGTATGTAGATACATACGACTCGCCCGGTTGATGGCAATAGACTAGCCCCCTGTTCCATGGAATTAAAACACAAATGGCGTATGAGTACACCTCTATCTAACCCTTCAAGGAATGCAGGCGTGATGTTATGTTATGATATGTAGTAAGAACTGTATAATGACTACTTTATATTAACGAAGCAATGAAAGCCCGATGATATCAATATTTTCTTTGGAAGCATCATCTCTCTGCCATTTTACTTCTGGTTGGCGTAACACAATTTCTTTTTTCCATTCTCCCATGTCAACCGTCACGCTATCACTCCCTTCTCTTTCATATCATTCCTCACACAGTCCATCTATCTTTTCTTTGGCCTCTCTCTTCCTCTCCATCCATCAACATATATATTCATTACTCTTTTAGTCACAATTGTTACCCCCATCCTTATCACAATATGCCCATACCCAAGCCAAACGATTTCGTTCCAACTTTTCTGTCACTGACGCCATTTTTAAACTCCCTCCCTCCCTCTTATGTATACTTATTCCTTACTTTATATCAATATTTTCTTTAGAAGCGTTGGTTGAAATATTAGTCAGTGAATGAGACCCATATTCAATCATAGTCATTCGATTGCTAGACTGTATTTTTGTGAAGTCATCAATATGTAAAACTTCCCGTATCATCACTAATAAAAATCTTTACTGCTGTGAAAGTTCAATGAACGCTCACACATCAAATATTCTATTTCCATTACCTTTACGATTAAAACGGATAATTTTCCTAAGACCATTTTATCGCGTATTGTACATTACTGAAACCAATGTTGTACATATCCACATTTTACGGTCGTGTATTGCTTTATTTTTAGCTAACATATATCCCTTACTATGTGCTTATGATTTTTAGGGATCCGTACCTACCTCAAAAAGAAAAAACGAAACCCTTATAGGATCACTCCATAGTCCGTCCATCCGTCCGTCTGTCTGTCTGTCAAGACTGTTGTTGTTATTAATATCATATACGTAGGTATTTCAAATATGGTCCCTTGGAGCTCTAAAAAAATCAAACTTATAAGTCAACACAATAAAAAATACGATCATTTATGTGACATATTTTGATACTCGCAAATAAATCAAAACCTACAGGGTACTTCGCGTTGACCTACAATCATGAAAGGCAGGAAGCAAAGTCTAACAGCACAAGTAAAGGGAAAAGTTCGAAAATCGTTAATTTATAGTTTTATCATATTAGATTACAAACCTACATTTACAGTTGCAGAATTGACCGTGACGTATATCGATTTATGCGAACATAAATATTATTTTCAACTACAAAGTTAAGTTTGTTCTTAATAGAGATAAATTCAACCCAACTTCGAAACCCTTCATTGTGCGTGGTCCGACACGCACTTGGCAGGTTTTATCTATAAACAAATGTAAACTTAATTCTGAATTCTCAAATGCATCTCAATTTTGAGACACTGTTAAGTCTTATGCTGTCCCTGTCACTTCAAGGAGTATTGTAGTGACAGAAATACTTTAAAGAATGTCTTATAGTTGAGCATCGTTTCAGAATTCGGGGGTATATTTACTATAGGGAGTGTAATAACATCTTCGAGACTTCAACTGACAACATGTCAATTACAGAACATAGACGACTAAAAACAACTTCTTTGTAAGAAGTTGTTTTTAGTCGAATTCTGAACGACAAAGCCTGTGACATATATCTTGTCACGGTGCTATGGGCTTGTTAGTTTTAGTTTTTCTGTTCTATACCTTGTTATGTAAGACAAAAGCTTTGAAGTTCTGTCTGCTTTTTAACATTGCTTACAAGTTATCTATCCTTTTCATGATTATCTGAATAGGTACCTACATCAAAAATTGTTACAACCCGCTTGCGCTTGTACATGCGTTTAGCGCTAACCGAATTTAAAACATAGTTCTGTTTCTGTCAAGGCCCATGCAGACTGGCGTGATATCGCGGGTGCGACAAGGGTCGCGCTGCCTGTCGCGCCGTCTGCACGAGCCATCAATCGTTTGAGGACGACAAAGAGAAAAATAATGTGTTAAATATGTTTAGCGCTAAACGTATTTAGTGCTCCCAAAACGGTGGAGGAAAACATCGTCAGCAAACCGGAATGTCCAACAACCAAAAATTTGATTTTGTTTCTAGTACATGGCGAGACCAACCCGTCAATGGGCCCGCGTGGTGGATTACGGCCCACTTCCTCTCACAGTAAGAGGGGGTCCGTGTCCCAGCCGTGGGCACATTATATGCTGAAAGATAGTATTTTGTGATTTATGGTTTGCACTTTTCAAGTCTTACAATACCCCCATATCACACTTCGTATCCAGTTTACCCGAAATTCCTACCATTTTCAGTTCATCTGTCCATTTGGCTCGAAGCGCCCCAAACTATGTATGTTTATTTATTTACTGCACGTAGTTTTCAGGGTGTGAGGTGAGCGGAAAGCCGTACTAATTCGAGGGATTAGAGATATTAATAGTTGAGTGATATCAAGGTGGTGTGGCATATATCATTTTGTGGGTAGGTATGTGTGGTAAATTATTCATACATTATGGGTTCTCTAGCAATTATTTCGTGTGCAAATTGACTGTATTGAGCGATTATCTATAAAGTTAATCGTATTTTTTGTAGTGAATAATTATTATTTTTTGTAATGTATAATCTGGTATACAATCAAATATGTATTAATAAATAAATGTATATTTTTACGTTCGGTTTGCTGGTATTTAACCTACTCATTATATTTTTGTATTAAAACTTATTGATTTGTTGATCTTTATACTTCATCATTTACCTTCCAACAAAAAATCGTTTCCCTTTCAGTTATGAATAACCTTATTTAATTCTTCATTATTTTAAATGTTCAGTATTTCACTACCTCTTCTGAACGGCTGATTAATACGTTACAATCACGACAAATAACTTAGTTCGGCTATTCTCAACAAATTTATCATGACTCAACTATCGCGTGAAATCTCGAATAGTTTGCGTGAAAAGTGATCGTAAGCCATTGGTATATGGGTAGAAAAAAATAAGTAGATAGGTACCAGAAGGTCAGCTCCACACTACGAACGAAAATAATTACATTCACACTAAGGCCTGATTTACATGGTGCGATTTCATTGCCAATGGCATGCCTTAAGTTGAAGCAACTGAGTTAATTGCATGTGTGTCTGTGTTGAGCTAATTTTAAGACCGGGCTATAGCATTAGGTATACACCTGTAATGATAGCTGTAAGGGAGATTTTAATAAATATTTAAATAAATAAAACCGTGCAACTTTTATTATTATTTGCAGCAGGGTGTAGACGATGCAAGTCATTTGTTGCTCCAATTTTATTGTATGCCACAGGCAAGAAACTTGCATTGTGTAAATGGAGCTTTAGCCACGACTTACGACCAGCCAGTGTGCACTCGTGAACGGGCATTTTAGTTTGAAACGTAAGTAGGCACGCGTCTATTTATTTATTTACATTTAAACATGAAACGGTCAAAGACCAATTACATTAGTTAATGAAATGCCGTATAACATATAAAATACACCACCAATAATAAATAATAGTCCTCAAAGTATATGTGCAGACACACGTCCACTCTCTCTTCTCATAGTCCGATGGGACGGCAATTCGACACGACGACCGGAGAACGATCAAGTGTAGGACCACGGGGGTATCACACCGCCAACTTCCAAATTCCGGGGTTTTTCTAAGAAATTCCCAACACTGCCCGACATGAGAATCGAACCCGACCACGAGGCCAACGGGGCAGTCTAAATATACCACTACAGTCTATAGAACAGTCATACGCTCATCTCACAATATTCTAAACATACAGACAAGATCTTCCATTCGACCCCTAACATATCATAGTCAGGTCTATGTGTGCGTGTTCCCCCGTTGATTGGAGCCGGCCTTCTGTACCTATATTTATTCTGTGGCGAAAGGGCCCGATTAAGTCGCATCCGACAATGTTGAGATTATAATCTTTTGATTAAGGCGCCTGTAATAATAGAGAACGGTTATTTATGGTAGCTCGTGCTAAAATTACACACGATTCGCTTACCCATATGATCATATCTGCGAGATAAGGAATTTTGTAAGTTCTTGTATGTTTTGATTTGTTTAAGAATTTTTTTGATCGTTTTGATGTCAATTTTATTCGTGTCTCGAAAGTTTATTTGTAAATCAACTACGATAAGACGGGAAAATCCTTGGCATCGCCTTTCACTAAAATAAGAGCTGCGTCATCGAGAATTTTGGAAAACAACAGACAGAATAAACTCTTTAAATGTGATTAAAAACAGTAAAATAATGGTGGCTTTGATCTAGTTAATTGATATCCGTTCTTTGCAGCCTCTTGGACGATCAACTTGAGGTAAGTACAAAGGTATAATCAAGAAAATTAATGGTTTATCAAATTGACTACAAACTTAAATTGCCCGTAAAATCAATTAACAATTTACTGTCATTCTTTAAAAGTTTTATGAAATCTTAATTACTATTTATTATACATGCGAAAGTGAGTTTGTTTGTTAATTTTTTTGCTTGTTTGTTACGATTTGGATGAAATTTGGCACATGGGTAGACCATGATCAAGGTTAGGACATAGGATACTTTTATTCCGATATTCCAACGGTATCGAGCCTTATGCGGTTGAAACTGCGGGGCGCAGCTAGTGTTGATTATTCACGGCAAAGTGTGTGTCAATTTGATAAATAATTTTTCCTTAGCTGTACATGCCTAGCTATTTCCAACGCACTTTGTTTCAGTTTATGGCAAAACTTGAATTATTAGTTTCCTATGGATGGATAGTTCATTCTTTCTTCAGTATTTCGCTGAAGACATGTATTAAAACCCCGTCACCACGTCATTAAATTTTGGGTTCTGCCTTCAGGCGCGTCCACACTTCTACAAGCGATAAATTATTTTAGTCGATTGCTTTTCACTTAAGTTTTCAACTAAGATATCCGACCTAACTCGTTGGAAATGCTACATTTCATCTAGGAATTGTTTCAGCCAATCGAAAATTATTATTGGCAATAAATATTTGTACAATTTTCACTAGGTATAGAATAGATGTTCAGGGTGGATTTTTGAGATGGGGCATTATGGGCAGCTACCTTAACCGTTGCAGCTACTGGGAACCAGTCTTAGGAGACTGTCCGTAACTTTACTTTCACAGATTTTGTTTTTTATTTGAAATAAGCAATTTTCGCAAAAACTTTTTTTATGCCAATCGATCCAGTTTCATAAAAGGGTCAAAAATCTCTATTGGACCAACTGATTGAGTACTAGAAAAGTCAAAAATCGTAAAAAACGTTTCCCATACATTTCGTAGGCAGTGAGACTTCTCAAAAAGTTAAAGACAGTCCCCTAAGACCATTTTCCTATAGCTACAACGGTTAAGGTAGCTGCCCTTACTGCTCCATCTCAAAAATCCAGTCTGTATAGTAGATACCCAGTTAAAATAATACCCTAGCTCTTGAAACATAAAACAAATAAATTAAAGGACAAAATTAATACGCGAAGCTCCTATTGCCAAACTCATAAGGGCGATTATCCCTTAAACATAACAAGGGGTAGATACTAGGAATATTTAAGCATTTAGAGGTCTTCGTCGCAACATATTTTGGAATATTCCGTTCCTAGGAATTGTAATAAGCCAAATTTAGAACACTGACAGTCCATTAAGACACACTTAATGGGCTGTCAGTGTTCTGAATTTGGCTGACAATGTTCGTGGAAAACGGATCTGTAAAATGTTCACGGCGTTTGTTTTGTACACGATAAAAGTTGTAATTGCTTTAAACTTTGTACTGTAATTAGTAAACACTGCTTTCACAAAAAAATTGGGGTCACTTTTTTGAATTTATTGAAATAATGGGAAAATAATGTTTTTTTTTTTTTTCCAGTTTGCAAAAATATCATTGTAGGTAGATTATCTTGCTAAGATATATAGAAAAACGTACGTACCTATATTATTTATAATTTCTTCATGGACACAGTTTATCTAACCTGAGAATCGAACATCGTATCTCACGGTTTACTCCAAAACTCATGTGTAAAAACATTTACATATATATTTTTCGCAGCCTAAAATTCAGCAATGAATTACGCACTGAAAGCTTTCGCGGGACATAGCGACGTGTACAAGTTCCTTGAGTTTTCACTAGATGGCGCTGTAGGTTATGTTAAATAAGTAGCCTGTTTTCTTATAAATGTTACGAACAGTGTTTTTATATAGTTTATTTTACTATTAGGAATTCTTCACAAATGTACCTACACGCTAGAAATTAAAATAACCCTTAAAAATAAATACTTTTGGAAGATGTTTTATTAGTGGGACGAAATAAATTTATCTAATTAATTTAATTACTTAGACCCTTAGAAGGAAACGCCTCTCGTTTAAACTATAAATACCTATTCTACGATTTCTCACTAGAATCTTTCATAAGCAATCATTTATTCCTTGCAAAAATAAAACCCTAATCAATAAACCCGGTGTCGCGCCACGCGACACCGGCAATTGTTGTACCGTGAAGTTTTCGCGCGTCTTGCCTTTTTGCTCAAAATATGTATGCTCAAACAGATGTCAATACTGCACTGCTAATTGTGTAACATACGATGAATCACAATCTGCTTCATTTTGTTATTAGTTCAACAACATTCATTGCGTTATAAAACGTTGTTGAGCAGACAAATTTAAGAAAGTGTTCAATAAATATTAATAATAATATTATATCGTACAATAACTGTACCGTGCATAATTACAAAAAAGTTCAAAAGATTATACCTTCCTGCAAATAATATTATCGCGTTTTCCGAAGTACATACTTAGCATATACCTGTAGCTGAAAACACAGCAAAGCATTTCGTTAACCTTTAAAAGAAAGAAATCAAGGAGATTAAAGATAAGTATGAAATGCCACGAGAATCCTAGACACGCTAATTAGATTTTCGCTAAAGTTCTGCTTACTTTAATTGTTTTCTTTCATGTAAGCAAAATTTCTTTTGAATTTTCATTCAAAAGATGTTTTGTTTTTATTTATATATTATGCAGTTGACAGTCAAAACCGGCCAAGTGCATGTTGGACCACGCACAAACAAGGGTTCCGTAGTTGGGATCTATAGAATGGGTCCTCGTGAGTCCCTTAGAAACAAATTCAAAGAAGTTGATGTACTAACTCTGCCTTCTCTTTATATCTTAGAAAGTATTTTGTATGTTCGCAAAAACTTAGGACTTTTCAAAATTAGAAGTGATTTCCATAATATAAATACACGTAGTAAACATGAAATTGTGATACCTAAATTTAGATTAACTAAAACTAGCAAGTCATTCCTTATAAACAGTATTCGCTTTTATAACAAGTTGCCAAAGTCGGTTACAGAACTTAACGATGGAAAGTTCAAAACCCACATAAAACGTGTCCTTATCAAAAAAGCATATTACAAGATTAAAGACTACGTTGACGACAAGGAAGTTTGGCAATAATTCCTTCTGCACATGTGGCCTCCCTGGTACCTCATTAACGGCATAATTATGTAAATGTCTATTAACTGCTCCCAAATTACGATATGTATTTTATTTTACTTTTTTATTTAGGTACTACTTGACATGTAGTTTCATTATTTGACATGTATGCCTACAATTCAAATTTCAACTTACAGTAAAGACTTGTGGAATACGGGGTTCTCATTCGGATTGGTTAAAGTTGTAGTGACAACCATTTGGGTTAAATAGGTTTTTAATAATTTTTTTCGACCTTTATATAGTTTCCTTTATATTTTGTGAATGTGAGAACGTTGTAGGCTCAACAGACTGTCGATTTGCAGACTATTTTCTATTTTTTTTTAAGTATCTTGTTGACAGGCCTACGCTGTCCTCGCATACCTATTCAAACTGTACATTTAAAGCATTGTAAAACCCATTTATTTTTAAAAGAGTAACCGTGGAGTTTCTTGCCGGCTCTTCTCCATAGGAAACGACCAATTGGAACCGTGCACCTAGATTCTGACGTTTCATAAGTGCCCTTGTAGGTTTATGTGAAATAAAATATTTTGATTTTGATTTTGATTTTGATTTTGGGATGAATTTATCCCAAGAACAAACTTAACTTTGTAGTTTAGAAACATGTTCTCCCATACATCGATACACGTCACGGTCAATTCTTTCCTTTACTTGTACTGTGAGACCTTGCTACCTGCCTCATGGTTCTGGTCCAATGGAAACTACCCTGTAGGTTTTGATTTATTTGCAAGTATCGAAACATGTCTTATAAATGACCGTATTTTTTTATTGCGTTGACTTTGAAGCTTGATTTTTTTAGAGCTCCAGAGGACTTTAGAAGACCCCATATTTGATATTAATTTCAACTTGATACCTCCACACGTTCTTGAGTAAATGGGTCTTGACAGACTGACAGACAGACGGACAACAGAGAGATCCTAGGGTTCCGTTTTTTCCTTTTGAGATACGGAACCCTAAAAACGAAACGAAAAATTATGATTTGATGAAATTATTTTCGAGGTTGTACCTATGTTTTAAATTAAACATTTTTATTTAGTAGAATAGAATAGAATAGAATAGAATACTCTTTATTATGTACACCAAAAAATTACAGATTACAAATTAGTAATTGGGGTTGTTTTCACTATTTTGCACTTTGGTAATAAGTAATATTTATAATTAAAATATTAAATGCTGTGATTCGGAATCATTATGGTACTTAGTTAAAATAATGATTCAATATGAAGGTATTTTAATTGAAGTCTATTGTACTCGTGAGTTTTCCAAATTGTTAATTTTGCAATCTTACAATTATTTTGACACTAAAATTATTTACTGATTTTTGTGTATCTAATTTTACGATAATCTAATTATAAGATTCCTTATTATCTTACTGTTACAGCATAAGGCGAGTATTTCTTTACAGTTTAATTTTCTTATCACTGGCCATCTATAATATCGTATGATGACTACTTTCTGCAGTGTGAAGAATCTAGATCTCTCGAAATGAAAAGTGTGAAAAACCAACACAGACCAGTGTAATAAGTAGCTTGTTTATCCATACGTGCTCATACATATCGTGTTTCTAGGCTTAACCATTTTAACGATCAACATAGTACTAATATTGATTAATTTTGTACCCAGATAATTTGCTAATTGAACCACTCAACGGTCTGACACATACCACATTTATTCGCAGTTTCTAGTCAATCTTTAAGACAACTTGACCTACTTTGTAAGTCTTTTAGAATAAAACGATTGGTTATGCCAGATTGGTTTAACTGTGGACAGGATTGCCTCATGCTTAAGAGGTAGTGTTGATTTAAAATGTCAAGTCGAAGTGAATTTAAATCATAAATTGGTAATATTTAAGTGTTTGAAATGTCTTGTATTAACTTTTAAGGAAACAGAGACGGCGTCGGTGGGAAATAATAATGGTGTTGCAAATCGATTAAATGCAAGAACAGGCTATAAATCGTGTCACTGCTGATATTTGGGTTCCAATTAAATTCTTGATTACTAGGTGTCAGTGCGATTGAAAGGCGCAAAGCTACAAAATAATGATGAAATATTACCTGGTGTAATTTTTGCCTAGTTAATCTAGTGGTCATAAACGAGACTGAAGAATATGGAGGTTCGGTTTCGATGCCTAGGTGAATGGCACATACTAGAACTCGACCAAAAGAACTGAAGTGTTCCCCACATAGATGGTGCTATTGACTGGGATGACAACCAAACAAATCTCACCCCAGACCAAATCTGATTATGGCCGATTGTAGATAGAAAGAAGAGAAACAAAAAAATGCCTAGGTCGGAAAAGTTAATGGCTTTGGCTCGCCCCCATTTCAGACTTTAGGTAGGAACCGTCGAAATCTATGTGTATCAACTATAAAAATCTGCTTACCTTTCTGCAATTTACTTCAATTGTCTCAGGACATTATAAACACGTCAAATTATGCATTTTTCAACAAAAGCTTCTAGTCGGCCTCAGCTCCCTTTTGTTGGTTGTCCATCAGATAAGGGCATGTCACGTGCTTTGTTTGCTTGTCCGGGGTCTGAACTCAAAGGCGGTCGTCTATTTCATCACCTAGCCATCTTTCGTCAAACAAGAGAATCTCAGTAACTACCGCCTTTGCATTCTCGAACTAAAAGCTTTGCCGACGGCCCTATTTGTTAATATACCTTGAGTCAAGACTTACAATTCTCGTTCTTATGTGTTACTTTAAAAGTACTCCATAATTTATTAGATTAAGTACTACAATGTACCTACTCATTCTTCGAAATTCTTTAATACTGTTCCAATGAATCTGTCAATTAAAACCACCACTAAATCAGACCCACAACCACATTTTCACCAAGCCCACCGATCCGTCATAATTACACTTGCAAAAACACCATAACTTTATCATTTCGGCGCGAGCTCGCATTTACATAGCCCATATAAAACCAACGATTAAATATGATTTATGTACCGTGACGTCATGATATCGTAACTCCTGACTCCGAAGGGAACCATACCATACCTCTCGAGGGAACCACAACGAGCGTGAAATTAGTAATTAAAAGTCACGTGCGACGAAGCCAAGCTCTTAGTTGGAAAATCTTTGCTCCCAAAAGGCATCTTTGGGGAGAGTTACAGTTTCCTTCGAAGGTATATTGCTGGGTAATATTTTTGGTAATGGTGGGGTAAGGCCATTTTCTTTGGCGCAGTCGTTCTTCATTCAGTGGCAGTTCCGGGCTGTTAAAGTTCAGTTGAGGGGAGAGACATGCGTTTATAACAAGTCATCTCGTTCATAAAGCGTTCACATGACGTCGCGCGTTTTATTAGGACATTTTGCACGTGTAATAGCGACAAGTGGCAGTTACGTGAACGTAGCTTTATTTGAATCACGCAGAGGTTTTGTTAGATCGTGGCTTTGCTTAAATATACAATATGAAGACATAATTTTGTAGTCAATTGTAAAACTGGTTCTCATATAGAGGAGTAAATGTCTTCTCCAAAGGTTCAGACACAATAATATTAGATGGCTTAACTCCTGTTGATGAAGCTGAACATCCTACTCCTGAAAACTAGACATGCAGTAGTATCAGTAACGAGTGAAAACTAATGAGTTTAATACTCTTCCCGATAACCGACATGCAAGCTCCAATCGATAAGTCCATTTGACTTCTAATAATTTTGCAACTCAGTTTCACGACTCTTAAGCGTCACTACGAAGAAGTTAACAATTCAGCAGATAATAAGGATCTCAGGATGTATGGTCTACATCCAGAAAGGATTAAAATGAGGTTCAACGAAACCGCACTGCTAACCCTCATGGATAATCAAAGATTCGAAGGAGAGCAGTGGGAGCAATTAATTTTAATCTATCTGTAGCTAATCGTCAAAGTTGGACGATTAACAGTCAATTTCAAACACTGAGGGGTTGATTCGGTATATTCTTCAATTGAATTCGTGTTTAACGGTTGTGAGAGATTTCCTACAAAATTTTAAACGAGAGTTTACGATGTTCTTAGAAATCTTATAGGTCACCACACTAGTGTCGCCATAAAAAACATATTTTTTGTGAAAAGTGTCTTCGTTTCATTAGGTACCAGTAATGAAATTATTGCAGCTGCCTAAAGTAAATAGACACGTAATTAAGGGCCATCTTTAATCTTTAACTTATTTTTTTAAATATTTTTGTGGTAAAGCGGCAATAGAAATTCATAATCTTTGAAACTATCAACTTACCTATTACGGTGTAAGAGATACAGCCCGCTGACAGACAGACGGATGGACAGCGGTGGCTTAGTAATAGGGTTTACGGAACCCTAAAAACATCTTATTATTCCCAAAAAACACTTCGACTTATTCGCTTCTTCAAAAGAATATGTTATTGACATGAGACAGCCTTTACTAAAACAGAGACATAATAAATCGATAAAATATCAAAGACCCGTGTTATTTGAGGATACTCGATTCCATAACGATGTTTCCTTATAGAAAGGTGAAAATGTCAAACACAAAAACGGCCTGAATTTATGCTTTAGACGTGAGAGTAAAAAAACACTTATATATTTCGCGTAAAAATGTTGTTGGAGACTCGTTTCGGGAGGGTTACTAAGTATCATCGATGTTACATGTTTTTTAAGATGTAAAGTTGGAAGTAACTTTCTTAAGCAAAATTTTGGGTTGCCATGTTTTTTTTGGAATCGATGTTTGAGTAGGTGTCTTATTGTATATTATATATCTTTATTTGTACCTGATATCTATCTAGGAGAGCAGTGATGGCCCGTCGTTTCGGCCGTGACTTACGAGTGGTCGTAGGTTCGAACCCAGACAGGCGCTTTTGAATTATTACATCACCACTGCTCTCAAAACAGTAAAGGAAAACATCGTGAGGAAACAATGTGACATCTATCAACCCGTGCTGGGGCCGTGTGGTGGATTAACGGCCCACTCCCTCTCCCCGAGAACAGGCCTGTGTCCCAGCTGTAGGATCATCTGATATACTGCCACCATCATATGACCGCCTCTGTGGTCTAGTGGTTAGACCACCTGTCTCAGACCCAGCGGTCCCGGGTTCGATTACCAGTGGGGCAAAATTTTCTGCTCGGTTTGGTTGGTGGTAGGGCTTGTTTTAAGTCCGCCTGGCTAGCTACCACCATCTTATCTAAGTCTGTCGCCATAACAACAATGTTAACAGCATTGTTGTGTTCCGGCAGTTAGAGGTAAGATAGCTAGTTCCTCTGTGGTAGAGGATTCCGGGTGAAGCTCGCTTCCACCTTCGGCCTGATCATCACTTACCATCAGGTGAGATTCAGGCCAAGAGCTTCCCTGTTGTGGTAAAAAAAAAACCTTTCTGGTATATGTACTTCTCGGATTCGTAAGTCCTTCGTCTAGGTATAAACTTGTTCTTGTTTCTACTTTGCGTTTTTTTCATTCTGCCTAGCCTTTTCCCAATCATGTTGGGGTCGACTTCCAGTCTAACTGGATGCAGCTGAATACCAGTATTTTACATGGAGCGACTGCCTATCTGACCTCCACAGCCCAGTAACTGGGTAATACGATACCTCTTGGTAAGACTGGTTGTCAGACTTTCGGGCTTCTGACGACTGGTAACGACTGTCAAAGATCCACGAATTACAGCCGAGACCAAGGGCTTGACGTGCTTTCCGAAGCACGAACGAGTCTCGGTATGTGAAGATGGTCACCCATCCACAGACCAACCCGACCCGTGCGGCTGTTATTACTTAGCTACGAGCTTCTCCTTCTTCTTTCTCTCCTTCTTGTTTCTACTTTGCGTATGACTGAATAATAAAAAGATTTTCTTTTAAATCCAAAGATTCTTAGTCATAACAAATGATTACCGGCCAATTCCGTACAAGTGTTGTTATAAATTTATCATGGCCAAACTTTGGTAATAACGTCACAGCGTCTACCGGCCAGTAATGACAACATTAGTTCAAATGACGCACCTAAATTAGGAAATTTTACCCGAATTTTTGGCCAATAACCAATCAAATTTTACTCTTAGGACCTTAGCAGACGTGCCACATTTAGCACGGGCGGTTACCAGTAATTATCTTGCTTTTCAGAAGCTCTGTACACCCAGGGACTATCACTGAAAGCTCACTTTTAACCCCACATACTTTTAGCGATCAGTTATCTGTTCGCTTTTCAGAAACTCTATACTGAATACCGTAGCGAGTCTTCGAAAGGAAGAAATCGCTGAAACACGCTTCTACCGTCACAACCGAACGCAGAGTCAGTTCAAAATGCGACAACATTGATGTAGTCGCAAAATCGCCGATCACGCTGAATGTAACATGTCTAATAGCGCCTTTTTATTTAAGTTTGCCCGCAATTTTTAATAAAGTGGTCAGAAAATTTTCGCCGATGTCCACATTTTCTGATGAACTTAATTAATTCATTACAAAAGTTCTGTGGCATGTTGCCTGGCCCAATTTAAACCGAATGGCTTTTGGGGTAAATAGTTATTTATTACCTCATTAAGGCATATTAATGTCTCGTAGGCACTAAGGTATTTTGGTGCGCGTCAACGGTATAATTGTGTGAACAATTTTGAGCTGCTCGCCAAGCCATGAAGGTTTTAAACAAAACTGGAAATATTATCTCAACCTTAGAATTTTGAATTGAGTCAGTTTTCTTTAATAGGAATGAATAATTTAAGTAGGTAGTTCATTCATTCTGCCTAGCCTTTTCCCAATCATGTTGGGGTCGGCTTACTGTCTAACCGGATGCAGCTGAATACCAGTATTTTACATGGAGCGACTGCCTATCTGACCTCCACAACCCAGTAACTGAGTTATACGATACCCCTTGGTAAGACTGGTTGTCAGACTTTTCGGGCTTCTGACGACTCGTAACGACTGTCAAAGATCCACGAATGACAGCCGGGACCAACGGCTTAACGTGCTTTCCAAAGGAACACGGAGGAGTCTCGGTATGTAAAGATGGTCACCCATCCACGGACCAACCCCGGCAAGTGCAGCTTAACCTGATGGATCGACCCGTGCGGCTTATTTAGCCACAAGCTCCTCAATTTAAGTAGGTAGTTAATTTATATTAATTCCTTCACACTACGTCGTTGCTATAAACCAGCAACTCAACTCAAAACGAATTACCCCAAATAGTTCCCTGAGCGCAAAACATAGCATAAGCATAATCAGCATAATGTTCCCAATGCTCGGACATGAGCCTCCTCTCTGTGATAGGGAGTGAGCCGTATCCATCACGCGGGTCCAGTGCGGGTTAGTAGATGTCACATGTCTTCGAATTTTTGGTTCTAGGACCTGCCGGTTTCCTCACAATATTTTCCTTCACCGTTTTGAAAGCAGTGGTGGTCGAATACACAAAGTAAAGCACCTGTCAGGGTTCGAACCTATGACTTACCACTCGTAAGTCACAGCAGTTACCACTGGACCACCCAAAACAAACACACAAAACATAATTTACAAAATTACCCAACTTTTTCTTCCAGAATCCCAATTTTCCAACAATTTCTTTATGAACAACGAATAATGACATGGAACTCTCCCTTATTTAGCATTGCGACATAAAACAATCTGTCATCTTCCAAAACTTCTGATCAACAAGTTATAATCCCATAAATCCTTAAAACCCTGACAGGAACAATAAACTTTATAGCTTTGAACATTTTCTAGGACAAGAAAGTGGAACAAATTGCTTAGGTGAAAACCCTGCGGTGTCGTAAAGATCCAAGCTTAGTTTCCTTGGCGGTACTTCGAAAATGTGTTACTCTTGGGGACTTACAATCTTTTGAAACAGAACTGGTATATCCTGTCCTTTTTTAAAGGTTTCTGAAGTTTGTTTAACTGAAAGATGTCAAGTGGTGGTTTGGTGGCGTTATTTTTGGTCTAGATAAAATGACATTCTGACAGCCATCACGATGGTGGAAAGTCTAAAGTAAGTCTAAACTCTAGTTAAATACGAACCGCCTCCCTCGTAAAGCGATTGACACAGTTTTCCTGAAATACTTCAATAGGTACTTAAATGGCAAAACCAAAAATAACCGAATCAGTTGTTTACTAGCAAAGATTTTATAAGAAATTATCACTCCCTAAAATATGGTAGGCGCAATGCGTTTCACGATCGTTTTAACAAACTTTGCTATGTCATTACAAGCAGGCGTTTCACACAAAATGAAGCGTCATCACCCCATTTCGGCCTTATTTTACACAAAATATGTAAAATAAAGAACATAAATAATGTAATACTAAAACGTAATTACTAATTACGAGAGTATGATCCGAATTTGGCTCGGTTCTGTGTTGTTTTAGTGGAAAGCCCGTTTGGCAAATAGACTAATGAGTCTCTACGAGTTATGTGATGTTCCCCCCAATCAGTTTCACAGATTTATTCTTTAAAGCTTTGTTTTAATATTGTCAGCATGCTGTTTTAAGTTAAAATGTTATGCCTGTTTTAAGTTTCTTAAAATGTTATTCCTGTTTTAATTTTCTTTAAATGTTATGCCTGTTTTAAGTTTCTTATAATGTTATGTTTTAACGTATCCTACGATACGATAAAAAAGTATGTCATTCAGTGCATGAATCGTCGAATACGTACAGTGGCCAGCACATCAAGCTACTAAAATCTGTCAAATTTCTTTAGTAGATTTTAAACTTTATCGCTAAAGCATTAGGTTCAAGTTTGATTGGGAAAGTTTGACAGTTTTGGGTAGCTTGATGTGCTGGCCACTGTACTTTATTATTTTCACAGCAAATATGACTTCTTTATTAATAGTGAACGAACTGTCGAATACATAATGTTTTTACAACAAATTAAACGCAACGCATGGCACTACCCCAATATGTTTAGTTAATTAATTCTGTATACAAAATTTATGAAATATTTAAAAAAAGGTTTACAACGGCAAAAAAAAAGCGAGCAAAATTTTTTACAAAATCAGGTAATACAGGAAATTATAAAATGTTTTTTTGTTTTGCTGACTTCGTACACAAGAGAACCATACTATACACATCTAATTAAATATCTGCTATCTAATTGCGTAAAACGTTTTCGCAAACGATTCCGACTAATTTGTTTCATTTTGACAGTTCAACAACATTCATTGCGTTTTATACGTTGCTGAGCAGATTTTTTTTTCGAACTTATGAAGCCATGGATTAGCAATATGTATTAAACCGATCCAGATTGTGATAGATCGTGTAGTAGGTACGCAATTAGGGTGCTGATAAAGCTAAGATAGATAGATCTATCTACAAAATATCACTAAACTTATTAAATTAATTGAATTCAACACCAAACTTCAAACAATTTATCTACGGTAACTTGTCTTAGAAATGGTTAGTCAAATTGTATCAGCTCAGATTTCAAGTAACACAGTAGGTGCATTAACTACTTTGGATATAATTAATATAGATGAATTAAATTAGCCAAGAGTGTGGAATCTTGTTAAGAAGACAAAAGTAGAAGATCGATACTGTATTTTCGGTATCAATTCAATACTTAGTTTACATAGAAATGCACTTGAGAGGATGAGCGAAGCAATGTATCTTTAGAACACTAAAGTATGGATAAGCTAAAATTTTCGATACTGTGTAACAGATTAAGACATAGGTACTTTACCAGTCTTACCAGAAAAAATAAATAAAACAACGTTTAAACCGTGTTCAGTTAAACAGTCTCTAAGGGATAAACACTGCCTAAGCAAGTGTTTAAAACTTCTTACCACAGATACACGTTTAACATTTATTAGGAAACCGCTACTTAAATATTGACTTATCCTTGTTTTAACTTGGCGACCCTAAGAAACGTTTCGTTACCTATCGAAATTTATTGGGAAATAATATTTAACTGATTCTCATAAGATGTACTTTTTTAAATTAATGAACTTCTAAAAACTTTTTGGGCTTTTAATGATGCACACTTCTAGGCACACCCCGATCAAACGGGTTAGACTAGGTTAGAACTGTCAATAAATTGCGCGCAAGCCGAGCGAGCCAAGCGAGCGGTTTCGCGGCAGCGGCCGTCGAGCGCTACATCCAAATTGGTCGCAGTTAGTTAGCTATTTAGTATTTTTAGGACCCAAAAATAGGAATTATTTGAGGTTCATAAAAAGAGTGTTTAATAACATTTTTAGTGAAGCCAAATGATAATTATTTGAGGTTCAATTAAATACTTGCCATTTAAAATTTCAGAACGCAAAAAGAAACACGATGAAAAAGATACACGAATAAAAACGTATTGAGACAGATACTTTCAACTGACTGCTTACAATAAAGTGCATTTTTAACTCATTTATTCCCATTACTTGTAAAATGCAGAAGAATATCAATATCAAATTGAATCTTAGCGACATAGAATAAATCTAGCAAGAAAAGGAAGAACAGTTCCATCTGTAACAACAAAACCATTTCCTCAGAGCTATTCAATTCGTACTGAAGAAAGGGAACCTTAGCAATACGAAATATTACTTACATTTTTTTCTACGTAGAATATTTCTTGTATTCTCGTATAACAAAAAAATTGCTCGATGTTTTTCCGATATCAACTATCATTCCGACATCCAGTGTCGTGTTTTATATTCATAAAGACTATTGGAATTCTGGATGTGATTCTGTCTGGATATATGATTCATTGTTTTAGTTATTCCAATATTGTGGTTTGAGAAACATTACTTTTGGGAAAAATAAATCAATAAGAACAAAACGGATAAAACACGCGGTTTTTGGAATATTTTTATGATGCATCGGCTTCTCATAATCTTATGAGCGGAACAACAGAATAACCTAAATCACATGTTGCAGATTTATAGGTAGGTATAATGTAACGTAAAATGCCAAAAGATAGTACCTACTCTGAAATCCATATGATAAATCCGAATGCTAAATATTATAAATGCGAAAGTAGCTCTGTCTGTTGATCTGTTAAATTTGCACGTCTTAACGGCTGAACGGATTTGGATGAGGCACAGGGACAGACTGATAATCATGATCATGACCTGGGTTAGGACATAGGATACTTTAAATTATCCCACGTGTACGTACCTACTATCGGGATACGATAGTACGTTCACGTGGGATAATTTCCGACCTCATGGGGGCGACGCCGTGGGCAAAAGCTAGTGTTCCTGTTAGATAATATCCAATTTAATTCCCAATTTTCAGTACGAAGAGTGACAGCTATGGCTAGTCAAAACAGGAAAAGCACTCCAAGCGTTAATTATCTGTATCCACTTACGCACCAACACTAATAAAACAGGCCCCAACAAGATGTCTCTCCTTCCCATTAAATAGTTTCTCAACTAATCAAGCGCGGACACAATATCCATAACTTCATTAAAACCCGCAAAACATTTCACAAACTCGATTATTATGCCCATAACGGCTCAGCGTCTTTTTATGGCCAATAAAGGACATGTTAATATTCAATACGAAGATTTTATAACTAAACTTTTCTCGTTAGTTCAAAGTTTCCGACGGGTCGGACACAAGACTTGGGTTCCGTAGCTGCATAGTGCATGGTTCCTATACCACTTTTTCTGCACACGGTGACACGACATGTTTTTGCAAACGAGTCACATATTGCCCGCAGCACGGTGGACTGGCAAGTATAGTCCAATATGGGAATACCTTCTGTAAACTGGTTTGGTTTTCAATAAGTAGCCTTGATATTTAGGTTAGTGGGTAGCCGTTGGTTTTACTTAGTTTTATGAAAGGAGTACTATTACCGAGCCTAACGAAATTGAAAAGACAAGGCTAAAAACAAAATAAATAACTCTAACTCTGTGAATTGACTTAATGTTCATTTGTTCTAGCAGTAATTACAATCAGCAGTCCTACTGTGAAGTAAGAAATGACAGCTAAATACACATATTTACAGCCTCCTATATGCCATGCAGTGAGGTAGATATTAGACACGTCTTGATTTAATTACATCCAGCCAAAGAGCGGAACGTGTACGATGATGGACGTGAAGGAATTTAGGGCAACGGTCCTTCATTTCACTTTAACTCAATTTGTTGTATAATGTAGTTTGTTATTCGTTGAAGGAGTTTAAGTAGTTCTTAATACCTCTCGTTACGGGCTTTGTTTAAATCTAAGATAAAGTGCATCTAATATCTCTCCTTCTTATAAACTCTTGAGGATAAAATTCTTTGGTAAGAAATTGCTAGCTCAGCAACAAAAGACACTGGCGGAGATTTTATAATTATGTGACGGTTTAGTAGATCGATCATTGTTTCAGTGAAGGAAGAAAACAATTTCTAGTTATTACATCAGTAAAAATGCTCAAGAAAAAATGATATGAAAGTATGGACCTGTTTTTCTAGAAAGAACTTCGCCTAAAGTGGGCCGTCGTCGTCATGTTTGCGCGCCGCAAAGAAAAAAATACATTGACAAAAATGTTTCAGTAACATATGGCTTTTATATCAAAAGCAGAACACATTGAAACAAATAGTGTCAGAAATCTTCAGAGCAACATTCAAATTGGCTTTCGTTAATCGTGATAGGTCCCGAAATTTCAACCATCCATTCATCGGACATGCGTAAATCGGGATTAAAATATATCGGTCCACAAATTGGGCTTCAATTCTGTAGGCAGTTAGCGTAATCCGTCTTTGTAATTGGTTTTGCGGGTAGTTCGCAGTAAGAGTTAAGTGAATGTTTGACACTTCTGTGTTTCATTTTAAATTACATTTTTAGGTGCTCCGAAAGTTCGGGAGTGGTAAGTTGTGACACGTGGATTTTCAATTTCGCGTTTGTTGTTGCTGGCTGTTCAGTTACACTTCAATTCTGTTACTCTGAACAGTTTAGTTTGGTATTGGTATTGCTTTTATGTTTATTTTCATTCTTAATCGGATGGAGTTAGGTTAGGAGTATTTCACGCTTCATTTGACGATTCATTCGCTACCATGTTCTCTTGATGGAGGTTGGTCTTGGTATTAAAACAATTTCTAGCTCATTTTAATTAATAATCTCGAGACTCACAATAATTCTCTTTGATCAAAACATAAGAACTTACTTTCCAGAATTTCGCTTGACTTAACTTTCGTCACTTCTTTGGCAAATTCTAAGACAAAATTCTTAACTCTTCACATCTGCGTCCATATTCAATACTTGTTGTTTGATCTGCTAATTGTTTTGAATAATTTATTTCACTTGACGAGTAATTAAGAAGTTTCTTAGGGACTGGGTACTTTTATGTAAATACTATAGAATTTATGCTGGTTTAAAGTACGTGATCAAAGTTCTAATGCCTACGTCGAAACCTTCACTGAATATGTATGGGATTGTCCTGGCGTTGTTTCTATTTGTTTGTTTACTGATTATAAAAGGATCAAACTTGTGAGAGGTTCTTTGTTTATTTATCATAACGTTGGATTTTTAGGTATTTACTACTGTCTTCTTTGGGTGTTTGTGAAACTGACAAGGGAATTTTATTTTGGGTTTTAATTTATTAAAACCTTTGGCTTACATTTTTATTTTAAGAAAACCTTTTTTTGCTTAATTTCAAATTTAATTTTAAGGGCTTGTTTCAACTTATTACTTGGCAGATAATTTCATACAAGTTCTGTTCCATTTTTTGTGGAACAGGTATACGCGAAGTAATAAAATCAGACATGAACAAAACCAAAAAACATATCGGCATTTCATCCTTAAAGAGAAAAATGCCACTGTAGTGAGAACACAGTACTATAGCGACGATTTTTCCAGTTTACATATTAGGCCAAATAGACAGTCTGCCGGGGTTGCCGGAAAGTCCAAAAGGGATACTGTGGCCCCTGGCAACACAGGCAACTGAAGGAACACGGTTGGGTTTTAGTCAGTAAGAGTCTAACAGTCAGTAAGAGTCTGACACGAACTCCCACTCCACCCAGAGATAATTTACCAAGCAAAAAAAAAAGGCTAAATGGACAATACTACAACGGATTAAATGTACAGACTGACATCGATTGCCAGACCGCGATGTGATACATTCAATATTATAACCACAACTGGAAATTCATTTCGCAGTATTTGCATACGCGGTTGGAAATCACCCACTTTTTGTGACATCAGACAACTATGTAAATTAAATATAGAATGTTTTCGTGTAAACGGACGTCAATGTAAGTAATGACAGCTCCAACATATTTAAAAACACTCGACACAAATTAAAATCCCGCAGCGGGATGAAAAAAAATATTACACACAAAAGCGAAAAAAAAGAAAACACGCCCCGAATTGACGCTTTCAAGCTGAATATTAAAATGGGATAAGCACAAAGCATGGTAATCCATTTACGTAATTTTATTTTGAGTTCGCATAACCGAACTGTCATTCCTTGTGACGCCATATAAATGAACTGAAGGTGACTTGCTATAAGCAATGATGGATTTTTAAATGTTAGCGACACTGTAATGGGGTTAGGGTAATTTATGGGCGTTCTGAAATACTTTGAGTACCTGTTTATGTATAGGAAATTTAGAAGAAAATTCGTATGAAAAGAGTAAAGCATTTTCTGTTAACAAAGAAATTCTCAAGTCATTTTCTTGTACATTTGACTTGAATGTGCTTGGGAGACATTTTAAGTACGTGTAAAAGAAACGGATTATGTGGAAGACTTTATGTTACTGACATGGAGGTTTTATTAAGTTATCGATCGTATTGATAAAAAACGGATAATGATACATAGCCAGGAAATTTGTTAATCAAATTGACACAATAAGTCATGTAGTCGTCTTATAGCCATTTCATTCAAATGTCAAAGAATGACAGTTGTGATTCGAATATACGAATAATTTAAGTTGGTAGTCAATTTGTTTAACAAATTATTTTTATCATGCTGAGATAGTAGATGGCCTCGTACAGGACTACTACTTAGTTTACACAGTTTTACTTAGTTTACAGGACTAGTACTTTGTTTTATTTTCATTTTACTTTTGATTTTTTTATGTTTCTATGTGTGTTTTTAGTTGTGATCTTCCCGTGCGGAGTCACAATAAATACTTTTCTTTCTTTCCGTGAGATGTTTAAGCCTCGTGCAGTCTGGCGCGACTCGACACCAGAAATTGTTTTACCGTGAAGTTTTCTTAGACATTGTTTTGTTAGAGTCGCGTCGCGCCAGTCTGCACGAGGCTTTAAACTTCACTTCACTCCTAATAAGACCGAGAGCTAACAGAATAAAAATACAACGAACATTTAAACCCAAAAGTTTTATTACAACTACCAGAAGATCCGCTATTTTTGTAGAATTTATCTAAATGTCTGAATATTTAAACTCAAGGTACCTGCTCCGATAAAATAACGATTGTTTCACTTCCGAAGCTTCATTTACAATCCACAAAAGAAAAAACATCCAGTCCTCTAGTTACAAATTCACTTCGCAAACTGTTAAAAGATTCCCATCAAATACTACTTCTATGCTAAGTGAGCGAAATCAAAAAACAATAACCTAGTTATAATAAACGGGAAACAATTTATAAAACTTGAACCGGGGAGCATTCAAATCTGCTCTGGCGTGCTCGACTTTTCAAAGTCACCGCCCGTAATTCATATTTCTGCAGTCTTTGTAAGAATTTCTTTCTTAAAACGAGTGTTTTAAGAAAATTTCCTATTTCATACTCCGCGGAGTACCAGCTTGGGGCACAATTCAGTATCTGTTTTATTAACTTTCCTTAGTTCCTTGAGCTGATGTAATGGATGATAATTTAAATTTTAAAAACGTTGCATCATATTTTTTTTTTTATTAGGTACATTTTCTTTACAGCTGCTATAAGTAATTTTTGTCTTTCTCGTGACTACATAAAGCTAGCTTAGTAGGTAGGTTACCTATATTTAAATGAGGAGTTTCTTGCCGGCTCTTCTCCTTATGAAACGACCAATTGGACCCGTGCACCTAGCTTCGACGTTTCATAAGTGCCCATGTAGGATTATGTGAAGTAAAATATTTTGATTTTTGTTTTTTGATTTTATTTTTTTGATTTTGATTTTTGATTTTATTTTTGATTTTTTATTTGAATTTTAAGTCGAACTACTCTGGTTCTGATAACGGTTAGGCAGGTTTTTAGTAAAGGAAATACTGGTGTTCCATTTTTACCACGATTACGAGAAATGACAAGATAGAGAATACACTATAGCAGTTACATACATACATAAACTCCCGCCTTCTTTCTATGGGGGTAGGCAGAAACTACAGAACGTCACCTGCTACGATCCATACATCTTCTACTCCTTTTGCCGCGTATATGTTCATACATCTGGTCATACGCGCTCGCCGGTTGCGAGTTGCTTTCTGAAGAACATCACCATGAGGGTCACATGCATGTAACCTCCTAGGACGTCTCGTTTCTATACTCTTTGTTTGTCGCCTTTCATTCATCCTCTCAACATGACCAAACCATCAGCATTCCCTGTTCTTTTTTATTTGAACCTGGATATTTATTGATACTTAATAGGCAATGGGAAAGATCAATAAAATCGTCCTCCTAGGGCGTCCCCTCCCGTTTTCATAGCAGTTAATCGCTAAGTAAACATTTCCAGGTGGTAGATTGCCACAATAACCTTACGAGACGAAGTTCTCAATCCTACAAGCATATAAAGAACATTTTCTTAGTAAAATCAGCCTTAAACTTCACACGTCACATAATTACGTTCACACATTAGTCAAAATAATCTATAAAAGAGCAAAATTCAAAATACGTCCCAATTAGCGTTATTTGGAACATGTTCGCACGAACGTAAAAATATCGCGGCAAGATTTTATCGCACACTGGATTTTCAGCTCTTGGTGTTGAGCCGAGTATTGGTAATCCAACAGAGCGCATCCCAGCGCGTCAAAAATACACTGTTGGATTTCCAACTCTCGGCGCTAAGCAGAGCGTTGAAAATGCAGTGCGCGAGAAAAAATCGCCACGGGAAAAAATCACGCGTGCTTTCCTTGGCTTAATAATAAGCCAAGGTGTATCTTAAATATTCCTTTTGTTATTTCTGTTGTAAGCTCTAATAAAATGTACAAAGTTGAAAGTCTGTTTGCCATCTTCGCTATAACTTCAATAGAAATGAGGATCTCAATAATCACGCTTCTGAACAGGGTAAGTACTTTGATTTCAACGTTCGTTGGTATTTCGAAACAATGAATTCTATTGTACTTTGAGGTGTATTGAATGAGATTGGTTGACAGTATCAAGTATATTATGAGCTCATTGAAATTGATGGTAAGTACATCAATTGGTGATTGATGATAGGTATGTCGTGTTGAGAATTAAAGCAAGTTTTAATGGACGCAAATAACATAACATAACATGACGCCTGTATTTCCCAAAAGGCTAGGCAGAGGTGCACCTATCACCCACATTTCATATGTTTAAGTAGGTACCATGTATTAGGTAACGTGCCATCCAGCGGGCACAAATCCATACTCCAGATTATTACTGAGAAATTCAAGATTGAAAACCTAATAAGTAACACTTTTTAAATCGACTTACCTCATAATTGTCTGTATACTCGAAGGAGTGGGCACTGGGCAGAGTATCTGGCATACTCAAGCGTGGGTTATGTTTAAAGGCTTATACGTACAGGCGCGACTTGTCGCGCGACGCGAAACCGGTAATTATTTAACGGTGAAGTTTTCTTATAAATTGTATTGTTAAAGTCGCGTCGCGCCTGTTTGCGGGAACCTTAAGTCTTAAAACGTTTTTGATCACTATTAGATCTAAATTGGTTCCATTATGTTTAATAAAAAAATTGGCTTTGCCATATTGCGTCAGAAAAATGTGTTGTAATAATGTATACAGATAGTGAGTTATTCTGAGTTGGCCGAATAATTAAAATTAGAAGCCAATGTGCGCATTCATAATTTCTAACGGGCCGATATTATCGTGGACCTCGACGTCCACGTCACGGCATCACGATAACTCAGTAGGTATGGAAATTTATGAAAACGCTAACCGTCCACGATAACGTTATACCGTGGACGTATTTACATACATTTTATGGACTGGGCCGTTCACGACAATATCGTCACGTTAGTAATGGTAAAAGCGCACAATATCGTATGCGTTTTATTGCAAAACCTGGAAATCCTACACTACCAATCATAAAAAAGGAAAATTTAATGTAATTACCAATCACAGTGTTGAATTCAAAAGCATAATAATCTGGGAGCCATTAAAATTCATAATTATTTTATTGGCAGAATCAACTTGCATGGATAGCTGCTTTTCCATTAAAAAATAAATGATACAATGTTCTTTAATTCATTTTAAAATTTATTTAAATGAAAAATTGTAGGTATAATATTAAGTCTACATACATACATAAATATACATAAATGTTTATAAAGTTTAATAAAATATAAAAGCATAAAGATATATATATAAAAAATTGTTTATTGCCACGCAGTAATTATTTAGATGCCTCATAACATCCTTTATTTGCTTTTTAAGATATCATAAGTGGACGGAGGATGATATCTTTTTCAGATGGAAAATACTTAAGATCTAGTGTGGATCTCGCTAAAGAATGTACTCAACTGCTCCTAGAAGAGTTCCATGACGGAGCAAAGATAGGAATGGCACAACTATGCATTATTCCGACACTAAATTTCGCGCTTGTATTCAGCGCAGTATTTCCTTACCGCAGTGACACAAGGTTCCTGCTCCGAAGCAAAATTACTGCAACACCCAACCAAATGAAAATCACCTCTATATTGAGCAGAATAAGAGTTAATCTGACTGCTAATGTTAAAATTGCACTTCATTATTTGACAAACGATTTAAAGGTGACTTGCAAAATTTATCGCGGATTTTATTTTTGCATCCCCGCCCAAGGTGACAAAGAACGCAACGATAAATTGCTAAAGGGGTCATGTTAGGTATTTTTCGATTATACAGGAATTTCTCATCTACAGGTGCCGTGAAACATGCATTGTGCTTTGAAGTATTATTAATATGAGAATAATGCTTTTACAGGCGGGAATTCACCTATATCTCAGTGGTAAAGCATATTTTTATAACATTACAGCTATTGTGTATGTAATTGTGGATTTAAATGAATAATTTCGTATTCAGTGCTCGTCTGACTGTGAGTACTAAACCTAAGGAATTTATATAGCGTATGAAATATGAAAATAAGAAACAATACTGAATTTTCGCCATTTTTATTTTAAGAGAACATGCTCACTTTGACGCGTCTATCACATAACTGTTGTTTTATGAAAACAATCACCGCATACGCCGCTGCGCAATTTTGAAACTAATTCTAAATGCGCTTGAGTGATCGAATGCAACTTAAAATAAAAAGAACGCCTTCAAGTCGCAATCTGTCAAACTTGTCAAAAATGTTGGTAAATTGATTGTATTTTTGACAGATTGCGAATGAGTTTAGAATGCGAACGTTATTAAGAGGGTGCATCCTAAAAGTTGGCAACGTCGTAAATAGCTGTCAAATATTTACCTGTTTCGATTAATTTGGAAATAATACTGTATGGAAATAAGAAATGTGGCTAACCAATTGACTAGAATATTAATAATGAATTGCAATTATAACATTGAATTTGATGTTGTACCCGTTTTAGGTGAAAAAAAGGCATTTGGAAAGTTACCAAATACTTTTTTTACATCTAAAACTAACTATTCGGTGTTACGATATTAATTATTGCATTTCATAATCAATATTCTAGTTCGCTAGTTAGCCACATTTTTTATTTCCATACAGAAATATTATCAAATTAATCAAAACAGCGAAATATTTGACATCTATTTGCGACGTTGCCAACTTTCAGAATAAACCCTCTTAAAAATTACGGAAATTGCCCCTCTAAGTTATTTCTACCAACTTTTAGAGTACCTAATACTATGTAAGACCCAATATAAGCTGCTATCTGTAGACTAGCTGGAGTTCAGCGTCGAATGCGGATGACTGACCGCAAATTCATCAGAAAGCAAAAATCTGCCTGCCTAGTCTTCCCTTAGCCTTCCCAACTATGTTGGGGTCGGCTTCCAGTCTAACCGGATGGAACTGAATACCAGTTTTCTACATGGAGCCGACTGCCTATCTGACCTCAACAACCCAGTAACTGTTAACCCCTTGTTAAGATTGGTTGTCAGACTTTCGGGTTTCTAACGACCAGTAACGACTGTCAAAGTTCCATCAATGAAAGCCGGGACCAACGGCTTAACGTGCTTTCCGAGGCACGGAGGAGTCTCGGTACGTAAAAATGGTCACCCATCTACGGATCAACCCCGGGAAGCGTAGCTTAACCTGATGAAAAGACCCGTGCGGCTGTTATTACTTAGCCACGAGGTCCTCCCATTGCGTCACTGACAAGCAATAACAAAAAATGCACCAACTTTTAGCACCGCTCAAAACTTAAAATGGAAATAGACATTGAATTTCGAACGCTTTGAATATAAAAATTCAACTCGATAAAAATATTCTTACCGTATTACGTCGGAAACGTCTGGAATCTGTGAATTCCGTAAGTGAATATTGAAAGATACATAACTTAGACACGTATCTATGTGCGGGGAACATTTCTATTAGGTACTTTCTCTACGACTGTTCTCTACGTCTGTTTTCTTCATAATTATTAACCTTGAAATGTGCTGTGACACCTTGTTTCTAGGTGAACGGGAAGTACCCTATAGGTTTTGATTTATTTGCGAATACCAAAATAATTTATGTCTTATAAATGGCCGTATTTTTTTATTGCGTATACTGAAAAGCGTGATTTTTAGAGCTCCGAGGGACCTCCAGGCGTTCCTGAGAAAAAGGGTCTTGACAGACTGATACACAGAATGACAGACGGACCACGAAGTGATTCTATAAGGGTTCCGTCTTTCCTTTTGAGGCATGGAATCCTAAAAACAACAAATAAATTCCTAATCCTTCCCGGATTAGGAATTTATTTGTCGTCTATTCATGAGGAATCACGGTAGTAAGTACATGCTTGATTTTCCCTAAAGCGATTATCGTCCCTAACTGGAAGTTTGAGCAAAACTATGGAAAAAAAACCGGCCAAATGCATGTCGGACCACGCACAAGGTAGGGCTCCGTAAATGGGATGAAACTACCCCAAAAAGAAACTTTACATTGTACTTGAAAAACATGTGAAAAATAATCTCTCAGCCGAACACTGTCTCCTAAAATACAGGTTACCCTAGTTTAGGAGGCAGGGTTTACCTTTTTATTGTATACAGATTTCTGCAACAATATAACTCTTGCAAGTGTTAATACCAATCCAACTTATGTATAAAAAATTAAAATAGTATACTCTGTAAGTTTGCTGAAATAATTTTTTATTAATTTATTATTATTTATTTTATGCTCTCCCATATATCGATATACGTCACGGTCAATTCTCCAATGTTCTTCTTCAGAATACACAGGCCAAAATATCTAAAGCGAAGCTTCAAACAAACGAAACAATTTGTCTTCCTTATTAAACTCCCAAAAATAAGCACCTAATCTGCAATATTTTTACTCTAAAATCGCGATAACAACCTACTTACCCTCTTAAAGGCTTAAGAACCCAGTGTCGTTGACGAAAATTGATCTACAGAGGTTTCTAGCCAAGTTGAGATGGAAATTCCAAAATTAATGTTAAGGCTGGGATATATGACAACACTACGCATAAGACAAACTCTCTTCATTTATTCTATTCTATTTTCATGATAAGGCAAGCAAAGCCGATGTTGATCATTCAGCCAATGTCTAAGTGAATTGGAAAAGCAAGTGCGTGTTGCAAAAAAAAAAAAATCTTCGATGATACAGTTTAACTTAATGTAGAACCTGCGGGGTTAGTACTGATCTGAACCAAACAAATTAACGTTTAAGTGATAAGCTTTTCTTAATTTTAAACGATTGTACGTACATTGTAGGACATATCTATAGAGCATTAGTGTCAAAGTGATTGAACATACATAATTGCGACACCGAATTGCAGATGAAGTATTTTCACTGTCTTCCCCAGTCTTAGTCGAGTCTAAACAAGACATATTTGACGTCTGACAGAAATTTTCCAAATTCTGACGCTTTTTAATTAAAATACAAAAGTTGCTTTCGCAGCACGACGATTCAACGCGACAGAATGTACGACACCGAATCGAATCAGAATCCCGTATCACCAGTGTCCATATAGACAGCCAATACAATTGAGTTCACTACGAGCTAGGACTTCGGCTCAATACCCGACAAAAATCGCATGTCGTGATCACACTATCGACATTTTGTGTCAAGTATCGTCGTGTATTCTTACCTTTAAATTCGCACGTAATCTCGCTTGGGCAAAATGTACGTAACACCTCTTACAATGGCCTGTCCCTTCATATTAGGTCGGCGTTTCGCCTCCCGGGATTATATGGCTGTAGTAACCGTGGTCTTAGCGTGTTAAGTACTTTCTCGTTGCCAGATGAAGCTAGGGAATTATGTATTGATTAAATTATTCAGTTACGATGATGTTATGTGGGAATAGAGCTTGTTCCATTTAGGTTTTTGGTGCAAACGTGGTACCAAGTTGTTACAGATAAGAATAATATTGTATGGTTCAACCTTTGTGTAATTCTGGGCGAAAAATGTTTTAAATCAGTTTGTACGTTTTCCCACATTTCTTAAGTAAGGGATATGAAAATGGTTTTGATAAGAAATATAGTTTCAGTAGTTTTGTAAAATTATCCCCCAAGGGGGTAAAATAGGGGGTGAATTAAAAATTGACGTCATATTGATTTTTTTGTGTAGTACTTCTAAAGAGATTTAAGGGATTGGAAATCGTCATTGTCCGCGTGTTGAGGTAACATTTTGTCTTTATTTCATTAAAATCATAAAACAACCTTTCTAATATTTAGATAATACGTGTTCAATGGCGGCACTAGAAGTAGGTATTACAAATTAATGATGATAATATTCAAATGAATAATTATTATTTTAAATAATACATTTAGAATCATAAAACCCTGTTTTGTTTGATTTATTTAAAAATCTGGTCAAGTGTGAGCAGAACTCGCGCCCTGAGGGTTCCGTTTCAAAGCTGTGACCGCTCGGCTGCCCGAATTTCCAATTTCGGATTGAAGGACTAACTTAACTTTATAGTTGAAAAAGAACTTTTAATAGAGTGAAGAGTACCGATTTGAATCATATACAGACAAATTGTTACTTCAACTAGACCTATGAACCCAGATTGAAGAAAGTACCTCATTAACGGCATAATTATGTAAATGTCTATTAACTGCTCCCAAATTACGATATGTAGGTATTTTATTTTACTTTTTTATTTAGGTACTACTTGACATGTAGTTTCATTATTTGACATGTATGCCTACAATTCAAATTTCAACTTACAGTAGAGACTTGTGGAATACGGGGTTCTCACTCGGATTGGTTAAAGTTGTAGTGACAACCATTTGGGTTAAATAGGTTCTTAATAATTTTTTTCGACCTTTATATAGATTCCTTTATATTTTGTGAATGTGAGAACGTTGTAGGCACAACAGACTGTCGATTTGCAGACTATTTTCTATTTTTTTTATTTTTTTTAAGTATCTTGTTGACAGGCCTACGCTGTCCTCTCATACCTATTCAAACTGTACATTTAAAGCATTGTAAAACCCATTTATTTTTAAAAGAGTAACCGTGGAGTTTCTTGCCGGCTCTTCTCCATAGGAAACGACCAATTGTAACCGTGCACCTAGATTCTGACGTTTCATAAGTGCCCTTGTAGGTTTATATGAAATAAAATATTTTGATTTGATTTGATTTGAAAGAACGTTACTTTGCAGCTTATATCTAACTATAAACTAACAATTTTCAGATTTTTCTATTTACGTGAACTGTTAAACCTTGCTTCACGCACAACTCCATGCTGCTAGGTCAATGGGAAGAACCATATAAGCTTTGGTTTACGCTTGCCGCGGTCACACCATCTTAACATACCGAGACTCCTCTGTGTCCCGGCTGACATTCTTGTAACTTCAACAGTCATTACAGGTCGTCAGAATCCCGAAAGTCTGTGTTGTGTGTTATCGTGTTACCCAGTATCTGGGTTGTGGAGGTCAGATAGGCAGTCGCTCCATGTAAAATACTGGTATTCAGCTGCATCTGGTTAGACTGGAAGCCGACCCCAACATAGTTGGGGCTTCCAGTCTAACCAGATGCAGCCAGATTGATTTACCTCCACGCGTTCCTGAAAAAAACGGTCTTGACAGACAACGAAGTCATTCTATGTCATTTATATAATATGTCCGGGTTCCAATTTTTCATTTTGAGGTACGGAACCCAAAAAAAGATTATAATATGAATTTTTATCTGCCTGTCTGTTTATTAGCCTTTCCTGCCTTAACGGCTGAACAGATTTAGATGAAAGGCATACGGATATGCCATGACCTAGGGTAGGACATAGGATACTTTAAATCCGGGTAGTACGTTCTTGTGGGATAATTTCCAGACTTTACGCGGGCAAAGCCACGGGCAAAAGCTGGTTATAAAATAAAATAATATCAATCAATATTACAAGCAGATCTAGGTCACCTTCCTACGCTTTTCCTGACAATCATAATAGCTATCCTAGATATCTGTTTACTTCGTCAATCGAGTTTTTTCATCGTGTTTTCATATGAATAATACCTACTTCAAACCGTCTACAAGGAAAATGAAAAATATTATGTATTATTATAACTCTAAAATCACCCACAGATTTGTTCGATTGAAGATCGTCATGAAATATAACATCACGCCTGTATTCCCCGAAGGGTTAGGCAGGGGTGTACCTTTAGTACACCCACATTTCGCCAGTTATGTTTAAGTCCCATGTAATAGGGGGTGAGCCTATTGCCATTAACCGGGCATGGCACAAATCCAGACTCCGGGCTGCTACTGAAAAATTTCAGATAGAAAAACCCATTTACACTTTGCTCCATCTGGGAATCGAACCCAGGAACCCACGCTCAGCAGTCGCATTTGCGACCACTGGACCAACGAGGCAATCGTTATTGTCGCTCGATATTGTGTGTTTTGACGATTTATAAGATCTGTCAGCTTCTTACAGTTTCGCTCTATTTTTCGATTTTTTGGTTTTTACCGTTGCAGTATCAATAAATATCTAGGTTCTAATCGAGAAGAGAGAAGAACACAGAATGCTTACATGGTTTGTTCATGTTGAGAGGATGCATAAAAGGCGACTAACAAAGAGTACCTATTTACAGGGCAGATGTGAGGTGAAACGCCGGGAGGGCGTATAATTATAATGTCCTCCCAAGGAGGACATTATACTTTTATTATACATCGATCGATTGGCATAAAAAAAAGCTTTTACGAAAATTTCCCATTTTCCTGGTGAATGTAATTTTCTTTCAAAATCTGTGAATGGAGATCAAGATTTCTCAAAAAGTTATGGACAGTCTTCTAAGACCATTTTCCTGAAGCTACAACGGATAAGGAAGCTGCCCTTGCTGCCCCATCTCAAAAATCCACCCTGACCTTATTGGTGATGTTCTTCAGAAAGGTCAGGTGCGTAGTACTCGCAGCCGGCTTGCGTGTATGACCAGGTGTATGAACGTATACGAAGTAGATGGAGTATCTAAGGATCGTAGCAGGTAGCTTTCTGTAGTTTCTGCCTACCTCCATGTGAAGAAAATAAATTAAATTGTGTGTAAATTAGGTTAAAATAATTTACAACTTTTTAATGTGTCAATCCACTAAAAAGATTTACAGTGGCGACCAACCGATCGTCTGTTGCTTAACACATTTCCAATTTTTTTTTTTTGATCGTCAACTTCGAGCAATGCTGTAGGCACCTTAACAAAAACCGAATACCATCAGCCTAAAACACTTACACCCAATTACCATAATGGGCATCAGTAATTTTGATACTTGTTTTAGTAAAAAGGTTAGTCCAATTGAGTATGGATATGATAAGCTATATTGGTAATGATCGTTGATACCGTGTGTTAAGGCATGTAGCACCAATTAATCGTATAATTACAACAGTAAATCTTAAATGAATCATGAATTCACTGAAAAAATCATGCTTCTAGGCAGTGTTTAGACAACGCGCTGCCTTAAACCGCTGGTTTTAGAAGTATGACAGCTATTATACAATGTAACAGCGAATCAATTTTCACGTCTCCGTCTTAAGACCTAGGCCAAATATTTTTTGATATTCTGATAGCTCCTGACCTAAAGAGGTGCCATAGAGAATATGAAATAAAAATATTAAAAAAAAACGCGAATTTTCGCGGGTTAAAGCTAGTTTTAGTACAAACGTTCCTTATGATAACGAAGGTGAGTATTAAGGAACGTTTTTTTGAATTCATCGCCTAAAGGGGTTTTAAATGAGGATTGTATGAAAGTGCGTCACTTTTACCGATGGGAAATCCCATCGGGCACACAGCTTGTAAACTCATAAAATGTATTGTACAAACATTTTTCCGCATGAATTGTTAAGTACGCAATGTTTTATCCTATAAATATCCATGCTGGTTTTAAACCACTCACTTGACGCAATCAACAGTGAAGCCGCTTCCTGAAACATCAAAGAAAAACTTGTTATCGTCTGAGTAAGCGAGAAGTTGAAGAGTAAAGATAAAAGATGTTTTTATTTTCTTGTAGGCCGACCTACAACTTGAGTTAAATTTGACCCGGAATAGGTAAGCAAATGACGTACCTA
This sequence comes from Eupsilia transversa, assembly GCA_914767815.1. Lineage (NCBI taxonomy): Eukaryota > Metazoa > Arthropoda > Insecta > Lepidoptera > Noctuidae > Eupsilia > Eupsilia transversa. Next base: position 5,426,994 of record OU611886.1, on the reverse strand, counting down.
CGTTGAATAAATTGTAAGCCATTTTTTGGAGTGAAAACTTCTTTAGGCGATCTTTCTTGAACAGTGAACGAAACTGAACCGTCATGCTCAGGTCGGGTAAGCTTGAATCGGGTAATCTCGGCTCCAATCGGTCGGTAACGCTGAACTGGTGAAATCTCGGGCGCAGGCACAAATTCTGACTCCAGAGATTTTTTTGCCATAAAGCAGCGTTGTTGTGTTCCGTCTCGAATTGTATGCGTACCAGTGATATAACGTAACAGAGGTCGTAGACTGAGTATGATCAATACACATGCCACTAATTAATAATAATAATAAGAGCAGGATAAACTTATTCAATCCAGTAACTGAGTAATGGCCTTTTCAGATATGGTCTCGATACTGGTCCAAAGTGACTTACCAGAAGGCGGGCCATTATCGCTTCCGAGCGAGACAGCGATATCGATTATATCTGAATAGGCCTGATTCAACGCGATAGAAATATCATTTCTCCGTCTTTTCACGTAGGTATATCAGATTTTCAAATTAGAAAATGATATAAGTTTCCACGTCTATCGTGTGTTCATATGTACACATCTCTTTAATTTTTACTTTGTTTTTTTCATTCATGCGCTCTACACCTTGTATCATTAACACCCCATAACCACACTATCCAATATGGATCAACAAACATATTTATCTGACAATTTGTTTACTTTACATTACAATAATACTGTGATCCGTTTTATTTCGTGAAGATGTAGCCCTTTGTGTGATGGTATTGATTTGGAAATGCCTCTCAAACACTTCAAGGGCCTTTGTTAGATCTAAGAGAGAATTTCGATGGCATTATGGCTTTAATACCTACCATTTACTATTGAATTGAATGATTGGATGTTTTTTTCTAAATATAATAGAATGTTCTTGTAAATTGCTTGTCTTTTTTGCAATGAGTAGTTACTTAATTAGTAAATTGATTCAGGCGCGACCTGGTGGATATTATCCATAAAAAAATACACTATGCGTATATACAATCTGCGCCTAGAACTCGGCGTGGCAACACGTCGTGTTCGTATTCGCGACAAGTCTATTGCCATCCGGAGGATGCCTCGTCGAGAGGTGAAATACGTGTCGATTTTTACAGGGTTTTTATGACTCTTTAAGAACAGTTAAGCGGAATAGGTTACCAAACTGTTGTATTTTATGAGTAGGCACTTGAGTTTGAAAGCTGTTCATTATCATCCACACCTTGACGTCACCCACTGCTGATCATTGGCCTCTCTTTTCTTGAGCCAATCCTCACGCTTCTGTACCAGTCCTATCCAGGTTATACCCGTGATGGTAACAATGTCGTCCATCCAGCTTACCGTCGGACGATCGACATCTCATCTCCCAGTCCTTTAACGCCACTCGGTCATTACCTCACTTCAACTGTCATCACTGCGCGTTGACAGGTGGGCAATTCGACTCTATTTGAGTTCCATAACTCCTTTTCCGACATCGAAAACCTGCGTATGTTTTCAGAACTCGCCATTTGGGACTCGAAAGCTGTTAGAGTGAGCCTATCTATTGTTTCTATTTTCTACGCCTTCGCGATATAAACCTTGTATGCCAATGTTTTCTAGCAGTTTGTTTCCTAAACGAACTCGTTTACAGCTTAGTTTTATGTGTCGAGTGCAAAAAATAATCTATTGAGGCGACAGGATGCCCTCAAAAGGTATATACTAACACGGTACAACTCAATTTTAAGAGCGGTTTAGATTCAAGAATTTCACTGAACTTTTTTGTACCCAATGGAGTAACGAAACGAAATGCAAGTGCTCGTGATGTCTTAAAATGCAAAGGGTATGAAAACTTCGCTTCTTCAAAATAGGCAAATATTCGCAATTTTTAAGCGAAATCTTCATAAAATGAATGGTTTGATATTGAATAATATTTACTAAGTACTATTATAATTATAACGATAGTAATTTTTTTAAACAAAAACAACTTCATCATCATTATCATTTCAACCAAAAGATGTCCACTCCGACCGGTTATCTGCACCTCGCATCCAGCGGATTCCTGCGGCCTTCACCAGAAGGCCAATCTCGTACGTTCAAAACGTTCACATTTAAGTCGCAATCTGTCAAACTTGTCAAAAATGTTGGTAAATTGATTGATTTCTAACAGATTGCGAATGAGATGCGAATGCGAACATTCTGAAAACTACGGCAATTGCCCTTTAGGTCATCAACATAGCACGAAGAATTGCCAAACTTCAGTGGGCAGGGCACTTTGCTCGCAGAAAACAATATCAATTCATAGTACTTAAGATTACAACATAATTATCTCATAATATCACGTATCAAACGCAAACTCTAACCTACTAACACAAAATACACGTTACAATTTGAATTTCGAACCAATGTAATTTGAATTTTGAACCGGAGCCACGGGTCAGCCGCGGTGACCGCTTGGCACTCGATGTTGCCGTACTTTATGCCCAACGTGACGAATGGGCCTACCTACATACGAGCCATTTACGTACCTCTATGCTAAGAATTTATTACCAAGTGTGACTTTCAGCGGTTGAAAACTGGGAATTTAGGTACGCAATATTTTGGAGAAATATTTTTGGGGAAAATGAAGGTTTAGTGAGCACGCAAATCGACTGAACTATGAGGTTAAGAGTTTACTATGTCAGGGTTCCATTACTTGCATTTTTGTAACAATATTTTGATTTAAAAGAGTGTCCACGGAGTTTATTGCCTATTCATTATGCATAAGAACCTACTACGCTTGGAAATGGAATAGGTTCATATTTCTGACTGACTGACTCCTTGGCAATTCAAAAGTGCCGTTAATAGGTTTAGTTGAAATAAATGCTTTGAGCGTAAGTTGAGTTTGCACATTCTTCTTGATTTGTTTCGGCACGAACTACCACATGAGGAAAATTTTTGCATGAGGCAAACGTGGGGCTGCTGACTTAGCCAGTCCGGCCGGTAGTGCTTAGATTTCTTCTTCTTCTGTCGTGCACCCAAAATCAATCTGCCTAGCCATTTCCCAACTATATTGAGCTCGGCGGCTGAATTCCAGTATTTTAAATGGAGCGACGCGACGGCCTATTTGACCTCCACAACCCAGTAACTGCAGAGTAATACGATACCCATTGATAAGACTGGTTGTCAGACTTTCGGGCTTCTGACTACCCGTATGGACTGTCAAAGATCCACGAATGACAGCTGGGACCAACGGCTTAACGTGCTATTTGAGGCACGGAGGAGTCGTGGTATGTAAAGCTGGTAACCCATCCACGGACCAACCCCATCTAGTGTAGCTTAACCTGATAGATGTACCCGTGCAGCTGTTGTTACTTAGCCACGACCTCTTCTCTCTTTTGTCGTACAGATAAAAACTGAAATAAAATTTCCTATGATGATGAGACGCCGTGGTGCAAATGTTATCCAGCCAGTAAGATTGGCGGGCTAAAATAGGCTAAACAAACTATTCGTGAAGTAAATACAACACTTTTTTATAATAACCTATCAAAAAGTTTTTTTTTTAAAGCTTTTATTTTTATACAAAATATAAAATGTACTAAAAACGAAAAAAGTGAAGTTATTTTTTATCTTTTATAATGTAATCATGTATTGTCACGAGAACCAAATACGTATGCCAAATTTCAGCCCGATAGCTTCAGTGGAAGTGGGTGAAATATTGATTGCAATATTCCAGGACATAGATATTCACATGCACATGTAGCTCACAAACTAAACAGAAGACTTTATTATAGTACTTGTTGAATAATAAATTAATATTTTAGTACTTAAAACAAGGTCTAAAGCTCTCACGCCATCGTGTCATCAGCTCTTTATAACAATACCTAGATTTACAGTAATGATTATGATAGTTCCAATGAAAACATACTTAGAGCTGTCATCACTTCTAATACCCGTAATATGAAAGTAAACAAACAGAATAACTCGACATAACCAATAACTACTTTCAAAGATAATTATAACATAGTTTTCGAAGTATCAAACTATTGCTAGGGGTGAGGAAGCAAATGGTGTAACACAGATTTTCCCATTTCTTTTCCCCTTTTTATCTGATCTTGGCGCGGCTATTGTTTTCATTATATGTGTGGCGGCATCTACACCGCCACATACGAACTAAGCATCAAAGACCAGGTCTTTGATGCTTAGTTCGTATGTGGCGATCTGTGACGTCAGGTCCTGACGTCACAGATCCTGCATCGCGCTATTTAAGTTTACCGCGCGATTCATATATATAAGACTATCCGACATCAGTCCTTGGGCAATTGCCCGCCAGACATAACACCCGTCTGGTAGGAGGATCCTCCCTTTTCTATGGGGGATGAGAGAACTTTACACCCTGTTCCTCATACCCCTAAATATGTATTAATCGGATCTATCATGGGTTTATCTATCTGTGTCACCACTTAAAAGCTGAATCGAAAAGAAAGTTGAATTCAGCTTTTAAGTCTTTCTCTTTACTGATAGTGTTAACAGCGAATTATTTTTAAACCTGAAATTAATACCTATTTAAAAATAATCATTTCAACTAACTCAGAATTTATATTCAATTTATCAAAACTAAAATTATAGCCAATCTTTTTATCAAAAATCATAAATTCATAATAATTATGGCACTCAATGGAGTGCCTACCTACAACATTAATTTAAATTATTTTTAACCAAAAATATGGTTACACCACTTTTGCATTACTGTTCTCAAATTACGTTTTTGTTCTCTTGTAAATGGGTTACATACAAACTTACTGCGTCATTCGTTACAGTCATGTGTGAATGATTAATGATAATGGTGTAATGGTGATCATACACGGTTCAACCAACTTTGCCTTTCGATTTGGTTGAATCAACCAAATTAAACATTGAAATTCGCCATTTAAAGACAGCAAAACTTTATACGTAGTGCCTCAAAAGGCACAATTAATAAAATAATCCAGTTTTTTTTAAACGATGCTTCATGCTTCTCTACTTGCTCATCTGGGGCCTAAGTCTACTAATTCAATAACGTTACAATGGTCTCTCAATGGTGAGCTTTGACAGTTTTTGTATGGTAAATCTGTCAAAAACTCGGTATTCAGAGACCATTGTAACGTTTATAAATTAGTAGACTTAGGCCCCAGATGGCAAGTAAAAATGTGTTCGACAATGATTTACATTTGTCAATTTTATCGTGCTTATGCAGTAATACTATTTGGTAGAACCGTGGTATACTGCATTAACACAGACACTCGTAGATACTTATGGCATGTGGAAAAAGGTGTATCATTACGGTATCGTTAGCAGAATCGATGGTTCACAGAACAGAAAAAGTAATTAGGTGTTCGGAATGTTTTCAGGTGAATTTTCAGGTTTACCGGGTATTATTAATATTCCGTGATGGACTCGTCATGCATGGTAAATGTCTAGGTTGTCAGTGGGAGTCGACATGGGAATTGTAGTGATAAATGAGTATTTTTTTTATCGGAATTTGGTTTTAATGTGGGTTGTGAAAACTTATTCGTAGAATATTGTTCTTTGCTTATGGGTCTAAGAAAGCGGTCTTTGGTAGAAAACTAGAAAATTTTAAAACAGCATGGCAACAGCATTTGACATGAAAAATCAATAAATTCTTGCCTAACAAAATTTTGCCGCAACTGTCAATCTTACAAGTCATTGTAAGAAATGACACAGAACAGAAGCAGGAGCACTCTAAATTGTTTTAAAATCCATGGTTTTAAAACGACTTAAACAGTTAAACCAGATCATATTTCACTGTTATGGAAAACAAAGGCTTTTTTAACCATGTCGAGTCATTTTAAGTCAATTTAGGGGTCTGTAAAGCCAGTTAAGCACAGGCACGCAACGCAATATCTTGGAAGATCGATTGGTAACAAGTAATAACGTTAACTTCCTACTGAAACATTTTTACAGAAGGTTGGACGAGCCCCTTTATGTGGGACATTAGGGTTTGTGCAGACGACTTGTGATTGACAAAAAAAGAAAAAAAAAGTGGAGAGGTGTCGTGGGACAGAAGACGAAGTTCCTTTCGCTGTATATATATTATGTATTAAATAACAGGCACACCAAAAATTAAAAAAGTGTGAGCAATTAAAAAAAAAACACTCATACTAAGTATAGCAAAAGTGTCATGACGTCGTCTAATTCTCAGTTGCCAAATATGCGAAATATAACGTGCGATAATGTGGTTCGAATTAATTAAAGGTTTTTTTCTTCTTCTTTTTTAATTAAATGATTAAATAAAATATTACACTGTAAAAGTTTTCTTCATCACTGCCCGCGAATGTGATTTCGTGCATAGCGAAACTTATAGTAGGTATTTTTTGGAGTTGAGCGTAGGGGCTTCACTAGAGTCATAAGGGGACTAACCACGATAAAGAACTTCATTCCAAAAAACAGATTGCATTTTCGTTAGTAGGCTTACTAATAAATATGCCAATGAACTCAGTCTATCACAGTTATAAGGCAGGACATATTTATTTAGTATACCTCTACCTTTTTAATGTATTCAAGGAAAAAGTTCTTCGTTATAAATAAAACAATTGCAATGATAGAAACGTAGTACCACTCTCTGGTACATAATTATTATAAAAAAAATCAGCTTAATGATTAATTCTGTAATTGAGATCATACATTAATCAATAAGTCTTCAAATGGCCATAGGCTCACCCCCTATTACATGGGACTTCAACATAACTGGCGAAATGTGGGTGTAGGTAGGTACTATAGGTACGCCTCTGACTAACCCTTCAGAAAATACAGGCGTGATTGTTATTTTCTGTTATATTTAAAGAATAGTACTCACAGGAGTGTTCTGCTGCAATATTTTAAATGACAGCCACCGCACAGCTGCAAACTTCCATAGTTCTGAAACATTTAAAAAGCGATTTATCATTCTCCCTTCACAGGACTAAAACTAGCACTTTTCAACAAACACAGGGTTTGTAAAAACTGTCTTGTAAAAGGATAAAACACTAAAGTTCAAGTTTGCTGTTAAAATACTTAAAAATCCTTACATTTTAGGTACTCAAAACAATTGTCGCAAATTATGTGAGAATCTAAGCTTTTTATATTTATCTTTCATTCCCTATTTTGCATGGAAACTTAATTAAAATGACAATAAAGTGCTGTTACCTCGAAAAGACCAGGAACCTAACAACGGCTGCTTTCAAAACGATACAGTATTAAATCTATACGAAAGAGAAATTAAGAAAACAAATATAATTTCTTGACTTTGAACACAATTTCACGATTCTGAACGCTTCTTCCACCAATGAACACAATTTCACAAATTAAACTAAACGCCATCACCACAACCACGTTTATGAGCTGTCAGTGTCATAATTTTCTGTGGAATATTGACAGTGACAGCTCTTGAACGCGGATTCGCACTTAATAATATTCTCGTATTTATCTCGTCTGCTTGTCGGCCGTATAACACTGCAGGGACAGTTCCAACAGATTATCAGAATCAGATTATATTTGCCTGGCACATGCTGAGCTGGACTCCCATTTGGTGCAACCTTGAGATGCACGCCGCATCTTGGTTGTTCTATATTCGAATTTCGAAAGAGAATGAAGAAGAAATAGATATTTTAATCACGATAAAATTAAAACATTAAATACCTAATACTTCGTATGACTATTGACTAATATAAAGTTTGTTTCTATAGTGCGCGCGAAAACGCGCGCGCGCGTGCGGACTTTATGATTATATTGTGATGTATCTGCGTGCAGACTCAGGGTAAGTTTATGGTTTCCTTTTGTACACGTAGTAGGTTTTGTTTAAACCTTAGAACTATAATTACCAAATTTTTATTTCATGATATACCTATAGAGGTAGCCAGTCGTTCCAGCAGTGAGTGGGAGCGAATTTGAAGGTTCCACGGAATGCAACAGTTCTATGCGTTGAGGCAAGCAGAAGGTAGGTAAATGCTCTCATTTTAACTTTATTTATATTTCGGGACCTTGTCATTTTGTTTGTGTAGTAAGTGCTAACTTCGGATATTTTTCTTGACAAAGACACCACTAAAGGGTTCAGGTGGAAGTCTGATGCACTGTGATCGCGTCCCAATGTTTCCTTGCCGTTGTCGCCGTGTCGCTTGTCCTCAGTCGTCGCACCCAATTTGCTTATGTAAATACGCAGTTTCCGTTCTGACCTGAATAATTCATTGCCCAACGTGAACGTTTGACTCCCGCCAGTTTTGAAAATCAACAGAAAACGGAACGTCTACACAAATACAAAGGAGTCTAAATTATAAAACTTTTTTGAAATTAGAATTCGAACGGTCCTGCGAGTACTTCTCATTTGTACGTTTGTTTATCTTCAATTTGAATTTGGAAATTGTTTTTGACCTGTATCCGTAGATAAATAACTTTTTAATAAATTGCAAGTTTATTGACAAACTCGGACGCGTTTTCGGCTATTTTGCATTTTTGGTTATTTAATTTTGCCTTTTTGTTATATTTCTAGCTTGCAGTCCTTAAGATTGTTATTTTTTTTTAATTTTATCTATCAATAATATCACTTTCCTGTTACGGAGAGGAGACCATTTCGATTAAAATGTATTCAAATATTTGTCGTTTACTTTATAACGACCAAATATAACCAGCCTCTTTACAATTTAAAACGAAAAAGTTTAGTTAGCATATCTCTCGTCCAAAATTTCAACTAAATCACTCTTAATATAATAAACTCCACACCACACCTAACTACCAACATTCTAAATTGAAAATCCCAACGAATTTTGCATTTCGTCCTGACGAAAGTTTCGCACTAAACGGGCGTTTAAATTGGCGCCGAAACAGATTCGCAACATCATTCGTTTGGAATATTGGCATCACGTAGAGAAAGCCCTTAGGGGGATCGCAATACGAGCCAAGGGGTTGGAGAAAATAAAATCCCTGCCTCCACTAGCGTCCCCCAGACGACTCAATACAGGTACCTTAGTAAATTGGACCTTTAAAAATACGACTTATTGGACTCATTTTTTCTGTTGGTTTGTTTTGGTTGTGCAGGTGAAATATTTTTTGTTGTGTATGGAATTTGTCGCTAGAAGAGTTTTCATATTTCTGTAATTGTTATTTCGAAATATGTATTATAACCGGTTAGTTTATAACCAGAAAAAGTTGGTATATTTTGATCTTCTTTTGTGCAATTTGAAAGAATTTTCAATACAGGATGAAATTTGAAATTTAAAATATATATAATTGAAATATATACCACTCATAACATTATTTTATCTGTATATCTCCAAATGCCGTTAATTGACTACCGCAGAACACTAAACTTGTCAATGTATTATTCACTGTAATATTTTAGCATTATACAGCCGTAATGTTTTTATATACATTTATGCCAGGTGTCCGGCCTCTGCATCTCTTTACTATTATTATATTATTATACATAATTATATAATATATATATATTTATTTTATTTTATATAAAATTTATTTCTGAGTCGATCCATGACATCACTGCGGGCCTTATCAGAATATCAGCGCTGCATCATGCTGAGATAGGAGCCTCGTACAGGACTTTCTGCTTTTATTTTCGTTTTACTTTGTTTTTTTTTTTAATTTAAGTTTCTTTGAGTGTGTTAAAATGTAGTCTTCCTTTCTATCTCTCTATACACCTTAAACCCAAAACGTTACTTAATGTGCACATAAAAATCCATGCGAAAGATCAGATGAAAATGTATTCTAAATGATTTTCTCCCCAAAGCAGTTTCAAGTGTAAATCTTAGCAAAATCTATTAGTGTCAGCCTAATCATGTTTGTACCTAAGTTTAACTTGTAATTAGATAAATCTTTGCGTTGGTGTTTTAGCATAGTATACGTTGAGAACATAATCTTATCTTCCAACACGAACAATAAATCATGTATGTCAGATGGCAGATTGAAATGGCTAACTTCATTATTAAGTAAAATTAAAATTTCATAAACAAATAGCAAACTGTTTTTAAGTGAAAAGGTCCATTCCAGTCTGTGTAGCCTTTACAACTATGTTGGGGTCGGCTTCCAGTCTAAATGGATGCTGCTGAATAACAGTATTTTACATGGAATGACTGCTGATCTGACGTCCAAAACCCAGTTACTGGGTAACACGAAACCCGTTGGTAAGACAGGCTGTCAGACTTTAGGGCTTCTGACTACCCATAACGACTGCCTATACGAATGACACTGTGACCAAACGGGCCTTTAGAGCCACTGAGGGGTCCCGATAAGTATAATTGGAAAGTCACCCATCCACGAACAGACCGCGGCAAACGTAGCTTAAAACCTTCAATCAAAAAATCAAAATCAAAATATTTTATTTCACATAAACCTACATGGGCACTTATGACACGTCAGAAGCTAGGTGGCTTCGATCGACCCGTGTGGCTGTTATTATTTAGCACTCCTTTCGAGGTTTCCTTCTTATTGTTTTAGTAACTATAATAATATGCTTTAGCCCGGCAGTGAGGCAGTTATAGACCTAAAGGCAAGACGTCGTCTTTATGCAGAAGAGATCCTATTGTCTCTTATGCGTGGGTATGCGGGCGACGAGATCGGAAGATGTAAGGAAGTAAATAAAAGTCAATAATAATAATATTCTGAATAATCACAAGTCTCTGATCCCATTATGGAATGAATAACGACGTTCTACCGGGTACGTGAGATGCAAGCGCAAATCAATCAACTCACTGCACTGCAAGGGTAGTCTAGTCACCATGATCACCAATATCCCAGTCGCCATTAATCAATGCCCGCTTCGATCCCTCTCCGCGATCTTTCCTTCAATACCTCCTCAGTACTCGGGGTTACGTCAAGTTGACAGCTGTCATAACCGTTCTAAAATCAACTGTGTAAGTTTGGCGTCGTCGAAAGTCTTTAGACTCGCCGTCAGACCTACTGACCCGTATACTAGCAATGTGGAGATGACAATACAACAATAAATGAAAACACTGTCAATATTAATGCATAGGAGTATTATGGAACTATCAAATAAATCCTAACATTGAAACTAAAAAAGTGTTTTTTTTCTAACAAACTAAATAGTAGTGATGGGCCGACTATGGGTTTTGCCAATCTTTGATTAGCTATAGTGACTAAACTATTGGAGATCTTTAATTGAATTTTCGTATGCAAACTGGGAACGTCATTAGATAAATGCAGTTTGATTTAACGCACCTTGTATACCTATAGATTATTTTGGCTATATCCGCAGTCCGATTCAAGCGCTTTGCTTCATGTTTTTCTGGAACGACTACTGCTTACCACATTATAGGTATCCACCTACTAAGAAAATGCTCTTGATTTTTTTTTTAACTACAAAAAAGTAATTTAAAACATTCAGCCTTCGAATCAAACTGTCCAAGCACAAGTGCTAATATTCTAGAATTTTTTCACATGACCTAATTCTAAAAATTTCCCTTTTGCGTTCGTCCTTTGTTTACTTTGAGTAAATTCCTGTCCCAGTCACTGTTACTTTGTTGTTATGTATAGAACATGTTAGCAAAGGAAGGATATGGGATAGGAATACATTTCGGTGTTACAAAGGAACAATACCGTATATTTAGCGCTAGACGTCCCATGTTGGCCTCCTTGCGCTTAATTTCGGCTTTAATCATACACGAAATAATATAACTGACTGTCTCGTTGATCTAGCGGTCGCAAGCGCTACTGCTGAGCATGAGGTCCTGGGTTCGATTCCCGGGTCTGGCAAAGTGTTATTGGGTTTTTCCATCTGGAATTTCTCAGTAGCAGCCCGGAGTCTGGATTTTTGCCAGATTGATGGCAGTAGGATCGCCCCCTATTACATGGGACTCAAACATAACTAGCGAAATGTGGGCGTACTTATAGGTAAACCTCTGCTCAACCCTTCGGGGAATAAAGGCGTGATGTTATTATGAAATAATATAACAATGGTAAGTAAAACTAATTATCCACCAAATAGCATTTTTAATGACTTTGCCATAAATACATACCTAGGTGATAACCAATCCGTGTGCAACGGTATCATAATGCCTTGAGTGCCATTAGTTCCTTGTCCTGTCTATCTTTTGTTCCATATTTTTATAGCAATTAACATTTGCGGAAGCTAGATTAATATATGCTTATTTTTTAAACATATTAAAATCATGTGAAGCCATAAATTTGCCGTCGACCGTTTTATTGCAAACTGTAAATAGTTAATGGAATATGCATGAGTTAGATGAACAATAATTTAATTCAAATACAAATCATTTGATCTAAATGTCCAACACAACTCCATTCCTGTAAACAGTATTCATCAATTTCATCGCAATTAGTGCCATTGTAACATAATTCCTATTGTTTCCATCAATGATCAAATTCAGAATCGGTCAGACATGTTAATTTTGCATAGCATATTCAAATATTGATACTGATCATAGATTTTTCTCCCCTATCTGAAGTTTACTCATCAAAGATTGAAAAAAGAACTTCTTTCTTTTCTCCGGAAACCGGAAAATAGCCAAGCAATCACAATTTTAAAGGAACAAATCTCCATTACTTCTAGCTCCATTTCCACATTGGCAGAGTCGATGGCAAAAGCTTGCATTTAATAAAACTTTAACACAAGGAAGTGAACCAACTCGAAGTTTGTATAAAAATTCAAAAACGGAACACTTTCTAGGGGCAATGCGACCAATTTGCTTATGTAAATGTAAAACCATAGTGTTGAATAATACAAGGCACAAACACCTTCGTGGAAAATCAACAGTCTCCTTTGTGAATCATGTATGAAACGACTGGCCCTATACCTACGTGTTACTTTTTTGTTTACATTTGAATTTGGAATACATTTTGTCATGTCATTTCAGATAGTTGCGTTAATGAGGTTTTAATAACACCCACGATACTCTTTTATTTGATGTTAAACTTGACAGCACAAACGAACGACATTAATTTCGCAAAAATAGCCTTCTCAATGACACAGAAAAAGTAGCAGCCGGTATTAATGTCAAACTTTCTGGAAATAAAAATGAAATCCATTAGAAATATTTCGAGGAGAGTTTCTAAACCTATAAATATTACTCCTAACGAAGTTATGCAGGAGGAGTTCAATAATAAAACCAATTGGAGCGAATATTTACTGAAATGGACTCAGTTAGACCACCGGTCTACCCAATCATTCGCCATTCTCTTGTTTCAATTGCGCCGATAAATTGGATTCCACGTCAAAAGACTATCGTTTCAATGATTCAGATTTTGCAACTACAAGCGTTTTATTCCTATTCAATTCCCGTAGCAGTTCTAAAGAATTTTTAATCATATCATGTCAGTGCTATGTCAGTTTTCTCTTTATTGATGGATTGAAACATTCGGGATATTTCATTAATATAAAATTACGTTGAGGATTTTTTACCTGTGCATGTGCAAGGGAACCGGTTGGGATTGTTAATAAACGAAGGGGTTGATATCTCTTCTCTCTTTCTGTTCCTTGGTCTTATACCAACACACTTTCTCTTACGTTATACGCCAATAAACTGCTTTGCAGGTTGGCAGAGGTAAGAGGTATATCTTGTAAAAAAATATTTCTGTTAATAAACACTTTTGAATTATTGTTTTCTTTGAATACCCTTTTTAAATTCGTAGTTTTCTCTATCAACAAAAGTTAACATAAATTCACGATTAATGTTCAATATTTAGAAGTAGTGATGACCCAAGGCTTCACCTCTCAAACAGACGGATAAAAAAGGGATCCTATGAGGGTTCCGTTTTTTCCTTTTGAGAAACGGAACCCTAAAAAACAATTCAAAAATCGAAACACAAACACACATGGCATTAATATTTGATTTGGGTCAACTTTAGGGCCTCAAAGCTTGACAAAAAAAGAAGAAAAACCTCTTAAAACAAAAGAAGTACTAACGGGTGAAAGTAAAATTTATCTGGCCGCCAAACATTAAGTATGTCATATTGGTTTATCACTGTTTGTACAGGCTTCATAAAGGTCAGTTTCTCGTCTCGTGGCCGTTTACTGGATTTGAAAGGTTTACAATAGCCTTTGAACGACTGAGTTATGGAACCTTCGGAGTTTTTTTGGTAAACATTTAATGTGTGCTTCTAATCTTTCTCTTTGCAGTGTTGTCGGTACCAATTTTTCTTAAATAAATTGTACTTACACACAAACAAAAGAAAGAAAAGAAAGATAGAAAGAAAATACATTAACAAACTTACGCTTTCTTCCCATGGGGGGTATAGGCCGAAAATACAGACCGCCACCTGCTAAATACAGACCGCCACCTGCTGCCTGTTTCTATTCTGTTCTATTCTAAAATTGTAGGCTCAGGAGTTTCGGAGATAAGGTTTCGGGGATAAATAACTTTTAAATTATTTATTTAAAAATAAAAAAATAATAATGACCCAGACAGTAAGCCCTTTCATTTGTTATGTCACACGGTACAATTTGCAAAACAAAAAGATAATTTGCCTCCCAAAAGTGACGCCCGTGTTTGGGTCACAGAAATTGGAAAAAGTGGATACAATTTCAACTTAATCGGTCTATTAGATTCGGAGCAAAATGCTGTGACAGACAGACGGACACACGAGTGCTTCCTAAAAGCTTCGGTTTTACCTTTCGGTCGTACGAACCCTAAAAAGCGACAAGGCGCGTGCACACTGGCGCGATGTCGCGGGCGCGACAAGGGATTGCGCGAAAATCTTCACCTTTTCAAAACACATTGTCTAGGGCCTATACAATACTTAACTATACATTGCTATATCGCCTTAATCCTAGTTGCTTTACGAGCAAGTAACCAAGTTTCCCTATACATAAATACATAACAAGGCCCTTCCTTTAGAACAGCGTTTAATATACAGTTATGTGTTAGATCTCGTACGTAAGTCCGCGATTAATAAAGTTTGGGCAAACATTTATAACGCGGGTGTAGTTGTTAGTTGAATAAATGGCGTCTAAGCTTTGAACCACTGCGTGATGTTGGCGGCTTTACGGGTCTTGATTTGAATAGAGATATTGTTTTACACTTTTACCCGACTACGGCGAAGAAAAAAGGAGGGTTATGATTTTGACCGGTAGGTATGTATGTTCATCTATTCCCTCATAACTTCTAAACTACAAATCATAATTTGAAAATCCGGTATCGTTGGTATCGTACCTTGGTCGTCCGCTGGTTATAGGCTACGTGATATCACATTATAATAAATAAATAAAATTGAATATAGCGCCCTCTAGAGAACATAAAGTGATTTAGAGAACATAAATGCTGGAAATCAAATGAAAGGGTTTGAATTAGCGCATCTCAAATATTTAAAAAGAAAGAACCCCAAAATAATTAAAATAAAAGTAATAACCTTTAGGCGCGATTGGTCCAATTCGCGATTGGTCCAATCAACATATTCGCGATTGGTCCAATTCGCGGTTGGTCCAATTCGCGGTTGGTCCAATTCGCGGTTGGTCTAATTCGCGGTTGGTCCAATTCGCAGTTAGTCCAATTCGCGGTTGGTCCAATATAAATCATTTCCAAAATGAAACAAAATAACGCATTTTTATGTACATACTATATTTATTCATAATTATATGTGTTTTACAAGCTCCTACCAATAATTAGGCTGTTTGTGTATGTGAGTTTAAATGTTTGTAAACGCGCCACAATACAGGAGAAATTCCTAGTGTAGGGCAACGTTAAAATAAAAAAACAAAAAAAAAATAGTTTTGTTCTTTCGTAAAAGATCACCCAAACGAAATAAAAAAGAAATGTACTAAGTATAATCGTACATAATTATATTATCAGATCTTTCATCAAATAAATTATGTTAAAAACAATAAGTTGACTATGACCATATGAACCTTTTTGGCGCAGCCGTGAGGCACAAACTATTGATAATGTTTTGTGGGATCCAACGCCAAAAATAATAAACTGGGATTCAAAAGTGGGTTCCAACGACAAAAATGGTTTAAACATTATTTTCACTTTTTAATTTTGTTTTTTGTATTGTGTTTCACGAACTAAATGTTAATCTTTCTTTCTTTCATATATAGGGTGAACACGTGTTTTTACCATCGTTATGAACAACTTTACTATGGGACCAATCCTGTAATCACGAAAAAAAATCTGCTGTCCCCTACATTTATGTTCGCGTATCTCGTCAAAAATCCCGCCGAATCCCTGGAAGACCTCAAACGCATGTTAAAAGAACTCTATCACGCTTCCTTACAAGTTGGCTTGAGAATGAACATGTCCAAGACGAAGGTGATGTTAAGCGTCCCGGATGATTCGGTTTCAGCTATTATGGTCGGAACGAGTGTCTGGAGATAGTTGACCATTACGGTTATTTGGGACATGTTCTATCTTTTGACAACCAGCATTCCAACAAAGAGATCTCCAGGAGAATACAGCTTGGCTGGGCGGCATTTGGTAAGCTGGAACATATTTTCGATCTAAAAACATCCCACAGTACCTAAAAACCCGCCTTTTCAACCAATGTGTCCTGCCAAGAATGACCTACGGTGCCGAGACATGGACGTTCACAAAGGAGACTGTACACGTTGAGTTGCGTTGGGTTGATGATATCGTCAAAGTCGCGGGAAACACCTGGATGAGGGACGCACGGAACCGGGAAGTATGGCAGAAAAAAGGGGAGGCCTATACCCAGCAGTGGGTGATTCCGGGCTAAAATGATGATGATGATGATGATCTCGTCAAAATGTAGGGAACAGCAGATATTTTTTTCGCGATTTCAGGTTTGGTTCTATAATAAAAGTTAATGATAGGTAAAATTACGTGTTTAAGTATCGGCCACTAATAATTTATTACCAGTCACCCTATATATTTGATCAAAAGTATGATATTATAATAACCCCAATACGTCAGAAACAAAAAAATTAAAACGAACATGCTTTTTCACGTAACTTTTTTAACAAGTTTTATATAATGATAATCTTATATAGATAATTAAATAATAAGAGAAAATTAATAGTATAAAATACAGTTTCGAATGCTAAAACAGTCAAAGATAATTAAAAGTATGCTTTTCAGAGGTCAGAGGTAACGTGTTAAAATATATATATAAAAAGTGAGTTATATGAGTGTCATAGGATTTCAATAGGTAAATAGGCCAAAAGATGTGGTTCTGTAAAGCAGAATACCACAACCTATCCTCAATTCCGGTGATATTCCTATGTGCTTTGTTTGTGCAACCGAAAATGCAAATGCCAAATAGGTACCAAAATTTCTTAAATAGTTAAGGACAGTCTCCTAAGACTGTTTTCCTGTAGCTGCCCTTATTGCCCCATCTCAAAAATCCACCCTGTATATTCATTATACAGGGTTATTGGTAAAACACCAACAACCTCTTAAGGGGTCATTATACTCATCATTAAGAACAACTTTTACTATGGGACCAAACCTGAAATCGCGAAAACAAAATCAGCTGTTCCCAACATTTTTACTAGTTTATGCGAACATAAATGTATGGGCAGCAGATTTTTTTTTTGCGATATCAGCTTTGTTCCCATAGTGAAAGTTGTTCATAATGATGAGTATAATGACCCCTTAAGAGGTTGTTGGTGTTTTACCAATAACCCTGTATATAATGTATAATTTCGGAAACAATGTCCATTTGGGATCAACCGTGAATTGGACCAGCTGCGAATTGGACCAACTGCGAATTGGACCAACTGCGAATTGGACCAACTGCGAATTGGACCAATTGCGAATTGGACCAACTGCGAATTGGACCAACTGCGAATTAGACTTATTTTTGAACATTGGACCAATCGAGAATTGGACCAATCGCGCCTAAAGGATTAAAAAGTCACTCGTGTTAAAAATTATAAATCGAACAAATTACGGGTGACTCGGGATTTTTTAATTTGGTGGTGTGGTGTGACTGCCTCGTTAGACTAGTGGTCGCAAGCGCGACTGCTGAACATAAAGTTCTGGGTTCGATTCCCAGGTATATTATATTTATTAGAATATTGTGTCAAAAGCAAAAATCAAAATAAGTGTTATTTCACATCAACCTACATGGGCACTTATAAAACGTCAGAAGCTAAGGTGAACGGTTTCGATTGGTCATTTAATATAGTTAAGAGCCGCCTAAAAACTGCACAGTTACTTTTTTTTTAATTATTTTCTTTTGCAATGTTTTCAAGTGACACTGTTCACTGTACACAATCCTGGCGACAACATTGTTTAAATTTATCTGTGTACCTACGTATTGAGTCTTTCACAATTAACTTGTGATACAGAATAGATCCGGGATGATCACTGTAAAACATCCGGTATGATCATCGAAGCGTATCTCACAGAACCAGAACGTCTAAATTCGAAACTACGGAGATGGATCGAATCTGTTCGGTTCTGAAACAATCTGTGAAACAGCGGAATATATCTGACAGGATTTCTGAAACTCGTATCGTAACAACGAAATATGCCACCTGCCAGTAATACACCTGAATCGAGCCACTCTGCATTTCTTTTTGTTATGTTCTGTAACATTTTAAGATGGTTGTGAATTCAAATTTGGAGCAATGATGACACCAAAATGATGGCCAGTATTTCGGCTTCAAAGCTTCCTGCATAAAAACTTTTTTTGACTAATAATTATTTTGATGTTATATACATGCATACCTACATGTAAATATGCAGGGTGGCTCGATATACGAGTCGGAGTGTATTATGAGGACTACGGTACATTTCACGTGCGTGAAAGACCTTAGTTACTAAACCAATATTCGTTTAGTCCACAAAAAGTGCTTGATGGATGATGCCTAGAAAATATAATAAAAATATTGAAATTATTTTAAACTTCTCTCAAAATTTGTTGGTTTAGGATTTAATTTATTGCCACATTTAGATGACACGTTTGTTTAAAGAATGTTAAAATACCCTCATTTGAAATGAGGACACTCGTAAAAATATATTAGTACTTAAAAAGTATTTGTTTCAAAGTGATATTTTACTTACGTGCTAGATCAGATTATCAACTTTTAATGCCTGTTCTCTTTTTGTATCAATGGTAAGTAGTCTTTGAGTTATTATAACAGGACGAGCTCCTGTAAGTAATAAAAAACAGCCGCTCGGGTCGATCCATCAGGTTATGCTACGCTTGCCGGGGTTAGTTCGTGGATGGGTGACCATCTTTACATATCGAGACTCCTCCGTGCCTCGGAAATCACGCTCAGCCGTCGGTCTCAGATGTCATTTTCATGTCACAGGTCTCAGGTGGATCTTTGACAGTGGTTACGGGTCGTCAGAAGCCCGAAAGTCTGACAACCAGTCTTAGCAAGGGGTATCGTATTAATCCAGTTACTGATTAATACGATACCCTTGTGGAAGTCAGATAGGGAGTCGCTTCGTGTAAAATACTAGTATTCAGCTGCATCCGGATATACTGGAAGCCGACCCCAAAATAGCACGCAGATTTTTTGAGTTATGGTCACCTGAAAACAGTACTAGGTGTAACCACACTGTTATTTGACTGAAACTTTAAGGTTTTATAAATCAACATTATTATTATTACGAACTACCTCAACTGCTTTCTCACCAACGACTCCTTCAATGATCTTCTAAACACTCTTCACCAGATGAAATAACACAATATCTCTTCAATCTAAAGTTTGGAACACATTTTAATAACATACAAAGTATGATAAGCGGCACATATGAGAGATTACTCATGCAGCCGCAGCGCCAAACTTTGTAACCCAGCCGTTTGGTATGCAGAACTTACGCTAACTTATCTCCGAGGCCCGCTATCATATTTTGTTTGAGATACTGTTTTGCTTAGTTGCCCTCGTGAACATTTTGTTTCGAAATTCAAAACCGGTGACTTACAATTAAAAAAATAAAAATGCTGTATCAATGTACCAAATTCTTGTGAATGCTCTCGTTTGTGACAGTATTTTTTTTCCTAATAAGTAAGATTTTTTTTGATTAATATATTTTCTTATTTCTTACTTTTTAAAGCTTGATTTTTCAGTAGGCGGCACGCTAAATTGCCTAATACACTATCTATACTTATAATAAATCTGTAGAAGTGAAAATTCTGTACATTGAAAATATCAAAAAAATAAATGGCAGGGGGTGTTACTAGACCGACACCGAACCCAAAAATGTGATTATAAATTTTTTTGTCTGTCTGTCTGTCTGTCTGTCTGTCTGTCTGTTTGTTCAGGTATCACGCAAAAACTACCGGTTCGATTACGATGAAACTTGGTATAATTATTCTTTAATATCCTGGGCACCACACTGGGTACTTTTTATCCCGGAAAAGTATCCTATCCTACGGTTGGGGGGTGTCAAAGTTTGTATGGAAGAATTTTAACGCGCTGTCCGATTAACTCGAAACTCAATATTTATACTTAAACCCAAAAATTAAGAATAACGTGTATCAGGATTTTTCGAAATTCAACCCCTAAGGGGGTAAAATAAGGGATGAAAGTTTGTATGAAAAATCTTACTCCTTGAGGTAATAAACATGAAACTTCGCACGAATAGATATCTAAATAAATTATAAAGTTTGTAGTTTTTTGTTTTTCTAAATTACCCCCTAAAGGGGGATTGGGGGGTGTCAGTGTTTGTATGGAAGAATTTTAACGCGCTGTCCGATTAACTCGAAACTCAATATTTATACTTAAAACCCATGGGGATGTATTGGGTAATTTCCGACACTCACGCGGGCGAAGCCGCGGGCAGCAGCTAGTCAATAATAATCTGAATGGTTTTGAAATAGATTGTCGATCCAACGCTGCATAAAGTCCAAAAAAAAATCTACTCAACAACGTAAATAACGCAATGAATGTTGTTGAACTGTCAATCGTTTACTTTACCTACGCAATTAGATAGCGGGTTTTATTTTTTTGCTCAACAATGGAATTGGACATACACTTGACTGACATCACGGTTTTGGGCAATTAATACGAATAACAGATAAAAACGCCATTAATATTAATCGTTCCTTGAAAATCAATTCAGGTGCAAAAATATATTATGATATATATATTATGTTTTAGTTCCCAGGTGGTTGTATATATTCACTAGGGATGAGCATAAATTCGTTTCACTTTCGGTTTAACCGAACTTCGGCGATGTGAACCGAACTTAAATTTACCGAATATTCAGCCGAAGTTCGTATTCGGTTCAAACCACTTTCAGCCCATCCCTAGTACTCACTGTTCTTGGTATGTTTATGAAGCTTTCAATTAAATTTAGTTCCATGAAATACTTGACAAGGAGTTTATAAAACATTCTAGTTGAATATCTAGAACTTACATGGAAAATGAAAATCATACGCATGATCCGAATTCCTAGAAAGGAGAGTGTTTGTAGAACAAATTATACAGAAGATTCTTGATTTTAAACTAGCTCGATTTCAAAGATGTTTCTAGGAATCTGAACGTTGTTGGAACAATTTATATAACAGCGTTGTTCAACCGAACTATGACCTACTTTACGTTATTCTACATTTTGAGCAATTCCTCATTAATTTTCTTGATTGTATTGTTAGGTTATCTACATTTATACCACTCTGCTTCTACCCACGACTTCTACCGCGTGAAATTTCGGCCCCCGACCCACCGTGTCGCCTCCCATCGCCTATCCCGCGCTCTTATTTCATTTTCGCTTAGCGTTATTTCTGACTTTTTTCTTTTTATATATATATATGTAATCTTCCTCAAGAATTGGGCTATTCAATGCAAAAGGATTTTTTCAAATCGGACTGGTAATTTCGGAGAATACCCCCTACATACAAACGAACTAAAAAACTCTTTATAATATTAGTATAGAAGTATAAACTTTTATAAATTCGTAATGGTTACATGTACAAATATCGACCCCAATTTAAAAGTGGACCAGTTATATATTATTATTGAATTTGTCAACAGAAGTACTATCGCAAACAAAAGTTAGTAAAAAAATCCATCACAAAATCACACCAATTCACAGGCTACTGACGTAGCTACGTAAATAGACGTCATTCTAAATCGTATTTTCCTTTAAAACCTGTTTCAATTGCAACTGTAGATAAAATTGATGTTCGTAAAGCTTTTGACTTCTTTTCTAATTTTACTAATTAAAAAAAAAAAAAAAAACATAACATAACATCACGCCTAGTGACCTCGAATGGTTGGTCAGCGGTGAATCTACCTATAGTATACTCACATTTCACCTGTTATTTTTAAGTCCCATGGAATAGGGGGCGACACCATTACCATCAACCTGGCACAAATCCAGACTCCGGGCTGATCGCAGGAAATTCCAGAGAAAAAAACCCAATAACACTGGGCCCGACCTGGGAATCGAACGTAATATGCTCAGCAGTACTGTAGTGCTTGCAACGACTAGACTATGGAAGCAGTCAGTGTTATTGATATAATAATTTAAAAACTCTAGGCAAACTTGATAGGAAAATATTGCCAGCCTTCCAGTCGATAGTTTTCTCGACATAATAAATGCAAAGTGAATGAATTAGTATTTAAAAGAGAAGAGCGGATATTACATATACCTGAGCTTGGTTCTATAAGAGGAAAAAGTATTTTGTACTTGAGCAAGTTCGAAGCGATTTAGAGCATAGTTTGTAGTGCATTTATTTAATGGTGCTTTTAAACACTTTTGAAATTCTACTGAACGAAGTACCTAATGTTGGAATTGTTACTATTTATAACAGTGTATATAATATGTATGGCTGAGCATCTCATCTACCCATAATTTCAAAATCCATATTATTATTAATTTAAGACCTCTCAGTCTCTCAAATTAGTTAAAAAAAAAAAAACATAACATACCAGCCTGTACTCACCAAAGGATTAGGCAGAGGTGTACCAGAAGTTCACCAACATTTCGCCAGTAAAAAAAAACAGTTATTAGTTAAAAAATTACGTATAATTGATTGGTAAGTTTTTATTTTATTGATACTATATTTTTAAAATTATTTTCTTATTGTGATTCTGAAAATATAAATTCAAAAGTTTTTGCAGAGCTGTCACTTAAAAAGTCAACATTAACGTCAATTTTCACTCTTCATATAAACTCTCACATCAATATTTTGTTTTCTTCTTCCAACATTTTAGTTCAGTCAAAAGCTATGAGTTATGACGGTCTCCAAACTTTTATTATTACGAATTGACGGCCAGGCCGCATATGTTGTCCGGAGACACAAGTTTTATACACGATATATTTCATCCGGAATTTCCATTTAAATACGTTGCTATCGACTGTACCTATTGGTACCTGATAGCTCTATATTTTTTTTCCAATATTTCTATCTTCTTGTGTTTATCTAAATTATCTTATCTAATGTTTTATTAAAGAGAAAAGATTTGATTTTTTGGTTGTTTGTTTGTTTGTTACGCTTGAATTCACGCTTCGGCTGAACGGATTTGGATCAAATTAGGCACATGGGTAGACCATGACCTGGGTTAGGATAAAGGATACTTTATATCTAAATTAATAAATTATAAAGAGAAAAGATTAGATTGTTTGTATGTTTGTTTGTTACGCTTTCACTCTAAAGCGGCTGAACGACTTTTTATCCCGATATTAAAGTAAAGAAGGAAAGAAAAAATATGCCAAAGTTCACCGTAATAATTACACATTTACTAGTTTTAAAAGAAAGTTTTTGTACCTACTTATTACGCAAAAGGCACCTACACATACTATACTACATTCACACTGAGATGTAAGGCTACCGCAGACAAGCGCGACGTGACGGTGCGAAGCGATTCTGGTAGAACAATTTCCAATAAAGTTTTCATAAAAATTGTCATCTACTAGAGTGTCTGTCTGCCTTTAATGTTACTTCTATAGGTAAAAGTCTAACTTGAAACATGATTCCTCATTAACGGGTAATGTTATCAAATAACATCGAATATGTTGGATAGCATTATTATCTGTAATCCCGATATTTCGTAATAACACCCATCACCTACATACAAACTCTTTATATAAATGTAACGTGGCAATTGGCTCAAAATTCCAATAATTCTTCGAAATTATTTCATTACCACTGCTCTCAAAACGGTGAAGGAAAACATCGTGAGGAAGCCGGCATGGCCTAGAACCAAAAATTCGAACTGGGCCCACTCTATCTCACTACCGAGAGGAGGTCTGTGGTCCACCAGTGGGAACATTATAGGCTGATAACTGCGACTTTACAACGGACGCCTAGCATTCATTCTGCCTAGCCTTTTCCCAATCATGTTGGAGTCGGCTTCCTGTCTAACCGGATGCAGCTGAATACCAGTATTTTACATGGAGCGACTGCCTATCTGACCTCCACAACCCAGTAACTGGGTAATACGATACCCCTTGGTAAGACTGGTTGTCAGATTTTCGGGCTTCTGACGATTCGTAACGACTGTCAAAGATCCACGAATGACAGCCGGGACCAACGGCTTAACGTGCTTTCCGAAGCACGGAGGAGTCTCGGTATGTAAAGATGTTCACCCATCCACGGACCAACTCCGGCAAGCGCAGCTTAACCTAATGGATCGACCCGTGCGGCTGTTATTACTTAGCCACGTGCTCCTAAACGGACGCCTAGCATAAAACAATGAAAAAAAAAAAGGTCTCTAGTCGGGATATCGGAGGTTACGCGCGAGTTGGATGATTTCTGCCAATAAAAAGAAACATCCCTAACAGCTTTGGGATGACCGGTCCCGACATCGGCACGCATGCATCAGACATCGTATAACTCAACCCAATTTTAGAGAGCTCAACGCCTCGTAATTTCTTTTAATCGACTGCAAACCCATTGATATTCTGACATCGAACAAAATGTTATCGAAAATACTTCGACAGCATTTTGAAACAATTTGAATATTAACTGCAATTTTAAAATGGAACAGAAACCAATTAACTGTTTGTTTTCAATAACAAATATTCACCGTGCTAAGTATTTTGACTATTCACTACCTACGGTACCTTTTTTGCTGAGAGAATTTAAAAAATGTTTTTTTTTGGGATAAGCCTCAACACGTCTAAGATGGTGGTACGAAAAATGGATTGATTCCATCCAAACTAAGGAAAGAAGACGCGCAGGCTCGTGAAAGATGGAAGGAGTGGAGGACGGCTTTATCCCAGGGGCCTAAGTCTACTAATTTATAAGCGTCACAATGGTGTCATAATGGTTAGTTTTTGACAGATTTGCCATACAAAAACTGTCAAAAACTAACCATTATGACACCATTGTGACGTTCATAAATTAGTAGACTTAGGCCCCAGGAGTGGGACAGGAAAGGCTAGAGAAAAAAAGTCTCAAACGTCATTAATTATTCCTTGTTTTTCGAGGCTGCCAAATTCTTTTGAAATGTTGCCTTTAGTGCAGATAGTCCCTCACATAAATAAAACCACTCAACACTTTCAAATTATAAAGCACACTTTAAAAAGTAAGGATATTCAACATGATGGAACTGCCTAATTCATTTTAAATGTTTTAAGTAGAAAATCAGAACCGCAGCGCTGCAATTTAAACAGTGGCCAGTTTACAAGTGTCATTACTACCAACAAGAGCACTCAGTTACCTACACAACGATTTTGGCAACCACCTTATTCAAGCAGTTCCTGAAAAATTTAAGCTGCCCTATTTCTTTGCGATAAAGTCTAAAGTTGGCCGGCGGACATTTGAGTGATATGTAAAATAAGAATTTGCAGTTTTTTAAATTCAGAAAATTCCTGTGACTCCCAGTCAGGCGGGCGCATCAGTGTGAAAAATGCATGAGTCACTGCGTTCGAAGCCAGTTGGTGGGAAGCGAGGGCAAGCCTCATAAACTTTACATACCAAACCGTAGGTGAAATATTCTTCGGTACGAATTGTAACGTATTTGCTTTAATTTTTATCTCGACTTCTAACGCTTTATGTATTGAGTTTGGAAATGTTGCTTTTCTTCGTCAGTTTGTTGGCACCATTTCTGTGTCAGTTTACCTTGATTTGGTTTCCGTTAGGGTCTTTCATTTGTGCTTTTTGTGTAGCTAGGTATAATGTTTTATAATCCTTACGGTGATCTAAAGTATGCCCCTCTACACGCAGACAAAATTACATTTCAACGAGGCCAATTTAAGAGGGTGCATCCTAAAAGTTGGCAACGTCGTAAATAGCTGTCAAATATTTACCTGTTTCGATTAATTTGGAAATAATACTGTATGGAAATAAGAAATGTGGCTAACCAATTGACTAGAATATTAATAATGAATTGCAATTATAACATTGAATTTGATGTTGTACCCGTTTTAGGTGAAAAAAAGGCATTTG
The DNA here is from genome assembly GCA_914767815.1 of Eupsilia transversa. Taxonomy (NCBI): domain Eukaryota; kingdom Metazoa; phylum Arthropoda; class Insecta; order Lepidoptera; family Noctuidae; genus Eupsilia; species Eupsilia transversa. The sequence continues at coordinate 5,400,766 of OU611886.1, read as the reverse complement.
GAAAGTTACCAAATACTTTTTTTACATCTAAAACTAACTATTCGGTGTTACGATATTAATTATTGCATTTCATAATCAATATTCTAGTTCGCTAGTTAGCCACATTTTTTATTTCCATACAGAAATATTATCAAATTAATCCAAACAGCGAAATATTTGACATCTATTTGCGACGTTGCCAACTTTCAGAATAAACCCTCTTAAAACAAGCCCGTTTTTGCCTAGTATTTTGAGACATTTGATGTTTGCGAAATCGTTTTCCCTTTTGTCCTTACTTTTAAATATCGAACTGAGAAAAAAAGCCCTCGAAGTATCGAATACCACAAATGATAATTCATAAAAACAAATGACAGTTACTCTAAAACAAAAAAAAAACGATTAATCACAAAAAAGCTTCGAAAATTATCACGAAAAGGCGCGAAAGGGAACTAACAGTGCATTTATCTTGACCGTAACTATATTAAATAATGGCCTCATATACGTCAACGTCACGCTAAAGTTTCCTATAACACAATAACAATAGGGCTTCCAAATAACACCAATTATGTAAATACCTTTACGGCGATCACAAAGGATTTTTCCGTAAAAAAAATGTTGATGTTAATTTCGTGCACGCGGCAAGAGTAATCAATCACGGATATATAGAGAATGATTTATTACAACTGCTGTATTTTAGTAACAACTTTTTTCGTCAATAGTTCTCGTGTTTACGCCTGTTTAGGCCTTCTTCGGAAGTTTCGTGACACCTTGATGTATTTTATCCTGGCAGGATAGGATGAAATACTTTATGCCTCATTAAAAAAAAAGTTTTTTGCAAAAGAGGTTGTTCGTCGCATGTTTGCAAGTGAAGAGCGAGTCACGCTATGTCGGTTACGCATAATTATAGAGAGTTCATTGTAATTACTAGTAACGTAAGTAGACCTAGCTTTATAATTACATGAAAGTTATGCTTCTGGTTCGAAAATCTTTTTGTGCGGTCAAGTGGCGTGAAAATGTTGTTCCCGCGCTGTGCTTTGGATTGTGCCAGTCAATGATAGTTTGCTACCATATAGTTTGAGGGCAGAGGTCATACAGATAAATAGAATTTTGGTGTATAGAATATACTTTATTGTACACCAAAATTGGACAAAGCTAGGTTTAGATTATTATGACTGTTACTCCTCATGTATACTTATTATAAATAATTAACGTCGCTTTTCTCTTGTCTGTCTGTGTGACCGCGTTTTGCTTCTAAACCACCATGTAGACAATGTATTCCAGAAGGTATCTTTTTAAATACTTAAACTACAACAAAAAATTAACATCCCGCCTGTATTCCCCGTAGGGTTAGGCAGAGGTGTACCTTTAGTAGAACCACATTTCGCCAGTTATGTTTATGTCCCATGTGATAGGGGGGGACCCTATTGCCATTAACCGGGCAAAAATCCAGACTCCGGGCTGCTACTAAGAAATTCGAGATGCCTTTGCTCGACTTAGGAATCGAATCCAGGACCCCACGTCCAGCAGTCGCATTTTTGTGACCACTAGACCACTAGAACAACGAGGCAGTCAAGTCAGTCTCGATGTTATGTCAAGAACTAGGGCTGTGTCGCTAGTTCTAATATTATATTATTTCCAAATATTAATTTCTATTGTTGTATTCTTTAGTCTGGCTAACCAATATCTTTAAAAATAAACACCTCAAAATGAACAAAATACCGGTACAACATTATTAAGCCACTTTTTTCACATCGTTTAATTGAGTAGCAATGAAAATATTCGCCGTATTTTATCCGTCCGCCTAATGTTTCTTATTAATCTCAGTCGTTAAGGGCCGCGTGCGTTATTTTGTTATTTATCGGATGGTCGGACGTTATTGCCACCTTCATTAATCTCTTGGATTCTTGAAGGAAATCCCGCAAAAAGCATTGTTACCCTTAATGATAAATGTTGGGTACGGTCTTCCCCCTCCTTTCTTTTTAGGGAATGCACACATTAAGCGACGCGACAACCGTGAGTTGATGGGGCAATCGGCCAGTGATGAATGACCGATAATGACTCGGGAATATAATCAGCTCCCACTCGCAACTGTACCATTTATACCTACTCCATGTAGGCAACCTTTAAATAAAATGCATTTAAATCTTTGAACGACCATTGCAGAATCGTATTACAAAATTAACGTTACAGGAGAACGATTAGACAACTGAAACTGTAAATGCCCACTTTTATAATTTCTAAAGTAACTTTATTAACGTGGATGTCCGCGTCTACGTCCACAAAATGTATGATAATACGTGCACGTTATAACTTTATCGTGGACGGTAATTGAAAAGTCACATTATTGTTTTTATTTTTTAACTTTAGAGGAAATACGATTTCCATTACCAGATCAGAGACCAGAGATAAAAAGCAGAATTCCACAGGCAAAAGTTATGCCTTATACACTTGAATTTAAAAAAATGCCACAAAATGTGAAAAAATTATAACGTGTCGGTCGCATCGTCGCAAAACGCTTAATATGAAGCCACTCTTACACGCTGTCCCGTTCACAGCTGCGTTTTTAAGGTAAGTGTAATTTATCTATGAATTGTTTGGGACAGTTTTATCTTTTTCTCGAGGTGAGACCGACGTTGAGGGGTGTTCTGTTTCTTAGCTGGACAGGAGATACGTTTTATAAGGGGGAAGGGAGGGGGAGATAAAAACTCATTCCTTAGCGATATTTTTTTATCAAAAATATAATGGTATCGGTAATTTATACTCGTTTTTCAACGTTCATTGCTTTAGCGAGATAATTTTCTCAATGATTTAATGAGAAAATTTCTTTGTTTAAAAAGTAGATGTCTAATACTCGGTATTAAGTTGGGAATTAGAACAAAGGCATTCAAAAGTCATAAAACTATTTCCGAAGTTTGAAAAAGTTTTTTACTTCTAGTTGTCGAAAACATTCGAGCTGAATAGCAAAATTTTCTTCTTTCCTTTATTCCTGGAAGGAGTTAGTAACATGATTTATTCCTTTTTGGCAGAAATTTATTGGGAAGTAGTTAGTCCATAGTTTTTGCGAACGGTATCTAGTGTATGGAGTCGAATGATCTTTCGTTAGGGTGAAGCCAGACGAGCGTAATGTCTGCTCCCCGAACAAAACTCTTACTTCACAGAGCTAATTTACTTCGGGGAGCAGAAATTACGCGACTCACAACTCAAAAAATTACGCTCGTCTGGCTTCACCCTTAGTGTTCGGATTTGATAACTGACTGACTTCTTCTGTTTAGATCTGCTGGGGAGTTTTTTGCGCCACTTCTTCTTCCCAGCTAAAGCACTAGGAAGCGGTGAAAGGTGGGCGTTTTGTTGGACTGTCTTATGTTATTTTGACGTTCGAAAAGTGCTGATTCTCAGCCTAGTTTAAATAAATAACTTTTGATTTTGATTTCAATGGCAATCTAAATAGACCCAGAATTTGGTTACGAGTTTGGCCTTCAGTAGCGTCTATCAGTTCCTGGAACGTGCAGACAACAGGACATACTAGGCACCGACCATTTTAAAGTACGGCACGGGGGTATCACACCATCAACTTCCAATGAAGAAACCGAAGACTTCCTGAGGTAACCACCCTCACTAATAAAACACCCTCACACACACACACACACACACACACGCACGCATTCACACACACACTCACATACCTACACACTAAATCTACCTATTTACAATGGCTTTCATTTACCATTATTTTTGCATGCATGTTATTGTTACCAGGATAATTATACCTAATTATAAAATGTACTACGTCATGAGACCCCTATATGTATATTGTTTAAACGGGATCAGTCCTGTCTCTCCTAAACACAGGCTACTCAGTAGCCTATATAGGAGTACAGCGCTTCACCCGCTTACCAGACTGTGTTTTATTCTCATGTCCCAATGTATCTGTACTATAATCTGGTCCTTGTAAACAATAAATAAATTTTATCTTTTATCTTTATCTTTAAACTCTGGGCTGTTAGTTAGAAATTCCTTATGGAAAAATCTAATAACACTTAGCCCGACCTGGGAATCGTATTCAGGACCGCCCACGGCAACAGTCCCGCTTGCGAGCACAAGACCAATGCGGCGGTTAGCCGTTGGTCTTGTGCCTGATCTCTCTCCGGTCCTATCTGATTACTGTCCCATCAGACTATGAGAGTGAGGGAAGAGAGAGTGCACCTGTGTCTGAGCACACACTTCTGCACTATATACATAATATCTCCCGCGCCGAAGACTAGTATCCGCTGAGATTGGTCTCCATGCATTTTTTTTTTATTAAGTAGCATATTAAAGGACCTCTACCTTATCAGTCAATGTAAATTAATTTGATTGAAACAATCAATCAACTTAATTTACATTCACTGATTACTTGACTACTTGACACTTACAATTCATTATTTGACTGATAATAATCTGTCATAAAATGTGATTACGATTTTAAATAATATGAGTATGCAAAGAGCCGTGGCGATAAAGAATTTAAAAAAATCTTCCAACGAATTTTCTAAATAAAATAAATGGGCCTAAAGAGATTAGATATTATTCATTCTTGGTACCTTTTTAAAAGTTTATATCGTTGCTGAGCTTACAATTTTATTGGTCGCTAGTTTTCAAGCCAAAATTTATGATATAAAAAAGACGTAAGTACTTATTAAAACTTACAATTAACATTATAATATATTATACGTTAAATATTTCCATGTATTCCTAAACCCCAAAGTAATACCATACAAAAACGACCGTCTGTTTTGCCACGGTAACATTTTTTAACAAATTCCGTCAATGGTATTAGGTCGTGTATTTCTGATTATGGGACTGACCCATGGCTCCCCATGGGCATCGTAAACGGCGACCAATTCCTGCCCGCTTGGTGATTACGGCCAAATTCTCACATATAGGGGCAAATCCATAAGGACGTCTTTCGGCTGACATCGCTGGTTATCTTCTCTGAATAAATAAAGGAGATCGGAGAGCAATATAGTTGTGGGTCTATGAGTAACTTGATAAAAACATCTTATTACATCCACATAACAACTCAGAAATCATAGCCTTGGTTTAGACGTCAAAACGTACAAAAAGGAAACCGATATACTTACTAATAAATTCTTAACATCCTATTTATAATGATAGCATTTCATGATTTTCCAAAAAAGAAAACCGCTTCACCTACAGGAAACAAACAGAAATAAATAAATAAGCACTCTCGGTTGAAGCATCCTTTACAAAAATATCCACCTAAGAAAAATTTATTCTGAAGCAACCCACCTCAATTTCTTCCCCACTTCCTTAATTACACTCTTATGCTGTGACGAACGTTCCGCGGTCTCCTAACAATGTACTCATTAACTTAATCGGCGGCCATTTTCCCTGTGAATGAGACATTACAAATATGTAGCCAGAACTTTACGATTTTCTCGTGCATAAAAACGATTTCGTTGAATAATTTCCCGTTTTTGTGTTCAACGTTGAACTGAGCTGTAATTTTCAGCGATTTGCCGATGATGGATTTATTTTGTAGGTGCAAATCTGAATGGTTTGGTAGCAAGCGGTATAGGTATTATAAGAAGTGGTAGATTAGTTTGCCTATTTAGTTTTCATTGGCAATCGAGGCAATAACATGTTGATTAATTCGAACCCTGCTAGTTGTGCGATTAATATGAACCAACGCTTAGCAGCTTAATTGGAGATAATCACAGGAATATTGGTGTTTTCAAAACTACAGTTCCATTTAAATTATTCGTAACGCCTTTTATATATTCCGAGCTGCGCCATAGAATATCCCAGAATGTGCCTTAAAAGCTTAAAATTCAATACTCTTAAGACTAGTCTACAGGAGCCTGCAGATAAGTACCTATTCAAAGATTTATAAACAGTTTTTTTGTTATCATTTCGTGTTTAAGCATGAGACATAAATAATATTTAACGCCGTACTGCCTCCCGTTTTTTGTATCGGAAAACGTGTTGTGAAACTCAAATGGAGTTGGGCAGGACACCTGGTAAGGTGCAGTGATGACAGGTGGAGTAAGGCAGTGACCGAGTGGCGTCCAACGACTGGAAGACGAAGTGTCGGTTGTCCGGCGGCGAGGTGGATGGTAAAACCTGAATGAGGCTGGTATAACAACGTGAGGATTGGTACAAAAGAGAGGCCACTTAATTGTAAAAATACCTTAATTAAAATGTTAGTATTTACGGAGACTTTAATACCGCTAAAACTAAAAGTATAATACATACTATTTAAAAACCACAAAAATCAGATATAAAGTCTCTTTGAACATTTCAAAACCTAACCAGTGTTCGGAACTACGTAGTTTTTAATCGTTAATTGTCTTGTTAATGTAATCTGCAGCTGCATCCGACGACTAAATAGTTGGAAAAAGGCTAGGCGAATGATGATGTCTTTGTTAATGTAACGCACGCGCATCTTAACAAGAGAAAAATCATGACTTTATGTCCTCTAGAGGGCGCCATATTCAATTTAATGTGACGCCACATAACCTATAACCAGCGGACAATCAAGATGCTTCTAACGATACTTCATTTGTCAAATTATAAGGAGTTTAGAAGTTATGAGGGAACAGATGACCATACATACATACATAAATTTGTACATACATTTGTTTCATGTTCCTATAACTTGTATGTTTGGTGTCTACTGTTAGTGCAAGTTGGAAATAAATAAATAAATAAAATAAATAAATACCTGTCGAAATCATAACCCTCCTTTTTGCTTCGTTGTAGTCGAGTTATTAACCATTTAAAAACCTACTACGCTGTTTTTGCGCTCTCCTGGAGAATTTACTTTGTAGCACTTACTAAGTGTTGATATGAGGCAGCCGAGTATGCCAAAGCCAAAATTATCCCATTAAAAAAATCACGCATCTATTTTCGTGACGGAAAATACAATTTGTGTTCACATCAGCACACCGCATAATGTGAGAGCTCGTGTGATGAATAGAACCCTCTGATATAATCTCTTAATCCCATAAACCCCATGGGTGGGGGACGAATAAAGGTTTAGAGGGATGGGCATCAGCACACAACATGGTACCAGTATACTAGGTAGGGATTAATAAGGGGATACACACGCGTGATGGATATGGAAATACGTGTTTCGTTTGAGATTTTATTGAAAGTAATAATAATACTCTTACAGACTGAATTTCGGCCATGGCGACCAATCTCTGCTGAGACCAGTCTTCGGCGCAGAAGATGCTATAGTGCACAAGTGAATGCGCAGACACAGGTGCACTCTCTAGTCTCTTCCCTCACTCTCATAGACCGATGGGACAGCAATCTGACACGACCGGAGAGATCCGGCGCAGGGCCAACGGCTTAACGTGCTTTCCTAGGCACGGAGGTATCACATCGCCAACTTCCAAACTCCGGGTTATTAAGAAATTCGCTATCGAAAAACCTAATAACACTTTTCCCGACCTGGGAATTGCACCTAGGCCCCCACACTCAGCAATCGCGCTTGTGACTACGAGCCCAACAGGGCAGTAGGTATACGCGGGGTGGCGGGGCGATAATTTACAATATTACGAGAATTCATGTTTAAAGAGGTATTCAAATATTACCTATAGAACTTGGTTGATAAGCTCAACCAAGTTCTATAATATTTTAATACCTCTCAATATGTTGGATCACATTTTATAATTAGTGATCTCAATCACTAATTATAAAATACCTGCAAGCGATTGAGAGGGCCTTAGGCCCTCTCAATCGCTTGCAGGTATGATAATCGGATTCCTAAGCTGTTTATTTCAATACTCCGTCCGCGTCGAAGTCGATACATAAAATAGTGTAACTTGATACAAGTGAACTAATTCTTGTACTCTTATCAGTAGGTAGGCACTTTAAGAGATCACCTATTATTATTTATATATTTATGTAGGTATTCTTCAACAAGCCTACAGTCTAATATCTATAAAGGTATGAACAATAAAATAAAAAAACTTATTTAGGTATAACAAATTCTTCTTTAAATAAAACAAAAACAAAAAAAAAAAAACAAGACAAAAGGTCTTAAGCATTCATGTTAACTGATATTAGGTGATAGTAGAAACAGTGCTACCCATCCTCTTGAACTAATCTCTCATTCCTGAATACAACACCTTCATACATCACTCATGAGCGCCGAACTCTTTGTTACCACACTAGCACCCAGCTGCAAGCTCAAACTCCCTTATAATAACATTATTCACTTGCTTGACAAACTGTCCCAAGTCTGAATAAAGTTTTCTTAAGGCAAACTTAACGCCCGTAAAATTCTAGTAATTAACGTAATGGTTGGAGATTGTTTTTCCTAATCTTTTGTGATGGGGAGATTCCTTGTGCTTGTTAAATTGTGATAAATGTGATAGGGACTTCGGTGGTTTGGGTTCACTGTTTTGTGATTTAAATAGGTACAACGTTAATTCATCCTGTATTCTTTTTTTATTACATAAAAAGGGATTTATTTATAAACGTTGCTTAAAGTTAAGTAATGATAAGCCACTGATTAACAAAACAAATATGAAGTTTAAACGTCAATTAACTTTAAGTGGTGTTTATAAATAAACCCCAATGTATTTGAAAAATATCTAATAAATAATTGACAAGGTTCGTTGAAGTAAAATTTTTGCAAGTCGATGTCAAAAATCGTGTAGACGAAACGGTAGTTATTTTAAAACCGAAACTCCATAAAAGATCTGAAGCTTTCGAAATCTACATCTTAAAGGAAAGCAATAATTATTTTTTCTGAAAGGGTTAAATTAGTATTTACCCTCTGTTTGCCGCTCCCAATTAATATCTACCCTTTTTAAATTGAAAAAGTTTTAATTCAAATTTTTCAAACCTTCCTGGAAGTTTGTACCAATTTTAAATAAATCGATCTAGTGTCTAATATCATAAGAACCATCCGCAACTTTCTTCATCTGAGTAATTTCGCTGACTTCGATAAAATTTGTTCTCTTCTATTAAAAAAGTTTTTTTCTACCAACCGAGTAATTGGTGGAAGGAGATTTCCGTTCCAGGAACAGATGCCTTAACGTAAAATTAAAACTTTTCTTCCACTACGCCCACCCGCTTTATTCTAATCGTTAATTACCTAACACCAACTCGTAATCTTCTTTACAGTAAAGGCTCAAAGAAAATAATAAACATTCGCCTTTTACGTATTTAAAAAAAAAATGGGTATCATTAAAAGTTCGTAACTTGTAAACTGTTTTGTAACTTTTCAAGCATAAGGTTGGTAGCCCAACTAGAATTCCTGTAATTAAACTTTAAAAATTCAAGAGCTGTTTTGTGTTGCCAGATTTAACTAAGGAGGTTTTAACTTCAATTACTTTTGAGAGCGTAGAGAGAAATAAAAAGGTTTTCAATTAACGCATTCAACCTTAAAAAATCGACTAAACAAATGGTTGTTACTAAGCGGGAGACGAAAGAAGGGTTTTATTTTACCGAACAACGGATGACTCTCTGGCTTGAACAGGAATAGTAATTAAATTCTAGTTGTTTTAAGTCAATGTAGAACATTTTTTTCTGCATCTGTTAGTCAATATTTTGTCATCATTGCCTATGGAAGTTAACCATTTTCTATTTTTTTCTGTGACTCCATGATCATCATTATTATTATTCAGCCAATAGACGTCCACTGCTGGACACATGCCATCATCGCCACAGCGATCAGTACAGGGCATTTCCGCGATCTTTATCAATCATTGAGTATCTTTTCCAGGGGCTGCCCACGTTGTGTCTGATGTGATGTGATGTGATGATGAACTATATACGTGGAGAAAAACCTTAATATATAACATAACATAAAATTATTTATTTCTATTTGACTATTTTTCTCCGAAGGATTAGTCAGAGGTTTCCCTATATAAAGTTACACCCAAACGCCAGTTATGTTTAAATCCCATGTAATAATGGGCGAACATATTGCCATCAACTGGGCACAAATCCAGACTTCGAGCTGGTACTGAGAAATCCTAGAAAAATCCAATGACATTTTGCCCGACCCAGGACCTCATGCCTGTGACCACTAGATCAACGAGGCAGGCTTATTTGTAGATATCTATTCATCTATACATAATTATAATAAAGCTGAATAGGATCGAAAGTCTGTACATGGAAGATATTTGAAAAAAGTTGGCTGGTTCCAACAGGGTTTAGAATTTTTGTCTGTTTATCTGTTTGTCTGTTTATTTGTGAGCGCATCACGTGAAAACGACTGAACGTATTGCCAGGAGGCTATGTAATATCACGCCCTTAGGAGCCAAGCAAAATTAAAAAAGTCCGAAAAAACTCTAAGCGAAAACGAAGTAATATCGCGGGCGGGGTGTAGGGATGCGACGCGGTGTTCCGGGGTCCGAAATGTCACGCGGACGAAGTCGCGGGCAGAAGCTAGTATACTATAAATATCTTTAATATTATATACTTGAAGACGCAACAGGCAGTTAGCTCGACGCCCAATATCTGATGCATAATTAACATGCAATATGCTATTACGATCAATTATTATTAGTTTGTCATTGTTCTTGTGCAGTATTATCCTGTCACTGTACAGTCGCCAGCACAACAAGCTACAAAAATCTGTCAAATTTCTTTAGTAGATTTTAAACTTTATCGCTGTAGCATTAGCTTCAAGGTTGATTGGGAAAGTTTGACAGTTTCGGGTAGCTTGAAGTGCTGGCGTTTGTACAAAAAAAATGATATTCTTTTATGATTAAATGCCTGTACCTGAGGAATTGGTTCATTTCCGATGAACTTTCGAACTACATACACATGATTTCATTGTTCTGTAACAATGGATTTTAATACCTTTGTCAATCCGAATGGCATCCTTTGAAAGGCATTAATAAGAGTTCTGCTTATTCTGTTTGTCTGACTGTAGGTATGTTCCAGCATCACGCAAATACTACCGGATAGATTCTGTTCAAAGTTTACATAAACATTCCCTATCCCCCAGTCAGTAGGCTTAGGCTATATTAAATTATCACGCTATTTGCTATGGGGGATGAGCAATATTTCATTATGTTCGTATTTTTCTACAGCTTACCGCAAATTGTAAAAATTCGAGCCAAATATTAGAATATTACAGATAGTTATAATTTTAAACTTTTTGTGATTATTATCGCGCTATACCTTTAGGGAGCTAAGCAGACAATCATGACATAATAAATATAGAATAACGGTTTTTATATTCAACTTTCAGCAAAGCAATTAGCTTTCCGGTTTCACGACTGCTTTGCATATCTGTGCTTATAAGTTTAATTCCCAACTATTGATAATTTCTGTGATTTTACATTTTGTTATAGGTACTATTATAATTTATATTATGATAGATAGTTCGTACAACGTACACAGATAAACATAAAGTTTTAGCCTCTTCTGTCATCTATGGTTATAATTTATGCTGATCAATGTCTTTAATCGAGACCCTGCTATTAGGTACTGGAAGTGCACTATTAAGTTTAAGAAAACGGGATTTTTTATAAAAATGTGGCTGTTATTTTAGTATATTTTTAGTTTTAGTCACTAACCACACGAAAAAGAAAGAAAGAAGAAAGACCGCGATCAAACGGGTTAGTTAGGTTAGGTAACTAAGCTAGGGCACCCCGACCAAAATGGATTAATTGATAGAACTGTGACCAACCGTTCGCGAGCCGAGCGAGCGATGCGAGCAGTGCAGCACCTAAATTGATCTCAGTTAAGTGGCTGTTAGTGCTGTGTATTTCTAGGAACCTAAAACAGTAATTATTTTATGTTCACAATAAGAGGCGCACTCATTATATTAGAGTATTCAATAATATTTTTAGGAGTACAAAATGGGAAATATTTGAGGTTCGATTAAATAGTTCCTAAAGAATACAAACTTTTTAAAGTAGCACAGGTCAAACTGAACAAAGCCTTCTATCCTATCCTAAGTAACATACCTCCGTTTACCTCAGATTGAGTCACGTCACGAAGTATTCCTTTGGTAAATATTCCGGAATCCTCTCCCTAACTAAAGGGCTTATTAATTTCGAGGAATTCTGATGTCCTTACTTTGAGTAGACAGGTAGGGACGAGGTCACACAAAGGGCCATCCATTTATATTGAGAGCACTCCTCCTGTTAGCATAAATAATTTCGTCAACAGATGTAGGTACTTGTGCGTAATTGTTAGGAATTAAGAAAGTTAACGAAGGTTGTCAAGGTTTAAGTATAAATTGGGATGTTTGAATCGGAAGGAAACGTTCTTTGAGCATGAAGATAGGAAATTTGGAAAGTTGGAATGCCGATTCCGTACCTACGTTATTTTCTTCAAATTTTAATTTGGACAAAATTCTACGAGTAAGTTTATTTTGGTACTTCTATAATACAACGTAAAGTACTAAAAGAAAATGTATAGACGGAATCCTGGCTTCAAGTTGGAGACGACAATACGATACTAGATTAAACTGCATAAATCTAAATAACAATAATAAATAATAGCCTTGTAGCCAGGATTATCCATCAGCAACTTGCTCTAAAATACAGTCTTGTGGAAGTGCACAGGATAGGTATTTACCCGACCCAGTTCTCTAAAATGGAAATATTACATTGTACTGGGATCGATCCATCATCACCAACGGGATTATTTTTGCTAATAAGCCTGATATAGTGGTGGAGGATCAAATAGAGCGGCGCGCAATGATTGTTGACATAACCGGTCCTGCATGACAGGAACCTCGTGAAAGCCAAGAAAAACAAATCAAGCATCTTGATTTAGCTCGCGAGGATGTCGACACATGGGATGTGGAGTCAGAGATAATTGTGCCGCGTGACAATTGCGCGAGCTTGACTTAATAGCCAAGAGCCTCGACCAACACCTGAGGAGGCTCTCGTTGGGCAGCTGGATCAAGGGCTTGATTCAGGAAGCGGTACTTCTGGACACAGCTCGCATTGTTAGGAGGTTCCACTCTTTGGAGCCACACCACTCCCGATACCGGTGGGCCAGTTTTGTTGTTTTTACGTATACTTTTTTATTCTAATATCTAAAAATATAATTGGAATTAAAGGACATAACAATAAATAATACATTTTTAGTAACAAACGTGGGTACAACTCTTCTATCCTAAACAAAAACATAATGTACGTACAATGATTTGTGTAATTTAAAGATCGAGTACACGACGATGTTTATTCCAGTATTAAGGCTCGTTCACACCGGCGCGACTTGTCGCGCGACGCGACACCGGCAATTGTTCAATCGTGAAGTTTTATTAGAAATTGTATTGTTAAAGTCGCGTCGCGTGACAAGTCGCGCCGGTGTGAACGAGCCTTTACTGTGCAAGACACAGGCGCGGCACCTTCTTCCTACTGTGTCTAATGATATACCCAGTCTGTTTACAAAAATCCAACCAAATATTCAATAATTTAGTCACTACCGGTTACGCGGAGATCCTGGTGTCCTGAAATACAGACCTCGAGCCTAGTTTAGGCACCAGTCTCCCACAATATTAAATAACAAATATGTATTTATTTCAGTCGTTACGAATCGTCAGAAGCCCGAAAGTCTGACAACCAGTCTTACTAAGGGGTATCGTATTACCTAGTTACTGGGTTGTGGAGGTCAGATAGGCAGTCGCTCCATGTAAAATACTGGTATTCAGCTGCAGCAAAATACCGGTTAGACTGGAAGCCGACCCCAAAATGATTGGGAAAAGGCTAGGCAGAATGATAATGAAATATGTATTTATACAACTGTGATTGGTCCTTTTTTGTTATATTGTAGCGAGAGAATAAACGATTTTTGTTATTACTATAGCCAATCGGCTCATCGGCAAAACCCATAGTCAGCTCATCACTATTGTTTAGTTTGTTTCGTTCGATTTCGATAGTTTCGAAATGCTTGCATTTCTGTCATATTATCGCAATACAATTTTATGAATTACAGCACCAATTAACAGTATCAGTTTAACAGCATAAATGGTGAAACACACTTATTTTGAATGATGCTGTTATAAAACTATCTTTAAGTTAAATGACTCTGATATTTGAATATACTTAAAATGGGGGTTCAAGCAAAAAAAGGCAGACTTCTTTCAACTTCACCACGATAACCTGAACAAAATGTGATCTAGATTTTTCATGTTAAAAAATACTCTGCAATAAACCAATTAGCTCACAAAACTGTCTTTCTATCACTTTTTTTTCTACTACTACCTTTCGCCTATAAATTTTCCCCTTTATAGGTACGCTCATTTTGCACGTAACCACACTACTTTCCGATCAAAACTCGCGCTGTACCGAACGCCAATTAACTGACACAAAACCATTTAAACTACATAGGATCATTATTGGTTTCAGGTTGACCTAACGGGATTTATTTATAGCCCATTTACGATAATAGTCTGGGAGGTGGTGTTTGAAAATAGTATTTCATTTGTTTTTGGGAATCTAGTGTAGGGGTTTGGCTGTGTAGGAGTGAGGATAGATAAAAGTGGAGAATGTAACGTAGAGCACTAGAAAATAAGCCGTAGAACTATATTGGAATGTCTAATCTGATCTTGCAGGAGTTGCAAGATATATTTGAATGTAAACCAGCATATTATAATGAATAATAATAAATGCTAGCACTTACGTTTAAGAAAATACAAAAAACTGTTTTTTTTTTAAATACATGGAGGAAATAAGCAATAATTTAAAACATAATATTATTAACGTTGTTCCTAACGCTTTATATATTACCTACTATAACTATAATAACTTTAATATATACCACCCAAGGGCTGGCTTTTACCCTAGCCAGACGACAGTCTTTTGGGTATATTACCAGTAGACAGCGATGCGTAGGAATTTTTCAACGCCGCATATTAGTTTGTCTATAACGTTTCATAAAAATATTAGACAAAATGCTCAAACAGAACATTTTACTTTCTCGTACACGAGCTCCAAGACTACAAGGGTATAGTTAAATTGGAATTTAACTTCGATATCATGTGCTGTTCAGTATTAACAATCAATTTCCTGTATTATGGCTCGGTTCCCTCTTTGATGTTGACCTGTTAAAGTTGATTTCCCGGCCCATCGTCTTATGGGAAATTGGTTTTTCGAGCATGGAGTTAGAGGTAGACGTGGTTTTGAAGGAAATTGCAGATTTAGTTATGCGACACTAGTTTTTGTGCTGTTTATTCAATCTAGTTGTGCCTCGCACCTTTTTTTTTCTGTAATCATAAGTAGAAAAGACCCTTGATGAACCGAAATGATTGTAATAAATAAAAAATTAAATTCCATTTTTGTTAAATTAGACGTAAAATGTAGTATCAAAGGAACTCGCAATTTTTTGATAATATTTGAATGTTGAAAGTCATTTAAATGATTAAAATGAAAGTTGTTCAAAAACTGAGCTTTTCTACAAAATAAGCTAATTAGAGGATCTGCACGAGAATGACTCAACGACCTTTTAATCTCAAAGTTAAATAAAAAGCAAAAGCGCTTATAAAATAAAATTAAAAATTCATAGATCTTAATTTTTTTTTTTTTCATACAATTATATATCTTCATCTAAATTATGAAAAATGATTGCCCCAAAATTAGATTTGCATGCATTAGAAATTGTATTAAATAATAAATCAACACAGACCGTCTACTGTTTTATTTAATTACTAACGTAGGTAGATACATAATTTAAGAAGCATTCTCTGAATTCCAATTAAGAACGCTTTTTTAAATATTTTTGAAACGAAAATTAATCGTTATTATTTAAAAAGTTAATAATTTTAATGATCCTATTAATATTTATAATCGTTTCGTAGAAGGCTATAATTTTCTTGGCTTTGTTGCTGAAACTTTCTTTCAAATTGTTCTATAACTCGAGCGTGAATGCCGTATTGAGATATACCTTTTCGTAAACACATTTTCGGTTACACCAAAACTCATGATCATAACCCTGCGTCCTACTTAAAAGTGATCATCGCGTGAATAAGCGATCATCGCATTCATAAGTCACTGTTTGGTGAACCTGAACCTGGTCGCGCCGATAGAGAGCGCTTTCAGGCTTTTCGAACAAAAAGTGTCATTGGCCGCAACAATCGCTTTTACATAGGATATGGCTTTATGCACACATGGACTCCTAGTTAGTGCCCTGCACCACCAGACCCCTCTTGCAAATACGAAGAGACGATCGCGAAGAGGACTCAAGTAATGTAGGACACTGTACTAATGATTACGGAGCACCAAACTGTTTTGAAGGACATGACTACTAAGGTTTACTGCGCTTATAAATATAGATATGGTGTATCTTTTCATACACGAATGCTTTTTTTACATTGACGCCTTAAGAGATTTCGTGGATAAACCTTATTTGTATACTGATACCTACTATACTAAAGCTTAGTGTGTTATGTATGTCACTTGTACGAATAATAAAACTATCAGACTAAATATCTTTTTCAAATCCAAATAACTACATAAATCGAAAGAACTGTCTACGACAGTTCATATTTCAACTTCATAAATTATCTTGAGCTTCACAATCAAAGTTTAACAGTTTCTTGTAAGCGGGTCTGTAAACACGCTGTGTTGGTCACGATATATTGAAAACCAATTGCTGTTAGACATGCGAGGATGGCACGAGTCTGATAATGTATGAACATGGTTATAGGGTATAGACATAGCAGTCGTGAAATAATTTTAAGAATGAATTCGTGGCTAAGTAATAACAGCCGCACGGGTCGATCTATCAGGTTAAGCTACGCTTGCCGAGGTTGGTCCGTGGATGGGTGACCATCTTTACACATGGAGACTCCTCCGTGCCTCGGAAAGCACGTTAAGCCGGTGGTCCCGACTGTCATTCGTGGATCTTTGACAGTTGTAACAGTTCATGAGAATCCCGAAAGTCTGACAACAGTTACTGGGTTGTGGAGGTCAGATAGGCAGTCGCTCCATGTAAAATACTAGTATTCAGCTGCATCCGGTTAGACTAGAAGCCGATCCCAACATAGTTCGGAAAAATTTGAATAAACAGGACGGCAGAAAATATGAATTGGACGTTGAAATAAGAATGTTAAGTTTAGAAATTGGAATTCAATAGTACGTAAGTCATTGCATAAATCTGAGGAGTTCTGTGGACATTTTACCACCAAATACTTTTAGATAATTCTATCAATCGTCAACAACGGCATCAAAATATCAATTACCGGCAGGGTAATTGCGTAACACACATAAAAAGACAATTGATCGCAATGGACTTCATTTTGACAGTTCACCCACGTTCATTGCGTTATTTACGTTGTTGAGCAGACGTTTTTTTCAAACCTATGACGCAATGATTTGACGTGTGTTACGAAATGAGGGAGCAGGATCTTCATTTCTTTGTCGGTACACCTGTATTTGCAGACAGATAAAAACATCCAAACAAAATAAGAATAGCGTACCTACAGTTAAAATACCAGTACTACAAACATTTTCCAACTTTATCAAAAATAACTTGTTCTATAAAATATTTTTAATCATAATTCTATATTTTTTCATAATAATAAAAATAATATTTCGTAATACTTTCGTTGGACGGCTGTCCGTGTTGACAGGGAAATGCTATTACGTCCCCATTGGTGACAATATCTACTGAATAAATATCATTCATATTGAAGTAAGTTGATTTAAAAGGTAGGTACAGTAATACCTATTTACGCTCTCTTTATGGTAGTTGATAAAATATTATAATATTTGTTTCAAAAATAAAGCAAGGACTTTTATGTTCATTTTTGTTATAAAATACGAACTTCGAATGTGTTTATATGATTACGGATTTGTTACAAGATTAATTCTCAATCCCTTTTGTTACGAACTTGGATGAAAGGTGTTAAGTAAGTTATAAGCCAATAAAAAGATAAACATACTAAAAGAAACTTAGATACTTGCTATATTTTCAAGTTTATTTCAGTCTGTGGAACGACATTGAAATAGTTCAGACGGCACGGTTGGCGCAGTGGTTAAGCGATTGACTGCTGCGCTGCGTGTCGCAGGTTCGATTCCCGCACGGAACAAATATTTGTATGACCTACATGTAGTTGTTCCAGGTCTGGCTTTTTGTGTATGTCAGTTTAAATGTTTTTAAACGCACCCACGATACAGGAGAAATTCCTAGTATGGGGCAACGTTTTTAAAAGAAATAAAAAAAAGTTTACCAATCATTGCTACGCGCGTAGCACTACTGCTCTACGCGTGTAGCAATATAGTGGCGTAGCAAACATAACACACGCTACCATTTAGTCAGCGATTTTCTATGACGTCAGCAGAACACTGAACTAAGCTAAAACTGGCCGCACTTAATAATAAATCGAGCTGAGAACTGACAGAATTCTAATCCAACCCGAAATAGTGACCCATTTCTTTTTGCTCCTTACTTAGGAAGATTAATCCGTAGTCCGATCTTATTTTTTCTTCTCCGCCTATGACTATTCAAGGCTCATTTCTATGAAGAAATAAAAAACATTGGTGCAAATTTTCATCAAGAACCAACCTCAATTTTACGTTAGAAAATTAAGGGACACCAAAATAACTTGCTTTATTGAATAAACCTCTGAACATTGGAAGTAATAAGTTTTGTAAAGAATTTACTAAGCATCGGGAAATTTCTGAGCCTTAAAGGAGCGAGATTAAATATTTGCTCAAAATAACTTTTTTTAACCTTTAAAATTGATTGTATGTTTTAATAAAAGTTCGTAAGTACGTACTTATTTTTTTTATGTTCGTCCTCAGATATATCAAAGATTAAAGCTTGTGGATTATTAAATTTACCTTTGTCACGAAAAATGTTGATGACAATATTATTTTGTAAACAAAATCCTTTGTGATACAAATGTCTGCAATATATGCAAATATTCGGTTTATATTGGTTTTTTTGTCGGCATTTAATTACAGTGAAACAAATAAATATTTTGTTAGTAAATAAAGGTGTATTTATTCAATTTTTCGTGAACTCATCAACGGTGGGAACGAAATTGAGACTGGAAATAAAAATATCCAATTAGTGGTTAATGGACAGCTGAAGCGTTAAATGTAATTAGCGGTATGTGGTGGCTGCGAGGAGCGATTGTGGGCGCCACCATCGAGGCACCGTGCTCGGTGGCGTTTTTATGACGTTTTGTGCGCGACTTTGCTATTATAGGGTTTTATCGTTCTTTGATTAAATCGCTAAAACAAAAAGTAAGGATTTTATGTCGGAAATGTCATTAAAATGTCTAATTTTCTGTTATTTGCCGGCAAACAAGCAGGTGTGACAGTCGAAGACACATTCGTCTACCCACACTGGGCCCACATGGTGGATTATGGCCCAGACCCTCTCATAGAGAAGAGGACTGTGTCCGAGCAGTGGGTACGTTATGGGCTCATTATGCTTTAGTTAAGCAGGTGACGGCGACTATAATCTGCTATACCAGAGGCATTACAGTGCGTTACGAGAAGATCTCTTTCACAAACACTTTTTAACCCCCGAAAAAGAGGGGTGTTATAAGTTTAACGTGTGTATCTGTGTATTTGTGTGTCTGTGTATCTGTGTTCCCTCGTAGCTCCGAAACGGCTGAACCGATTTTGACTATTATTTTTTTGTTTGAAAGGTGTTTTGATCGAGTGTGTTCTTAGCTACAATTCAAGAAAATCGGTACAGCCGTTTGAAGATTATCAGCTCTTTTCTAGTTGATGATTGGATGTCCGCATCTTCCACAGGTCTGATCGATTCGAAATTTAGTATTCTGTTACTTCAATGATATTAGAAGAACATAGTAACCTTGAACCGATACTGCGGCATCCCCCATGGTATTGTGTCGGGCAGTGGCGAGGATAGCCTATAAGCCGATTCCTACCGGCTTCCCTTACGACATTCGGAATAAAACCACTCTTTCGTCATTAAAATAAATAAAATAACACATTCAGTAGTATTTTTAAAATGCCTGTACAATAATCACACTATGGGTAAACACCTTAAATTAAAACTATACAAAACGCATAAATTCAATGTTTTGTCTTTGTTGTCGCCCAACAGCAAAACATTTTTCTCTCTAATAACCCGACCGGCCGCCGGCTTGCTATTCATTCAAAATTCTTAAGGTCATTACGTCACTTCGGTCACGTGACTCCCCGGTTTCGTATGCGCGAGGCAAGCCGGTCTGCAACGGCTTGCTATGAAGATTGTACTCGAAATTGCGTGCGCGTGAACGAGATGGAGCGAACGACCGATATCACGATTCGCCTTCGGTAGTTTTCGTTGTGTGGTGTTTGTTTACACTTGCAGTTAATTTGCAACTATTTATTTTTATTCGTTGAATTAATTAGTTTATCTGTATTAGTTAGTAGTATTTATTTGTTGGTATAAAACAGTGATTATAGTTAGTGTTGAGTTTAGTGAGAGTGTGCGTTGTAATTAGGTATTTGGGGTAAGTAGATAGTTTACTTATTTAGAGTAGATTTGAAAAGTAAGTACTTAGTACGTTTTGCGTAAGTGATTAAACATTTTATGTAAGTACTAAGTACCTATCTCTTTACGATAAATATCAATGGTTCATTGGCAGTTGTAAATTAAATAAAATGTATTGCGTCCCGTGTCTACTTTTATCCGATTCTAGTAGTTTGTGGAATAAAGGGGGTTTTACAGATAATGTGACGATTCCATCCCAAAAACATGTTCAGAATGAAAAACATATTTGTAACTTTTAGAGTTAGGTAAGTACATGAGTTCGGGACTAGTAGGACAGAATCATTTTTCGGTAATTCGCATGAAGCTCATATTAGAAAAGTAAATCGAAATTAGAATTTGAAAAGGCGGCTTACCTATCCCAAAAAATGACCCTTCGCCACTGGTGTCGGGGGTTATTTTTTATTTTTATTTTAACTTGTTTAATTTTCTACCCTTTTCTCACAGTTGGTTGCAGGTTAGGTAATGTTGGCACTGCCGACCAACCGCGTTATATTGCTACACCCAAGTTGGTCGAAATTACAACCAAATCAGTATTTTTAGGATACCAAAAATATAGGAATTACTATTACAAAAAGAAGCGCAATCATTATATTAGAGTGGCGAAATGTGGGTGTACTATAGGAGTTACACCTCTGCCCAACCCTTCGGGGAAACAAGGCGTGATGTTATGTAATAATATTTTTAGGAGCGCAAAATAGGAATTATTAGAGGTCCAATTAAAAAGCATTTTTATTTTATAATTTGTTTTTTGGTGAAGTATGTTTTTTGATTTGCGGTTGCAAAAGTAAAGTAGGTACGTAGGTACCTACCTATATTTTTTTAGGTAATTATTTTTATATCTGCCTTTCTTAATAAGTGGATGGTTCACATTTTATTTCACCCGTGAGGTAATGACGGAGAAAAAAAAATGTTTTTTATCGAAAAAGCAGGTAAGTATTGGAATGGGGATATTAAACTTAAACTCAACTGAAACTCACGGCATTCATTTCAAATAAACCAATTACATGCACTTTTGAATTGTCAAGGGGTCGGTCAGTCAGAAACATGAAGCTAGTTGCCCATTCCAAAGCGTAGTAGGTACCTATGGAGAAGAACGAGCAAGAAACTCCACGGACACTCTTTTAAATTAAAATATGGTTAAAAAAATATTTATTAATTATCATTCATATTGAAATTATACATGTGGGAATGATGCAGCACATTAAAAGCGTCGTTAAAAAAGAAAAAAAAAAGGAAAAATCCAAAACTACAGGAATGATTACTGCTCCAAGGGGAGTGTCAATGTTGAAAAGCGTAGCGCATAGACTGTGGATTTTTATTATTCAAAAGCGTTGAGCATAACCTTCTGAGAAACTGGTACTTGTCAGATCAAGAGCGTCTGTCCTGTTCTTTGAAAGTGTATATTTTAAGGAGGGTTATGAGTTTGACTAGTATGTATGTATGTTCATCTGTTCCTAATTAAAGATCCGGAGATACGCGTGTTAGATAAATCGAATAGATTACTTGTTACTCCGGATATTTAATTTGTCCATCTGTGATGTCTTGTTATACCTATTTAGTTGATTTTTTGTCGTAGTTGGGTTTTAGTTTTTATTACTTTTATTTTTATTCGAAGACAGTTATTAAAAGGGTATTATTTTTTAAGACATCAGGATTTTATTTTTAAAACAAATGTGAAACCATTAAGAGCAGACAAGATAATGCAGTTAGATTAATATGAAGCATTACTTATTTAACAAGATTTATGTATTGTTATTCAAAACTATTATATTTCAGTGCAAGAGACAAAGCCTCAACCGCTTTGAAGATAAGAAAACCATTTAGTATAATTAAGATAACTTCAGTTACAGGGGTCAGTTGAGAACAATATATTTAAGAAATCATAAACAATGGAGAAGACCTTTGAAGTTAAGGTCTTTGTTTAACTTATTATGTAATATCTGTCAAGATTATAATATTATGCAGGTTTAAACTGATACTTAGAAAAAGAAAACCGGACAAGTGCGTGTCGGACCACGCACAAGCCGGATCGCGGATCCGTGTCGGATCCGTGTCGGTGCCGTAGTTGGGATTTATTTTTCTCAAGAACAAACTTAACGTTGTTGTTGACAAACATGTTCTCCCATATATTCCAACTGCAAATGTAAGTTTGTACGCACAATATAGAGAGATTTATCATGATATTGTAAGACCATAGATTTCTTAAAGGTTTTCCTGTAAAGAACCATCCTCTGTATTTGTTTCAAAATTTTAGGCCCAGTAGTTCGGAGGTACGGAGGAGGGAAGGATCTTTTGTCTTTATCTTTAAAAGTATTTATTTTAAAATTATAAAATAAATATGAGATTCTCACAACAAGCCCTTTCATGTGTTTGCAAGTTTTCTTTTTTTTTAAATTTTCTAATTACTACTAAAAGTATGGGGGTCACCCCCCATATTCAAAATTCATTTATTTACGTAACACGTCCGTGTTTGTATGTGTACCAAATTTTATTTAAATCGGTCCAGTAGATTCGGAGAAAATTGGCTTTGAAAGACGGGCAGCCAGCCAGCTAGACAGACAGACACACGAGTGATCCTGTAAAGGATCCGTTTTTCCTTTTGAGGTACGGAATCCTAACAAAAATCACTCGCGTATACATCATCATCATAATTTCAGCCGAAAGAGATCCACTGCTGAACATAGGCGTCCCCCAATCAACGCCTCTTTCACCGGTTCTGTGCTTCTTGCATCCAGCGGATTCCTGCGGCCTTCACAAGGTCATTGGTCCACCTTGTGGGACGCCTTCCAACGCTAAGTCTTCCGGTACGCGGTAGCCACTTTAAAAACTTTCGGTCCCATAGATTATACTGCTTAATGTTCTGCGAGCAATGTGCCCTGCCGACTGCCACTTAAGTTGTAACATCCATACTTACATACTAATATTTTGAACGTGAAAGTAACTCTGTCGTTTGTCTGTGTGCTATCTGTTCACTACTTAACGGTTGAACGGATTTCGATGCAAAGTAGCACACAAGAAAACCATGACCTGGCTTAGGACATAGGATACTTTTTATACCGATAGAACGTTTTCATAGGATAATTTTGCTAACACACGGACGTAGCCCCGGGCAAGGATATTTCATAAATTTTAATATTATGCTCGAGGGATTTTTAGCACTTTTGTGGACTATGTAATGCATAGATTAATTATTCTGGTGAAAGTGGACTGATACGATATGCGAGCGTGAAAAAATCATAATTAACTATTAGTTTACAAAATGTGATGACGTATTTAAAAAAAAGGCTAGATTAGAGCTACGCAAAAATAGAAAATTTTAAAATGTATGAACTAAAACTGTTGTTAAAATGTCATACAGAGCTGTTCACAGACTTTCTTCACTTCTACCGATAGACACTGTCAACCAACAATACGTCTGTAAGTGTCAGTCAATGTCAGACATCAATTCAATTTTTGACAACCTCAAACCTCGCTTCAATAGAAAAATTTATCGGGGAAAAGTATTTTCCTGGTTGAGGTTGATTTGATTTTGTAATACGGAATATTGAACGAGGTTTAAACAGCCATAGATTAAATATATATTCCTTATCTTCAAGTAGGTACCTACATTTATTTTTACGGGTTACCTACCTATTAAAAGTATCAATGTATCGATTTTATAATACAACATCAAATCAAAGTGGTGAAGGATGATCATTAAGATCATTGTTAACTCTGTACATTGCATAGTATCTGTAAAGGAAAAAAAATCTCTTAAAAAAAAGATTACTTCTTAAAATTAAATTACAATTTGAGAAAAAATTAAATTCGTGAACTAACTACGAAGTAGGTACAAAAAAATCATATCTAAAGTTTAATCACATTATAAACCAACGAATGGCGATGAAACCTTTCATATAGCTGGCTCGGCTTGTAGGAGAGCACGAGGATTATTCTCTGTTCCGCCTGAATAAGCCATGACGATATTGCGCCATCGAATACTGCGAGCAAAGCCGCGGTACTAGCTAGTATTTTATTAGTGAAGCAAGTACTGGCAGGTAACTATAATAGCTTTGGGTAAGGCGGTTTTTGTTTTTCCTAAATGTTTAGAGTGAATGTGTAAAGAGGTATTTTTAGAACCAGGGTGGCGGCGGCGGTGGTTTGGATAATTTGCATATCGAAATTTATAGTGTGCTTACGTTTTTTTTCCGGTGTACATGGCTGTTTTCGAAAATTTGAGTGTGGAATATACATATGTAGATAATCAAATATCCCAGTGCCTTGCAAAAGTGTTTTAATATTTTATATACCAGCCTATTATTGTCCCACTGCAACGCCTCTTCTCATACAGAGAAGCTACGAGCATAAACCACCATGCTTGCTCAAGCCGAGTTGGCGATTTCACACAAAAAGGTGTTTAAAAGACTCTAAAAGTTTTATTTTTAACCTCAACGGACAATCTTTTGCCCTAAATTTCACCTGATGGTAAGTGATGATCAGGCCGAAGGTGGAAGCAAGCTTCACTTGGAATCTTCAACCACAGAGGAACTGGCTATCTTACCTCTAACTGCCGAAACACAACAATGCTGCTAACATTGTTGTTATGGCGACAGAATTCGATAGGATGGTAGTAGCTAGCCAGGCGGACTTAGAACGATCCCGACCACCAACCAGAAAATTATGCCTCCTGGGAATCGACAGAATACAGGTGGTCTAACCTCTACACCACAGAGGCTAAAAATAAAAGCTACCGTAGCTAATAAAGCACGAGTAAGCATTAGAAAACACACAATGAAAGTCTAACCCGATTATGATAAACGACAACCAATCAGAGATGTTTTTTTAAACGATTGATGATATGAGATGCGATTCTAAACGGCTATTTTCAAAAAACCTCAGAGTGAAGTTGACGCTTCGCTACTACCAATTGAATTCCGTCAGTTCGTACGTCCGTGAGGCGTACTGTTGGTCAAACAAAAGCTGCGAGTGACAACGTGATCGCGTCACGTACGTCACTACGACGTAGTTTATAAACATGGGAGTAGATTTTGCTCCTGGTTTTGGATAGGTATTTTGTAGTTTTTTTAGATGATAAAATAACCAGGTTATACTGCATCGTGGAATCCCACGCCGACGTCAAAAATGCAGCACGTACATACCTAGTGGTGGCGTGCTACTGGAATGTAGCGAGGATTACAGGGGAACGAACCGTTTCCCTTTTGTTTTAGCACAGTAAAGAAGTTCAGAGCCATCGCTCCCATCCGGAAGGTCTCGCAGTTTGGTTACGCTATGAGCATTTTCCAACGAAAATTCAGCAGTTTTAAAATAAAATACAATACCTACAGCAACCAAACAATGCTTTTCTATTACCGTCTTTATTGTTTTTATACTGAAAAAGACTTTCTAAATCGTTCAATAAACTAAAACAATGTAAGTAGCTATCACTCTACAAAAAATAATAAAGCCAAGCAACACAAATTAACGAAAAAAATGGGAACACAGAACACACAATCTTAATTAATCAATTTAATCATCGCACACACACACGACACGACCCATTCACATACGTCGCACAGACGTAGTAACACGTGACCTACACCTGTACGGCTTTCATTGTTTATTTTTATTGCCGGGACCAAATTCACGCCCAAATAAATGTGAAGTAAAACCTCCGGGACGTTAATTAAGTTCTTGGCTTTTACGGCCCCTTTGCAGCCTGCGGTGTTACTCGTAATGAGTATTAGGGAGTTAGAGAATGCCCGTATCGGATGTGTGGCTAAGACTTTGTGACTGGAAACCAATCGGGCTTGACTCGCGTTTGGGAGACCACTGAGGGGATTAAAGCTTTTTCTGCTGTGGGCTTGCCAAAAGGATGATTAGTGGGCGTGTTTTTTTGTTAATAGGGTTGACCGGGTTGACCGGATTAACTTAATTTTCTGTGATGATCAGCGCAGTAATGTAGTCTATACATATTCAAACGCATTACTATTTCCCCTTGTGGCCAGTAACTACAGCCGATCTATTCTGTATAAATCTTACCGTGAAAACTTTGGTGAAGTGAGATGTCATTAGTGTCAATCCCTCGCACCAGGTGGAATGACATTTCACTTTATGTAAGTTTTGCCGGTGAGATTTTTACATAATAATCGGCAGAACGCCAGGTGTGAAGACTCGTCATGCTTGTTTAATTTATTCAGGCGTGGCTTGGCGGAAATCCATTATACATTACACAGTGTATAAAATACAATAGACGTAGATATATTTAATAATTTAGTAACTAAAAGAAAAGCAATTAAAGTTAAGCGGAATAGGTTACTAAATATCTACGTCTATTTTATTTTTTCGTCATGCTACTTCGTCCACGTTTACACACGCATGCTGATTGTGACTACCATCTGGCCTTTTTTAAGGACATTGACCCTCAGTAATTTTAGTTATTATTATATAGCTAATTGCATTTCCAATATACAGCCTATGTTTATTTTGTTAAAACAAAGTCAAAGGGCAGACCACAACACATTTTGGCGTCAATATTTCCAATATCGTTATGTGACCGCCCCGAAAATACTGTTGTTATTTTTCTGATATTTTTTATGAACTAAATTAGGTTTGTATCGGCTTCTGTACCTACTATTAGTTTGTGAATTTTATATTGCTTTTCTGATATTTAATTAAAGCGAAAAGGTTCTATTTTTAGCGTTTTTTGGATAAGGACGTCTTGGGCATTTTTTTTTTTTAAATATGTCAATTATATTTTGCGGAAATTTGGTCAACAATTACAAATATTCACGACTGGTTCTGTTATGCAGAAAATGTATGAAAGAAACTTGTAAAATTGTCGGATTAAAGCCTGTCACCTATCTTTTATAGTAATCTGGTGTAAGTTGACGTAATCTGTTGTTTATAATAAGCTTTACCAGTTCTATTAACACAGGGTATCGTCCCTTTACAGACACAAATCTTACTAACACCTCCACCAGGAAAAACCAATTCAAATATTTGTTCCGTGCGGGAATTGAAACCGGCACTCGTACCAAAAGGCAATCACTTAGTTAGCTATCCCAATCGTGTTATTGATTGCAAAGAATGGAAAGATATCAATGGCATACCTAGTCATAACGGACAATTTATTTATTTATTTTTTCGAAATGTCCCCGTTCTCCTAGCAATAGTACCTACACAATATGACAACATTATTATTTTTTTTTTTTTTTATTACCTATACCAGCTTATAGGATTTCCCGAGTAGTTTCAAACTCGTACCTTGACTCACAATAGCTACTGACACTATGTTATTAACACCAAGATCGCAATGTGTTTCAGCAAAACGTTCACAACCTTAGTCAGTATTGCTTAAAATATCATAACCCCAAACGTAATCCTTCCATAACCATTCAATTATGTGAACGGTAACGTACCTATTCTATTAATTGGTCAACGGCACCGCATGTCATGACGTACACATTTCAATCTGCTGTACGGTTTGCTACCAGAGCCAGCTATTAACCCACCGCATGTTGGAATTAACCTGTGTTTATTGTTTTTCAAGTAGCAATTTTGGTATTGGAATAGGGTAGGTTTTGTGTAGTGATGATAGTTAAGGCTCGTTCACACCGGCGCGACTTGTCGCGCGACGCGACACCGGCAATTGTTCAATCGTGAAGTTTTATTAGAAATTGTATTGTTAAAGTCGCGTCGCGGGACAAGTCGCGCCGGTGTGAACGAGCCTTTATACGCTTGAACAAACTTGACTTTGGTGTCCCAAGTCGGTGATTACGGGGGATTTTCGCACTTCAATGATGGCGTCAAAATTGGAGCACTTTTTTTATCTATTATTATTGACCTAGTATTTGCTGAAGCCAATTTATGCATTTTTGTTTTAAATCAACTAAGTATGTTGACTATTTAACCTCTATTAACCACAACCCTTACCAGGAACAACAAGAATGTGTAAATTAATAACGCGCAACCCTACCATTACATTCACCAGGTGTCACAAGCTTAGCAAAACAAACACAAAACTACAGTTACTGCGTCCGCTCTCTTCCGCGTCCCAGATGTTAATGACATTATCTAATGCCCACAATACTAGTTTCGTGTGAATGTGACAACTACCCACATTTTGCTGCATAATCTTCTATACGAGTTTGTAGATGCATTTTTTTTTCAAATTGACACACCACATCAGTTTGCCATTTTGTGCAACTGTTAAAGAATGTCAGTTGTGATTTGATTAAACAGACAATTTAAGTTAATTTAATAGTTGATTTAAAAAATCCCTGACTTTACGTATGGAAATCTAGTACTGATGCCATTTCCATTAAAAGTAGATAGATATCTATTAATAGACTTTGAAGTGAATTTTAAATAGGCAATTTGTATAGAAACCTTTAGTATTCCATTCACGAGGCTCATAATAAACAGGCAATTTCCGTATTTTTAAGAACGTTCCCTTTCGTATCTCATTCGCAATCTGTCAAAAATACAATCAATTAACCAACATTTTTGACGTTTTTGACAGATCACAGAACTTGATTGTGAACGTTTTCTAAGTACGAGAATTGGCCTTCAGGACTACCTTTAGATTGAACCAATTATTCCATAAGAGTACCTATAGGTACAACCTACATCAGTGTTGCTATTTTTGTAACAATAAAATACTTAAAAAGATGTTTCACCCACGACTTCAATACTGTTAATTAATTCCCGGAATTTTTCGATAAAGTTGGGAGTTTTATTAGACACCAATGTAAAACAGAATGGGAGAACAGTAAGAAGATTTTTATCGTTTTTTCTTGTACTCTTAATTCGAAAGACTACATAATATCAACAGCTTAGGTATTCGGGACGAAACATAACATTACATCACGCCTGCATTCCCCGAAGGGTTAGGCAGAGCGGCAGGTACCTATAGTACGAGTACGCTCAAATTCCGCCAGTTTTGTTTAATCTTTCGTTTGCCGTAATTACATGTCCCTCTGTGGTAGACGATTCCGGGTGAAGCTTGCTTCCACCTTCGGCCTGATCATCACTTACCATCAGGTGAGATTCAGGCCAAGAGCTTCCCCGTTGTGGTTAAAAAAAAAAAACAGACTCAATTAAAAATCCATTTTGTCTCGTATGGATTCACGTTCCGAAGGTTAAATCCCATGAAATAGGGGGCGAACCTATTGCCATCAACCGGCCACAAATCCAGAACCAAAATATGAATTACAAAATCCTAATCTTCTTGTCAAAGCAAGCCATGTGCCAACATAATAAGGATAATATAATGTGCAGCGTACATATTCAAAGGCATACCGATTCTGAATCACTCCGCTGAACGTTGGCATCCGAGGTATTTCTCGTCACGATGATCCGGCCCTAGCCTGTTACTTTGTATTCTCATAATTCCTAAGGAAGGTTTATGGTTTATGAAATATGATGTACTAACTCTAAGCGTACTTAGAAATATGGCTTTTAAAAATGTATTTAATATAAAACTTCGTTGATATACGTTATAGAATTGCAATATTGTTGCCTTGTGCATTCTTTGTAAAGCTGTTTTATAATTGTGGTTAACTTGATATAAGATAGTGATCTTTTAGTATTTGATTAACTGGTATTTACATTTTTGATTTTTAACGGTGAATAATGTTTTTGACTTCGATACCGACGACCAAGACGCTACCAACGATACCCCAATTATCAGTTACGAGGGAACAGATAAACAGACATATATACATACATACCGGTCAAAATCATAACCCTTCTTTTTGCTTCGCCGTAGTCGAGTAGAAAATAACTTGTTTTAAAACTAGATCTGTAAAGATAGTTGTAAGAGTAAATAAATAAATTAAAAAAATAAGAAAATAGATGTATTTGGTTTTTCTTATCCGACAACTCTGAGAAGAAAGATCGAAACAAACTCAGAGGTCACAGTCTCTTTTAAAGTCCAGACATAATTTCATTCACAGGATTCAAGATTTTTAGCCCGTTGCTGCTGGAGCAAAATTGTTCGTATAATATTGTTTTGTAGTTATATAAACAAAACTTTTAAAATAAAACCACACCACCAAACCCACTACACTCACGATAGTGAAAATATCTACAGCATTTTTGTTCTGTTTGTCTATTAACATGGCGCAAGCAATTTGTTTACGAACAACATTTTAGTCCTTTCAATGGTCCGGCAGTGTAATCCAATTTGCGTGTATCGGTACGCGTGATAGCCGCATCTCACCGGGCGAACCTCAACGATTTATACACATCGGGCGAACTCGGTTTTTGATTTGATTCCGTTTAGATGCGATGTTGTTTTGTTTTGTTCTTGACTTTTGTTTTGTTTGACCCGTGTGAGATGCATTTTTGGTCGTTAGTCGAAATTGAGAGCATGTTCGTAAAATGGAACAGTATGAAGCGCACTGATCTGAATGACAATGTAAAGACTGGTCGTCCTCCACGTGCAAATTTCTTTAAATCTTAATATTATCTCCTAAAATATAAGGTTTTTTTTTTATTCACGGAAAAACAAAGCGCCATTCCAGTTGGTCGCAGGACCTGGAGCGGGAGAGATCCATCTGGTGAATGTTAAGTGGCGTAGTAACGGGATGCGGCAATTAAATAGTGTAGAAGAAAACTTAATGAGACAGTAAATTACATCGAGCATACAAAAAGTTTAATTAAGAAGAAGAAATAAAATATAAGATTTTGGCCACGCAATAATTATTTCTACTTGTGACGTACGAAAATAGACGAATTTTAAATCAACGGGTTTGAGAGAGTGCCAGTTAGTAGAAAAATTTCTGCGGTAGTATGTTCCTACGCATCGCATGCACACATGAAAATTAGCTTCGAGTTTTAGATGACGAAACATAGATGGCGCGATTATAAGTGTTGTAGTTCTAAAATAAAATAGACCAAGCTTACTCAATCAATGTATCTAACCTTTTCACAGCTGAAAACCAGTATTTTACAAGGAGTGAACTATAAAGCCTCCACAACCCAGTTACTGGGTAATACGATACCCCTTGGTAAAACTGATTGACAGATTTTTGGGCGTCTGACAACCCGTAACGATTGTCAAAGATCTACAAATGGCAGCCAGGTCTAATTGCTTAACGTACTTTCCGAGGCACGGAGGGGTCTCGATATGAAATGGTTGGTCACCAACCCACGAACCAACCGCGGCAACCCTTCCATGGACCCGGTGTGGCTAAATGATAAAAGCCCAAGCCATCCAAGCTTACTACAGATTCCAAAAATATTGCGGTTCATCCAGCCGACTGGTCTTATCTGGCATGTGCTGACACGAATAAAAGCCGCATCTCACCAAACCTACCTCAACAATATATTTATAGACCTATATCGGAACGGTGGCTAGTTGATTTGATTCCATTTAGAGAGCTCCCTTGTTTTATATTTTACGTTGTAGCTGGTGAAGTGGAATGTAGAATTTTCGTTTTGTTGTTGTTCTTGTAGGAATTATTATTTGTGGTCCTCATCTACGCAATCATGGATCGTTTTACGTTGGAGGTATGAATGTGTATGGCGTATTACAATATTATTATAAATCTTGTATTTATTTTTTATAGATATTTATTTATTTAGCTATTTAATACTTCAAGCACACAAATGTACAGAGGCGGACTTCATTATCTTTCATTTAACTTAATTTATAATATTGTCAATTAACAATGCATGTCTTAAGGCTCGTTCACACCGGCGCGACTTGTCGCGCGACGCGACTTTAACAATACAATTTCTAATAAAACTTCACGATTGAACAATTGCCGGTGTCGCGTCGCGCGACAAGTCGCGCCGGTGTGAACGAGCCTTTATGAGGTAGATTTTTGAGCTATTATAAAATATTTTAAGACCCTGTTGTATCACCATAAATCGCGTTAGTTAAAACTTCAAACTTTGGCTATAAGAGTAGGGGAATACCAAACGAAACAATAGATGCACTGTGTGAAAGAATAATATATGGGATACCAAGATGACGACTAATAGAGAAGTATGGAAGAAAAAGATTATGTTGCGCCGACCCCAAATAAATTGGGATACGGGCAGGCAAATGATCATCTTTGAAACCATAAAAGCGGAATTATTCGGGCACATTTTAAGTTTTAAAGCGCGTTCACGAGCGACCAGTTTTGAGTCCTTAGAAAATCAAGATATCTCGTAAACTTAGCAAAAAGTTCACTCTAGTTAAGGTCTGTTGAAATTTATGCCAGAATATATTTGAATTATGGAACTCTATTATCTATCAAATTAAGCCAATTCCCAAGAAACTGACTAGCAAGTAACTTAATAAAAATAATAAAAAACAATTTGTTACTTACCAACACGTGTAAAGAATCGAAGAATCAAATCACATTGTAACAATTTGTACCTCATATCTGCAGACACAAAAAGCGTAGGTGCCACAATAAAGTTTGACACAATCCCGTTACTCCAATCCTTTCGGCAGACGTCGGCTTCCTTCCGCTTGTTTCGTCGACGGCATAAAATAGATAGGTACAGAAGGCTTGTTTCATATAGGCAAATACAGCTAGGTGCTTCGCTTTGTGCTTGGTGTTTAATTTTTGCAATGGCCACACTGACGCTTGATGAGTGTAAGGTGGAAGCCATACAGCTAGGTGCTTCGCTTTGTGCTTGGTGTTTTACTTTTGCAATGGCCACACTGACGCTTAATGAGTGTAAGGTAGGAGCCTTACAGGTACTTCGCTTAGCGCTTAGTGTTTAACTTTTCCAATGGCCACACTGACGCTTGATGCCACGCTGCATGACTAACTTGTTCCGCTACGCTACCAAGCATACTCATGCGTACGCGACTATGTGTCCGTAAATTTTCGCATGTTGTATGGAGCTGACTTTCTGTACTTATCAATTTTGTGTCAACGGTTTGTGAAGATATTACCTCGTTCAGGTACTCGAAGCTATTTGGATTATTTGGAGCAGCCTGTATATTCGAGTATTTATTTCTGGGTGTCGATTCTAATACAGTTAAAGTAAGGAGCGTATGTAGTCTTCACGTGTGTGGAGTTAATTCTGTGGCTTTGTTCTGTTAGTAGGGGTGGATTATAAAATGAAAATGTTGAAAACATAGTTAGGTATATCATAATAACCTCTAAAGTTACTTCATGATTCATCTTCAAAAATAATCGGATATTTCTACCATTAACCTTTGGTAGTGGATCCACACGAGACACAATAGATTTTTAATTGGGTTTGTAATTATACGAAAGGTTAATCAAAACTTGTCTTCAAAACTAAAATGTAAAAAAAAATGTCATCGGAGCGGAATGATTAATACAAAGTTTTTTGATAGGCCAACAGAAAGTTCGCCGAAATTAGCTCGCTTTTATACGAACTATAATAATTATGAAGCGGAGCGAGAAAAAAATGAATGCTATTAAAAATAACACTGTTAAGCACGGTTGATGTATAAAGGTTACTTTATTTCTGCTTTTGAAAATTTAAACAATTAGAGGCAACGAAACCATGACGTGAATTATTTAGGCATTTCCTTTGCCTGGTTTGAAAATAGAATTACAGAATGATGATTGTGATTCCTTTAAAACAAAATATTACAGAATCACAATTATAAGCAAGGTATCCCAAAATAATAAAAACAAGGTATCCCCTATCAATTATAAGCAAAGTATCCCAGAAAAATTATAAGCAAGGTGTCCCAAAACAATTATATGCAAGGTATCCCAAAACAATTATAAGCAAGGTATCACAAAACAATTATAAGGAAGGTATCCCAAAACAATTTTAAGCAAGGTATCACAAAACATGATGACAATGTTTAATATTTAACTGTTTATCACAGCAAAATGAAAACACAAAGACCCACGTGTAAATTCGTAATAACGTTGAACTAATAAGCACAGGTTAATCCATATATTTAACCTTGTCAGCATTATTCGAATTTCCCCTATCAGTATAAAGAACATTATTTTAGCAGATTATTAGCGTGAACGAGGCTTAGAAGATTAGCGTTACCATAAATTATTAACTTATTACGTTGTTGATAGTACACAATTAATTTCGCCTTGTATTTCATTTTACTAAGCATAATCAGCCTACAATTTTCCACATGGGACACAGGCTGGACAAGTACACTATAATCTACCGGTGCGGGTTTCTAGATGTCACATGTCTTCGAATTTTTGGTTCTAGGATATGCCGGTTTCCCCACGATATTTTTCTTCACCGTTTTAAGAACACTGGTGATGACATTATTTACCCAAAGTAAAGCGCCAGCCTGCGTTCGAACCCATGACCTAAAAGTCTGGGACATTACCACGGGGCCACCACTGATATGGCATTTTATCTTACTTAAAACTGTGGAAACTAGATCTATCGGATTGTATTATGTTTGGTTTTAATGGTGGATTTTAATGTTGTCACTCACAAACAGTTCGTGTCTTCTTCGACGTGTTTATTTACCACTAGCTGCTGCCCGCGGCTTCGCCCGCGTGAGTGTCGGAAATTACCCCATACATCCCCATGGGTTTTAAGTATAAATATTGAGTTTCGAGTTAATCGGACAGCGCGTTAAAATTCTTCCATACAAACACTGACACCCCCCAATCCCCCTTTAGGGGGTAATTTAGACGAAGGAGGAGGCGGAGCGCGTGAGGGAGAGGCAAAGTTCGCGCCCTCACGCGCCTAGCCGCCGTAGGAGACGCCCTGGGCGTCGGGACTCCTTGGAGGATTCCCGGCCACCGTAGGCGCGGGCTTGCGGGCGGTGAGCAATGGGTAGCTCGCCCCCGATAAGGACCAGGCCCGGGTCGACGGCGCGTCGTGTTCCACGCGCGCCTCAAAGAGATGTCAGCAAAACTGACGGGGTCCGCTAGAACCGTTGCCCGCCGGGGTTGCGGGTAGTCCTAAGGGGAAACCGTGGCCCCTGGCATGGCAAGGGAAGGAACACGGGTGGGTTTTAGTCAGTAAAAGTCTGACACGCCCTCCCGCTCCGCCCAGAGAGAAGTCATTGGATGATTTCCCACCCAAAAAAAAAAAAAAAAAAGAAAAAAAAAAAAAAAAGGGGGTAATTTAGAAAAACAAAAAACTACAAACTTAATAATTTATTTACATAACTATTCCTCAAGGAATAAGATTTTTCATACAAACTTTCATCCCTTATTTTACCCCCTTAGGGGTTGAATTTCGAAAAATCCTGATACACGTTATTCTTAATTTTTGGGATTAAGTATAAATATTGAGTTTCGAGTTAATCGGACAGCGCGTTAAAATTCTTCCATACAAACTTTGACACCCCCCAACCGTAGGATAGGATACTTTTCCGGGATAAAAAGTACCCAGTGTGGTGCCCAGGATATTAAAGAATAATTATACCAAGTTTCATCGTAATCGAACCGGTAGTTTTCGCGTGATACTTGAACAAACAGACAGACAGACAGACAGACAGACAGACAGACAAAAAAAATTTTAATCACACTTTTGGGTTCGGTGGCGGTCTAGTAACACCCCCTGCCATTTATTTTTTTGATATTTTCAATGTACAGAATTTTCACTTCTACAGATTTATTATAAGTATAGATTATATCTCGGTCTCCTTACTTAATCGTGTCTCTGTACTCTAAGACCTTCGATCAAGTGTATTCTTGATCTAAGCCCGACACGGTAGCAAAATATTATAAAACCATTTTTAGAAAGAAAATAAAGAAATACAAAGTACAAGATATAATAAATTAAACTAAACGCTCATAAAAACATAAAAAAATAAAAGTAAAATTAAAGCAGAAAGTCGACTGTACGAGCCCAAAAGGCTCCTATCTCAGCATGATGCAGCTTTTTATTACTAGATATTTATTTTCTGTGATCCTCCTCGTACACTTGAACTACAAAAGACATTATCTTCCGCAACCTCATAAAAGACATAAACATTGACAAATCCTTTGATGACAAAACCATTTACAAATCCTTTGATGACAAAACCAGTGACAAAACCTTTTGTTTCCTTGCTGCCGTAGTCTAATCGCTAGCCATTAATAAAAAGTACCACTTTTATTAAAAAAAACAAATCCTAGTTTCCATACTGGCCATATTGTGCCAAAACAATTCATAATCATATTTTTGATTTACCCTAAAAATACTTTTATATTCAAATCACTTAAACGTCCAAATTGGGTATTCCACTCACCCTTTTAAAAATAGGCACGTACGGAGGGCTATTTTATCGCGGTCCCAACCCAACAAGCAATTTTAGATAATCTACTCGCTTTTAAGCCGGACTGAAGTTATTTACAATCAATTTCCTTGACTATTAAAGGCTTGAATAAATTTTATGCACGTAACGTAGAAGCTCGGTTAGTTATTGTATAAGGTAACTATTATGGGAAGGATAATAGTGCTTAGTTTGTTTTTTTTTGAAGTCATAAGTGTATAGTGGTTTGAAAAAGTAGGGATAAACATGCTTATAGGATGGCAGGTGGAGCAGAACCCGAGATGGTTGCCGAGAAACGGTAGAAGGAGCGTTGGTAGTCCAATAGCCAGGTGGGTTGACCACCTACAGAAAATTGCATGGAACACCGGGATGAGACTCGCACAGACCAGAGAATCATGGCACAAAAAGGAGGAGAGTTATACTCAGCAGTGAGTGGAACAAGGCTGCCTATGATGATGATAATGATGTTAAGAGGAAGATTTAAAGTAGGACTTGAAATTAATAATGAGTTACAATCAGTTAGCTTAATAAAGATATGCATAGATAGAGCACCATTTAACTAGAATATTTAAAAGAATAGTCGTATATTATGTAAGAAAGATAATAAGACAAAGAGATACTGCACCGACACCAAATAGATATTATAATGATGATCGATTCATGTCATTCAATGATCGATAGAAAAAACCTAAATATTAAAAAAATCGACAAAGATAGGTTGTTGGAATTCTAAAATGGAAAATTCTCAGAAAAATCGCACTGACTTGGCGATTATTGAAATTCACGACACAAAGTATCTTCTGTAGGTCAAGTAGGTTCCTGAGTTACATTCAGAACTGAAGAACATAGCTGCAACCAACCTGCACTGGGCCCTTGTGATGGATTATGGCCCACTCCCTCTCACAGAGAGGAAACTTGTATACCAGCAGTGGGGACATTACAAGCTCCTTATGTTACCATCTTCGTTGATTACTTCGGCATTCGATATTCCATCCTTTAAAAAGTCCTATAATGTGGTTAGATTTACACGTGGAAAACCAACAAGTAAGTTCAGATTATTATGATTTTATTCAGAATTCTTATTAAAATACACATAGGCGTAGTTCCATGGAAAAAATGTTGTAAAGGTTATGCTTACGTAGGCAGACAGACTATCATTATAATCCTATATCAATAAATGTTGTTAACCACAAATATTATCACTGTGTCGGTGTACGAATTGGTTTCGTGTTCTAGGAACTTTTGGCAATTCAAATACACTTACGAAACTTCTCGTATTATGTTCTATTGATTGTGATACGATCTAGAACGTTAAGTTTATTTGCTAGATCGGAAAATACGAGTATGTGTTTAGTGCATATATTGACATCCAAGTCATGCCTACAGTTGCCTCTATTTATTATTCTCCTCTTTCTATAACCGAAAACCCTCCTGAATATAAAACTGCGCCATTATTCCGAACTACACTGTCTTTCAATCTACCGACATTACATATTCATTGTATAACACATCCACTGAATCCTAGTCCTTTAAAAACGTTCCAAGTCACGAACATGCATCCAAGCAAGCGGCCATGTAAACGATTTAGCTTCAAGCCTTGCAGCAAATAGCCCTGCATCAAAATACGTAATAGGTGTACTAAGAAAACAAGTTGTAGACCGTGCTCTACTACCACAGTGACTGTATAATAAAAATCTATGAAAGTGGAGTACCTTTAGGAGTGTTTTATTTCAGGGTTTTGCCGTCACAACCAAAAGCGAAACACGCGAGCGATAACGCCGATGGCTTATGGTTATGGGTATGGCCCGTAGTGGATGCTTGGGTTGTCTATAAGGGTAATAAAAATTCGGACAACCTTTTGGTAATGTGTATTGGTAGTAGTTTCGGTAATAAGTAGTAAGCGGTGAGGGAAATGCAAGTCTATTTACTTTTGAATGAATTTTCAATTTCATTCTAGGCTCTATTGAACACAAATCTCTAATCTCAGAGGGACACCGTCGTATGAATGTAGGTACTATGTAGTGATAAGCTACTCCAATAATATCTTCAAGAAATACGATTTATCAACATTTTTTTGATTACACACTTTGCTTTTCAAGATGTCAGCCTAAAGTCGAGGTCAAGGCCTCAAGAAAAAACACCCAAAAATGATAAAAGAAAAAACAAACGACTACCCTTGAATAATACATTTTACACGGGCCATTAAAATGGTGACATAACGTGTATATAGCACAGACTATACATTTTACGACAGACAGACATTACGAGAAATATGAATTATTATTATTGTGTTACCTATGCCGCGCCGAATCGTAAATTTCAACCAATAAAATTAGTATGCATAGAATAGTCCAACATTTGTATACGGCTGCGATAGTAAACTTTATGTTCATACAGTTATTGCTGAAAATCTTAAGATTTTTACTGACAGCTTTTATGTCTTATGAACTCTATAAATGCGTGGGTAATGTTTTTATGAACTTTGCTATCTTTATTTTTGAATTTATTATTTTTATTTTGATACAGGCAACGAGAAATAAGTGTCATCACTGATTTTAAATTTGCTTTCACGTCATATTTTCATTGTAATTAAACTGAAACTGTGATTTCACACCACCTAGAACCCATGAATAATAAGGAAAAATAAGATATAAAAATATAGAAAAATAAAATAAGGGTATAAAATAATATTAAATAAAAATATTTTAATTACATGCTAATTTCAATCTGAATTGCAATCTTATTTGCAGTACAAGGTAATTATTATGTTCGTTTTGTAATATCCATACTATAGAACCACTCTTAACGATGCCTTCTCTTTATACCCAAATACGAAGGTAGCTTCACCATAACAATATCCGCTTTCACCTGATCGATGGACATCCTATTGCATCCTGTTGGTAACATTTGCATATACGCGACAAACCTCAGATACGACACGTGCCTTTCTATCTAAGTACTGCTTATGTTCTTAAGAGCTTATTCACTGATATTTTCGCTCTTTGAATGCAGACTAAACAAAAAATCATAGTAGGTAGGTACCAATCGTTCTATAATATGAGTTTAGCTGCTACCGAAGTGCCCAGCCAACAATATAAGGCAGTTACTTTAGCATTTACAATGGAAAAATAAGTCTGAAATGGAACGAGTCTTGAGCAAGGTTGATGATCAAGGCTCGTTCCTTCTCTATAAACGAGAAGAGGTCCTACAATATGATACGATCCAATCCAGCCTGCTGCCCCGCTCCAGCGTCGCGCTAAGCCGAGGTCATACCCCACAAAGGTACGGACTTAGTTCATAAGTATAATGCCTTGGCTGAAAGATAATAATATGGATAGTCCGGTTAAGCAGCCAATATCCTCTCCCTCTGAGTTTGTTTCTTAGAGTAGTCAGATAGGAAACGCGGACCTCATCTAGTTCTTAAAATATTATTGAAGTATTAAAGTTTTTGTACAAACTTATTTACAGAAAATAAAATCATTTCATTTCATCACCTCTTAATTTGGCCTGAGAGATGCAATTCCCAAAAAAAAACCTGCAATGGGTAATAATAGACTTTTATTATTAATGGGCATCGGTTTTGATGACCACAGGGATTAATAAAAACCTCACTTTTAATTAATTTTCCTCGTAATATCTTGACTTACCAAGAAATTATTACGTTTCATGCCTTACTAAGGCCTTATTTACGTTCACATTCGCACATTAAAGCCATTTATGACCTAACATTTTTGTCATAAAACTGCATATCTAGACTATTAAAAGAAACACTCAACTCGTTGACACGCCTCGAAATGTACTATGTGGTCAGCGAAGGGCCTCTATTCTATTATAGCCTGACTCAAACTCAAACTAGCATTTATTTCAATAAAACCATTTACAAGCACTTTTGAACTGTCAAAGAGTAGGTCAGTTAGTCAGAAAGTTGAAGCTAGTTGCCCAAACGTAAATTTTTATGAACGGGTAAGATACTTTAAAGACACTCTTTTACCTGCATTGTGTCTGTAACGGGCAACATTAATTATGTTCCTGTAAACATGTTCAGTTATAACATAACATAACATCACGCCTGTATTCCCCGAAGGGTTAGGCAGAGTTGTACCTGTAGTACACCCACATTTCGCCAGTTATATTTAAGTCCCATGTAATAGGGGGCGAGGCTATAGCCATCAACCTGACACATATCTAGGCTGCTACTGAGTAATTCCAGATGGAAAAACCCAATAACACTCGACCAATGAGGCAGTCAATAAAATAATCCACTATCCTTTTGATTCAAAATCTTACCGCCATCAACAGAATTGATTAGAAACGTACCTAAATCTTACGTTTCCTAAGAAGCGATGAACGATCACACAATAGCTTAATTAGCCTACAATGTTCCCACTGGTGGGATACAGGCAAGGTGAAATTTCGGCCTCCGACCCACCGCATCGCATCCCATCGCCAGCCCGCGCTATAATTTCGATTTCGCTTAGCGTTCTTTCTTTTTGCTCGTCTCCTCAGGGTCGTAGCGTGATGTTACATACCCTGTAAACTTAAGAATTGGGCTATACAATGCAGAAAAAAAATTCAAATCCGACTGGTAGTTCCGGAGATTACCCATAACATACAAACTTACAAACAAACAAACTTTTACCTTTTTATAATATTAGTATAGAAGTATAGGTAGATAAATTAATTTACAAAGAATTTGTAATTTCACTCACCTTAGTTATATCGCTCGCAGTTCAAAGTAAATGTCTTGCTTTTATATTTTTGTTGATCATTTTCATATTACATTTTTTCTGAGCTAATATCCGTTTTTTACGATTAATATGAACATCAATATTTGGGGAATCAATTCTATTTTTTCATTTCAAAACGTTGCTTTCATCAGAGCAAATAAATCAGGGGATAAATACTGTGATCTTTTAGGGGAGACTTTGAATTTTGATCAATGAGTTTATTTAGATTTCTCCTTTCAAAGTACTAGCCATTTTGAAACCACACGTAATCACTTAGTTATAAAACCTTTCCTAGAATTTGGTCTAAAACCCACGCACCGGCCATATGTAGGAGGACTGAATAGAAACTCTGTACGGTTAAAATGTCTGTCATTTAGTCATGTCAATGTGAAAAGACATTTCAGAATTTGTATTAGATGTGCCTAAATTGTAGAATCTAAAGTAAAAAGACCTAAATGTAATTCCTAAGGTTTTATTGAACGTTGAAGTTTTAACCCTCAGCGCTGAGCCAAGCGCTAACCGGGTTAAAATCTAAAAGATAGAATAGAATACTCTTTATTATGTACACCAAAAAATTACAGACATAAAAAAGATGAAAAGATGATTTCCACCAAACGGTTCGCATCACATCGGATCAGATTTTACAATTTTTAAACGATAGTAATCGCGAACACAGTATTTAAAGCAGCTAAGCAGCTATTTCCTAATATTTATGTACTGTTATTGTTACTGTATTATTATTTTATCGTGTTTTTGTACGCCATCGGCTCTGTCCGCCCGCCGTCGTATCCGATGGGATCCTTTCGGCTGCAGCACGGTAGAAATGAAACTGTTTGACTAGGCGCAGAAACGGATACGTTCGGAAGCGACGGTACGGAGCCGATCATATGCGTCGACATCCTGCCAGACGTGATCGGTTGTTGCCGCATCCGTTCGTATCCTTTCCAATCCGATGCAATGCGAGCCGTTCGGTGGAAATCATCCTTATCAGTGCCCTTTTGCTTCGGCCCTACATTAAGGCGTTACGTAATGAAAATTGAAATTAATCAAAAGTTTTGAGACTCAGAGACTGCACATAAACAAGCATTCTTTCAATTGCAAAAACGCCTCATATTTTTAGACTGTAAATAAGTACATTGATAATATAATGTTTCGTATATGTAACACCTTCAGAGCAGTACCAAATTAAATCCATTTATCCAATAATCTAGGTCAATTTATATGATTAGGGTACAGTCGGGGTATAACATAAAGTTTTCGGTTTACTGGTATAAAAATAAAATACAACAAATATCAACAATATTGTGATATTTTTACGCAGCTTACTTTATTTAATTAAAGATCAAAAAGAAAAAAAGATAGAACTCATATTTTGATATCTTTATTGTGAAGATTACATTTTGCATTAGTAAAATTTGATTTTCTTTGCAACTGACCATTGGATAAGAAGAGACGTAAGTGAATTTATTAACTTTATTTGTTTTGACATCAAGTAATATCAAACCTATATTTTTGGAAATGAAAAACGTTCGAATATTTTATGTTATGAACGTAAACGAGGCAAAAGGAGTATGTAAGGATCATAGTTCTGTAGTTTCTGCCTACTCCCAGTGGAAGAAGGGAGTTTATGTATATAATTATGTTATGTTCAAAGAACACCGTTTATGCTCAAAACAACTAAAACGGGTCAGACAATTGACGAACTGATAAAAAGTGAAATAGATAATGTGGCCAAATACTCATAATACAAATAATTACTACATTTAATCTAACGAGGAGCTCGTGGCTAAGTAATAACAGCCGCACGGGTCGATCCATCAGGTTAAGCTGCGCTTGACGGGGTTGGTCCGTGGATGGGTGACCATCTTCACATACCGAGACTCCTCCGTGTTTCGGAAAGCACGTTAAGCCGTTGGTCCCGGCTGTCATTCGTGGATCTTTGACAGTCGTTACGAGTCGCCAGAAGCCCGAAAGTCTGACAACCAGTCTTACCAAGGGGTATCGTCTTACCAAGGGGTATCGTATTACCCAGTTACTGGGTTGTGGAGGTCAGATAGGCAGTCGCTCCATGTAAAATACTGGTATTCAGCTGCATCCGGTTAGACTGGAAGCCGACCCCAACCTGATTGGGAAAAGGCTAGGCAGAATGAAACTACATTTAATCTAACGCGGACGTTATAGTAAATAAGTTCATGTCTAGACGTCGCTTTTGTAGATTATTCAGACACAAAATTGGTAGGTTACAAAAATGATTGCAAAACCCATTTAACCAAAGCAAACGTTTAAGGGGCTCCATTTTACAAAATGTTATACAATTATCGTTATTTATGGTAATTTTAAAATGTACATAAAGGGTAATATGCGGACACAACCGAACTGAACCTTTGGATAAGCAATACGAAATAAAGCCTCTTTTCTATATTAAAATTCACATTTCCATTACGAAATCCGAGGGAACCCTTTGCCTTCGACCACTTTGGACTAAAATCTAACACCTTTAATTTACTCGAAATCCCCTTTAATTTAACGGACGGCACGTTCCGTTCATATATTTCCATGACCCTGTTTCATTAGACGGATTATTTTAACACATGCTGGTGTCTAAAAACTGACCTTTATTCGAAATTATATAATGAGCATTACCTCACTTCAGACCAGCTGCTCCGTTGTTCCTGTCATATTAAAGTTTTATCCATTTGGATACCATTACATCTGACTCCAATTATCTGTCTTATTGCAGTAACGATAAGACCACATTTTGTATATCTGATAGCAAAATGTAAGTTGGCACAGTGGATGTTGTAGACGCCTCCTATATGTTTTGACGTTTTTATCTTGTTTAGTGTGGGTTTGGATGGTACCTACTATGAGTTTTTACCCGACGAAGGTTATGATTTTGACTGGTATGTATGTATGTATGTTCATCTGTTCCCTCATAACTTATAAACTACTCATCATAATTTGACAAATGGGGTATAATTAGAAGCTTCTCGGTCGTCCGCTGTTTATAGGCCATGTAACGTCACATTAAATTGACGCCCTCTAGAAGACAAAAACTCATGAACTTAAACGTAATCTATTCCATTTATCCCCAACACGTGTGACTCCGGATTTTTAATTTGTCTGTCTGTGATGACTGTTTTAAATACCTTTTTAGTTGACCTTTTTGCCGTAGTACGGTTTTAGTTTTCATTACTTTTATTTTTTAGTTTTCCATTTCTTCTTATTCTTATTGTTAGTGTAATACGGTTTTAGTGTAAAAATCCGCTTTGTATAAGAAAAAGGATCCGTATAGTTCGTTTTTCATGACATGTTTATTGTCAAGAGTTATTATAAGGTTAGTGACCTTATAAGTTACCTATTAAACGTCTATCGTACCAGATAATCTTGAGATACAAAGACTTGAAAGAGTTTGGATA
The DNA here is from genome assembly GCA_914767815.1 of Eupsilia transversa. Lineage (NCBI taxonomy): Eukaryota > Metazoa > Arthropoda > Insecta > Lepidoptera > Noctuidae > Eupsilia > Eupsilia transversa. Next base: position 5,356,034 of record OU611886.1, on the reverse strand, counting down.
AAGACATCAATAATTATAATATAATAATATGTTATTAAATATTGATAAGGGAAAAAAATATCATTATTATTGTAATATTATTATCATCATCTACTACAACGCTTTCGAAGATAGTCTCCTGTAGGTAATAAATAATCCCGATCGTAAGCTTTAAGAATAAAAGGGGCAACTTCGGTTGACTGAATGCAAACATCGAAGTCCCAGTGCAAAAATCACAAGTACCTACTTACTACTCACACCGTAGACTGTAGATTCAAACGACTCCTGACTCCTTTAATGAAATCGGAATAAAGCACCTCGGATTCGGTACAATTCCAGCATGAATAGCCAAGACCTAATTTCGAACACCGAACGCCTAACTATACAGGATGAATTCTCCAAATGGGAAAGCGAAAAATACTCAAAAGAGTTTCGAGGCTAATTTTGGTAAAAACTAAATCGATATCATTACATTTTAGTAAAATCAATATTAATAGCCAGAAATCGAACACATTTTTTTTTACAAAAACTCTTAAGTAATGTAATCTAATATGGCAAACTAAAGTATTTTTCGCTATTTCTTAATGTTTTATTATTTGGCCATTAATGCACACTTGAAAAATTCAACTGTATACCTGTAGGTATCTTCTTTCATATCTAAGACTACACAAGAAATAAAAGTTCCCAACATTTTCGTTCATTTTCCGGATTAGGGTTATGCCCTATGTCAGCTATAAATTTTGCCAAAATTCTGACGTTATGATCCCAATTCCGCACGACTGGATGTATGCATGGATCGTTTACGGCATTAAGTGGGGGAGATAGGGAAATTATAAGAGGTGAAATGGGTAAATGTAATGGATAAGGAAGAAGATGTAGCTCCTGTGTTATGTTTTTCAATATTATTGTGCGTGAATTAGGTGGAATGTGAAGAAAAATATGCTAAACGGAGTACAACCCTGAATATTTGTTTTCCAACCACTCATCTTTTTCAACGTTTAAAATCTCGACGCCCACTTCATGCCAGACAGACGCATAAAAAATTTACAAACTAGAAAAAAAAGGAAACTCACCTTGCGTGGAACCAGTATTATTTTCATGCGGACCAAAACTGTTATTTATTTTTTACCTTGGCAACGTTTTATACCAAACAGTGTCAACGTCAAAAACTAATTCTCAATAATTTGTTTTACAAAATTACCAGCAATGTTACCAGCTATGTTTGGCGACTCTCCCTAATAAATGGTTCGGCAGTGACATTGCGGTTCTTTTTTTACCCTTTTATTACATTGGTCTCGTCATATAAATGAGCAACGACGCCTTTTTGCGACGCGGCGGTCGATAGCCTACATTTCATTAAAAGGTTTCTGGCTAAAGTGAGGCGACTTTTTTGAGCTAGTTACTAAGTTTCTTTGAAGCGATTACATGTTTTTGATAACTGAAATACTTATTTTTTACTCCGCTTTTTTGGTCAGATACTTGAAGAGCTTTGCAAAAAATAAGAGTTTTGAAGTTAAATTGGTGCTAAAACAGTGTTCATTAAAACCTTTATATAATTATGTATACATATTTAAATAAAATTCGGTTTTCGTGTCTGTCTAATTCATTTAGATCATTCATCATTTATGGAATTTATTCCAGAAGGGAGGTGTATATTTAATTAAGGCTGACATTATGTAACTAGTAGTATGACATATACTAGTAGTATGTTTAGAAATATATAAGACCAAAGTAATAATAATCTCTCAGTAAATCCAATTTTGATTCAGCACCCCTCTGTTGTGGTTAAAATGTATTGTAATAATATAATATATTTTTTATACTTTTTACTTTAAATCTTCAGATAAAATTGCACCAAATGACTACAGAAGAATGCAAAACAAAAACCCTATCATATGCAAATTCGTTGCAGAAAAACTCAATTGAGGGCAATGGCTCGCTTCGGTAGGCAACGCATGCCAGCTACTACACTTGTTGTAGTTTTTGGAAACTCCAATACAATCTATGTATAATGACTGAAGTTACGGGTGGAATGTAAAGGCTGTCATGTAACTGATGATGAGGCTGTCTGATACAAGAGTGTTTTATGCGGCCTACTCAAATGTCGTTTCTTTGGTATTGTTCGTCGAGTCGCTGAGCTCCTGATGTTCTGAGTTGAGCTCCACGATTACTGACAAATGCTTGCACTGACTGGACAGGTCCACTCAAATCTGTGTAGTTCTTTCCTGAAAAGACCATTTCAGACACTAATCTATATGGACTTCATAATGGCCTGACCAAGATTATGTCTGGACTTTAAAAGAGACTGCTACCTCTGAGTTTGTTTCGGCCTTTCTTCTCAGAGTAGTTAGATAGGAAACGCCGACCTCATCTATATTAGTTTTAATGTTTTCGTATTTCATTATAAATATAAAATGAATAAACAATTTTATTTCATTTCATTTCAGTGAAAGAAATAAATGCCCTTTGGGTTTTCCAGTTGGGAAATTCAACAGCAGCGAGAAATGCAGTTTGACTTATAATCAGTACCATCTGAGATCTTGAATGAAAACAACTGGGCTGTTCCCAAATTGTCTTTAGGGTCACTATTAGATGTCAAAATCACGTAGGTTTATTCGTTTCATTTTTATAGAAAGCAAATGAGCTTGTTTTAACTAAATTATCATAATAGCTGCCTCGCTGGTCTAGTGGTCACAAGTACTACTGTTGAGCTTGAGGTCCTGGGTTCGTGTTTCAGGTCGGGCAAAGTGATAATGGTTTTTTTCCATCTGGAATTTCGAAGTAGCAGCTCGGACTGTGGATGTGTGCCGGGTTATTGGCAACAGGCTCGTCCCCTATTAAACATAACTGGTGAAATGTGGTTGTAACATCTAGGGACACCTCTCAACCCTTCGGGGAAAAAGGCGAGCCGTTATGTATGATACCATCATTATAACATTATTCTATTGTTATTAACTATACTTACGATCGATTATACGATACGATTACTTACGTTCTTATACGTGAACTTTTATAGTCTTCATGATGTTTTTGGCTACTCAGTCTGTTCTCTTCCAGCTGCATTGCTATGATAAGTCTTAAGAAATGGCGGACCGGTGCATTTGTGTATGAAAACTCATAGCTTACCTGATCATTGCATGTCTGACTATAACTAAAGCAAAAAAGGTATGCGTGCGTGTAACAATATTTACATAAACGCATTGTAATAAACATTGAAATACATACAATTATTTACTTAGAAAATTATCGTTGGAATTTCATATTCCATTTTGCAAGCTTTTATTGTAGGTTCTACGTAAAAACTTTGTTGTTTTTCTGCTCTTTTTGTTTAATGTTTGTTTTAAAGCAGAAACAGAAGTCGAACATAATATAACACTGTATTCAAGCAAAGTAACATACCTAATTTTTTTTTTTTAAATAGGACACCAACACCTTATTCCGTTTACTAAACTCAAACTCAAACTCAAAGCATTTATTTCAAATAAACCAATTACAGGCACTTTTGAATTGTAAAAGTAAGTAAACTGGGTTGAAAAGTTTTAGAATATCAAGAAAAACAACTCAATTAAAAAACCTTCTTTTATTTTTAAAACAATCTGTACTTATTAAGTACAATAAAATTTTACCTAGCGTTCGTTTTTTAACAATGAAAAATTATAGGGTCCTTATAATTATTAGTTATATTTCGCTTGACACTTACAATTTGATGCGTCTAGGAAATAAAGTAAAATAATCTTTATCAGCTAAATAATAGAGTCGACATTTATGTTTATATTTACTTATCACAGGTAGACTGTTCTCACGCTATGCTGGCTTTTCGTTGGCATTGGCATCCAAAAGTTTTAAGACAAAAGTATGCATAAATTTGTACAAAATATTGGGTAAAAATGATATGTGGTATAAGGATGCCCCTTTGGTCAATAAACTTTTTATATTTTACTCTTTATAGGGAATTATTATGTAAGGGTATTTAAATATTAATTGTTTTATTTTTGTTTTTCCACGTCATTGTCGATATTTTGGATGACGGATCATAAGGAGTCATTATAATTATATTTACAAATCGTTATTAAAACATAGCATGAGAACAGTCCCAACATTAATATACAAAAAAATATATACAGAGAAGATACAACACTAAAATAATATAGCTATTATTATATTAACATTTCATTTTAATTACATTTTAATGAATGAATTAGGCTTCTAAGAAGGAGGCCGTCATTTAAACTTATTAATTATGAAACAACACATTTAGAATTAATTTATTCACTCAATACAGATTCAGAAATTTTAAGAAAAACAATCATTCAATTTACGATAAAAAATATATTTAAAAAGTTTTGTATAAACGCATTATTAATAAAATTATTCAGAAAAATGTAGAAATTTATTTACAATTATCGGTAGTTATTTAGATAGAGGCAGAATTATTTAAAACTGTTATTTACAAATGTACGGAAGTATTATTCAACTGAAAAAGGAAATGCTTTTTTCAAATGCAGTTAAGTTTATATTTTTTTTTTGTTTTGCGGAGCTACAATTAAAAATGTAATCCAGTGGAAATCTAATCACTTGATAATTCATCTACATTCATATTGTTTAATCTTTCATCAAGAAAAGTTGGTAATTTAAAAAATATTTACTGAAAACTTGCCGTCATTGCACAGGGTTTACGGAAGAAAGTACATCGCACAACTGCAATCAGAAAAAAAACATTTCCTAAAGCAAATACCATCGTTCATTTTATTTGAGATATATTGTCGATATGTTCCACCGGAATCATTGCTTTACGAAAATGTATATTATATCTACATAAATGTATGTACAGTCTTCACATTTTTTTTTCACTTACGTTCTAATAAAAATAGCTAATCAATGTCTATAACTTCCGCCTAGTTTCGTTTCTTTCTTCGATATCGTTTAAAAATTGCATCTTCTCTGATGCGTTGCGATACCTGTGAGAACAAAAAACTGGTTTTTTAGCAAGTATTAAACAATTACCCAGAGATTTAAATCGTTCGATTCACCCTACCGCGTCACCGGTTCTGTTTTATTGACAGTGATATTTGATTAGTATTGTCCCGCTCACGCATACTGAAAATCGTATCTATCGTTCCATGCGGTATGTGTGAGCCCTTGTTTGATTCTTCTCAGTGTGGACACTTGCGACCTACGTTCAGGTCACATCAAACGATTTAAATATTTGCATCTAGCTTATCGGCGGTTTCTGAGGTGCTGTAAACCGGAGTTTATCGATTCGATAGTGCAATTCGTTCCATAGTATATTGATACATTGCGTTTCAAAACCCTTAATATATTGAGATAAAACTTCGCCTAAATATACATAGATAGGTAGTTAGTTATCTAACGTGGTTTCTCGCATCTTGAAAGCTTATCTGAGGACCTCGAAAACCGGGCATGAATATCGTAGGTAGGGTTGAAATAGTAAAAAAAGCAGGCCAGACTTCACGAAAAAACTGTAAATTCTGACGGAATGTTTAGAAATTCTTGAAAGTAAACAAAGAAAAAGAGAATTTGTAGAATATTTTACTATCATATATTATTTTAATATTACATAAAACTGCAAGTCTACAGTTAAAGTTTACTTTATCGAGCTGCAAATATTATAGAGATTTTGTTAAAATAGTAGGAAAAGAGTTGTTAAAATACGAGTGTTTACTTACTTGGATCGTTTTTTTCTTCTAACTGTATCTACGGGCGTTGCTTCCACACATAAAACTATTAGTCTACTACTGCATGAATATCTGTGAAAAGAAAAAAACATTTTGGTATTTTTCTGATTAATGAACCTATCATAAGTTCGAAAAATATTTGACCGAATTTCATTTGACCTAAAACTTTTCAACTATTATCGTTTCGTTTTTTTTTACTTCATCGAAGTCACGTCTGCCACTGTATCAGTTGGGTATTATCAATTCGATATTTTACGTTTTTAAAATTTTATAAAAAATACAGAAAATGGTTCTTTACTCATAAATTACAGGAAACTCTTTAAGATGTAAAATCTATTAATATTGTGCGTAGAAACTTACATTTGCAGTTGGAATATATGGGAGAATATTATGTTTTTCAACTACAATGTTAAGTTTGTTCTTGGGATAAATTCTTCCCAAGTACGGACCCTTCATTGTGCGTGGTGCGACACGCATTTGGCCGGTTTTTTTAAATGATACACGTAGAAACTTTCGAATATCTAATTATTCTATATTTTCTTCATAGCATTGATCTCCTATTTCCACAAAAAATATCCAAACCACTTACGTTTCTTGGTCTAAAAGCTTATTGGAGCGAAGCGAAGACGCGAGTCCAAACTTGTCCGGATTACTACTGTGCCAAGCATCGCAGTACGCGTCCATTGCTGGCTCGCCATTCGGATTAGCGCCGTGCCACACGGCTTTAGTAGGCCTAAAGCAATGGATTACGAAAATTAGAACACGTCGCAGCCAGCGTAGATCGTAATTTCGTAGATGCTCTTTGGAGATATTGGTTTTACTAGACGCAAATGAACGTAAATATTATGAGTATTTGTAACACAAATTCGATAACCTCCAGATTTCATAAAGGCTCGGTACACACTGGCGCGATATCACGGGCGCGACAGGCAGCGCGACCCTCGTCATGCCCGCGATATCGCGCCAGTGTGTACGAGCCGTAAGACTGACAGAATAAGGCTTGTTAAATATTACGAATTTATTGATGAAACCATTAAAGATAATAAGGTAGTAACAATATTATAAAAGAATTCCGTTATTACATTAATAAAGAGTAACGTATTAAACTAAAAGAAATGACGGTGAATAATAATTAAAGCATGTTTCTAATTACAAAACTCACGACAACGTTTAGTCATAAGAAATACCAGGGCAATTACTAGACTAAACTCCATTAATTGTCTCTTGTGGCCTAGAATCCACACTTTGTTTAGTTTATATAAATACCAATTCTCTGTTTTGGGTAAATTAAACGTCAATTTCACAGTATACACTACAACTACTTTACAATGAACTGTCTTTGTCAGTAAAACATTGTCTGGAAACTTTAATCACCCATTCTTAAGTACATATTTCTTCGGTGGAATTACAGGATTATCTGCGTAGAGATTGAATAAATTGATAGGGCGCCCCTCTTTGTGACTAACGATTATTTTTAATTAGAATATCTGCTCGATAGACGAATATTTTAAGTACTTTTGGCATCGTTATTTGATATACTTCAAGAATTGATTTTTGTTTTTGAAAGTTTGATTACTCATCAGAATTACTTCAAGCTGTATTATACAGGGTGGATTTTTGAGATGGGGCTGCAAGGGCAGCTACCTTAACCGTTCTACCTACAGGAAAATGGTCTTAGGAGATTGTCCTTAACTTTTTGAGAAATTTTGATGTGCATTCACAGATTTTGAAAAAAATATACTTACAGTCAGCAGGATAATGGGCAGTTTTCACAAAAACTTTTTTTGATGCCAATCGATCCTGTTTCTTATAAGGATCAAAACCTCTATTCGACCAACTGAGGTTTGAGTACTAGAAAAGTCAGAAATCGCAAAAATCTTTTCCCATACATTTCGCACGGCATTTGGCAGTAAACATGTAATAATAAATAAACAAATAAAATAAACGAAGGTGGGAAAACCAATAAGATGCCAATGAAACCAATCCAAGTCTCGCCAATACCAAGAAACCTGAACCATTTACACTTTCATTTCTTGAAGCAAAGGCAATACAATATCCTAACCTTGGCTTGCTTGAGTGTATTGGGTTCAAAGATTGAAATACGGTAAGCACTCATACCGCCAGTCGTTTCCAAATTGCCAGAGAAAATAAGGCAGCTTATTTCTAGGTCCACGATAAAGACTATACTCCTTTCACACTCCAATTTTCTTTCGTGTTCAATTCGTCATAGTGTTTTTCGACAATCAGTGTCAACAGTTTCTTTGCTAAACAAACTTGCTACGGTGTCTTACTTATTCATATTAGTAATTATACTGTTACTAACAGGGGTTTCTGAATAAACACATTAATCGGACGCCTTTGGTATTGATACAACGAATCAGGGACCGAAAACCTCTATTAATTACGGTACTGGTATCGAAGAATTTTGGCTACTTCTACGACTAAGGTTACCACTGCTATCTGGGTAACCCAAGAAGAAGAAACATGTTACCTCTTTTAGTTTTCCGGTTTAATACCGGTTACAGACACGCGTTTATGTCCGTCGATATTTTCGTCAATTGTGGACGGATTTTGAAAATTCTTTTTTTTTTTGAAAGGATATGCTCTCGAGGTGGTCCCATATAAATTTTATTAACTTTGCTTGGGTACTTTTTGAGTTAGCTTCAATAATATGTATTTTTCCCACTTAGCCTATGTGGACGATGTTTTAACATATTCCTGTCACTGTTATTTACATAGCAGATGATATTCGAATTTGTGTGGGGTACGTAGCACAACTAAAAACTGAAAAATAAAAACTTTTTACAAAAAAACCAACCGACTTCCAAAAAAAACACTACAAACTAAAAAATTACTTTAATTTCGGAAGTCACCGACGGGTTAATTTTATAAAAAGTTTTTATAAATGTATGATATTATCCATATAGGTAATTATACTGGCTGAAAACAAAATCACAACGAAACAAAAAAATAATCGAATTGACATTTAAAAAAAACTATCGCTGGCTAAGGATACATACCATCCCGGATCCATGAGGACATTCTGTCCACTGAAGCTGTAGATCCTGGGAGCATGGGCGAAGAGTGCTCCTGAGCCATCGAACATCTCACCCCAGGAGTTGAAAAGCACATCGCCCCTCGTGTTCACGACAGGTATCTCTCTGTCTACCCAACTTACGATTGAGTCTATGGTTTGAACCCTGAGAAAAAGGAAGAAATTGTAGAACTTGTTTAAAACTGGAACAAAACGACTATTACTAAGTTTTCAGAATACCTAGTGGATAGAAGCATGTACGTTCCGTGTAGAATACAAAAGGGTGCATGACACCAAAACCAGACGACCCGACAGATTTCCATACTTAAAATTATTTTCTTTAGTAAAAACATAATGAAAATACGTGTTTTTTTATATCACATATAATCTCCAGGGTTCTTTTATAAGTAAAAATAATACAAAACGTCCTAGAATATGTGGTTAAAAATGCATAGTTTCGAAGATATCATCATTCATAATTAATTTAGGTCGATAATGAATGTGATGAAAATAAAATGTTCTTAGAAAGTTCATCTACCTAATTTTGTTTGCTTACAGTACTCAATACTAATACTAGACTCTCGACGTGTGTAGGTATCTAAGTTCATTTTCATTCAAACCAATCATTCATATTTAAAGCTGAGAAAATGCGACGTTGTGTTCACGTCAGGGTGCCTTTGTCGAATTATTTTCTATGAAAAATGAAAACAAAAAAAAGATAAATAAAAAAAAATTCATATGCCAGTTGATTCTTTATTGTGGTCTCATTCATACCCTAACCTAGAGTTATGGGATAAAAAAAAAACACCTTGTATTGGACCTTTGATCTGTCCTTTATATTCTGAGGGCTATAAATAGGTGACTTACCTTGACGATATAAAGGCTCTGAAAGTGCCATCCATGTTGGCTCTCTGAGATTGTCTTCGGCATTCGTAATTGCTGCTACTGACTCCATGCATGTCACCTGTATGCGGCTCATTTAAGGCTGCTAGGCGTAGCTAAGAGGAAACAAAACAATTGAGAGTCGAAAAGGTAATCAGTTATTTGAGGTTCTTTGGATATCACATTAATTTATAAAACAGATTTGTCTTCTAAAAGGTTGTCGACTTTATTTTATAAATTCCGTCCCTGAATCAAAAGCGATTCCATTAGGCTCAAAGAAATCTAGTATTCACAGAAAAAACCTTGTCAGGACTTGAAAATTATTAATGTCACCAGAGCAAAAAATGCTTTCGCAAAGTGCTAAAAGATTATTTCTTTTAAGCCTTGAGATGTTTTCAGGATGGCAACTGTTGTAAAATGTCAGGTAAGAAAGGTCAAGGTTGTAAAAGTGTTGAATCATCAATTTCCTGTAGCATTATACATACAATCGGGTGTTTCGCATAACGCTAGCTTTTTGTTTAGTGCAGCGATTCACTGGAAGATAACTTTATTTTTGCATTTTTTTTAAGGGGTCTGGCGCATGTCTTTGACCACTGCCAGTGGTCGCAGTGACCAGGTAAACTATAGAATCCGATACGAATCGCGCACTTGGTCGCAACGGTCAATTAGCCGACCTGTTTACGTGGTCACAGCGACTTCGCGAGATCCCTAAGTCCTGTTAAATTTATTTTAACGTTAAATACAATTCGAAATCTTTCTATGCTATGGAACGTGGAAGTGAAACATGTGATGATATTATGAATTTAAACTTACCACAGGTCCTTCTACAGCTGGATTCTTATGATGTACTAAACTGGAAGTTTCTAGAATATTTTGCAATGGCGTCCGAGTTGGACCTCCAGCTGGTGGCGTATGGATAGCCAGTAAGGAGCCCATCTAAACACAAAGAATTATAGCTTAGCACTAAAAATAAAATGTCTACTAGGAGCTCGTGGCTAAGTAATAACAGCCGCACGGGTCGATCCGTCAGGTTAAGCTACGCTTGCCGGGGTTGGTCCGTGGATGGGTGACTATCTTTACATATCGAGACTCCTCCGTGTCTCGGAAAGCACGTTAGGCTGTTGGTCCCGGCTGTCATTCGTAGATCGCGAAAGTCTGACAACCAGTCTTACCAAGGGGTATAGTAATACGCAGTTACTGGGTTATGGAGGTCAGACAGGCAGTCGCTCCATGGAAAATACTGGTCTGAATACCAGTATTTTCCGGCATCCGGTTAGACTAGAAGCTGACCCCAACATAGTTAGGAAAAGGCTAGGCAGATTGATTTATAAAAAATAACTGTCTAGTGTAGATTCAATTTCTTAAATGTTTAATTTTTCTCTACGATTTAATTTGTCAGTCAACGAACATTTTTTTATGTTGACGCAAAACACTGTACAAAAGTTTCAAGTGTAGATACCGCTGAGACTTTCATCATAGTACAGCCACAGAAAACAAGTATACTTTGCGCAATTAATTCTAAGCTTTAGTCACCGGCGCTAAGATTTAAATTTAAATATTTTGAAATTGTTAACTCATTCAGCATGTACCTATATCCATCGGGAATAGGAATAAGTTTCGTTCAAATAACAAGACCCGAATAAAAGCGGAGTTCCTTATTCCCAATAGGATAAGGAAAAGCAAATTTTCTTTATTATTCATGAATATTTAAGGTCTGAAATCTCTTGGTAATAATATTTAGAAATCAAGTTCCTTTCATCGATGACGGGGAATGTTTTAATCCAAATGAACAGGCCACTGGGGTCGGTAGGGTGAGGCACAAAAGTTATGAAACAATTTTGATTGAATATTCTATAGCCTGTTGTTTCAATAAACAAAATATCCGGATGGATGCCATGTTTAGATAATTATTAATCTGTGACTAATTGAACGTTTTCGAATTAGAAAATTAATTCATTTTCATAAACAAATTCTTTATGAATATGAATTCAACTGAGGTAACAGCTATTTAATAAGTTTTTAACTATACCAAACATTCTTTTTAATTACTTAAACCTTCTAATGACCATAAAGTACTTATTCAAGCTAGTTAATAATTCCATATTTCATTTCATATTCCATTACGTGTCGTGTTAAAACCGGGTGTTTCAAATTATCTAACCGCAACCATACATTTACTACCACGCAGCCCACTTCACTATATTGGCAGAGAAATTACTGGTAATTAACACCATTTTAATAAAGCAAACGGTAATAGTGAGGCTTCATTTATAAAAATAGTCACAAAGATTTAACAAAAACTAAATTTTTGTTTGGATTTAACCAAAGGGTTTCACCAGATGTAGATAGACGAAAAACAAAATCAACAATCAATAGAACAAACATAACTTTTGTATGCACCGCAGGGAGCTCATATCAATGAACAGCTTATTGATGCGATATTGAACTATAAGACCGTGATACTCGAGACGAACAATGGAACATACCCTTAGGCGTATCTATAGATACAGAACGTAGGTATATAAGACCCGGCCGATGGTTTTGTGTATTGAAGTTATGCCTACGGTCAGGCCTGCTGCCTATCAACACGACAGTGATACGGAGATATTGTTATAGATTTCAATAGGAGCGATGCACTCAGGGAAAGCATGGCGGATGGGCGTGAATAACAATTGGAACCAAGAACAATTGGAAATATAATGTAATGTTTTGAATAAGGTGGTGTCCGTCTGACTTACTCATTAGCGACGCAATGGCATATATAAATGGCATGTTTAAAATAAAAAAATATGAGAATCATGCACGGTTAAATATTATTGAAAAAGGTTTCAAATAAGTAACCTGATACTCACAGCTACGTACTGCCAGCCGTTGTTGACGCGAACAAGTAACGCTTGTTCTTGGATGACGTACGCCAAAGTGCCCAGGGGACTGTTTGTGCCAAGCTGTCAGAAAAGTTACGTTTAAAATTTCTAGGTAGTTTGCGATCAACACCGTGAAAATATTGTAAGGTGAAACAAGGTCCCGACAAAATAAATGGAAAATCTTTAACAGCGTTCGAAACTGTTTCTATAGAAGTTGTCTAGAAGGCCAATTCTACTCGTTCGTACTTAAAAAACGTTCACATTCAAGCCGCAGTGCCGCAAAAGTTTCAAAATATCACAAAAGGTATAAGGGCTAAACCAAAAAAGCAAATCAAACGTCACGTTTTATGCGATGCGAATGCGACTAGATCGAAAATAAGAAATGTACTTAAACGGTATTATTTCTGCAAAATTTTCGATTGATTCGTAGAATTGGACCTCAGGTATTTTATAGGGACCTTTTGACTATGTTTGTTGATATTACACAACTTACACGAATCAAAGAATCTGTAGTTTTAAATAGTATGGTCCCAACAATAGCTCTTCCATCTTCGTCATCATCGAAATCACCGTTATCTCCAAGAGGATCCAAAGGATCTCGGTATGCTGTAAAAAACCATTTTATTTCATAAACTATCTCTAACAGAACAGTGCTTTACTGTGTTCAACTTTGAACGAATTTTTTGCAACATTAAAATGTAAATAGGAATTTTTCAACTCCGCGAGTTTTAAAGTTCCCGGTGTATAAGAAAAACAATCCTGACTTAGTTCACGGTAAAAGTGTTTGTGAAAAACTATTGCGTACCGTACGGCTCCTGGCGGTATTGTACCAGATGGTTCAAGTTTCTTATAATTTGTAGTGGATCGCGTTGTTTTCCTGTTGAATAAAAAACAAAGGTATTTTTAATACGATAAATTTTGCTTGGTAAATTTTTTCAATATTTTTCCCAATAAAATAGAAATAAGGGATTTTTATTTCCCGTGCAGTCTCAATCCTCTACAATAATATTTTCATAATAAATTATAAAGTGTTCTTTAACACATTTTTCTGCATTTTATTTTTTTATATGGCAAATGTCACATCAACAACATACTCACTAAAATATACACAAACAATTTAGGTATTATGTATTCGTCACTTACACAGTGCACAGTACTAGCAGAGAATTTAATTATTAAAACACGTGAAGATACCGACAGCTGAATTACATAAGCCACAAAATAAACCGTTATTTTATCACTATTACTCACCTCCGGTAGGCTCGAGCCGATTAATCCCGGGGCTATCGGTCAGTGTATCTGGCACTTCGTTCGGGTAAACACCGGGAGGACCCGGCGGACCCGGCGGTCCCGGAGGTCCAGGAATGGTCATGTATTGGATGTTAGTTGCAGGACTCCCCGCGGGGCCTGGCGGGCCCCGAGGCCCATCCTTGCCAGCCGGCCCCGGGGCACCGTCGTACCCCCGATCACCTTTCTCGCCTTTCACCTTAACATACACAATTTTATTGCTTTCATATTCTTTTGCGGTGTGAATTTCTTTTCGAAAAGTATTTCAATTTACTTATACTTTAGTTTCAAGATTATGCGCAACAAAAATATATGCAGTTCAAAGAATCATGCCAGAAACTTGGAGAGAATCTTTTTAGATTTTTTCTGTTTTGTTTATCACACACTTCAGAGTTTCCAGGGATGTTTGGAAAAGATTAAAAAGCTTCTCTTGGTCCGTTCCGCTCTTACTAAAATAGAAATATAAAAGCGTTTTTGTGCAAGCGCTTAAGCTGAGAATGAGCTGAGAAAGAGCATCTTAACACATACTCGTAGATACATTTGCGTCTACAGTTACTAAGAATATTAATTATTCTGCTAGAGCTTGTAGTTATACTTGTAATGAAAATACAGAATGGGAATTAGAATGTTGTTATGACATTCTGCCATCTACTGTAAAATACCGCGTGTCTATGGATGTACGCTACCAAAGCCAAAGGCTCGTATTAGTCAATACAGAACAAAAGCGGATTGTTGGCCACATGCGGGCACAGTTTACACTGCATATTCTAGCCCCTATGTTGTTTTTGGGTCGGAGTTTTTTGATTCGGTTTATCCCTTCCGGAATATATTGAACTAGTTTCTGCCCGCGACATCGTCTGAAATTTCAGTCCCCGACCCACCGCGTCCCATCCCATCGCCTGCCCGCGCTATTACTTCGTTATCACTTAGTGTTCTTTCTGACTTTTTTCTTTTGGCCCCTTAGGGTCGTAGCGTGATGTTACATATCCTAGCTTCCTTAAGAATTGGGCTATCCAATACAAAAATAATTTTTCAAATCCATCTAGGTAGATCTGGAGATTAGAAACTTACAAATACCTCTTTATAATATTATAGTTTATATAGTAATAAGGTATCAATTAGATAAACTGAACGAAGTTTTCTCAAAATTAAAATAATATTTGACTACAAAATCTCAAGGCCCTACTCACTTACTCAGTTCTCTAGTATTTTTTCTACGGTATAGTTCAACGAAAACTGCTGCAATAGAAAGTCAAAACATTTCTAAGAAAAATACTGTAGCTAATTCGATTCTTTGAAAGCATTCCGTACAAACACGCGCCTTCAGTTGTATCATTCCAAGTACCACTCTTCATAAAGGAAAATAAGGAAAAACATACATATTCAACCGTCCAATTAACCTGATAATATATGGCATTACCTTTTCTAAGTCAAGTGGGGTCCCGCCTGGATCTCCTTTTTCCCCTTTCACCCCGGGAGCGCCTGGCTGCCCGACGGCACCGGGTGGGCCCTGTCAAATGTATAACTGTAATTATGGTTTATCCGGAATGTAGGACGGAGGACAATTTAATATGAATTTTGGCCCAATACTTACTTGAAATCAGTTCTGAGAAAATGGATTGGAATTCGACAAATGTGATAAAAAGAATACGTAAAATCTTTTTTATTGTTGTAACCGGAACGTATTGATAAACGAAACCGAAATTTACTCAGAAATGGTTTGGTTATCGTGTTCCTAGTATATTTGTAGAGCATTATACAAATGTAATCGATTCCATCCGTTTTTATCAGTTCGAAAACACCTTTGTACTTGTTCAGACAAATTCCAACATTCTGATGTTTTTTTTTTTAACAGCTTTGCATCTGAATCTTTAGTTTAGATTATAATTTTGTTTCTCACCGTCCATCCAGGTAGTCCTATATCACCAGATATTCCATTATTGCCTGGAGTTCCTGGGGGCCCAGGGACGCCTGGAGGACCTCTGGGCCCAGGGGGTCCGGGATGTCCTCGTTTGCCTCTTGGGCCTGTATCTCCTTTATCACCCTGATTTGAAAAGATTTGATAATTTGAATATATGCTCTTAAAACTTAGGTATGTTTGGTTAGTAGGATCATAAACATGTAGGTACAAGAATTTGCTCTTATCTTTGAACATTAATCACGTGCTGTGCAAAATTATTATTTGAAACAATACGATGTTTTGGTGTAACAGAACCATTATTAGACGTAGAATGAATGGACTTCGCTTTAAGAATTTGTTGTACTGCATGTTAATTGTTTAATACTGCAATGTTTGTAAACCATAAACTAAGAAGGAGGGCTCTAAAGAGCTTTCATTTATTTATGCAAGCAAACACAAAAAACTAAGTGAATTATACCTAAATATAAAAGAGCACACACGTACTGCGTATTAAGGTCTTAGCATCTTGTCTAATGACATGAAATTGTAAAACATATTTTTAATTTCTCACCTTCGTCATCACTAACGCTTCATCTCTTGATACTGCGACGGGACCAGGTGGGCCGGCATCCCCTTTGTCTCCCTTAGGTCCATCCAGACCCGATGGACCTTGCGTGCCAGGTAGGCCGGACGGTCCAATATCCCCGCGCTCACCCGACTTGCCGTCAGTGCCCGGAAAGCCTTGGGGACCTTCCATTCCTCTGAGTCCCTTTTCTCCCTAAATAAAGTATTGAACTGTAGTATTTGGTATCGACACGTTTTACAACTTTTTGTCGGTTCGGTAATTATAGTTTGGCAATATTTTTTTTGTGATTTAAAGTTTTTGTTTTACTTAAACTTTCATTAGCTACCATTGGAATCATGATATTTATCTATTAGGAAAAAAAATATGTAGCCAATTATTTTAACATTCCTCCACGCAAAGCATGATAAATCCTGTTCCAAGGTGTAATTAAAATAATTTAATGAAACAGCATTTCGGCTGAGACACATTAATCAGAAACAGCAAAACATCTTTGAGGATTTGTTTTCTCAAAAATCACTAATTAACTTTGAGTTATTACTGAGAAAATGATCCATGAAGATGTAAAAGCCGTTTTTATTTGCTTATATATAATTACCTTGACCCCTTTTTCTCCAGCGTCGCCTTTTCCACCTTTTAGTAGCGCTGCTTCTGTGAAAATATATTTTGATTTATATTCAGTGTGTAACGAAATACATGAAATGGAAGCATGTGTTATAAATTATGGAGAGAGCTTGTTATTTAGTTTAACACCGTGCTCAGAAGGTATTAACACATAGTATTACACATAAACAATGCGGAGACGACTATACAACAATAAATGAAAACAGTGGCAATATGAATGCATAGGAGTATTAGGAACTATCAAATAAATCCTAACATTGAAATTAAAAAAGTGTTTTTTTCTAACAAACTAAATAGTTAGTGATGGACATAATATATTTTGTAACATATATTTTGATTTAAAAGAGTGTCCGTGGAGTTTCTTGCCCGTTCTTCTCCATAGGAACCTACTACGCTTTGGAATGGGCAACTAGCTTCATTTTTTCTGACTGACCGACGCCTTGACAATTCAAAAGTACCTGTAATTGGTTTATTTGAAATAAATGCTTTGAGTTTGTGTTTGAGTTTGAGGACCGACTATGGATTTTGTCAATCTTTGACTAGCTATAGTGACTAAACTATTGGAGATCTTTGATTGAATTTTCGTATGCAGACTGGGAACGTCATTAGATATACGGAGTTTAATTTATTGTTGTATTGTCGTCTCCACATCGTATAATGTTATTTATTAATATCTACTTCATTATTTCGGGTTGTTTATCAATAACTTTTATTATATACAAGCAATACTATTATATACAGGCTCCTACTAAATTCAGACATGACATAGAATTATTGTAGAAGTTAATATAATGAAACTATTTCCGATAACTCATTTATTAATATTGAAGCAAATTGATTTGTATTATTTGACTGGCATCAAATAATAAAATGTTTGTACTGCTCAGGAATCAATATTATTTTTGTAGCCTTCCATAAACGACAGGATTACCAAATAACGTACTATAGCACGTAAAAAATGTTAAGACACATTACTACAATGTTTTAATTTCTCTTCCTTCATTTTTAATATCAAATACAGCACAGTTTTAACTGAGTACGTAAAGTGTCAGATCACTTTATGTACTCAGCAATAGCTGTGCTCAACTCACTCCTCGAAGCGCTCCATTAGAAAGGAACTTAATTAGTGACTTAGAAATTTATGTTTGAGCATTTTGTCTACTTGTATGAGTTTTCAACAGTAATTATATTTCGTGGCCTTCATACGAAGTTATGATGGAGTGAAATATCGTTTGTTTTACATAATTACGGGTAAATGTGACGGTTCAACGTGTGCGTGTCAATGGGGAACCTGTTTATGTTCCCGACTTATATGAATGAAAGCGAAGTCGTGAAGTGTGTCTTTGTATCAAACAAAGTAATATTTTCCGTAAACGTAACGCAACGAAATAGGTAATTAATAATTATTTCTTAAAATAGAAAGTTAGGGGTTTATTTAAAGTTTAACCATACATTTTCGACATTTAATTTTGAACTTTAATTTACTTCTATGCAACGTCGTTGTTTTTAACAACGTCGACCGTTGTTATTTTATATATACCGTATACATTACCATTTTTCCGAAATGTCAACCACAAATAGTTTTGAAATGTCAAAAATTGTTTTATTACCTTCAGTTTTCCTCTCCGATTTCCCTCATATTTACCCTCAATTCCATGTAGTTCTCATTAAGTTCCTAATCTATTTTAACGACAGCTTATCACAAAACCTGACATTTGACATCACTTTCAATTTAAGGACTTGAAATTCTGTTTAACCTAAAATAAAATAGTTCACCATTTTACTAGGTTGCATTCGCTGTCGAGTATTGTTACCGCAAACGTTTGCCGACTCAAGCTACTTCCACGACACAGTGAACGACTGTCACGCCCTGTTTTAATTTATTCAGTATTGACTAAAACCAATTGTCTCAGTCCACGAATGACAGCAAACGCTATTTATGTTAATTAAAACTGTAGTGCTCAGACCGCAACCACAGTATAATAAAGTAACAGTAAAAAATCATACAAAACGGCCGAAACGACGCGCTTCGAAATCTCAGTCTATAGCAGTACGAAACTGTCTCGAGTGCGCGGCAGTTAGGCACGGACGCGGAAGGTGTGATATTTTTTATCTACCGAACGGCCGTAGGTAATTATTTCAAGGTCACTGCCAAGATGTAATACTGCTACTTTATTATACTGTGTCGTAGCGATATCTATTACTATACTTTGAGATCTTTTCATTTCGATTAGATTACTTTTGAGAATTAGATTTCAAGTGGTGTTTTTTAGAATCGATAGGTGTTCGAGTACTATAATTAACGGAAAGACAGACAGGCGTATAACGACAACAACATAATATGTAGGTACGATAGGTAGGTAAATGTTACGTATAAACATTATATTATATAAACGTATAAACTTACTTGCCTTTATGATTTGACTGTTTTTCTAACGTTAGCTTTTATCGCAGATGTTTGTGTTTTTGTTTTAAAATAAATAAAAATATGTGTCTATGTGTAATAAAGAACTCCCTCGGGCTAGGTGGAGCGATGACCTTCGCAGCGTGGCTGGAGAGTTGCCGAGAATCGAGCTGAATGGCATGCAATTGGAGAGGCCTATGTCCAGCAGTGGACTGATGAGGGCTGATGGTAATGCTGATGATGTGTTTTTTTTTAAGTTTTACCTTTCTCGGACTTTTGGTGGGATGTTATTACTTTATCAAAAGTAAAGTGTGCCATCCCTCATTACCGGTATATTGCTACGCTGTTCCCATGCCAATAACATTATTAGGTATCACCGAAGACCTTCGACCAACATTGGGTTCAAGGGATGATGGCATTGCAAGTATTATGAAGAGATTTTTCACTCTAGATCCCTAACCACCGTTATCAAGGATTTTATTCTCGCTGCGGTTGAAGTGCTATTTCCTATGCATATTTTCTTATCGTTTAATAGCATCTGAAGTCGGAATTCTCCTTTCGATGTATCATTTTATATGAGGTCAAAGCAGGATAATATATTCTTCCATTCAAATAGCGTTTAAAATATTAGGTTTTTTAAATAACATAATATCAAGCCTGTATTCCCCGAAGAGTTAGGCAGAGGTGTATCTATAGTACACCCACATTTCGCCAGTCATGTTTAAGTCCCATTTATTAGGGGGCGAGCCTATTACTACCAACCGGGCACAAATCCAGACTCCGGGCTGCTACTGAGGAATTTCAGATGGAAAAACCTACTAACTCTTTGCCCAACCCGGGAATCGAACCCAGGTCCTCAAGCTCAGCAGTAGCGCTTGCGACCACTAGACCAACGAGGCAGTCTTTTATATTAAATTAGGCAGTTTTTGAAAATAATTATTGTCAAAATTCAATAACTGCCATCCAAAAATCCACAGCTACACATTCAATTCTGGGACATGGTCCTTAAGCTTTCCTATGTTTAGACGTTAGAAATGGGTCCAACTGGTGTTATAGATGAGCTAATACCAGCCATTCATTATAAACTGATGCTCTTGTACGAAGATGATTAATGACGAACGATCGTAATAGATTACCTTATCCCGGGGATAGTGTGGATCGAGTTCATATTGCGTTTCGTTATCAATTGCATTCGGATAGAATAGAATAGAATAGATACTCTTCGGATCAACTTCACCTATATTTATCTCATAAATGCATGGACATCAATGGCAGTGTTCAAGTTTAAACCGTTAACTGCCTAATGCGTTGTTAATATTTTATAAACATGATTTTGAGAAAAATCAACCGACTTCCATGAAAAACACTACAAAGTGAAAAATTACTTTAATTTCGAAAGTCGAATCGTGAATTTTCGTTTTTTGCCATCGACTTACGAAATTAAAGTAATTTTTCATATTTTTTTTTTTGGAAGTCTATTGTTTTTTGGATGGAAAAGTTTTATTTTTCACTTTTTATAAGTGTGGTGGTTACTTACCCCACAGGAATTCAAATACCACGACCTGCTATGTAAATAACAGTGACAGGAACTTATTATAACGTAATCCACATAGGCTATGTGGAAAAAACAAGTAATATTGAACCTAACTCAAAAACTACCCAAGCACAACATACAACCTCCTCCATTTTGGAAGGCGGTTAAAAAAGAAATGAACGTTTTCTTTTTGTGTTAATATGTTGTGAAATTCAAATTACTTATAGTGGGGTACAGCCAGTTCAAAACTAAGCAACCTTCCCATATATAATTAAACTTGTACTAAACTTTGTTGTAAACTATTCAACATAATATCATGGTAAGTATTGTATGTAATGAAATAGTGACTATTCATCTGATTTATATCACGTTATTATGAGCATTTTCTTCTCGTCTCTTAATCTTATTGTCAAGATCTACATTACATAAGACAACAATAATATGATCATTATCTACCATCATCATTCAAACCAAAACCATGATATTTATTACAAATTACATTGATTTTACCAATAACATTTAAGAGCTTGCATTCTGAAAGTGGGCAACGTCACAAATAGCTGCCAAATATTTTGCTGTTAATCAAATTTGGCAATATAACTGTATACCTACACATATTATATGAAATATCGCTAACTATTTTAGTGAATTAAAATATTGATTATGAAATGCAATAATTAATATTGTGTCACCGAATATTTAGTTTTAGATGTAAAAAAAGTACCTATTGAGAAACTTTTAAAAAGCCTTGTTTACACCTAAAACGGTTACAACATCAAACTCAGTGTTTTAATATTACAATTCCTTACAACATTATTTTAGGTCACTAGTTAGCGATATTTTATACTTCCTTATAGTAATAATAACAAATTAATAAAAACAGGTAAATATTTCACAGCTATTTGACAGTTATTTGACAACATAGCCAACTTAAAGAATGCACGCTCCTAAACTTCTCCTTTTCCACCGCTTATTAATATACACTCACTACAATCATGAACTCCTATACATATAGTTCCTGTATAGTACCTAAAATAGTTCGACGTACTGTTTGGAAGGACTGTCCAATAATTAATTAATTAAATGGATCTAATCAGTTGATAGATTGATTGATAATTGTCTGGTGTCGTGTTAGCTATTAATTAGTTTAAACGGACACAAGTTAACAGTTGCCAAAGTAGAAAAGTAGGGCAGTTGGGAAATATTTTTGGGAACTTTGTAAGGAATGAATCACTTGTTTTGGCTATATTGGACAGCAGATATTGCTATTTGAAGAAAAGATTTAAGTAAAGAAGAAGCCATTTAGTAAGCTACACTATACACTTGAGCAAATGTATATATGACGATCGATGACGTAATGATGATGCAAGAGAAACTCCTGTTACTAGTCGAGAGAATGTGAACCTAGGTATAAAAGCAAATTCTTACACTACAAAGGTGACATGCAGGCGTGTTCAAAGGTAAATTACACCAACAATCAAATAGTGATACGAATTTAAAAGAATGATAATAATTGACAAAACACTTTAGTAATAAAATCGTTATGAACCCAAGTAACTAATCAAAAAGTTTAAAATGGTTTTAGTGATCAGATTCTATGCAAGGCTATGTTGATAATGATGATGCCACTATAATCAATTATTCAAAGAAATTGATGGACGCCAACAAGGTATGCGTCCCATACAATAATGTAATCTACTAATTGTTTTTCCAGATACCTGGAAGTCATATTAAAATTAATTTTAACGTTCAGGGTTGATTGGAATTCCCCAAGCATAAACAATATGAAGTTTAATCACATTAACTACTTGCTATAACAATACTGTCTGTCTGTTTAAGAATTATTATCTATTTAACTATTCTTTAGGTTATTTTGATTGTCCTTGATACATTGGTAGAGCTAGGTTCAATATTCAATACAATTATACTCCATAGACAAATCACAGTTATCACCTTTTCGTTATTTTGATATAAACATAAAAGAAACTCCGATATTTCACGATAAATACAAAGCAAAGTAATCTATTTATCATTTACATTAAGTCTAAAGTGTGTTATAAGGCATGAACACTAAAGTAAAGACCGTTCTAAGGATTTCAATAATACATTTATTATCTTTTTCTTTATATACTGGAAGGTGTGTTTTACTAATATTATGTGAGACGTGTGATCCCACCAGTAATTTCAACAATATTACACATTGGTGCCGATTCCCTTGTTCACACACTAAACTAAATAATTTAAGTTCAGTGCATCTTTTTCTTTCTATTTCATTAAGAAAAGGACAAAAGATAGATTTTAGTTTAGTCCTGTCAAATCTGTCACTACTTCATACAAGTTTAGACGTGATTAAAAACTTGCCTACTAAAATTACGTCAATTTACGTCAGGCGCTGATTAATTTGACAGGACTAAACTAAAATGTATCTTCTGTCCTTTTCATAATGAAATAGAAAGAAAAAGATGCACTGAACTTAAATTTAGTTTAGTTTGTGAACAAGGGAATCGGCACCATTAACTGTCGTTATTTCGCCGTCATCTGTGTCCTGTAATAAATAGAGTATAGTGATTTTCCAAAATCATCACCATCGTCATCCTCCTGCCTCTAGTCTGATTTATTAATAAAGATAACAATGCGTTTTTCACAAATTAACAATGAGGTAAATATACTCTTAGATATAACTTAAGAAATTAGTTCCATTCTAACATGACTTACCAGTTCTTGTGACGTCAGTAGATATAGCGTTTTCAGATATATCTGAGACAGCAGGTCCTGGGGGGCCGGGCAGACCGCGAGCACCTACGTATGCATATTACATGACGTATTAGTTAATGTAAGCTCAAGACGTACCTTCAGAGACAAGAAAAACATTTGGGGATTTGCGTACAAATTGAGACTCAATTTTCATGAAATTGTTGCTACGGGAAAAGGTTTGAGAATGGAATTGAGATCAAAGAGGTAGGAAAGTATGATATTTCCGTTTTTGTGAATGTTTCAATTTATTCAAATGGACCCCATAAAATACACCTGTCTTATTTCCTAAACATTTATTTCAATATGTTAACTTTACGGAAAACCCAAAAAAATAATACTGCCAAAATATCCGATACAGAAATAAAACAAAACTCTCAAGACGATCGTAAAAAGTAACAGCAATAATAAATAAACTGCGTGCAAGCACTCGAAAACCAATCCAAAGGGTTCACTGCGCGAAGAAATAAAGATTTTCCAAATCGTTACTATAAGCCCCTAAAAATCTCGCGAACGCTTTACCCGAGTATAAATATGGGTCATAGAGTAACATAAAATTTGATGGTTGAGTTAGTTTGTACCTTTTTCCCCTTTTTCGGCGGGGCGTCTGTGCAGGCCTGGTAGGCCCGGTGTTCCATCGCGGCCGGGTAGCCCCCGCTCTCCCTTCGCGCCATGTGGCCCTCGCAGGCCAACATAGCCCTGTAACACAGTTATAAGCTTACGGGTCGAAGGTAACATAACGCAACGTTACGAGGGTCAAACCGTCACTTATTGCGTTAGACCCAAGTTTATTATCCAAATACCTACTAATTTGGCGACGGGGCCCACGTGATTTTATTTTGATTTAGTTACACTCGTAAAGTTCTATAGCTGTTTTCATGTTGTTCTCTTTAGTAACATGTTGTAAAGGAACCCTTCGTTAAATTAATATGGAGGAAATAGGAACTATATGGCATGTGAACAAAGAAGGTAAAACAATGTTATTTGAGCAGGTAACAAAATGGAAATTTTTATATTTCGTTTCAGTAAGTTAGCGAGCTCAGGTGCTTTTGGTTTGACATAAATATCAGACTTATTCGAGCATTCACAGTTTTGTGTAAACCACAAAAGTTTTGATTGATAGTCGGGCCAAGTTTAGTTAGACTAATAACCTTTCTAGTTTATCAACGTTAAATAAAATAATAATAAGAAAATTTACGAGTATTCAAAAATAAAATTTGCTAAAATACAGTATAAATCTTAGAAATAATGTACATATTACAAAGTATGATGCCTGTACTAGGATAAACCTCTATCACACGCGGCATGAATTCTTATAATTACTATTAGGACAATATTGATTTCATAACAATAATTAACATACGTTTTAACAAAGTTAATGTTATAATTTACATAAAATACATAAAATTGAGATAAACAATTTAATTTCTATAATATTAAATGAACATTGTTGCTAGCTTTTAGTTACAAGATTATGATTGCGACTACAGTATTTTATCTAGGTAGATACAAAAATTTCATATTTTTTTATTTTTTTTAACGTTGTAGTCACCTTAAGAAATAAACTATGGCACCGACTTCGACTGAACCGGAACGTGTTCAAGGTTAGTGAAGACTTTACATAACATAACATCACGCCTTCTTTCCCCGAAGGGTTGGGCAGAGGTATACCTATAGTACACCCACATTTCGACAGTTATGTTAAGTCCTATGTAATAGGGGGCGAACTTATTGCCATCAACCGGGCCCAAATCCTAACTCCGGGCTGATACCGAGAAATTCCAGATAGAAAAACCCAATAATACTTTGTCAGACCAGGGAATCGAACCCAGGACCTCACGCTCAGCAGTAGCGCTTGCGACCACTAGACCAACGAGGCAGTCTTTAGTGAAGACTTTAATAAGTAGGTAAACAATTATCAGTAAGTACCTACATCACAAAGGTAATTAATTAATCACTAATCAATAAGCCGTCCTAATCCGTACATTAATATTCTATATTTCGGTTATTATTAACTCTAATTCCGTATACATATATCAACTAACACTGAATTCTTCCCACAATATAAGCTGCTTTATACAATACGATTAATCGTATCAATTTAGTAGTGCTAAATGCTTTAGGGATAACCGATTTAGTTGAAATTAAAATACAAAGTATTGATTTCATAGTCATGAGTTTTTCTCTTAACAGCTAAAAAGCTAATGAAATGAAACTATTTAGCTATTTTAATTTGTTCAACATTATAGGTACATCACTAAATAGATTTATTTTACGATATCGGTAATAGGTACATGAATTTGTAAAAATAAAATTGTGATAAACACGCGAACACACGAAGTAAATGCAAATTTTAAATCCGTCATTATCCGTTTAATTAAATGAACTAAATTTTGTGTACCTCAAAATATAATCGTGACATGTGAATCAGCTTTTAATAAGTTCACAATATCATATTTAGATAACACTCACCCTTTCGCCTTTGTCACCCTTAGGGCCGTGTAATCCCCTCTCGCCCTTATTCCCTTGATATCCTCTCTCTCCTTGAGGTCCCGGCATGCCCATTGGACCCCTCTCACCAGTAGGTCCAAGTATCCCTGGATTACTGGACCCGTATAATCCCGTTGATTCCTGCGTAAGACATGGTGATTAGTTATGTATACAAAAGTTGGGAGAACAAAATGTTGGTGACGCCTGGCTCCTCTAGGATCTAAAAGTTTTATAGAATAGTGTCAAGGTTTGGGTCGTTGGCGGGAGATTAGTGCGTGGTGACGTTCTTGAAAGCTATAGACTATTTGAAGAATACTTTATCCAATTATTTTGTTATAGGTAAAATATTTTTGTTTAGTTTTATTTCTTGCTTCCGACAAATTGTATATTTAGTCTGAATTCTACAGTTCAGTCAAAATGCCTGCAAAGTCTTTTCCTATACCATAATATGCTCAGATCTAAGCCCAGAATTATGAGAAATTAACAAACTTCATGTTTACTATGCTTCCTAACACCATACAAAGTTATCGATACACGAGTATCTTGAGCCCGAACAACAATAACTTATCGAAGCTTCGAGAGGTTCTAATTACATATCAGACTTGAAGTTGATATATCTGAAGCACATACACTGATAGATGCGGCCGGATTATATTTACATGTTCGCTGTGTTGTGTGGTGGGAATACTAATAATAGTTACTAAGTATTGCATGTAGGCTCACGAAGTGGTCAAACCAGCCATATTTTTTCTTCTTCATATAATTAAATAAAAAAACCATATGCTAAAGTGGAAAGATCAGTGAGAACGCGGTTGGCTCACTGCTCTACTTGTAAAGGTTTTAAGTTCAAATAAAGTAATGACCACTTATTAAAGAACCTTGTCAAATAAGGATGCAACTTCTATAGATTTGACAACCTCGATCTTCTTTTACGACGCAAACATTGTAAAATACGTAGGATAGATAACTGAAAGCAATGACATGGACAGAAGTCACGATGTTTTGATCTAAAAAGATATGTATATTCTTGAAACTTATTCAAGGATTGATATCGTTCACAAAAGATTTAAAACGCTTTTAAATGCAATCTAAATTACCAGAGCGAAACCACTCCTACAACAAGTAAATTAGCAAGCAATTCACACGTTACCACTTTTTCCTTTAAAATCGTTCTTAAAAACCACGCACGCTTGTAACTAGAAACACTTATATTTTAAAGATATTAATAAATAATAATGCAGCTTGAGTTGAAAGGCTAGAAGCATAGGTCAGTGAGAACTAATTTCTGTGGGCGAAGTCTGCCCATATTTAGCACGCAAGTCAGTGGATAGTTCGCTGCAGTAATTTGTACCTGTTCAGGTCTAGGTGAACAGAATGAAACCTTGGAAAGCTAAGTAATTGATAGGGAGATAATTTAATTTTCATCCCACCATCTCGGAAAGAGTATTTTTAATCTTCAATATCTGAGTGGAAAAGCCGTTTTTATTCTCTAGAGGATAAAGTAAATTGAATTTAGAACATCGTGTGCACTAAGTTTGTGAATTAAAAAAAACATTAAACCTATTTACTGCTACCTCTATGGTGCCGAATATATCATACAACTTTTTTTTAATTTGTTAAAAACTCAGACTCGGAACCTTCTTGGTGTTCTTTTTTCAATTTGCTTTGTACGCGGTTCTTTACGCGGCATTTTTTCACGTCATTGTTAAACCTTATATTAAAAACAAGAAACTTGAAAACAAGTGAAAAAACTAAAATGAGTGATTCTAGCGACGAGGAAGTTTGCTTGACGCCAACAGAATTAACTGAAACTGTTAATAATGCGCAAATGAGCTTTCTCCCTCAACAATCACGCGAGAAGTATTTAAAACAGTACGATATGTTCAACACGTGGCGACTAGCAAAAGGAGCCAAAACTTTCTCAGAAAACGTTTTGCTGGCATATTTTATAGAATTATCCGAGAACAAGAAAGCAAGCACTCTATGGAGTACGTATTCGATGCTAAAAGCAACAATAAAGATGAAAAAAGACAAACATATCGATACCTATCCTAAATTAGTGGCATTTTTAAAAAGAGCCTCATCTGGTCATCAACCAAAAAAATCGAAGGTTTTCACAGTATCTGATATTGAAAAGTTTCTTAACGAAGCACCCGATTCCGTATATTTGGCGGCAAAAGTAAGTCAGTTGCACATTCAGTATCTACTTAAGTATATTAATCTCAATTAAATAGTATACTTAGTAGATGTTGATAGGCATAATTATGCGTTCATATCAATTTTATTCATTTATCTACTACAATACTCTTTACGTTACAGGTTGTTCTTATTATTGGAATAAACGGAGCATGTCGAACTAATGAACTAACACAACTTAATGTCAAAAACATTGAGAAACATTCAGATGACTTACTATTAATTAATTTACCTAATACAAAGACAAAAAGAGACCGCAACTTCGTCATTCGCAAGGAATACGTAACGATTGTTGAGAAATATCAAGCCTTACGCCCGCCTAACACTCCAATCAATCGATTTTTTCTACAGTATCGCAATGGAAAGTGTGTTAGACAGCCTATGGGTACTAATAAAATTGGCAGTATCCCACGAGAAATAGCAACATTTCTTGAACTTCCAGAACCCCTGTTGTACACGGGTCATTGTTTCCGACGAACTTCAGCCACACTTTTGGCTGATTCCGGAGCTGATCTCCTGTCCCTTAAGCGCCACGGAGGCTGGAAGTCCAATGCAGTTGTAGAGGGATACATAGAGGATTCCATCCAAAATAAGTCTAAAATATGTGAAGGCATTGTAGGAGCCATTACACTGAAAGAGCCTCAATCGGATCCTTGGACTGGCCCTTCTACATCAAAAATAAGCCGTTATGAAACACCTAACCATCTCCCTCTCTCTCCAACATTCACGCCAAGGGAATCCGATGAATCGGTACAACTATTAAGTATGACAGATAGTTTACCGAAAAACAGTACACAAGTGACTAACACCAATATTACAGTACCAAACAAAAATATTACACTCAATTTAAATAACTGTAGCAACGTTACTTTAAAATTTTCTTAATTATACCTTAGTAATATTTTGTTATAATTTAAAGATTATTCTATATTACTTACCTGTCATAATGTAGTAATTAATACCTAAACTGAAATAAAAGTGTACCTATCTTGTGATTGTAAACGTTTTTTTTTTTGCATTTAGTCATTTCCTCGCTGAGGTGGAATGAAAAGTTACGTGTTGCACTCGAGTGCAAAGATTTTTCACCTCGTGCTCTTTTGATTCCCTCGCTAACGCTCAGGATTCTAATTTTGAATCACTCGCTACGCTCGTGATTAAATTTTAGAATCCTTCGCTTGCTCGGTCATCAAAATTGAACACGCGGTTAAAAAGCAACTTTGCACTCTTGTATAACAAATAACTATTGTTTTATTTCATAGTGTTGAGTGTTTTATTTATTGAAGCCAGTAATAGGATGTTACCACGCAATTTCTCTCTTTGAATTTCATGTTTAACTTAGAAATATTATTCGTCTTAGTATTCACATTTTACTTTGTTCACCCTAGTTTCTGTAGTTGTTTCATCTTATTTAAGAATAATTTTGTGTTTTTTGTATGAAAGTTTTGTATTTCTTATGAGTGAATAACGTATTTGAATATCAAATTGTCTTCTTATTTTCAAACTTGATAAAATGTTTTATTTTTAAAAAAAGATGAACACCAATGGAAAACGGACATTTTTTAAACTTTAGACATGGAATTCTGAAAAGATTTAGCAGGAACTTAATTAACACTCTTTGTAAGCCGTAACCGTTATTTATAGGTTTCTGTTTAGTAACAAGAAAAAAAATTATCCGTGCAAAGCAGATTTATTTAGATAATGGTGTAATTAATCTCTGGGTAAATTACGAGTACACAAACCCTTGTCAATAAAATTAAGACAGACTCGTTTTCGTTAAAGATTTAAGAAATGGTTTTTATGGATATTGGTTTCGCTAAATAAACGTTAATTAAATTCTATTCTAAATGGAAGCCTTTGGATTTCATGAGAGATTTTATACAACTTCATGTAATGGTTTATATTTTTATAACACATTTTTCTCAAAGAGAGTTCCAAACCAAAAAAAACAGATTAAAGTGAAAGAAGTAATAATATCAGAACTTGTGTACTTACTATTAACGCTGACGTCATTGGCCCTGGTGGTCCCGGGGGGCCTGGAGGTCCTTGCAGTCCAGGGCTTCCATCTGAACCAGGATCGCCTTTAGCTCCAAGCTGACCCTCTGGCCCTGGAGTGCCAGTATCACCCCTCTCTCCCCTATCCCCCTTGGGACCAATAGGTCCAGGTGGCCCTGACTCACCCATTTGTCCCTGAAACAATAAATTTGTGAATTCCGAAACGAAACTAGAACCTAAATAATGAGAATCAGATAATGATGTCGTGTTTATAAATCACTACAATTTGTTGTAAGACACTGAAAAACTGCTAATCACGATGAAGATAATTTGGAGCAAGTTAATCAATACTGATTTGTTACAAAATTTATTTGCTTGAAAGAATATAATTGCTCGCTAAAGAATAAATACCTACTCCTTTGTATTTTATTAAGGTAGTGATTGTATTATTTTGACTTACCCAAACCAAACTTTGTCGTCAACTCAGAACTTTGAACGTTAAAAAATAACGAGATTTGAAATATCTAAGTAATTAATTTACAAGCTGAAGTAACTTTAAAAATCAAGTATCGTGCAATCTGTTTTATCTATACGGATATCCAAACAACTAAATCTCTAAGGCAACGGACGTAACGAGCGTAATTTACATCATTAGTGAAAACAGCGTGGCATATAACTGAATCTTAATTACGTATGTAATTTTAGTATAATGGTATTCATTACCGTTGGGACTTAAGTTTATAAAGCTTACATGAAAGATAAAGGTGAAGTGAAAAGCGGTAGCGGAATTTCCACCAATATTTAACCCAGTGTTGTACTTGATAGATGACGTAACAAGAATTTGATCTACGAGTTTCATTCGACACAGTTTACTGAGCATTTCAATTTACTTTAATGCATTTTCTTTCATTTCTTGATCCATCAACAAGCCAATACAGCAGAAAAATAAGAACTGACAGGCTTTCACAACTTGAAATACCGACAAAAAGTTTTTAATAGGTACTTAAATACTTTAAACATAAGTTTTCCCCAAGGGCGCTTCTTAGGTCAAGTTTTGACTGCTACATTTCAAGCTGTTTTTGTCATAAAACGTAATAACTGTCAAGTAATCGTAAATTCGAGCTTATGGATTTAATAGATTAAAATGTAAGTCTCACAAATTCATAAACGGACGTCTACAAAATATTACTCTCATTTTGACTCCGCTGTGTATTTTCTATATAGCCAAATAAAAATATAACGTACAAAAGCTAAACGGGATTCACGAGAATCTATATTAATACTGTTCGGGGTCCATTGTGTTATAATAGCGTAAATATTTTTGCAACATGTTCATTGAATACGATTTTCTTTGGGCAAGTTTTATTAACGAAAATTTTATATTAATAACTAGAATAAAGCCTTTCTCTTCGATCTGATGAAAATTGCAAACTACAAGTTACATGCAATATTAAATTCATTTATCTTCATCTCCATTTTACCTTCACTTTTCTACTTCTATTTTAGTACTCCAGTAAAACGATCCCTTATTCTTCCAGGATTATAAGTAACATAATTATGCTCTTATAAAATAAGTTAAGAGTTACTTTAATTTTAAGAATAGCATCGTAATCATCATCATCATTACGCTCATTTTGGTGCCATCTAACTTGATAAACTTAGTAAGATGATAATCATTATCTTGCCTTTCTTGTCCTAAGTTATTTGTGGTTGGCGCAACACGTT
The DNA here is from genome assembly GCA_914767815.1 of Eupsilia transversa. NCBI lineage: Eukaryota > Metazoa > Arthropoda > Insecta > Lepidoptera > Noctuidae > Eupsilia > Eupsilia transversa. Next base: position 5,324,093 of record OU611886.1, on the reverse strand, counting down.
TCCTTCTTCCATTCTCCCCTGGCAACCGTCTCGCTATCATTCCCTCCCTTCTCTTTCCTATCATTTCTCACGCAATCTATCCATCAAACTTAGTTAGATTTCATTGACCTACTTATAATTCTTTTCCTTACACTTTCAACAAATTTTAAAACGTCTAATCCGCTACTGCCTCCACTAAACGCGTTGCTTTACAAGTCTACGCCTTGAGTGTAATCATATCTTTTATTAACCTCATATTTTAATCCGCAAAGTTCCCAAGACGTCTTAGAGAGCTAGATTTCCCTTGATAATCTCTAACGTTAATGTCAGCCAATAAATAGCTCTGAGAGTGAGTCTTTTGCATATTATTTTGCTTATTCTGTAACCGTTTCTCTTTCATTTTTATGTGATGTTGGGCAAGGATTATATTGTTTGTGAATGTAGAACATGATTATAATGGAGTTTTATTTCATTGCTGTTATTATGATGAAGCAGTTATGTGAAAGCAATAACGGCTTTACTTTGAAGCTTCTATAATCCTTCTTTAATCTCTTTATTTTTCTTCTTAGCGTTTCGATTGTGATCAAGATTGAGTCAGCCCAGAATTTGGCTACAAGATTGGCGCCTTCAGCAGCGTCCTTTGGCGTCTTATCTCTATATTATTACAACCAATTTATTCTCTTACCGTTTTACCAGGAGCACCAGTAGTTCCATCAGCTCCCGTAGGTCCCTGAGGTCCTGGAGGTCCTTTTAGCTCTGGCATCACCTCCAAAATTTGGGAGATATCGTTCAAACTGCATCTGCATTGCCCCGGTCCCAAACCCTGACAAAAATAAAAACTATGAAATTCACGTCAACTGAGCATGAAAATGACAAACAACGGTTCCGGCACAGTTTTTATATTGTTATTTTATTCAGAGAATATGAAAAATCTAACCACGTAAATCTTTTTATCTCTTCTGACATTTTCCATAATATTTGTTTTAAATTGTTTTTATGCTTGCTTGCTTCTTTGATCTGCCTGGCCTTTAGTTTAAGAACAACATAACATAAATATAGGGAAACGCATTGAGTTGTATGCATATTCACTCTTTAACTATCACAACAAAAATTGCAGCAAACGGTAATAAAATCATACATTCTTTAAGTAACGATAACATTAGGGTCTAAATAGTTACAATTAATTCTCAAAAAGTCTTTAAATGTCTTGTAAGTTTTCAAATTCGTTTTTTATTGCCATTCTCTCAGTTTCCTTTGTCAGTAATAGGTAGCACTATCTTTCAAGTCGACAATTACGACAAGCATTTACTAATGGAAAAACTTTTATTAAGATTCCAAAACTCTATTGCGGTTATAAGAGAATTCTCGACTGATATAACCGAGATTTCTATAGTATCGTCGTGAAGGGTTAATATAATAGGATTGCTTTACCTACCAAATGGAAAGGGACTGCCATCGCTATTACGTATTCACAAAGCGTCTTCGTATAGCTCTCTCTATTATTCACAATATTCAACAATACGCCTAAATGTAGTAAATAGAATAAAGTCCTAACTTAAGTTGGCCCTTTCTTCGCCGGAAAGGCTCATCATTCATACCATCTACAAACAAACAACCTTGTTTAAACATACCAGTTTGTTGTAATGCCTAATAGTATCTTCCCCCTTTTATTAACCCAATTCCACTAACAATTCCAGTTCACGATCGCGCAAAACACGCGAATTTTACTACATATCGATGTAACGAAGTACGTGACCTGAGTTATAACTTTCGTCAAACTCAAGCAAGGTAGGGTGACAGAGATCCCCCGGATTAGTGAAATCTTGGCCAACTTCTCTAAGACTTGTCCCGAAACTTCACAAAGTCTTCGGATTGTCCGTAACAAAAGTGTTTGTTTCGAGTGAGTACTTAATACCTACGTAGTTTTGTTTTGTTCCATATTATTTTCATACAGGTACTTACGTTTTCTCCTTTTTCTCCTTTGTCACCAATGAAAACTAGATCGGAAATATAGTGACGTCATTAGTTGTTAGTTGTTCTATATTTGTGATGATATAATGTTAGTATATTAACAAACCAGCTATCTAATTGCGTAAAACGTTTTCGTAAACGATTCCGAATAATCTGTTTTATTTTGACAGTTCAACAACATTCATTGCGATATTTACGTTGTTGAGCAGATTTTTTTTTCGAACGTATGAAGCAATGGATTATCAATCTGTTTCAAACCTATCCAGATTGTGATAAATCGTGTATTACGCAATTAGGGTGCTGAACACACAGTAAAGTAATAATGTAATCCTACGTAATAATTATGGTTTATAGATCATTATCAAAATTTTGATCTAATTACATTAATTAAACGTGAGTATCTCACTTCAAGGCTATCATAATTTTAAGCACATGATGAATGACGGTTCTGAGAATAAATCCGCTGTTACACGCGCCAGTATTTGAAGCTATGAAATATGAACATATCAAACATATATAAACTATTTGAAAAAACGCACTGTCATTTATAAAAAAAAGTACTTTCAGTACAAGATTGAGTGGAAATAAGATACCTAATCATAAAATCTATATGAAATAAAATATCAAGACGAAACCCCAAATCAATGCAAAGAAAAACCCGCCTCACAAATAACTCCGTATAAAATATTACATGAAAGAAATGAACCTATCGCCTCTGAAGCCAAAGCAAAGACTTACGAAAATATGTCAAGTGTGATTGATGTATTGTGAAGAATAAAATCCACTTACATGGCGATGTGTGTGACACGACAGCCAGTCTGTTCTCATCTGGGTTTACCTGTAAAAAGAAACGATTTTATATACTAAATAAGCCCTCTTATACTGTCATAGGGACTTACTTTCCTGTTTCCTGAGATGAAGACACATCAAAGGACGAAATGACATATTTTATAGACTCCAAATTGTATGTTTATGATTTCCTTTGAAACGATAAAAGCAAGTTGAGAAATGGTTTCAGTCAACGTATCGGAAACTGGCTATTATAGCGTTGGTGTTATTGTGAAAGTGCAGGATGCTCGGCCAGCGCCCAGCTTACTGACCTAATTCTCGCGTCAACTATTATTCCTCTGTATACTAAGAGAGTGATATATTATATTATGTATTTTTGTGGCAGATTAACCCCACAACTAAAAAGATAGTGTGTTATGCTTGTTTTACCGATAATTCAAAACAGATTTTGTGCCTGAGAGAAGATAGACTTCCAAAGGCTGTAAATGGGCTTTGGCTGGAACTAAACTAGGCACTTAAATCTTGCTAAACCTAAAATACAAAGGTCCCTGAGTCAATAGACAACCTAACGTGTTTTTGTCGAGATTAGAATACAAATGTTCACACAAAAAGAGGTCGGGTTAACTACACGGCTCACAGTCCACTTAGCTCAGAAATATACCAATTTGCAAGCGGTAGTTTAGGCTTAAAAAATTACAGCAGTATAAAATAAATTACTAGAACTTAGTCAGAATTCCGAAATAATAGTGGATATTTTTTGACACAACGTAGATTAATCATCAAAGCTTAATATCGATGGCTTATACGCAAAAAAACTTCCTTGATTGATGTGGAAACTGGTCAGCTATCGTGAATTGTGTTCTATTGGCTCAGATAAAGGGTCGATGATCGCTTGAGCAGCTATTGTTACAGTAGCTCTATAGGAGTACAGGTTCCTATATGTGTTTGTTAATTACATTTTTAGGGCAGTGACGTAATTGCGGTTTTGTCAGGGCCACTTAAATCTTATTGCGTAGCTGCCTGAAGCATTCAGCTTCCAAATTGTTCCTTGTTATTGACCAATTCGTTCATTTTCTTAATAGAAATTACGCAATAAGTATAATGAAATGCTTCGGAATTTGATATGACAACAAAAATATAACATTTCAGACGTTTTAATCATAAAAGGTTTTCTATTGTGCTCAGAAAATGTGCTGCAAAGTATCTAAGGAATATTATTTGAGTACTTGTACATTTTTTTGGGTCGAGATTATCTTTTCACACCAAACAGTTTCCACCGTAGGTACATAATGAAAATTGTTTTGCATTTTACTACCACGCGTAGCGAGAATCGTGGGCGATGACTATCAGGCTTCACCACACTACGTCTTTGCCAGGAAACCGCACGAGTTTCAAAGTTTGCGAAATAAATAGGAACATTAACACGTAATCGGGTTACTGCGTTAAGTTTTTACAACAGTCTGTATTCAGGGGAACGGTGAATGTACGAGTTGGTTAGAATGTAAAACTTCGGGATTAATCAGGAAGCTAAAAAAGAAGGTAGCTTAGAGTACTTATGAGTTTCGCCTAGTGTAGGTCTTTATTTTTTGGGAGATCATTTTATTTTTCCTTTAACATTGAGACTTCCTATAATATCAGACGTGATTTTACGAAGGAAGACGTCGTAGGATGGTATCAGAGAATCTTCTTTTATTGACACAAGGTTATTAACTGCACCCCGTCTCGATCCCGTAAAAACTTCGGGATAAAAATATCCTATCTCTTCATCCAAGTCATGGTCTACCCATGTTCCAAAATTTCATCCAAATCTGTTCAGGAGTTAAGCATGAAAGCGTAACAAAGAAACAAACTGACTTTCGCATTTATTATAAAAGTTAGGATTTACTACGCTGTGATAGAGGTGAAATCAAACAAACGTGTCTATCAAAGTAGTCGCTAAGTAAAATGGTTTCTATCATTGCGGATTAATTCATTCTTATTTAGCCTATACTATCCCACTGCTGAGCAAAAGCCTCCTTTAAATCCTTCCATGTATTCTTATCCAGAGACACCTCGACCCAACCTTTGCGGTATGCGTCTTGGTCGTCTCTTTTTGGGCTGGCTTCGGCGGCGCTGTCCATCCTCAGGCACCCAGTGTGTGCAGACTTTTGTCCTGTGGTCACAATGCACGCGGCTGACGCCAAAATGGTATCCCATTTTAGCTTGGCAGTCTTATAAATACTGCTTTGAAAAGTTTTATGAAGTATTTTAGTATCAAAACTCAACTAAAGTTACGAGTATAAAACAGTCTAGCAAGCTAAATTATATGAAAGGTTTTATAACAACCACTAAAAAGGTTATAGTAACCCGTCGTTTTACGTCATCAACCATTGCGACGACACGCGATGCGAATTTGTTAAACAATGCCCGTTCCAAGAATTTACGTTGGTTTCGGTACCAGGAATTTCGGTTTACTACAAGATACAGGACGAAGTGACTTGTCATGTTGGTGTAATGTTTTGCATCGCGTAGTTTCGTGTATCACTTGTCGCCCACATAGGACAGTGTGCGCTTTTATACCGTGACGATATTACCGCGGACGTCCACGTCCTTAAAATGTATGGATGGAAATACGTGCACGCTATAACGTTATCGTGGACGGAACTTTAAAAGCATCTTCATATATTATATTTCCCTGTGTTCTCGGGTTGTCGTGACATGGACGTACACGATAATACTTAACGGCAAGTTAAAAATTATAAAAACGCGTAATGGGTCAGCTGTAATATTGGAACCTATAACCTTACAACTAGGTCTTACTATGTTTTATTCCAATAAAGTTTATTATTGCGAATAATGGTTCTGCTGTTTACTGTTTTACGACATGCAGTGTTATCAGTTTAATGCTAATTATACATAGTAGCGGTCTAAACATACATTAGCTGTATGATTGTCACAATATTCAATGTCTAGACGTACACATGCCATTCTTTTGAATTACAGAGAAATTCCCTAATGAAAATTTATCAAATTCACACCTTTCTTCAAAATACGAAAAAACGTGTTACTTTTAAAGTAAATGAATTACTGAACCACTTTCACACTGAAATTCAATGTACGACCAAGTGCGTTTCGGACCACGCACAATGAAGGGTTCCGCAGCTGGGATGAATTTATCCCAAGAACAAACTTAACATTGTAGTTGAAAAACATGTTCTCCCATACAAAATGTTTGGAAGAACATGTTTTTGCAACTGCAAATGTAAGTTGGTCGATAATTACTTGTCAACTTGTAGAGGCTTACTTAGCTGTGATCATTTTCCTTTTAATTTCGGTATACATACTACTGCTGTGAATTTTTCACATATCCAGAACTTACCATTTAGCAGGCAGGGGGGGGGGACACTTGGCTCTAACAAAAATTAGCAATAAAGCTTAATATTTCGCAAACGGATCCTTCAATCCAAAAATGGTTTGTGAACAATATTTTTGAACGACCTTTCCAAAGACACCCCATCCCATGGGAAGAAAAAAAAAACCCCCGATTTAGGTGAAGGGGAGGCACCCTAAAAAAAAATCAGCTTTCTAGTACTAACAGTCTCTGCGCTAAGCCGGGGACATACAGACGGACATGGCGAAACCATAAGGGTTGCTTGTTAACTACGGAACCCTAAAAAAAAAAATGATCGGTTCAGACACTATATCGATCAGAAAGTATAATTTGTCATTTGTTTCAGCTAAAATTTCATCTGTACAAGAAGGAATTCATTTGCAATATTCGCTACCGCGAACCTAGCTGTAATTACAATTTGGGGCCGTGAATAAATTGTATTTTGTAAATGAATGTCACTGCTTTGATCCTCAAGCGAAACGGAATTTTCTGTTATTAATTATTTTATTTGTTCTGGTTCAGCGATCTGAAATCATTATCAACCTTATTTTGCTTTTGTTTATAGGTTCAGAAGGTTTTTTCTTGTGTGTTTGTTTAACGTGTTTTTATTTTCAGATATCTTTGTGACAAATCTGATAAGATCGTTCTTTGTTAAAGTGATAGGCTAAATTGGCTTCAAAATTGAGAGGCATTGTTTAAAGTTTAACCGGCTATCTAATTGCGTAACACATTTTCGTAAACGATTTAAGACTAATCTGTTTCATTTTTACAGTTCCACAACATTCATTGCGTTATTTAGGTTTTCAACTTATGAAGCAACGGATTAGCAATCTGTTTCAACGATGCAGATTGTGTGATTGACCAATTATTGTGCTGGGCTAAATTTATTGTACCATGTTAAAAACTCTACTGTCTAAGAAATCCCTATCATCCTACCCTTATCCCAATTTATTTGGGGTCATCGCAGCGGTTAATTTAATCTGCATGTATTCTGCAAATATTTGATTGCTAGCACTTTGATTAAAATATAATTGAATGTGTAGCTGTCTCACCAACGCTTTATCGAAGCAGTCCTACGGGGACAATTATTATCTATACCATTTTCGATGTCCGCTCCGGTATATCTTTTATGGAGGTAGATAAATATACCGGTATAAATGCCGATACCAATATTGCAAGTCAGGCAATCCTGCAACTTATATAACATATCTGTTTTCCTCGAAGAGTTATGAGGAAGTATACATATAATACCCCCATATTTTGCCAGTTATGGTATGGCCCATGTAATAGGGGGCAAGCATATTGCGATCAGCCCGGTAGACATTCAGACTCAGGGCTGAAATTCCTGATGGAAAAACCCAATAACACTGCCAGGTCTGGGAATCGAACCCAGGACCTCATGCTCAGCAGTTGCACTTGCAACCACTAGGGCAACGAGGCAATCTATTTCTAGTCATCTACTAATATCACTATTCTATCAATACAGATTATCGATACCAATTTCTTAGGAGCAAATAAAGAAGTACCTAATTCCCTTTAGCTGACTCAAACAATATGGCCGAATGGCAAGCAGCTGACACACATATATTTTCTTCTATCCAAAAATCAGCATACAAAGTCGAATATTGTTAGTAGAGCAAAAGAAATCGATTTGTATTACCTACGTCATATTTTACTTGACGTAGCAGAGATTGAAATCTGATACGTATCAGAAAACAACTGTGTGTTGGTAATCTAAATAATGGAACGTTCGGATTGTGGAATGGATTTCATATAAGTAATTTAAAACTAATATTCCTTTGATTTGATGAAAGCAATGTTGGATTAATTAAAGTATAGGTTTGAAATAAAAATATTTAAAGTGTTTTATGACCAAAACATAAGGTTTTAATAGTAACCTTACTACATCTACAGTCAGGGAAATCAATTGTTATTGTATTATTGCCGTGTTATAGCCATTTCATACAATTGTCAAAGAATGACCGTTGTTATTTGAAAATACGGACAATTTCAGTTGGTAGTTAATTAATTTAAAAAATAATTTCCCTAACTTTGCCTAGACCTTTGTAGCCATTACTGTTTCGGTTTGGAGTTTATGGCTGCCGGTGAAATTAACTTGCACATGAGTCATTTTAACTTTGTGTTGATGTTTGGTGACGCATCACTTTTTTGGAAGTTTAAAATAACTACTGGAAAAGCGACCATTTTACATTGGGAAGTTTACCATAAGGGCTTCGTGCCCGTAAGTTACCGGGTCGGAGAAATGAGGTGAATTGGTGAATTTAGTTTTCTTCTTGTTATAGAGAATAATATTATACATGTGATTCAAATATGGGCCAATTTTTTTTTTATAATTTTTATTATTTCAGAATGATGTCCCCATCAATATTTTTGATTATAGTTTCTTTTTGAGCAAGTATTATTCGTGCAAAAAAAACTGCGGGAAATTCAAATATTTGAAAAGCGGTACCATTTGTCAGAGCGAATGTGACGTAAAAGTCTATGAAAACCAATGACAACAATGAGAAAAACAATTAATATTCTAAATGTAAATAATGTTTATCACACCATTCATGCCATCAACTTATAAAATACTAGTTGCGCCCCGCGGTTTCACCCGCATAAGTCACGATCCCGTGGGAATATCCAGATCAAAAGTATCCAAATCTGTTCAGCCTATTCAGTGAATTCAGCATATTAGTTAGGATTCGTGAACACCGGACAAAACATCTATAGTACTTAAAAGTTGGCAACGGTGCAAATAGCTGTCAAATATTTACCAGTTTTGATTAATTTGGCAATATTACTACATGGAAATATGAAATATCGCTAACTAGTGAACTAGAACATTAATAATAAATTGCAATTTTATCACTGAATTTGATGTTTTAACCGTTTTAGGTGTACAAAGGGCATTTGGAAAGTTTCAAAATAAATTTTTTTACATCTCAAACTTAATATTCAGTGTTACGATATTAATTATTGCATTTCATAATCAATATTTTAGTTAACTAGTTAGCACTATTAATTTGGTAATATTATTGTATGGAAATATTTCGCAAATAGCTGATTTGCGACGTTGCCCACTTTCAGAATGCACTCTTTTAATATATTTTCTTACCAAAACATGCATTGGATTGTTGAAGTAATGTTATTAGGTTATCAATCGTTGTTTTTTGTCCCAAAAATCGCATTACCGATTAATACTCACTGAAATTTTGCTCGATAAGTATCGACATCTCTGCTTCCTCCGACATCAAGACTCCATTAGTATCTTGTCTTAATTGCCTCCGCGTTTAGCGATTACAGGAGAAAGAACACGATTATGATAAGACTACGTTTCTTTTTGGTTTATAAAAAAGTTACAAGGATTGTAATCACTGAAATTATGTACCTACTTGCATTCAACTTTACGACAGTGTGATATTTGAACAAAGGTATGGATTTATCATATCTATATCTACTCTAATCTTCTAAAGAGTCAAATTCATTTTCACTCTTTTTAGGCTGATTCTTTGGGTCGGTATCAGAATGACTGGATCGCAAATTGACCACGTCGCTCTTAGTCCAAATCTCAAAATATAAGTAACAGTTTTGTAGTTTTGTCCATAAAAAAATGTAGGTCTGTAAAAGTTTTATGCAGTAAACGTTTTTGTACGTAAGCCCTCTTAATCTTAATCAACTAGTAATATAATTATCTCTTTTGCTTACACGGAACGTACAAGATAAGTTCTTTGAACGAGAAAATCATTGATAGCTATACTCCATTTGAAATAAGATTAGACATTTAAATAAACCTTTTTTACAGTCCGTTCAACTGATTTTGACTTCTATTGCGTTGGTGGCATGACAAATGGCAGCTGCAGTAAACAGTTGGTATTGTAACCACTTTTTTTAGTTTTAATGTCATCCTTATGCCTACGGTATAGAAGTCAAAATCGGTTGACCGGACTGTAAAAAAGGTTCATTTAAATGTCTAATCTTATTTCAAATGGAGTACAGTCGCTTCCTCGTTCGCGGTGGTACAGGTGCCTACAAGAGGGCTCATGAACAAAAATGCTTCCTGCATAAAACCTGCGTTATTTCTATTTTATCTTTTTCTATTTAGGTAAAGGATTTTTTTTTACCTATCACGTTTTCGTCAACAATTTACATAGATTCGCTAAATCTGAATACTTTCAATTCAAGTCAAATGAAAAAAAACAAAAGTTAATGGTGCTTGTAAGAGCTGGCCTACCAACCTGTCACCGTTCCGCTTAATCTTAACTAATGGACGTCGGATTTATTTTGTTTGGCATTCAGCTTTTACTGAAAAAAAAGTGTCTGAAATCGTACAGGCGTGGATTATACGGAGAAAAACTGGGAGGAGGTTTAAAAGTATTTTTTGCGGACTAATGAGAACTACTGCTCTATTCTGTTAAAAGCTCAACGCGAAATTTTGTTGAAGCGAGCTTGAAGTGAGCTGTCAATGGTGTCAATCTCTTTTTTTTTTTTGGGTGGGAAATCATCAAATAACTTCTCCCGCTCTGGGCGGAGCAGGAGGACGTGTCAGACTGTTGCTGACTAAAACCCACCCGTGTTCCTTCAGTTGCCTGTTTTGCCAGGGGCCACGGTATCCCTTTCGGACTTTCCCGCAACCCCGGCAGGCATGGGCCCTACCGGGCCCCGCCATTTGTGCTGACATCTTTTTGAGGCGCGCGTGGAACACAACGTGGCACCCGGATGGTGTCAATCCCTAGCATCAGACGGAATAACAGCTCATTTTAAGCTGACTTCAGCTTACTTTTGACGGTGAGATCAGGGGATCCTCCCTTTTCTAGAAGGATGAGTGAACGTTACACCCTGTTTCTCATACCACTAAATACTGTTTTTCTATCTAAAATTAGATCTTAACATTGCATGTCATTAAACTATTACGCAAAAATACCTTTAAAACAATCGTGCCTCATAATTTATTGACATTTATAAACGCACTATAAATCTTCCCTTACATTGTCTATTTAATATAACATGCAAACTACCAACTAATATTAACAGTGCTTCGGTTATAACGTATTAATAAAACAATATGGATATTAAATTGCCTTAATTTGTCAGGCTTTAATAGGTACCATTATTATCCGATTACACCCATTCAAAATCAATAAGGCCCACTAAATAGGAATATTATTCGCTGGAAAGTTTACCAGAATCTAGCACTATTTGATCCAAATACTTTTGAACACAAAATGACCTCTAGAGTTTTTAAATTAGGTAAAACGAAGTCTTCAGAATATAATGCCGACCAGTATGTATCTATCTATACATATAAATTAAAGTTGATTTTCGTGTCTGTCTGTGTGACCGTGGTGTTCTTCTAAATTACGCAACAAATGGCAGATTGTTATAAGTACTTGTAATAAATTAATATTAAACTAACATATTTGTAAGTCATCAATAAAGAAATCCCGATGTTTTCGCGATGTAGTCGTAAAAACCCTACGAAACAGGTCGCTACTCGCTAGAGGGTCGTAGGGTCGCAAGTCTATTATAATTTCCAAAGACAAACTATAATTTTCCTTAACAATAAATCATAATCAAAGGGTCTTTTAATTTCCAATCACATTCGTAGTTAACATCAACTGTTAATGACTTTTTTCCGTGTTCAAAAGCAGTCAGATTTGGCTGTTATAGTTATTTTTTTACGTAAAATGCGGGTAGAACAAGTTAAATATGATATTGCTATACAATATTGAATATCGTAATGTTTTAATCGATGTTATATAATTATTCATTTATAACTTCCTGGTACTTATACGTTTTTGATGTGAAAGAATAAGTACTTGATACTAATAGAGAGAAAAATGCGTATAAAAATTGTAATTTATTACAATTAGCAACAAGGTAAACCTGGTGAAGGTCGCGCGAATCTGCTGGATGCGAGAAGCACAGAACCGGTCGATGTGGAAACGCTTGGGGAAGGCCTAAGTCTAGCATTGGACGTCCGTTAAAAAGTAATATGCATGCTAATAAAATTTAGGATGATAAGGGCAGGCGAATGATACCTAATTGCAATGCTTGTAAAAGGCTGCTAAGTCATAATAGTACTAACATAACATATCACCAACATTGTACACTTAGTTCGCAATATACGTTTTAAAGGACATCATTCAAATCGTACCCAAAAATAAAAGTGCCGGCCAGAAAAAAAAAATGCTGTTTTCTTATTGGAAATAACATCCTGAACATTTTTTTATACTACAATGAAAGTCTACAATTAACCCCCTGGCTGCTATTTCAGTTTGAAAGTACCAAAAAAATCATAATTTTGCCAACAATGTTTTGAACATTCGTAGACGCAAACAGCTTTTGTTCAAAGTAGAAATGGACAATATGCGTTAGGTCTACTCAGGTATGATATAATCATCATTCAGGTTTAGAGCATTTTGTACCCAAAAATTAAAGTGCCGGCCAGAAGAAAAAAACACGGTTTTCTTATGGGAAATAACACCCTCAACATTTTTTACTATTACAACGAGAGAATACAATTAACCCATCCGCCGCTATTTAAGTTTAAAAATACTAAAAAACATACTTCGACTAAATTATTTTAGAGCATTACATTTTAATGTATCGTGACCAGTGTGCCTTGCCAGTAATGACCTATGGCACTAAAACGTGGTCGCCCACAGTGGGCCTCATTTGAAGACTCAATGTTACACAAAGGGTAATATTGAGGTTCTGGAGTGGTGACCGCGTACCGGAAGACGTAACGTTGGAAAAGGCCTATTAAGGTGGTGGTGGATCGTTGACCCGGAGAAGGCCGGAGGAATCCGCTGGATGGGAGAAGTACAGAACCGGTTGAAGTAGCGATGCTTCGAGGAGGCCTATGTCCAGCAGTGGACGTTTTTCGGCTGAAATGATGTATTGTAACCATTTATTGCATTGTGTTTGCAAATAAATCTACGCGCCACGCCGCGGCGCATCTCGCGCCCGTATGGGGCACTTTTAGGAAAGGTTAGGTTCGCTCAGGTTAGTTAGGTTTTCTCGGAAATGTGTCACTTACAGGGGCGGGGACCGGCGCGAAATGTCGTGCGGTGTTCCACAGGGCTCGTTCCTGGGCCCGCTCCTTTAGGACATCGGTTACAAATAGGTGTTGGGTTGCTGGCGAGCTTAGTATGATAGCTCCCTAGCACAAACAGAAATACGTCCTCCTCTGAAAAATGTGGAAACCCTATGAATTAAGGAAGATTTCCTTTCATGGCTACAAAAGGCACTCTCTGCCTGTTAACGTTTTTCGTATGTACGTACGTTATCGTGCAAAAGCTTGGAGGTATTCTTTCTAGAATGAATTATGGTAACAATCTCAGGAGCGAGTCTGTTGTCAACAGCGACACGATAAACGGCGTTTATTATGGCCGCTGCGATTTTAGAATGATAAAACATGTGATGTAGTGCACGGTTAAAATATGTTTGTCACAACAGCCTAAACCTTCACTGCTTCTACAACCCACCTAAATATCGTGATCAATCAAGACTTATTTGCCTGGTCTGTTGTAAGCTGACTAGCGTTCCGGTAAGTAGTTGGAATGTGGACTTCATAGCCAGTATAGCCACACGATTCGATATCATTCATGCTATCAGTAAAGCCCATAGCTACTATGAAAACATCCCCACTGTTCAATAACCAATACAATGGATTTTCTTCATTCATCAATGATTGAAGAAAGAAGAAAGAAAGACATACGTATAGGTAGCTAGGTTGTTAATAAAAATAAGTTGTACATTTACGTTCACTATTAAGTTGAACATTACTATTGTCACTGATATTTCTCGAGACGTTCTTGGTGAGGCGTTCTCATTATTGTTGTGGTTATGTATCAGTTCGAGAGTCTAGTTTTTTGTATCGTATCATTATTTTTTTATGATTAAGATAACCATATCTATATATGTATAAACAATGGTTTTTGTTAAAAAATAAACACATATTTGCCGAAAAGCTTTTTTTATCACAAAAAAATCCTATCGACTTTGTAATTGAAAAAGACAGCAAATCTTTTCTGTCTTTTCTTTTTTTTTAACATAATTAATGTATCTTAAGACTGTTGGAGGACGTCCCCACCCTCCAACAAGTTTGAAACCGGTGTCATTTGAAATGTCTGATAAGTTAGATACTTTTTCGAAGATCAATTGAACACTGTTAGGTTAGGTTAGCCTAACCTAACTAGCTTTTTTCTTTTAATCTTTTGTACAATTACCCAATCACAAGAATACGCAAATGCTGTTCATCATTGAGGAGGTCCATGTGTCCTTCAAAATCTAAGATCAGTTGAACACTGTTAGGTTTAGTTAGGTTAGCCTAACCTAACTAGCTGTTTTTTGTTAATCTTTTGTACAATTACCTAATCACAAGATTATGCAAATGCTTTTCATGATTGAGAAGTTCCATGTGACCTTCAAAATCTAAGATCAGTTTATCAGTGTTAGGTTAGATTATGTTAGGTTAGGTTTGGTTTAGATAGGCAAGGTAAGGTTAGGTTAGGTTCGCCTAGCCAAAATGCTTTTTGTTATTACAAAAAACGATGTTATTTCCAATTAAAACTCGGTATTTTTTCAAACGTTATATCTAAAACATTTAAAATAATTTTATGATTTTTGGTACTTTCAAACTCAAATAGCAGCCAGGGGGTTAAGTGTAGACTTTCGTTGTAGTATAAAAAAATGTTCAAAATGTTATTTCCCATATGAAAACAGCTTTTTTTTTTTCTGGCCGGCACTTTGATTTTTGGGTACAAAATGTTCGAAGCCTGAATGATGTCCTTTGACTTTGATGACGAAATAAGTAGGTATGTGTGATTGTTATCTTAACTGATTCGACATATCGATCAGTTTGCCTAGCCTTTTCCCAAGTATGTTTAGGTAGGCTTCCAGTCTAACCGGCTGCTGCTGAATACCAGCATTTTATAAAGAGCGACTGGGTAATACGATACCGCATGGTAAGACTGCATGGGACTTTTGGGCTTCTGATTACCCGTTACGACTGTCGAAGATCTCCAAATGACAACACGGACCAACGTTTAAACGTGCCGAGGCACGGCGGGGTCTCGATATGTAATCGATGGTCACCCATCCACGAACCGACCGCGGCAAATGCAGCTTAACCTTCGATCAAGCCGTGCGGCTATTATTATTTAGCCACCAGCCCCTCCACTACACTACTAAATAATTCGTCATAAATGGTGTATTTAGAATTGCTTGCTCGTGGCAATCAATTGACCCTAAATCCTATCCAAATTGCAAAAGTCAAACACCAAGTTCTTTGTGTTTCTTTCTGTACTTAATACATCGAGAAAATCAGAAAATTGTAGTTTATTTGCATGTGTACGTTTCTATTTATTTACAAAGCATTCAGTCCGTACATTCAATCGAGTAAACTGTTTGTTACCATTAATAATGCAGTGGGCAATTAGTTAAACAACCGGTTCAGTCAACGACATTTTGTACTGTGTAATTTTGATATATTTTAGCGGTGAACACGATTTGTTTGAATGTTAACCCATCAAGCGTGTAACGTGACGTTGTCAGTGTGACAGCGATTTAGAAATGTCTAGATATCTATATAGTCAAATATGACGCATTTTGTAACCTCCCATATTATGGAGGGCGTCCCAGATGTTGAAATTTATAAAACCTCCATAATATGGAGGTTATACGAGATTTCCATACAGTCAAATATGACGCATTGTGAAAACACCAGATTCTGGCGGCGACACAGACAAGGACATTTTAAAACGCCCAGTAACTGGTCGTTACACAGATGGGCGGTTAACCTGAGGTCAATAGACGGTTAAAGTTATTGGCCTATAACTGTTACCAATGTCTTGAATTAATAATTGGAAAATAATAATTATTAAAGTTTAGTTCCACTTAACTTCCACTAGGACTCAAACGGGGTACAAAATGTAAACCTTTTCAACCGTATGGCATGAAAGATTTAAAAGTCAAAAGTCATTTATAATACCTACATTGTATTGAAAAAACTATAGTGATGATAAATAAAATAATAAAAAATAAAAACAAAACATTAATTACATCGCAGATTCGCCCTACCCGTCCGGCCCTGGTCCAGGCCATGGTACGGAGCGAGAGGGAATGGGGAGCCGTCACCTCCTTCTGCGAAGCAGTAATGCTCACAAAGGAGGAGGCGGAGCGCGTGAGGGAGAGGCAAAGTTCGCGCCCTCACGCGCCTAGCCGCCGTAGGAGACGCCCTGGGCGTCGAGAATTTTTGGATGATTCCCGGCCACCGTAGGCGCGGGCTTGCGGGCGGTGAGCAATGGGTAGCTCGCCCCCGATAAGGACCAGGCCCGGGTCGACGGCGCGTTGTGTTCCACGCGCGCCTCAAAGAGATGTCAGCACCAATGGCGGGGCCCACCAGGGCCGATGCCTGCCGGGGTTGCGGGAAAGTCCGAAAGGGATACCGTGGCCCCTGGCAACACAGGCAACTGAAGGAACACGGGTGGATTTTAGTCAGTAAGAGTCTGACACGCCTTCCTGCTCCGCCCAGAGCGGGAGAAGTTATTTGATGATTTCCCACCCAAAAAAAAAGATTTGCCCTACCGCGTAAAAAGTTGGCCGCGTTTATGTTTCGTTTTTACACCTGTGACACACAATGTCATAGGGACTTGACTTGATAGTCATGGAAACGCAATTATTATTGTGTGAGCTCAATCTTCTCAGTATTGAAACTTTTCCGCGCGACTAAGTACAGTGAGGCGAATCTAACGATATAAATCTTTGTTGACTATAAGCGAAAATGATTAAAACAAATGTTGTAACACAATTTGTAATGTTTTTCAAAACGCTTCTTAAAATTAACATAAGGCATTCATTTTCAACATTGTCATTGTATTGTGTAATCTAGAAATCTAGCAACTATAATCAAATACATTTTACTTATCAATAAACGAATAGAATCCATGAGTTGGCTATTGAATCTTTATAGGCAGCAATATAAACTTTATTGTATAAATAGCTGGTGTACAATCGTATCCAGTCCATTACATTCGAGTAGACTACGCATTAATGTCATGCTAACAGAATATTATCGATATGTTTTAGATGTGGGCCTTGAAATGGGCGACAATATTTATGTACCTGTGATGCGTAATATAAAGGTCGTCAAGGCAAGGGGCGGGAACCACGAAGATCTGATGATGAAGATCTTAAATTTATCAGGTTCGTGAGTTAGTCTTTGCCATCGCAAGTAAATTATTTTCAACGCGTTTATATGTGGGAACCAGGGACCGAAAACCTTTATGAATTACGGTACAGGTATCGAAGAATTTTGATTACTTCTACGACTAAGGTTACCTCTATCTGGGTAACCCAAGAAGAAGAAACATATAACCTCTTTTAGTTCACTGTTTTAATACCGGCTACACACATACAGGCGAGGTGCGCTTTTTGGCTAATGCCGACAGTACGTGTAAGATATTATAGGTAATTTTTATTGCAATTTAAGGTAACTTTTCAACATACCTGAACCAATATAAATGTTGTAACTGAACAAGTTAAAATTAAAAATTTAAATAACCCCCGACACAATACCAGGTGATGCTGCAGTATCGGATCAAGGTTACTATGTTCTTCTAATATCATTGAAGTAACAGAATACTACATTTCGAATCGATCAGACTTGTGGAAGATGCACATCCAATCATCAACTAGAAAAGAGCTGATAATCTTCAAACGGCTGAATCGATTTTCTTGAATTGTAACTAAGAACACTCTCGATCAAGACACCTTTCAAGCAAAAAAATAATAATCAAAATCAGTTCAGCCGTTTGGGAGCTTCGAGGAAACAGACAGATACATACAAACGTTAAACTTATAGCACACCTCCTTTTTCCGTCGGGGGTTAAAAATACCCTCATTGGTCATACCGGTTTCAGTCCCTGGTGGGAGAACATTCAAAACGCGTTGCCAAATTGAATCTGACGAAAAAACGAGATTTCACACTGCTGTACGTACAAAGGTCTCCCCGTAACTTTCCAGCTTTCTTTATGTTTTGCCATCTCTGACCAATCTGGGAAGAACGAGTTCAAGTCGGCACCCTAGCGGTTCCTAGCCTCGGCAAATATGTCCGTCTTCAGGCACCCACTGCGTGACTATCCTGGCTCTATCCTCATGCATCCTATCAGCATTCTCTGATGTTTTTTTTTTGAAGAACAATCGATTATAGTTCATATTAAATAAAGCTTTCCAAAGCTATGCATATCAAAATAAGGAAAAAAAAAGGTAAGATTACACTAAAAAACTTAACCAAAATATAACCCCCAGCTGCAAGTAAAAATAAAAACAATCTACATTTGAATAATAATTCTAAAAGAAAATGCTGGCACACAAAAACATAAATTCGAAATATTACAAGCGTTTTTATTTCACAAAAGTTTTAAGCTTAACTCTGCCCGTTCGCTGCACTCGTGGCCTCAACCAACCCGGCTGAAAACGTTGTACTGCGATCGTAACTTTGACCAGTAAACGTTGTGTGATCATGGATGCAAAATATCATCAGTTGTTTTTGAGGTGAAATGAAACAAGAGGGTAGAAGATTAAAATGAAGTAAATTGTTGACACAGTTTTTCTAGATGTTTATATAATAAGACGGTTTTTTTAACGTAATAATTATGCTCCATGAATAAATATTGAATAAAATAAGAAAATCATAATAAACCAATGTTTTTTAAAACAAGCCAATATTTTTTTCTTCAATCAGTAAATCGGAATATAAAATTCTCAATCGGATTATTTAATTTAAAAAATACAGAATTTCTCGGACAGTTTTATCGAAAAATCCTTTATGCCAGGCGCAGAGATGAACTTCATAAAGAAATATAATTTTTGGCTGCAAGCCATTTTTATTATCCTATACGAGAGGTGAAAATTTCAGACGGGCCAGGGTATTTTTTTATTTGCAGTGAAGATCAAAAATGCTTGGAATTATTCATTTATTAAAGCTGGATTTTTTCTTTATTAACTAGCCATTTTTATGAAACCACTAGGTTTGGAAGGGTATTTTTAACCCCCGACGGAAACAGAGGGGTGTTATTATAGAGTAAGTTTGAGCCGACTGATGAAACATATACCTACGCGAATAGTTTTTACGAATATTACAATATTTCATACAACCATCACGACTGCAGCACGGGTCAAGCGACTATTTTGTTTATGTATATAAATCACAAAAGAGGTAGAAATTGTTTGTTTGATTGTAAGTTTGTATGTAGGGGGTAATCACTGGAACACAAGTCGGACTTGAAAAAAAAAATTTGCATTGTGTAGCCCAATTCTTGAGGAAAGTTATACTATGGCTATGGTTATGGTTTATGGTTAGGTTAAGGCTATGTAGCATTACGCTACAAACTTTAGGAGCCGAGCAAAACGGAAAAAAATTAGAAAGAACGCTAAGCGAAAACGAAGTAATAGCGCTAGCGGGCGATGGGATGCGACGCGGTGGGCCGGGGGGCGAAATTTCACGCGGACGAAGTCGCGGGCTAAAGCTAGTTTAGTATTAAATCAATAATATCTTTATGATTAAAGTGTGTTTTCAAACTTACCCTATTTATCAACTAATTATTACTTTATTCCCATACAAAATTATTGCAAACAATAAATAAAACCGGTGTACAATCAAAAGTTTAATTTTCGATACCAATTGGAAAGTTCTAGAACCATAAAGTGGGGTTCATGACTCACAAACATTTCTCGAAAAACGGTTGGTTTCGTGACTGTGGTACATCGACGGTGCAGTCTAGGCTTTACATCAAACTGTATCATTTGAGCTTATTTTCTTTCATGCTATCTTTGTGCAAGTTTTATTCTTTTATTTCGCGTGATTAAAATAATGGAATCTTTAAAAAGATTATGGCAATTTCGTGAAAACTATACAATTGTAGAGGGAAACTTAAAAGGAAAAAGAAATTCAAGCAAGGCAACGCTTTTTTAATGTCTAACAAATAATATAGAAGATATTTAGGTTAAGGGACTATGTTGAAGGACGTCCAAGAACAAGTATTCAGTAGAAAAAAACAGAAAATGCTTTACAATCAATTGGTTGAACCAATTGATTGTAAAGCATTTTCTGATTTTTATCGGTACAATATTTACTATTAATTTTTAATATTTATTACTTAATATTTGGTAGAAGAAAAAAACTATAATATGTTACGATGCAATACTTTTGGTATACGAACTCGTATTCGCAATTAGACTAATATTATGTAGGTTTGTTATAACTTTTTTCCAAGGGCAAGAGTCATTGCCATTTGACCTCTACCGTAAAACATAACTTTTGAATTAATATAACTACCTACCTAAATAAAACTCATATTAAAATAAATACACACACCTTGAAAATTACTATTTAGTGCCTAAAAGCGCTAACCACACAGTGAGGACGTGTCACTTTAGGTTATAACCAAATAATACAACGTGACACACTCGACCTTTGCCTTGAATTACTGAAACTTCACATACCCACGTCGTCACAATCAATCACTTAAAGTAGTGCTTACAATACCAGCACTAAGAAGTCTACCACCACTACATAACAACACACACCACACCATACCACCCACACCATTACATATTATCCACCATAGTAGATATTATGCCAAAACATAGATGGATATAAAGAATAATGTTGTTTATTGCATTTACAGTTTTACCTAGATCTTAATGTTATCAAAAATGGAGGGAGAACTTTTTCTGTAGAAAACTTTTCGTAAAAGCCTATGGAAACGATGGTAAATGTAGCCATATACAAATATTTTTTCCATTCTCTTTCGTCCAATTAAGATTTCTGAAACCCTGTTACTATATTCAAAACTGGGTACATATTTAACCTAATAATATTGACGTAATATTTATGCAGACTTTAAATAATAATATACATGCACAAAAAGGGGAGGGGAATGAATCATAGCGCATCAAAGAATTCGTCCACGTCACTGTCAACAGGAAAGGTGCCCGGAAGGCTGGCAGCATTGCCACGTTGTATGGCTATGCCGATTCTTTGGGCAAAAAATAAGCCAGCCCTGTTACTTACAAACAAGGCCCCAAATGCACAAACACGGGACACGACCTAAGTCTATTTTTCACATAAATATCATGTGAAAAAAAAATATCAAGCTCATATAAAAATATACGTGACATGCTAAATTCCCTCACGCCAAATGCAGATGAAATCCGTTTATAGTATCTACCTACGTGCATGATACAATAAAAGGTGAAACAAAAGTTGTTGTTGAAATTATTGTATTAAACGAGATGTCAAATAAAATTCGGTCTGTTTTCACATTTGTAATGCAGGCTTGTACAATTTATTTTGAGCCGCGATATAAGCTGGCTAGGTTAGGGAAACGCAAAATATGTTATGAGTACTGAGTAGGCTATAAAGCAGATGTGCGCTTAATTTCTTTTTTGAACTGAGGAGCAATTCCCATATTATTTTAAGAAGGATCTAATTTAAAAAAATACAGATTGAGATATCTGTTTTTTTATGACAGGTTTTTGTTATTACTTAATTATTACAGACATGAGATTCCGAGTCGATTTTAACGTTTTTATTAGCCTTCGTGTTGTATGTGCGAATGCGATAAAACTAAGATTAACTGGAAATCTCTGATAAATCTTTTGGTTTAATTTACCGACCAAATCCAACAAGCCGAGCTTTTAATTTACGACCTCACTAACCTTAAAAGGAAGGTACATTCAGGGAAATTAATTGTTCATCAAATTGATACACTACGCCAGTTTGCCATGTTATAGCCATTTCATACCACTGCGAAAGAGTGTGAGTTGTGCTTTGAATATACGAACAATTAATAAGTAGTTGTTTTTGTGGAGTGGCGTCATTTGTGGAGCCAACCTATGAGGTTGTTGGCTACTAAACCGTACTTTCCTATGAATGCCTTAATAAATTAAGGCTTCCAGCCAGGATAAACTTATAAACTATTAAGTTAGTACTCAATTTACTAAAAAAAATCTTTTCCGGACTTTACTTACTTGATTGCACCACTTATTAACTTTTCGTCACCATAGTCGACAGTGATAAAGTTAATATAACCATGTTTAAATAAACTAGGTATTTACATGAAATATTCGTTAAGAATGACCCGTGACTTTCACCCACAGTCATATTATCAAAATGCATGAAAAATTAATGATTTGAGTCACGAACGCTTTCCGCTGAAAGCGGTCGTCATAGTGATGAATAATGAATTTCTACTGAAATAAAATATTGTATAAATTCTATTTTTTGGGTGAGTATTTTTTTACGAATTGGCCAAGGGCGTTACGAAAGTTGACGTTTAATAGAAGTTGGTAATTGGATTCTTGGAAGCATCCTATCATACCTTGTTAGGTATAATTGTAATTTATATTATTGGTCAAGAAGGTAATTGTGATGCCACAGAACTTAGATTTTATTATATTTTAGATTTGAACGCTATTAAACAGGTAAACATTTCGGATGAAAAATGGGATATACCCCCAAATATGCGGTTTGTGCTTCAATAGACAATCAATGCTCATTGAAAAAAAACTATGAAACATTGAAATTTTGTTGCATCGTAAATAATGGTGGAGCTCGTGGCTACATGATAAAAGCCGCACGGTTCGATAGAATGGTAAGCTACACTTGCCGCGGGTGGCTCGTGGATGAGCCATCCATTACACATCGAGACCCTTCCGTGTAGTTAGAAGCCCAAAAGTCTGACAACCAGTCTTATCAGGGGTATCGTGTTACCCCGTAACTGGGTTGTGGAGGTCAAATAGGCAGTCGATCCATGTAAAATACCGGTATTCGGCTGAATCCGATTAGACTGGAAGCCGACCCCAATATATGGCTAGGCTGATTGATTGGTAAATAATGACCATGATTATCTACGTACAACAATAATAAACGCCTGTTTGTATATATGTTACGGACCCAGTGATTAATACGGCATTATTCATAATGCCCGGGTAATTTGAAAAATGTCCAATATGATTAGGCAATATGATAAAAACTATTGAAATAATTAAATTGACCGGGCTTTCTGAATAATGCCCATTACTAAGTGGGCAGGTTAATAAAAAGATGTGTTTCATCCTAAGTTCTTCTAATAACATTGTAGTTCCAATCAATTCTCAGTAGTAGCCCGGAGTGTGGATTTGTGCCCGGGTGATGACAATAGGCTCGCCCCCTATTACATGACACTTAAACATAACTGGCGAAATGTGGGTGTACTATAGGTACACCTCTGCCCAACTCTTCGGGAAAACAATGCGTGATGTTATGTTATAAATATTTTCTCAACAATGTACAGATGCCAGCACATCAAGCTATCCGAAACTGTCAAACTTTCCCAATCAACTTTGAACCTAATACTTTAGCGATAAAGTTTAAAATCTACCTACCTACCGGAATGAATAAATCAATTGCTTTCGTTCTTTCATTATCCGTTAGTATTCAAAAGATGACTGTTAAGTTAGTGTACTTATCGCCAAAAGAATTTCAATCTCACCCAAAACATTTACGAAAATACATTACTTACTCAAAGTCAAACAAGATTAGTTTAACTTCAAATCGAAGTCCCAAGATTGGAAGTTCATAAAGTCAATTTAGGTAAATGGACCACTTTGGTGCTTGTTATGTACGGAGTGCCTCTGTCTATGTATTGTGAACTTTGATGTTAAACTGATGGACCTAGGAATTACTAACTAATAAATAAATAATAATAATAGCGAGGCGCTCGTGCCTAAGTAATAACAGCCGCACGGATCGATCCATTAAGTCAGGCTACGCTGTCCGTTGATGTGTGACCATCTTTACAATATATCGAGACTCCTCCGTACCTCGTAAAGCACACCTTAGTCGTTGGTTGGCGATTGCCACTTGTCTAAGTCCTCCGTTAATATAGGTCAAAAAAAATAAAGCTTTCTTATTCAGCTATTTTTTTTTTTAAAGAAAACTTTTTCCAGCCGGCTTGGTTAGTAGGTAAGAACATTTTAAACATTTATTATTTCTTATGAAAAATAAACTTCAATTAATCAGAGTACCTAGGTATTCTTGAATTATTAATACAGACTTTTTGCTTCAGAATTTAAATTGGGTTTACGCAAATATCGGATAGAACAATATTTTAGCATATTCATGAACACAATAGACAAACTATACTCTTTCATGGCAAAGCAAACCCGTAGGCTTAGCACTTACGCGCGGAGTAAGCGAAACGTTAAAGGCTCCCACAGACAGGCGTGACGCGAGTCTGGTAGAACAATTTCTGTGAAAACTTCACGGAAATTGTACTACCGGTGTTACGTCGTGAATGTTTGCCTTAATTCATACGATTTTAAATTTGAAAATACTCGGCTCACACATAACATTTACTTCGCTTTCAGACTCTATATCTGTGGGTATAAAAGTCAAAGATCTTTAAGCAGAAGCTTTTTGTATCTGCATGTTAAGTTTTAGTGGCTAGAAAACCAATCCATAGTGCTATAGGAAAGTTGTATTTTTTATTAAAAAATATGTGCCTATGAACACATACTAGAAGTGAAAACTTACGAGTAAACTTACTGTAGCCAAGTCTACCCGAGTCAACGTCACCGACCTGAGCGCGACGGTTCAATTTCGTTCACTGTTCAGAAAGAGCGTAAAGTATGTAATAGAAGTTTTCACTTCAATAATCGTTACTTTGTCTGACAACTAGTCTCATCAAGGAGTATCGTGTTACCCAGTTACTGGGTTGTGGAGGTCAGATAGGCAGTGGCTTCATGTAAAATACTGACACTCATGCTGCGTCCGGTTAGACTGGAATCCGACCCCAATATAGTTGGGTCAAGGCTAAGCAGATGATGATGACAACATAACATAACATCACGCCAGTATTCCCCGAAAGGTTAGGCAGAGGTGTACCTTTAGTATACTCATGTAATAGGGGGCGAGCCTATTGCCATTAACCGGTTTTTTTTTTAGTGCGTTTGTAATTTACATTAAGTTTACGTCACATGTTTGAGCTAGGACCTTGGGATAAGAAACGCAAGACTGCAATATTATCTATTTATCACTCCTAAATTTCTCTTGATGAGCTGAGATAGGAGCCTTTTTAACCTCGCAGAGGTAGTTTTTTTTTTTTTTACTTTTGTATGTTTTAAATGCTCCTTTTTTACTATTTGTATTTCCTGTGCGTGTCCCGATTTTTTTTTTTTTCTTCTTTTATAACTAGGTTCCGAACTGATAATTTATTATTATCTATGAATTTTGTGTGCCTTTATCAGAATTACCTGTAACTAATACAACTTCTTATTAAACTATGATCCACAATAAATTTGAATTCTTTTCATCCAAAGTTCAGAATCACAAATCAGCTTGGTACACACGAGCCCAAAAAAACATCCACCATGTTTCCCTCGCGACCCCACAACTAAACACAGTCAAATCGAATCCATGATGTAAATGACAAATACATATTCCTACGTAAATTACCAGTTTACAATACAAACAGTGGAGTACCTTCTCAATAATTGATTGGGTACGTAACTTGATGCCCGAGGGAGGTACCAACTACCAAGTTGGGTCAAGGGCACACGATCGAAAAATCATTTAGGCTAGCGTTTGAATTAGTCGTTTGGTGGAAAGTAGTCTGCCAATGTCAAATTACCACTCATTTGCATTTGACTGTACCAGAGTACCTCATTAATAATTATTGTGATGTTATGTTGTGAGTAGAGATCGGATAATCGTATGCAAGAGTTAATTTTTACCTAAAGTAACCGTCATGAGAAGCTATAAATTTTGTAAACAAGTGTTCAGGAGTTCACAACATTTGGACCAACAAAAAAAAATGAATAACAAATAAAATTAACGCAACAATTAAAGTAACAACAATAAAAAAGTGATAACGAAACAATAACAACCAGATCCGCGATATATGCAAAGGAATGAAACAAACTCGTACGCATTCGAAACTCGAATGACGCGTTTATTTCAAAATGGCGTCCCGATAGTTTACAATCCCTGCGACGGACGCGTTCCGGTACCAAGAAACACAAACGATAGCGCTTTGCGTCGTTAAAATATGATCCGACTAAATTAAATAGGTTGTTACTTTCATATAACCAGTCTATATTTCATGTCGATTGAATATGGTCAATTTATTATTATCTCGCAGTATAAAATGTTTACTTAATAAAAGATGTTTGTTTACATAATTTATAGCTTCTCGTGACGGGTACTTTACACATAAGACTATTCTCCTTAGAGCTTGACGTAAAATATAAAACACACACAAATCAAGCTGAACGAGTTGTTTTCCACAGCGTCTGATTGTGCTCAACAAAGGCTCAGACAAAGGCAGAAGTTTTTCAGACGGAAGTTCTTGCATTGTTGAAAGACATACAGTAGGTATCTGACAGCACAGTGTGAGCTGTATAAATAGCTGTTAAGCAGTGCATTATATTAATAGGCTTTGAGCTTTCGAAATAATAATTAAGTTAATTTCTCAGCTGCAGTCTGGGCTGCTGTGAGAGGAGCTCGTGGATAAGAATTAACAGCCGCACGGGTCGATCTTGCCGGGGTTGGTCCGTAAATGGGTGACCATCTTTACATATGGAGACTCCTCCGTGCCTCGGAAAGCACGTTAAGCAATTGGTTCTCATTCGTGGATCTTTGACAGTCGTTACGGGTCGTCAGAAGCTCGAAAGTCTAAAAACTAGTCTTACCAAGGGGTATCGTATTACGCAGTTACTGGGTTGTGGAGGTCAGAGAGGCAGTCGCTCCATGTAAAATACTGGTATTCACCTGCATTCGGTTAGACTGGAAGCCGACCCCAACATAGTTAGGAAAAGGCTAAGCAGATTTTTCTCAGCTGCAGTCTGGTTTTGTGCCCATATATCTACATAACCTATAATGTTCCCACTGCTGAGATACAGGCCTTCTCTCTTGAGAGGGAGTGGGCCAATCCACCACGCGGGCCCAGTGCGGGTTGGCGGATGTCCCATGTCTTTGAATTTTTTTTCTTGGACATTTTCACACGTTGTTTTCCTTCACCGTTTTGAAAGGAGTGGTGATGAAAATATTTTTTACAGAAAGTAAAAGTACCTGCTTGGGATTGAACGCATGACCTACAACTCGTAAGTCGCGGCTGTTACCACTGGACTACCACTGCTCGTTTTGTGCCCGGTTGCTGGTAATAGGCCCGCCAGTTAATAGGTGCAGGCGTGACCTAGCGGAAATCCATTATAAAATACAATAGACGTAGTTATATTTAGTAACCTATTCCACTTAACAATTCCTAAAGAGTCATATAAAAAACCCAGTAAGAAATCGACACGTGTTTCACCTCTCAACGAGGCATCTTCAGGATGACGATTGACTTGTCGCGAATCCGAACACGACGTTTTGCCACGCCGAGTGCTGGACGAAGAGTGAGTGACTCTGCGTCCAGCGCTCGTCTCGCACACGGTAATAACGATGTTAATTGTAAGTATGTTAAAATAATAATTATATTTTCAGAATGGACACTCAATAATAAATTATTTATAACTGTATCAATTTCAGTAATTAATTATTGATTATTCCATTATTAATAATTGATTCCGATAGTAACCAAAAGGAGGAAGTCTTATTCATTTGAATTATTCTCATAGTTTGGAATATGTTACCGCAATTAGGAAATTAGACAGAAGTGTACGTATGCATAGATTGGCGGAGCAGCTGAGTGATTGGGATCAGCATTACGCTTTGGGGGTCCGATTCCTGTTTCTAATGTATGTATGCAATATATGATTATGTTTGCCTCATGGCTGCGCCAAATAGTGTAAGGTAGTATAGAAAATTGTTTTTTTTTAAATTATAAAATTTAATCCTACAAAAAAAAAAACCCAGTAAAAAAAGTCTCCATAATAATATATTCCACAACTCAGCCGTTCCACACACATCAGCCCAGTAGTCATTAAGCCGCCTTTTAGACAGAAAAGCTTTCAGATCTTTCTCTTAGCAGAAAACGAAAAACCTCGAAAAAGTAGGAATATTCTCGAAAAAAAAAAAGTAACAATGTACATCGTTGGATAATGTAATTCTGTGCGAAGTTGTTGATAGGAGAGAACGTGCGAGTAGGTGGGTAGGTATCTATGTTGGTTAAATCCTGGCTCCCTTTCAAGGATGGGTATTAAGGGGGAGTGGGAGATTCCAGCTTAACTGTTATGAAGGAACATGTAATGGGAGTCAAGTGATGTTTGTATATTTTCATGTCTTGTGTGTTTACCTTTTAATGGAAAGGCAAGTAGGTATAATAACTTGCCTTTAAATGAAAAGGTAAAGCAACCCATGCGAGCATTATTTTTGGACACTTCCAACGAAATTTATAATATTAAGTTCCGTTTATTATTACAACATAAAATATTACTTACCTACATTTTTAATAATGAAGCTAAAATTACTGTTCCCAAATTAGAAACCCGTGTATTTTGATAAAAGCTACGATTACGAAAACTATCTAAAATAATTGACATTGTTGCACGCAATGATAACTACCCAGTCCGGACAGTATTCTACTCGTTCCACCACCCACTACTTCTACCTATCAACCGATCACGTAAGCTAGAATTATGAGCACAGATCGTTATATTGTCTTAATTATCAGATCGCGTGCACGTAAGCAAACGTTTTTAATTTCCTTCGCACCTCCGTTTAATGGCGTAGTCATAAATTGAGCAATTAATATATTTATGAAAATACCATATAATTGGTACCTAATAAATATGAACATAATAATGTTGAACATTTCCAAACAAAATGTGTTTAATAATTATGAATGGAAAGTTATTATACAGGATTGTGATAAAATTTAATGTCAATGATAATTTTCCGATGGTCATTTTTAATTAAAGGGGCGTACCGTATTTTATGTGGCGTGGATTATATTTTGTGTCAACAATAATCGTAATTTCTGTGTTAGGACAAGCCTGGGGTCAATTTACCGGATGTTTATTGACGAATATCGTGTAATTTTCACCGAATACTGTAGGTAATTGGAATCATGTTTATCTATCGTTTTTACCAAACGCTCTTTTATGGTTCGTTTAATTTTAGTCCTCTTCAAAAAAGAAAATGTTCTTGTATTAATTAGTACTTATTAGACTTGGGTATTCGTAGAATAAAGTAATACGTGTCTAATTATAGAAAGTTGGCCTTTATAATTACCTAGAAACTAGATACCACTTCACAAACCACTTTAATTAAAGGAAAATTAAAGAGAAAAAAAAATCACGATGCGAACGTTAGTGATTTTCCACTCTATACGATGCTTCTGTTTACTGCTTTACCTTTACTGCTTAAAGTGTTTCAGAATATTTACATTAAAAGAAAAATCAGAATTCTTTCATACAAAAAGAACAGTTACAAACCCAATAACCCAATAACACTGAAATAACAAAGGATAATAAGTACAAAATCTACATGTTTTTATCTAATACCCGGATTAAGCTTAGGGCAATTTACTTTGCTCTATTACTCGTACCGAAACCGTTTTACGTATAAAAGCAACTTAATTTTTAAATCCACCCAAATCCTATTTGCATGATTGCGAACGATACACTATCGAGCTTCGCCTTAAGAGGTGCTCCCTAAAAAGTATATTATTATACGAAAGCGGATTGTTTCAATATCGACTCGTATCTATTCGTATGAATTATTTATATGTATCGTTGCGACTGTACCTTACTATGCTCGAACCGAGTGCTCCTGGGCGTGACTTGACTCTCCTACAGAAGGGTTTCTTCTGAAATCTATTGAACGGGCTCCAAACTCAGACCTCTGACGGACAATACCAATATACCCGCTGTTTTATCAGCTAAACCTTTTCGTATAATATATACACTCATAGATCTCATTTCGATACAATTTGTATGAGTTTTGAGTTGTATCAGCTTTTCACTCCGGGCGGTAGGATACGGGATAAAATGTTTGTTGCCCAAGTCCTATTTGGGTTCTTGAAAAATGGAAACGTTTTTGCATTTTAGGTGGAGATGCTTCAAGTGCCTCGCATCAAAGGAATTTTCGATAAATCAAGGAAAGCGTACCCTTAAGGAAAATAGGTTGAGCGATACATACATATTTAAGTACCTATGCGTATGTAGAATGCGCCAGAATATAACCCAGTTATTTTGAGAGCAGCGAAATGCTTGTGCAAAACGAAGCCGGATCAAACTATAAAATTATATGGGAAGTGATATGCCTTAAAAGCACATAAAGGAATCCATACAAACATGAGCTAACCGAACAACAATTTTTAGTTTATTAGAATAGATATTACGCGTATTTGTATTAGATCAATGTTAAGGAGTTGCGTAATTTGTATTCAGCATTTATATTCCCATTAAACATTAATGGAATCAATGTTTTTTTCCATCACAAGAAAATGTTTTACAAAACCTTTTTTCAACCTTTTGTCACCAAAAGCATTTCACCGTAACAATCATTTAAACATCAGATTACTGTCGTAAAACATAAAATTGTAATTATATTTTCGGATACGCTAAATCCAATCAAATTTTTCGGCCAAAAATTTACCTACGCCTCAAATCACTGAATAAACAAAAATAAAATCAAATTATGCCATCGCCAATACGTGTTGTGGTACAAAATTTTAAAACTCTTGTGTTATATGTTAATTATCGTTTGTTTTTATTTGAAAACGGTCCGCCATTTTGCGGGTGGCGGGTAAAATTTAACTTTTAAAATGTGAGCACGGTCGAGGAAGGGGTTTCGCTTACGCTATCTTCTGTATAATCTATGAAATTTGTCGACCTACGTTCAAGCGGGCCCACACTCGTATAACCGGATCGTGAATGTTTTGTGAGAACAGGAGCAATTTTAATGAATTTTGTGTGGTCATGATTAGGTGACGTCTGTGCCAAAAGGCTTGGTGAAGAGTTTTTATGTGAAATTGAGGTCGCTCAATTCGGAACCCTGTTATGGGTAGACAAGAGGGTCAATCCCTTCTTTGGGATCACGGGTCTCCGGAAATCCACTTTCAAGAACCTTCTTCCGACAACTAGTCTCAATGCCATAATATATTGGTTTAATTATTATGTTTAAGTATTGTATTATTAAGGACCTAAGGCTTCACAATATAATCCATTAAAAAGGCTACAGTATTGTAGTCCGTATAGCACACCTTGCGAGCAACCTTGCAGATTAGTTTACTAAGTAAGCACAATAACTTTACTCAGTTTATTTTAGGCAGCGTATCCTAGCTTCTAACATTTGTTAGCCAGAATTTTAACGCTTTGTGCCTTAAAAGATTCCACCTATTCTGTGGTTTACAACCTTACTGCCACACATTTTTGCGCAAAACAAACAGTCCTAAGTACAAAAAAAGAAAAATTGTGAAAACAGAATGTTGTTTTGAAAAAATCTGGGGAATGCTCTGACATGTTTTTGTTAGGGGATTTTGAGGGCTTACTTGTAAATGACTGCGCATCCGTCACTCCCTCTGCTTCTGTTTTATATCCTCTCTTTGTGTTAGTAGCTCTTTGTTTTTGTTATTTTTTAACCTTGGGAAAACATAATCATTTGACGCGGTTTGCTTAAAATGAGTTGTTTTTTGTGATGGCAACATTTTTCCGTATCTTAGAGACTTTTAGAAATAAAATTCACATACTGTTCTCAGTAAAAATATATTTTGAACCGACTTCCAAAAAGGAGGAGGTTCTATATTCGTAGCGTATGTATGTTTTTCTTTTGTGTATGTCCGTCGATATGTTCGTCAATTGTGGACCGATTTTGAAAAGATTTTTTTTGTTTGATAGGGTTAGCTTCAATAATACGTATTTTTCACACAGCCTATGTGGATGATGTTCTAATAAGTTCCTGTCACTGTTATTTACATAGCAGGTCGTGATATTCGAATGTATGTGGGGTAGGTACCACAACTAAAAAGTAAAAAGAGATCCATAATTATGATGTTGAGATGACTGCGATATCATATTATGTAGCAATCGTTTGTGTTGTGTGTGATACCGCGTGCACTAAGCCTTGAATATAAACTGTAAACAAAAAAGGTGAAAAATATTATGAATAAAATAATTCCGGAAGTCGGTGTCTTTGGTTTTGGATTTTTGTTTTTTGCCACCGACTTCCGAAATTAAAGTTATTTTTCACTTTGAAGTGTATTTTTTGGAAGTCGGTTGTTTTTTTTCGCAGTCTTCTCAGCATCATAACCATGGATGTCTAAAGCGATTGCAGGTAAGAATAATGCAAAACATGATCACGTTAACCTACATTCAGCTCAAAACGTCCGTAAAATTCGTTTAACTTTATACGTATACCGTTATTCTGAACCTAGCCTTTAACAAAGCAAGAAGACTCTTTATTATCCAAAAAACTTTTTTAAACAACATTAAATTTTTCCGCGTCAACATTCGCGAAATGAACCTTTTATCTAAATAAATGGAAAACTGAGATAATTGGAAAAGTTTTAAGATAACTCGCAATGCAACGCAAATTGTCAGAAATGTGAGTTCATAATGGAAATAGAGATGGCGTTGCTGAGTTGTGTAAACTAAAAATATAATGATGTGGAGTTTGGTAATTGTACTGTGCTAGTGGGCACAGTACAATTATCAAACTAGCATAATTATATATCTAGCAAATTAGCATGATTTAAAAGGGAGAAAACTACGTATTCTGCCATGTTTTTTGGTTTGATATAGTTTTGATAAAGCTTAATTAGCAGTGATTGCTTAACCAGATAATTATGAACCTTGTGACAATTACAAAACTTGACTGTTTTTAACCAGACATGAAACCTTGTTACAATTAAAAAACTTGGAATGAGACCTGTGGTCTTACTACTAGACCACAAAGGTGGTTAGCTATTGAAACCCTTATATAAATTAACTTTTATTATATACATTAACATTTAACTTCTATTTCTAAATTGGTCTCGATACCTCTTTCCTAGCTTATAGAGACTAGAGTTATTTTACATTATTATTTTACTACTGTTTTAATGAGAAATGGTCTTGTGAGATATAATTGAGATAAGAGTTAGTAAAATAGCATCAATACTCACGGCTCGATGTGTAACAAACGACGTCCTCCCTTGAAGCCTAGCGCTAACTTTAGCTGGAGTATCCTCATCTTCTCTCCTGGGATCAAACCATCCAACAGCTGCACCAACCACTAAGACAGCTCCAAGAATCATCAGCGCTAAGAACCCACCAATAGCAGCCTTTGTCGTCTGCGATATAACCATCGCCATTTTGTTTTTGGCACTTATCACCTCATGCTCGGATTGTCACGTGATCACTTCACTAAGTTCGTGGTTTATGTGTTCTGGTTGTTAGTTTACGTTTCATCGTATTTTAGACTGTTTGGTGTTCATCTGTAACAAGAGAGAGAGAATATTTGAATAATCGTTCTGTGATTTCAGTAAACTTAGAGTCGCAATTATTATAAATGTAATTCAACTTAAAATTCTCTGCAGTCAGCTGAATGAAGTGCATTAACTGATTTGACAGGAATAATAATTTTGTGTTTTGTTTTCTATCCATTACATTTTTTATAAATTTCTTTCACTATACGTGGCACAGCAGTCCCTTTAAGATTATCGGTACCTACCAATGTCCTGAATATTATTAAAAAGTAGGTAGGTAGACTAAAGAAAGAAGATATCTGTAGGTATTAAAAAAATGTTTGCCCAAAGAGCACTAAACTTGTCTGAATACCTCACTCAAAATAACTTTCACGAATATGTCATCAAATGTTTAGAAAGCACCTTTTTATTCAACAACGAAATTTTATCGATGCAGTAAAGCAACATTGATTGTCAATCCTCTCCGCGTATGGTACTAAAACAACTTTTATATGACCAATCAATACAGTTACTGCAGAGATCTGCCGGAACGAAAAGGTTGACGAGACAGCCGAAAACATTACAGAGAAGCGAGCATAAATATCTAAACTTATTACATTCCTGTAC
Organism: Eupsilia transversa; assembly: GCA_914767815.1. Classification (NCBI taxonomy): domain Eukaryota; kingdom Metazoa; phylum Arthropoda; class Insecta; order Lepidoptera; family Noctuidae; genus Eupsilia; species Eupsilia transversa. The sequence goes on along the minus strand of OU611886.1, from coordinate 5,289,974 downwards.
AAAGAAAACCTAATAAATCGCTACACTACACGACCGATATTAATCGCAACCAATACAATGCCCGTTATAAATTGCTTTATGCAAATGATATCAGAACATAATATTCAATGTACCTGTTGTCAATACAAAGGTACGGGATCGGAAGGGAGGGGACAGTCTGACGTTGTATTGTATGCAAGGAGCTCGATAACCCAGATACTAAGGTAAATAGGGTAAATAGTTCCAACGTAACAAAAGAAACGTTGCTAGTAATTGTGTGTTTATATAATACAAGATATGGGTCATTGTTGGGTTCGGCTGGCACCTAATCGTGTGTGAAGGTGTCGGAATTTCGTGAAAAGATATTCTCATGTCGAAGTTGGATACTTTGTGAATGGAATGTGTGACTTATTACGGATTATCTGAAGATTTTTACGCATATAAAAGGTGTTGATTTTAGCTTGTCTTTTTAAGACAACATTTTTCACAATTCAAATTGTATCTGAATGATTTATGACACATAGATATGTCCAATTTCCAGCAAACGATGTCCTTCACGATGTCATCATGTCATCTCTATTAGCCGTCATCTCAGTACTAAATCCCATTTCTTTCATCTCAAAATAGTCCATTCATTGTTTTTTTTATCATGTACCCTTTTAGACGTTCACATTCATACTCTAAACTTTTCCCAATTATAACCCATTGCTATTGTGTGTTACGCAATTACCCCGCTGATTTAGGACATGTTCCTGTGGGATAATTTCCGACATCCACGCGGGCAGAAGCTAGTATAAAGATGTGTGTTTTCCATCAGCGTTTTCAAACTCATGATTCCATAATTATCTCCATAACACCAACCTACTGAATAAAACAGAATCGTAAAGAGTAAAGAACGCTAGTCAACGCTAGTAGTAAAAGTCAACTGCGGCATTATTGTTCAGCAGACGATGTTTTATCTACAGTCTCATCATCTACCTACCCGTATCCCAATTTTCCGTTTTCTTCCTCTTACACATCTCTATTTGCCGTCGTCTTAGTACTAGCCCCCATTCATATTAAAACAGTACATCTATCGTTTTTGACTTCAATTATCCTTAAACACACATTAATACTCTAAAAGTCTAAACTTTCCAGACGACTTGACTCTCAATCCTCCGCATCACATTTTTAAATAAGTTTCTTCGCACACAGAACTTGATATACATAATAAAAGTGTGTCTTCCATCAGCGTTTTCAAACTCATGATTCCATATCTCCATGACACCAACCTACTGAATAAAACAGAATCGTAAAGCGTAAAGATCGCTTGTCAACGCGAGTAGTAAAAGTCAACTGTGGCATTATTGTGTTGTTCGCAAGCGATGACCTAGAAACCTGTTACCTGTGATCTTTTCCAACACGTTAGTGCTGCAATACCGAGGGAATATCTCGGAAAATGTGGCGTTACTTTGAATTTTAAGCTTTTAGCTGTATGAGAGGTTGGGAGACGCGATCTAACAATAATAAACGGCTTTTGAGAGACTTGTATTTTTTAAATATTCGAGATTGCAATCTTGTATATCCTCATGATAATACATTCAAAGAAACAATGCCTTAAATACCAAACGTTTAAGTTATGTTTTGCGCTCCCGGGGCTTTTTAAAATAAAAATAAATATTCCGTACACCTTGTATAAGCTTCCCAGCAAAAACAAAGTTTATTACAGCAGAAAACTCGTTAAACCATACAGAACTTTGTACGAAATGTTGGTAAACATTTGTACCTATACATAAAAGTAGATACAAACATACCTACACAAAAACTCTCAAACGTTTCGGTATTTCTCATTTCAAATGAACGTATACCCAAAATTAATATGTCAAGTACACGAAACTTACGTAATAACACCATTTATTTATTTTCCCTAGCAAAGACAAGTGACTATTTAAAAGAGAAATGATGAAATACCGAGTATTATGTTCAACGTAATTATTAATGTATGGCTGAATTTAATTTTGCGTTGAACATGTTATTACTGAGCGAGTTCTAGTTATAATAGAGGATCGGTTTCTAGGAATCATTTTGGGTTTGAAATGTGAAGGTTTTTTGTGTTTCATTGAGAGGTTTGTCATAAAATACACGTGTTTCATGTTGGATAGTCACTTATTAAACTTTCATTTCAACAAAATATTATGTTTTTATTCATTCCGATAAAATTAAAATGAGCAGAGGAAAAATATACTTTTGATGCCATAAAAAGTACAATATCTCGGAAAGTATGTAATATAGTACATTGGTTATCCGCTACGCCAGCGTAGCTCGCGTAGCCGTGAGTGACATCATTGCGTCAGCTACGCCGTAGCAACGTAGCAATACTTTTATCTCGACCCTGGGGTTTATTTTGTACACGTTGCTTAAAGTTATTAGACGTTTAAACGTCAAAAATGTATAGTTAAATAGTCGCTAATCATAATTATCTTTAAACAACGTTTAGAAATAAATGGGTATATTTTTAAGCATTCCTTAAAGTCAAGTAGGTACCTAATCCTTAACGTCTGCTGAACGTTGCGTTTTTTTTGACGTCTCTTTAATTTTAAGCAAAGCTACCTTTACTACAAGCTTACTGTTCGAAAGTAGGAACCTAAACACTGCTAAGGCGACGCAGTGACGATTTACGTATTAATTTTAAAAGCCGAAAAATTTCATATTTCCACACCAGCTTACTTACTTATAAATATAATTAGAATCTTCCCTACAAAAGTGAAATAGCTCCTACGAATAAACTTCTCTGTCTTGTCAAAAACAGGGCAACACCAGCATATATTTTCCACCCGCTCACCATAATATTCCCCTTTGAATTTCGCGTAGGTAAATATAACAGCAACATACTTCAATTTCTGGACTGGCAACATTACCACGTCGCAAAGCCCCGGTGTAATTTTGGAGCGTGTTACCGTTTACCGTCCGTGATAAAAATGAGTCGGGAGAGACTTAGCGTATGTACCTGGACTTTAGGTAAAGGTCATAAAAAAGCTTTATATGACCTTTGAACGTAACTGGTAACTGGAACAGATATGATATTTATTTTAGATGTATTTATGTAAGTATATTCTCATATTAACATAACATACATCACGCCTGTATTCCCCGAAGGGTTTGATAGAGGTGTATCTAGTACACCCACATTTCGCCAGTTATGTTTAAGTCCCATGTAATAGCCATTCCATATAATGCCCATCCTATAATGTCCCATGTAATGTCCATTCTCATATTGTAAGTTTATATTTAAATTACTAAGGCTGGATTCGACTAAACAGGAATATCAATATAAATCCGCGGAATAAGCCTTCTCTTCCGAATAAATTTTGAATTTTTGACAGTTTCTCCATACGAAAACTGTCAGAAGCGAATCTTATTCCGCGGATAAAATTTATTCCTGTATGGTCGAATCCGCCCTTAGTGATTTTTTTAATTTTGTTTTCTTATCTGTTATACACGTTGTCTACATCTCTTTTTATCAAGTTTCCTATCCTATAGGTATGCTGGAAGAGATTTCTTTAGAAATAAGGATTTCCTTTGTACGTATTCTTCTGTTCCTTTCTTCTTGTCTGTATGTGTGCGTATAAATGGTTAAATAACTAAACAAGCTTGGTTGAGCTTTTAATGTGTTTTTGCATGCGAAGGCTGGATTGGCGCTCTTAGCGAACTTAGCAAAAGCTAGGTTTCGACTACCTCACGGAAAAATTTATGGCAGATGGTTATGGGTCTGGTATGTAATCCTATATATTTCTGTAAATCCTACATTCCTTGTCCTTAAAACTGAGTCAACTTACAATCGGCAATTCAGCATTCCCACAGGCTTATTACGTAATGCGCAACTGCTACTAATTGCGTAACAGTTTGTCAAAGCGTCCGTTCGCACGGCACGTTGTAATTACGTAGCGAGCAACATCGCACTTTGCATTTCAATTATGTTCTAACATTATGCTCTGAACATGTGAACGATTATAATTTTTGCACACTGATATTGATAGCAGTTGCGGTTGTTTGAGTAGTGTAATCTCATTGGATGCATTGGTCGGGCCCGTTGTTAAATGATAAAACCCATGGGGTCTATCGCTACCATTACACATCGAGGCCCATCCGTGTCGCGGAAAGTACATTAAGCCGTTGTCCCGGCTATTATTCGTAGATCTTTAACAGTCGTTACGGGTCGTCAGAAGCCGTAATTGTGACAACCAGTCTTACCAAAGAGTATCGTGTTACACAGAAACTGGGTTGTGGAGGTAACATAGGCAGTCTCTCCATGTAAAATACTGGTATTCAGCTGCATCCGGTTAGACTGGAAGCCGACCCCAACATAGTTGGGAACAGGCTAGGCAGACTGATTGGTCGGGCAGTTGCTTGCATTGTGTTTATACAACTATCATTTATTTGGTTGTCGATCATAAGGTCATGTTTAATCCTAAGGGATTCAAAATATTCGACATTAGTCTTAAGAGATATTGATAATTATAATTATATTTCCCTCAATACTATCAGTATAATTGGCCTGTGGGTAAAAATACAAGCACGTAATGTATGCATATTAATTACATGTAACATAATTAATATTCCTCATTTGTTTGCTTTTAAAACTATCCTTTAATTATATCGAATTGGAATGAATATAATTTACTTCAGTTTTTCTGAGAACCCAGTGTATTGTTGAAATTATATACTATCTACTAATTAATTAGTAAAGATGTAACTCACTCCTATGATATTATAATAATTCACATTTTTCGTAGTCGTGAGGAGCTAAGTAATAACAGCCGCACGGGTCGAACCATCAAGTTAAGCTACGCTTGCTGGGGTTGGTCCGTGGATGGGTGCAATGACCATCTTTACATATCGAGACTCCTCCGTGCCGCAGAAAGCACGTTATGCCGTTGGTCCTACCTGTCATTCGTAGATCTTTGTCAGTCATTACGGGTCGTCAGAAGCCCAAAAGAAACCCACCTACCTACCTAGACCTAGAAACTGGGTTGTGGAGGTCAGATAGGCAGTCGCTCCATGTAAAATACTGGTATTCAGCTGCAACCGGTTAGACTGGAAGCCGGCCCCATAATTGGGAAAAGACTAGGCACCTAGTATTCTCATTTTATCAAAGTAGGTAGGTATTTGTTATGTCTTTGAAGTCCTACCACGAAAAGAAACTTCCTTTATTGTATAGTACGTATAAATCTGTGTTATCCAATTAAAACTTCCGGTCAAACGTGCACCCCTAAAATAAAGCCAGAATACACAATAAAAACAAACTGACATAAAAAGAAAACAAGAAACTCTTAATAGCACTCGCCAAAGAAACATGAAAAACTTCAATTAAAAAAACTGACTGAGATCCCTTCGATCCACTTGAACCGTCTACAGATAAGAGGTTGGGGTGTTACTGTGTGTCTGACACTTTAAACCGACACTTATTCTGACATTTAGGGCTCTAGACACATTATACACCCCGAGGTGTCGCTTTGACATTGAATCCTTTAATTATACAGTTTTTATTTTTTATTTTTAGCGTTTGAATATTCAATTTTGAATCGGGAAGGCGGTAAAAATAATGAGCTGGAGGATTGAAGTAATCAGTACTGGTAACTCTTCCCTACTGCTATAAATTCTGTCGGCTGGAATCAACTTTGAAATACAGAAATAATTAATTGTCCCCTTTATATAAGAATGAGTAAAAACACGCTTTTCAAGAGTCAGTTGGTGCTAGAAAACAACAAACTGATTACTAAGGTTTTAAATATATTCCTTTTTTACATCACCAACTCCATTGACATTTTTTGAAGAAAATAAATCTTCATTGATATTTCGTTGATGGTTTATTTTCTTCAAAGACTGTCCTTGGAGTTCTTGCCCGTTCTTCTCCATAGGAACATGCCTAACTACCTACCGGCAACTAATAAACACATTTGCCTTGTAGATACATTTTGTTAGTCGCCGTTCATTCATCCTCTCAACATGAACAAACCATGTTATGCATACTCTTTTCAATTTTTGTCACTACATCTTTTTTTAAATCGCACCGTTGGCTTATCAATGATGATATTGATTAATTTAAATAAATGCTTATGAATTTGAGTTTTCAGAACATTTTACCACCACAAAACCCCTTCTCTGTTTATTCAACCTTGCTAGTTTTTCACACTGATACATTACTGAAATAAAACATTTACATGCGTACGTGCAATGTGCATAAACATTTTCAATAAATCAAATTCCTGTGCAATATTTCAGTGAAAAATATTTTCGCGATACGTTTGTGCTGCGCTGGGGTCATAGAGGTCGCTTTCATGACAACGCATATATCTTCATTTTGTCGTATCAAATAGCGAGCGCACTTTACTAGGTCATTGTATGCCCGTGCTTGAATCTATGGAACTGAGGTAATGGAATGTGTGGACAATTTTAGAATATAGTTCGCTTTTATGAAATGAGATCGGTAGTCATTCCAGCGCTTCGCCTTATGTGAGTTCGAGGTTGTTTTTTGTTTAATTATTTGGTAGCTCATTCTTACTTACTCCTTTTAAAATAATATAACATACCATCACGCCTGTATTCTCCGAAGGGTTGTGCAGAGGTGTACATAATATAATATAGTACACCCACATTTTGCCAGTTATGTTTAAGTCCCATGTAATAGGGGCCAGCCTCTATCAACCGGGCACAAATCCAGACCCCGAGCTGCTGCTGAGATATTCCTGATGGAAACACCCAATGTCACTCTGCCCGGGTCGGAAATTAAACCCAAGACATCATGCTCAGCAGTAGCGCTTGCGACCACTAGACCAACGAGGCAGTCATTAAAATTGCTTGCGATTTACTTTGTATTATTAAAGCTCATTTCCATACACGAAGATAGTTCTTCGTTGTACGACAAGACACTCCTCTAGATGTCAATGTCATCATGTTACTTGAAGTCGGCGCGTTTTTCTTCCATTCTTCCCTGTCAGCTATCATTCATTCCATTTTCTATGATGAAAAGAGAAGAAGAAGAAGACTAAAGAAGAGATAAAAGAAGTGCGAAGCAGGGTGGTAGTGTGCTGCATTTTGAACTTAGGTATAATGACCATCGACATTTTGAATCATTCGATATATTAATCACTCGGCATTTCAATCTTAGACATTTTATGTTTAGGTATAACAATTTTCGATATTTCGATACAATCGATATTTAAATTTTCGATGTTTTGAATAGTGGCATTTTAACTGTAGGTATTTTAACTTTCAATAATCTAATATGTACCCAACTGATTGCTGACCATGCAACCCTAGGAATAAACACAACAATCGTCCGCAACATTCCCACGAAGGGTTTCATGAGGTGGTTTATTCTCAGCAGGGAGTCGTGCGGATTACGCGGCACGTCTCATCATTTACACTATTTATATTAAACATGCAAAAACATTCAGTATTGACCATTTATACTGTTTCCGCTGTTGTTTTCCCAACCTTTTCGGTGTAAGCATTTCCATGCATATCGTATGTAAGACTATTGACAGAAACCACTCGAGCTCCGAACGCTTTTTTGTATGTACCTATGTTTAATTCTTTCTAGCAGGGGCTTGTGGCTACATAATAACAGCCGTAAGGGTCGGTCAAAGGTTAAGCTACTTGCTACGGTCGGTTCATGCACCATCCATTACATATCGAGATCCCTCCGTGCCTCGGAAAGCACGTTAAGCCCGTTAATCCCGGCTGTCATTCTTAAACCTTTGACGGTCGGGAGTCAGAAGCCCAAAACTCTAATATCCAGTCTTACAGGTATTCTGCTGCCCAGTTACTGGGTTGAGGAGGTCAGATTGGCAGTCGCTCTATATAAAATACTGGTATTCAGCGGCATTCTGTTAGACTCAATGTCGACCCCAACATAATTGGGAAAAGGCTAGGCATATTAATTATTTAGTTCGTTCTAACTACATATCGATTTACGTTACAAACATATTACTTAAGCTAGTATTCAATTATTAAGGGTCGTATACACGCTTTAATACATAGTTTTATTATATGTTTGCACAGTTTTGTAATATTATGCTGGAGCAAATATGCGGGCGCTATGGGAATCAGGCATTCGACTAGTACATATTTTATAGGAATTATATATTTTTAGCAAAATGAGGATTTGTGCCGTCAGAAAATATACTAATAGGTAAACAGCTTTTTTTCTGACTGTCTATAAGAAAGAAAGAAAGAAAAAAATATGTATATTTGTCACAGAAACACGTGTATGTGTATACAACAAGATAAAAGTAATCAGCAAAATTAAATTAAATAGATCTAAGTACATATGAAATCACGAGCAAAAAACCTAAAGTAATAAAAGGTCTGTGTATGATAATTATTTGTAATAAAATATAATACATTGTCCTAAAAGGGAGCAAAAACAAAAACTCTATTTCTGTTACTTGCCACAACCCATTCATATCAATATGTCTAATACACTTTACTAAAAGAAAAGTTAAATGAAAAAAAACCTACAATATTTCAGCATAAAATCGAAATTCCTAATTACGTATTCTGTCAATGTAATACAATATACCGTAAGTATCCACGCGGATGACGTAATGAGCGTAAAATGAGTTACCCGTTTATGAGTACGAAGTATTTCGTGTAATGAAACATTTTTGTGTCGCTTTTATACGTAGCTGTAAAAAGACAATAGAAGAAACGACGCTATGTTTATAAGTGGCGGTATTTTAAAGTAGAATTAAGATGGAGTCATAAAATGTAATGGAATGGTTTGTTTTTTTGTTTAAATGTCTTCTTTTGTCTAGTTGTTTTAAGGTTTAACTGCATTTGTTCTGGGCAGCGTTCGGGAAGCTTCGTCGAGTCTTCTCGTCGCGTATTCCACAGAGCCTAAAGGAAGGTCTTCAATCAGTGCGTCCTGCCTAATAAGACTTACGGAGCCGAAACGGAACACTCACACCTAATACGATACCCTTTGGTAAGAGTCAGACTTTCGGGCTTCTGACGACTCGTAACGACTGTCAAAGCTCCACGGATGACGGCCGGGACCAACGGCTTAACGTGCTTACCGAGGCACGGAGGAGTCTCGGTATGTAAAGATCACTAAAGGTCACTCATCCACGGACCAACCTAGGCAAGCGTAGCTTAACCATGAGCCCTGCTGCTATAGGCCTGATGATGAAAACTGCATTATGTTTTAGATAAGCTTCTAGCTTTCATAGATGGTAGAACTTGGCACGAGTATGTACAAACCAATCAAATTATAAGTTCATGTGAAATTGATATCTAACTAGCTACTGCCCGCGGCTTTGCCCGCGTGGTCGTAGGAAATTATCCCACGGGAACGTACTACCGGGATAAAAGTATCCTATGTCCAAACCCTGCTCATGATCTAAACCGTGCGCGGTAAAAGGCGTGAAAAGGTAACATACAGACAGCCTGAGATACTGTGGCATTTATATAAGTATAGAGTACGGAGTAGTATGAATTTTGTTTTAGCTGATCTAAAGCAAAAAGCCGCTCAACAAAGATGTTAGCTATCTTTCTAAGGTGCGCCCGACGCGATAAGTAGGTATTGCCAATCGTTGTGGCTCTTCGGACCTCCTTTATCTGCCAATGGCTTTATTCACAAGCTCATTCAAACTGTATTTTTTTTCCAATGGCTTTTTATTTTCCAATGGCTAACAATTTAAACGCTCCTGTAAACAAAATAATTCAAATCGTTTTGCTGCAAAGCGAAATTACTATCTAAAGAAATGTTAATAACTTAGTCTGATTTAATCTTTTACTTTTTATTGTTCATTGCTTTTAACACGAAACAAGTAATTTCGCTGGTCTTTGATGTTCGTAATAAATACTAAAACTGTATAGGAAAAGTAATAATTAGAGTAGAATTTTTTTTTTTTTTTTTACATTTTCTATTCTGTTGTCATGCTAGTGTTCTGTCTACGGCACTTAAGTGAAACACTGATGTTTTAATTTTATATTCCTTTCCAGGCAGATCATCTGCCTGCCTAAGGTTGGCTTCCAGTCTAACCGTATCCAGCTGAATACCAGAATTTTACATGAAGCGACTGCCTGTCTGACCTCCACTATCCTTTACTGTTATGATACCCCTTGGTTGTCAGACTTTCAGGCTTCTGACTTCCCGTAACGAATATCAAAGATCTATGTACAAATATCAGGTCTCGATATGTAATGGATGGTCACCCATCCACGGACCGATCTCGGCAAGTGTCCTTCCATTTAGCCACGAGCCCCTGTTTCGTTTCCAAGCTGAGATTTCCTCAATATTAGAGACCTAGGTATAAAATTTCCTAAAATTATAAATAATATTATCCAAATGATTGATGAAATCGCGCGAATATTTTATCGCAATTCGGCAACGCATGGTAGATCATAGTCTCTTCACACTAGCTGTTTAAAATTCGCGCTGAAATGTACTCCGTATACTGAATATAAACGGCACAATAAAAAATTGCGCGGTGAGATTTCGCAGTGCGGGCTTGGCCTAATCGATATAATTTGCACGAAGTATCAGACAAACTATCTATTCCGAGTGAATTATAACAATCGAGTGCGGAAAATCGATTTATAATGGCAGGGGGCAACGTTTACGCTGAAACTATTTCTACTTTTTCTGATAGATTTTCATTTTTTTATTGCTTTATGCGAAAAGGTATTTTTCTAGGATCGAAGCAGGTAGCGTTCAGTAGTTTCTGCCTATCCCCATGGGGAAAAAGGCGTGAGTTTGTGTATGTGCATATTTCTATCCAATTTTTTGACGTTGTGAGCAATTTTCAAGGGTTGAAAGTCCATAAAACATGAACAACTGTGACAGTGGGACCAAGTCTGAAATAGCGAAAAAAAGCGTACCAAGCTGTTTTCTAACATTTTCATTGGGTTTTTATACAAAACAGCTGTTTAAAAAAATACTTATTTCAGAGTTGCTCCAATAGTAAATGTGGTTTATATTCATGAGTAAAACCCCGTAAAATATTGCCGATGAATTCAAAGTCAGCTTGTATACTTAACTATAATATTACTGCTTTCGCCTCCCAGTTGTGCATATTTGATAATTATTGTACAGCTTTAAATTATCTTCGTTCCTTTCTTGTTTTCGTGCGAAAAAATGATACCTAGTAAATTGTCTAAATTATCTTTATTTCCAGTTTCCACATACGCAATAAATAAAAATTAAAAAAAACAGTGAATTCACCGAAAACTCACAGACAATCTACAAAAAACAGAAAAAAAATGGTTAAGTCAATGCATCGTCCATCACTCAATGTACTCCATGAAATGTCAATCGTACGTGCGTGAGTGATAGATAGTTTAAAAAAAGAACGCCCGGAAAAAAGAAAACTCTTTTCCATTTTCTTTTTTCGTATACAAACTCCTTGTTTGTGTATCTTCGAGAATGTTCGGAGTAACCGTGCTCAGATTGAAGCGGATAAGTTATCACTCAAGTAACCCTATCTTGTCAAACGACATGTGTAATCTGGTTCAGGTCACGGGTTTTCGGAAGTGGCTACACGATAGTGTACGGGAGTTTGTGGGGCTCAGCCCCCACGTTACATGAAATTGATGTAGTTTTATGTGTAATAGCTGTATGTCATTTGAGCATTTGAAAGCTTAACTAGATAAATTGTTTGGGTTTCTGTTTTCTGAAGATTAATAATGTAACTGAGTGAAGATTTATGTGTGATCAATTTTGTAATTCAGAATGCTTAGGTAATGATTTTTCATTCCCTACTATAGTGTCGAGCCACATCCAGTTGGCGTTTATTGAGTGTTACACGGATACTTGTTGGCATGTATCGAACGAACATTTTGAGTGACCAAAAATATTTATAACCTACCCTCGAAACATTTTAGATAATCGATTTCTAAACTTTGTAATACCCCCAACTTTATGCAATTTTTAAGTGTTTAGTTTTAATATTCTCATGTAAGTGAATAGTGTTATTCTTATGAGAATAAATGATCTTAAACCAGAATGATAAAATGATTATGAAAAGCAGTAGGTAGCAACACTGCAGAAAAACGAAAATAGAACGTTTATGTCTGTTCCCTTTTCAAAATATTTAAACAGCCGGTAAAGTTTGCTTACGGGTATTTCCTGTACAGACGAGGATTCTAAATGCGGGTCGCTAACGTGTACCTACCCAAAGGACAATAAAAAAATTCACAACATTTTAATGATTTGGATACTACCTACCAAAGTTAGGTTAGTTGTGTGTAGTGCTAGTGTAGTATGTTTATCAAATTATGACGATTTGCCATGTCATAGCTTTTTCAAATAACTGTCAAAGAATGACGGTTGCGATTTGAAATTATGGGCCATTAACGTTTGTAGACAATTTGCTAATTTCCCTGCATTTACATAGTTTTTTCTAAAATATAATAATAATAAATAAATTAAGTTGGCATTAACACTACTACAATAGAGTTAAGTGACATGACCATGACAATCGGAAATTAATTCTTCATCTAATTTCAATTCAACCAACTGTCATAAAATTCACCCGTAGCCAACCTTACAAACAATTTTCTCTAAATTGATTCGTTCAAAAGACGATTTCCTAAAGTAAAATTAAGTGAAGCTATCAAAAGTTTAAGGTAAGATAATTGCGTTTGCCGTGGTAGGTCTCAAATAGGAAATGTTAAACGAACATTATAAGTTTCGAAAGAAAATTAGGGAACTTCATTCCATTTGGAAACATTACTTTATTTGAGTTAATGAAGTACCTACAAAAACGAACGGAATCCAAAATGGCGCGAGGGAATTATTTAAATGAGGGTTTTCTAAAATTACGTCCAATAGGTGGCAGCACTCACCTGTCAAAAGTGTCAAAGCACCTATATTTTCGGTCATTACTGAATGATGCACGCATGAATGAAACAAATGATAAACGTCATCATATATTTTATATTCATTGTCGCCAACTGGTGGCATGAATTTTCATGAAAACCTTCATTGCGAAAGTATTTTGACAATATGTATTTAAGCTAATAACCTTTAAAAAGCTACTGACTCTTGACGAGAATAGGCTGCATCTTTTATTCGTGAAGTCATGGGTGTCATTAAAAGCTTATCATCATTTTCATGATTTTTTCCCAAGATACTTGGGGTAAGCACAATACTCTTTCTTCTTGTATTTTCCCGTGTCCACCGTCACGCATTCAATCTTTTCACTCTCATAAAAGGCTGTATTTAAAAAATAAATGAATGCTATAACCTATTTGATGGTCAAAGTGATGATCGTTCTTAATTGACTGAAATATCGCGGGCGTGACAAGGGTTGCGCTGCCTATCATGCCCGCGAAATCGCGCTAGTGTGTCGGTCTGTACGAGCCGTTATTCTTAAACCCCGTTAAATTAACTTACAAAATAATATAAAATATTTCTGACCATCACAAAAACAGAATACCTACGCATCATCTTTTTTTACAAAACGACAAAGATAGCAGCACGTCTCAAAAAAATGGGGTCCGAAAAGAACAAACATTTAAATTCCAAAGCGTCTCTCACACATTTTGCTCAAGGTTTGCATAATTTCTATCTAAAAAAAGGAAGGGACTATGTTGTGTGAAAGCTCAGATATAGCCAAATATACCCTCGAAGATTCCGATTGCTGGCGATGGCAATATTTGCAAGGGCGAGAGAATCGTTTACTTTTTTAGGGTTCCGTACCTTAAACGGAAAAAACAGGACCCTTATAGGATCATTTCGTTGTCCATCCGTCCATCCGTCTGTCTGTCTGTATGTCTAGACCCTATTTTTCAGGAACGTGTGGAGATATCAAGTTCGAATTAATATCAAATACGTAAGTTTATGGTCCCTTGGAGCTCTAAATAAATCAAGCTTCTAAGTTAACGCAATAAAAAATACGGCCATTCAACACACATATTATTTTGATAATCGCAATTAACCAAAACCTACAGGGTACTTCTTACCTAGAATAATAAAATTTGGCAGGAAGCAAGGTCTCAAGGTTCATTTGTATCACACAAAAACATTTTTTTTTGCCATTACACACTAACATTTGCTGTTGAATAATTGACCGTGACGTATATCGATGTATGTATGATGTATGAGAACATGTTTTTCAACTAAAATGTTAAGTTTGTTTTAGGGATAAATTCATCCCAACTACGGAACCCTTCATTTTGAATAGTCCGACAGGCACTTGGCCGGTTTTTTTCCTGAACCCACTTACTGAAACTTTGTTCTTTTTATTGCGTATACAACGACCGTATGCTTTGTCAACTCCCCTTTTTTATATCGCCCACATGTATTTCTTATTTGCTCAATGTTGCGAATTTCAAACTGAAAGTGCTATTCAATTTTATATCTTTGGTTACTTTGATGTCTCGTTTATTGAATGGTTGTGAAAATAGGATAGAAAAAAGTTTATAATCCAGATAATGTGAGGTTACACATGTGGCCCCCCGGTCTGCAATGGCCTCTGTAGCCCCATGAAGCATGAAGGCTCCTACAAACTGGCGCGACTTGTCGCGCGACGCGACACCGGCAATTGTTCAATCGTGAAATTTTATTAGAAATTGTATTGTTAAAGTCGCGTCGCGCGACATGTCGCGCCAGTGTGTACGAGCCTTGAGGCTCTAAGGCTAGAGCAAATCTTGGGGTTCATTCAATTTATCGAGTCTGGTTAAACCACGCTGGAGTCGTTGCATTTCATTCATTTAATCAGATTTTTAAACAAATGCATTTAATCGTGTTTAAAGATTATTTTATCCAACAAGTAAATACATTATATATAAACAACCGAAAATATATGCAATTTAATTACCTAAACATGCCATAATCTAAACAAACTCCCAATCAAATACCTGGTTAATTATTGCATAATAACAGCTAATGATAAAATTAATATATTTGCGTAAACAAACGCACCCTATATCCCGCCTCCGGCTACTAAACTGCAAGCGATGCTCAAAGTGTTCCACAATATGACACCCGCCGACTGCGAACAACGGGTGCAATCCTAGTACCATCATCCACTGTTGTTACCCCGTATAGCAGCTGACACAGTTTATTTGAACCTAACTACTGGGAAGCAATGGGAAGGTCTCTCTCGCTGTAGAAATTTTATGTTTACAGCAGGGACAGAAAACCTTTATAAATTACGGTACATGTATCGAAAATGTTTGGTTACTTCTACGATTAAGGTTACCGCTATCTGGTTCTCTGGTTCCGCTCATGGTTTACAGGTAGTTAGTGCTTCTAAACGATGCCTATATTCCCCAAAGGGTTCGACAGAGGTGCACCTATTAGTGCACCGACATTTCACCAGTTACGTTTAAGTCCCATGTAATAGGGGGCGAGCCATTGCCATCAAATGGGCAGATATCCAGACTTAACCATTTTCCACGTAATCTATCTGGTCAGATTCAGTTATTCAGTTTGTCAAAGGACGCCCGGGTAGAATGGTACCCTTGGTAAGACTGGTGATCAGACTTATGCGCTTCTGACTATTTGCCACGACTGTCAAAGATCTACGAATGATAGCCGGGACCAACGGCTTAACGTGCTTGCCGTGGCACGAAGGGGTTTTGATATTATGTAATGGATAGTCACCGTTCCAAGATCTGACCACGGCAAGCGTAGCTTAACCTTCGGTCGACCTGTGCGGCTGTTATCATTTAGCCATGAGCCCCTCGATTTTTTACTAACACAAGTACATAATTTTTATACAGCCATGATTGATGCTTAATATTTCGTATACCGTAATTATAGACACAATTAAAAATCCATTGTGTCTCGTGTGTGGATCCACGTTCCCGGCATATCAGAGGTTAAAATTGTCACCATTCCAAGGTCGAATCGATCGACTTCCGTGATTACTAACCTTTTGTCTAAGTGTTTATTACCTATATGGCTTCAGATTGAAGTGGTACATAAACAACTTAGGGCTAGTTTCACCATGGCAAATGTCCTGTTAAGCATTTTGTCGTACTGCGATGTACGCACTATGCAAAACAGACCGTATTTAAAAAAATAATAAAAGTTTTTTTTTTTTTTTATAAACATTGCCACACTAGGAATTTCTCCTGTATCGTGTAATATCTTCTATACTTATAATAAATCTGTAGAAGTGAAAATTCTGTACATTGAAAATATCAAAAAAATAAATGGCACTGGTGTTAAAAAAAATTGTAATTTGTTGTTTATCTAAATAATTACCCTCTAAAGGGGGGTTGGGGGGTGTCAAAGTTTGTATGGAAGAATTTTAACGCGCTTTCCGATTAACTCGAAACTCAATATTTATACTTAAACCCAAAAATTAAGAATAACGTGTATCCGGATTTTTCGAAATTCAACCCTTAAGGGGGTAAAATAAGGGATGAAAGTTTGTAGGAAAAATCTTATTCCTTGAGGTAATAAACATGAAACTTCGCACGAATAGTTATCTAAATAAATTATAAAGTTAGTAGTTTTTGTTTTTCTAAATTACCCCCTAAAGGGGGGTTGGGGGGTGTCAGTGTTTGTATGGAAGTATTTTAACGCGCTGTCCGATTAACTCGAAACTCAATATTTATACTTAAAACCCATGGGGATGTATGGGGTAATTTCCGACACTCACGCGGGCGAAGCCGCGGGCAGCAGCTAGTTTACAATATAATAGATTATCATTTAATGTTGCTATTATATAGTTTACAAATAAAGTTGGTCATAATTAAAAGAGTAAGGTGCTGAGCGAGACATTAATTTAATAACTAACAGAGCTAGGTGACAATATTGGCCCTTATTTTTGCTTGAGCAGTGAATACCTAATCTATTATACCTTCATTTGTGTTCACTCATAAATGGCATCGGCCGAGGACATGGCGCGGATCACGGAGACCGCGGAGAAACTACGTCCGAGCAACGACATACCGTGTGTCCTAAATTGCGCTTTATTTCCATGTATTTTGTATGAAATTTGAATGGAATAGGAAGCCGTATGTGCAATGTCCGCGTCCGACGCCATTTTATGAGGCCTGCGCTCAAGTTTCTTGCCTGTGGCATACCATAAAATTGATGAAACAAATGACTGAAATGGCGAAGCAATAGTAAACATTGTGTCGTCTAAACAGTGTTTAGATGACTCAACGTTTACTGTTGCTTCAACTTATGGTATGCCACAGGCAATTAAGTTGCACCGTGTAAATCAGAGGTCACGATCAAAACTTTAGACGTAAACTCGGCTACATACATGAAACTACGGCGTTTTTAAAGTGTGCTAGTGAAGCGTTTTTTTTTTTGCGACGGCTCTACGCGCTCTCTCTCAATAAGGTCGGGTTTGAGCTTTGAAATAACCTTTTTCCTTTTATCCTAGCGGTTTGAGTGTCTATTTTCTGATTCCGTATTGGTTTAACATGGGTGACCGGTTTGTAAATATTTTTTTGCAGGAAGTAGTTATTTGAGTTGGTGTGAGATAGAATAAGCTATGGACTGATATAAACGTGGTGTAGGTAATGTCACCATTTCAAGGTCGAATCGATCGACTGCCGTGATAACTAACCTATTTCTCTAAATGTAATTAATATGGCTTCAGATTAAAGCGGTTTATTTATTTATTCAATTATGACACTCCAACGACTTATTCACTAATACATTTTTCGGGGTTACTGTAACAATAAAACTCAAAATCTAGAGTTTTGTCACTTACAGTTGTGCATAGCACTTACATATTTCAAGTTTTGTAATATTAAAATAGAGTAAATTAAAATAAAAAGGCTACATCTAAATAGATTTAGTTTAGTTTCATTTTTATTGTTGCAACAAAATCGTTGCTCTATAAAATAACACAGTCAATAACAAATAATAAGTAAGTAATAATACAACTATGTAATAATATACTAAGGCAATCCGTGAGAGTTATCTCATCGGCGAATCGTTATCAGTCTGCTTACTGTTTAAATCGCGTATTACATTTAAGTTTAGATTAGTGTAAGTGAAAACGGGCGTAAGATTATTAAAACCGCTTTTCAAACTGAAAAACGAGCATAATCATTGCGATTACTAACTTACATTTGCAGTTCTAGAATTGACCGTAACGTATATCGATGTATGGGAGAACATGTTTGTCAACTACAATGTTAAGTTTGTTATTGGGATAAATTCATCCTAACTACGGAACCCTTCATTGCGCGTGGTTCGACACGCACTTGGGCGGTTTTTTAGAGCTCACAAAGACCTAGATTAATATTAATACGTAGGTCTAGCCTACGTATTTGATATTAATGTCAACTTGATACCTCCTAAGAAAAAGGGTCTTGACAGACTGACAGAAGGACAACGAAGTATCAAGTAATCCTATAAGGCTTCCGTTTTTTTCTTTTGAGGTACGGAACACTAAAAGTACCAGGAAAGCATATTACAACACAAGTGTACTCACACAATCTCCATTCGCAAACGTAATCCTCTTTACATTTTTAATTACGATTCCTTTTAACAAAAACGTTGCTCGGGGAATACGCTCTCCGTTTCCATTTTCTCAAAATGTACACAGTGACAGGCAGACTGACAACTCTAATAGGCTTTCTTTCAGTGAGGCAGCTTGAAAAACCTAATTGCGATGCGTTTCTCTTGAATTGTCTGTGGAAGAAAACAGTTAATTACCCCGAAATGTGATGTTGTAATTTTGTTCGAAATACTTAAGGAAGAAAATGTCTTCAATTTGTTACAAGTTTTCTTATAATTTTGAGGATTCTTTTGGGACTTTGGAATAGTGAATGTAATTTGGCTGGAACGATGATGATGGTGTTGGTTACGTCGTCTTATAAAGGCTAGTGGAAAAGAAAGAAAATTAAATACGTTTATTTGCAGTACTACACAAAAACACTTTACCCTCCTTTGCGTCGCGTAGTAGGGTAAAAAGGATAACGTTCGGGGAAAATATGCGTCACATTCACGCAAAACGGACATCGCTCAGGATAACGCTGTGACCCTATGAGAGACTAACCTAACCTAACCTAACCTAACATCTCATGATAATTATTATACGCACTCAATACGCCTACACATGACAGTAAAGCACAAAGTTGTGGCTTCGTGAGAAATTCTTGACTTATAACATGAAGACTGTATTCATTGAACATGTAGGCAGATGTTAATAATAGTACGCCCACATTTGACGCCGCAGTTATGCTAGAAATTCTATGTATTCGGGGGTGATTCCTAGTGCTATTGACTGAGCACAAATCTGACTCGGTTTCTACTGAGAATGCTCCCGTACTTATACAGGGTGACTTTGAAAACATGCAAAAAAATTTAAAGGGGTGTTCTACTCATCAATATGAACCACTTTTACTCTGAGACTAAATAAGAATTCGCAAAAAAAAACGACTTTTCTGTATAAAGGTATACCCGATTGGACCATTTTGTATAATAATAATATAATAAACTGCCTAAATTTTATGTTAAAACAATACATTTTACCCTGACGTAGTCGCGGGCAGGAGCTAGTAAATACATTTAATTATTCAACCCATAATACATTCAAAATTAAACGAATCAACCCTATTTTTAATACAAAGAGATAATACATGACGTATTTCAATAAATTGGTATAATAATCAACAAGTAACAAAACGGCAACATCGCTTGCAATTGTTGACCTAATTTGACATCGTTGGTTTTACGATTAACTAATGCGACGTTGCCATTTACATGTCGTACATAAATAATGATGCGTATTTAAACTATTGACTATTTTAAATGTCCTCGTAATGGACATGTTTTACACTAAACTATAGAAATAACTAATTTATAAATACAAATAACGTTCAACTGAGAGGTTCAGCTGCATTATTCACGGTTAGTCTTTGGATGGGTGACCATTTTATACCATGAGAGTCCTTTCGGGCCTCGAAAAACACGGTAATCCGTCGGGCCTAACTGTCATACTATCTAAGACTATTCTTAGGGAAAGTAAGGCGGTTCGAATGCCTGACAACCGGTGGCACCTTTGGACAATATTCTCAAAAAGCTGGGTTGTGGAGGTCAGATAGGCAGTCGCTCCATGTTAAATACTGGTATTCAGCTGCATCCTGTTTGACTGAATGTCGACCCCAACATGATTGGAAAAAGGCTAGGCAGAATGAAAATGATTCTGGTTTGAGATCAAAATTGTCATAAATACTAATAGGTACAGCTAACACACAAAAAAAAAACACAAAATTAAACATCGTTCCTTGAGAGGCGTTTTGATAAATCACCAATGCTTTAATGATAAATGATAATGATAAATGATTTATTTTCTGTAAGTAGGTTTGTACAAACAATTTTAGTCGTCAGTCATATTGTTGTAAACTAAATGACGTAGGCTTTTCCTATCTGACTACTCTGAAAAGAAAGGTCGAAACAAACTCTGAGGTCAGTCTTTTTTAAAGTCCAGACATAATCATGGTCAGATCATGTGAAGACCGTGTAGATTCGTGTCTGAAATGGTCCTTTGAGGAAAGAACCATTCAATTTGAGTGGAGCTGTCCAGTCAGTGCACGCAATTGTCAGTAATTGTACAGCTCAACTCATAATGTAAGGAGCTCAGCTTTTCAAATGAACCTCAAAGTGAAAACTAATAATACCACCAATACACACAAAATACTGTTCTACGGGTCTCGTACGCCAGTCTACACGAACATTAATTTAGGAACGTAATTTAAAAATGTTCTTACTTCGTAGTTACAGCGAGGGAAATTAATTGTTAAGTGCCACTACCGCACACTCATATAGGTTTTTCGTACCTACAACTGTCAAAAAACAATTTAAGTTGTCCCTAACTAATAATAATTCCTTTCCCCTGTAATTTACCTGACTATACAGGGTTACTTGCAATTCGACGTATATTCGTCAGGAGCTGATAGGGAGGCCAGAATGCAACAAATTGAACCCCCCCTATGTACAGCCGAAAGTCAATAATTTATATTAGGAGATATTTGAATTTTAAGGATTTTTCGATATTTACCCAAAATTAGACATTTAATTCCAAATTTTAAAAAAACTACATACACGCCAGGAGTATGAGCTCCTGGCGGAAAAACGTCGAATTACATGTAACTCTGTATACAGTGTGAGTCTTCATAATGTGCACATATCGAAATGGGGGAATCTATGCTTAATTTTATCGACGGAAAAAATAAAAAATAAAATCTAAATACATTTTTTTTCCATTTTTTTTATTTAAAAAAATTCGTCTTATTGATTTTTTTTTACGATTATTGTAAAAATTGATTAAAAAAACAGATTTTTGGACGAAATACCTGTTTATTTTCAATTGAGGGTTTTTTGGGTTTAATTGGGAGGGGTTTTTCCCACAATTTTCATTTTATAAGAACACTTAATTACTACCAATCATTATGGAGTTGAGTTTGTTTCATCGCGATAGATCATTTAAAAGTTACACCGTTTTTTTACATTGGGGTAAAAAATACAAAAAAAATAAAAAAATAAAAATAGATTTTTTTAAATATTTTTTCCGTTTGTCAAATTAAGCATAGAATCCCTCATTTCGATATGTGCACATTATGAAGACTCACACTGTATTTACTTTTATTGGGATTGTAACTGTGTGTATTGAGATTAACTTTTCCTTTTCTTTGTTTTTTGAACAAGGCTTCTAAAAAAACACCAGACTCATAACGCATCTCCCGCCAATCGTAAGGCCGATTTACACCATACGGGCACGAATCAATTGTCACCGACTATCATTTCGGTCAACATCGGGCAATAATTTACTTTCTTATCGAACACCCGATCCGCTGAGTCAAATCCGATCGCATTCGACTATTGTACACAAAAAGGATACTACGCTATTTCTAGAAATAAAGATTTGGAAAGGGATTGGCTAATGCAAATATTTTGGTCGTGTGTTTAGATAAAAATGGTAGGAAGTAGTTTTGTATCAGAAAGGTTGTATACCTACTTTTGAGGACAAGAATATCTAAGAGATTTTGTGAAAAAGAAACCCTTGTAGGTAGTATTATGATGCTAGGTATGTATCCTCAATTATTAGGTATTTTGTGATGGAAACCTACAACCACGGACCGAAAACCTTTATAAATTACGGTACAGGTATCGAAGAATTTTGGTTATTTCTACGACTAAGGTTACAGCTATCTGGGTAACCCAGGAAGAAGAAACATGTCACCTCTTTTAGGTTACCGTTTTAATACCGGTTACTGCGTGTAACCGGTATTAAAACGGGTAAATTAAAACAGGCGATGCGCACTCTTTGGCTTATACCGACTGCACGTGTAAGGTAGAGGTAATTTCTATTTCGGTAATCGGTATTAATACTGGTTGTATTCAGTTTAAGGTAACCTTTAAAAATACCTATAAAAACATATAAATGTTGTAACCGAAAAATACCGGTTTCGGTCTCTGAGTACACCTAATTAGACCACATTATCGGTTTATCTATTTTTAAGCGTTTATAAGTCGGCCCTACAAAATAATCATAGGCCTACAAAATAATGGTAAATAATAGGTTTTGATAGTGACACAGAAAAGGAAAATATAAAATTAATAAAACAAGTTTCCTTTAATTTAATCATGCGTTCAGGAAACTGATGGGGTTGCCATGACGTTGCAGTGCTTGAGGTATGTTTACGGCGGCGCGTGTCGATTGGTTTTACACGTTTTATGCGTAAGCGCGCTGCATTAATGGAGGCACGAGTCATGGTCTGTCCTTATATAATTCATTGCTGTCAGTTACATTTATATCACCGTATTGTGTTGTTGACTAACACCTAGTTTTAAGGAGAATAAACCTAACCCTTTATGAGTCTTCGCTCGAATTACATAAATATTTTGAATTTAAATTTGAATTTAATCAAAATAGATCCAACATTACACAATGACCAAAATTAAACCACCAACAAAATATAAGAAAAAACCTAGGAACCTAATTTCACGTGCCGTTGCCTGCAACAAAAGTGCTAACCTGTAAAAACGACGTAAGTGTGTGGACTAGCATGTCCATTAGGAAAGTTATAACTGACCAACACTTAGAGTTCATTGCCATAAACGTTTATGTAATGTTCCCTGTGGACATAAAGACTTTTTTAACACTAAATGTAGAACTTTAGAATCATCCTTTAGAATCTCTACTGCCCTTTGAATGCATTTACAACATTCAACGCCGGGGCTATTTAGTATTATACTAATCCATTCTTAATCCTTACTAATATTATATTAATGCGAAAGTGAGTTTGTTTGCTTGATACGCTTTCACTGTAAAACGGCTGAACGGATTTGGATGACATTTAGGTTAGAACATAGGATACTTTATATCGCGACATTTCCACGGGTGCGAGACTTATGTGGGTGAAACCGCGGGGCGCAGCTTTTAATAATATAAACGCGAAAGTAACTTTTGTCTGTCTGTTACAAAATCCTGTGGAAAATCCTCATGGATATCCCCCGCCCTGGGGCGGGTGGAGGGGTCTGTCAGACTCTAGCTGACTAAAAACCACCTCGGTGTTCCATCTCTCACCTACGCCGGGATCGCTGGAACGTACGAATCTTCCGCAATAAGAAAACTCACCTAACTTAACCTAACCCATAGTGTAACCCAATAGATCCATCCCTGCAATAACAGTGTCTTCACAAGTATTATTAAACCAAGAAAAGTAACAACATACAATTCATAACTTCTGCCAAAATCAAGGTCACAAATTGCCAAGAAATCGCTAACAAGCATCGTTGAAACTGCTTGCCTTTGTTTCCTTAAACAATTTGTTTGTAACACATCCGATACGCAGTAACATGTACTCTAAATCAAGTGTCGGTGGACATGCTAAGTTCTTGGCAACCAAACTATGTACGTACATTATACCGGTAGTTCTAATTTTGGCGGTGGCATAATTTATTTTGACTGTTATCGTAGTGTTGGCGTATATAGTCTTGTCCACACTTAAGCACATTCATAAGTGTATTGCTTGAAATGAACTATTGAAACCCGACTTGATATTTAATTCATTCATAAATAAATTACAACAATGAATACCTAAATGACAAATTTTAAATTAATATGGTTCACTAAATATATATATATTTTTTTTTAATATTGTTGCTTTTGTATACCAACTAATTAGTAAAATTAAAGCCCTCTCCCAGTCTCCAACTTTGCTGTGCCCTTACAGGGTCCATATTTATGTACCTAGCTTTAAGCCCCTTGTAACATCTTTTTACAATATGGAATGCAAAATAAATGAATATGAATATGAATATTATACAGGGTGGCTTGTAATTTGACGTATTCCTGCAGGACGTAATAGTGTGGCCCATTTGCAAAAATTAAGCACCATAAAAAGTCTACCGCCAAATTCATGGGATTCGAGAAAATCCAATTTTTATTTTAAAAAAAAAACAACAGTTTTCATCACTAAATATCAATTTTCGCTAAACTCTCAAGTTGAATGGCCCCAATGCAAATGGGTGTCACTATCACATCCTGTAAGGAATAGGTAGTGAAATTACAAGCCACTCTGTATAAATCGCGATACTTGAGTACCTGCCGGCTACGAGTGTAATCAAATAAAGGTAATGAAAATGCTTCAGATATTTTCAGACCCAAGAGGTATATCCTGTGTCCATTTGATGAGCCCTTATGAGAACAATGACGTAAGTACAGTATAAAGCTCATATTCTATTCAAACTCCGTATTAAGGCTCATACACACTCACGCGATATCGCGGGCGCGACAGGCAGCGCTACCCTTGTCGCGCCCACGATATCGCGCCAGTGTGTACGAGCCTTGAATTGTCACCAACCGCGACTTGCAGTCATATTTATTTTATGGTAATCTGATGATTTTGAGATTCTGTTTTGAAGCGCGATTCATTTATTAAAATCCCAAGAAGGAATCGCTTAGTAACTATAAAAGCATTTTATGCTGATCGAAACTAGTTTGTTTCAACTGAAAGTTTGAAAGTATTTCGAGTGAAGTAATTGGGGCTAATAGCAATATAAGTGATGTGTGCGTCGGAGACGTTTTAGACATATAATTTATGAGCTAGACAGTAGTATCAATAAAATATTACATTTTGACGGTTGCCTGATAGTTTGATTGTGGCCTTGACCTCAACGTATGTTAAGAACGCGTTTTTTTTACTATTATGGAGTATCTTAAAGATAAAATATCTAGGTAAATAGTTTTTTTTTTTTTTCGTGAATAAATTCAACCTCTTAGGTAATATAGGTATTAGGTGAGAAGTAAAATTAGCCGCCGTAGGAGAGGCCTTGGGCGTCGGGAATCCTTGGCTGATTCCCGGCCACCGTAGGCGCGGGCTTGCAGGCGGTGAGCAATGGGTAGCTCGCCCGGGTGGGCCTGGTCCTTATCGGGGGCGAGCTAAAACGGCAGGTTGTGGTCCACGCGCGCCTCAAAGAGATGTCAGCACCAATGGCGGGGCTCGCTAGGGCCGATGCCTGCCGGGGTTGGAAAGTCCGAAAGGGATACCGTGGCCCCTGGCAACTGAAGGAACACGTGTGGGTTTTAGTCACTAAGATTCTGACACGCGCTCCCGCTCCGCCCAGAGCGGGAGAAGTTATTTGATGATAGATCCCAAAAAACAAAAAGTTATATATGTATAATTAACTAAATTATTTCTGCATTATTCCAAACCATAAAAAAAAAGTTCACATACTAACATGGTAAGTTCCACTTAATTTAACAAATTAGACCAGCAGTTCGTCGCTTTAACTCTACTTAGCAAGAAAGTTCCGCATGGTCGTTCCATCTAAACAGGCATTGTTAGGCCAGACCCGTATTTCAAATGCTAAGGTCTCGCAACCAGGCAGACCAATAAAATTCTGTCCTAAAACGTCAGCACTATTTCGTTTCGAGCTAGTGCTTGTACCTACTTTTCTTCGGAATTGATTGCCAGTACCTACTTAAATTGTGTGGATACTGGATGGACTTACTACGGAGTAGAGGAAAAATAAAAGTTATGTGAGAAACTGAATGGTGGAAATGCTGAATGTTTTAATTCCCGCTTCTTAATAATGTAATGTTGCTTGAGTTTTTAAGTCCAATACATCGTGATATTTACTTAGGAAGGTTGTTGGTTTTTCAGAGATTATTTAATTTCACACGAAGAAAAGTATCTTACAGAGTTTATCGTAGTTCTATAAATTATTTTCTATTATATTAATATTATTATATATAAACTGGTCGAGTTAAGTAATGCTATGTTAATTTTATTTCCAGTTTGCCCAAACTTCAGATCTTTGATCCAACTTACGCAAATTTCTCTCACATAATCTTTACATCTCCCAGAATGTGACGCATAAGACCCTCTCTTGAAAAGGCCTCTTAAACTAAACAGAGATGACAAGTCTATCGGTCAAGTTAAGATATTTGATTAAGATAGCCTTTTGTGAGGTTTAGGTTTCAGAATCAGATTAGTCCTACGTTTAAACTTTCTTAGAATTAAATATAGACATTGATACTTATTTTTAAGTATCTAATTTTAAGTCCAGACAAAAAACTTAACAATAAAACCTTTTCTCTTAAATCTGAAGACTTAATTGTTTTCAAATTCAGCCTCTTTACAGTCTCAGGCAGTCCTTTTTGCCTAGATTTTTCTTTTGTTTTCTATCAAGATGGATTCAATTTCATTATCTTTAACTAATAGCTATTGGACCCAACGTTTTCTATTAAATGGTTCGATCCAATTGATGCGGGTAATATCTGATAGAATTACCTCCATTAGTGCTTACAAGGGTAATTGGATTATTACCTTTTACCAGATAATAAAGAAAGAAAGAGAGAAGAAACTTTGTTTTTATCGAAAGAGACTCAAGATTTTTTTTTTAAACACTACTTTCCAAACATGGATCAAACCAAATGAACGAATGCCAATCCCTATTTCAATTATGGGTGAAACTTTTTTGAGTTACCGCATGAAGTTTCTGACTGCGCTGAATTAAAATCTGTGTTTTTAGTGCCCAGGCTAAACAGACGGTCGACCGAAACCCAAACATATGCATGCCACGTCATTCATACATGTCGCCTAGATCGTTGACCTCTCCACCTAGATTTAGAACTAAAACTAGCATTAGAGCTTCGGAAGGAACGTAAATATTCCAAGAGTTTTCTTTACTGAAAATATTTTTCTTTTCTTTTTGTGCCAAGCTTTTATAGCTGGAATTATATGCATTAGATACGTAATGGTTTTTACGTGAGGTTTGAAGTTGCACGTTTTATGGGATTCTACATTCGTTTCCTTTATTGTTACTTTTATACCTAGCTCGTTGGCTAGAAAGTACGTATTGTAAAATGTATGTAGGTACGTAATGTAAAACAAAAATTTCTTTAATCTTTTTGTCTAAATGGTCGTTTGTGTATTACATTATTTAAAGACAATGTTTAGTGCTACTTAGGTATTTATAAAAGATTTGGATAAAAAATAGACCACCAATAACATCACGCCTTGTTTCCCCGAAGGATTGGGCAGAAGTGTTCTAGTATATCCACATTTTGCCAGTTAGGTTTAAGTCCCATGTAATAGGAGGCGAGCCTATTGCCATCAACCAGACAGAGCATAAATCCAGACTCCGTGCTGCTACTGAGAAATTTCAGATAAAATACAAATGTTTGGGTGCACAAAGAAGCTCATCTAGGATAAGATTTAACTAATATTCTGATAGAAGGTATAACATTATAATCATTGCTCTGAAAGTGTGAGGGTCATACGGCTCTCATAAATGAAATCACACGATGTCTTAAATGACATGTGCAAATTTACAATCACCCAAACGAAGATATAATTATCTTATTATTATCATGCTGCGTGAACATGTGTGTTTGTGGGTGTACCATAGGTACACCTCTGCCTAACCCTTCGGGGAAAACAGGCTTCATGTTATGTTATGTTGTTGCATGAACATATTGTTCCTTTCAATTATAACACACCTACACAGTACAAATTCCCCTACCAATAAATATTATTTACCTACACAATCGAATTCCCTTCAAGGAAAGGGAAGGCATAATGTAATAACAATTCGTTTGACATATCAAATATACCTACGTTGTTAACTTGAAGAAACATCGAGATGTTTGCTCTGTATAACCAAATCTCAGTGTATTTAATTGACAGAAGGTAAATAAGGGTTTGTTTATTACTAAATGTTTTGGGAACACTAAGGCCATCCGCTGCGTTAAGCGGGTGCACGGAGCGAGCGCCCGCGCGGCGTGCTGTTTTCTATTATTATCCTTAGAGCAGCGCTGCGTGAGGCGGGTTTCCTCACTTTTTCCTCACGGGAATTATTAATTCTATAAATACATATCTGATACGGCCGCGAATAATATTTAGATCAAAATATGATACTGACCTGCAAATGGCAAAAAAAGTAAGAAAATTTGAATTTCGCGGGCTACCTTTGAGCAACCTCCTTAAGCCCAGTAGGCCACTACAGTGACAACGTTAATAGCAGCGTTAGTGGCGTTCAGTAGATGCTGGTGAATAACAGCTTGGAAAATTCCATCAAGTGGTTCATGTTCTTTCTATTAGCTACAACAGACTACACCCATCAAGGCATCAAACAAGCAAGGTCATGGCAATTTTCCTTTTGATCATTCATTGAAGTAGTCATCGGGGAGCCATGTTCAACGGTATACCCGCTGATAAAATTATAACGAATTTAGGGTTCCGTGTTGGCGATGGTTTTATGGAAACTGCTCAAGCAATGGTAAAAATATTAAACCATCAACATGGTTTGTCCAGGGTATATTGGATGTTATCAATTATTATTTATTTAAATCACTCTTTATAAAATCTTTACAGACTCATCCTAGGCGATGTTATAAGTCACATGTCTACGTATACAAAATTACAAAGAAATATAATACCAATAAAATAATTTTATACAGACAACTTTTATAATACAAGATCTCTTTCAATTATTATTTGTGCCATTCAAATGAATCTGGGCAGGTTCTGCCCAAATAATATAATTGTATATCTTTCAATACCGTAATAATATTAATAATACGTATTGTGTAACGTCACTTGTGAATTACAAACTAAATAAATGGTCTTTCAACCTTAGGTTCAGAAAAGAAGAGCTCCTAAACTTTTTGCAGAAAGATTACATAAAACATAAATATTAGCACAACGGGTAGGGTTACCCTTTTCCACAAGTTGTTCCCTTCAAAGTTTTCGGGAAGATATATGGGTTGGTCCTATTTGTTTTGTCGACCATACTTTTTTATATAAATAAAAACTTCCAAGGGTGTAATAATTCCAGTCGTATATTGTGCCGCCCTAAAATGAGGATGTGAAAAAAAACTAAGTAGGAATGACGTAATCAGTTATTCATAGGGCTGGAAACATGAGTTTTAAATGTACGCTCCGTAGGCCTGAATTATCCCCTAGACGGCAGTTGAGCAAATTAAAATAAGCTTGAGCGAGTGAATTTTTCTGCGATAAAAATAACTTTGTGGAATCAGTGCGTAAATCACAGAGCAATTGTAAAACTTTTTTTCACATTTCTCTATTTTTCATGTCGGTAAAAATATTATGAGTGATACGCATTTGGAAAAGGAAAAATATTTTCTTTTATATAATCTACAAGGAAGAGAGAGGATCATTCTGGAAATGTATCTTTGTAATCTCTTCCTTTTGGATTTATTTTCACTTGTTTGGCGAAAATCCGAGAATTGTTATTTATATTTCTATGATTAATATGAAGTATTAAAGCCGTATTATACGGTTATTTTTGGGTTTCTTTACTTATATAAAAATATCTATAGAAAATGATATATTTTTTTAGGTTTTTAAGGAGAAATTCTAGTAAAGAATAACTTGAAATGTTATTAAGTGATTAATTATTGCCGAGGCGGGGTCAAATAATTAATCTATTATTTTTAGCTTTAGGTCAAAATTATGTAGTTATTATCAATAATTGCCATTAATTTAATAAAAAATAACCCAAGGCAATGTAGATATAAAAATGCAACATGATGTCACGGTTTGACAACCTATAACCTTACCCAGTGATAAGGTTTACCCTACCCTACTGAGGGAAAGGGTTTCCCCAGAAGATTTTACGACGCGCGACCTCAAGTAAACTAAATATAAAATTGTCGTAAAAATAATCTAAATAATTATGAATCCGGTTAATATGAGTCATAACAGCTTACGCCACTTTACCAGGAATAAATGATTATTAAAATAGCCTGACAATATAATTCTATTAACCCACTTAGGCTGGTGACGTCACAAAAGTAGTAAACACTATTATAAAGTTGTTTACGGTATTTGTGTTTTGTTTTACGGTGCGGCCGTGTTATTTAGAGCTAGGAATGGTAATTTATATTACTGACTATGAATATATGTTGCTGAGTTGTGCATGGTATGGTGAGAAATGGTTTACATTGCTTTCTTTTATTAGATTACTACCCCAGCTCTGTTTTTCATGGGTTTTGTCACGACTGTTTTGTCACGACTTGATATAATCATGGAGATTTTTGTGCACAAAAATGTTTATACACATTAGTCTTCTGGAATATATTATTTAGATGATGGTGAAAATCACATCGAAATAAATTGCGTAGTTTAGAAGAACTACGCGGTAACAGGCTAAAACGCCACTACCGAACGCGGGGATTTAGGTTCAGCAAAATGTTGTTGGCTTTTTCATGTAGATAATCTTTATCGTACACCATATCAATGACAAATAAGAATTTTTAACAGTTACATGGTGTGAAAATGGGCGGTTTTAT
This sequence comes from Eupsilia transversa, assembly GCA_914767815.1. Lineage (NCBI taxonomy): Eukaryota > Metazoa > Arthropoda > Insecta > Lepidoptera > Noctuidae > Eupsilia > Eupsilia transversa. The sequence continues at coordinate 5,259,261 of OU611886.1, read as the reverse complement.
CAATAAAAGCGTTCTTTTACAGCAGAGCAGAAACGATATGTTGGTCTGTGGTATACTATTTATATATATTATTATTATACATACAAAATAAAGGTAATATAAATATACACTTGATTGTCAGTGTAATTATAGAAAATAACTATAATTAAATAATAATGTTTATGGAGAAAGGTCTTGAACATATTTTAAAAACAAGATAAAGTCAATTGAGTATTCTCTAACCTGCGTATCTTCAATTGAGTATTCTACCAACCTGCGTAGGTTCAATTGAGTATTCTACTAATCTGCAGTCATTTTAGACATAGTAATATAGGTCAGGTCGATTTATTTCTCTCTCAAAAATGAACGGTTTCCTCACCTGCAGAACGCTTACAGAACAATTTTTCAATTTGAAAAATTTAAATTTCTCTTTGCCTCTCTCGAATTGATTTGAAGCATTTACCTTTAAGCTCTAAAAGCTACGAAATAAAGGCTATTTTTTATTATTTATTTACTAATTGATTTACTCGAAATGAAGAGGTATTTTATTTTCTTTCAAATATTCAAAAGCTTTATGGAAAGTCTATGTCCAGCATTTATTTGATTGATTAAAAAATATGCACATAATAATATGACCACAAACTAGAACTGAAAACTTACGACTTTTTTAAGCGATTCAGCTTCACCGACCGTAGCTTGACGGTTCAGTTTTGTTCAGCTATTCAGGAAGAGCACAAAGTACGTCAAAGAAGTTTTCACCTCAATAATCGTTAATTTGTCTGACAACCAGTCTCACCAAGGGTTATCGCTATCGTGTTACCCAGTAACTGGGTTGTGGAGGTCAGATAGGCAGACGCTCCATGTAAAATACTGGTATCCAGCTGCATTCGGTTAGACTGGAAGCCGACCCAAAAATAGTTGGGAAAAGGCTAGGCACATGTTTAGGCTGAGTTGATTCACTGAATTTCGTTTTTTATTTGTTTACCTAATATTTTTATTCACTTTAATTAATTCTTCTATTGATATTATTAACTTGAATATTTTTTCCGGATACAATACTTGTGTTTAAAACTATTGATTATAAACGATGATGTTGATTCTACAAAAAGGCCAGAGCATTGATCACCACAGTTGCTATTGTTATAAGTTGGATATTTTAGATTAAAATAGCTTAAACATTATATCCATCACCTCACTTAGAATTAAGTTAAAAAAAAAAAACACAACCGAATTGATAACGTCCTCCTTTTTGCGAAGTCTGTTAAAAATGATAATTTCAACTATGCACTGACTGAATGAACCAAAGGTACAAAAGCTACCCGCAGGTACTCCTTAAATTATTTCATTGAAAAACACACTGATACATTCCAGGTTCGAAACCTTTAACCTGCACATAAACCGGTTCAGTAAACGCTTAGGGACCACACGCACGCAGTAAAAATACAGAGCAAGTTTGCAAAAGAAAAGAGTAGCTAATTACGAATCGTTTGCGAAAAACGAAGGTAAATCCTAACCAAACAAGACTGAGGGTTGAGGACGCCACAGTGGTGGTTTAACCCAGTGAAACTGACATAACATTCCCCTAACGGATACCAAAGAGGATAGCCCAAAAAAAAAAAAACTTGTTGATAATTAAATCTCGTCTAACCGTGGCAAAGAATTAATCTTCCAAACCTTTTCCCAACTATGTTGGAGTCCGCTTCCAGTCTAACTGGATGCAGCTGAATACCAGTATTTTACATGGAGCGACTGCCTATCAGACCTCCACAACCCAGTAACTGGTAAACACGATAACCCTTGGTAAGACTGGTTCCAGACTATGGCAAAGAATATGCCATACAATTATCTTACCGCGGGTGTTTTAGATATGTCCACAGGTCCACACTCGTGCACTTCATCTTTCTTTTTCCATTTTCTATTCATCTTCTATAAACGCTTGCCTTACTTTTATCAGCCGATTAGTTCTGGGGATGCTTTATTGCATGCGCTGCGGCATCACACACATGTCTTACAAAAAGATGAAGATGCAAGCGCACGAGTGTGTTCATACCTTAAAGGAGGATGGTGAACAACCTCCTTCTGCATTATGACTACCATTCACATGTCATCGTTACTAGTAACAAGACCGGGCGTCGTTGCTTCCCAGATAGCTAAGAGAATTTTCCTGTCAATAGGATTCAAGACGTATTTTAACTGACTTCAAAAAAGGAGATGATTATGTGTTTTTGTCAAGTTTTTTTTGTCCTTAACTTTAGTATGATTGTCTTTTGTGAAACCAGGGTGGAGTAGAGTGAGCCTATTGTAAGCTTTGATTCAAATAAGTGTGTTACGATTTCCTAGGATGTTGTATTATGTCAAAAGCAAGAGTCGTTAGCAACATACGTATGAAAAACAAAAAATGTTTTCACTTCAATTCTTAGCTAAAATGAATTCCTATATTTACCTTGTACCAGTTCTCCTAAAAAGAAAATACCTTGGACTAACACCACTTAAAATAAAATAAAAATAGAACTGCAAAAAAAGGAAAATACAAATAAAAATTCTATTTCCTAAATGATTTTATCGCTTTCATTGTGTTTGCCAAAAATTTTGAAGTATTTACACGAAGTATTTGCAAAAGCAAACTGGCCTTCTATTTGCATCCGGAATATTTGTTTCCCAAAAAAAATATAAAACGGCTAATACTAGTTTACATTTTTGCTTAAGCAGAACAGAATTTTAATAATAAAGATAACCGTTTTCGAGATAATAAGTAACGGTTAAAGGCTTTCCCCTTCAACTGTTATCAATGACCGGCTCTTTAAACCGGCTAATAACTGTACTTCCACAAAGCTTTCTTATCTCAACGGTCCATTAGTTACCGGCGCTTAACGTTTAACGTTCGCCGTCTGAAATAAAACCTAGTACCAAAAGTGGTACAACTTAAACCTATTTTATTACCAAGTAAAAGGGTTTTACCTGTAAAACGTATCAATTATCGAGAAAACATTAATGGAACACGAGAAAAACACAAACACGGTCACAGTTTAGTCACTACACTAAGTCGGATCGAGTCACTCGCTCCGACTTGGCCCGACTAAATACGGCTAGGTCTGGTGGTCGTAGCGGCGTAGCGCTTCACGTCCGACGCTCTACGAGTTCGCGGCGGCACTGGCTACGCGGCTACGCGGGCGCGCTACAATCCTCGAGTTACAGTTCGGATTATTGCTCGTAGCACAGATTCTACAATCAATAGCTTTAGATAAAATAGTGTATTAATTTTAACAAAATTCTTTTGAATACTCGTTTCAATAAATGTATTTAATATAAAGGCTTCGTTCAGCAGCAGTGCTTTTAAAATGTAAAATTGGAATGAACGCTTGATTTTGTTGAAATAGATGTTATTTTTTGTTTGTGATTGAATGAGTGTTAATTGGCTATTGACGCTTTTGTAGAGGTTGGTTGGTGGTTGATACTTATTGAGCTATTTATTTACATTCTCTGTGTCGTGTCAAACTCAAGGTAATTAAACATTTCCATTCAACGGATTAAGTTTTAATGGTCATCGCTTCATGAAGTCATCACATCATAGGTCAATGACATTAGCCTTATCAGTAAGGCTAAGGCAATGTAGGTACATTTTGTTTGAAATACCTAGTGGTAAGTTTTCTAAGAAAGGATTAAGTGATACATATCACATTGAATTTCAGTACATCGTACTTGATGCGAGAAGGACAGAACCCGTCGAAGTGGCGGTACTTCGGGGAGGCTTATGTCCAGCTGTGGACGTCTTTCGGCTGAAATGATGATGATTACATCGTACTTGTGTTTACATTGACAGCGGGATTTATTTATGTGAATCTGTACAAGTAATCCGAGCTACAATAGATAAGAACCAAAGATTTGAACCGCCTCTGTGGTCTAGTGGTTAGACCACCTGTCTCAGACCCAGAGGTCCCGGGTACGATTCCCAGTGGAGGCAAAATTTCGGTTTGGTTGGTTGGGTTTGCTTTAAGTCCGCCTGGCTAGCTACCACCATCTTATCTAAGTCTGTCGCCATAACTACAATGTTAAAAGCATTGTTGTGTTCCGGCAGTTAGAGGTAAGATAGCCAGTTCCTAGTTTGTGGTTGAGGATTCCGGGTGAAGTTCGCTTCCACCTTCGGCCTGATCATCACTTACCATCAGGTGAGATTCAGGCCAAGAGCTTCCCCGTTGTGGATAAAAAAAATAAAAAAAAATAAGGATACTCTTTATTATGTACACCATATGAATTAAAGATATAAATGTAGCAATTTTGAATGTGCGGTTTTATCGCTAAGAGTGATCTTTTAAGTGTGTTATTATAAGTAATCTGTGAGACTTTGCTGTCAACCTCCTTAGATTTGTGAAAATGGTCATTTGAGGAAACTGGTAGCTTATTCTTTGGCAAGATCGAACAGAAACTTTAGACTAGGATATCTAAGCAAAACCCGGATAGCACATTGAGGATCAAAACATACAGCCAAGGAAGGAAGCAAGGTTGTCTCAGGATGTTTTTTTTCATTAAAATTATAATATTGGAAATATTTTGGTTTCCTTAAGCTAAAGTTTCTAAGCAGAGCGGTGGCCGCCAAATAACGGCCGCAGTTACGAATAGAATAGAATAGAAATACTCTTTATTATGTACACAAAAAAAATTACAGACATTTTGGACATTTTACATAGGGTGACACAATGGGCGGTCTTATCGCTAAAAGCGATCTTTTACAGACAACGTTTGGATGGATTCAAAGGGAGGAGAGACAATCCTGCAGGTAGTCAGTGGTGTACCATTTACATATACAATAAATATATACATACATAAAGCATAAAAATAGTTATAGTATAGTATATTATATTTATAGTAGTTATATTTTATATATGTTAAAATAATAATAAATATATAATATAAAATATAAACATGAAACAAAAGCAAGGAACTATGTGTAATGTTGATGATTAAGGAGGGAGGAAGTGTTTGTGTGTGTGTTTTTCTTGTGTTTGGAATGTCATGAAAATAATGGCAGCGGGGTTTGTTTTTAAACTGTGTCAAAAACACAACACTCTCCATAAACACACACCGACTTACTCTCAATAATAATGTTTTAGTGACGTCATTCGCCGGTAAATTACGGATCCTTGGTGGCGGCCACCGCTTTTCTAGGAAACCTTAGCTTTAGAGAGCACCTACATCGCTCGCATTATGTATATAATTAAAACAGTTTTAATTACTTTTGCAGGCACTCAATTTAGGTAATATTTGTATACTTTGAATAAAGTGATGTATGCACACAAATAACAGGAGGAGCTCGTGGCTAAGTAATAACAGCCATACGGGTCAATCCATCAGGTTAAGCTACGCTTGACGGGGTTGGTGCGTAGATGGGTGACCATCTTAACATTCGATACTCCTCCGTGCCTCGGAAAGGATGTTAAGCCGAGGGTTGCCATTCGTGGATCTTTGACAGACGTTACGGGTCGTCAGAAGCCCGAAAGTCTGACAACCAGTCTTACCAAGGGGTATCGTATTACCCAGTTACTGGGTTGTGGAGGTCAGATAGGCAATCGCTCCATGTAAAATACTGGTATTCGTCAGCTGCATTTGGTTAGACTGGGAGCCGATCCCAACATAGTTGGGAAAAGGCTAGGCAAATTGATGCTCAAAAATAACATGAAAAAAACCTGGAAAGAAAATGTGTTCTGGTATAAAACAATTTGCACGAAGTTACGGTTCAACGTTCACCTCGGTATTTCCGGTAAAATTATTTTTTTGAAAACCGTTTTTTTTTCACCTCCAATTTGTAGGTTGACCCAACCGAAGTGATTTATTTTTCCTGTTGATATATGGGTCAACTATTTTATGGGTTAGATAAAACATTGAACTGTTTGTTGCTTGTTGTTGTTGGACTTTATTAATGTAACGTAATGTATATTATAATATGATTTTAATGTAATTTAAATAATGGTGTTTTCTTCATGTAATTGAATGATAAGAGTCAACTACACTTCTTCCAGTTACCTGAATCGAGCCACCCTGCATTTTTTTTGTATAAAAATCGGTTACTTTTTAGATGTTATTGTCTTTTTAGGTCCTGAATTCCAATTTTGATCAATGATGACACGAACATGATGGCCAGTATGTCGGCTTCAAAACTGCATAAAAACTTTTTTGGTATATAATTATTTGGATATTTTACACCTTACATAAATAGGCCCGGCGGCTCGATTTATAGTACTTAACAGTCGTAATAACGTCAAAGGTTTACTTTTACTATAAGATCAATATGATAGTTGGATTCCAACCTTGCATAACGCACAATCAGCCTATAATGTTCCCAAAGCTTGGATACATGCCTCTTCTCGTTGGAGGGAGTGGGCCGTAATCCACCACGAGGGCCCATTGCGGATTGGTAGATGTCGCATGTCTTCGGTTTTAGGACATGCCGGTTTCCGCGCGATATTTTCCTTCACCGTTATGAGGGTAGTGGTGATGAAATAATGAACACAAAGTAAAGCGCAAGTCTAGGTTCGAAACTACGACCTTTAACTCGTAAGTCGAAGTCGTCACCACTGGGCCATCACTGCTCCATTTGATTCAACTTAGGTGAAGTTTTAATTTACTGAAACTTTTTGTCAAAAGTGTTAAAGCAATTACGAGACTTTACTTTACTTTACTTTAATCAGAGAAGCACATGCAGTAGTTATAACAATTAGTAACTTTTGTCTCAATTAATCAGACAACGTCAAATTAGTCTAAATACTAACTACATGAAGAGACGGGGGTGATTGCTGCGCGAGCTGTGCGAACGACTAACGAAAGCTTTAACATAAAACCTTGTCATATTATACGATGAAAATTGTAACGTCAATAAAATTAAAAATTTAAATAACCCCCGACACAATTCCAGGTGATGCAGCAGTATCAGTTCAAGGTTACTATGTTCTTCTAATATTATCATTGAAGTAACAGAATACTACAGACCGCTGAGCTGTGGAAGATGCGCACAATCCAATCATCAACTAGAAAAGAGCTGATAATCTTCAAACGGCTGAACCGATTTTCTTGAATTGTAGGTAAGAACACTCTCGATCAAGTGACCTTTCAAACAAAAAAATGATAATCAAAATCGGTTCAGTCGTTTGGGAGCTACGAGGGAACAGACAGATACACCGATACACAGATACACACGTTAAACTTATAACACCCCTCTTTTTCCGTCGGAGATTAAAAAAGTGACGCGTCAACGAACGTTTAATGTGACAAAGTCCAAAAGTGATCATTTTGTTTTCGTAAAGTGATCGTACGAGTTACAGGGTGACCCCATAGCCCCAAAAAGATGTAATAATAATTTCCATGAAAAAAGGCTGTGGTGAATAAGGAAAAATAATGGGGCGAAACAGAACTAAAATAATTAATAAATGAAACAAAATATTCCGGGCCAAAAAGGAATTAAATGTGGAATGGAACAAGGAATATCAAATGTGGGGCAAACTTTGTGTGGTGAAGAAGAAGAGAAAGAAGAAGAATAATTTATTTCTTAGAATAAACAACAATCATATTGGTGACTGATGTAAGGCTATGACATTTTTTATTAATTATGAATTTTGAAATTGAATATTTGCAATTTATTTATTTAAGCAGACACTTTGTAACATTTATAGTGATAACTGAGGGAATATTAAGGCATTTTTAATAATTTAATGTATTCTGAAATTAAATATTTGCACACCACTTGTAATGGTATAGAATGTAAATGGGCCACATTTATAATAAGATCATACTACTCTGTACACCTACATTTTGGCAAATAAAGTATTGTTCTTATTGTTATTCTTAACAACACAACACAACAACACACAACACACACACAACTTTATTTTATTTTATTTTTTGAATGCGGAACAAATCGTAATAAGAACACCGTGTGATCGGTCCTAATAGGTACATAATTAAAGGAAGCTAGGGCTGGGGTACGGTTCGAGTTGTATCCACAACAACTACCTATATTATAATAATACCAGGATAAACTTCTAGATGAAAGTTGTATTGTAAAATCGGCTCCCAAAAACAATTAGAGCTTTGCCGCTAAATGCGAAGCGACTGCATCAAACTTTAAAACGGTCCCAAGTTTCGGTACCGACGGACGATTCAAAATAGGTTTCGGTGGCTATTTAAGTGAAATCCGTTTCTCGAAAGTTTTGCGACGCTGAGGAATTATATTCATTGTTTAATGATAAGATTTTAATCGTAAATTTTTACGTGTTTTTGTTGGATAATATTATGTTGTTTTTCTTCTTTAGTACATTATTTAGCAAGAGAACATTGGATGGACATGGCATATAAGACTAATAGCGACCGCGAAACCGTAGTAGTTCAATTAAACTGACTCGCGTCATGTTCCACTGCTCGAATTGGATGCGAGTTTTTTTTTTGTTTCGCTGCTATGGTTTCGCGATGGAGGTGTGTTACCCACTTAAATACTGTTGGAAGTTGCAAAATCTTTCGTCCGTGTTGATCTTTTAAACCTCGCAACAGATTTTGATGAAGTTTTCACCATATTTTAGTGAATTTATTCCAGAAGGTTACTGTGTATAAAACATTAATTTTTAACTTCGATATACTTAGCGCAGAAATCTCGACGTTTTGACATATCGCCCACCAGTACATTGCACCCGTACGAAGCATGGGCGGGTCGCTAGTATACCGTAAAGTAATAATAACTTTAATCCTCTCTTTATTTTTCCCATTCAAGCAGTTTGAGATACTAAAAATATACCTTTTTTGCAGAATGCACATTAAAAATGCTATGTAGGAGATTATACTACTTGTAATAATAATCAAGTTAAAAAATAAAAATAATTACGTACAGAAGTATGTACCTACTTACGGCACGGTGTCTGTGTTCGCACTAGGAGGTCGCCGGCACAGCGCCGGCCACACTACGTGACGTTAGCGCGGGCTTCGCGCATTCCTTGGCTCACTAACTTCACGCCCCTCGTTCGCTTGGAGCATTGTATTGTTAACACCTTACTCTATCTACTTATAATGAACTAATCAACTTATTAATACAATACTCGACTTCTCTCTACTCAAAATAGCTGCTCATTTCCTATGAACGAAACAACTAGTGAGAGATGTAACACACATGTAACAGGGCCCATAACGAGTAAGTCACCTCACTCACCGACGGAACAAAGTGGGTGTCACATCAATTCGTTCAAAATAACATTTCACACGAAACTAGGACTCCTGGAAATATACCGAATTAAGTTGACTATGGTCTTTTCCAAAAGTATCTGCTGAAAATGTAAACCAATGGATCAAAACGTACCCGTGGATGCCAATTCGTAGTGCCTACTGTACTGTACTTACAAATTGAGTGCTCTGATGAACAATCAAATCAGAGCACCCAATTTACTGCAGAATACTAAAACCTGAAATTCTAATTTTAAATCACCTTGCAGATGTTTTGCATTTGACGATTGATTCGATTAATTTTAAAAACTGATGTTTCAATTACAATAAATATTAATAACGTTATTAAAACAATAATTTGTTTGATTTGATGAATAATCAAATCAGAGTACTCTATTTATTGCAGAATAATAAAACCTGAAATTCTAATTTGAGATCCTTGCAGATGTTTTGCATTTGACGATTGATTCGATTAATTTTAAAAACTCATGTTTCTATTACAATCTATATCTATACTTATAATAAATCTGTAGAAGTGAAAATTCTGTATATTGAAGATATCAAAAAAATTAATGGCAGGGGGTGTTACTAGACACCGAACCTAAAAAATTGATTAAACAATTTTTTGTCTGTCTGTCTGTCTGTTTGTTCAGGCATCACGCAAAAGCTACCGGTTCGATTACGATGAAACTTGGTATAATTATTCTTTAATATCCTGGGCACCACACTGGGTACTTTTTATCCCGGAAAAGTACCCTATCCTACGGTTGGGGGGTGTCAAAGTTTGTATGGAAGAATTTTAACGCGCTGTCCGATTAACTCGAAACTCAATATTTATACTTAAACCCAAAAATTAAGAATAACGTGTATCAGTATTTTTCGAAATTCAACCCCTAAGGGGGTAAAATAAGGGATGAAAGTTTGTATGAAAAATCTTATTCCTTGAGGTAATAAACATGAAACTTCGCACGAATAGTTATCTAAATAAATTATAAAGTTTGTAGTTTTTTGTTTTTTCTAAATTACCCCCTAAAAGGTTGGGGGGTGTCAATGTTTGTATGGAAGAATTTTAACGCGCTGTCCGATTAACTCGAAACTCAATATTTATACTTAAAACCCATGGGGATGTATGGGGTAATTTCCGACACTCACGCGGGCGAAGCCGCGGGCAGCAGCTAGTCTATTAATAAGGTTATTAAAACAATAATTTATTGTTGGAAATAATGGTGAGTTCTAAAATTGAAGCCCTCTTAATACAAATAAATGTGTTAATAATTTTCTTTAGTCAGTGATTGGGTAATAATTTAATCCAAACGGCGTTTGGTTACATTTTCATCAAATACTTTTGGAACAGACTATAGGTACGTAGCGTCTTTTATGCATAATAAATGGTACTTATTTATTTGAATCGTAACCTTTAGAAAGTTGAGGCTTCTGAAAACATTACAGTTGAATGAAGAAAATCAAAGTGGGAATTAGAAGTGAACTCTCTTGTCTGTCTACCTTCAGACCTTTTGTCGTGGGTGTTTTATTTAACCACCTACCTACTCAGTACCTACCTACCTCCAAACTAATCGCTGATATACCTAACAGGGTTTTATTTTAATTTTACCCAACTACGGCGAAGCAAAAAGGAGGGTTATGATTTTAACCGGTATGTATTTATGTAACATACTTTGTTCCCTCATAACTTCTAAACTGCTTAACATAATTTGACAAATGGGGTATCGTTGCGCCTCGGTCGTCCGCTGGTTATAGGCTATGTAACGTCACATTAAACAAGTCATCTCAAACAGACAAATTAAAAATCCGGAGTCATACGTAATCTATTAGATTTTTAGTAATCATTCCTGAGGGTTCATCGTCGTTACGAGTCGTCAGAAGCCCGAAAGTCTGACAACTAGTCTTACCAAGGGGTATCGTATTACCCAGTTACTGGTTTGTGGAGGTCAGATAGGCAGTCGCTCCATGTAAAATACTGGTATTCAGCTGCATCTGGTTAGACTGGAAGCCGACCCCAACATGATTGGGAAAAAGGCTAGGCAGATTGATTTTGGGGTTTTAATAGGGGAATTTTTGTATGGGGAGTTCGTCGTTTTCGCTGATCAGAAACATCAGCGAGCATACGCTCGAGTTATAGTTATAATAGTTGTAGATCATCACTACACAGGCTAGTGGTTGCAAGCATGAAGTCTGAGCGTGAGGTCCTGGTCGAGCAGTGTCATTGGATTTTTTCACTAAGAAATTCTCTGATACAGCTCGGAGTCAGGATTTGAGCCCAGTTAATAGCACTCGTCCCTATCTAGACATTTACTTTGTATCTTTGTGTTTAGGTAGGTAAATAAATAAAGGTAAACAAATCGTAAAAAAGGGTTTTTATAGATGACACTTTCTTGTTTAAAAAGACGATAAAACCAAATTAAAATTATTTTAGATTTTAACAATAGTTTCCTCTTTTAAATTAAATATAACTACTCAAGTTTTTTTTATTACTGGTTATTAATTTTATTATTTACAGATGCGGCGGTCCGAATGCAGACCGCGGTCCGCCATTTGCCAATTCTCGTACTTAAAAAACGTTTACATTCAAGTCGCAATCTGTCAAATTGTCCGAAATGTTGGTAAATTGATTGTATTTTTGAAAGATTTCGAATGAGATGCGAATGCGAACGTTCTTAAGAATTACGAGAATATTGCCCCTCTGTTCTAAAACATAAAAAAATATGACACTTTATCTTATTTGATATTGTGTTATCAAGCCAAGAAAGAAGTCCGTCCATCCCACAATTAAAAAACCCGCTATAATCTCGCTAAAATATTCTTAAAACCTACTTTTTAAGGCCAGACTCATCCGAACAAACTTTACTTGTAAAAAACAAAAAGTTCAAGATATTTTTATCTTGAACATCGTTTTAGAAACTCGAGAATGTAGAAAGCGGAGTCAGTCGCCGACAATAATACTCTTAAAGGCAAAAGAAAAAAGGAAACCTATTACATAAGAAAACATGCTCTTAAAATTTCCAAACAAAATGGAAAGTTTAATAAACATTACCGCTTTGATAATCATTATTGCTGAATGCAAGATGGCGGATTCAGAAAGAAGGGAATTCCTGGTATCCAAGTGTTGGATCCGGTAATATAAATGTTAAGAGGCAACTTTAGAGAGGATTCTGCGAGGAAACGTTTCATTCAAAATGCTAGCTTTTAAAAGTTTGGATGGGGAAATATAATTTGTTTTACAGTGGGCTGTGAGAAGGTAAACTGTGATACTTGAGGCCGTCCGCTGCGTTAAGCGGGTGCACGGAGGAGGGCGCCCGCGCGGCGTTCTGTTTTCTAATATCATACTTAGAGCAGCGCTGCGTGAGGCGGGTCTCCCGTCGTACGCGGCCCATAGAAAACAGCACGCCGCGCACCTGCTTAACGCAGTGGACGGCCTGAAACAGATTGCCATTCACGCATTCGATACGCTTACATGGGTGCATTCCGAAAGTAAGCAATCGATGCATAGCTGTCAAACATTTACCTGTTCTGCATAGCTATGCACAACCGTTCGATACGCTTCCGTGCCGAATCGAACATCAATCAATGTTATCTAAAGAGTCCTCTAAAGGCTGTTCACAAATCCAAAAGCCCAAAATGTTGTCACTTTAAATCAAATAGACGACTGCCATTCTTCCGACAGCTATTTGCTATCGTGGGCAAGGCAAACTATATAACCTGTCGTATGGTTGTGAATTTATAGCTATGCTGATAAATTTTCAATAATACTGTATGATTTGTGCACCAAAATATTCATGTTTAACAACTATTTACGAAGTAGCTAAGTTTTGGATTACACCCTCTTGAGAATAAAGAAAGTTTTGTTTCTAATTCAAAGCGCCATTATAATGGTAATTGTGCTGTGTACAGTATAGGCCATATCAGTTTTACACGTCTGTCTTAAAAGTTCAATAACAAAATATCCTTTTGAACAATGTCGTTTGTTGTAACCAATGTCACAACCAATAGTGTTGTGACATTGGCTTGAATGTCACAACTAGTGTTGTGACATTGGTTTGAATAACACAACCAGTTTGTGACATTGGCTTGAATGTCACAACCAGTGTTGTGACATTGACTTTAATGTCGCAACCAGTGTTGCGACATTGATTGGTTTGAATGTCACAACAAGTGTTGTGATATTGATTAGTTTGAATGTCACAACCAGTGTTGTGACATTGATTGGTTTGAATGTCACAACCAGTGTTGTTACTTTGGCTTTAATGTCACAACCAGGGTTGTGACATTAGCTTGCAACAGTATCTCATTCAATCTTATTATTAAACGACGGTACGTATGAATGCTGTCGCCTCTATACCCAGGGAAAACGAGAAACTACCTTTGTTCATTAGGAAAAAAAAAAACAACCTCAAATTGTTCGTCAATTTAATCAAATCGAATCTCATTCAATTACAAATTCAAGTGGCCTGTTGACAGAGACCAGTTTCACTAGCATATTGATGCAACGACAGAGGGCAGGACAGTGCAAACATATCCGAACTGAGTGCATAGGTAAATTAATGATAATGATTGCTCTGCGATTGTGATGCGCGATGGCAGTTACTTAGTCGTGAACATGTCAATACGTTAGTGAAGATAGGTGTTTGATTAGACCAGATTGATCGAAAAACTGTTGGGATGCTCATTGGATTTCAACCTCTATGTTCAATGTACTATAAGTGTCGAAATCGTATGAGTTTTGTTGTCACAGCTCAAGATGCCACTGCTTATTATGAGCTTATCAATGACAAAAAAGGAGTCAGACTTATTAATGAGAATTTGCAAAGATCATCATCATGATGCTTGGCAAACATACCGATCGTCGTTTGTTTATGACAGAAAGATGAATAGATACCGACGCTATATAACATAACACCATGCCCGTATTCCCAGAAGAATTAGGCAGAGGTGTACCTTTAGTACCTACTCCCACATTTCGCTAGTTATGTTTAAGTCCCATTTAATAAGGGACGACCCTATTGCCATCAATCTAGAGTCGAGCCGCGGGCATAGCTAGTATTGCATAAAGAAGTTTACATGAAACGGTTAGGTATACCTACGCAAGAAAATCTATTTTTACTTCAATAGTACGTCTTCAATAAATTTATTGTTCTTCGTGGTCCATGAAATCACTTCCGACAAACACGAAGGACAAGGATAGACATATACAAATATCCATATGTCAGAAAAGGAAAGGGTTAGCCTGTGTTGCGGCGAATTGCCTTCTCTCCCTGGGGACAGAATTTAATATCATAAACATTATTCCAAAATAACAGAAAATCTTGCCTCAACAAATAATATATTTGTGCTTTAATAACTTGAACAAGGGGATACTGTATTGAATAACAACAATATGTCTTCGACTTCGCTTACTTTGCTTATATTTGCGTTTGAAAACGTCAGCTTCGTGTTTTCATAGTGAACTTGCATCTTTAGAATAATATCGAGAAGGTATTTCTGTAGTATTTATTAGCGATATTTAAAGATAAAATGGGTCATAGTCTTCATCGACTAACATGACACGAACACATTGTTACTTTTTATAAAAATCTTAGACCGATACTCATGTCAGATAAGATTTTTATAAAACTAACACTTTGGTGTAATGTCAGCGAGTATAAAACCTACGAAACCATAACCTATGGTGCATAACTTATGATCTGAATCCGACACGTTATAGTTATTGCTTGCACGCCTATTTCAATCCAGTGGATTAATAAGAAACTATATAAATATTTAAGCTTTCTACTTATAGAATTACATTTCTGTGATATTTTCATGCATACAAATTTATCATTAGTCACCATTAATCAATAAAATTTCACGACAAAATCATTTTACTAAACCTTTTCCGTGTTTAGATAAGAGTATGACAAATGGTGGTGATGATTAGAATCATTAATAATCTATACATTATACAAAACACTTTAAACCGGAACACAGCAAAACTACTTTGTCACTTTATTATAAAGTTCTTGGCAAAGATGTTATATTTTGTTCTTTATTAGCTCTCCAACAAGTGCTAACACTAAAATACCAACAAAATATCTTGTTTAAAATCTATGTGCATTTTTTTATACAGGCACTGGCGCACTCTTATTGGTCAACCGCATTACACTCTTAATGCCAGAGTATAAGAAGGTGATGACAGGTAAGCACATTAGTAGTAAAAGATTGTGGTTCTACAGCTCTCTCTAATAAAAAAATCTAACAACCGAACTTCACAAAATAAAATTTATAAAAACTAAAACCCACCTACGCCAATAAAAAGTAAATTAAATTTGTCTGTCTATGATGTCCTAACTTTTTTGTCGTAGTTGGATTTTATATAGTTTATTTACTTTTATTTTTATTTAAATTATTTTGGGGTTGATAAATATTTTATGAAATGTGCTAATTAAGCCCTTTCATTTGATACCCAACAAGGGAGAATTAAAAAATATATATTATGACGTCCTCTAGAGGGCGTCATATTCCATATTCATTTAATTTGACATCACATACCCTATAACTAGCGGACGTTCAAGACGCTTCCAACGAGACCTCATTTGTCAAATTATTATGAGTAGTTTAGAAGTTATGAGGGAACAGATTAACATACATACATACCGGTCAAAATCATAACTCTCCTTTTTGCTTCGCCGTAGTCGGGTAAAAATAGAACCGTCGCCGTCACCCGTATCTTTAACGGCGACAACCAACAGATTCTAGCTATTAATGAAGAATTAACGAGACCACAGACCGCCACCAATTAAGTTCCAGCTTTGATCTTCTGCTTAATTGAATCGGTTCGACGTACAGCTAGAGTTGTACGCGCTTGCTGCCGACACCCGGTCGAGGGATATTTTTTGAGCTTAGTATTTGCATACTGATTGCTGAAATAATGGAGACGTGTCTTTGTTAGAGGGTAGTAGTGAATGGATGTAGAATTGTGATGCATATTTATGTTGTTGTTGTGATGCCCTTAATAGAAATCCTCTATCAAAACGGTTACAGTCCCCAAGCGAGTCTAATGTGGGAATTTAGAGATTTCTTGTCTAGTGGATCTTGTATTATTATTTAAGCCTTTTATTTCCGAAAAAAATTAAGTTACAGTAAAAAAACATTAGGATCTTGTCTGTATGATGTTAATGTAAATTTTAATATTCTATGATTTTTTATTGAATTATGAGATTTTTATTATTTTTATTTGTTATCAATCTCTTTTTCTTTAATTATTTAGAAGGAGGAATTTTTGTTATTATTATTGTTTCATAATTACCATTTTTTAAAAATAACTTCTATTGGTAATAAGCTTGTTGGCTTTCTAATATTATGTAAAACCATAAATGACGCATTTTGTGTTAGCCTGTAAGTAATTGTTGCACTTATAAACGAACTATTAGGGAATTAAATTTTAAATGTATTGTGTAAACAATCGTTGGCTAACCTAAATAAATAAATATACAGATTGCAAAATTTTATTCGTGAAATAACTATTAAAATGACTGTTAAAACAACGCTATCAAGGTATACAGACGTTACGACTCAATACACGAAATTAACGATCAGTCATACAATTGCGGTTTTAATATAAAATACATATTGTTTACTGCGGTATAAACTCGTAGCACTGCATTTAAAAACCCGTTTTTCTGAAGTTATCTATAGTTTTGTTTTTCCATCTGGGGAGAATGGAGGGTTATGTCGGACTCTGACCGACTAAAACCAGAAAAAACGTACCGACTAAAAACGGATCTTTCCACAAAATGTGTCGGAGGGTCTGAAAGTACATTCGCCGCACCCCAGACTGGTATCAGCCCGCCATGCCTACCAGACCCCACCACCAAGTGCGGCACGTCCGCCCATAAAGGCGCACCTGGGACACTGCGTGCCATCTCTTTGGTTCTGACTGGTGGAGCGACTCGAAAAGTAATCTATCCTTGAAATATTTAAAGTAGACTTGGACTAAGAATACAGATGAATAAATACTTCATCATCATCATTTTACCCGAAAGACTTCCACTGCTGGATAAAGGCCTCCCCCGAGCACCGCCACTTCGACCGGTTCTGTGCTTCTCGCATCCAGCGGATTCCTGCGGCCTTTACCAGAAGGCTGAAAGTCAAAATGTCACTTCTTTAGAAGCTGAAAGTGAAAATTTGACTTCTTTAGGAGCTGAAAGTCACCCAACGGGCAATGGAGAGGGCTATGCTTAGAGTTTCCCTACGTGATCGAATAAATACTTACCATTTACAAAATAAAAACGATTTTTTTCTACTAAAGAAAACAATATGGTTTAGTGGTAGTCTTATAAAGCAGTCAAGTTACTAATAAACAGGTGCATTCGCAACCCCTGCAATGGTAACTAATTACTTAATACATTAGGTACTAGGAAGTAAGTAAGTGCGGCTTATATACTTAACTTTACTTTGATTTCGCTTCACGGGAACTATAGAGTGCTAAGTAGGTTCTTTGCTGTACTTGGAAGCAATATTGCAGGAACTAGTTTCAAGAATAATTCTGTCAATTTGTTGTTTGTGGAATAGAATAAAAGGTTCTTCATTAACCGACGAAAAAAGAGGAAGAGGTTCTCAAGTCGACGCGTATATATATAATTATGTTTTATTTTATGTATGACCACGCCTATCGTTTTACAGAGTAGTCTGATTTGAACGATTCTTTTTTTATTGGGGAGAGTATACCTCGAAGTTGGTCCCTTATAAATTTTATTAACTTTTCTTGGGAACTTTTTGAGTTAGCTTCAAAAGTTTTTATTTATGTGTCTATTTTCTTTCAAAGGTACTATTTGTGTATAGGCTCGAGGGGCTAATAGCTAAATAATAACAGCAATTTTCAAGGTTAAGCAGCACTTGCCGAGGTCGGTCCGTGGATGGGTAACCAAACATTACATACCAAAACTGATCCGTACCCCGGAAAGCACTTTAACCAGTTGGTCCCGACTGTCATTCGAAGATCTTTGACAGTCGTTACGGGTAGTCAGAAACCCGAAAGTGTAACAATCAGTCTTGGGGTATTGTGTTACCCAGTTACTGGGTTGTGGAGGTCAGATAGGCACTCGTTCCATGAATTCATGTATTCATCTGCATCCAGTAAGACTGGAAGCTGACCCCAACTTAGATGGGAAAAGGCTTGACAGATAGATGATGATGATAATACGTTGGTATTTGTATTGCAATTTTCCTGTTAAATTTTCTAAATAAAATGGCATTTGTACCACCTTAGTCCTGTATTTAGCTAGGAGTCGTTATGAACATATGTGTGCGTGAATGTGTGTAACCACCAATGACAGTGACATTCACATTTCATTGACTATACTAATAGAAAATCTTACCATCTGTAACAAGGCAAATGAGAACACGAGATCCTTACAAAACATTATCACAAATTACAAACTTTATCCCAAACATTTTTCCTAACAAAATTACGATTTAAAAACAGAGACTCGAAACAATATTCGAAGCTCTAATAAGCGGCGAAGAAACAGCTGTTAATTTTAATAATTCCCCTTATCTCCGCCTTGAAGCCGCTCCTTTGGATAATCTGGCGGTAGTCCCTTTTATAATTAACGACAAATAAGAAGCCTACTGAATAGTTTAGATGTTCGTATGGAGATTAGAGTAAGGAAACGGGTTTTAGAGTGAGGAATATCGATTTGGGTATATCTCAGTGGTTAGGTATAAGTTGTGAGTTGAGATTCAGTTTAGAAGGCGTTGTAGCCTATGTTACACTAGCTGCGTCCCGCGGTTTCACCCATATAAGTCTAGATTCTGTAGAAATATCGTAATAAAAAGTATCCTATATCCTACCCAGGTCATGGTCTACCCATGTGCTAAATTTTATCCAAATCCGTTTCGCCGTTTTAGACGTGAACGCGTACCAAACAAACATACAAAATTTTTCGGTAACACGGTTGATTTTGACGGCCAAATGTGGTCCGTGTTAATTAAAAAACTATTTATTTTCATACAAATTAGCGCTCGTCCACGTGTTGTCGTTGTGGTGTGGTTGCGGTACGTGTGATTGGGCACTGTTTTGTTTGATTGTTCTACAAGCACTAATTAAATGTTATATCGAAACATTTTCTGTTTTATAACCCACAATACAGTTATGAATTACTCCATTTAATTTCCCACGCATTTTAAATTATATAAAATGCCACCACCACCACCATGGTACCATTTTATGAGGTTTTCATAATTTTAATAAACACTTACTCTTCGCGATACGAGCCAACGTGGCTACTTAAGAGGGTTTATTCTGAAAGTTGGCAACGTCGCAAATAGATGTCAAATATTTCGCTGTTTTGATTAATTTGATAATATTTCTGTATGGAAAGAAAAAATGTGGCTAACTAGCGAACTAGAATATTGATTATGAAATGCAATAATTAATATCGTAACACCGAATAGTTAGTTTTAGATGTAAAAAAAGTATTTGGTAACTTTCCAAATGCCTTTTTTTCACCTAAAACGGGTACAACATCAAATTCAATGTTATAATTGCAATTCATTATTAATATTCTAGTCAATTGGTTAGCCACATTTCTTATTTCCATACAGTATTATTTCCAAATTAATCGAAACAGGTAAATATTTGACAGCTATTTACGACGTTGCCAACTTTTAGGATGCACCCTCTTAATCAAAGGATTTTATGAATCCCCAAGCAACTTTCATGGAGAGGGTGTGTGAGACTGAAGTGTTAGAAGTCCTGAAATGAAATAGGAGAACCTTATAAATCAGGGTTGATGTTAGTTATGTCTACTACTAGGTATGTCATCTAATGCTCGGTTCTTATAAAGAAAACGAATCGTTTTGCAATGTTAGCACATTTTTGCATGTAAATAGATTCGTAAGTTAATTTTACCTTTGATAGCTACTTCTATATGAGAGCGTCTACCATGCAAAACTATGAGGTCTTTGCTTCATTATTGGTAAAGAGATTAGACTCTTAATTTTAACCGATAACGGTCCGTTAAATATAGAAATCGGCCAACAGACGTGTCTTTATTTTTATTTTTTGGTATTGTAACTGTATGTGCTGAGATTTTATTTTCTTTTTCTTAAGTTTTCCCAAATAGGCTTCACAGGAGTACTTTATTTAATTAATAGATTTATTAAATATTATTTATTGACTTAGATGATTCAACCATCCTGAAAAGAGACCACTTGAATTTTCTAGCTAAGAAAATACCACCACCACCATTGTGTTACAAATTTTTTCCCGTACCTTCACCCGTGTGGAGGTCGGAAATTATCGGATAAAAACTGTACAACGTCATTAACCCAGGTCATGGTCTATCTGTGTACCAAATTTTACCAAACCCGTTCAGCCGTTAAGTCGTGCAAAGGTGACAGACAGAGTTAGTTTCGCTTCCATAGTATTACTATGGATATGGATGAATGTGAGTGTGGCTCGTGAAATGTTGATGTACCTACTATTATAAAGCTACACCTCTGCCAAACCATTCGGGGATTACGGGATTGATGTTACGTCATGTGTGGATGGGTGCAGTGAGTAAGAGATGGCTTTTCCTCCGCTGGAAACTACATGAAATTTACCCGAACATACAATATCTCTGAAAATTCTTATAACCCAGTAGGTATAAGAAAATGTCCCACAGAAAATGCAATAAAAATATTACTAAACACTTCAGGCGTGGGTAAATACAAGCCGATAAAAGCAGATAGGAAACAGTAAATCAATTTATTTATAAAAAGCATTTAAAAGACGAAGACCAGAAACCAATTTGTTAAGGCCCACAAACCACATTTTTCCACCCTTATTGAACGGAGAATTAATTAAAATTTCATTATTCAAGAAAAGATTATAACTTCCTTTTAGTCATTTGCATATTTGACTGAAATATTTAAAGAAATCCTCTTTAAGAGGCGTCTTATTAAATTTGTTATAAGCGTTTCGTTTCGAGTTCGCGTTTCTCGCGAACTTGTTTTTCTTTTCGTCTGTCCAGAACCCCGAAGCTCTGGAGCTCCGTACTAAATTCAACCCAACTTTTTTTGGATAGAAATGAATTTTAAGTAGTATAGTAAATGCTTAATTTCATGAATTATTTTTATATCCATCAGTCCAATTCTTGTACTTATATACTTTGTTCAGTTTTTTTCTTTCGATTATTTTTGTTCGCATTGTTTTTTAAATCCCCTTTGCTCTTTCAAATACTATTTTGTATATTTTGTGAATTGAGTACTTTTTTAAATTTGGCTATTTTAAAGTTAAAATAAAAATAGGTATCTATAGAACGGGACGCTCACCGTACGGTTGGTCCATAAATTCAAGGTCGCTCTGACGGATCGAATCTGAAACGAGGTGAGCAGAGAACCAAAGTTGTAGATATAGCTCACAGAATAAGCAAGCTGAAGTAGCAATAGGCAGGCCATATTAGCCGTAGGACGGGTGCCCGTTGGGGGAGACGTGTTCAACAGTGGAGACCGTGAGTCGGCAAACGCGAGGTAGGATACCCTCAGGCTAAGTGGAGCGACGATCTTCGCAGAGTGGCTGAATGAGAGTTGCCGGGAATCGAGCTGAATGGCGTGCAATTGGAGAGACCTATCCAGAAGTGGACTGCTGATGATGATTTATAGAAGTGCTAATGCATGGAAGAGCGGAGTCTCCTAATACAGGCTTTATACGCTTAAAAGGAGGCTCCAATCACCACTGATGTTTTATGAAAACTTGTTGATTCCAATAAACCTTTTTTCATTTTATTTTTTTATTTTACTTCAGGTTACCTTTTAAAAAACGAAACATTTGTGTGATTTTATGGTTATCGCCAAAAAAATAATCTTCAATGTATCAAATTGATCAATCAAA
This sequence comes from Eupsilia transversa, assembly GCA_914767815.1. Taxonomy (NCBI): domain Eukaryota; kingdom Metazoa; phylum Arthropoda; class Insecta; order Lepidoptera; family Noctuidae; genus Eupsilia; species Eupsilia transversa. The sequence goes on along the minus strand of OU611886.1, from coordinate 5,237,216 downwards.
GCGTCATCTACGTTCAATATCAATCATAATTTTCTCATGTCTTACTTTTATATCGAGTACAAACCACATCTCAATATTCTTTCAATTTATTCTCTCAGAGAAACTTCCCGAAGCGTATCAATCATAGGCTCGAGGTGCATGAAGGATGATTGAAGGATTGAAGGGAAAATCGTTGACAGATATGTAAACGTGTTCCGTGGAACTTTTTAAAAGACTTGTCATCGAAGACAATGATTAATGCGTCGATTGTGGTGGGACAAAGCGAAAATGTCACATGTATTGGGAGAGTTATGGCGAAATTGTTTACGGGATGAATGAGTAAGTTTGACAAAGTAAAAGGTTCTATATTGATATGTTTTTAGGAAAAGGTAACAGTTTATTCTATAGCTGAACTCTGCCTTTTTTTAAAGCGGTTAAGTGCGAGTCGGATTCGCTCACAAAGGGTTCCGTACGAATCAATCTGCTTAGCCTTTTCCCAACTATATTGGGGTCAGCTTCCAGTCTAACCGGATGCAGCTGAATACCAGTAATTTACCTGCAGCGACTGCCTATCTGACCTCCACAACCCAGAAGGGAAGGACCCTCGAAGGGTTCCGTAGCACCGCATAATATTTAACACTACATATTTTTTAACACGTTGCTTATAAACTTTATTTTATTTTTAATATTTGTTGTTATGGTTATAATAGTACCTGCGAAATCAAGTGTCTACGTAATACGATTCAACAGATACAGCCCTGTGACAGACGAACGGCCAGCGGAGCTTTAGTAATAATACCAATTGGCACCCTTTGGATACGTAACCTTAGAAAGTGCATAATGTATGAACATATTATAATGTTTTTTTTTGTTTCGTTTTTGTTGACTTTCTTCTGTGTAAAACAGAAGAAAGTATTGGAAATCTTTGGATGTGAGAACCTTCAATTGGCTCTGTGTTACTCATCCAATCGTTATCTTTCTGCTATAGCTGTTGGTTCTCCTTTGCATAAATAAATAAATAATATCTTCTTAATAATTTATTGTTGTCATGCAGATTTTTTTATTGGGGCGTGTAGGTATTATACCAAAGTAATAGAAAATAACATTATGGAAAATGCAAATAGCAATATAAAATAACCTTCAGGTTGGCATAAAGGTTGGTGATCAATAGCATACAGGATGCTTATGACCTTAGGTAATATAAAAGAAATACCTGCCCAATATCTCATAAACAAGGAACAGTTTTAGCTAAATCGGCAATTATGTTTTAAGAAGGGTAGATACAGCAATTTTCAAGCTGAAATTGAGGCCCCTTGTTATAGCAAATTTGACTTGAAAACGATGAATAAAAGGAAGATAAAATAAAAAATATATCATGGTCCATAAAGCCGACTGGAGCAGACTATGAATGTTTTATTGGTCGAGAACTCGCAAATCTATTTTTGAGTGCATGTTTTTGAGTTCATTTGTGTAAATGTTACCCTTCCGGATTATTTCATATGTGCTGTTTTAGATGATGTTTTTTGTTTTTACTAGCACTATGTTTAAGCGGTTTATTCGAGGGTTTTTTTTTCCCGGGGCTATTGTTTCGAGGATTAAGAATACTCAAAAAGTATAATTTTTAGGGTTGCTGAAATAAAACAAAGGGATTCAAATCAGCTGCCTCATTAAAATTTCTCATAATTGCTGAAAGAATCATTGCTTCATACTAATAATATAAAATTATAAACCAATGAATCATCTCTCAAACTATCACAGTTCAGAACTGTACATGACTTCGCATCATAGTTGCGACCATACCATTTATTATGGTAAATGGTGTGGTGACAATACGATATGTCCACCATCCGTGCAGCGACAGCATATCAGCTCGACGTATGTTAGTGCGACTGATGAGTTCACTGAACTGACTTGAATGAATTAGTGTGACTGAAAAGTTCCGTCGTCCTGTCGTTTGTCGAGAAAACATCTCGACAAACGACAGGACGACGGAACTCTTGAGTTGTGTCGCGCTATCATTCGGCGATCATAAGCCTCTTGCAAGTTGAGCCTCAATACCTGGTTCTCCGCTTTCCCAATCCAATCTATACTAGCAGGCTTTTTAAAGTCATCGTCCATCTACTTCATAACCGACACTTACTATTTCATCTCCAAAAAAAATTTTACGCGGGCGGAGCCCTGGCTTCAGCTTATACCATGTATCATCACAAGCAAAACAGCTGAACACTCCGAGTCACATTCAAACACGTTCAATGTTCGTGTAACATGTTCCTACCCAATAATTTCAGCTACATCCTAACGGAAACATGTTATAACCCCAAGCATATTTCACATGCGCAATTACTACATTCAAAATTTATCGCGCAATAACGATATAATGACGGAAATGGTAGCGTCGTACAAGACGTATATATTAAAATTAACGTACGGGCCACGATGAAGGGATGCCCCGGGATAAATTAACCTTTGCATAGTGTTGATATGTAGGACTGTCTGTATGTTGCCTTATTTCAGCAAATAATTCTGGTTAATATGAGGAACGATGAACGTGTGTGGACGAAGGAAAAGGGTATGTGAGGACTGTTGCAAATGGCGATAATTGTAGTTTGCCTGCCCTTAAAAAAGGGGTGATTTTATGTAGGTTTTTTTTAATGTAAATAGAAAGGCTTGGATGCAAGTAGATCAGAACAAATCGCTATGGAAAGTGCTATGAGTGAATATCTTCTAGCTGTTATGATGATGTAAGGATGTGGCGGCATCTACAACGCCATAAGCGAACTACACATCAAAGACCTGTCATACAAATCCTACATCGCGTAATTAGAGTTTACCGCGCTATCAACATAATTATATAAAACCTGCCGATATTAATCGTAGCGCAGGTGTCTGCATGACACAACACCCGTTTGATCGGCGGATCCTCCCTTTGCTATACAGTGTGAGTCTTCATAATGTGCACATATCGAAATAAGGGATTCTATGCTTAATTTAAAATATTTTAAAAAATCTATTTTTATTTTTTTATTTATTTTGTATTTTTACCCCAATGTAAAAAAACGGTGTAACTTTTAAATGATCTATCGCGATGAAACAAACTCAACTCCATAATGATTGGTAGTAATTAAGTGTTCTTATAAAATGAAAATTGTGGGAAAAACCCCTCCCAATTAAACCCAAAAAACCCTCAATTGAAAATAAACAGGTATTTCGTCCAAAAATCTGTTTTTTTAAACAATTTTTACAATAATCGTAAAAAAAAACAATAAGACGAAATTTTTTAATAAAAAAAAATGGAAAAAAAAAATGTATTTAGATTTTATTTTTTATTTTTTCCGTCGATAAAATTAAGCATAGATTCCCCCATTTCGATATGTGCACATTATGAAGACTCACACTGTATAGGATGAGTGAACTTTACACCATGTTCAATTACACAGAGAAGGCGTAAGGTAAAGGCGCGGCACAGGCGCAGCGCAAGCCTGGCACAGATAAGGCACGGACGCGATATAAATTATATAGAAGAGACGAAGAGACGTTACGATGCGTCATTAAACAGGTCGACTTTGTTGCGATAGCATGTCTTCCTCCCCACGTGGTCATAATCATTTAGAGTGTTCGAGTAGCTTTGACGTTTCAGAGCATTAATACTACTCAGTGCTCTTAATGTATATCAAGCGACGCGGCACAGGCGAGAAAGCGGTGTGGCGGAGGCACCCGCCTCCGCCACGCCCAGGCGTGAGTTTAAACTGTTTTCAAGACACGTCGCCTACGTACATTTTGTATGAAAACTTTTGAAGCGGCATCATGCCTGCGCCACGCCCTCACCACGCCGTTTCAGTATAATTCACGCCTAAAAGGACTTCAATAGGCCAAGTACGTAGAACAACACAAAAACATCACTCTGGTAATGCAAGAAGATAAAATCAAAGATCTTTTTACGAAGTGATGTCATGATAACGAGGTTGTTGTTGAAAGATCTGATTCTCGATAATAAAATATAAGAAATTAACAGAAAATCTTGAGACGGTAACAAACGAGTTTCAAGGAACAGTCTAGTCTCCTAGCTGTCACCTCCGCAAAGTTTTAAAGAAGCGCGTTTTTTTTTTAAACCTGATTTTTGCTCACGATAAAAATCGTAAAATAATTATAAACAGTTTAAAATTTCACCATCATTAATTCTAGAATGATGGGCCTATCCATCACGGCAATATTTTTATATAGGTACGGTCATAATTAGAACATTTTAAATCAATCGCATTATATTTCCAAAGTATGTGAAGTTTGTCCTCTACTATAATTTGATTTTAGCTGAAGAAAATGGTACAGTGGAAAACCACAGCGCCTTAAATCCCACCATAACAGTAGGTACCTTTTTTCGAGCACATTCAATTACAGCATCGACTGCCTCGTTGGTCTAGTGGTCGAAAGCGCTACTGCTGACCTTGAGGTCCTGGGGTCGATTCCCGGGTCGGGCAAAGTGTTATTGGGTTTTTCCAACTGGAATTGCTCAGTAGCAGCCCGGAGCCTGGATTTGTGCCGGTTGATGGCAATAGGCTCGCCCCCTATTACATGGGACTTATGTGTAATGTTGTTATTTAATTACAGGTCGGCTTAACCCAAAATAAAATTGCTCACCCAGCCATATCCTGGGCCCAGAGCTAGTTTAGATAACCCTGTTTTGTTCACATAATTATCTTGTATTCATGTCGCGTTACGAGGGATCCAAAATTGAGATGGATTCCTGACATAGGTGTGAAATTAACGTCCAAATTATTTTTTGGTAATTTATCAAAGTCCGTGATTAGGTTGTCTAATTGTGTATAATGAGGGTTGTCGTAATTACGTGCTGGTATCCCATGATTTCTATTGGGGGGATTCTCTGTAGCGTGTATACAACTCCGCCTCGTGTAGGATCGGGGTGGTGCCTGAACTTATGTGATGAATGTGTAATATCGTCTGCCTTTTTAAAGGATCAGGATGACTGGCTAAGGAAATAACGACCTATATTATCCTACTAACTTTTGGCCGCGCCTTCGACCGCGTGGATGTTGGAAAATATTTCACATTTAAACATCCTACCGGAATAAAAAGTATTCCATGTCCTAAGCCAGGTCATGGTCTACCTGTGTGCCAAATTTCATCGAAATCTGTTCAGCCGCTAAGACATGAAAGCGTAACAAACAAACAAACTCACTTTTGCATTTAGTTAGGATAATCCTTCATTATTAAATAAGCAATTTATTTGCATATAATTATAAATATTTGTAATCACTTTCTCGAAAACGACTGCAACGATTTCGATGTAAGTTGCAATAATATAATCCTTAATAATAACTAAACGCCCTTGGTTAGCCTATGGTATTTTTTGTTTCAAAAACTTGCTTTTTAGCGCTTGCCTTTGGTAAAAAGCTTCACCAAAGTCAATTTCTATTAAATACAAATTTTATTTCATGCAGCCATGATAGTACTTACTTATTCCACACCGCCATGTCATTGCTCGGACAAGTAAATAGTTATCTATGGCTCACATTACTTGGTGTGGCTACATTAGCACTAGTGCGGTAATAAAGCTCGCGTGTTTAATACGATGCATTATGAACCTAAAAGCGGTTCAATATGAGCCACTTTACGAGCAAGTGTGTTGAAAAATATTGTATAAAATTTGAAAAGAGTAAAGGTGGAATTCCTTGCCCATTATTTTCCATCCGCAAGTACGCTTTGGTAAAGGCGACTAGAATCAATTCTAATTTCTTGTGAATTCTGACGTTCAAAAGTGCCTTGTATTGCCTGTTTGAAATAAATGTTTTGACTTTGACTTTATCTCTTAAACCCTTAGTAAGCTCTTGAACCCAAAATCAGAATGCACTTTATTTTTCAAACACGTCCAGCCTTTAACACTATGAACCTAAGAAGTTATATTTACTTCCCAAGATGTATCACGTAACTCCATATCAAATTATATCGGAACTCCGGTACCTGCCGTTCGGCATATGGCTATAATTAACACCTGTCAAAGCACAATAGAGAATTGACAGTTCCCTACTACATTGTCTGTCTCTGAAGCAATCCGTCCCCTCTGAGACACGGTGGGCTGATTATGTCACTTTAAGTTATTGGAGACCTAAATTATTCATTTCTATAGCTAATCTTGGTAGGGTATCTTTAATATTTAAGATTATAAGTGGATTTCTCGTTTTTGATGAATCTGTAATGTTTACAGTTAATATACACTACCTTGCTTGGTATATTGGCGTGTGTTAGCTGATATAATGGCTAATAATTAAATGTATGTTTTGTTTTGCGTAATGTTGGTAAATGATTTTGCATACTATTGTATGGAACCTTATTTTTTTCTAACTGAACAGACAGCTGTACTGCTGGGGAGTATTTTGCGCCACCTCGTCTTCCCAGCTAAAGCACTAGGAAGTGGTGTAGGGTGGGCGTTTTGGGGGACTGTCATGTAATTTTGACGCTCGAAAAGTGCTGATTCTCCGCCTAAGCCTTCTTTCCTAAGTTGAAGGAAGATATAAGAACCTTGCTAGACCTTCAACAATTTTATTTAGGTCCTTACGACCTCTCTACGTGACAGCCAACGGGTAAACAATATGGTAGAAACTCTTTTGATATATCTCAGTCATCATCTTGTACCTACCTATCCCAATATATTTAAGGTGAATTTTTTATCTTCCATACACTTTTAGTACCCTTTAAAAAATGAGTTTTATTAGGCCAGTGAACCAAAATTGACTTTACAAAAAATCCGAACGAAAATCAGCAGCTGCATAAGTTCGCATAACTCGACAAAATGTCAGTAGATTTTTTTTCGCGATTTCAGTTATTCCCTTAATAAAAGTTGTTCACAATGACACTTTCAGGTTTTCAGTTATTTCGATGACTCTTTGTATGCATGAACCATTAAAGTATAACGAACACCACATTGTCATAAATAATTTGATGTATAACACGGTAATTTCCAACATTGATATACACGTGTATATATTCTAAGTAATTAGAAATCAGCCCAGCTAACGACGTCGCAGCTTATTTGATTGCTTTGCTAAATATTATCTTGTGGCAGTTGTGTTCCGACTCCCCTTTGAGGCTTGGTTTCGCAACCTTATCAACAGTGTTAATTGCTGTCTGTTTCTATACATATTCTGTTTTGGTATTTCATATACACTTTAATTATTGATATTTATAGCTAGTATCTATGTACCTGTGTTTGTTTTTTTTTTTTGGGTCGGATGTCATCAAATAACTTCTCCCGCTCTGGGGGGAGCGGAAGGGCGTGTCAGACTCTTACTGACTAAAACCTACCCGTGTTCCTTCAGTTGCCTGTGTTGCCAGGGGCCACGGTATCCCTTTCGGACTTTCCCCCAACCCCGGTAGGCATCGGCCCTAGCGGGCTCCGCCATTGGTGCTGACATCTCTTTGAGGCGCGCGTGAAACACAACGCGCCGTCGACCCGGGCCTGGCCCTTATCGGGGGCGAGCTACCCATTGCTCACCGCCCGGCATGGCTGAAAATCGGCCTGGGATTCCCGACGCCCAATAACATCACGCCGAAGGTTTATGCAGAGTGCACCTATAGTACACCCACAATTCGCAAGTTATGGTAAAGTCTCATGAACTTATTACTATCAACCGGGCACAGATCTAGACCCCGGCCTGGTACTCTAGGTGAACTAACCCATCCGTCTATTTTCGGGACCAGTATCCTTCCCCCGCCTGACTTACAGACTTACTACCGATCGTCTAAATGACCCCACTGACTGGGTTTGACATTCCGAGAGACTGGGTCATTGTCGTCGTATACATAATGAGATACTTACTTAAGCTTTTCACTCTCCACTTCGTAATTCTTTTCACTTTATCTATCTTAATTTAATTTAACTTAACTTAACTTAATTTTACATAGAACAGAAAGAGAGATAGTTCTCTTACAGACAAAATCGATGAAACTACCTGGTTTTTTTTTTCTAACTGATCAGACAGCTGTGCTGCTGGGGAGTTTGTTGCGCCACTTTTTCTTCCCAGCTAAAGCACTAGGAAGTGGTGAAGGGCGAGCGTTTTGGGGGACTATCTTATGTAATGGGGTTCCGCCAAAATTGCCCCAGGTCCGGCGCAAAAGAAACATATCTCAGATTTCAGAGTAATAATAGTAGAATTATTGTAAAGTATCGCTATTGCCATATTCGGTGGCTAACATAGTTTTTTGCCCGGTGAAGTTTCATAAGCGCTAGATGTAAAAATATCTGTTTTCTGTGCTTAACTGTCGGAAATACGTCACTGAATTGACTAATCGGGGCGCCAGCGCCGCCGCCGCCTAGCGGCGCTCGACTGAGTCTACATAACATAACGCTCGACTGGGGATAAGCAGAGTTGGTCGGCTATAATTTTACTTGAACTGCAAACGGTTTTTAACCGACTTCCCGAAAAGGAAGAAGTTATCAATTCGGCTGAATTCTTTTTTTTTTTTATGTGTGTTTGTTCACAACTCCGTCATTTATGAACCGATTTGGAAAATTATTTTTATGTTTTTAAAGGGTATATTTCCCAGGTGGTCCTGTTGTCATCAAGTCAGGATCTGATCATGGGATCTTGGAGAAATCGAGGGAACTCTTCAAATATTATAGGCACACCTATAGCGATTTGGGTATTTTTTATGGTAACTCGTGCATTTGCTCTTGGAAAGCACCATTTTTCACAGATGCCTACCGGAACTACTCAATAATAATTATTGTATGGGTTGCGATTCGATTACTTTAATATGTTTGCCAATCAAAGCTAGCGGCGCTCGACAGAGTCTAAAACATAACGCTTGACTAAGGGATAAGCAGAGTTGGTCGGTTATAATGAATTTGGTTTTTCTATTGCGCAATACCCAACACCAAAACCCAACACTACCCATAGTTCGCCCACAGTAGTTAAACTATGGCTGATAATAAGGAAGAGACAATTAGACTTTTTATCTGACACTGTACCTGCTATGAACCAGATATTGTTTTTTTTTTATTTGATATTTATTTGTTTCTTTGTATTATTTTGCTGACATTGTATTAATTTGCTTAATGTAGTTGTTTCTGCATGTGTTACTTCTCTTTTTAATATGTAATGTTCAACACAATGTAAATTGTTAATGAATAAATAAATGAATGAATGAATGACAACAACCCCATCATATTTTTATATGGCATACCTATGTGAATATATTTACAGTATTTATATAAAAATGTAATACAGTTTGCTTTATACTTTTTGCTTATGTACAAGTATTACAAACCTTCTATACGTGCAGCTTGTGGGTGAAGTATACGTAGAGGGCCTGCAACGTCCTACGCGTTCAGTATAATTATGGGTTTAGGATGTTGATGGGGCTTCCGCGCACAGATGTTCGCGGATGCCCGTGTTGACGATTTTCATGCCATTTTGAGAAAGCGGGCAGCGTCAATTATGGGACAAAAAAACCCAAGGCCCGGCGCAAAAGAAATGTATCTCATATTTTAGAGTAATAATAGTAGAAATATTGTAAAGTATCGCTATTGCCAAATTCGGTGGCTAACTTAGTTTTTTTGCCCGGTGAAGTTTCATAAGCGCTAGATGTAAAAATATCTGTGTCGGAAATGACTTAGGAGGTACCGACCCACTAAAAAAAGGAAAATACAAAACCAAAGACACCGACTTCCGAAATTAAAGTTATTTTTCACTTTTTAGTGTCTTTTTGGAAGACGGTTGTTTTTTTTTTTGTTGTAAAAAAGTTTTATTTATCGCTTTTTAGTGGGTCGGTTTGTAATTTATCTTAGTTACAATAGCCTCATGGCTCATCAGCTCATAATATGAATTGTGACTAGCATAAATTGATTGGCAAACATATTAAAGTAATCGAATCGCAACCCATAAAATAATTATTATTGAGTAGTTCCGGTGGGCAGATGCCCATTTTTCACAGATGTGAAAAATGGTGCTTTCCAAGAGCAAATGCATGAGTTACTATAAAAAATACCCAAATCGCTATAGGTGTGCCTATAATATTTGAAGAGTTCCCTCGATATCTCCAAGATCCCATGATCAGATCCTGACTTGATGACAACTAGACTACCTGGGAAGTATACCCTTTAAAAATATAAAAATAATTTTCCAAATCGGTTTATAAATGACGGAGTTGTGAACAAACACACATACAAAAAAAAAAAAAGAATTCAGCCGAATTGATAACCTCTTCCTTTTTGGGAAGTCGGTTAAAAACCGTTTGCAGTTCGAGTAAAATTATAACCGACCAACTCTGCTCACCCCCAGTCGAGCGTTATGTTATGTAGACTCTGTCGAGCGCCGCTAGGCGGTGGCGGCGCTGGCGCCCCGATTAGTCAATTCAGTGACATATTTCCGACAGTTAAGCACAGAACAAAGATATTTTTACATCTAGCGCTTATGAAACTTCACCGGGCAAAAAAACTAAGTTAGCCACCGAATTTGGCAATAGCGATACTTTACAATATTTCTACTATTATTACTCTAAAATATGAGATACATTTCTTTTGCGCCGGGCCTGGGGTTTTTTTGTATGGGATTTGGCGGATCTCCTTTGACGTTCGAAAAGTGCTGATTCTCAGCCTAGTTTGAATAAATGACTTTTGATTTTGATTTTGATACGAATAAACTCATCACCAACATAATACAGGGTTATTGGGTAATGTCGGCAATTCGTTATGGAGATGTAGGACAGGTCATAAATAACCTCTCATGACACCTATGCCAATGTCGACCATTTTCGAGTAATTTGACATTTTATATTTTAAAATGTATGAAATAAAAATATAAAATGTCAAATGAGTCGAATTTTTTTGAGGTTTGCATAGGAGTCAAAAGGTGTAATTTGGTTATAAATGACCTCTCCTACATCTCCTTAATGGATTGCTGACTTATAACCAATAAGCCTGTATATTTTACCAAAATGAATAGAATATCCATAAATCTAAAGTATACGAAACTACGCCTCCTCAAAAGTCGAGTCATCAAACTCAATAAAAAGTAAACGATCATAGATAATATAGTTCTCTTTATAATAGACCTCACTTGAAGCAGTACAAATAATAGAGGTTCATCTATGACAAAGGATTGTGTTCTTATTGTAGGCACTTTGACGAAGTTCTATTGAAGACACGTGTAATCAATAAAGTCAACAGACTTTATTGGATAAACGTGTCTTCTGCATTCGCCTGTGATATTTATGTTTTATTTCTAGATTCTTTGGTAACAAAATATTTTTATTTTTATATCAGGTATCTCTTTGAAAATCAGTATCTTCTGTAATTAACTGAATTGTGAGTAGTTATATGAAGAATAATTTTATAATAGCGCTATTGTAAGCAAAGGGTTTCGGTTTAGGCGATGTTTTGGAGGAGAGTAGGTACAGTAGTGGTAATAAAAAAAAGTACAACGGGGCCGGTTATGCCGTTGAAACTCTGCACTACGCTAGCATAGCGCAAGGTCAAAGTTTACCCACCAACGTGAGGTCGACTAAACTTATGAAACGACCACACAAGGGTACTATAAAGGAGGCTCCAATAATGACTGTTATATAAAGCGTATCTAGCAATTTCCATCGGCCTATGAGAGTGTTGGAAGAGTGAGTGCACCTGTGTGTGCGCTTACACTTATGCACTATAATTATTATCTCCCGCGTATAAGGGTACTCTCTGCTGAGATTGGCCGCCATTGGCCGAAATTCGGTCTGGAGGGCAATATCTACCAATCCGCACTACCGACTGCGGATCGTGTCACGGAATAGGCTAAAAGTTTAGTACATATTTGGCACGATATAAGAAGATAAACAAGACAGAAACCACTAACTAAATAACAATCGCCAAAGAATTCTGTCACCAATAAAATTCGTAGCGTGATTTAACATAGCCTATAACCTTCCCCAAGAATTGGGCTATCCAATGCAAAAAGAATTTTGCATTGGATAGCCCGACTGATAGTTTCGGAGATTACACCCTACATACAAACTTACAAATAAACTATAATATTAGTATGGTATGGTATGGTATATTATAATATACTAATTTTCTTTTGCTTTTTCATGTATCTTTACTAGTCTTCAGGCACCTGTCCCACAGCAGGGGATTAACTAGAAGCGAGAAGATAGAGCTCTAGCTAGTTAGTGTAACTAAAAACGACTTGGTGAGCTGCGAGCACCGAGTGCGCGACGGCGACGAGATTACACGCTAGTATGTACGCATATGTACCAAGCGCGAGCCTCTCAGGAAGTGTACCGCCAAGGAGCGCCACTGAGCGAAGCTCTCGTGACGAGCGCTATCTAAGAGATTACTCAATATCTTTGATAGCGCTTGTCACTGTGATAAACATGTACTCACCGCTAGTGTGAGCAGTTCGCGATCAACTGTAAATTATATATCTCTCTTTTATTTACACATTTTTTTTTTTTTTGAACCTACACTCTTTTGTCGACGGTGTGGCAGGTGCCTTACTGAGGAGGAAATTTCAGACTTTATCCCGACTTGGTGTTTTATCCTTTGATTGAGATTAAATTACTGAGAAATACAGTTTCTCAGTAATTTAATAAGTACCTACAGCCTCTTGCTAACAATAATGAGGTTCACTTCTAGATTAAAAATCGGCCAAGTGCGTATCGGGTCCGACACGCACCTGGGTTCCCTAGTTGGGATAAATTTATCCCAAAAACAAACTTAACATTGTAGTACCATTGAATTGTTGTATCTATGTGAAATGTATTAGTATGGCAAACAACGGTATTTTAAGTCGATAAACTTTTTATAAGTTTTCCTGAAATCTATAAGTATAGAACTAGCTGCTGTTTTATTTTTCAAAAATTGTAGGCTCAGTAATCAAATCTGAAATAACTACTAAACTATTTATTTTAAAATTATAAAAAAATACATGTAAGAGGGGGCTCAGTAAGCTTTTATTTAATATGTCACACAGTACAGTTAGCAAAACTTTTTTTTTTAATTTTCTTATTTGCCTCCCAAAAATTACCCCATTATTCAAAATTCATTTATTTACGTTAAACTTCCGTGTTTGGGTCACAGAAATTGATATGTACATATCAAATTTCAACTTATGTGGTCCATTAGATTCGGAGCAAATTGACTGTGCCAGATACACTGGTGATTAGGATCACTATGACTGTCCGTCTATCACAGCAAATTTTACTCCGATAAGGGTACCGTTTATGCATTCGGACGTACGGAACCCAAAAAACAGGGATTATCAGTAGTTATTTCGCTGGTATACTTTGAGGCAATGACAGAAGCATTTAATAATAATATAGTTGCATAATTTTCCTATTTTTCAAGATAAATTCAAAATCTTCAATTCGATTCAAGACTCATAAAGGGTTAGTAACATTGTCCTTAAAGCTACTGCTACGTGTTAGTAAACAGCACAATAAGGTGACAGATGTAACTGACAGCAGTGAATTATATGACGGACAGTATAGGAATGATGTGATTAGACAACGGGTTGGTCTAAAAGAAGATGTAGTGACAAAAATTTAAAAGAGTATGCTTAGATGGTTTGCGCATGTTGAGAGGATGAATGAAAGGCGACTAACAAAATGTATTTACAAGGCCAATGTGAGTGGAAACGCTGGGAAGGGACGCCCTAGGAGGACATAATTATAGTGACCTTATTGGTGATGTTCTTTAGAAAGGTCAGGTGCGTAGTACTCGTAACCGGCGTGCGTGTATGACCAGATGTATGAACGTTAACGAGGCAAAAGGAGTTTGTAAAGATCGTAGCAGGTGGCGTTCTGTAGTTTCTACCTACCCCCATGGGAAAGAGGCGTGAGTTTTTTGTATGTATATGCATGTGTGTCCACTCTGTCAGCTATTATTTTCAGAACCCTGTTGGGGCTGGCCATGATTCGTGCCACCATTGATGCAGCGCGTTTGCGCATTAGGCCCGAGTCACACCGGAATGGCAGCGATGCGGCGAGCACTTTCAGTGTGAAATAATTTTAAAATCTACATACTTAAAAGACCAGTTTTTCCTCCGACGTCGCCGCTGGCAACCGCTGGCGGCTGCTGGCGGCCTCGCGACCTTTTCAAGCGATACTGGTCTTTTAAGTATGTAGATAAAGTTTAAAATTATTTCACACTGCCGGCCGCTGCCGTTCCGGTGTGTCTCGGCCCTTATAGTGTAAAAACAATCAACACGCGCCGCAGAAAACATCCCTGATGCACTGCAATACCATGGCAATCCCATCAGTTTTCTGAACGCATTATTAATTTGGACGAAAGATAAGAAAGAAAGGAAGAAGGTATTTTCCTCGCAGCAGTTTATTTTTATTTCAAAGTTTCCAGGTTAACAGAAACCCGCACTAGTTTATAAATGAAAAGAGCCGAATACCTTTAATACCGGCCCGGTAAGCATTTTTTGATGCGTTTCCGACCTCACGTATCTTTGAACAACCCAATACGTATCCTATGGAATCACCTGATACATTTTATGTGCTTCGTAAAAATGATAGCATCAATCACGGTAGTCATAATATTATGCCCGTCCCTTTCTTTCTTGGGTATATTTTTTATAAGTCGTGTTTTGTCTCACTCTCGCTTGCACTGTATTTTCAAGTCTTGAAATATTATGTCAGTGGTGGTTGTGTTGACGAATGGCTTCAAGGATGTTTTGTTAGTCAACAAAACCTAAGAGGCACACAAGACTGGCATTGGCAAATATACGGTCCACACATCTTAGGTTTCCGTTTAGTCAGTTGATGGCATTATGCATACAGCGCTCATATTATGGAAGGTATTTGCAAGCATAATAAAGACGAAGAATCAATATTTGCAGCCAGTACAAGTACCTGTGTTCCTGAAAAAAATAATGATATCCATCTTTTTAACCGACTTCCAAAAACGAGGAGGTTATGTTATGTAAATAAATAACTTACATAAATAGTCTATATGTTTTTTTAAATGTATATTCATCGATATTTTCACCAATAATGGACCGATTTTGAAAATTCTTTTTTGATTTGGTAGAGAAAACTTGCGCGGAAAATATTTTTTTAACTTTGTAGTGTTTTTTTTTTAAGTCGATTGTTTTTTTTTTTAGTTCAAATATAATAATGTACAAAATATTGTTATGATTTTGACCTTTTTAATAGGTAGGTAAGCAAAATAAAATTTAATTTTTAAATTTTTAATTAATAACCGATAGCAAAACAGGTATTTGGGGATTAATACAAAGTCACACTCAGAAAACTAAATCAATCGTCGATCCAAATAAAAAACGATGAAAATCGTAAACAAAACTACAACCGCACCAAAACCAAATTATCAGAAAAGTAAACAATAAAATTACTGACTTCCGTGACGTAATTATTGCAAGTAAACATTTACATTGTCCCATTAATATAATATACAAACAAGCAACTCTGTACAAAGCAACACATGTATGAAGTTGTAAATTAAACTCGAGAACTGCAACGCAGTTTGTTCGCAATCCGAGCAACTGTTAATCTAGGTTTAAGCCTCACTAACTACTGTTGTTAAGTATGTGACTTCAATATACAATGTTGGTTGAGTTACGTGTCTTTAAATAAATAGTGCTTTAAGTAGGTTGTTTGCGTTTGTAGTACTTTCTAGACCGCACAGTAGGGTTGATAGTAGTTGTTGTGACAACAGTAACAAACAACTATTTTTTTCACCACTGTCAAAAAAAAATTGTTCGTCATATCGATTAAGAAAAAATATTCGACACGTCGTGTTTTCAAAGTTTACGACGATACATTGAGTTTAAATGTGGCATGACGTCACCACGCCTTGGTTTTTTTTTTTTTTTACATTTTTGTTTGTCTGTGTGTTCCGGCTAATTTCCGAAACTGCTGGACCGATTTTGACGGGAGCTTAGGCTACTTTCATTTTAGAAAAAAAATTGGGTCCATGCAGGCGAAGCCGCGGGCAGCAGTCAGTTCATAATATGGTATTAGTGGCAGAAAAATAAATTCAACTTTTCTAGAAATAACTCTATAACAAGCTCAACAATACCTTCGTAGAAATCCATGACCAAATTGTCTTTTTAACACTCAACTGCAGTCACGCGACCAGACATCTCAATGTCTGTCTAGCATAGTGTTTTATGTCTATCTAAGAACTAACATAGCACCGTGAACAGCTTTATTACTCAGTGTAAAACAGTACCTAGAGTAGGTAGGTAATAAGAATTTAAAAGGGGTAGTTTGAATTGCATTAGGAAGTTAACAACAATGTTGTAAATCTGCACAACACAAGAAATTTGAAGACTCTGATACATAGTGGTTTTAATGCTTCGAGCATATTTATTGGGCTATGGAAATTGTCTTTTTTATTATAACTAAATCCCTATCACACAACGCCAACATACACTACATTATTATACATAACCTTATTGTAGTAATACATTTAAGTCTAGCTTATGAATGAGCCTGACGAGTGTATAGTTTCGATTATATATTTATTCTTAGAAGTACATTTAATTATATATTGGGTATGTTGAAACTGTTTGCCCCATCACATGTTCCTGTAAGTTCATTGGAACACCAGAGTCAAACTGCATTTGTTGGGCATTCATTCTGAAATGCACCTTTTTGCGCAACCGTGAGGCACACACTATTGTTGTTAAATATTATTTTCACTTTTTAACCGACTTCCCAAAAAGAAGGAGGTTATATGTTCGTAGCGTAGGTATGTTTGTTCCGAAATGAAAGTTATTTTTCACTTTGTAGTGATTTTTCAACGTTTATGTTCAACTGTCAAACTGCTTACTTGCGATACGAATTCAGGTGGTATATTCCTTTTTGGGCTTGTAGATATTTCCTATGTTGTTATTTTCGCGTTAGCTGTCTGATTCTGTCAATTAATATTTTCCAAGCCTAGTAATATAGCATGAATAAGGTGGATGCTCCGAGGTCGCCCGCGAAATTAAAATTTTCTTAAATTTTTTGCAATTTGCAGGTCAGTGTCAGGTTGTATGTTGAATATTATAATATGATTCGCGACAAAAACGATACACAGCAGGCAAAAAAGATAAAAATAAAACAAAAAGGTGTAAAGTACCATGTAAGAAAATTGGCAGGGGGGTGTGCTTAGAGTAGAGTTCGTTTGTGTGTTAAAGATAAAACCAGAAAATTACTATAGAACATACCATAAATAATATTAAAATAAACAATAATGCACTTTTCGCAATTTTAACAAAACTCGTGAAACTTTCACATAAAGGGCCTACAGGAAAGTTATTGTTTCCTATGTAGAAACATTAAGTTTTCAAGAACACATGCAGTGTACCTACAAGTTCCTTACGTTGTACTTCGTTTTTTTATTCGAAAACTTTAGCTTCTTACCTTTGGGGATATAAAGAGAATAGCGACTGACAGACTGAAAGAATAATAGCTCCGTAGGAAACAGTTTTTTTTCTTTTTTGAACTAAGAATCCCAACGGGTCCTAACACTTTCGTATAATACCTACGTTTTCTAACCTTTTTAGAGCGTGTTGTTACATTAATCATTATGTTTTTTTTAGTGAGAGCCAAATTGTATTATAAGATTTTGTTCTAATATTGATTGTATTTTTAGCGTTATTTGTGGACGCAATTTTTTGTGAATTAACTGACAAGTTTTTTTTATGAACAATTAGTCTATCAAAGTTTTAAAGAAAAAAAACAATGAAGTCAATGTACGATCACAAGACTTAGTAAATCTTATGATCAATAAAACTAATTAAAAATCCGGAGTCGCACGTAATCTATTCGATTTAACACGTGTGACTCCGGGTTTTGAATTTGTCTGTCTGTGATGATTTGCTTATACCTTTTTAGTTGACTTTTTTTTCCGTAGTTGGGTTTTAGTTTTTATACTTTTATTTTTTTAATCTTTTTGTTCGGCTCCTGAGGGTCCTAGTGTAATGTTAGGTTGTCTTCCTCAAAAATTGGTCTATCAAATGCAAAGAAAACTATGTCAAATCCGAATGGTAGTTCCGGAGATTAGCGCGTCAAACAAATATACTAACAAACAAAAAAAAATCTTAGGCTTTATTAATAGACATTATTGAAACTATCGCAGCCCAAATCGGAGCACACCATTCAAACAGGAACTAACTATAAGCTTCCACCACAACCAGATTATTCTATCCCAAGGTTTATCTATACTCTATAGGTTGTGATGAGAAAATCGTGTTCTGGTTTACAGATTAGGAACAACTGAGTTATCAGTAGCATTGGAACGTTGCCATAGTGTGGTCTATTGAATATTCTAATACATTTAGTAATGAGTGGAAAAGCAGCTAGGTACCTATATGTGGTTGGTATTAAATTTTATTGTACTATGTAGGTAGTCTTACTGTGAATTTTGGGACTCAAATGATTTTATTGTTAGAATTTGATAATTTTTTTAAGTTTAATATTTTTATGTGTTTTTTACTGTCAGGGTATTATAATTTTGCTTGCGGAACCTTAAATTACAACACAATGACAATGGCAGTTTTCACATTGGTCGGACTGGTATTTTCGTAAAATTACTACTAAATTCACAAATAAATCTTTTAAACTATTTGAATTTTCCTGGTGTTGTATAGTTTTATTAATGTAGAGTTTTTTCAACATTCGTAGATTTTCTTTATTTCAGTCGTATGTTTTTTTTTTTTTTTTTTTATCCACAACGGGGAAGCTCTTGGCCAGAATCTCACCTGATGGAAAGTGATGATCAGGCCGAAGGTGGAAGCGAGCTTCACCCGGAATCCTCTACCACAGAGGAACTGGCTATCTTATCTCTAACAGCCGGAACACAACAATGCGTTTAACATTGTTGTTATGGCGACAGACTTAGATAAGATGGTGGTAGCTAGCCAGGCGGACTTAAAACAAGCCCTACCACCAACCAAACCGAGCAGAAAATTTTGCCTCCACTGGGAATCGAACCCGGGACCTCTTTGGTCTGAGACAGGTGGTCTAACCACTAGACCACCGAGGCGAGGCGAGGTGTCGAGGAAAAATATAGAATTGTTTCCAACAAAAGTACCTATATCCTTTGACATCGTTCACCTCAAAAGTTAACTTCCCGTTTTTATGTTAGCGCAGACAGAAAAACCCTGTTGTGCCAATAAAATAAAGTGAAATATAAAATGCACAGTTTTAGGACCGGCACTTAAAGCCGGCCATGATTTCCTTTTATAGCACAGAAAAGACGAATTTGAAATACTCCTTCATTGGTTTACCTTACGAAGTGGTTTTACTTACGTAAGTCCCGTCGCAGTGTCGGGGTTAAGTTCATAACTTAACCTTTTTTGAATACTGCTTAAAAATAAACACTTGTAACCGTGTTCAATAGTTAGTATTGAGCCTCGTGTAGACTGGCGCGACGCGAGACCGGTAATTTTTCTACCGTGAATTTTACGATTGTTAGCGTTAAGACTCGTACACACTGGCGCGATATCGCGGGCGCGACAAGGGTGTGTCGCGCCCGCAATATCGCGCAAGAATGTACGAGCTATCCAGTCCCGCCGTCGTGTCGCACCAGCAGCATTTGGTTAGACTGGAAGCCGACCCCAACATAGTTGAGAAAACGCTAGGCAGATTGATTGATTGATGTTTTATTGAAAGAGACTCCGGAAGTGTTTGCCCTTTTCTATGCTGTGCAACATATAGTTATCTAGCTGGTAACGTAAATAAAAGAATAATTTTATTGAATTTTTTGACTAATTTCTGATGTTCTTAAAAATACGGGAATTGTTCCTCTGATTGACTGTTGTCGTATCAACATAACCAATCACAGATACAAGCTGATTGAAGTTTAAAAGATTCATCTAACAAACTTATAGTAATTTTACAAGGACTGAAATCATATAAACCGGTGAATACATTAGTTTTTGTAGTACTCTTCCACAAAGACACCTAATGTCCGTCTAGCAGTGAAGTTACTGTATCTTCATCAAGAATGTCAGATGTCAACGCTGAAGTAACATTATACTGCGCAGGGTTGATTTCCCTAAGGTTTTTAAAAGGTCACATTTCATATTATGTTCCATGGAAAGCATCAGTAATACTTTTACTACCTATAACAACACTTTTATCCGAAGCAAGAACCATGTTTAAAAAAAATCAATTGAAAAAGTTCTTTCTTTAGTGATGTTCCATGCGACCTCACGATGATAATTATTCATAATGCGAATATGCCATTCTGTTGCAAAGTTCCGTCACTAGTGAAGCGAAAAAAAAAAATACATGAAAAAGTTACTGCTTAAAACTCATTTGCTTTGTCCACTATGACCTAGATAGTAAGTTTGCTAATTAGTACTGGTAGCCAACATGTATGAAACTTGAGCCTCTCCAATGTTAACAAGTTGCCCCTTTTTTACTTATGTAGGTAAAGTTAAAATTACTGTACAGTACTTTTTTCATAACGCCGACTTCAAAGTGGGTTTGAAATATGAATTTTATGAGCAGATTCTTTTTAGTTTGATGTTTTTTAACGAAGTGTTATATAGAAGGAATGTGAGCAATGTTTGATTAACAATTCTAATCGTTTTAAATGGGACATGCCTAATGTGAGTCTGAAGCCCCACGACTATTCAACTTTTGCCTCACATTTTACGCGCTTAACGCTAACGCTACACCGAATTTTCTATTAAAAAGTTTTTAATTATGAAGAAACCCACAAAAGCACTTTCAAAGTATACAATAAGAAATTAGAAACACCTGCTATTTTACGCAATTATTTAGAAACGTATAAACAAAACAATTTGCGTAACAAACCAATCATGTCCACTGCTGCACCGGGTAGCGTTTTCAATTTAAACTGTTTCCCTGCACTTTGTACCGATTCTTACCGCACCACCTATCCCTTTCCACCTGTATGCAAAAGAGAGGGAGGGGTATATGCTTTTGGGTTGAAATTCAAGTAAATTTACTCGGCACAGCACCACAGCTGTTCAGGGTGTTAGAGCAAAAGCAAAAGTTTAGGGTAAAAGCCGTGTGCGGGCGACAGTCTCGTAATTAGACAGTGTACCTAGGAAAGAGGGTTGAGAATTAAATCCTATGTTAACCTGTACATCAGGACACTCTGTTTCGTTAATGCCTGGTTCAGAAAGGCTCAATTGAATGTATATGCCGGGGCCAAAGCGATGTATTCTTTTTCTGTTGATACTACTTTGTGATGGTATTTTTCAGCGCGCTTTGTTCGAAATTCGATTTGTGGAATCGGGTTTGAAATTCGAAAAGTGTTTAACAAAATTTTAAGTAGCTAGCAGATGCAGTACGACTCAACATCGAAGTCACATAAACGATTTGAGTTTAATCAAAATTAGTCAGGAATGACATGGTTAAGGACGGTTTATGTCTCATAAAAGAGTAAAAATGGGTAATTATTGCTATTACAAATTTTGGTCGTTCAGGTCTTGCTCCCTCAGTAGTTCTCTTCGCGTAAAGGAAAGGGAATCGATAAGTTATAAGAACCCATCTTCTAATCAGGGTGGTTAGATAGATTCTGTAAAAAAATTGGTACATAGCCACAAAACGTCTTGGAGCTACGTTTAATACTAGAATTAAAAAAAAACAGTGACAGTTTACGTAAAAAATTAAACGAAAATCTATCAAATGAAACTACCGGAAGAAAACGCTAGAAAATAAAAATAATTTATAAAAGTCAACATCCTTCTCCAAGCTGAACTTTAAACTTAAAACTTTATTTATTTTCACGCGAAAAATCCAGTCAACATTCAAGCAGTATTAGTGGAAAGTATCTCAACGAACAAATGGCCAGTGCTTTTGTAACATTCTTTAACAAGACCGAACTTGGTTGTTTCGGCAAAGATAATGGTACTGGTTATAAATCTTTTGTAATAGCTTAAAAATAAACAGTTGAGAAACAAACGCCTGCGCTCCTACTTCGAGACGGACGATCGAAATTTAAAATTGAATTCTACGTTCCATTGCCTTTTTTTAAAGACACGTCTTCGGTTAACGTCGAAGTAATCGCGCAATGAATGGTGTAAAGAGTTTTGTTTTGTGGTGTTCTATTTTGGTAGTGGATCACTTTGTTCGCATACCGATTGTGGTCTTAATGCTTAGTTTTGGAAGCTTATAATCCGGTGGCGTGGTAATGAAGCCATTTTGAATAAATCGGTGTTTCATGTAACCTGGTAATGTTCTAGTATTTCCGAGTGAGCCGCATTGTATTATAATGTAATGCCTCATTATGAAGGTTTGGGAATAAAACTTTATATAATAAAGGACGATATTTTGTACCTTAGTACTTTTTCCATATAATATCGCTGTTATATGGAATCATACCTACTTACCAGTTTTATCTTCTTCGAATAAGATCATTGAATTTTTTCCTCTGTTTTTTTTGTTTGTTGAGTCGTTGATATAGCACGTCTGCTCCTGACACTTGTTGGTCAACATAGTAACTAATTACAGTACTTACTTAGGGCGAATTTCATCAATGCAACTGGACGCGATCAGCACATCTAAAACGAGTTCAAGAGCTGTCACTGTCAATATTCCATAGAAAATAACGACACTGACTGATCTTAAACTTGGTTTATATGCTGATCGCGTTCAGTTGCGTTGGTGAAATTAGCACTTTGTTGACTTTGACAAGAGATTAACTTAAACCAAGAGTAGAAAGAAGACTTTAAGTATCGTGTTTCTTTTTTTTTTATCTAATACTAGCTGACCCGACAGACGTTGTTCTGTAAAAATTTCAATAATTTATACACCATAGAAAATGCACTTTCAGTTATCCCGAATTTTCGAATTTTCCCGGCAATTTTTCAATTTATTTATTTCCATAAGAATCTGATTGGGATTATAACAAATATTAAAAAAAAAAAAATTGCCAAGTCGGTCCAGCTGTTCTGGAGTGATACGCTTAACAACGAACAGCATTTAATTTTTATTTTACAGACAGAAATTTAGGTCACCGTTAGTAACCAGTAACCAATATTGCATACAACAGTCTGAAAAGACACAAACCACACAACAAACGCCCGGTTAAATCCATTATTAAAAAAAAAAAACTGTTCAAACCGACGGACACCACGCGTTGCATCCGCGCGACTTCCTGACTTGTCACCGCTTCGTTTAAAAACAAAAGCTGGCTATGAACACAGTAGGTACCTGACATGCCCATTATAAAAGACGAATAGACAGCTTTCAGATTTTTACAGTAAACCTACAATTTCCCCATAATGCAGTCTTTTTTTTTGGTGTTAGAATTTCTGGCCTGGTGGCAACAAGTTTGGTGTCGAAAATTAAAGTTTTGACGGTTTATTGTAAACTGTTACTAGTCGATATTCATGACCTTATCCGAAATTAAGTAATCATTGTTCTTTTTCTCGATATATCTACAATAATAACTAATTTGTGGGTTTGTATGTAGGGGGTAATCTACGGAACTATTAATACAATTCCATTTTTTTTTCACTAATAGTTGCCTACAGTATTGCCGAGTTTCATAGGATATTTTGCGTTAAACCAATAAATTTCACGCAGACGAAGTCGCGGGCAGAATTAAGTTTCTAATAAAGACCTAGCAAACTGAATGACTGACCCAGCGCGTCCAGCGCTCGGCGTGGCAACACGTCGTCAAGAGGTGAAACACGTGTAGATTTCTTACAGGGTTTCTTATTACTCTTTAGGAATAGGTTACTCAATATATCTACGTCTATTGTATTTTAAAATCAAAAGCAAAAAAAAACAAATAAATCAATTCAAAAATCGAACTTACATACAATAACATTTGTAGTCAAAAAGTTCGCTCGAAAAAAGTTGAACTCATTATGCTATGAGCCTCATCCGAACACCAAACTTTTTCGTTTGGAAGCCGCGGGCTGCATGAGAAACTTACGGCACCATCTGCCAGGCTTCTTCGCAAGTAATTATACGTATTTTGACGCTACGTATTACTTCTATCATTCGTGTTATTCCGGGGGATTTGAGGATTACATAAAGAAGATTATTGTAGTCAGGTTGTGATTGTTACTTAAAAGGTTGGATTGCAACCTAAGCTATGATAGAAATAGCCTTGACCTTTTGTTTTGAGAGTTTTCTTGGATCTAGAATGTTCCAGATCTGAGAATCTGCAGAACAGCTGCTTGGGACATATCGATCTAGCTATAAACTAAAAATAACGACTTTCTAGTTAATAGTTAGCCCCTGCGACTACCCACCATGCTAGCCGTGGTAACAGCTAGTAGAAAAATAGTTAAAACAAATTTTATTTTTTAAGCCACAGCCCATTCCACGACAAACCACATTGCCGTCTGCAATTAAAAAAAAACGGTTACACTGTGCCACAATAAATAAACCCACCCTTTTTCAGCACCTTTTTTCCATTCAATTACCCCTAAACCCATTTACCATCACATGTTAAACATTCTAAAAATGACATTGAACAAAACACCGCTGATAGAGGTCACAATTTATAGGACCCATTATCGAAGCAATTCTTGCATTTGCCACGATTCAGCCAACCAGTCCCCAGAGCCTTTCGGGACAATTGCCGATCTGTGACGAAGATAGCCGAAACACAAATGGACCATAACACATGGCATTTCCTTTGTTCTTTTAAGGTAGGTACGGAAAATGTTTACTTAGCAAAACTGGTTAATAAAGGCAGAAATGCTGATGCAACAATTATTGGGAAGAAATAAAAAATCAGATCTCCTATGATTAAATGAATGGTAAATCTTGTGGGTTATTGAGCGATGTAGTTTGATGACGTATTGATATTTAAGTTGTTTTTGTTATTAAGTTGAAAAGAGTCGGAAGCCTTCCGGAATCCATTTCATGACCTCGTTGTCATTATTATTTTTCTATTTAATACAGACTGACAATTCATGAAAGAACCTTTTTATAAATTGGTAGAACCAAACCATCGTGATGATAGTTCGAAGAAATACAAGTACCTTTTTGAAAATGACTTTATATGAACTTGCAAAACCTTGAAGGTATGATATCGTGCCGACTACTTCGCGTTATTTATGCTTGAAGCATTTTTTATAGAAATCTTATCAACTTCCTGTAAGAGCTCCCCAACATGGATACACATACCAACAGTTTATAATATATTCCCCTTTCTTAGCCATTTCTGGTTTACGCAATACATCTTGAGCCGTCGTATCACCAACTTCACCCATATTTTATAAGTTTTCGAGTTTCTTCCAATATAACTTAGTAAGGGAAAGTATATTTTCGACTCCGTATGCTTTTCTTTTCTTTTTATGTAGATTTTTTATGGCATACTCGTATTTTCGTGTTGGTTTTTGATGGTTATTTTGTCGAGTAGTTTTTTTTTCAATGTTTTTTTTGTATATTATGATCGGAGGTCGTCACCGCCAACTTGCTAATAGGTCATAGGGTATTGGCAATTTTTTTTAACTATAGTGATCATCAATTAAGCCGTGTTAAGAAGAGTCTGTATAAGAAGTTAGTATGAAGATTATAATTAATAGGTATATTATACATATACAATGTGGAGACGACAATACAATAATAATTAAAAACACTGGCGATATTAATGCATAGAAGCATTTCGGAACTATCAAATAAATCCTAACATTGAAATTAAAAAAGGGGTTTTTTCTAACAAACTTAAATAAAATAAAATATTGTAAAATATATGTTCAAAATTACTATTAGGTACATTAACGAAATAACACGCATCACAGAATCTTGACATTTAAGTCTTCTGTTATCTAACACCCACACTAGTTAGGTACGGGTTCGTTACCACGTGTAGATGAGCTAATGACCTTGGTGGCAAGGTCATTAATCGTGGATGCTGGCATGGAATCGTGGAATTGGTCGTGGGATGCTGCCAGAATAATGTGTACTGTGATTCTTGTGATACGTGTCAAGTATACCCGTATTTTCCTACATTGTGTGAATGTTATGTTGTTAAAATTATGGTAAAACCTCAGGCGGTTGCCTCTTTATCAAATTTTATTAAAGTTTATAATTAAAAGTCGTCATTTATTCAAATTAAGTTGAGAATCAGCACTTTTTGAACTTCAAAATTACATAAGACGGTCCCCCAAAACAATCGCCCTTCACCAGTTTCTAGTCATTGATGCCGTAATTGAAATTAATTGAAATTGAATTTGAACGGGAATAGAACTACAATAAAATCATTCTCGGTAATCCTACCTCAGTAAAGTTCTTTGACAGTTACACAACACTTACTTTTAAATCTCAAAAATATCCTTTTCACCAATATTAGTTAATTGATTCAGGCGTTGCTTGGCGGAAATCTATTATAAAAAACAATAGACGTAGCCTTGATATATTTAGTAACCTATTCCACTTAACTGTTCCTAAAGATTTATTAAAAAAACCCTGTAAGAAATTGACACGTGTTATACCTCTCAACGAGGCATCCTCACAGCGCAACCACGCGTCCAGCGCTCAGCGTGGCAACACGTCGTGTTGCCGACAAGTCAATCGTCATCCTGAGGATGCCGCGTTGAGAGGTGAAACACGTGTCGATTTCTTACAGGGTTTTTTATGACTCTAGAATAGTTAGCGGAATAGGTTACTAAATATATCTACGTCTATTGTATTCCAAGAATATCTCCAAAAACCACCATCCAATTGCTAAAACGGTACCCAAAATACTTCAGTTTTCATCTACGAAGTCAATCAAAGCACAAATTATTCGACTCGGCCATTATATTCGTGAATCTATTCTTGAAATATCAGAATGGCGAGCACGTAGTGTCACGGAGCAGCGACGAGGACTCGGGTCAATTTCCTTTAAAGGTACATTCACATGAATGATATAGAAGGAGGAGGCGTAGTTTTTTAAGATGACTACTTTGCAGGAGGAACACGAAGAGCTTTGGAGATTAAAACCGTGGTGTCTGGCAACGGCCTTTGCATACCTGATACACCACGTATTTGCGAGTAGGTATATTGTAAAGTGGTCTTCAAATAATACATAATACTTAATGATAGATATTTTCCTTAATTAATAAAGTGGCGGTTTACCATCTTATCATGGTTTACTTGACAACCTTTTCAATGAACTTTGTCTGCAATGCTGCCTTGAGAAAATAAAGTAGTTTCCGTAAAGGAATTCCTGAAAAAAAAAACACAAATTCAATCAAACGTCATTTAATTTTAGCCTGGATTATTCTTATCTAGCTGCTTCCAGTCAACTTCCAAAGAAAGTCACTCCACATAAACTTCATTAACAACGCTGAAGATTTCGCTTTCAGCCCCGGCTTGAATTCTCAACAATTTGAGGTTAAAAGAAAAATCATAACCTCCAAAGAAACACTGCGCTTTAACGGCTAAGTACAAAACAACGCACTCTCCTCCACTCCATCCTCTCGTTCCTCCAGTCGAGGGTTCACAAATGTGACCTCAGCTTTAGAAACTGAGAGTTGAGACAGGCAAGCGATTACTGTGAAGAGAATGTGTGTCAACAGTCGGAAAAGCTTTAACAAAGACGTGAGCCAAAGGACTCATCAGCAAACCAATTTAGTTTCGTCCTTTTGATTCGGTGAACATCAAAGTTCCTTGAGGTTCCAGAGTTTTGGGTTTTCCGGGATCAAATGGATAAATGTTGTGTGTGACGTGCTTAAGATTGTTCGTGTTAATGTTGTTTTTGTTCTTTTACAACCTATGTAGGTGTTTATGTAATATTGACAGTCCACATTTTATTTGAAGTCTGTTTTTATTTTTTTATTTACTAGTGGCCCTTGCTTCGCACGGTTTTACGACTAAGACTAATAATAAATGTACTATATACATAAACATTCCAGAATAAATGCTCAAAAGTATGGTGAAAACCGCATCAAAATCCGATGCGTAGTTTAGAAGAAACTACGTGGTTTTACAGACAGACACGAAAACCGACTTTAATTTACAATATAATGAATTTTATACTGTTTCTTTTTCTTCAAATTGCTACGCTTACGCTTACGTGCCAAGAACCTATTTATTTCCTTCAAAACACTGTAGGTATCCCATTTGTTTCACCCAGGTTTCACCGAAGTGTTTTAATATCCAGAGAAGATTCGACGTCCTCTGGAATTTCCTTAAACATAAAATACAAAATCATTCATGTTCGTCGTAATAAATTACTTGAACTCTCGTAGGTGTTAATTTCAACGTAGAGTATAATTACTTACCTAATAATTTGTTTTCCATCATGGAAATCAAATATAGCTCACACAAATACAAAATTCAACGGTAATTTTATAATAAAAATAGAACTCATTTCACTTTTATTTCTTAATTGCTTAAGAAATAAAAAGCAATATTAGAAAATCGCAATAATGAAAACATCGAGATTTAATAAAATATTTCTTGTGTCGCTTTCGCCGTATTAAAAAAAACAGTATAAGAGGTGCTACACACATGTTCGGGTTGGCATATTCGATTCGGTAGTATTCGTTGCAGAAATAAGCCGGCTCGAAGCAGTAACTACACATTTTCGGCTTTTATTCGGCGCGTCTCGATTGGCAAACTTTGTTTGGCATTACCCTCGCTTAACCATGTTCGGGTCAGCTCGGCAAAATTCAAGCCGAGCTGAACGAGCTTTTTTCCCGAACATATTTATATTTAGGTATATTCGACTTTGCCGCCCGGCTGTGCCGAATCAAGCCGACACGAACATGTGTGTAGCTCCCCTAAAAGCAAAAAATTAATAAAAAAGTTGGTCTAATCGCGGAAAATATAAATTAGACTAGCGAATGGGGCCAGTGAGCGCATGGCACATTCTGAATAAACCAAGAGATCTTTGCAATTTGCGGACAAAAAGCGTTGTACGCGACTTGAATATAAAGCAGTCTGTTTTTAATTATTTTCCTGGGCATTTTTATACGTAATTATTAATGTGTTGTCTGGCTACAGAAAAAAACAGGGCATTTTTTATGTTTGTTTCTAATATTTTTATTAATTTCTTTACTCTAATATTGATGATGATTGACGATGCTGTATTAATGGTAATATAGTTAATTGATTCAGGCGTGACTTGGCGGAAATCCATTATAAATACAATAGACGTAGATATATTTAGTAACCTATTCCGCTTAACTTTTCTTAAAGAGTCTTAAAAAACCCTGCAAGAAATCGACACGTGTTTCACCTCTCAATACACAAGACAATCGTCATCCTGAGGATGCCTCGTCTATTGTATTTTATTAATGGTAATAATAAGTAGACCCTAATAGATATTATGATCACACTTCTAGAAGAGCAAATCTATTCTGTAAATATCTCACTTAGGTTGCTAATGAGGCTGAGGGTGATGACCAGGAATGTGCGTTCGATGCATGCTGGTGGTCAGTATACCCGTTGAAGCCGTGGGTGCTGGCTGGCTGTGTGACACGCCTCAGTAAAGCTTGTGGAAGTGATGATGATGACGTCACGCTGACGTAGTTGCACGAAGGCTGCGCTGACGTTCATACTCAGTGTCACCAATTTAGAGGCATGAGGAATAGGGTGTAAAGTTCACTCATCCTCTATTGAAAAGGGAGGATCCTCCGACCAGACGGGTGTCGTGTCAGGCGGGCGTTTCGGATAGTCTTGTATACATATACGTTGATTAGGTTTTACAAAATATACCGGCTAGTTCTAAGGTGCAACTAATATCAACCATCCTGAAAGAAAATCACATCTGAAGAAAGAGAACATGTAAATACAGTGGTTAGTAATTGTTGCTATACCACAATTACTTTGATTTAACAAAACTTTTAGGCCTCAAAACAAGTCCCTCATCAACAAAACACTAGTTAACAAACTCAAATAAACCCGAACTATGGCGTTTTATGGAAACATTTTCTGCTATTATGATGTTCCAAACAGCGGTAAATTGGCCATTTCAAAATTCCGAATAAGCGCCCATAATTATAGTTTAAACTTCTACCCTCTATAATTTCTCGTTAGCCCGAACTGTTTATTTTCTGATTTCGTAAATTACAGCAAAATCTAGTTTTGTAGGAAAATCTATGACTCTGCAAAAATAACTTCATGGTTGCAATAGTCTACAAAGATAATATTTATACAGTATGGATCAGAAAGGTGTCGTCATATTTAAGGGTGTGGTACCTACAGATCATCAAACTGTACATTTTTGCCATGACACCAACATAGAAATCGCGAAAATATAATCAGCGTCCCATACATTTGGGTAGAGTAGGTATTTTAGTTTTGAATGGGACAATTGATCATTTTTTCGTGATTACGACAACTTTCTCAATGGGTCCAACTCCCATGGAGAAAGTTGTTCAGTTTGATGAACTGTACCACATCCTTAAATATGACCACACGTTTCTGATACATGTTGTATTAGAATAAGATTTTACATATTATTTATATGCAAAATGATGCTGAGATAGGGGTCTTTTTGGCTTCGCACAGGTCGTATTTTTTAAAAATAATTATTAATTTGTTAATTTTGTTCGTTTTAAATGCTCCTGTTTTACTGTTTGTTTTTCCTGTGCGTGTTCCAAATAAATTATTTTTTCTTTCGAAACCTGTTATTATAAGAAGGCTAACTGATAGTTTGGTAGCTCGGAACCTTTAGTTCATGAGGTCGACTAGCATTTGGATATTTATAGGTAATTATATATATCTATAGACAGGAAATCTCCAACGCTGCACGCGGGAAATGCGCGTTTTCTGCTTTAACAATGTAAACAATCGAGCCGACCTTGCTTCACATGGTTTTTAATACTTGACAAAACATCGAGATAATTTATGTTAGTCACATAAACTCTTAATAATGTTGAAAACCGCATCAAAATCCGTTGCGTAGTGTAGATGAACAACGCGGTCACAAGACAGTCATGAAAAGTGGAATTAATAGTTAATTAATGTTCTATCGATTATCCTATGCATGGATCTAAAAGCTTAAAGATCGATCTTGGTTTAAGAAGTTCACAGCACTGCAGCAACAGAAATATTCTTCTACGACTGGACACCAAAACCTGGAATAAATAAAATCGCAATGTTGCAATCTCCGTTCTGCAACGTGACAGGTGCCTGTCCCATAATGTATGTAGATTATTTCTTCTAGTCCCCCCGCTTACGACTGCACTGCAAGATAAAGTCAATTTATGCTTTCTCTCTTTTCCTCGGTGATTTTCTTAAATAATTTGCTTGTCATTGTGTGTCTTGATTTTCTTGTCTCACTCGCACAGTTCTGAGGAGATAAGTTCTGGATTTTGTTACTTTTGTAGGTGGTATGTATGTTATCCACCTAATTTACTAATGCCATTTTTATACGTGCCATCCAGTGCCATCGTAGACAATTATGACGGGAATCACTGGTTCTGCTGGGTTATTTAATTAGAGAATAATACCTATTATATTTTGAGCTTTTACTCACATATTTTGGGAATATAATTTTATTCGAATGAAGGATCTTTCTAGGTATATTCCAGCACCCTAATTGCACAAGACACTGTCAATTACGATATAGTGAAAGATTTTTAATGAAACTGCGAATCCATTGCTTCATGAATGATTGAAAATTCGACTGCGACAACGTAAATAACGGAATGAACGTTGTTGAACTGTCATACACCTGTGTAAACCCTGTAAGAAAACCACACGTGTTTCACCTCTCAACGAGGTATCCTCAGGATGATTATTGACTTGTCGCGAACCCGAACTCGACGTGTTGCCACGCCGAGCGCTGGACGCTGAGTGAGACATCACACACATCACACACCGCCTGACAACCTAACTTATATAGGATTACTGCATTGCCATTGTAAGTATATCACACGCTTACCTCGCAGTTTAATATGTAACTTGCATCATTGACAACTACGAGATAGTTGTTCAGTCTTTTACCTACATTACTTTTATTACAAGATACGGTACAAAATATTACTCGACAAAACAACACGTGCACCTTCTGTAATTTTCAATCCCAACATCAGATACAGCGCTAGCCGAACACAATTGCATTTTCCAACTACTTCACACAGTGCGCACACGTACCAATTTTATAACGACGAAACAATAAGTTTTTAATTTCCGAACACCGTGTCGTCACGTATTCGCAACCTGTGCCATCGTGTGTAGGAAAAGAGAAAATCACTTTGCAATGAAGTTAGATGCGCGCAAATAGCACCAGTGGACCGTAAAATTAGTTCAGAGCTTTCTTAAGACGCGTTTTCACTTAGCGTCCTGCGAACAAACAATACGCATGGCAAATTAATTTTTCACCTCACAAGCTCGGAAAGATTCTGTTTATCATTCGAAATCTGAGTGCAAAAGTGCATTTTATCCGCTAGCGAGAAAGAGTTTTTAGAACTTTTCTATTTAATAATTTTCTATACCGCCGGGTCCACTGAAAATGCATAAATACTTATTTCATGTCAATGCGCCAACCTCATTTTTGGTGGAATTTTTTTTTTAACTCTCAGCATTACCAATTGTAATAATGTTACTTTTAATTTTTTAAATAACTAGGTATACACTAATTTAATATTATTATCGCATTTTCCTCGCTGTAGTGAGGTGTAAAGTTGTGTGTTTCACTCGGCAGCAAAGTTATTCTGCGTCTCGTACCTTTGAAACCTTCGCAACGCTCAGGTTTCAATACAAGTACTCGCGCCAAAAAACAACTATGCAGCCCTGTGAAATAACTATTATAGGCCTCAATGGCGGGACATAGCAAAATTACCTGTAACTAACAACGTCTTATGAACCTATGATCCACATTATATTTGATTTGATTTTAATTTTAAATGAGCATGTTCTTTTGTAGGTTGTTACTTAAATTTTTATTACTTATTATTTATTTATTTTATTTATTTATATTATACCTTTTAATAACGTATTATATCAGTACCTGCCCCGATGGTCTCCCCCGGTGGAAGCCTGGGTTAGAGTCCCATGTCAGGCAAAGTGTTATTGGGTTTCAGGGATTTCTTCGTAACAGCTCGGAGTTTGAAAGTTGGCGGTGTGTACCACGGAGAACACGTTAACGTTACTGTTGCCTTCCCGGAGATCAGTCTCTTACCGGTCGTGTTGGATTAGCGTCCCATCGGACTATGAGAGTGGGGGAAGAGAGAGTGCACCTGTGTCTACGCACACACTTCAAGTGAAATATAATATTTCCTGCAACGATGGCTATAATCGCGGCTGAGATTGGCCACCATGTCCGAAATTCGGTCTGTAAGACTGTATTCTATCAACTATTTGAAAAATCTTGAAATACTCAGAATATTGTCTCAAGAGCATAAAGAGTACTGCAGAAACATGTTATTTCTGTTTGAAACGAGCAGAGAAGAGCTGTTGTTTAATCAGAACGAACGTTAAGAACATCAAGTGTAAATGGAACTTTACGCGAACACTGAAATGTAAACTCCGTTGGCTTTTTGAATATCCAATATTTTTAAATTAGGTTTGGAATTTAAAGTCTAGTGACCTGTAAGGTACTTTGTTCAAGTTTTGTTCTTTTGTTTTAAATAAAACGACATCTTCACGGAAGATAGAAGCGCGGCGATGATATGGCCGTGTGGAGATTGATTCATAGAGTTTCTATTGAATTTGATGGCACCTCGAGACTATCGCCGCGTCTTTCTCACCCGTCGAGATGGCGCCTTAGTAGAACAATTTCATACAAATTGGGGGACTAATACCTACTTGCAGAATCCTGATGATCCCGTGTTTGACAAAAAGCCTCTCGTGCAGGGTCACTTCACTTTTAACTATTTCCCGTCATCAATGGTGGCTGACAGATGACATTAATAACAGCAGCTTCCTCACTACTTGTATATGAAACGGTATTTACACAAAATATCAATTAAATAGATACAGTATACTAATAATAGGTACTTAATTTAAGACTCTATGAAACGTTTAATTAAATTCATTATGGTAAAGTGAAACGAAATGATGTTAATTATTTCATTAGGACGACATTAATTTGGTTGACTTCGCAAAGCATAAGTTAGAGATACCTACTAACCCAATTCACATTCTCAAAATACGCATTGCGGATTGCCAAATACGTTCTGTGCAAATTTTAAGGGGTCTTAATAGTTTATTAAGCCTGTTTATTCACGTAATTATTATGTTTCAAACATAATCTAAAAATACTACTAATATATTAGGTGTGTATCCCAACACAAATAATACCTAATAATTACATAAAAAAGTTATAAAACTTTCACCAAAAAACCAATAAAAAATTAATAGGTCTAAGAAATTGGAAATAAAAGACAATTCGTAGGAAATAGAGAAGACTTCAACATTTTCGCACAAACGATATTTTTTTAAGAAAAATTATGGGAAGGTCTGATGTGACACGAATACTGGGACTATTACTCAAGGTGTCATCTCGTTTCGGGCAAGGAAACTGGAGTGACGCTTGTTTTCCTCCTCCTTGTTGAGGAATGGTGCAAGTTAAGAGCTGAGTGCGCAAAGTTTCTTTTTATTCATAAAAATTAATCGAATGTTCAAATAAATATACTAATATCTCTGAAACACGTTAAAGATAAAAATATGTACTATAGCACCACCTCTGCCTAAATCTCAATATCAGTATGTGAGTTAAAGTAATTACAAATGGTTAAATTAATCAACAATAAATTATACGCTTAAATTAGCAACCAGTTTGATTTTGTCCAGATTCTAGATTGTCCTATGGAGCATGAAGAGAGGACGCTCGCTTGGCGGGTAGAACACTTGCTGAGAGACTCATGATTGGTACATATGCATAACAGAGAGTAATCGCTCGTCACCGTCGCGCACTCGCTGCTGGTTTTTCGCCAGCTCGTTTTTAGTTGCTAGTTCTGCTCTTTTCTCGTTAATCGCCGGCAGTTGGATAGGGGTAGATAGAAGATGTTTGTATTTACTTTGCTCTAAGCGCTGATGCACTCTACGCGAATAGTATGGCATGCAACGACAATTTTCTGCCAAAAACTGCGATGTTTTATAAGCGCACACTCGTCTTCTTTCACCGGTCAAAATGTTTTCTGAGAAAATTTCATAAAAATACGTTTTTTGTGACTTCATTTTCGGCAGTTATAAAAGCACTGTCGCAAAATACATATCACGTTACTGACTTACTCTGAATTTGTTACGGTCTATCTACTCAGAGTAGTCCGTTAGGAAATACTGAACTCAAACATCACCGAGGGGACATGTTTTCGTTGCATACGGCTTTAGCAAGTGCTACTTACCGAACTGAAAGAGGTCTTATGTCAAAAATATAATTTATTTTTGACGTGTAATAGTGTTTTTTTGATACAATTTACAGAAATGAATAAATAATAAATAACTTTTTTTCCGTAAGTAGGTTTTAAACACTTTTACACGTCAATCATATTTTTTTAAACTAGATGAGGGTGGCGTTTCCTGTCTGACTACTCTGAGAAGAAAGGCCGAAACAAACTCAGAGGTCACAGTCTCTTTTAAAGTCCAGTCCAATAAATCATTTATACACAACAAAAAGTGAAGCCATTTTCATTACCTACTCGCTTTCTGCGAAAACTTGGGCCACACCGTCACCTACAAAACGAAGGTATTTCAAGTTGTTACTTCGATGGTACAAATTAACTGACGCGAATTTTATGACTAGAACACTTTTACGATTGCATTTGGGCACTTTACCTTAGTAATTTTTTATCATTTGAATTGAGGAAAATGACGTCGTAGTATTTTCTTTTATTACCCGTAGTCACCGAGAATTCAAAAAAGGATCGTTACTTATAACCGCTTCATTGGTGTAGCAATCCGTTTTACCCGACTGCTTAAGACAGTAGGTTGCCTTTTTCAATAGGTTTTCCTTCATGGTCAATGTTTATAGAGAAAGCCCCTGTAAAGAAGAGGTGAGTGCTTCAAAGGCTTTTGTTATAATATAAATATTCCAAGAAAATAAATCTGCCTAGCCTTTTTCCAACTATGTTGGAGTAGGCTTCGAGTCTAACCGAATACAACTGAATATCAGTATTTACCCCCGACGGAAAAAGAGGGGTGTTATAAGTTTAACGTGTGTATCTGTCTGTTCCCTCGTAGCTCCCAAACGGCTGAACCGATTTTGATTATTATTTTTTTATTTGAAAGGTGTCTTGATCGAGAGTGTTCTTAGCTACAATTCAAAAAAATCGGTTCAGCCGTTTGAAGATTATCAGCTCTTTTCTAGTTGATGATTGGATGTGCGCATCTTCCTCAGGTCTTATCGATTCGAAATTTAGTATTCTGTTACTTCAATGGCATTAGAAGAACATAGTAACCTTGAACCGATACTGCAGTATCACCTGGAAGTGTGTCGGGGGTTATTTAAATTTTAACTTGTACACGGAGAGACTGCCTGTTTGACCTCTACAACCCAACCACTGGGTGACTAGTTCTCAGGCATTAGACCACCCGTAACGACTGTCAAAGATCTACGAATGACAGCTGAGACCAACGGCTTAACGTGCTTTCCGAGTCACGGAGGGCTCGATATATAATGTACGGTCACCCATCTACCAACCGACCGCGGCAAGTGTAGCTTAACCTTCGATCGACCCGTGCGGCTGTCATCATTTAGCCACGAGCCACTTATCACGTGGAAAGCACTTTCATTCTACATCTTTACATCCGCTTAACGTACATTCCAATGTCATACGTAAAAGTAAAACTTAACTTTGTATGTAACTACGTAAAAGTAGAGGGGATGGTCTGTCTTTTACCAGCTTATTCTTTTTATCAGATGAGATTTAGTACAGATCAGTGGCCTAAGTCTACTAATTTATGAACGTTACAATGGTCTCACAATGGTCAGTTTTTTATAGATTTGCCATACAAAAACTGTCAAAAACTCACCATTGAAAGACCATTGTAACGTTTATAAATTAGTAGACTTAGACCCCTGATCGGTCAAAGTGACGTAAATAAAATTGCAACGCAAATCATCTGAAATATTCCACAAAAATAAATCCGCTTGAGCGTCGCGAGGCCACAATGCGGCTGCTGTCAAAAAGTGCCGATGTGACACATCCACGACTCGTCATACATTTACTTGAATAACTATTAATAATCTGTAGTTTTGAAGCTATGGATTGTCAAAAAAGATTGGGAATGACATCTGCATCCTGTATTATCTGTATTATTGAACCCTTGAAGCATATTCGAGCCGAAATATTCATTCTTTGTTAGTGACATTTTTTCTCGCAGAAAAAATGGCCGACGCGTAATTTTACATTTTGTTTTTATTAATTACGCTATTATTTTCGGGTTTTGTGCCTTTGTGTTGTGTTTTATCATTAGTAAACATCATCTTATAGTGGAATATGCATTTAGATTTGAAAGAAATACAACGAGTGTTCAACTTTATGTGTTCGTTGAGATAAGTTGGTTTTGCGGTTGGTAATGTGTGAGTGGTGTGTATTTCGATGCTAAATAAACAATGTTATTAGTTGTTTGAGCACTTAAAACTGCTGTTGTCGATAAGCATGGGGACTAAGTAGTATCCCATGCTCTTTTGTTTGAGCGTTCGCAGCAAAAAAACAGGTTAGTAGTAGTTTTTTGTTTACGTCGTCTGCGGCGCGGGGTGTCCCCGCGGGGGTTTAGTTATTATTGTTCAATTTATATTTTAACAAAAATGTATGGGGGGGTGTGGTTTTTTTAATTGATTTAAATAAAATAGCGTATCTAAATGTGAAAAAAAAAACCTTCAAAAAATATTTTTATTTATTTTTTAATATTTTTTAGTTTGCGGGTGGATAGGAAAAAACACCTTTCGCTCGTATTTACACCGAAATTAAGTAAATTAATTAAAACTGCAAAACTGTAATATTCATTCTTAATGTGTTAGCTTATTTCATGACGATTCCAACGATATAAATTGTTTAAACAGCTCCCGTATGAAACTTAAGAGCTATCGTCATTTTAATCTCAAGTGGTCTCTCGGGATATCGGGTTACGGGACCACCCAAAAGGGGCGTGACAGTTTTGGCAAATTCGCAAAAATGGCGCGACGGTTGAAGGGATTGCCATTGACTTAAAAAAATAAACACGTAACAGGTTACTATATTTTTATCTCACGAAGCGACGCGCGTTTTACTTGTGGTTACGAAGTGTACACGCTGCGCTGTGTTAATGTGTATAAGCGCAGGAGCTCTCGGTTATGTGCTGACACTAGGTACTCATCTCCACGTACCTACACATTAACAGCGTGTTTGTACACCGTGTTTGGTTACCGCAAGTAAAGCGCGCGTCGCTTCGTGAAATATTAACCTCCTCTTTTTTTGAAGTCGGTTAAAAATACTACACTTTGTAATTTGTAGGGAGGTAGCAAAATATAGGGGCATGCAACGTTGTAGTTATTTCTCAGACGCGTCACTTTACAATATTGCAAGTTATAATCCATAGTGCATTCTTTGTAGTTCTGAGTATCGATGAAACCTCTGTTCTCGGTAAGGTAAGGTTATACCTAGATTCTTGGCTCAGTGAATAAGGAATTTGAGACAGCCTTCAATAGTCTAACGCGAGAAAGAAGCAGTATTGGTGAATTTTCGTCAACATTTTTAAGAATGCCTCGTTGGTCTAGTGGTCGCAAGCGCTACTGTCGAGCTAGAGGTCCTGGGTTCGATTCCCAGGTCGTGCTGTTGGGTTGTGTTATTGAGTTCTTTTCAGTTACAGCCCAGAGCCTGAACTTGTGGTTGATGATAATAGGCTCGCCCCCTATTATATGGGACTAAAACATAACTGGTGAATTATGGGCATAGGAGGTTTGACAGTGGGCTTTAAAAAGATACACTTTCAAAGAATTATAAATAAAACATTACAGGCAATTCTACTTTAAATCTCAAAGTAAGACTTTAATTTTAGTACAAAAATAAGGACTGCCCAGAATATACCAGAATTAGAAAATTCCAGGCTACTAACTATATTTCTTACAAAAGACTATTTTGCCTGACTGTGCACAGAAATGGGTCAATAGAACAAAAATATCTAACGGATCCAATAAATACGAGAACATCCTTTATCACATTGAATTGCAAATTAGATCTGTCAGCGAAATGTATAAAGTAGCCAGCTCCCTTGTTCAGGATACTGAACTGGAGAAACTAATTTGTAATACGATTTAAGTATTGATTGATGAAGACTGTTAGACTGCGCACTTTTTCATGCTCTCCATTTTATTTAGAGTTTGTTGCGCCACTTCTTCTTCACCACTTCCTAATGCTTTAGCTGGGTGAAGCACTAGGAAGTGGTGAAGGGCTTTTTGGGGGACTGTCTTATGTAATTTTGACGTTCAAAGAATCCTTTTTGGCGCAGCCGTGAGGCACACACTATTGTTGTTAAACATTTGTTTGTTTTTTTTATTTTGTTTTTTTGAATTTGTGTTTCACGAACTATGTCCAAATAGACGTTATTCTTTCCTTCTCTCTGATTCTCAGTCTAGTTTGAATAAATGCCTTTTCATTTTGATTTTATTTGCTCATTGATACTTCGAACAAAGGTAGGATTGGGCAAGTCGAATTTGCAGTTTTGTGCTTGTCTTACTAGATGTAAAATTTAAAGAAACTTCATATAAGTTTTATATGAAGTTTCTTTAAATTTTACCATTGATTGAAATATTAAATGGGAGACGACAATATGACTGATGACAATAAATTAATACACTGATAATACATAGTCCTCAGTATTTTGAAATTACTGAATAATTTTTTACATCGAAATAAAAAAATCACAATATCATAAAAATGAGT
Source organism: Eupsilia transversa (assembly GCA_914767815.1). Lineage (NCBI taxonomy): Eukaryota > Metazoa > Arthropoda > Insecta > Lepidoptera > Noctuidae > Eupsilia > Eupsilia transversa. The sequence continues at coordinate 5,197,545 of OU611886.1, read as the reverse complement.
TCTTCCAGTGACGAAAATGAGACACCGACTCCGGCATCATTTCGGTCTAAAGCAGCAATTGTGGTAAATAATTTTTTGCCGCCAAAATCTTGGGAGTTGTAGCTGATATTTTCTCGCAGTCAATGGTAAGAAGACTCGGTCCTAGTATCCCTCGCTCCGCTCCGCTCAGATTTTAATCTAGAATCCTACGCTGCTCTCGGGATTCAACTTAGTCCCACGAATTAAATTCCCTTTTTTTCACTTGTGGTATACCTATTCTACTATTGTTTCCGGCCGACTATGGGTTTTGCTCCTCATTGACTAGCTATAGTGACTATTAACTAATGGATATATTTAACTGTTTTTTTGTAAGTAGACTGGGAACGTCATAGATATGCGAAGTTTAATTTATTGTTGTAGGAAAGTAACCAGAATGTTGAATTCCGTTTCGGTTATCAAGGTTTTTTTCAATATCCCATAACTTTAGGGTATGAATGAGACGATAATATCAAAGAATTAACTGACATATAAATTATTTTTCAATTATATATTTTTTGTTTTAATTTATCATGCAAAATAAATCAATCACAATTATTAATGTACACCCTTGCGTGAAATATGACAACCTTGCATTTTCTTTGCTGTAAATATGAATTATTGGTTTGAATGAAAATGAATTACTCATATTTATCAATGAAACTCGATAACTACACACCTCGATATAAATTAATTATGATTGATGATATCTTTGAAACTATGCATTCTAGGACTTTTTGTATTATTTAGACTTATAGAATATAACCCTAGAATTATGGGATATAAAAAAAACACGTTGTATACTTTATAAAATTGTAGATCAATTCATGGAACAGTAGGTAAGATCAGTAACTAGTAGAAACAGCCATAAATCACACTAAATTCGACCAAATCCGATATTAACACAAAAAAGAAACTCCAATCAAGTAATAATCCCATTGCATCAGTCGCATGCAGGACGTTTCAGTCCATTTTATCAAACCACAATCTAAATGGACGTATTCGGGCATGCCCGTATATTATTCAAGTTACGTTTTTGTGAAATAACGTGATGAAAGCCCATAATCCTCTTCCATTAAGCACTTATTGTGTGGGTGATCCACCGCTCTTTTACAAAATCATTTTTTCATGATTAAACAGTCCCCTTTTGAAGTGAATTGTATGGTAGGCCGATTAAAAATTCGATGTTCGGCAATTTGTAAATCCTTTTGGATTGCTCATTTCGGTGCTATGTTGCTGGATTATGGCTGTGCGCAGATTTATCTTATAAAGTCTGTGCCTTCGTTGTGGCTCAGTTGATATAAAATATGGGGAAAACGGGGTTATTCGCTAGGTAATGTGGAAAATAGTTTTCAGCCACTTCATTTACAAGCGTTTTCCATAAAAAAAAAGCCTTGTCAGTGAATGTTCGTGGTAAAAGCATACGGATAGTGCATATTATACAACATTAGTTTTTGTTTATACTAAACCCGAAAAGGGGTCATTGTACTCATCTTTTTGAACAACTTTTTCTATGGGACCAACTTTGAAAAAGTCGTTCAAAAGAACGTTCGTCCCATAGAAAAAGTTGTTCAAAATGATGAGTACAATGACCCCTTTTCGGGTTTAGTATAAACAAAAACTAATGTTGTATATCTGAGCTCAACAAATTATAAAATCGTTTCAAAGAGAATCGCATATGACAGACGAAAACGGTTCCATAAATGTTTCGTTTTGCCAATTGCGCCTCGGAACACTAATAAACACTTTATAATGGAACACCTACACGGAATCCGTAATAAATACACTTGTCATTGATATTCCGGCAAAGAGAACTAGTTGAACCAATACGGTCGTTTCGTGGTAATTCCAAGTACTTAATATTCAAATACGACGTATGATCGGTGTGTAGGTAGTTTTGTAATACTTGTACATTTTGACACGGAGTAGATAACAAATGAAGTGTTAGTGCTTAATTCAGTAACTAATTAAACACATAAACTCTTGCCCTTTTATTCATACACGTTGTTTAAAGTTAAGAGACGTGTAAACGTCAAAAATGTATGGTTCAACAGGCGCTAATCATTACTTAACTTTAAGCAGCGTTTGTGAATAAGGGGATAACTTCATAGAAAAGGTGGCTCTAGGCGGATGACTTTTTCATAGTTGGGTGCTTCGCCCGAAACCTTTTTTAAAGCAGGTTGACATCAAATTAGTGGATCTTGTGAGTAATTTTAACACTCCTTAGGCCCAGGGTGACCAATGAGGTTTTACCGTTTTTCATTTTAATAAAGGTTGGTAAATTAGCCATAAATCTAACTGCTGCCTCTAAACCTACGCTTTCAGTATTTTTTTAATTTTAGACGTAAAGCTAAAGTCTTTATATTATCGTGGGCACCCTTGTATTTCGCTGGACGGTGGCAGTATTAAGCCATTGTCATTGTAGAACTTCCCCGTACAATCTGATATTACTCGTCTCTCAATTTCCACTTTTATCCATCGGAGCCATAATTTTCATACTACGACCGTTTTTCTCGAGCTACTCGTCCACTTATCACTCCATTAGTAGTCCAATCTGTGTAAAATGCACTGATTTCCGTTTACCAAACCGATTCGTTTTAATATTGATGGTGGGAAGGAAGTGGGCCGCGGTTTTACGGAGCTGTTTATCACTGGTAATGAATTCATATTATGTTTTCAGTTCACTGTTCATGTTGTTTTACGAAAACGGTATTGTTCAAAATGTTGGCCTTTGTGTTTTTACTCGGAAGTAGCCTTTTAATAATTAATGATAATGTTTTTTTAATTTAATAAACATTATATTTGGTATGGAAAACCCAAACCGTATCGTAAGTAGTTTCCTACGGAAACACTCACGATGTTCACGAATATCGCATTCTAGTTGATTAAACCCAGCATAAACCATTTGAATATTTTTTATAAAAGGTACAGCCAGAATATCTTTACAGTAATCACCTTTAACCTGCACGCTAAGTCCTTAATACACGATTAATCACAATCCGAATCGTTTTGAAACAGCTAATCGATTGCGTCATAAGTTCGAAAAAAAAATCTGCTCATCGACGTAAATAACGCAATTAATGTTTTTGAGCTGTCCAAATGAAACAGATTAGTCTTAATCGTTTACGAAAATGTGGAACGCAATTAATTAACTGGTCCATGTGTCTAGAATTCATGTACTTCTAAAGCTGTTAGGATATTAAACCAACTGCTACTATGAAACTTTATACTCTCATTTATTAAACATAGAAACAAGAATATAAATTTCTTTAAAGCTTAATAAAGCAGTCCTATCCGCGTAACAGCTGAATGGAGTGTCGCCAAGAGCTATACATTGTTTCAAACAATAATAATTCTCACGTGTAAATTACAAGCCTGCTTATCTATACAATAAGTAAAAGGTCTGTTTGTTCGTGTTTCTAACCCTCTTGATAAAACTCCTGCTGGAATAATTATTGTCAGACACAGGAGAGAATGTCAGAAGATATTTCGTTAACGTTATATTTATTTGCACACTTTTGGAAGGGGTGTTTCGGACTCGTAACTTAGGGCGCATTCCAAAAATGAAATGCGACGAGTGTCAATATTCCACAATAAAGATGACACTGACAGCTCTTGAACGCGGTTTGATCGCGTTCAGTTTCATTTGTGAAATACGCCCTAATCTTGAACAGGAAATAAAGTTAAATTTTTTGAAAGAAACTGATGAGTTTAAAAGCAAAAGCCTAAAGGTTGCGAAGAGGTAAACCTTAGCTTGCACCAAATCTGCTTTATTGATTTTATATGCTGCAATTCTGGATACATCACGTATTCTGAATTACCAATTACTGTCACAGTTTAAGCTGCATCATCACGAGTATGTGCTTAAATAGGCATTATGACCATTACCTGCGATGAGCCTGGATTGTTGATATTGATATCCCGCATTTAACATTTCATAGATCTAATTTGCCCTGGTATTCTCTTACATTTATAAGCAACACGCAGTCCTAATTTATTGAACTGGAAATCAACCCATAAAAGCTAAAGAGTCCATATCTAGTAGGGAGAGAAAAGTATACTTAGCCCAAAAACAAATGAGCAACGTTAATAAACCACACAAGCGGAACCAAGTAGAAAATCATAGTATTTGCATGTTAATATCACAAGCAGAACAAAGAGGCATTGTCCCACCGTGTAAGAAGTGGGCTGCAAATGAAAGAAACTCTTTTGTTTTGGGGTCGTCCGAATGAAGTCATTTTTTTCTAGGTTTTTTCTCAGTTGAAAAGAAATGAGATGAACGATGTTTCTGCTGCCCTAGTAGGCTTTATTGCTGGTTATTATAGCAGTGTAAAGTTTTTTGCATTAAACTTATGTCACGTCACTAATTACCATACCTACGATTTAATAAGGTACTTCCGTATTGTTTCGTCTTATATAACTGACCTGCCAGCGACTTGATGGGTCCATTCCACATGCTATCACATCCTCGAAAGCACACAGCTCAGGTACAGCTGAGGAAACCGCTGTTACAAACCTCTTTATAGGAATATTTGAAAAAAAATGCGGTAAAAGCTGAAGTCAGCAGAAGGATTTTGCTAAATCAGTTTCTGGTTGCACGCTCAAATCCGGATATAAAATTCACAATTTTGGCACTCCGATCGCGTTCTAGGAAACAGGACATCGTCTGTCCGTTCAGAAAGTATAGGATATAAATAAATGTTCTAGTCATAATATTCCAATTGTGCTATATTAATCAAAGACTTCATCTATATCGGTCCAAACCACGTAAACCAATCTAAAATATGAAAAACTTAGTAAAAGGTCTAACCAAAAATATATTGACACACTACCAACAAACTCGACCAGATCAAACAACAAATTCCTTACCATTCAAATCCATTTTACAAATTCCTTCGAAACGATGAATATTCCGCCAACAATCCATTTAATTTAGTATTTACGTTTAAAACAGGTAAACTCAAGGATTTGTCGTCCTCAGTGTAATGTAATTAAATGTGTTATTTAAACAATTATGTAAATTCGAGCAAAGGGAAATGTTCGTAAGGTAAAGGGTACCGTAAGTGCCAGATACGAAATGTTAAAAGATGGTGGGGATCTTGAAGGGTTTATTTTCGCATTTTAATAAGGAATTCCGTCCTAACTGGCTTTCCTGGAAAATAACTTTGATCCAGATTGTAGGTATACTGTGTTGATGAAAACGCTGGTGTGACGAATTGTATACGTTCCTGACCGATTGGCCGGAGAAGGCACAATATACGGAAACTACTGTAAAGTAGTAATTATTTTTTTGTTTTCTTTTATTTTTCAGTTAGTGTTAATGATGGTCTGGCAGTTTGAGTATTTTATGCGGCCTACTCAAATGTCCTTTCGTTGGAATATTGTTCGTCGAGTCGCTGAGCTCCTTAAGGACTGAGTTGAGCTCCACGATTACTGACAAATTCTTGCACTGACTGGACAGGTCCACTCAAATTTGTGTGGTTCTTTCCTCAATAGACCATTTCAGACACTAATCTACATGATCCTCATATGGCCTGACCAAGATTATGTCTGGACTTTAAAAGAAACTGCGACCTCTGAGTTTGTTTCCGACGTCATCTAGAGTAGCTTAGTTTAAAAAAAAAATGACGTGTAAGAGTGATTCAAAGTGAAAAAGTGAAAAACTCTTTACAATCAAGGAAAAGCATCGATACTTCCATAATATCAATATTATAAATTCGAAATGAATTCTATTGTTTGTTATCAGCATTATGTGTGTGTTGGTAGTTAGTGTTATGTCTGTAAGTGTTATTTGTTTATATTGTTAGTTTTAAATGCTCCTTTTTTACTGTTTCTATTTCCTGTGCGTGTTACAAATAAAATATTTTTCTTTCTTTCTTTGTAACCTTTTCACGCCTTAACGGCTGAACATATTTAGATACAATTTGGCACACATGTAGACTATGATACTTCTAACGCCGGTAGTACGTTCCCGTGGACGAATTTCTGAACTCAAAGCGGGTGAAGCTGCAGACAAAAGCTAGTAAATGTTATAAATAATACTCAGAAGTCTGGCTAGAAACAAACAGAAAAAAAAGAATATAAACACTTTGATTCTTTCAACAAGTTTCCAATCTTTGTTTTGCGAAATTACAGAGAGTATAGATACCTATAATATTTTTTTATATACTATTTTATACTTCCGATACAGCTCTTTGAGAGAAAACACGAATTATCACTTTTATATATTCTCTTTGGCAGAGTATTGAAAGCAAAAATGTACCATAAAAATGTTTAATGAAAAAACGGAAAAGTTGGTCTTGAAATAACCAGACTAAATGGGTCCATTTGATTCGTGCCTGCTAATGTGGTAGGGACAAAAAAGTAAAAGTATTTATATGAATTGATAAAAGAACGTTCTCATGTTTTAGTGGGAAGACAGGTCGCGGGGAACAATTTGATATAACTCAAAACCCAACGATAAAGATGTCTAGATGGATTGGGAAAGCTGTGAACTAGTCGAAAAATAGCGTCCAACTGTTGGCCGCTAAATGCACGCTCACTAGAAAAGCACAATGACGTGCGGTCTCGGCTGTCATTCGTGGATCTTTGACAGTGATTACAGGTCGTCAGAACCCCGAAAGTCTGACAACCAGTCTTAACAAGGAGTATCGTATTACCCAGCTAATGGGTTGTGGAGGTCAGATGCCCAGTCGCTCCATGTAAAATACTGGTATTCGGCTGCATCCGGTTAGACTGGAAGCCGACCCCAAACATAATTGGGAAAAGGCTAGGCAGATTGATTTAGGTATTATAACAGCGTCGAATAAGACTGTATTTTATATTATAGTTTTCATAAAAGCTGCCACTATTCAAAGTAAACAAAACCATACTCTAAAAATCTCACATAGAGGTGCTATGTGAGATTTTTAGAGTCTAACCTAAAGCTATATATCGATACCTTTAGGCTCAAAGGGCGTATCCACCAAAACACGACTTTTCAGGAGAGCCAAAAAACAAAAAATCAAAACAGTTTTCCGACATAACTTTTTTGTGCTTATAGCTATTAAAAAAAAGTAAAAGACAAAAGTTGTTAGAATTTTGAGATAAAGAACATCGTAGAATAATAGTTGAAGTAAATCTAAGGAATAAAAAAATAGACTTCGTATACAACCTAAAAAAAAAAATTTTGCTGGCGGTTACGCCAAAAAAATAAACTCCTGCACAAACAGATAAGGGTGTAATAGCAATTCATACGAAATCAACTAACAATTTATGATGTAAGTTACAATCTTTTTGTATTCTACTATCTAAAAAATGATGTAAGCTACACACCTTTTGTCCAATATGTGGTGTATGTGACATTTCTTATCAATGCTTTCTGATTATAAGCTCAGGTAAATAAGTTAAATTTTGCCGAATAGGTCATTTGTTTGATAGTTTAATGCTTACACCAACTCATAACAACAGTGCAATCAAAAACATAGCATAAAATAAAAGATTGAATATTGTCTCCATTTTTTTTTAAAAACAAGAATAATTGTAATAGAATCAGTCATCGGGAAAACAATCATTGTGCAATAATAATAGTCGACTTCATTACTAAGTCGATATAATATGCCTTATTTGCTGTTATACGGAAGCGTGTTTTACTTCGTTGCCTTGGGCTGCTTAAAGTATGACCATTATTTGGTTCAACGGTGTGTAGCGTGTCTCTGGAAGTTTTAGAAGAGACATTCATCTCTATATCGGTGATGACAGACGGTGACAACGCAGAAGGTGTTCGGTAAGTATGTTGAAAAACGTCGTCTGGCGCGGTTCAGAAGTTCCGGGAAAGACGTTTATCTCATCATTGGTTATGATGGACGGTGAAAACACAGGAGTTAGGCAGGTAAGTTCAAGAACAAAGTCTTTTTCAGTTTTAGGAAAAGTGTTTATCTCAACATCGGTGATGACGGACGGTAACAACACAGGTTTGAGGCAGGTAAGTTGAGGAACGGAGTCCAGCACGTCAAGGTCGGTTTCAGGAAAAATATGTATTTCAGCATCGGTGATGATGGACGGTGACACCACAGGAGTTTGACAGGTAAGTACAGGTACAGAGTCCATCATGTCTTGGGAATTTAAAGGAGAGAAGTTCATCTTGTGCATCTCTGTACCTGCAGGTACAGACTCCATCAAGTCTTTGGAAGTTCCACGATAGACATGCGTCTCAACATCAGTGATGACCGACAGTAACAGCACAGGAGTTAGGTAGGTAAGTGTTCAGGAACAAAGTCTTATTCAGTTTTAGGAAAAGTGTTTATCTCAACATCGGTGATGACGGACGGTAACAACACAGGTTTGAGGCAGGTAAGTTGAGGAACGGAGTCCGGCACGTCATGGTCGGTTTCAGGAAAAATATATATTTCAGCATCGGTGATGATGGACGGTGACACCGCAGGAGTTTGACGGGTAAGTACAGGTACAGAGTCCATTATGTCTTGGGAATTTAAAGGAGAGAAGTTCATCTTATGCATCTCTGTACCTGCAGGTACAGACTCCATCAAGTCTTTGGAAGTTCCACGATAGACATGCGTCTCAACATCAGTGATGACCGACAGTAACAGCACAGGAGTTAGGCAGGTAAGTTCAGGAACAAAGTCTTATTCAGTTTTAGGACAAGTGTTTATCTCAACAACGGTGATGACGGACGGTAACAACACAGGTTTGAGGCAGGTAAGTTGAGGAACGGAGTCCGGCACGTCATGGTCACTTTCAGGAAAAATATTTATTTCAGCATCGGTGATGATGGACGGTGACAGCACAGGAGTTTGACAGGTACAGAGTCCATCATGTCTTGGGAAGTTCAAGGAGAGAAGTTCATCTTGTGTTAGCACACTGAGACGATACTGCACGAGCTCGGCAGGTAAGTTGAGGCGTGGAGTTCAGGCTGTTCTTGGAAAGTTCAGGAGAAGTATTCTTAATGTCAACTCTGGCGCAGGGAGTTAATTTTGTGGCTTGTTTGCCGATCTCTTGTTGCTGGTAAGCTGGTTTGACGATTATGTCAGAGATAATATTAATATTATTATTCGCATACTTTATGTGAATTATAATGTTGTATTATTTTATTTTATATTCAATTTAATTCAGTTGTTTGAACATAATTCAAATGTGTACGTGTAATTGTAATTTTATTTTTTATTGATTATTTGTAAATGTTTTTTTAATTTTTATATTCTGTATGGACGATGTCTGAAATAAATGAATTCATTTATTAAAAGTCTTTATATAAAAAATGTATTAATAATGTGATTATCACCATGGATCAAGTATTAAAACTAAAACTTTGAGTGTAAAGTACAAGACGCTTTCGTAAAAAGTACAATAATCGGACGTATAGGTCAAATATTGTTAATAGTTAAAAAGCATCTGGAAGCGTAACCACCGATCTCTATAAAACCTTGGCATGATTGCTTCGTCAAAAATATTTTAATAGGGCGTATAAGCTAAATTGTAAATATTTTTGCATATTTTGGGACGTAACCACCAAACTTGGTAAAATTTCGGGTTGTATATGACAAGTATGAACCAAATTCTAAAATATCTAGAGGCGTAAACACCAAAAGAGACAGATCATAGGATATACTTCCAAGTCCATAATTTTGTTAACCTGTTACGACGTTTGCGGTAGTGAAAAATAAAATATTTTTCATTTACGGCCCATATTTGAAGAAAATCAATGTTTAGCGATCCAAAAATTATGGCTGTATCCACCACATTTATACGAATATCGAAATTTCAAATATACCAATCGAAAGAGGACGAAAAACTAAGTATGACTGCATTAAAATGTCATTTTGGCCAAAATGGCGGTTACGCCCTTTGAGCCTAAAGGTATCGATATACCTACAGGCCGCGAGGTCTAAGCTGAGCTTTGCATTTGTGTGAGTGATTACCAAAACTGGAAGGTGCGGGGCGGAGTAAACCGGTTATGAACCGGTTTAAACCATCAACTAGGACGCGTCGCGCTCTAGGTCAACGTCACACCTATACTATCTTTGTGCACTCACACAAATGCAAAACTCAGCTTATTCCTCGCGGACTGTAGTTAGATACGGCAGAAAAAAACAAATGAGCGCTATGAATCAACACAGTGTCTTGATCTTCCGTCTGACTGGCTTAATAGCTGATTTTTTACCTTCCTTCTCATTTGCTTGTTTGATTTATACGTGATATCACTCAATTTTACGATTTCCGAGGAACGTTTTCTCATTGAGATTAAGGTGGAAAAATGTGGGTTGGAACGCAAATGTTAAAGGAAAGTTAATGAAGCCATCTGATACGTATAGAGGGTAGAAATAATGACGCCATGTTTTTAACGGTCTTTGTTCAAAATTACTTTAAATATAATATGTTTTTCGGAACTTTAAGGCCGTCTCGTGGGAATGGGAGTCGTTTCTTATTTTAAAAAGACACCTCAAGCGAAAGTATTTTTCTTTGATAAACATAAAATACTACGCTATGGTAAATAATTTTATGACCCTATGAAATAGGGCAAAAAGAGTAACTTTTTATCGTATAGTGAATGAAATCCAGTATATTTAAGGCGCGGTAAGAAGCAATGCACCGAGGCATTTTCTTTGAAAATTCACGTTTTAATTTCCTAATTTTAGTTTTCAACTTTAAATTAGAGTACTAGGATTTTAAATTTAAAGTTGAAATTTTTTGTCATAATTTTATTTACTGAACGTAAATTTTTCACTTCAGACCAATATTTTCATAACTTTCATCACAGTTTCGAAGCTGATTATTTTATGCATAATAGAACTACTTATGAAGATTCAGTTGCAAAAAAAAATCTCGTAAAAGTCTTTTTAAATTGGTCAGGCCGAAGATTCAAAAAAATCTGAAAAAAAGATCATAACTCGAAAACTATCAAAAGTCGCGGAACATAATTATGAGGGTGATTCAGATACCCCACGGTACGAGGGAACTAAATTTTAATTTTGGACGTCAATGTTCCGGCCACCCTGTATATACCAAAAATATAAATATAATATAAATATGACACCTTTACATTCAAGACGTAATAAATTATATTCTACGCAGTTATCTATTGGTTTTCATTACATAATAAAGTTATAAATGATAAGCTGCCTCTATTTTGGCCTGTTCAAACCTAATCTTACATAAATAAAAATATTACCCAAACTAGTGGACTGGCAAGTCCATTCAATTAAGTCGATTAAAGGCTTCATGTAACTAACATGCAGCGGGGTAATTTCGTAACACACACACACACCTCTGCCTAACTCTTCGAGGAAGTTATGTTATAGTTATTTTATATTTTTCCATCCCTTTTGTTGCACCTGCCATGTTTTCTCTCTGCATCATCCTAAGGTAGAAATGCCTAAGGCATTAAGTCCGCATTTTCACTTGTGCATAAAGTTTTAATAAATAAATAAAATAAATAAAATAAATAAAATAAATAAAATAAATAAAATAAATAAAATAAATAAAATAAATAAAATAAATAAAATAAATAAAATAAATAAAATAAATAAAATAAATAAAATAAATAAAATAAATAAAATAAATAAAATAAATAAAATAAATAAAATAAATAAAATCCCGTTACAGTAAGATTTGCTCCTATCGGATTTTAAATCGCGTTCTCCCATTCCATCCTAACGAACGATCACGCAAACTTATAAACTAATTTACTTGCAAAGAACTCGGCAATAACTCCCCCAAATTGACCCATACATCAAGGGCAAGTCTTAAGCGATGCATTGAACTTACGTCACTCTATTTCCACTTCTAATTAGGAAAGTTTTTAATATCCCCGCCTTTTTTATTGTCTATGCCGGCTGGCCATTGTTCACGACGAAGTAAATTTTACAATTCCCCCCATCCCGACAATTATAAAAGTTTTAATTGCTCGTACTTTTCTAATTACAAAAAATACAGTCTCATGAGCGAAGGGAATAAAAAATATAAAGGGAGAAAGAAAACTTGAAAAAAAAAAATTGGCCTTGTCCGAGTCGGAGTCACACACGAAGGGTTCCGTACCACCGTTTAATATTTAACACTATTTTTTTTAGTTTAGTAAAATAAAAACTCATTTCTTGTATCCTTTAATTTTTTACTTTATTTGTAGTAGCAATAGAAATGCATAATCTGTGAAAATTTCACCTGTCTACCTATTACGGTTTATGAGATACACCGCGCTGTCAGCAGGCGGACGGACAGCGGAGGCTGAATAATAGGGTTCCATTTGGTACCCTTCGGGTACAGAACCCTAAAAACTCGACGTTATTTTTACGTTCGAATGGGTGGAAACTTTGATAATTTACTGAGCAATAAAATCTTAAATTAATGGAAAGTTCCATAAAATGGAGCGTGCGTTTTTCATTTGGACTTGAAATGCATGTATGCATTGGATATTACGCGAGGATTAAAACTAAGTTAACGATTGTGTAGGGTGGAACGGAAAATAATATTGAAACAATAACCGTATGTATTTTTATTTCAATGAATAATGCATCCGTATCGTTAAATCCTAGAGCTTTTAATATGAGCGCATAACTGTTATTGTACCCTATTATATTGCAGTCTTAATTCAATTTTGTTTCAAGGAATAAAAACTATCGACTCACCTCTGCTTCGGCCAGTTTTTACGACTTGACAAAACATCGAGTTATCTTTATTCTATGAACATACAATCTTATCCACATAAACCTTTCGGAATAAATTCCTGCATCAAAATCCGTTGCGTAGTTTAGAAGAACAACGCGGTCACACAGACAGACACGAATTAATGCGACTTTAGTTTTTAACTAGTTTTTCTATTGTGTAGATTAATCTCTTTAATACCTTACACTTCTTGATACATAAGTCTTATCGTCAGTAAAAGCTGGTTCACATGATCAATCTTCTTTACTCTTATTACAATTACATACCTACAGGGTTATTGGTGTCGGCAATCCGTTATTTGGATGTAGGAGAGGTCATTTGCAACCAAATACCCCCTGTCAATCATTTAAGAGTAATTTGACATTTTATATTTTAAAATGTATGAAATAAAAATTCCTATAAAATGTGAAATTAATAAAAAAAAAAGACATTTGCTTAAATATAATCAGGATTGTGCCGGAATATATTATAGCAATTGCAGTAGCAGACACCGGGTCCCCCTGACTTCATCTCTGTTATCAGAAGACTCTTATCTGACCTTTTCGGTGTTCCAATAACTTCCTAGCAAAACTAGACGGAAGATAAGTCTGCGCGCGGCTGAAATCGGAACTACTAAAGAAAGAGAGAACAGAGAAAGAAATAAAGAAAAATACGTTTATTGGCATTACAACAGAAGAATACACCTTAATTATTTTTTTAACAGAAAACAATTTGTTATCATAATGCCAAAAGACCCTCAGCTCAGCGTAATGTCAGATGACAACACAAAGTGTACCACCTGACGCTGATTTTCAGCTGCAACCCACGAGTGCAATAATTATGCTAGAATAATAAACACAAGTAATAATAAGTTACCGCCGTCTTGTAGTTGATGTGAGGTCAAATTAGGTATAGAATTTAATATGAATTTAAAATTAATAATATTAAGATTAATTATAAATATAGATTTGATATTTTAATCATTACAGAACAGAATTAAGCAGGCCAGCGCCACCAGTAGCGTGCAGACTTATCTTGCGCGCATTTTAAATTTCATGTGGGTGACAAAATGTTTATTTTCAACATTTCCTTCTGAAACAACTGCGGTATTACTGTCATTTAGCTAGAAACAACAGAAGAAAACTTAATCAAAATTATAACCAACTTCCATTTTTTTTAAACTACTATAATTTGCCTATGTACATTTCTATTTAAATGAGTTTTATGGAAAAACAAGCCAATCGGGACGATAATTATATCCCCCTTAACATTTAATTAAGAAATTATAATCGTGGTCATGCAATGTCGATTTTGAATGAAACTATGTTTTATTTAGTTTTTTTTTTGTTGAAACACTGTAATTATTAATGTGATACTGAAGCTATTTTATTTTATAATTAGAGTGATTTTTTAATAAGAAATAAAAAATATTTCAGGGAACTTTGGATTAAAATAATGATTTATTACGAAATTCTTATTATCATTTGCTTCCATGTTAATAAATATAGTTAAAAATATGTTATTTAATAAATGATCTTTCCTGTAATTATCAATTTCACTTGTAGTTGAAGTAAATCTGACATTATTTCATTTACATGAAAATTACGGAATATTCATATTGTAAAGCGTTTATAAATGTAACATTTATGACTTTTAATCTTTACAAAGAACATTATTTAACTTCATCTTTTTATTTTACGGTAAAGTTAAGAAAGGATTAGTTTTCGTCTATCTATACTAATGTTCTGAAGAGGTAAAATTTGTTTGTTTGCTTGTAAGTACGTATTTTGTAGGGTAATCTCCGGAACGACCAGAATTCTTTTTGCATTGGATAGCCCAATTCGTGAGGCAAGTTATAGGTTATGTAATATCACGCAATGACTCTAAGGAGCTGAGCGGAAGATTGCTAAGCGAAAACGAAGTAATATCGCGGGCGGGCGATGGGATGCGACGCGGTGGGTCGGGGGCCGAAATTTCACACGGACGAACTCGCGGGCAGAAGCTAGTTATCATTACATCTTAAATTCCTAATTTGTCCGAATTAGTGCAACTGGCCGAAAAAATATTTACACACGTAAGTTCACTAAAGCTTGGTATTGATGATTAAAAGCATGTCTTTATACAGGGTTACTTGTAATTCGACGTATATCCGTCAGGAGCTGATAGGGGGGCCAGAATGCAACAAATAGAACACCCCATATGTATGGCCGAAATTCAATAGTTTTCGAGATATTTGAATTTTACGGGTTTTTCGATATTTACCCAAAATTTGACATTTAATTCCAAATAATAAAAAAACTACATATTGAATGCGTACCATTAAATAATGATATCGAAGCTGGCACTTCAATCAAGCTATGAACCTAATTAAAAGTACTTATTTCAACTAAATAAATTAAATTATGAGCGATTTAAGAATAATATCTTACTAATATTTTCTTTTTACGCTTCAAAAATGTTGTCTCGTCAAAAAAATTACTATGACGTTAGTCGTACAAATAACTAAAATAACTTGCCTATTCTGTAAGCTTTCCAAAAAGGTAAGAAGTTACATTTAAGATACGTAATTCGTGGCATGGCATGTGTTTGAATCAGCGCGGGGACAGAAATCATCTGTGTTTTCAGTTTAGGATCGTCCCTAAAACTACCGATTTTACTAGCGAAATTCTTCGTGATGGGGCACGGTGTGCGGACGGGGGAATAAACGGCATCTGCTGCGCTCGCGTCCTCTTCCTTACTAAATTTCGACCGCCCCGAGGGATTGGAAGTACTAAAAGAGAACAGCTATTTAGTTCAGAACGTAATCCCAGTAGCGGCTTCCTTCCTTCGGAAGCCTACGATCTCTCGTCGTTCTTCGCTGAGAAGTTGAATTTTCAGTGGCCTGGCGTTCTGCTTCGACTATTTGATGTTCTCCAGCTGGAGAACATTGTTCTAAAATACAACTAAAATTCTACAGATCTGCCTTGCCAGGTCCGATGTTGATAAAAGCTACTTCACCTATGGAGAGATAAAGTATTGATTTTAAAGGTCCAGACATTTGAGTATTCATCGATCACAGTTATTATGTACCTTCCAATACAAGAAATAAGTACAATAGTACATAATAACTGTGATCGATGAATACTCACGTTTCCCATTGGGTTCCCATGTGCCGATATAAGTTTTGCAACGGTTATAAAACAGCCCGCACACCCCGACCTATCACGAAGAATTTCACCAGTAAACTCGGTAGTTTTAGGAGGATCCTAAACTAAAAACACACATGATTTCTGTCCCCGCGCTGATTCAAACACATGCCATGCCACGAATTACGTATCTATAATATAACTTTTATACCTTTTTGGAAAGCTTACAGAATAAGCAAGTTGTTTCAGTTATTTGTACGATTAACGTCATAGTATTTTTTTTGACGAGACAACATTTTTGAAGCGTAAAATGAAAATATTGGTAAGATATTATTCTTAAATCGCTCATAATTTTAATTATTTCGTTGAAATAAGTACTTTTAATTAGGTTCATAGCTTGATTGAAGTGCCAGCTACGATATCATCCTTTAATGGTACGCATTCAATGCGTAGTTCTTTTTTAATTTGGAATTAAATGTCAAATTTTGGGTAAATATCGAAAAACTCTTAAAGTTCAAATATCTCGAAAACTACTGAATTTCGGCCATACATATGGGGTGTTCAATCTGTTGTATTCTGGCTCTCCTATCAGCTCCTGACGGATATACGTCGAATTACAAGTAACCCTGTATAAGTTGTAAGACTTAAAACTTTCGCGTCAATCAAACCTGAAAGGTTCACCCATCCACAATAATTTCCTCAGCGTTTTGATTGTTTCTTTTATAAACAAAGCATTTGAGACAAAGCATACTTACAGTCATGAATATTCTACCTAATCACTAATGGTTACAATATAACATAATAGCTTAATACGCCTGTATTTCTCCGAGGGGTTAGGCAGAGGTGCACCTAATAGTACACACCATAACGGCAGTTATGTTAAAGTGCCTAAAACAGTGTGCGAGCCATCAACCGGACACAAATCCAGACTCCAGGCTGCTACTACCTACAGATTGCACAAAAAAAAAATAGTACAATAAAATTAATTTATGATAAAACAAACTTTACCAGAGTAACGCGACAATGTTGAACATCCCGTCCGCCGGAATACAATAATTTGGAGCTCCTGGGAATAAGCCGCAACTACTAAACGTGTCGTCACCCTAAAAGACAAACTCAAAGAAACTCAAACTGAAAGAAATCTGAAAGGGTTAGTGAAGCTCTTTGAAACGTTTTGTCGACGTGCGCTTCTGACGCGTTTTTCATTCTTAGCGACAAAGTCGCGACCTCTGTGGACCCGGTATGTACTAAAGATAAAGTTTTCTGTACAAGTTACAAATTATGATTTTTTGACTTTTATTTGAACTGTGAGTAAGTTAAATTAAACGCGCTTTTCGTGCCTGTGTGACCGCGTTACCACGCAACGGATTGCAGTTTTTTCACCATCATTTAGATAATTTTTGATGAGGTTAGCTAGAAAACGCTTCATTCCTTCGAAGCACCAGGTTCAAAGCTCATACTAAATTTTCTTACAGGAATCCCTATTATTTTTCATTTAAATCCAGGCCTAAGGTAGCTTAGAACGTGTACACAATAATATATTCTGATATTGTTCATATAAAATTTTCATAAGTAACGAAAAAAAATCAGCAATAAAAGAAGCAACTAGGAATGCATTCGTATGAAAATGTTATTACAATATGCAAAATAGCCATTAAAAAGTACTGATTGGCTCGCAGTTTATCCATATCAGTTAATTTATATCTTAAGCGATATAAACGTGAAATTGTCGCGGTATATTACAATAAATCAGGAAGATTAATCTAACAAAACTACAGAACATGACGTGTCTACTATTTAAATAAGATCATTATCATCATAAAAAAAACAATAGACGTAGATATATTTAGTAACCTATTCATCTTAACTATTCCTAAAGAGTATTAACTAGTCCTGAAAACCCGTCGCGAGTCACGCTCGGCGTAGCAACACGTCGTGTTTGGGTTCGCGACAAGTCAATCGTCATCCTGAGGATGCCTCGTTAAGAGTTGAAACACGTATCGATTTCTTACAGCGGTTTTTTATGACTGTTTATGAATAGTTAAGCGGAATAGGTTACTAAATAAATCTACGTATATTGTATTTTATAATAGATTTCCGCCACGTCACGCCTGCATCAATTAACTATTATTATCATCATCATCATCCTCGTGGACATAGGCCTCGCCAATTGCACGCCAAAAAATCGTTTATTGGCAACTCTCATCTAGCTGCTACCATCCACCTACCACCGAAGATTGTCGCTCCACGTAGCCTGAGGGGGACCTACTTTACGTTTTCCGATTCGCGATCTCAAGAACACAAGTAATATACCTACTGTCAATAAACAAAATGAAAAAATAAAAAAGCAGAATTCTACAAACAATAAGAATCTATAAAACTTTCACTTCAAGCAGTAGAAAACGAAACGCATCCGGAAATATACTAAATAAATCTCAAATAAAAACTACCGAATATTGAATGTAGTGAATCCTGATACGATCTGATTCCCCCGCGCCCGCACATAGATTTATGAAGAAATTAGAATTGGGACGTGACCAAGTATTTGATATTCACAAGCAGCGTCCACAAAAGCCAAGATGCGTTTGCTTTTAGAATTTAGACCACGTAGTGAGAGAGAATGCCCGGGGGAGTCCATTTCCACAAATATTGGACTGCACCGCTCTAGAGATTGTAATATCTAGGTATGTAGATGTATAGTAATATAAATTGGTATGGAATCTGCGCTCGTCATATTTAACTATGGACGTTAATTGCATCGTTTAGAACAGCTAGTGAGGTTATTAAACGAAAGAGTGTATTTGTTTGTGATTTTAGATTATTTTAGATAATATGTTATTATACATACATATTATCTCGATTTTCGTGTCTTAATGGCAACGGATTTTGATGCGGTTTTTACCATCATTTAGAGAATTTATTCGGAAGGTTTATGTATATGGATTATTAATATTAAATTTTATAATAAAGTTATTCTCATTTATTTACTTGCCGAGACTAAAATAGTTTTTAATTTATTAAAAAGCGTGCGACTTTAAAGACATTAAGGTTATGATTATTTGATAAACGGTAAAAGACTGATATTTTTGTTCGCTATATTAATGATTTTGATAATTTCAAATATTCTTTCAATTTCACAGCATAGTAAGGCAAGTCTTACATGTACCTAATTAGCGATCATCCATGTTACGCTAAAAACACAGCTTTCAACTCAGCTTATCGCAGACAACTGCTGGACATAGGCTTCTCGCAAGGTGCGCCACAACAACACTTCCCTGTCCTCCACATTCCGCATCCTGACTGTCCTAGCCACATCAAACAATCACAATCTTCGGTCGATTTGGCTGGGGTGCGTCCCATATTAGGTAAAAACCGCTATAATGAAAAAAAATGTACCAGGATACGAAACAAAAAATCTTATATCTGCCTTCATTAATCCTTCCCTATTGACCAGCTCCTAAAACGAACTGACACAGCAGTTAAATCCGAAAAAAAAATGAATCAAGTTTCCAAACAATAAAATTGATTTAATTTTCATTTCATTACCGGGTGCGCGCCATTTAATACAATTTACGTATATTAGTCGCCTGAAAAACGTTCTAGATTCATGTCTCAACGCCCGTGAAGAGTAGGATAGCGAATAAAAGAGAACAATAATAATTTTAATCAAAAACAATGAGATTGCGCTCGACGCAAATTGGTCTTCTTTTGCCATTAACATGATGATGGAGCGCTGTGATGCTTGGTCGAGGGAGGTGTTAGCAGGATACTATTACACCGTAGTGTAATCATTACTCATAAACTCCATGTTTATATTCAAACTCAAACTCAAAGCATTTATTTCAACTAAACCAATTACAGGCACTTTTGAATTGACATTGGTCGGTCAGACGGAAAGACGAAGCTAGTTGGTCATTACAAAGCTTAGTAGGTCCTATGGAAGAAAACAAGAAACTCCACGGACACTCTTTGTGGCATGTGGCATGTTACATAGTCAATTTATATGGAAAAACAATACTACACTTTTAAGACTGTACCTGAGAAATGTCACAAAAACTTTGACATTAATTAAGAATTACTGTCTAAGACCAGCTGTATTCCAGAACGTAGTTCAAGCAAGAAAGAATGTCGATACAAAAACATAATGATAATCGTTGTAGGTTATCAATGCTCAAATTGTATTAATTTACTTTGCAAAGCGACCTTTAGCATTCATTCTCATTGATGAACCCTAGAATGACGTGTGTTCTTCTAGTAATGTTTTTTTATTTAAAGCTGAAATGACGTTTTAACAGTTAAGTAGGTTACGTTAATTACAATTTTGCTTCTTTATAAAGTTGATCCATTCAAAACTAACAGAAACTGTCCTTAAAAGTTTAATGTTCCCAGTAAAAAGTTTTACCTCGGTTAAATTGTCACTTTATTACATTATGGTGTCACAGGCGGCCGGTAAGGGAAACGTAGTAAATCAGGGTTTAGCATAATTCCTTTTTTATTCGACCTGACATAAAAATCGTAAACTTGTTTAGGAGTGGGTGTTCCTTAGTTATTTTGTTCTTAAAACACGGTACATCATTAACGTTTCTTTGAAAAAACGATAAGGAAATTATTATTTTTAGTTTTGCTGAGTTTTCTTTCAGTTCTTTTGTCTAAATTATAAGGATCATAATCACAAACTTCACTCTTATAATGTCATGTACTAACTGTCTGTAATATCTTAACTAAAAACATAGATCGAAATGGGTCTGAAAACGGAATATACTTACCTACTATTAAAAAAACAATTAACCACTCAAGCTTACATGTTTTTTACTATACTCGGAATTTTAATTCGATTCCAGATTTGACATTAGCTACTGTCATTTTGTGAAATAATGATACCACATAATATATAATAGTGTAGTGATGAACACAAAAATCGATTTATTTGTCATGTTCCTTCATGATCACATTTTTTTATTTATTTCACACACAATTATAAAAGAAAAGTCTCAGATTGTTAATTAATCGTCAAAACTAAATTATCGGTTCAGAAATGTTTAATTTCCTGATATACTTAGTTTACGAGAGTAAAATTATAAACGAGAAGAATCGATCCGGAAATATTCCATTCCCATATCGAATAATTTCGCAACGTCACTATTTAGTACTTGTCATAACGTTGCAACACTGATATTGTCAAATCTGGAATCGAATTAAAATTCCGAGTATAGATAATAAAATTCTGTTTCAGTAATTTATTTATAGAAAAAATAAACCGTTAAAATCTGATCTTTATTAAGCAAACACGATGAAAAAAATCAAATATTCCATTTACAAATCGATTTAAAATTCTAATCCCATACATTTTATACAAACTCTTTCACTATTTGCATAGAAAAACAGTTTTGTGAACGTTAAATCTGAAACAAAAGGTGCAGAACGAAAAAAAGGTGAAAAAAAAAGAAAAATGGCGCGTCAGTGACTGTCGACCTTTCAAGAGGCGTCTAGCACTTGAAGGCACTTTGAAGTATGCTACAGGCGTTGGGAAAGATGTGAGACTTGTATGGATCACGTGTAATGCGTACTAACGTTTCTCTAAGACGCTGTTGTGCATGACAGGATGTATGTTGCTTCAAAACGATGAATAAATATCATTGTGAAATGTTGTAAAACGTTATGAATATGTGAAAAATGGTCCTGGACATAAAAATGTTATAATAGAAAAATATTTTCATGCCGATTTTATCGTTTACACTAATTCGTCACTTGGGTTGCTAAGCAGTCCAAAACCAAAACTATTTTTTTCTTATTTATTTATCACATAACCATCACGCCAGTATTCCCCGTAGGGCTAAAAGCAGAGTACCCCTCTGCTTTTAGCCTGGTTTATGTGAAATAAAATATTTTGATTTTGGGAAAAGTGTTATTGGGTTTTTTCATCTGGAATTTCTCAGTGGCCCGGAGTCTGTATTTCTGTGTATGTTAAACATAACTGGCGAAAGGTGGGTGTACTATTATAGTACACCCACATAACATCATACCTGTATTCCTTCGAAATCCGGCGAAATGTGGGTGTACTATTATATAGAGCCATCAGGTAGTTTGTGAGAGAGAACAGCTCCTAAGCCCGTTGGTGAAGCGTCCGTGGCCAGTACATATCAGTCCTCCGCCGCCATTCCTGGTTGTCGCACGCCCGGGGCTGGAAGCAGCTGCTCTAGGTGTCTACGCCACACGACGCCACCGTCAATCTGCACTTCATAATGAAGCCTGCCTAGACGACGCACTATCGTGCCAAACTCCCATCTTCGTCTCTGGTTGGAGTAGGCTCTAGCCTGGACTCTATCACCTACGGAGTAAGCCCTGATAGGAGGCGGTGTATAGTTTGGTTTGAATGTCTTCGGGGCAGATGAGTCTCTAAACATTACATGCAACTTCGTTCTCACATCCCGACTGAACATCAGTTCATAGGGGGTCTGTCCGTTCAGGTTTGGTGTGCGTCTGAGCCGGGTCTTAAGGACAAGGAGCTTATCCGTAAGGTCGCCCCTCTCTCCCTCCATTGCGCGTAGTGCTTTCTTAATTGTTTGCACGTAACGTTCAGCCTGACCGTTAGTGGCTGGGTGGTACGGTGCTGACGTTAAGTGTGTTACACCGCAGCTGGAAAGGTAGCTCTTGAATTCTTGAGACACAAACTGACGTGCGTTGTCCGAAACAAGTGTGTATGGTGTGCCGAATGTGCAGAATAATTCCTTCAACTGACCAACGCACCAAGCACTTGTTGTGGTCTTTGTTGGGAAGGCTTCCACCCACTTTGAAAAGGCATCCACGACTATTAGGAGTTGATGTCCTAAAATAGGTCCTGCAAAATCTATATGAAGACGTTGCCATGGCCCTGTAGGTGGTTCCCAATGGTGTAGGGGTGCTTTTGGTGATTCGTTTTGTTCTAATCGGCATGCTCTACAGGATTTTACTTTGTTTTCGATATCTCTATCTATATTTTTCCAGTATATGTAGCTACGAGCTAGTAATTTCATTTTAAGTATACCAATGTGTCCGGTGTGTAGTTCATCAAGTACACGTATGTGTAAACTTTTGGGTATTACCACTCGAGTTCCTTTCAATATGCAGTTGTCTTGGAGTGTTAATTCGTTATCACCGTAGCCATATTGTCGCAATGAGTGACCTACTTGTAGCGCTTCCAGTAATGTTTTAAGTTCATTGTCTTTTATAGTTTCATTAGCTATAACTTCTGGTCGAATCTCAAGTACGTTAATCTGCTGTAGTTGGTATGAGCAATGTTGGTCTATTGAGGTTTCTTTTGCTATTTCTACTGGGAATCTTGATAGGTAATCAGCGTTTGAGTGTTTCGCTGAGGCTCTGTATTCCACGTCGTAATTGAATCCTGATAGGAAATGTGCGTAATGAAATAATCGCATAGTGCTCAATGCTGGTAATGTCTGGTGGGGGTGAAAAATTGAGGTAAGGGGCTTATGGTCCGTCACTAATGTGAATTTTCTGCCGTAACAGTAGTGGAAGAATTTTTTTATGCCCCAGTAGATCGCCGTAGCTTCTTTGTCAATTTGACTATATTTCCTTTC
The DNA here is from genome assembly GCA_914767815.1 of Eupsilia transversa. Classification (NCBI taxonomy): domain Eukaryota; kingdom Metazoa; phylum Arthropoda; class Insecta; order Lepidoptera; family Noctuidae; genus Eupsilia; species Eupsilia transversa. Next base: position 5,174,192 of record OU611886.1, on the reverse strand, counting down.
ACTAAATGAAAGTGATCTAGAGGCGAATGCGATTGGTCTATCAGAGCCATCAGGTAGTTTGTGAGAGAGAACAGCTCCTAAGCCCGTTGGTGAAGCGTCCGTAGCTAGTATCAGTGGTTTTCCTGGATCAAAGTGAATGAGAACTCTTTCGCTCAAAATCTCCTTCTTAATGTTATTAAAACTGTCTTCACATTTTGAAGTCCAGTGAAAATCTTTCTCTTTCCTTAGTAACTCATTTAGTGAGTTTGTTAACGAGGCAAGGTTTGGTATAAATTTGTTATAGTAGTTTGCCATACCTAGGAAGGTTCGTAGTTCGTTTGTATTAGTTGGTCTTACAGTGTTTGCGATGGCCTTTACTTTTTCTTTATTCTTATGCAAACCATCTTTATCTATTGTATGTCCGAGGTAGTTAATGTTACGTTTAAAAAAGTGATATTTTTCTCTGTTAACGTGGAGATTACTCTCTTTCAATTTTTGTAAGACTTGTTTTAGACGTGTTAATAGTTGGTCCTCTGATGCTCCTTGAATTATAATGTCGTCGAAAAAACATTTTATTCCGTCTAGTCCCAGAAGTAATTGGTCCATGAATTTCTGCCAAAGGCTTGGTGCTACTTTGACTCCAAACATCAAGCGATTGACTTTGTAAGTACCTTTGTGCGTACTTAATGTTTGTACGAGGGCGCTTTCTTCGTCCATAACCAAATTTAAATAGGCTTGGGTAATGTCTAAGGTGCAGAAGTATTTGCCTCCGTTCATTTCTGCAAATATATCCTCTATTATAGGAATTGGGTAATGTTCGTCCCTGATGACTTTGTTAAGGGTGACCTTGTAGTCTGCACATAGTCGAATGTTGCCATTTGGTTTCAGAATCGGTACGATTGGCGTGCCCCAATCTGAATGGTCTACTTTGGTGATAACCCCTTCTGCGCATAGTCGTTCAATTTCTTTATCGACTTTTTCCTTTAACGCGTACGGTATTCGTCGCGGTTTTATAAAAATCGGTTGTGTATTTTCCTTAAGATTTAAGTGAGCTTCATAGTTGGGTATTTTTCCCAAGTCTGATCTAAAAACAGTTGTTGCAAATTCTTCTAATAGATTATCAAGTTTGTCGGATCGTTCAGAAGTTTGTAAAACTCTTATGTCTGAAATTTTCACATTCAGTTCTTTCATCCAGCTTCTTCCAAATATTGGGTCGACGTTTTGATTGATTATGTATAATTTCCCGTTGAAGGTCTGGTCTTTATAAGTGCCTTTTACGTATGTCACTCCTGCAGGCTTGATAATTTCTCCAGTGTAGGTTCTCAATTTCATTTCCGTTTTGAAAATTTTGTTTGTTAATTTAAGGCTTTTATATTGTTTGAGCGACATTGAGGACAGGGTCGCTCCTGTGTCGAATTCCATGCCAACCTGTTTGTTCTCTATTTTAACTGTGATCATATATTTTTCAGATATCTCACTTTTAATTAGGTTGATATCTCCCATGCTTTCGTTACTCGTGTTACTTGTGTTGTCGTCTAGTTGATTGGTATTTAAGTTCCGCTGCAAACAAACTCGTGCCAGATGTCCAGTCTTCTTGCATTTCAGGCAGGTAGATTTGATGGCGCCACACTCATTAGATCGATGGTCGTCTTTACCGCATCGGAAGCATTTTCCCTTTAAATCTCTTATCGTTATGGGCGATGAAGATGATGGAGAACTTAACTGACCGCTCGGTGGTGAGTATGAGGGTCGTGGATACTTAGGTCTTTTTATCGAGCTCGTAATTTTGTTTACTGTGTCCGAATGTTTGTGCATGTCTGCGGATATTCGTAGGTTCTCCGATTTTCCCATTTCTATGGATGTGGCTATGTGTACCAGTTTCGTAAAAGGTAGTGTTTCCCTTTCTTGAATAATTTTTGTTCGTATATCACTGTCTTTCAATCCCCGAATAAATTGTAGGGCTAGGAAGCTTTCTAATGTAGGTTTTCGACAATGTTGACATTTAAAATCGCAGTTTAAGGATCTTTTTTTTAATTCTGAGGCATATGTTGCCACTGTTTCATCTTCGCGTTGTGTGCGCGTAATAAATTTGTGTTGTAACGCCCATATGCTAGGTTTAGGGTCAACGTATTCGTCTAGTATCTGTGTGAGCTCTTTAAAGTTCATGTCAATTGGATCATCCGGGGAGCATAAATCGTGTAATTTTTCATGTAATTCTGGTGATAGAGCAGCAAGTAAGGTGTAAACTTTCATTTTAGCGTCTTCGATCTTGTTAAGTAAGAAGAATACAGTTAGTCTTTTAGTAAAGTTTGCAAAGGTCTCTTTTTCTTGAAAAGGCTGGAAATGAATTTTTGGGCTTCGTTCTTGTTGCGTATTTGTAGTTAGCTGTGATGTTGATGTTTGTAGCGGTAAAACGCGTCGATTGTCTCTATTTTGATGGATTAGAAGTTTTGTCTTAATTGCAATACATTTCTCTTCGAAATCGTACCTGGTTTCTATCTCTTGGTCTAGTTGTTCGTCTGGAGTTTCTAGTTCTATGTTATGCTGTATTTCGTGTAATTTCTGTAAAGTTTCTTGTAGTGATTGAAGTCTTGACTCTGTCTCTTCATATGGTATGATTTCTTGACTGTTCACGTAGTTTTCAAGTTTTGTGATTATACCACGCAATGAGGCGCGGGTTTTCTTCAGTTTTTTAATATCATTAGTCGACATCCTCGTCGCCAATTTATTAAATACACATTTTCATATAACAATATGTGATCTTTATTTCAAAATTATTGAAAGACAGAGAGCCGTCACCAACTGTCAGCGCGACATACGTCGTGACTTGGTGGCCAGTACATATCAGTAATAATAGTACACCCACATTTCGCCGGATTTCGAAGGAATACAGGTATGATGTTATGTTATGCTATGTTTACGTTATGAAACTGCCATAACTTGGATTCACATGAATATATAATTTGAAATCGCAGTCTGGTGTTGCTGCCCAAGTGCCCATCCATCCGAAAATAACTTCTCACCAAATTCCCTCTCTAGATAATTCCCGAGAATTTCTTTTTAACTCCGTTCTAGAAAATTCCAAATGTCCCTGATTTATATTGGAAATATATTTCAATTGGACTTAAAATAGTAGCCGCCAAGTATTTTAAAAGCATTCAAATGTATTTAAAATGGCTTTAAGTGTTTGCTAAATAAAACTAAAGGACGGTAATAAGTCTGATAGAAAATTGCAATGGCTTTATTGAAATTGAGAATATTACTTTGTAGTTATTTTCGTCTGTTCTAAAATAATATTCAAAATGTTAACCCTTAGGCAGATAAAAGTAAGTGATTTTTTATACAATACGCAGACTTCATCCGCGTAAAGAGACCATTAAAATATCTTCTCCACTAAAAAAAATTGTTAAGTACACTATTTTGTATGTATAAAGGATGTCCTATGTCCAACCAGGAGGCCTACCATGATCTAATTAAGAACGATTCAAAAGCAAGACATTTCAGTTTAGGTGCCTAAACTGCATCGCTTCAATTCGTACCATGACGTCCAATCTGCTCAGCGGCATTTGAATCGTTATAGGTGAATGACAGATCGCAATTTCTGGCTGAGGCGCATTTGAAACGTTTTTGGTGAAAAAGAGACAACGCTATTAATATCGAATAAATTTGTTTCGCTCACATTTTAGTGTCAGACACGTTCTGAAGCAAGTAACAGTATATTTGTTTTCAACTCAGTATCATAACTTTAAAGTGAAAAAGATACTTTTACGTTAATTCGGTAAATATTGTTAAAATAATTCTTAGTCAAAGTAGATATTTATTTAAAAAAGGCATGGAATATAGGTATTTTAGACTTTAAAGGAAAGATTAAAATACACTTACATTAGTTTTTGTAAAATTCCACTGGAATAGCACTAAAAAACTTTGTTTTCGTCAATAATTCACCAAACGTTTCAGTATTGTTAGACAAATAGTAACTTTTATTGAATCGCTTATTTTGACAGTTGAGCGTTTCAGTTGAGCTGTACTAAGGACGTCATGGTACCAAATTGAATGAATGAAACCAAAACTTGCGACTCAGTTTGGGAAAATCGCTGTCAGATGGCATCGCCTAAATTGAACCGTTAAACTGACGTCATGGTACGAATTAGAAAAACAATTCAGTTTAGGTCCTAAAATGGATCGCGTTAAGAGCTCGTGGTAGGACCCCTGTTCTATTTAATGCATGCCATGTCTGTGTATACTCATGTTTTGGACAAATAAATGACTTTATCTTATCTTAATATGTAAACAAAACATTAAACATAGAGCCGTCTCATTAAAAACTTTTTTACGTTACGCGGCCATGTTTGGGTCACAAAAATTCATATGTGTAGGTACAAAATTTCATCGAAATTGGTCCAATAGATTTGGAGCAAATGGTCTATGACAGACGGACAGAGAGACAGCCAGCCAGCCAGACAGACACAGGAGTGATCCCGTAAGGGTTCCGTTTTTTCATTCGGACATAGGGAACCCTAAAAATTAAGGAAAGTGCTTGTCACTTTTCCGCATAAATTCTGACGCAAAAACGTCCCCCAGCACAATCTTTTCGTGATAATCTAAAAAAAAATTCTTTCCTTCAAAACCTGAACTCCCAAAAGAATTTGACAAAACTTTTATGGCTGGACCTAAGTTACGTTTCAAGAATTCCTACATTTCGTCCTACTTTATGAATGTTGGACTTACCCAATGGGCCTCGGGAAAAATTGCTCAAAATGTTCTTCCAATACCTTTAGGAATTCGAATTTGCTTTGCAGTTTTTCGCTTACCTATTTCCAAAGATTAAAATCGTTAGATTCGCCCTACCGCATCAAAAGATAGTCGCGTTTCTGTTTCGTTGTGACACGTATGACGCAGTTACTTTATTTGACTGTCATGGAAAAGCTATTTAATAATGTGTGAACTCTCTTCTGAATATGGACACTTTTTCGTGTGATTAAGTACGGTGAGGGCAAATCTAACGATTTAAATCTTTGCTTATTTCCATTAAAATTCCTCAAGTAACGATCTGTATTCCATTTATACAGTTGCGCGTTTCAACTGTTACACATTTACTCACGGTTTGTGTTCGTTTTGAATTGTGGACGCGGCAATTTCAATGTAAACTTTAATAGAATGTTTTTGATTTCATATCGTTGATGCTTGGAGGTTTTTAGTTTTATTTCGTTTTGAATCGGTCACGATTTGGTTTTATTTAGTTTTAGTGTCAAGGGTTTAACTTTTTTATTGTGTATTGCGTGCCTTTTAGTCTGTGCAAAATAAATATATTTTCTTTATTTCAGTTTATATTTTACCTATTCGTTTTATTATTTTGTTGGGCCTTCTAGTAGTTAGGTAATTTTGCTATGCGCTAAAGTTGAAGAAACTCGATACCGAAGCAGACTAAAATAGCCAAAATAGGATTCCGTTTATAGAGGCCATGAAGAGTAAGCAAAAGTACACCATAAAAAACTTTGTTGGCCAACGCAAGTGAAAGCACAGCAAACTTGGCATAAAAAATTTGATAACCAGCCTAAAGTGGCTGTTAACGAGTATTCTGTTGTAAGCCTGAAGCAAAGAATCCTTTCAAACATAAAACGCCAGTTAACGTCTTTAATGAGGTTGTAAAAACATTCTAGTTGCTACAGCCTGGTTGGATCCGTCGGGAATGTTCTAGAATAACAAAATTATGCGATTCATGAGGTAATCGCAACCGGTGTCGTTTTTATTCATTTTATCGTGTTGACGCACCACAATGTTTTAAGAAATGAATTTATGAAAAGGGTCGACGTGACGCGAATGTGTTATGAACCTAGCCCCACAGCGCCGAGCGAAAAAATTAAAAAGAATAATTTTCGCAAACCAAGAAAATAAATAGCGTGAGGCGTTTATATGAGCGGACATGACTGATATGGCGACAATTTACTTAAAAGGAAAACATGTTTTGTAAGTCCCGTCACTTTACGCTGAGATTTGTCAAGATTTATAAGTCCACATTTTTCTTAAAATAAAAGAAATCATGTGGAATGTTTCTTTGAATTATGTCATGTTAATTTCCAGATATAAAAATCTGTGTAAGATTCAATTAAGATTTGTAATAATAGTAATAAAATGCAAATGAGTTTAATTTTTAAGTTTTGACACAAATAATTGGGAAATGAAATGTTAAATTACTTATTTACCTACCACTTACATTTATCTTTCCAGGTACGAAGCCAAGTCAATGTTGTCACAATTTCCACACTCAGAGACGTCACCCAGAAACCAATTAAACACCACAAACAAAAATGTTTTTTTTTTTAACTGTCATATTTTGACTGACAGGGTTAAAATTGATACCAGTCGATTATCGTGAGTGGATTAATTAACAAATCCCAAGTAACGACTCTGAGTTGCTACTTTCATCGTTATTAGCATCTAGACGCAGAGCGTCTTATAGCTCGAACTAGATACTGATGCTAACGACCGCTCTACGACTAGTCTCAGCGACAAGAAGCAGATACTATCGAGAACTCAGCGTCGCTGCAAATAGACGCAGAGTTGTCGTTTTGACGGAGAGCTGTCGATGGCATGTCGCAAAGCTGTCGTTAGCATCTTGACGCAAAGCTGTCGTTAGCATCTTGACGCAGAGCTGTCGATAGCATCTGCGTCTTATCGCTGCAACCAGACGCAGAGATGTCGATAGCATCTGCGACTTGGCGCTACAAATTGACGCAGAGTTGTCGATAGCATCTGCGTCTTGTCGCAGAGCTGTCGATGGCATCTTGACGCAGAGCTATCGATGGCATCTGCGTCTTGTCGCTGGAACTAGACGCAGCACTGTCGTTAGCATCTGCGTCTTATCGCAGAGCTGGCGATAGCATCTTGACGCAGAGCTATCGATAGCATCTGCGTCTTGTCGCTGGAACTAGACGCACCGCTGTCGTTAGCATCTGCGTCTTGCTGTAAATAGAGGCGGAGCTGTCGATAGCATCTGCGTCTTGTCGCTGGAACTAGACGGGGACCGGTCGATAGCATCTGCGTCTTACCGCTGCGACTACTTGTTGAAAACAAACAACGACTAATATCAGAAGAGGTTCAAACCAAACAAGTTTCTCGATTCAACTTGGATCGGGCATAGACAAATAAATAACAATAAGAGAGAATATTCAAGGCCCACATTAATGTGCGAGAGTTAATCAGTAGAACTGAACTCCAGTCTTCAGACACTACAACATTAACATCAGGGCAAAGAAAAAAACTTTTTTCATTACACTTACTTCCAAAATGGTTTATAAAAGAATACAATCCAAGGAGATTCGAATTCTAAATTGCTAAGCCTATTTATTTTTCAGGAACGAAGGAATTACAGAATCCTTTCGTGGCAAAAAGTTTAAATGGGCTCTTAATGCGATTGGGTTCCGGCAAGAATTTCGCTAATGTTAAACGGAATCTGCACAATCTGATTGCTTCAATAAGTTCCGGACAGTTTCCTTTCATGCTTTAATACTTCGGAATTCCGAACGCGCCTTGCTTTGTACGGAGATTTTACTGCTGAACTTTATCAGATTCCCTTGAAAACTTTTTTTTTCTTCAATGTTTATGTGGACCATTTCGGGAATTAATTTGGCTCGTATGTAAGAAAAGTTTCAATAAAACGGAGATAGGTGATTCTGATAGAAGGTAGATAAGAATCTCTTTTCTCTAACAATAGTGTGTTGAAAATGTTTTCAGGATTTTTGTTTTTAATTTGTGAGGAACCACTGGATTGTGGGATAAGCTAGACGGAATAATTAGGTATCGATCCATGTTAGGTCTAGACTTAATTGAGGTTACTTTGACAGGCAGCCGAAAAAACATCCAAAAACAAAGCTTTATTATACAGACTTAATTAAACCTTAATTAATGACGACACACAGGGCAGTCTTTAGTTCTGGAATTCAAAGCGAAAGCAGGCTCAAAACATAAATTCTTCGAATCCGCCGAGGCACACATACGTGAGTCTATCAATGCCTGATTGCGGCCAATGCTTGTACTTTTCTCAAATAATGCGCGGAAATTCAAACTAAGAACCTAGTGTGTAGAACATGGTTTTTTAAAGGCAGTCTGTGGTTCGATATTCCGCTTGGAATCACTTGTACGGTTTCGAAATAAATGTGTACCCTTCAAAATAATTTCACTAATAAACTGATCCTTTCATGCCGTTACGTCATAAAACTGGGAAGTAAAAAAAGCTAAAAAAAAACGTCGTGAAAACTTACGTGAAGTGAGCTAGAGCTGACTGAAGTGAGTTGTCGACGGTTTCAATCCCTTGCATCAGGTGGAATGATACCTCACTTCAAGCTCACTTCACCCTAGTTTTCACAGTGAGATTTTCACAGACTCGACTGGCAGTAAGTAACACAGAGTTTCAGTACTTAGTTATACATATTTTATTAAGAAATTGTGAAAAAAAGAACGGGTTCTCCCCGTGAGTTTATTTTGCCTCAGTTTTGATATAGGTAGTGTAAGTAGCAAGTATTCCACAATTTCCTTTGAGGAGTCCCCTCTAAAAATAGAATTGCCTTTCCTAGTTTTTTGTAGGACCAAGCCTTGGTACATTTACGTCTTTGTCTTATTGCATACCTTTTTCACAGGCATGTTATTTCAGTTTTTTCGGCAGGTCTGGCAGTAAAAGAAATACATAGAATTTATACACTGTTTATCATGCCTGGTTGGTCGTAAAAGTAGGCTGGAAGTAAGGATTCCTGTAGTACTTGCTTAGGCGTTGAACAGGCAATCTGACGGTCCATAATTTAGTTTTATTGTGACCGTTCTTTGGAGCCTTACCTTAGTTTCAGATGGGTTTATTGATTTAAAGTAGGTACCTACTTCGGCCTTGATATAAAAGAAAACTTACACCTGCAGGTTTATTTGAAGTTGTAAATAAGTCTTAACACACTCTGCTCCTTTTTATTACTATTTTCTAGGACTATTTAGTAAATGGAGTATGTAAGGATCGTAGCAGGTGTAGTGTCGTTTCTGCCTACCTCCATGGGAAAAAGGCATGAGTTAATGTGTTAGTTTATAAATTAATTCTTGAATCTTACATAATTTCATAGCACCTACATAAAAAATCAATCAAGATATTATTGCTTGCATAAATAACGAACATACCGTACACCACACACACTCAAAACCTCAAAACACATAACATAAACATGTCATTTGACCAACAAGACACCCATACTACAAAACTTTTTCAATTTCCTCCCAAACCCGTACATTAAAATAAGACGAGGTCTCGTAATGGCTCAGCTCGAAGACGCATAAAGACGCATTCTTCACGTCGCCCTTGTAGAGTTAACGAATTGTTGCCATAAATTTGTGGACCATTCTTGCGAAGCATTTGTCCGGCTGACTGTTGGAATTGCCAACTCTTACTGTTTGCTGGCGGTCCGGCAAAACCTAGTTTGGCAGCAAATGGTTTATTGTACGTAGTTTATATGAGAATATCTGTGTTTTGGGATCTTTTTCTAGTGGTGAAAGCAGGTATAGTATTGATCAAATAAAAATAAAGGGGAATAAAAAATAAAAAAATAATTTGTTCAAAATTTTAAAAAGCGAAGTGGTAGTGTTCGGTAATTTGATTAGGTCATGAGCTACCTTTCATCATTTAAGGACCACTGAGCATGATGCTGCATGACCATCATGCTGAGTGGAAGCCTTCTTGTCACAGTCATGACGTGCAGTGCCAACTATTTCTGTTCTGTGCTCGTGATTATAATTATATTTTGTTTTTAATTATCTTTAATATTAGAGTCAGTTATCTTTTTGTATGCACGCGTTTCTCTGACAAGTAAACCTATTATTTCTTTTTTTTCCTGACGTAATAAAAAAATCTACAGGAGGTATAATTAATTAGAATGTCATTTAAACTCGTTGCTTCCACGAAATGCTTTATCTAATTTATGCCTTATTAACACAATACTCAGACGCTTAAAATAAGACTTTAGATAGACAAAAGATAGAATACTCTTTGTTATTTTCACATTAAAAATAACAGATATAAATGTAAAAATACTAATCTTCGGAATTATCCTGACAGTAAATTTTACGGTATTCAGATTAAAACATTAAGAAAACATATCCGCGCATCACAAAGAATTTTGCGACTGCACATCCCATAAAACGTAACTACCCGACATAATAATTTTACCTAGACTCTTCTCCACGTATTTCGCTACCCACATTTTAATAGAGTTACTTATCTGTCTACGAATCACACAATTTCGTACCGCACCACACCTGACGGGGAAATAAATTAAAATATACTCGCACTGCAAGTCTTGCAACGAGAAAATCTTATTTTCTATCTGTGCAAAACAACGTCCAATAAAGTGACAAGACAATTATTATTGTGGAGGAAAATGTATGCTGAAACTTTGAAATAAAAGACATAAAGAATGATTTAATTATTGTCACTGTGAGTTGTGGTGATGTTTATTCGGTATATTTTTATTTTAAAATGGCTTGCCACATAGGACTTTTAAAACATAACTGGCGAAAAATGGATAAACCCAACTCTACCTCTGAGGGGAAAATTTGCAAAAGTTGTGTCGATAAAAAAAACATACTTCTTGTAATTATAATAGATGCTTATTTTAAAATCTTTCGAAAATTTGCAAAACATCAAATAAAAACAGGTAATACAGGTAAACACTGTCAAAATCTCAACTTGACGTGCTTATATTAAAGAAGCAATGCAACTGAAAAACTTTCAATAATATAAAAAATAACAAAAAAAAACGGATCTAATTAAGCTTTCAATAATTAATTTTTATCTCAACGATGTATTACGGCTCGTACACACTGGCGCGATATCGCGGGCGCGACAGGCAGCGCTACCTTTGTCGCACCCGCGATATCGCACCAGTGTGTACGAGCCTTTACTTGTTGTAATTAATTAATTGTGTTATTATCTGCGCATAATGTAGTACAGTGCTTTTCTATATAAGTAATGAGGCGCTTAGACTTAAGTATGCAATGTACAAATGATAAAGTAATAGTGTACTCATTGTTCAAGAGCCTAATAATAATAAATAACTAATTTGCCTACATTTCTCTTACAGCAATCGATTTATACGTAGCCGTAACCGAACGGCCAAATCTAAAGCCTGTTACGGATTGACCGCAGGAGTTAGGAGCTTGCGACCAAATGCCGAGTTACCGAACGGCAACCACAAGACCTGTCACCGTAAAGCAAGTCACTGTCTGGTGGATGGCGGTCGCTTAGGAGTTAAGCTTGAGTGTGGTGGTGTTGAAATGTTGACTCAGTACAAACTTACCGCAATTATTATTGTGATTTGTGTTTATAACGGAAACCAGATAATAAATGAGTCTTGTCGAGATAAAAGATTTGTTTTGTCACCTTAGCATAATTGTTATTATTACGAGCTGATAGAATTTCTGGCATTGATAGGCAAAAATGAAGAACTTACATGCAAAATTTCGTCCGAAAATTCTTCCTTAGAGATCACTTTTGTTAAAATCAAAATCAAATAAAAAGTCATTTATTCAAACAAGGCTGAGAATCAGCACTTTTCGAACGTCAAAATTACATAAGACAGACCCCAAAACGCCGACCCTTCACCACTTCCTAGTGCGTTAGCTGAGAAGAATAAGTGGCGCAACAAATTTCCCAGCAGCACAGCTGTCTGTTCAGTTAGAAAAGGAACTCTCGTGCGACATTTCATGCTTCTCCAGTCCAGTGGTTTAGGCTCGGGGTTTTCTGTTAAAGATTTTTGAATGAATTAAAGATTTTTATGAAGTACAAAATAATAAACGGTAACTAATTCAGAAAACTTTTAATGCAATCGTGCGTGAAAACCTGTCCGATTTCTAAATTCTTACCAACTAACTGTCAGATCGCAGAGCATCGTGGACTCATTTAATTCATAAGATGATTTCGAACAAAACAATATACGATGTTTTGAACATATCCAAGTATCTACTCCTATTCCAGTCCAAAACTCTAAACCGCATTCCCAATAGCCAACAATACAGTATCGTCTTACAATTTGTTTCTAGTACATTCTGCTTATAAAACGAACCGCGTCCTGTTAACTGTTGGAGGTAGTTTATGGACAACGTGAGAGGAATCCAAGTTGTAGAAAATTCGCTTAGCAATTAACAAGCTATGTTTACTTTAGAAGTCGAATGTTAATGTAATTAAAGGACTTAGGAGTTATGATGGGACCGTATTGGGTGGCTGAGGAGAGAGGGATGTTTGTGTCGTGTGCTGCTTGGGTGAATATGAGAATATATATTTGGGAAGTTGGGTTTGGTGAATTTTGATTCTAGGTATACACTTATGGTATAAAATTATGTTCACAGGAACATAATTTTCGACGTAACGCGTTCAAAGCTGGAAGATGCATTGCCTGGCAAGGCATCTTCCAGCCAGATTTGAACTAGAAATGTAAAGTTTCTAAAAAATATTAATTAAAATAGCGAAATTTTCTGAACTGTTGTGAATATCCCAGCTTTTAATTTGAAATTATACGTGGACCCCTTCGCTTTAACTCACTTGCCTTTGGACCACTACGTTTCAGACACTAACAACTAATTAATTAATTAAATATAAATATAATGTTAATATTTTATGAATGAATTAACTAAAACTGAAATATGGCGTCGTAAGATTCCTGCGCATCGCTGTCGATTTTATTGGATTTAGAATATAACATTTTTACAGGCAGTGCCTTGACTTGATGAAATGATTGCTTGTAGAAAAAAATCTCTATCCAATGCAAAAAGAATTTTTCAAAACCGACAGGTAGTTCCGGTCATTACCCCATACTTACAAACTTACAGATAAACAAACCATATAAACAAACCATAATATTAATATAGTTATAGATTTATCACTCAAGATCGTTCATATTATTCTGCTGACGATACAAGCTAAAAAGTTCGGATTTCAATAAAAACAGTTTATGAAAGTTCCATTTGTCATTCGTTTTGACAGTCTACGTGTCAAAACGTTGTGAAATCTTCAACCTCCTTTCATACTACGACCACTTTCATACATGGAAATATTTACAAGTATTTTATACCTTTCAACAAAAAAGTACTTCCAACACGCTATCTCCAATCTCATACATTAATCACTCCTTTACACTTACAAATTCACTCCAATACATCATTGGAGATACAATCTAGCACTCCATGTCACAGTAAATCAAATTGAGGCCGGACAGGCCTCACGTCACCAAACATCGAAATGCAGACAGACGGGCGTATCGGAGACTGAATGACACAATGACATCGGCTTAGGATTATTGTTGGACTGGAAATATAGCGTGGACTCTCGGGTTTAGATGTGTTGTGGCCTATTCATATTCTTCCCAAGAATATGAATAGGCCACAACACATCTAAACCTACGCCACTAAATCTTTGTAGAGAATTTAGTGGCGTTTTCAATTCTAATTAAACATGTATATTTTACTTTGTTCTTTAATTTTACAACAATATCATAGACAAGAAAAAAATAAAAATCTAAATATGTGTGCGCACTGCGCGGCAGTCATTCAATGTCTAACAACTGACAGTTGCGTATAAATTGCACGCCGTAGCTTTGTTGTGGCGGCAACATTGAATAAAATGATGATGAAAAATATCTGCAGACGTGGCGGCAGTAGTCTTTCTTAACGGTCATCCTGTCTCAATGACTATACTCCATTTGAAATAAGATTAGACATTTAAATAAACCTTTTTTACAGTCCGTTCAACCGATTTTGACTCTACGACATTGTTTACGCCTCGCCTCCCCGTCCCACCGCTCACACACCTAAGGCGCGGCCAACTAGTTCCGCGCGCACTATAGCACACTTGAGGAGATATTTAGGAAATGGCCACCTCTAGGATGACCACAAAGTCATCGAATTCGGTAATGAAAGGCTGACAAACCTTCGATTAGTCTGTAATAATACATTTTACCATTTTCATGAGTATAGATGCCAGTTAATGGATTTGTTTGAGGTTGGATGACCTCGCAAGGATTATGTTGGCAGCCATGTTCGGTCTCTTAACCTTCTATTAACCCTCTTAAGAACTTAGAAGGTGCCTATTTTTCCAGGAATTAAAATTCTGTTCAAGAACGAAACGGTATCGGTAAACGGTAAAGATCGCATAAAAGAAAAAACAGACTGTATCGATTGCTCGGCTAACCGCTCAAAGACTATGCTGATATATATTTTTTATTTCTAGCTTACAGACTGAAAGTGCTTGAACTTTTTTGAACGCCCGCGCTGGAAGGCAAAAGAAGTGCAAGTTAAAAATGGAAGGATGTCTGTCGCAGACAGGTTGTTCGATGTCTACAAAAACGGTGAAGCAGACGAGACATCAGGTGAAGACAAAAGTCGGTATATTCTAAACTACGTAGAAAATTTTAAAGGAAACTAAGTTTGTTTCTTGAATACAGGAAATTGTATGACGAAAGTTTGTGTCTTGCGTACAGGAAATTGCATGAAGAAAACAGGTTTCCGGTCTCAGTGACATGTAGGTATCTTTATCACAGATATCACACAAAATTCACCGGTATTGTTTCTTCATCGATTTTGTATAGACGTTTTACCTAGCAGCGTTTATAACCAAATAACTAGCAATTTGGGAATTTATGGGAATGGTTATTTAAAACTCATTTCTACATGTATAAGGATTTTTGAATCCATAATCAAAAGCCTGTGATGTCCCACTGCAGGGCAACACTTATCTTTGCTTAAAGCTGCTAAGGCCCAGTTCCCAGTTGTAGGAGTCCAGCTCATCCCGCAGACAGACAGAATTACTTTCACATTTATACTATTACTATGGATGGATTAGTAGGAATGTTTGCAATTCTGGTAAATTTAGGTAAGCTGCTATCATTTAAGTCAATAGCGCCCTTAAAAATGGTTTCTCATTTTGTGCTTTCCAAACCCTAACGCTATCTTCCAATAGTGGGTAAATCCTCAAAATCATAGGTTACATATAACTTTATAGATAAATACTCCTTTCACTTCAACTTGTTATATCAGTAGTGTACAAGTAATACATATGTTATTACGTAGAAGTTTCGAGAAAACCTACTTATTTTACTCGTACTAGTGATGTAACCATTCATACAAGTTAGTTATTAAGTGTGATTTAAGTTAAATCTGATAGAAACTACTTTTTAATAGGTATGATTTGGTATTTTTTATCATTATTTAAGAATTGAATAGTTATGAAATCTGTTAATTATTTAAAATATAGGTAAAGTCAGGAAAATACATTTTTAAGCAAATTGATTACCTAAGTGTTCCATAATTCAAATAACATTTTTTTTTTACAGTTGTATGAAATAGCAATAACACGACAAAAATTAACTTAGGTAGTCAATTTACTTAACAATTAATTTCCCTGACTGCACCTACGGTTATTAATTGTGATGTTAGACAACTAAATCTTTTTGGTGATGCGTTTAGATCTACGTAGACTCTAGGGACATACAACTTATCTAGCTATTTTCCGTGCCTTGAAACAATTGCTACTTGCGTGAGGTATGAATTCCTGTATTTTTAGGAACGTTCGCATTCGCATCTCATTCGCAATCTATCAAAAATACAATCAATTTAACAAAATTTTTGACAAGTTTGACAGATTGCGAATTGATTGGCCTTCTGATGCATGGGAATTTTACCGTAGTCACTAAGGTCGTTTATTTCACTCTGTTTTCATAAAAATCTGTCTGTACCCGTAACAATAACCATACAAACGAGACGAGAGAGTACAGACTGATTTCATATGACACATTCTTTATTAATAACTGGTAAAATTCTGGTTTTATGTGAAATGACAGGCGAGGAACTTGTTGATCTGCACTATTACTGACAAATGCGTGCACTGACTGGACAGGTCCACTCCATCTGTGTGGTTCTTTCTTCAACTTTCCTACATGGTCTTCACATGATATGACCAAGATTATGTCTGGATTTTAAAAGAGTTTGTGACTTCTGAGTTTTTTTACATCTATCATCTCAGTGTAGTCAGATAGGAAACGTCGACGTCATCTAGTTTTGAACATATTATGATTGACGTGTTTTTACAAACCTAATTACAATCATATTAATTAATAAAATCATTAATTAATTTTGAAAGCAAACCCACTCTGCTTATATTTTGGAAAAAAATAGAATTCGCTTTGGAGTTTACCGAAGACCTACAGTAATCAGTAATTCTTATATTAGTTCCGTAATAAACCTTTGATCATATTAAGCCTCGGGGCACTTGTCAGAAATGACGGATAGAGTGTCAGTACGTGATGAAATACGAACGGCCAGACATTCGACGTTATTAATATTTAACATCTGCGCCTTTTATTTCACCCGGATATAATATTCAGCTAATGTATTATGAAGAAGTACAAATTGCTGGATTACGGTGATTTGTTTTGGTCTGTTGGGGCTTTGTTTTGTGTGAATTTTTGACATTCTATTATTGATGATCAAAAGTTCGGCAGTTCGTTGTCGGCGATTGCATTTTGTTTTGAATAACAGGACCAAAATATTTTATGTATAGAATAGAATAATAAATATAAAAGCTTTTAAAATTAAAAAAAAAGCTTTTATCATGCATTGTCACGAGAACCAAACACGTATGCCAAATTTCAGCCCGATAGCTTCAGTGGAAGTGGGTGAATTATTGATTGCAATATTCCAGGCCTTTTTTTTAAACTGTTAAATGTAATCATGCATTGTCACGAGAACCAAACACGTATGCCAAACAGCCCGATAGCTTCAGTGGAAGTGGGTGATATATTGATTGCAATATTCCAGGACATACATACAAGTGAAGTTAATTAAAAGCTTTTAAAAATACTCTTTATACCATTCCCCCTCTAAAAAGCTTATTTTATTCACGCAAAACAGTGAATAAAAAGCACTTTTAATCACTGTTTTGTTGTCCTGGTGACCCCCATCTCAATGCTATACAACCTCCTTGCGAAAAAATTAATGTGCATTTAAATTAATTTCGACGGCACGGTTGGAGTAGTGGTTAAGCGATTGACTACTGCGCTGCGTGTCGCGGGTTCGATTCCCGCACGGAACAAATATTTGTATGACCTACATGTAGTTGTTCCGGGTCTGGCTGTTTGTGTATGTCAGTTTAAATGTTTGTAAACGCACCCACGATACAGGAGAAATTCCTAGTGTAGGGTAAAGTTAAAAAAAAAAACTTCATATAATATGCCTATTTTCGCTTAAATCTTTCTTTTTCTCGTAGTCATGGTATAAAGTATAGTATGCAACTCTTGAATGAAACGGATTTATATCGAGGGCCACGAATCACTCGCGTCGCTCAGGATTCTAACACTTGAATCACTCGCTATGCTCGTGATTCAATCATCATGAATCACTCCCTCCGGTCGTGATTCAGTCGTTAGAATCCTTCACTTGGTCGTGATTCATCTATGGCCCTCGCTTTAAATCCGTCCTTTATTCACTAGTTGCATAATATACTATTATACCATTCCACCTCTAAAAAGCTTATTTTATTCACGCAAAACAGTGAATAAAAAGCACTTTTAATCACTGTTTTGGTGTTTGAATTTAGAACACCAATATATTCAACATCCATCTCAATGCTATACAACCTCCTTGCGAAAAAATTAATGTGCATTTAAATTAATTTCGACGGCACGGTTGGAGTAGTGGTTAAGCGATTGACTACTGCGCTGCGTGTCGCGGGTTCGATTCCAGCACGGAACAAATATTTGTATGACCTACATGTAGTTGTTCCGGGTCTGGCTGTTTGTGTATGTCAGTTTAAATGTTTGTAAACGCACCCACGATACAGGAGAAATTCCTAGTGTGGGGTAAAGTTAAAAAAAAAAAAAAAACTTCATTTAATATGCCTATTTTCGCTTAAATCTTTCTTTTTCTCGTAGTCATGGTATAAAGTATAGTATGCAACTCTTGAATAAAACGGATTTATATCGAGGGCCACGAATCACTCGCGTCGCTCAGGATTCTAACACTTGAATCACTCGCTATGCTCGTGATTCAATCATCATGAATCACTCCCTCCGGTCGTGATTCAGTCGTTAGAATCCTTCACTTGGTCGTGATTCATCTATGGCCCTCGCTTTAAATCCGTCCTTTATTCACTAGTTGCATAATATACTATTATACCACTCCCCCTCTAAAAAGCTTATTTTATTCACGCAAAACAGTGAATAAAAAGCACTTTTAATCACTGTTTTGTTGTCCTGGTGACCCCCATCTCAATGCTATACAACCTCCTTGCGAACAAATTAATGTGCATTTAAATTAATTTCGACGGCGCGGTTGGAGTAGTGGTTAAGCGATTGACTACTGCGCTGCGTGTCGCGGGTTCGATTCCCGCACGGAACAAATATTTGTATGACCTACATGTAGTTGGTCCGGGTCTGGCTGTTTGTGTATGACAGTTTAAGTGGTTGTAAACGCACCCACGATACAGGAGAAATTACTAGTGTGGGGTAAAGTTAAAAAAAAAAAATATCTTCATATAATATGCCTATTTTCGCTTAAATCTTTCTTTTTCTCGTAGTCATGGTATAAAGTATAGTATGCAACTCTTGAATAAAACGGATTTATATCGAGGGCCACGAATCACTCGCGTCGCTCAGGATTCTAACACTAGAATCACTCGCTATGCTCGTGATTCAATCATCATGAATCACTCCCTCCGGTCGTGATTCAGTCGTTAGAATCCTTCACTTGGTCGTGATTCATCTATGGCCCTCGCTTTAAATCCGTCCTTTATTCACTAGTTGCATAATATACTATTATTAATTGTACCTACACCATTAAAATTACAGACATTTTTTTACAGTTTTTTTTTACAAACGGTTACACAATGGGCGGTCTTATCGCTGAAAACAATATTTATAGAAAACCTTCGATGATTTAAAGGAAGAAAGAGAGACAATACTTCAGGTAGAAGTATACAATAAACACAACATACATAAAACATACTTATCTATATAAATTAATATAAAAATTTAACATGAAACATGATGTATAATGATGTTTATGGGGAGAGGACGTGTTTTTTACCAGAATTTATATTTCAAATTTAAATTTAAAACTGACAAAAAGTACAAAAGGATATGTATCTCTTTGAGCGAAAAAAAAACGAGCTGTCCAAAGGTATTAAATTACCAGTAGGTACTTTTAATAACATCAAAAAACCACCGTTTTCCTTCTTGAATTTTGTTTATTTTGCTGAAAACAACTTCAACCTTAAAAAGAAGCCTTTTTTGAACCCAAAAATTACGATTCTTGAACAAATAGAACATAGCCTAATAAAATCAAAACATCCAACATCCCTTTATTTCACGCTGTGATATGTACGTTAACAAATGAGTCTATGTACGTGTTAATATATGGAATGACAAAGTGTAGGAAACGCGTAAAAGACAGAGAGTAATGGCGAACCGTTGAGAGCAGTCAAACTCGTGGTTGAGCCAGGAAGAGATCTTTACTTGAGTATTTTGGAATTTGCTGGAAGATCATCTGTTTTCGGAAGTTCGGAATTCGTATTTTTAAAATACTGTTTTAAACTTTCACAGTTTATGACTGCTCTTAAGGTTTCCTAAAAGTGCGGTGCCCACCATAAAGCGTCCGCAATTTACCGTTGAACAACGTCCCTGAAAAATGTTATATATGAAATTATAAATTAAATTGGTGTGTTTCCCTAGTTACCGTTTGACACCGTTAAGTCAAACCCCACTGGTAATTTACATCTTTTTATTTGTTTTATTTTTTTTGTCTGCTGTATGTTATATTGTGTGCCTTTAGTCTGTGTCAAATAAATGTATTTTCTTTCTTTCTCCACTGCTATAATTTTAATGACAGCCGTCACTGCGGTAGAAATCGTCACGTAACGAAAAAGCGTTATGCCCCCTCCATGTGACTTTCTCTCTCTCTGTCTCAGAGAGAAAGTGTGAATTTGGTTAACATGAAAATCCAAGATGGCGTCTGCGAAAATATCGAAAGTTTTCACCTAAGGTCAATAAGGCAATCCTAAGGTCGATAATTCGTCGATTCCCCCGAACGCATACTTTTTTTCTTAACGTTTACATGTTATAATTTATACGCCATTGTAAGAAATGTCCAGTATGATAAAACTTCTGTTTTCCACAATTTGGTAACACGGACAGTTTTCATTTAATAATTTTTATCAAACAACAATGACACGAAAACTACCCGAACATTTCATTTGAATCCAAAAGGACACAATCAAGTTGCGGCCATTCCACTGAATAGTTTCAAGAGAGTTTATTTTCCTCTATAATAAATTACGTTAAAATGCACTGAAATTCTGAATTCCTAGCGAAAACTGACTCATAACAAAAGCATATGATGGTTTTCAACGCAGCCTCATTCAAGAAAAATACAGAAGTTTCATATGCTTACATGCTTGCATTAGTATTACCTATCAAAATGAAAATAAATACTGTTTTGCTTTTGTTTTAACTGTTCTTATTTGTTCTACAATCTGTATGATCATTAACTATGGCAATTTATGTGACATTTTCGTCACGGAGATTGCATAAATGTGCATCCGCAGATATTTTTGCAACAATTTTTTCGTTCATAGTTTAAGTTAAAGCCGTTAATAGGGACTATTTAGGTGACAATCAGATAACGGTAGGTACTGGTTAATGTTTGTGACCAAAAATTTATTATTCAAGTACATACCTACATTATCATTCGTACCTTATATATTACGTGTGAGTTTCTTAAACAACACTATGAGGCGAGTGATGCTTCTTTACATAATCTCTACTCTGTAACAGTAACATGATCTAATGAGATAATATTTATTTTTAAAAGAAAATACATCTGCTAATATACCTACCTTTTTAAATAAATTTTCATGTCACTTTTATTTAATTTATAATTGATCCCATGGTTTCTTTCAGCGTTTTTCTCAAAGACCTGAATTTTAGAACTTACCACGGCAACCTACAGGCTAGAAAAATTATCCTGTATATCATCATCGTATTACGTTATGAGTATAAATTTGGACATGTGTTTTGCAGTTGGCATGGCATGAGTTCACCTCCTGCAGTTTGGCAGAAGATTTGTGTAATACCCACTTGTGTAACTCTTTTGAAATAAAAAAAATAAAAAAAACATCCCTAAACAGACGGTGCGGTGGTGTCCCGGGGAATAGTAATTTCTGTCATTCAAGTTTAGTGGTGTCACGGGGAACAAACTGGAATTTCAAGCAGAAAGCACCAACTTCGCCATACGCTCCGCTACACATGTCGGTCCGCACCTGCGTTGCATTATGTTTATACGTTTCATCTAACGCGATAACTCTCAAAGTAAAAACTTGCGCTCGCCTGTGTACGTAATCTGTGTGTTGAGCTGTTGATGAGAAAGTAAGGATGTGCATAGTGTTATGTAATTTTCACTGCACTTTGGTTGGAGCATAAAGTTTTGCACAGAGTTTAAAGTAATAGTACTTTTTGTGGAAGAGTTGGTACGTAGAAGTACTAGGTACACAGACAGCCTCAAAAAGATGCATACATAGACAAGAATTCATTTGATTGTCTACAAATTCTGTTTCATAATATTGTCATCATCATCATTTGACCCGAAAGATGTCGACTAGTCCTCCACCAAGCACCGCCATTTCGACCGTTTCTGTGCTTCCTGCATCCAGCGGATTCCTCAAGGTCACACAAGGATTATACAATAGTTTAAAACAACAAACAAAAAAACCAATAGTTTAGTAGTACTTGATAGTTAAGAGAATAGTTTTATGGTTTTATCCGCTTCAATAAATGAATAATGTTCAATAAATGAACAATGTCTATAATATTTCCACGAGTCGGCTATTACCTCCTGCCTAGCCTTTTCCCAACTATGTTGGGGTCAGCTTTCAGTCTAACCGGACGCAGCTGGATACCAATATTTTACATCGAGTGACTGCCTATCTGACCTCCACAACTCAGTAACTGGGTAATACGATACTCCTTGTTATGACTGGTTGTCAGTGGACTCGGTTATTACCAACTCATGCAAATTTACCAATTTAAGGCTACAGTTAATCAGGGTCAGTCTTACTTTAACTAAAATTATTCATATACATTGATGCCCCGAGTTCATCGCTAACTGACGGTTTATCTAATTATGCAAAACAACACCGAGTTTGTACGTAGTTTACCGTGTACCGACCAAAACGGAGAGGCAACGGAGAAATAATAAACGAGAAGCCTGAACGAAGGTAGAACCACAGCATAGATAGTTACAGAAGGCTGGCTCTTTGCGAAAATATGCGCACGGACACGTAGACGCGTACGCGAGACGTTCTGCAATGAGGCCGAGATTGATGAGCGTTACTTAGCACGCGCTCTGCCTGTCCCACTGCCGGCTATTAACGAGAAGCGAGTAAAGCTAGCAACTACATACGAGTTGGCCAGCAACGAGCAGCGAGTGCGAGACGACGACGAGCGAGTACTCACTGGTATGCTTATGAACAGTTCGATTTAAAATTAATGACGGCTCGGAACATGAGGCGAGTCGCTGCGCAGTAACAATTTCATGGGTCAGCGGGGGTGAGGGGTGGAGTATTGCGCAGCGAGTAGCTAACTTCCGAGCCGCCATTAAGTTTGAATCGAACTGTACCAACCGTAGTCTCTCAGCGACTGTTCCTCTCGCTTAGCGAGCATCGCTGAACGAGTACTCTCCTTGACAGCTCCTGTTATTGGCACAAATGAGTACTCACCTCAAGGAGATGTGAACAGTCGCCGATTAACTTTTAATACATATATATGTATCCCTTTTACTTACACGAGACCCGAGACACGAGACGAATCTTTTGTAAGTTTCTTGAGCGAGAAAACCGTTAATAGTTCCATCTCTATCATGCACTTGTAGTCTGACGATTGTGGGACAGTGACAAAAATCTTGTTAAGCCAAAGTATGTGTTAAATAATGTAATATTAATCTCGGCCTGAAATGAAATGCACGTATCGAGTGCGCTTGCAGTCTTGCACTCTCTGTACGTGCTCTTTGACGCGTAGCTATTTGTACGTGCGTTTTCCTTGTTTGTATGGACCCCAACTTCTGTATCTATCCATTTTGCGGTAGAACGTTGGAAAGATCCCAATCAATGAATATTAACGTGAAAACAGAATTTATTTAAAGCTTGGAATAGCTTCTTTTGTTGTGTTTTAAAGTCTGATGAATAGTTTTAGTTACAACAAAAGGTTTGGAAGTGGACTGCCTTTGTGTGGTGGACTTGGAAGTGACAGCTACCATGGATAGAAATGTAAATTTTTCTTAGTCTGCAGCCTCAGTTTAAAGCTTAAGCTTGTCTGATACTTAGTTTTAGTCTAAGTAAGTGCTAGTAGTTGTAGTTTGTGTCATTTATGACCTTTAATAATGAATACATGCAACATTCAGGCACCCTGAAACTGTCACATACTTAATAACCAGGGTTTAAATGAGTTTTACCTTTTAAATGACCTTTCTAAGTCACCTTTCTTTTAGGTGCCTTTTTAGTCTGTGCTCAATTAAATTTTCGTTCTTTTTTGTTTATTTCATCGATACTAAACAATACTTCAAGTCAAAAGTAACGAAATCCAACTGAATGTGAAGACGCAACCTAAGTTGCGAACTTAATCATCGAAGACAGAATTGAGCTGAACCTGCAGTCCTGCAATAGTTTCTTTAATTGTAGGAATTCCCGTCGAGGCACATATAAATTACTTGGCAATTGTGTACTGCATTTGTTCCACTATGTTTCTCGGAAATGGCAGCGTTATTCTGCGAAATACGGAGAAGCGTAAAATTGTATTATTTTGCTCCATGTGTGTTTAAACTTGCATTTTCTGTCGTCGTGAAATAATGGGACATGAATTTCGTATATTTATTTAATTTATTATTGTTAAATGCATTGTGTTTAATTTTTGGGTCGACAGAAGTCCGAAAGTCTGATAACTAGTCTTACCATGAAATATCGTATTACCCAGTAACTGGGTAGCGGAGGTCAGATAGGCAGTCGTTCTATGTAAAATAGTGGTATTCAGCTGCATCCGGTTAGACTGGAAGCCGACCCCAACATAATTGGGAAAAGGCTAGGCAGATCATGATGCTTATAGTGAATAAACTTGTTATTTATTGTTAATTGGTTAGTGATAAATACAATATTAGTTTGGTAAGACAAACTTTCAATAAACGAAAAATACTGCAAAAAAAACTTAAGAAGCCTGCAGTGTGCCTTTATATAATTTTGCTGTGTCACAAAACCTGGAAATATGCAAAAAAAAAAAAACTATTCTTACCTACAATAATTTACTAGTGCAACTTAATAACTCTCTCTAATAATAATAACTCTCGTTTAAATATACATAAGCTCTAGCGAGTGCAAAAAAAACGAACAGCACTTAGCTCCATTTAAAATAAGGTGAATGTAGTTCTCTAAGAGTCCACCCGCTAAGTGCCATGTCTTTCTGCAAGGCTGAGGATTATTAATCATAAAATAGTAAAGAACTCAAAACTGTACATTAAATAATTTTGAAAAAAGTTATTGCTACGAGGTGTGGGATGAGTTTGATGCCGAAAAATCTAGGTTTTGGAATTTTTGTCCGTTTGTCTGGATGTATGTTTCGGATTGGTGCAAAACGGCGGAACAGATTTGGATTAAATTCGGCACACAGCTAGTTTATAACCCGGACTATACAGGGTATTTTTTGTTTCAATTACGTCACGGTAGTACGTACCCGTGGGATATTTTTCGACTTAGATATTATATGATATTTCCAAAGCCGCCGGAAAAATCTAGTGAAACACATTTTTTAAATAAAAAACAGTGTTTTTTAACTAATTCTAAGGCTGTCCAGATACTAATTATTAATAAACTAGGTTTATTCATTCGTCTATAAGAAGACTAGATGAGTAACATATTTTTTCTCATAGGTATATGTAAAGTTGCAGCCTCAAAAGTATAAGGAGAATCAAATACATCACTTATTCTCCTGATAAAAATCACTTAGGGCCGATTTTTCAATCGTCAGATAATTTTTATCTGGGGAATATGTTTGACATTTTGGCAGCTATTGTATAGAAAATATGTCAAACCGCCATATTTATTCGTCAGATAAAAAATATCTGACGATTGAAAAATCGGCCCTTAGTCAGGTAGCGACACCATAAAAAAGTAAGTGTTCGTAAGCAGGAAGTACAAATGACAAAATAAATAATGTGTATAACATTATTTATTTTTTCATTATTTAAAGCTTTCATAAACCAAATATCCGAATAAGCCACTGTATATTGGCAGTATATAAACAAGAACAACAGCACTAAAGATTGCAATACACACGGGAAAAAACATGGCCGTACCAACCCACGGAGTGAATTTCAACAACGTTGCAAAATTTACTCCCATTCTGCCCCAAGCTTGTTTTAAAATCGTAGAAAATAATCTATGAGAAAAATAGAGAACACTTTTGCATCAGTTGCACTATTTTATCTAATATAAAAGTCACTCTTCGTGTCTGTCTGTGTGACTGCGATGTTCTTCTAAGCTATGCAATGGATTTTGACGTGGTATTTACCACCATTTACAGAATTTAAATCAGACGGTGTGTTTATATCCAGCTTTAACCCGCGAAACTTCGCGTACCTATTTTTTTTTTTTCATTTTTAATTCATATTCTTTATGGCACCTTTTTCATATGGACATAAAATGCCCGAATGTAAAAAAAATAAATTGGCCTAATATCTTAATATACGCATGATAATTATTGTTAGATAATTATAAATAAACCAAAAAATCATAAGCTCTTTTATGCCGCTCTCTGAAATGTAAAGCCAATTTTATGTAAAGAATTATTCTGAGATAGTTCCGTTTATTCTTCTTAGAAACCTCAAGTTTTACGAGATATTACATTTTTCTCACTTACGTCTAGATCATTTTATCTCTGTTTTTTGAAGAGCGCTTTAGGAAGAACTTACTCTTATTAAATTCCACTGAATGGTACAAGATATTGTACCTAATTATTTCTTGAAAAATACTTCACTTTTCTGAAGCCGTAAGTCTACGGGTTTATTAGTAATTGAGACGATGATGAATAAAAATAGGACTACCAAGTATCATATTCCTGGGAAAACAAATGAAAAACATAATAATGAGTCTAATCTGGTAGGTACAGCCTCCGCATTGGCAACAGCCTAGTAACAATTTCCGGTAAACAAATATTCACGTTCATACAGAGGGGTGTGAACTGTAAGCATTTAAAAAGGGGCTCAGAGGTTTCTTTTAGAGTTGGTTTTCATAATACGTTACTTTCCTCCTTGATCCAGTTGTCAGAAGCACTGTTGCTCATCATGAGTTCCTGGGATTCATTCTCAGGTCGGGCAAGGTGTTTTTGAGTTTTTTCGTTAGGAATTGCCCAGGACCAGCCCGTAGTGTGGATTTCTACAAAGTTGATAGCAATATGCTTGCTTCGTATTACATGGGACTTAAACATAACTGGCGAAATGTGAGTGTAATATGGCACTTTTGCTAACCCTTTAGGGAAACAAGCGTGATATTATTTATAACACAATATTTATATATATAACACCTTTGTATTGGTACCTATCTAGGTATCATGATTTGTGTTAATAAACACAACATCAACAAAAGAGTATTCATCATTATCATTTCAGCCCGGAATCACCCGCTGCTTGGGGTATACCCAGCACCCACGAGTGGGAGATAGGCTCCCCTTTTTTCTGCCATACTTTCCGGTTCCTTGCGTCCCTCATCCAGGGTTTCGGCCCTGGGGGTCTACGCCATAATTTCGGCCGAAGTTATGGACGTTTCC
The DNA here is from genome assembly GCA_914767815.1 of Eupsilia transversa. Taxonomy (NCBI): domain Eukaryota; kingdom Metazoa; phylum Arthropoda; class Insecta; order Lepidoptera; family Noctuidae; genus Eupsilia; species Eupsilia transversa. The sequence goes on along the minus strand of OU611886.1, from coordinate 5,147,337 downwards.
TAATCCGTATCACTTCCGGACATGTGATAAGTTCGGGGCCCGGACTAAGAATGAATGATAACATGATTTGACAGTTGTTCCTAGTTCAGATCATTCGAAAAAATTAATTTGAGACTTGTTTTGAAGGATACATACATACATTCGGACGGGCCCGTATCTTCGTAGACCGACTAAGAGAGTAGTCCTACTCGTATCATTGGCGTAACCTTGGCCACCATTCTCTCGGCCTTGTCTCACTAGACGTCCTGTCCAACTCCACATGCGGTGCATAGCCCTGTCCCCGTCTTCGTAGACTTTTAACCGACGACGTCTTTCAGTATTACGCACTCGGCATTAACCATTGAGATAGGAAAAAACATGGAGGCGCCACGTTATTATGAGTTGTAGGTGTGCACCTTTTTAGTAGTTATTTCCAGTCCATATATTTATATGTTTATGGTATTAAATTAAAAGAGTATTAAATATCTTGTTGGGGCAAAGTTTAAAACTAAGAAAAGCCTTTCTAATAAGACCTATTGTGTATAAAACACTGATTTCAATCAGTCCCTTTAAACTCCCAATCATTTTTAAATAGAGGTACCGTCGTAAATCATTCAAGATGGAAGAGTTTGATGCCTTCCAATCTGACTTTATATCAGCTTTCACGATACAAAAGGCGATAACATTTAGTGTTTTCGATAAAACAAGGGCCCTATGGTAGTTGAGCTATGAAATTATTTTATATCTTTACTATGACCTGTAAATACTAGTTAAATGTCCAGGCGTTGCGTATTTTAAGGCTATGTTTATTTTGAAGCGTTTTGTATTCAAGATAATTTTGAGGATTGTTTGTTTTTATAGCCTATCTGCCTCATTCAAGTCAACCTATCTAAGTCCTTTGAGAGATAAACCTATTTCTCCAAATAAATATCTATTCACACCATGGCAGTACGCCTGTATTCCCCGAAGGTTTAAGTAGAGGTTTACCTACTTAAAATACCTAAATACCTGTTAGTTTGCCAGTAATGTATTTACATACCAATTTGCATAGGTAAGATTCATGGCTGTGTTACCATCATCTTCATTTATTCTTCTGCTAGGGCGTTTGTTGCGCGACTTCTTCAGGTCAAGGGTGGGCGTTTTGGGGGACTGTCTTATGTGATTTTTACGTTTAAAAAGTGCTGCATATCAATCTAATTTGAATAGAAGACTTTTGATTTTGATTGTTAAAAAACCTAAGCGTATGTTTAGCATTGGAACAGTACCCGTAAGACCTATTGCAGTGCTGTTCTGTAAAAGTTTTTTTTTTTTCTCAACTATTTGCATTTAACTCTACAACGAACTTACATGTTTTAAAACGTAAATTTTATTATCTCGGAGGTCACCTCGAAACTATTACGGAGACTTACAAACAAACAGCTGATTATAATTTAAATGAAGAAACCTAGTTTTATGGGTTACTTGTATCAGCTGACTGTTGAACTATGAAACGATTTTACGAGCTTATAGCTCAATGTATTTAATATTCTTATGAGACGTGGATAAGCTTGGCCTAACCCTTATTCTGGACATAAATCCGGCCGGACAAAAAAGGAATAAAGTAATCTGTTTTAAACGATATTGTTTTACCCTTTTTACCCACTGAGGGCTTATCGGTCGGGTTGGCTCGTTTTGATAGTGCAGACTAAGCGGTTTATTCATGTTCATGTTTATTCAAAGTTAAGAGACGTTTAAACGCCAAAAATGGATGGTGTAACCATCCATTTTTGACGTTTAAACGTATCTGAGTCCCTAATAATTAAGTAACTTTTTTTTAACTAACCTATGCTGTCCCACTGCTGGGCAAAGCTCTCCTCCATATATTTCCAGTTTTCCTTATTTTGTGCCTTCTCGGGCCAATAGGTCGGTACGCCAGCGTTAACTTAACTTTAAGTAACGTTTATGAATATAGGGGTAAATCTGTAGGTGTCATTATGTGTTCACTTGCGCGTTCTACCATTTTTGCTGAGAATTTTGACATTTAAAAATGTTGACTTGAAAGCCTCCTTTTTTTTCATCGGTTATAAAGAAATAATAAAAAAATCGACAGCATTCGTCTAATGGTCGTAAGCTCTGCTGTTAGTATGAATTCCTGGGTTCGATTCTCAAGTTGGGCAATGTGTTATTATGTTTTTCCATCAGGAATTTCTCAGTAGCAGCTCGGAGTAGTGCCTGGTTGATGGCAATAGGCTCGCCCCCTATGACATGAGACTTAAACATAATTGGCAAAATATAACTGTTACCTATTATTGGTACACCTCTGACTAACCCTTCTAGGATTACAAGCGTGATGTTTCGTAAGAGTTCCTGAACAGTTTCACAAGGCAAGAGCTAGGAAGCCCAAGTTATACTATGAGGCGCCAGCAAAATTACCTAGATACTTGAGTGTTAACATTTCACAGATAGATGGGATTTTAATGGTGTTAGTTGCAATCCTCCTAATGCCTTTAGTTCAGTATACTAATGGATTAGTTTCCCATCACAGCACAGTATCTCATTAGGTACTAACAGAATCTGAAAATAATTGTTATGTAGTGAATTTTGATTATCGTTGCGACGTAATAAATGTTACTAAAACGCGCAAGCGCAGCCATGCGTAGAGGCGTGCAACAGCTGACTGTTGTGGCGGGTTGTGGGGCTTGCAGATGGCCGTGCTGCCAGCTGACTCGCCGCTCTCCACACCTCTCGATCACTTAACTTTTTAATTTTAATTTAAGTGTATAATTTATTAAGGTTTTGTGTAAATTGGCTGAAATATGACAATGATTGTTGAATATGCCGGAAAAAAGCATGCCAACAGGGAGCTTTACTTGCGTGCGTCGCGAAAACCAATAGAGTTTTAAGAAAACAATGTATTACGGAGTTAGTACATTCATAACCTGGGTGAACACATTTTTTTAATCCCCGTAATACGTTCCCTTGGGATATTTTCTGACATCCACGAAGGCAAAGTCACAGGCGAAAGCTAGTTTTAAATAATTTTCATTAAAAATATTTCTTAATATTTTAATTGTCGATTAATTTGAGAAGATTTATTAATATTAAAATTTATAGAAATGATGTTACATTAAAATTTTATGTCGATTATTTTAATACCTTTAAAATGCAATTTACTTTTCGAAGAAAATGTTCAGTACGTGGTGAAATAACATTTCTTTTACTAGTGTTATATACATATTTCTCCTTTAAACATAGCTTTCATATCCATAGAGACGAGTAAGTATAGCAAAATTTATGGCACAAATTAGCCCAACGTCGACTGCGATAAATTTACATATGAAACTCATAAGTTAAAACCCTTGGCTTGTGTTTATTACTAGAAACGGTACCCGTGCGCTATAAAGCATTTACCTGTGCCAAGCATTGCTGAAAATTTTACATATTGTGGTAAAAATTACTTATATGAAAATATTTCATAAAATTTTCTGCAACATAAAAGTACCTAGAACTACCTCAGGTACTCATATACATAAAAAATAAAATAATTTAATTAATGAACATAATTGGCCTATGATGTTCACGATGAGACACAGGCCGCCTCTCTTCGAGTGGGAGTGGGCTGTTCAAATAATAACATAGATCTGATTTCGGTTTTTTTTAAATTTAATTGTATATTAGGTATTTAATATGGAAATAAACGCATCCTTCGTCTTTCAAATTTAAAGCAGCAACAAAATTATTTAAAAATAAGTTGTATTATATTTTCCATGCAATGATTTCTATAAAAACATTTTTATTTCCAAAATTAAGGCTTGTTCATACTGGTGCGACTTGTCGCGCGACGCGTCACCTGTAATTATTCTACCGTGAAGTTTTCTTAGAAATTGTATTGTTAAAGTAGCGTCGCGCCTGTATGTGAGAGCCTTATTGCTAAAGAAAGCCTATCACTAGGTATAGGTACATTCTAATCTGTATTGAACCCACCAGAGAAAAGACAAAAAATTGCAAAAAAAAAACTATTCAATAAACCCTCCAAATCCTTCAAGGAATGAAATTAAAGCACAAAATATCTTTTACTAAAGTATTGTCACTTCAATTTTGCTTAAACCTTTTCCTCCAGCCTAACAAAAAGTCTATAAATATTTAGGGATACTGTTTCCAGAGTATGGCTTTATAGCCTTTATATCTCATTCTGTGTCGTCTACACAATATACTGCTTTACTGTACTCAGTCAACTGGAGCAATATTTCTTTTGCCCAATCAAGGGCGAAAGCTTTCTTATCTATCCTCCCATCTTATTTTGGTTAGAAGCTTTATATATTAAAAGGTGTACAATTTATACCATCGTAAATTCGCTTTAACATTCTGATGTCTACACATACCTAAATTGCAGAACACGCATCATCATCATCACCCTAAGGATGATGTAAAAGAGACACATTTATTTAAGACCAGTTTTATTTGTAAACTACCTGTATAGCAACAATAATAGTTATTTAGCCTTTCATAAAGGTTGCAAAGTTGTTTTTTGGCACGAGTACTTATATTGAATCCCGAGCGTTGCGAAGGTTTCAAAGGTACAAGACGCAGAATAACTTTGCTGGCCCCTGATAAATAGTTACAACGAAGATGGCACTAAAATAAAACAATAGATGTAGTTGTAGAAGAATCTTTCGGCGCGAGGCCAAAGTCGGAACTAACGCCGCCAACTTGATTTCAATACATTCATCGTAAACGAAAATCAAAAATGTTCACCAACAACGCCCTCTACCAATGTCATTCAAGCGCCAAAAAATCCTTGTAGCATTGTTTAGATTTTACAGCCTCATCTCTTTTGTTTTAACTTAATTTAAGGCTAGGTGCGTCTGAACTAGAATCTATTGGTGTCTTTTATAGTCTTGTCTTACCGACAATAGAAAAACATTTAGGCCATCAGACGAATCCTATTAGTTCCAATTTAGTTTGGTCTAGACATTTGGTCTAGTTTCGGTTACAAGATGTAAAAACGTAACGTTTATTACCGATAAATTGGTAGTTTATTTTATTTTTATTTTATTACTCTACGTTAGATATATGGCTATATCTTGCCAACGAGATCACTGATAGATTCTCACATCTGTTAGATTATACCGACTTGCTGACTCAAAAATCTTAGTGGGTGTTTTTTTAATGGTGCATTCAAAGAAAGAATTAATTGATTAATCGCCAACGAAAAATGTTTAAAAAAAATACAAATTGTTAGATTAGGGTCTGTACTTATAATACTATTTCACGTATAAATCAAAACACTTTGACGACATCTACAACGCCACACACGAACTACCTACGCATCATCGACTGACGACACATAAATCATACATCGCGCAAGCAGAGTTATCCGCGAAATTAGAATATTATACAACAAACTGTCAATAGCCATCGGGCAGTAGCCCACCAGACACATCACCCTGGTCGGGGGGGCCTCCCTTTGATATGCATAATGACTACACCCTGCTCCTAATAGGTACTCGCACATCTAAAACATAATCCTACTGTTACAACATAATCGTTAGCATAGAACTTGCCTTTCACGGAAATAACTAAGTTTGGCTATCAATAATGACCCAAGATTGATGATCCTTAGCTAATAAACTTCTAAAAGTTGTGTTATAACTTTCTATTTGTATGTTTAGTTTTCGTGTTGATTTGATAGGGATAAAAGGTGGGAATTCGTTTCAATTAGTAAACAAAATAAAATAATGAACTACTACCAAATTGGTTAAACAATAACGAAGGTGATCTTGTGGCGGCATCTACACCGCCACATACGAACTAAGCATCAAAGACCTGACGCCACAAGTCGCGGTGTAAGAGTTTACCGAGCGATTAACATATATAAGACTATCCGACATCAATCCTTAGGCAATTGCCCGCCAGACACAACACCCGTCTGGTCGGAGGATCCTCCCTTTTCTATGGGGGATGAGAGAACTTTACACCCTGTTCCTCATACCCCTAAATTGGTGACCCCGAATATGAACGTCAACGCAGCCTTCGTGCAACTACTTCAGCGTGACGTCATCATCATCACTCCCGCAAGCTTTCGTGAGGTGAGTCACACAGCCAGCCAACACCCACGGCTTCAACGGGTATCCTGACCACCAGCATGCAGCGAACGCGCATTCCTGGTCACCACCCTCAGCCTCATCAGCAACCCGGCGCTGTACCACATCCGACGCACTGGATCACAACGCAGCGCCACCCCGACTCACTGGGGAATCAAACTCAAAAACTCAAACTCAAACTCAAAGCACCCTCAATCACCGCAGACAGTTCCGACCCACTGTGAACTATGCGGCACCCGGTTCCGACTCACTGGAACCTCAACTGGCACTGGCAAGCATCGCAAGATACAAGACTCAGCCCACTATCGACCTCCGGTCTCCGGAGGGGAGTGATGTGGCGGCATCTACACCGCCACATACGAACTAAGCATCAAAGACCTGACGTCACAAGTCGCGGTGTAAGAGTTTACCGAGCGATTAACATATATAAGACTATCCGACATCAATCCTTGGGCAATTGCCCGCCAGACACAACACCCGTCTGGTCGGAGGATCCTCCCTTTTCTATGGGGGATGAGAGAACTTTACACCCTGTTCCTCATACCCCTAAAATCTTAAACAAAATCTAAAAAGATCCCTCGTACTTCATTTTTTTATTTTATTGTATGCTATAATAAATACCAAAATAAAAACGACATGCACAAGGAGCTAAAAATATAACGAAATTTACAAGATACGTATATTCAAATGTACGAATACTCAACATCATGTAAATACATCGGGCCATAAGAATTCAACTCTGAAATTACATTCATGTCATACATCATTACAGATATGTATTTATATATTTTCTTTCTAAATATCCCCAAGGGGTGGCACCACACAAATATGGAACATTTCCAGTTAAAGATTACCTCTTTGTTACAAGCCTTATGTAATCACATGCTTACGGTGCGAGCCATATTGCAATTTCGGTGTCGCCGGCGCATTTTCCTACGTGGCAGCCCTGACGCAATATGTGCCGCTGAACATATGCGATAGTGGTGTGTCGATCTATCGATAGTTGTTAGTTAATGTGTGAATTTGTAGTGAGGCGGCTGGTATCGTTTACCAGTGGAGATTCGCTAATTTAATATCAGTTTGACCTAATGGTTAAAGAAAAACAATACACTATGTACTAAAAGTGATTGATCGATAATTATATTTTGTTAAAAGCACCTTTTTTTAACACCTAATAGAAATCAAACAACTACGTCAAGAAATCAAGAAATTAGACAACTATGTCTACTTTAATAATAAATAATTTGCATATATTCTCCTTCTCACAACACATCTATAAAACTCATTATTTTAGTTACAAACTTGATAAATAATTGTTAGTTCTTATTCAGATGATTGTCTGTAATGTGTTTGTTTTCTAAAAGGACACGTTAATAGACACATTTCAGACAACTACTTGACGATTATCAATCGATGCCTATCACATTTCATCGATTGATTTCAACTACTCGATAAGTCCTTTCAGATACACTACGATCGCAAGAATCGATAGAACGCCCAACACTAAATGCTAATAGTTGACATGAAAACAGGGGTCCACACGTGAGTGCTTGAGCTATTAATGGCTCCATAAAACTATATTAGTCGAGTAACGAGCTTTATTTCTTTAATTGCTCATTTTGCGACCAACTTGTACACGAGGTCGGCAGCTGAATAGGATTAGATTGGATTTATTTTGTTTATGCTTAGATTTGGGGTTTTGAAGTTTTTTTTTTTATCCTGTCACCTTGGTTTGTGTTCATAGTGATCCCAAAACTTTAAAAATGAATAGGACTGCATTGACATTAGGCTATGTTTTTCCAGCCTTATGTCATTTTTCATTTGGGGTCATCAGTATTCAAATAATTTCATACAAATCCATATAGTAGGTTATAGTCACGATTATTCAAATACCTTGCCGAAAATCGAACTAAATAGCGTGCAATTGGAGAGGCCTATGTCCAGCAGTGGAATGGTGTAGGCTGATGATGATGATTAAATACTTACCTAACATTTACGCAAGATTCTGATAGATATTTAATGATTTTACAAACATGGTATTCTCGAAACCAAACTATTATGGTACACATAATATTTTCTTTTCTCAAAGTTGTCATTTTTATTTCACGAGAAAAACGCTTTAGAATGTTGCCTATAATTATATTTAATTTATAAGATCCAAATAACAAAATTATATACTACCTAACTTAACTAAAACTATGCACAAACTAAAATATGGCGTCGAAAATTTCATCCGCAGCGCTGTCGACTGGTAATGTACCCAAGAGACTGATGACATTGCCACGTTTTATGGCAATGCTTAGCCTCTGGCCAAGGTGAAAACCTGCCCTTGAGTTATGCTCGTAATAAATTAACAGTAATTTAAGAAAGTAAACAAATGCACTTTATTTTATAAACATCTCTAATTAGTCGATACATACGATTGACCTCTCAAACAAAGCTACCCAAAGTATGTAAGGGACAGTCGGCCACAATAGCTCCATTGAGTATCATGAACCCGAGAGTCGTGACCTAGTGCTTAGCTGATTAGGGATTGTCTTACACTGAATAATTAATTGACAGATCTGGGATGTATAACAAGGTTATACCTTGTGTGTTTGTATGGTAATCCGTTAAGTCAGTCTATTTGAAGGGTCAATATTAATTTATGTAGTATTAGATGGGAACAAGATGACGAGAATTGCAAATCTGTGGGTAGATAAAGGCTACGAGGATTTATAAAAGGGTATTTAGTCTGAACGGCCCAAAGCGAATGGACCGCGGGCTATTCGACCGTAAAAAAAATCGTCTGCGTTCCAAACGTTAGTATCAGTTTTATGTTGATCGAAATAAGATTCGCCACCGTAACAAATCTATTTACAAAATTGTAATCATTGTTCTTGATTTGATGGATTTCAGTTTTATCGTGTGAAGCTAGATTGACACAAAATATCCGTAATTCTTTATTTATCTCAATCAGTTTGACAACTGTTTGACCGATTGCCAGATTGATCGTCTAAAGTCAAACAAAAAGTTTTGTCACAGTCTGCACAGAGCCTCAAGCGCAGGCCACATTATGAATCGGGCGCGGACATGGAGAGCACTAGGAAGTGGTGAAGGGTGGGCGTTTTGGGAGACAGTCTTATGTAATTTTGACGTTCGAAAAGTGCTGATTCTCAGCCTAGTTTGAATAAATGACTTTTGATTTTTGATTTTTGACATGGCACGGGCGGTTTCCTACTCCATACAAAATGTATGGAAATAAAGCGCATATTAGGACCCACGGTATGTCATTGGTCGGACGTGGTATATCTCCGCGGTCTCCATGGCCCGCGCCGTGTCCTCGCCCAATGCCATTTAATTACGTGGCCTGCGCCTAAGTCCTAAGTGCTAGATTAAATACCAACAATTACTTCTATCGCTTTTTAATTCTAAATATTCTAACAAGGGTGTCATAAAATTTGTAATCTGCAATACAAATTCTTGTCCATTAAATGGTTGAGATAGGCCTTGTAATAAAGATGTAATTAATACAACAGCTAGAAACAATTGGCTTAATCAACATATCTACGAAAGTGTGACATTAATTGACAATATTTTAAACTACACAGCCACCGTTTTGTAAAACAGCTAAGATTAAAACATCAATATTAATGATTCCTGTCGCATCCATTTTAAAAGTGATGAATTGCCCACAATTTTTTATATTATGACATCATTATTGTTACTGCATCGTTGGTCTAGAGGTCGTGAGCGCTACTGCTGAGCATGACGTCCAGGGTTCGATTCCCGGGTCGGTCAAAGTGTTAATGAGTTGTTTGATCACGAATTTAATGTATATGTTTTTTAATTTATTATTAACTTTTATTTACTTAGTTATAAACCTTAATTACAAGATAACATTAAAATATAATTATTATAAATTATAATAATTATATTTTAATGTTAAAGACAACCAACGAGTGGCGCTAGTTAGGCGGAACTTGTTCTGTACTTGTGTTGAGACGTTGTGCGCATGTTGATGCCTTTTTTAACCTCTAGTTAAAAAAAAATAGAATGAAAGACAAATAACATTTCAGTTTTTTTAAACATAATTTAAGAGGAATTATAAAAATGAAAAAGATTTTAAATTCAGCTTACGCTACCTACCCACTTATATTTTATAAAAAAAAAACAATGATCTGGCAATAATCTCTTAGTTAATACGGATGATAATTTATTTAAAAAAAAAACATCTTAATATTATGTCAATCATGTGGCATAAAAGAGTTTTTCTAGAGTAAAACTATTACTCTTCCAAGTTTTAATTAAACCGGCGACCATTAAAAAAAATCGTTAAATAATTATAAAAAATCTACATGATTTTCATTAAAAAGTGTCAACGAAGGAGTTTTTTATCAAAGTAAACAATACAACTTTTCAGCAGCAGTTCCATCGCTTTGATGATCAAACTTTTGACTAGTTACCTACACAAACAGTCTTGTAACGTTCTTCAGTCTGCAGTTGAAGTTTTAACGTCGCAAATTAATAAAGGCGAGGTTGAAATTGGCACTATATTCCGAATTCCAAACACGAATGTGATAATTATTATATTACCTAATCAGAAACCTTATTAAAATTGCTACTCGATTTAATTGCTAATTTAAAACATGATTTTTTGGGCCACTTTTTGTAATAAAGTGACGTTGACGATGTCGGAATCTGAGCAATCGGAAATTCGTCTGACGGTCTGACTGACATTTCTGTCACTAACATAATACTATTTTCTATACAATAACTGTTAAACCGCAATTTTTGTACCTCAGATAAAAGTTAACTGAAGAATAAAAAGTCGTCTAACCGCGTCTGACGTTCTGACAGAAATTTCTGTCATTGTCACGTCATATTCTCTACACTAAACCGCAATTTTTAATATTCAATGCTTTTCCAAGTCTATGAAAACAAAGAGATTCAATATTTTTTAAATAAACTAAAATGTACAACGAGCTGAATCAATATCAATCTCTGGGGCGTAACGACTAGATTCATTCAGTTCACCGTTTCACAGTTTCTTTTTAGTCCCTCAAATGTTTACTTTTGTACTTTTTATCAATTGCGTATTAAAAAGAAAACTTCAATCTAATTTTTATTGAAATCGTTTTGAAAGAAAATCCGAAGTTTATCTTGAAAACACTTGCTATTATGAATCTTGAGAGGCCCCTGTGTATATTTGCTGCTAAGATTAAAAAGGCATTTCAGATAAATTGTACACATTAGTAAGTTTACTTAGGGTGTACAATGAAAATAAAGCAATCGTTTATCTCCTAAAAAATCTTCAATACTTATTTTAGTTTGGTCCGTGAATTCTTTTGTACATATAATCGGCTTTTGCAGAAACGTGACTCTTTTGTATACTTACATCGTTTTAAAAATGTAAATTAATTTATTGAAAATAAGTTTTTCGTTAGTTTTTGACTCTAAATAGATGAAACATTCATCTAGTTATCTTCTAGTCTAGACTTCTAGTCGGTTTTTGAGTCTGTCTCTGACCGCGTTGTTCTTCTAAACTACGCAACGGATTTTGATGTGGTTTTCACCATCACTTAGAAAACTTACTCTGGAAGGGATAAGTGTTAGTATAAAACATTTTCAAAAATCTTGGTGTTTTGTCAAGTCGTAAAAACTGTGCAGAGCAGGATCGGTTGCTATAGTCTTAAATAAATATCTTCTAAGAATACAAGATCTTATTAAAATGGCGCCATTTTGTTTCTCGAAAGAATTAAAAGTTAGATAATTCACTGGCGTCGGGTTTAAATAATTTTCTAATTTTTCATTCATTATTTAAAATGAAAAAAGATACTAGGCTAATTTGTTTGAAGAAATAACTTTCAAAGTATTTCTCTTATCATAGCAAGATTGACCTGATGAATGACCAACCAATTTTACATCTCAACAAATTTTTTGTACCCACACATTTTCTAGCTTTAATATCCTCTTGAGAATTCCTCTCATTTCATTCTAAAAGCTTAATGACAGTTAATGCAAATCACAAAATAAACAAAGCAAAATAGCAATAAAATTTAAAATCAAATGCATTTAAACAACGTTATTAAAAGTCAACAGAGCATCTCTAAATAAGAAAACGTTTCTTTAATTTCGACTAGACGTCGTTTAAACTAAACACTACATGAAAAAATAATGAAAGAAATGCATCCAATGCTGTTTAGGACTTAGATAAGAGGACTTAGCGACAGCGTAGCAACACATCTGCCAAAAATACGCGAATGCCAAGAGTTCAGCGACCCTACTCCTGCAATACTTTTTAAATTTCTTCCCATCAATAGGCTGAATTAACGTGGCGTAATAATTATCGTCGCAAACATAATCACGCAGAAAGTTCGGCAGGGTTTTGTGTTGCTTGGCGGACAGTGCTAAAAGTGCTTGTCTATGTAAACACAATGTTATTGTGTGTGTGTTAGAGAAAAAGATATTGCACAGTTTAAAAAAAAAATTAGACTTAATCAAAACTAGCTAAATATTATTCTATTGTCAGCATTAGACGATGCCTATTCAGTTATGTGAGTCATATAAAATTACCTACAGAAATAGAGATATATGAGTGTCAGTTGTTTGCGAATTTGTACATGTAAAGATATATGTCACATAATGAACAGTTCTCATTAATACTGGCAACGTTTTATGAAGAATGATGTTCAAGACAAATTAGTAAGTTTTCAGCGAACGATCAGAATATCGGATCCATATTTATATACTACGATCATAAAACATAATAAGTTGGCTATTGAAGAAGACAAACGTAGCTACCAAGATCAAAGGAATCTATTATTTTTGACCCTATTGTAAAACTTCTAACGAAAAAATGCCCTGGTCTGTTAAAGTTCTATCTTAACTCTCATTACCAACCCTAGACTATTATTTTGACAACCTTCTTCGAGATATATCGATTGCTGTACTGGTTAAAAACAAGTGAATATGCACCAAGAATGTAACTTATCAAAGATTTATTTTAAATTTCGATTTAGTTTGCAAATAGAACTGTTTAAAGTAAAGAAGAAACAAATCAACATAATGGTGCGTGGAAAATTATCGTTGTCCGCCATTAATTCTGAAATTTAGGTATAATTCATTTACTCAGTTCGAATTTCCGCGCATTATTTGAGAAAAGTACTATACAAGCCTTGGCCGCAACCAGGCATTGATGGACTCACGTATGTGTGCCTCGGCTTCGCGTCGGCCCATATTTTCACCATCGTCCATCAATGCACCAGTTGCAGGTCGTGACAGTAATTATGTACTATTTATGAAACCATTTGCATCATTGCATTGCTATGTAGATTTAAGAGAGAACCAGCCCTGTTTTTAAAACTACTACCGACAAAATAGCCTAGGATGTAACTGACCACTATCAAATGCAGCAGTGGGATTCACAGCGAAACAAACTGTAAACCTCGTCGATAGTATACTAAGTCCGGTGATACTAATCCTCTAATTACACAATATAAACCGAGCTAGGCTAAGTTTAATCCCCCCCCGTTGTTCCAAGTGAGAGTTTCCCCAAGGAGTTTCCTGATGCACGTGTATGTGTGGTCAGTTTCTTCAACTTCAGCTTGCCAAGTTTAGAACTTCGTGTAAAGGACAATCCGACGGGGAATTTATTTTGTCTGTTTTGCTAAAGAAGGTTTTGCTTCTGCAGTTTTTAGGTGCTTTGGAAGTTTGTCATTTGTTTTGTGTTTTAGGAAAGAGTGAAATGTCGGTGACAGAATAGAGTACTGCCAGCGCTGGCGCTGACGGTACCATCAGGATAAATGCAACACTTGTTACTAATATAACTCGAATACTTATTTAGAATCTTTAATTTTTTACATTATTATATTTTATATTATCATGACATGCGCTTCTCAGCTCGGTGGACCGACTGTCTCATTATAAATTAATTATTTGTTTCGTATTTATAATAGATTCGTCCAAAGCTCTACAGTACATAGCTAGAAGGATATTTTGGCGCTCAAATGACATTGACAGAGGGGCACTATAGGTATTGTGCAATTGTATTGAAAAAAAAAAAAGATGGCGGCATTAGTTCCAATTTTGAACACGCATCAAAATATCAGCTATAGGGCTAGGGCAAATCTGTCAAAAGAGATGACAATTTATTAATTTCCTCCATATTCGTTCTCCTCTAAACTTAAGAATAACACATGCTATGGTTAATTTTGATTATATCTCAAAATATATTTAATAAATATATGAAATAATATTAGGCATACGAATTGACAGCGTCATTATGCTGCGTATGAAAAAGATAACAGTTACCCAATTATTTGTCAAATACGGAACACTTACACCCTAATTTTGACAACCCTTAGGGCTGATTTAACCAAAGCCAGATAATATCTTATATCCGCGGCATTAAATTGACGTCTGACAGTTTCTGTATGGAAAATCTGTCAAAAAATCAAAAAATATTCGCCGAATTAGACTTATACTAGGTATTAAAGTTTGGTCGAATATCTTAAACCAGCCATAACCATGCAGTATGTAATACGCGAACACACCATACTTTACATCCATATGTTACCTGATCTTCATAACATTTCTGTCGGTCCCTTGCCATGTCCGACACGGTATCACAACGTTATAACGTCAAAAGTTAGTTTGGTGCATAACTTGCTCGTATTAATATGGCCTGTGTAGTTTGGAACTAGAGGCCGTGGAGGAAACTGTTCGTCTAATTAATAATTGTCCCCGTATATGGTACGTGTCACAAAGTAGGGGTGTAAATCATAACTGCGAAGTTCATTACCGCGATGTACGTTACAGCGAAAGTTTATTATCGCGAAATTCGTTATAGCGAAAGTTCATTACCGCGATGTACGTTACAGCGAAAGTTTACTATCGCGAAGTTCGTTATAGCGAAAGTTCATTACCACGACGTACGTTACTGCGAAAGTTTACTATCGCGAAGTTCGTTGTTGCGAAAGTTCATTACCGCGATGTACGTTACAGCGAAAGTTTACTATTGCGAAGTTCGTTGTTGCGAAAGTTCTTTACTGCGATGTATGTTACTGCGAAAGTTTACCATTGCGATGTACGTTGTCGCGAAAGTTCTTTACTGCGATGATTGCAGTTTCGATAACACCCCATTGCAATATATGTCATGTACGAGGGTTGCTGATACTGGTGCTGGTGAAAATATTAAGTTAAGTAACTAAGGCAAAAATTGGAAGCAATAATAATATTTTTAAATGTTTTTATAATTTTTATATTCTAATATTTAAAAATGTAAAATATATGTATTTAATGGAATAAAGGAAATAAATCCAAAATAATGACAAGTTCAAAGAAAGTAAATTTCGATTTGTGCTGAAAACTATGATCGTTTCGTTTTCATCAATATAATGGCCAATGTTTCACCATTTATTTTTGTGTATTTTTCTGGCACTGTGAAATTTTCTAAAGTTTAATTATTGAACGCATAGATTCCTTTGACGGCATGTGAGGCGCGGAAGTACTAGGCACATTTTGGATGCATTTCTGTATTATTTGGCCTGGTCTATCAAAGCTGATCGGGTTCATGAATATGGTCAATAAAATTTGTTTTTTGAATAAAATGTTTCTCAGCTACCTTTTTGGTAGACACAGTCGCACCACACTTCAAGACCGCTTTTCTTATGCAACACCAATAGAATGTATTGCCACTCCGTTTATTTAATGTATAAAGGAATCCATCCCGTAGTAACTGATCTTTATTTTTGCGAGACTTAACAAATTTACAAGCTGCATCCATTTTTTGCATTGGGTGCGACGAACATTTGTATTTACTCAGAATAATCATACATACATCATCTGTGAAATTGACATTTTTATTTGTATTAAAACTTTGTGTACAAAAAATACTGTACAAAGGCAGGCATTTAATGACAAACGTCGCTCTGAAATTCATATTCAATGCACTCAAACGCCCAGGCAACCAGAGTTGCCGATTATATAAACATTATTGAGTTCTTGAATTCTGCTTAGATAGGTACAACAATTTTGTTTATCTTGATTTTATTATTATTATCTTTTAGCCCAATTATAATTAAATTTGATTCCAATTTTTGTACATTTATTAGTCTTAACCAACAACATAATATTTCCACCATCAGCAGTATCAGCAACCCTTCTACATGACATACATCGCAATGGGGTGTTATCGAAACTGCAATCATCGCAGTAAAGAACTTTCGCGATAACGTACGTCGCAATGGTAAACTTTCGCAGTAACATACATCGCAGTAAAGAACTTTCGCGACAACGTACATCGCAATGGTAAACTTTCGCAGTAACATACATCGCAGTAAAGAACTTTCGCAACAACGTACTTCGCGATAGTAAACTTTCGCTGTAACATACATCGCGGTAATGAACTTTCGCAACAACGAACTTCGCCATAGTAAACTTTCGCTATAACGTACATCGCGGTAATGAACTTTCGCTATAACGAACTTCGCGATAGTAAACTTTCGCTGTAACGTACATCGCGGTAATGAACTTCGCAGTTATGATTTACACCCCAAATCTTCAATTAATAAATTACTTAGCAAATAAAGTCTTAATTACAAACGTAAACCACAAAAAGGTTTCAGTGACTCAAACACTAAGAATGTGACAAAGCAAGTATTTCAAAATGACATCATGTTAGTTACATTGTATAACGGTAAATATAGCGTATGTCCCATGAAATTGATGAGGTCATCAATAAATTCTTTAACCGTAATTTAGGTAATAAATAGATGTTACTACTCATAAAGTTGTTTATTAGAGATAGGACACGGGTTTTGCATCAGAATATGAATGACGCGAGGCATCGTGGTTTAGATTGAGGATAATGACAATAAAAAAGGAAAATGCCCATTTTTCTATGGACCGCCGTTGCGCATCAAATTTTGTTGTATGATAGCATAAATTGGATATAAAAGAGGGTTGATGTCATACTTTCAAAGGAAATAAAATTTATCCATTTGTACTGTGGGGTTTTTTTGTAATTTTCATTTTTTGATAAGTTTTGAGGTTAGTTTTGTAACAAACCTTCCACCAAAAAAAGCAGTCCTTTACAACAATATGATTTAAATTCACATATGCAACAAAAATAGTTCCAACAAACCAAAGAATTAATCCGAATAAATAATATTACATAGGTAGGGCATGCTAAATGTAGGTTTGTACCTATAGGAAGTAGAAAATAAAAATGCTTGAATACTTATTGGACTGAAATAGTTTTATTGGTCCATATTATCATCATATTCATAAAATATAGTATATCGTCTAAAAACGAAGCCGGCTGCTCAACAGACCTAAATCGAGCCCAACTAAGGTACCACAAAATGGTCATTACGTGAGCACAGCACCCCAATGTCCGATTACTCACAAAACAATTGCAATAATAGTTAGTAATATCAGCTATCGTTACATGTGGGCTACATGTAACGATAGCTGATATTACTGACTTTATTAACCAAAATGTAGGGGTAGTACACCTTGCTGTTATCATGTCGTGACTTAATTCTTCCCCTTACTAAATACTTGTCCATTCCCAGTACCAATGGCAAGTCATCCTAAATGTCGTTTGCTAGTTCAATTTTAATACAACCGAGCCTGTTTTATTTGATAGGAACCTAGAGCTACTGGCATCAGATCATGTAATGACAGTCTTGGAAATATTTAGTTAAGAAAATAGTTCTCCTTCTATTAATATTTTCATTTTGTATTTCCAAGAACTGTTGAGCCCATTACTACTTCACGTTTGTTGCCCTAGTTACTACCAATCTTACTACCAGTTGTAATACCGTTAATTTGATTACCCTTCCTATTACTCCAGTAACCACCCAGCGACACATTGTAATGTACGTCTTGTTGATTTGCCTGCTCTGTGGTTAACTGATTTTTGCCTTCCAAAATAGACTCGGGCATAAACGCTTTATTGGTTGTTCAATTCGCCAATTACATCGCTGAAGCCCTAGGCCCCCTACCTAAAATAAAAACAATGCACTTGCTGGATGGGGTTGTAGTGGTGGTTAGGTATTGAGAAATCCCTTGAAGGCATGGAATTTTCTGATTCACTTTATGAGATTATTTAGGGCTACAGAAATAAAATAAAACCCATAATACAAGTAATTGTAATCGTTTATTTTGCTGTCATCAATCTTATGTACAGAGATGAAATGAAATGAAATTGTTTATTCTGTAGATAGGATATCTGAATCACTTTTACACGCACTAGGTTGATGAAAACACTCGACGTAAACCCGAGGAGCAGGGTCTCAACTCGATGAGTTATAACACAGATTACTATAAGTTATAATTTGTTGAATTTATCAACCAAAACGACCGGCGGTAATCATAGACTAATAAATGTATAAGGGCTAATGACTGACAGATTTATTGAAAGCTTGCTTCATTGCTGCTGAAAAGTACAAAATAACTACTACGATACGAAAGTAGTTACATGTTTAATACAGGTCGAGACGTATCATTTGCGTATAAATGTATGCTGATTTATTTGCTAAAAAACACATTTTATTATTTATAGATTACGCGTATTTCGTATTTGCTTTTTATAGTTTGGTAGTCTAGATTATTTGAATAAACTGTTAAAATCGTTTTTATTTTTTATTAATGGTAACATTTGGCTTTGGCATTCGCCTGATGGAGTTTATGATACAGGATTATAATCTCAGAACAATAACTTAGTTATTGTTCTGAGATTATAATAGTCATTTGGTCAGTGAAGCTGTAGTGTATTTTAAGCCAATAATAATAACCGACTGAATCTTTTAATTTAGTCGGTTAACGTCAGCAAGCGACATCTGTGTCGACAAACAAGAAGTACATGATTTAAGAATACGTTAAAATTAAAAAGGCATTATGAGAAGGACCTGTTAGTACAATAAAGTACTCTTTCAATTTGGTATAATTATTTTTACCTAGTTGCATGGCAACAACTTGATGATTTGTTTGGCAGTGGCACTTTTGACAGTTCACCTTGTCCGTGATAGTGTTACCGACAAGTAATCTAAATCACCCTGACCATAAGTGATTTGTTTGGAAATTATTGAAGAAAGATTTTAATTAGTAAGGTAGGTAATATTATTTTTTCAACACACTTGCTCGTAAAATGGTCTATTATTGAATCGCTTTTAAGTTCATAATGCAGTGTTTTAAACTCCCGTGATTTTTACATTTGTATTACCTATATATTATGGTTATTAAAAATATTAATAACGAGGAAAAATGACATAGTTCAAATTATTTTTTAAACTCAGCGTTTGCCCTGACTATCCGTTAAGACCGACTAGGGGGAGGTTCCTAAAATTGGCAACACTGCTATCACTAAAATACGCCATTTAAAAAAGTATGCAATTATATCGAATAAAGAACTAATTAAATACAAAATATTAACCCCACATACGATTTCGATCAAATGAACTAAGGACAGTTAAATAAATATATTATAATTTATGAGTATATTTTTATGGCCATACTCTTTCACTATAATGCGGTATTGATTTTGATCAATCTCCTTTGTTAAGTTCATTGTCACATTAGTAAAGGAAAATGCCCATTTTTCTATGGACCGCCGTTGCGCATCAAATTTTGTTGTATGATAGCATAAATTGGATATAAAAGAGGGTTGATGTCATACTTTCAAAGGAAATAAAATTTATCCATTTGTACTGTGGGGTTTTTTTGTAATTTTCATTTTTTGATAAGTTTTGAGGTTAGTTTTGTAACAAACCTTCCACCAAAAAAAGCAGTCCTTTACAACAATATGATTTAAATTCACATAATATGCAACAAAAATAGTTCCAACAAACCAAAGAATGAATCCGAATAAATAATATTACATAGGTAGGGCATGCTAAATGTAGGTTTGTACCTATAGGAAGTAGAAAATAAAAATGCTTGAATACTTATTGGAATGAAATAGTTTTATTGGTCCATATTATCATCATATTCATAAAATATAGTATATCGTCTAAAAACGAAGCCGGCTGCTCAACAGACCTAAATCGAGCCCAACTAAGGTACCACAAAATGGTCATTACGTGAGCACAGCACCCCACTGTCCGATTACTCACCAAACAATTGCAATAATAGTCAGTAATATCAGCTATCGTTACATGTAGCCCTATTAACCAAAATGTAGGGGTAGTAAGTACACCTTGCTGTTATCATGTCGTGACTTAATTCTTCCCCTTACTAAATACTTGTCCATTCCCAGTACCAATGGCAAGTCATCCTAAATGTCGTTTGCTAGTTCAATTTTAATACAACCGAGCCTGTTTTATTTGCTACTGGCATCAGATCATGTAATGACAGTCTTGGAAATATTTAGTTAAGAAAATAGTTCTCCTTCTATTAATATTTTCATTTTGTATGTACTCTCCCAAATAATTTCTTGAATTTAATCTAGTTTTAGCCATTTCCAAGAACTGTTGAGCCCATTACTACTTCACGTTTGTTGCCCTAGTTACTACCAATCTTACTACCAGTTGTAATACCGTTAATTTGATTACCCTTCCTACTACTCCAGTAACCACCCAACGACACATTGTAATACGTCTTGTTGATTTGCCTGCTCTGTGGTTAACTGATTTTTGCCTTCCAAAATAGACTCGGGCATAAACGCTTTATTGGTTGTTCAATTCGCCAATTACATCGCTGAAGCCCTAGGCCCCCTACCTAAAATAAAAACAATGCACTTGCTGGATGGGGTTGTAGTGGTGGTGTAGGTATTGAGAAATCCCTTGAAGGCATGGAATTTTCTGATTCACTTTATGAGATTATTTAGGGCTACAGAAATAAAATAAAACCCATAATACAAGTAATTGTAATCTTTTATTTTGCTGTCATCAATCTTATGTATAGAGATGAAATGAAATGAAATTGTTTATTCTGTAGATAGGATATCTGAACCACTTTTACACGCACTAGGTTGATGAAAACACTCGACGTAAACCCGAGGAGCAGGGTCTCAACTCGATGAGTTATAACACAGATTACTATAAGTTATAATTTGTTGAAATTATCAACCAAAACGACCGGCGGTAATCATAGACTAATAAATGTTTATGGGCTAATGACTGACCTGACTGACAGATTTATTGAAAGCTTGCTTCATTGCTGCTGAAAAGTACAAAATAACTACTACGATACGAAAGTAGTTACATGTTTAATACAGGTCGAGACGTATCATTTGCGTATAAATGTATGCTGTAGTAATGATTATTATTTGCTAAAAAACACATTTTATTATTTATAGATTACGTATTTACTTTTTATAGTTTGGTAGTCTAGATTATTTGAATAAACTCTTAAAATCGTTTTTATTTTTTATTAATGGTAACATTTGGCATTCACCTGATGGAGTTTATGATACAGAATTATAATAGTCATTTGGTCAGTGAAGCTGCAGTGTATTTTAAGCTAATAATAATAACCGACTGAATCTTTTAATTTAGTCGGTTAACGTCAGCAAGCGACATCTGTGTCGACAAACAAGAAGTACATGATTTAAGAATACGTTAAAATTAAAAAGGCATTATGAGAAGGACCTGTTAGTACAATGAAGTACACTTTCAATTTGGTATAATTATTTTCACCTAGTTGCATGGCAACAACCTGATGATTTGTTTGGCAGTGGCACTTTTGACAGTTCACCTTGTCCGTGATAGTGTTACCAACAAGTAATCTAAATCACCCTGACCATAAGTGATTTGTTTGGAAATTATTGAAGAAAGATTTTAATTAGTAAGGTAATATTATTTTTTCAACACACTTGCTCGTAAAATGGGCTATTATTGAATCGCTTTTAAGTTCATAATGCAGTGTTTTAAACACCCGTGATTTTTACTTTATATTACCTATATATTTTGGTTATTAAAAATATTAATAACGAGGAAAAATGTCATAGTTCAAATTATTTTTTAAACTCAGCGTTTGCCCTGACTATCCGTTAAGACCGACTAGGGGGAGGTTCCTAAAATTGGCAACACTGCTATCACTTAAATACGCCATTTAAAAAAGTATGCAATTATATCGAATAAAGAACTAATTAAATACAAAATATTAACCCCACATACGATTTCGATCAAATGAACTAAGGACAGTTAAATAAATATATTATAATTTATGAGTATATTTTTATGGCCAAACTCTGTCACTATAATGCGGTATTGATTTTGATCAATCTCCTTTTTCTATTACATTTAGCTTAAGTTTTTAATAAAGTATTACTTTTTCTTTTGTTTTTATTTTTCAAATTAACAACTTCAGCTTGATAAAATATGGAAATGTTTGCTTAAAGGCTCGTACACACTGGCGGGATATCTTGCGATATCGATAGCGCGACAAGGGTACCGCTGCCTGTCGCGCCCGCGATATCGTGCCAGTGTGTACTAGCCGTTACTTGGGAAGACACTGGACCCCACGACATAGGGAATCCTAGTGAGGGGTCCAGGGAATTTGTAAAAATCGAGTAACTAAGGCTCCTATGTAATTTGTTACAATTTTTTTTAATATTGGACCGGGTTTTTTGTGAACAGTTTTTTTTTTTTTACGTTTCGTTCGTTTTTACAAACTTTGGCTCGTGAGTATAATAATTATATATAAAATCACCATCATAATCATTGTACCCGAAAGACGTCCACTAGGGACATAGACATACCCCAAGCAATATTATCTACAATTGGTAAAATAAAATGGATACTTCATTTTTTTCAATATCTTTGTTAATTGGTATTAAATAAAAATTTAGTTTCAAGTTTTTTCAAGTTCAAGTTCAATATGTAGTCGAATACTGCAGTAAAAATAAAATTTTCGTGGAACATCATTACAGACGTTAATTTATTTATCGCCAAAACTGAACTGCAGAACATTTACGGAATTATTTATGCGAATCAGATTTTCATTCGTCATAGAAAATGACGATTCATTTTTGCACAATATTTTGCAATCCGAAATAGGTCGAAATGAATAAGCCACATGAAAAAACGATCCATTTTTGATGTAGAAGAATAAAAAATAGTTATAAATTCAGAGTTAAACGAATATTATTCGTCCGAATATTTTCCTGGTTTTTTTTTAAATATTAGTCGCAAGCACTACCTACGCTGAGCTGAGCATGAAGTCCTTGGTTTGATTCGGGTTGGACAAAGTGTTATTGGGTTTTTCCATCAAGAATTTCTCAGTAGCAGGCCGGAGTCTGAATTTGTGTGCGGTTTATGGCAATAGGCTCGCCCTATTACATGAGACTTAAACATTAATGGCAAAATATGGGTGTATTATATTATGTAGGTGCACCTCTGCTTAACTCTTCGGGGAATACGCGGTTATTTCGCTCATCAATCAAACGATGACAGTTCTTTATTAACATTATGACATTTGTGATGTCATGACATATCTTTAACAGTAATCAAATTAAACGTCAACTGCTATAGCGTCCTTAAATGTTGATTAGTTGTTTATAATTAAAATGACTGCCTGTATCCTGTTTGTTCTTAAATTTGATGACGCATGGATGGAGTTGATTACTGTGTGATCAACTTAGTAACAATAACTTATTATAATAGCGAAATTTTATTTATTTATATTTTTTAGATTGATAACCGCATTTTGAACAGATGCCAATTATTTTGAATGAAGTCACCTAATCTAAAAATATATTTAGGTCAATCGGCCACGAGTTTTACCTATTTAATAAATACCTAATGCAGATATATCATTAATTATTACCAGCCTGTTGTTGACAACCGAGTTTCCTCTGCCATATATTATATATCATGCCAATAATGTTGTGATCTATTTCATTTTTTAAATAGGGAGTTTTACCATATTTTGTTTGGCTCCTTCCCTTAATTGACATGTAAAAGTGTTTCGTACAAACCTATTTACTGAAAACAAAATCATTTCATTTCATTTCATTATAATAATCATCAATTACTAATAGGTAATTATCACCCTATAAGTATACCACGTTTATTTCCATAAAATTGTACCAATTTTACATAAAAAAATGATTAAATTGGTGTACAATAAATTTCAAAAAAAATATCTCCTGTTCTATACATTTGGGTCGAGTATGTATTGAGAGTGTACTATAGATATATCCGGCCTTATCCTTCGGGAAATAATAACATGCGTCATGTTATGTTATGTATTGAAGTTTTATATAGGACAGCCAGTTATTTACGATTTACGATGTTAGTCCCATGGAGAAAGTTGTACATTATATACCTTGAAGTATGACCACACATTTCTTATACACGCTGTAGATGAGACGATGTAACAAAACTGCATTCTATTATTTCCAATGCATAACTGCCATAGAGATTCCATTTTTAAAAACTCAGAAGCCCAATTCTCGTACTTAAAAACCGTTCACATTGAAGTCGCAATCTGTCAAACTTGTCAAAAATGTTGATAAATTGATTGTATAATTGATAGATTTCGAATGAACTTAGAATGCGAACGTTCTTAAAAATTCCGGGAATTGCTCTCTGATCGAAATATGTAGCTTCGCTACTTATTGTTTAATATTGCACCAATTATGTTCCCGTATTGATATATATAAAAAATATGCTAACATATAATTTATGCAATAGAGAGGGCTCGTGACAAAATAATGACAGCCGCACGAGTCGATCGAAGATTAAGCTACGCTTGCCGCGGTCGGTTCGTCGATGGGTGACCATCCATTACATATCGAGACCCCTCCGATATTCGGAAAGCGTTTGATACCGACTGTCATTCATGGATCTTTGACAGTCGTTACAGGTAGTCAGAAGCTCATAAAGTCTGACAACCATATCTTACCAAGGGGTATCGTGTTACCTACCCAGTAACTGGTTTGTAGAGGTCAGATAGACAGTCGATTCATGTAAAATACTAATATTCAGCTGCATCCGGTTAGACTAGAAGTCGACCCCAGAATATTAGGGAAAATTCTAGGCAGATTGATTTCATAATTTGTGCAGTAGAATCGAGAGAATACATGTAACAATATTACGAGTACATATAGCAGTGGCGAGTCCTACCATGTTCCCCAAAATATTCCACGTTATTCAAAATATACCCGCGATGTTTCAGCATAAAGTTTTATTGCTTATGCTAATTTTCAGGTGTGTTGGGTACGCCAGTAAAACACTTCGTATATTCGTTAAGTGCTAACATGAAGGTAAATTTATATGGATTTCTAGAATTCCAGCGTAGGGCATAAATTGTGTGACGTCAGAAGGTGGACGGTCGCGGTAATTTAGTGCTCACAAAGTCTTTAGGACTAGGGCAGAGACGTTTACAGGGCACCTTGTGTGTTTCATAGAATTAGATGTGACGGACATAGCAAAATAATAATTTTACGTGGAGATTATAATTACAGATTTCTGGTGATTATTCACAAAATATCAAAATTCGATAATTTTCCACAAAAAAAGAGTCACTAAAAGAACAGTAAAAATATATATTTTGTCCAACATATTTGAAATATTTAACCATATTGTCGTCAATATACTAAATAAAAATATTTCCATGAAATACTTCAATTAATAGAAGAGAATAGAATAGAATATTCATTTATTTGCTCAGAATGTAGGTATTTACAATAAAGTGGTTACAATCATATTAAAGAATCCATGTACATTCTACCATTTTGGCAAGCAAGCATTGATGCAGCTGATCTACCAGCATTTGTGAACAAGCCGCTTTAAATACTAAAATAAATCAATTGGAAAATGATGTCAGTTGACCTAGTGAGTCAATCATACGAACATCAATCAAGTTGGCAGTGAACTCAATTCATATACAAAATGTTGTAGTTGATTACTTGATGTATGTTACACTGAATTCGATGATATATTGATTGAACGGTCTTAATAGTTATCGTGAAAGTGGTGCCTTCAAATAAACTAATGCATGTAGATTGATCTTTACTTAGTTTTATAAAAGCCAAAGCTACGGTTTGCTAAAAGAGCGGCGGCCGCCACAAAGCGTCTACAATTTTCCGGCAAATGACGTCACTGAAAACTTGTTAATGAAAATAAGTTGGTGTGTAAACGTTTTTTGACACCGTAACGTAAAACCCTTGCCATCATTTTTTGACAGCACTTTTCATGTCATTAGCACGATATGAGAATTACCTGAAGATATACGTAGCTATTATTAATTTTAGCAGAAACTATAAATTATTGCATTTTTTAAATATAATTTACGACCTGACGCTCTATAACTTCGCTGTTTCATCTAACATATTTGTTCTAAGAATGTTTATAAGAAGCAATTACCCTATTAAGGCGCTACTACGAGCAAAACCTTGCGATACTGCGTTTTCCTTTGTTATTCAGGCTCTCATTGGAACTTATTAATTAAGAGAAATAAACTAGATCTAAAGGTACATTAATGTTCGATATTATAGTATCATCACATTTTAAATGTATTACAAATACATTTAAAATCTCCTTATAAAAACAAACAATAAATATTGATTACATGCATCTTTTGCTAAAGGTGACGATCAATTAGTGTAATCTTCAAATAAATAAATAATTTGAGGATTACACTAATTGATGGATAGACACTATAAATAGAATTTAAAATAATTCAAAAAATTGTGTGAATTCTTCGTGCGCAAGGAGCGGGACACATCGGGATAGAGCGGCGCAGCGGGATAGAGGAACGAACGCTCAAGGTTGCTAGCTAAGGGAAGCGCCTTAATACGCTTCACCGGTATGCGAGTACCTACCGATAGTTAAATTGAATGAATAATGTCACGACAAAACACAATGTTATTGGACTACGTTGTATAAAGATCTAATAAAATGTCGACGGTTACATGGCCTTACTACGATTATGGTCAATAAATTAATCAGCATTGAAGAGCTGTCTCGTCTGTGTTTGTACAGTAAGCCGCACGTCAGTTCTAATACAGTTCCAGTATAACCTGGTCTTTTATTCTATTGAAACTCCGTAGAGCGCTGGGCCAGCTCAAGGTCTTGTGCATCAGTGTATCACTCGAGTTCAATTGTTTTCAAATTGAGAACAATGAATAACGCTTCTCAGCTAAAATTCTAAGTCTTATATTGATACCTACTAGACATAGTTTTTTGAAGTCTGAAGTGGGTGTAAGTTATTGGCCACTTAAAAATTAATATAAGTTTGTAAGATGGATCGCAAAAGAATCAAAATCAATGAAACTTTTTTCATTTAATTAATATTTTCTGAGTTCAACTTCTCAAGCCCGACTCTCCAGAGAGCTACAAAATTGGTAGGTATCTTCGTGTTACATTAACTGGAGTTTGATATGAAACTATACCATGTGAGGATGACACTAAACTGGCACTTATACTGTCAATACTAGTACTGGTATTTATGAATGTTTTGAAAGCATCAAATACCAAAATCCTAATATCGAATTAAAAAAATGTTTTTTTCAAACAATCACAACGGGCCGACTATGGGTTTTGCCAAATATTCCACTAGCTGTAGTGACTGATTTTGTAATGTATTTGATTGAATGTTAGTTTGTAGACTGGGAACGTTATTAAGTCAAATAAAAGCTTCCTCTCTCCTACTTTTGCTGTGCCCGACAGGGTCCACAATGATCATATTTTGTTAAAACCTTAGTTCACATGTGGAGGCAATAAATAATTATATTGAGTATTAGTACTTAGTATTAGTATTGAGTATTATAAACGAAGTTTTTTATTGTCATATTGACGTCCCCGCTTTGTATGTGGCAAAGGTTTAAATTGTGACGATCAAAACAGGTGGCGATTTGCTACAGTTAGTGACCACCTTGGTTGACCTGCAGTTTTGCACATTTTGCCTTGACCGTAAAACTTGTATGACTGTAGCTTTTAAACACCACAATATCGTCGGGGATAGTGCAAATTCGCGTATTTAGCATTGGATAATTCCGCGTATCTAACAAATGTAGCCAATTTTCAATTTCGCGGGCATTCATAAGATTTTCAAGTTAAATTAATCATTGTAACGGATAATCTATGGTAAAAATACTAAGAAAACATCAATTATTACTATGTAAAAAAATGAGGCCATTTGTTCTTAAAATAACGATATTAAACAGTTGTAACCTGCCCCTGTAAAATTAGATCAAATGCAGATACGCGGCCTTTACCTATGGTAGATTGGCGGTTTTGCACTATCCCCGACGATATGTACACTAAATGACACACCAGTACACTAAATGATAGACCAGACGGTACATGGCCTAAGTCTTGAACTCCATAAATTAATCAACGTGTAGATCTGTGACATTTGTGCTCGTATATCTTAGAGTCCAATACCTCTAATGGTTTCTAAATGGTTTTAGATTAGTATTCAAGTCGCCGGCACTTTAATAGTTTTTCTTTGTAATTGCTATTCGTGCTGTTATATAGGTGCTATTCAAGAGTTTATTGACGGTGCTGGATGTAGTGTTATTGGAGCAATTGTTAATGATGCAAGTTTAATTGATAACATTGAGACTACTGTTTTTAATGAGGATTGATTGTATGATACAATTTTGGAATGGCAATTAAACCAACCTCAAAATCTCTATTACTTGGTAATCTCGTAAAGGTACGGAGGAGCTTGTGGCTAAGTAATCGCACGAGTCGATTGATCAGGGGCCTTAGTCTACTAATTTATAAACGTTACAATGGTCTCTCAATGGCAAGTTTTTGACAGTTTTTGTATGGCAAATCTGTCAAAAACTCACCATTATGACACCATTGTGACGTTTATAAATTAGTAGACTAGGCCCCCAGGTTTAGTCAAACCGCGGTTGGTCCGTGGATGGGTGACTATCCTTACATAGGTACCAATACCCCTCCGCGACACGCGCGTTAAGCCGTGGGTACCGGCTGTCATTTGTAGATCTTTAATAGATGTTACGGGTCGTCAGAAGCTCGGAAGTCTGACAACCAGTCTTACCAAGGGGTATTGTGTTTCCCAGTTACTAAGATCTTGTAAATTACGTTATATTTCTAGCTCCTTGTTCATGTAGTTTTGGTTAAGGAGCTCGTGGCTAAGTAATAACGTTAATAAGCTACGCTTGCCGGGGTTGGTCCGTGGATGGGTAACCAATCTGTTCGTATTGAGACTCCTCCGTGCCTCGGAAAGCACGTGAAGCCATTGGTACCGGCTGCCATTTTTAGATCTTTGACAGATTTTACGGGTAATCAGAAGCCCGGAAGTCTGACAACCAGTCTTACCAAGGGGTATCGTGTACCGAGTAAATGGGTTGTGGAGGTCAGACAGACAGTCGCTCTATGTAAAATACTGGTATTCAGCTGCATGCAATGTTGGTGATTATTTAATTTATTGGTACTGAATTATTGACATAAAATTATAATTTACTGATATTGATAGAAATGCGTAATGAATTTTAATATTAATGTAATGTTTATTTTTCTAATTGTATTATTTTATTTATCATCACTGTAATGTTTTCAACATAATGTATTTTGTTACGAAATAAATGACTTATGACTTACGCATCCGGTTAGACTGGAAGCCGACCCCAACATAGTTGGGAAAAGGCTAGGCAGATGATGA
This sequence comes from Eupsilia transversa, assembly GCA_914767815.1. Classification (NCBI taxonomy): domain Eukaryota; kingdom Metazoa; phylum Arthropoda; class Insecta; order Lepidoptera; family Noctuidae; genus Eupsilia; species Eupsilia transversa. Next base: position 5,117,704 of record OU611886.1, on the reverse strand, counting down.
GTGTAAAAGATGTTCTAGCTTCTTTTATTTAGTCTCAAATACATTTGGATAAAAGCGTCTTTCTAAGTAAAGGGATATAATTATGAACTTTTTATTGCACTAAGTATGACGTTTTTAATGTTACATTGTAATTTTTTTTTGTTTGTTAAATAAGTTGTTTATTGAGATGTATTTCTGGTGCCTACAGACAAAACCAAGAATACACCCGATTAATTTTTATTATCCTACTAGCTGCTGCCCGCGGCTTCGCCCGCGTGAGTGTCGGAAATTACCCCCCCCATACATCCCCATAGGTTTTAAGTATAAATATTGAGTTTCGTGTTAATCGGACAGCGCGTTAAAATTCTTCTATACAAACACTGACAAAAAAAACTACAAACTTTATAATTTATTTAGATAACTATTCGTGCGAAGTTTCATGTGTATTACCTCAAGGAATAAGATTTTTCATACAAACTGTCATCGCTTATTTTACCCCCTTAGGGGTTGAATTTCGAAAAATCCTGATAGTACACGTTATTCTTAATTTTTGGGTTTTAAGTATAAATATTGAGTTTCGAGTTAATCGGACAGCGCGTTAAAATTCTTCCATACAAATTTTGACACCCCCCAACCGTAGGATAGGATACTTTTCCGGGATAAAAAGTACCCAGTGTACCCATCAAAGAATAATTATACCAAGTTTCATCGTAATCGAACCGGTAGTTTTTGCGTGATGCCTGAACAAACAGACAGACAGACAGACAGACAGACAAAAAAAAAATTAATCAAATTTTTGGGTTCGGTGTCGGTCTAGTAACACCCCCCGCCATTTATTTTTTTGATATTTTCAATGTACAGAATTTTCACTTCTACAGATTTATTATAAGTATAGATTTTTACCAACAGCCCTACTTTTCAAACCAAAACACCTTAATAATTGACCGCACGAATAAAATCATAATTCAAAGTCAAAATAATATCATCATAATTATAGTTAAAATATTATCAAAGATAATTAATAAATCAGATATACAGTATGAACGTTATATCCTTGAAGGCACGCGCCAATTAACACAAATGAGCCATCAAGAACTTATCAGCATTATGAAGCTTGTTATAGATGATATATTCATCTTTAACAAGCTTCATAATGCTTATTTTGGTCACCGTATTTGAACGAACATTCCAACCAGTGACATGTGGGCACCAAACGGTGCCAACCTCTACAATAAACAGTCTAATTTATGTGAGAATTGTCAATTTGCGGCTCATAATAGACTTTAGTTTGTTAGCTTATATTTAGAACGTATTAATAGGTTTGGTTCGGTTTGACTACCTCGTTGGTCTAATGGTCGCAAAAGCTACTGCTGAAGAGTGTGAGGTCCTGGGTTCGATTCCCAGGTCGGGTAAAGTGTTATTGGGTTTTTCCATCTGGAATTTATCAACAGCAGCCCGGAGTCTAGGTTTGTGTCCGGTTGATAGCAATTAGCAATAGGCTCGCCCCCTATTACATGGGACTTAAACATAACTGGCGAAATGTGGGTGTACAGTACAACTCTGCACAACCCTTCGGGGAAACAAGGCGTGATGTTATGTTATTAGGTTTGGATGTGTATTTCATTTTGTAACATAACATCATGCTTGTTTTCTTCAAAGGGGTAGAAATGAAATGAAATGAAATTGTTTATTCTGTATATGGGTTAAATCTGATTCACTTTTACAAGGCATATAAAAACAAGATAGATGGAGTCGATATTTCCTATTTGACAACCCCTGAGAAGAAATGGCGAAACAAACTTATGGGGAAGGCAGAGATGATACCAACATTTTGCCAAGTTTATGTTAATTTCCCATGTACATAAGAGGACGCGAGCCTATTTTCATAATCTGAGGACAAATTAATTCTAGACTCCAGGATCCCACTGATAAATTCCTGACGGAAAATCCAAGAACTCGTTGCCCAACCTTGGCCGAATCTCCATGTCTCAGTCAGTAGTAATGCTTGTGACCACCAATGAGGCAGTTACAAATAGCATAATCATAATTAGCGTATAATGTTCTCAATGCCTGGGACACAGGCCTCGTCTCTTCGAGAGGGAGTAATCTACCATATGGGCCCAGTACGGTTTGGTAGATGTCAGATGGCTTCGAATTTTTAGTTCTAAGACATGCCGGTTTCCTCACGATGTTTTCCTTTTTAGAGGTATGAGGAACAGGGTGTAAAGTTCACTCATCCTCTATAGAAAAGAGAGGATCCTCCAACCAGACGGGTGTCGTGTTTGGCGGGCAAGTGCCCAACGATTGATGTCGGGAAGTCTTATATAGGTATGTTTATCGCGCAGGATTGGTGTGACGTCAGGTAGGTCGCATGTGTCTTTGTAGATTCCGGCACACCTTCATCATTTTGAGAGCAGTGGTGATGAAATTATTTAGGTACACAAAGTAAAGCGCCTGGCTGGGTTCGAACCCACGACCTACAAACTCGTAAGTCGGGGCCGTTAACACTGGGCCACTGCCCTAGTCACAATTACGGATGGATAAATTATGTTGAATAGATATTTATGAAAGTTTGAATATTGGCCAATTAATATTTGAAATAAATGAAAGCGTGGGATGTTGTTTGATTAACAACTTGACCTGGAATTTGTTTGATGGATTTTTTAAGACCGATACGCTAGCCTCTAATTATTATCATTCTTATTTAGGTACTAGCGTCTGCCCGTGGCTTCGTCTGCTTATGGACGCGTTAAACCCGCGGCCTGGCTCCCGCAGACGGGCGCGACGCGACTCTGGTGGAACAATTTCTATAAAAACTTAACGCAAATTGTTCTACCAGTGTCAGGTTGCGCCTGTCTGATTGCGGGGAATTCCGAAAGGGATACCGTGGCCCCTGGCAACACAGGCAACTGAAGAAACACGGGTGGGATTTAGTCAGTAAGAGTCTGACACGCCCTCCCGCTCTTATTTGATAATTTTCCAAACAAAAAAATGCGCCTGTTTCTGGGAGCCTTAATTCATAAATTCCATCCTCGACCACACAATCTAGTAATAATTTAACAAAAGAATGCAAAGACAAGCGGCGAACAATTTGAATGTCTACGTGAGAAGTTTCCAAAATAAGATATTTTTGAAAAAAGTGCAATATTATTCAATCACAGTATAAATTTGCAATAAACATGCGGAAACCGTAATAGTAAAGTAACCTTGGCGTGTGTGGCATTTGTATCGATAACATTTTATAATATCTTTTTTTTTATTAAGTACTAGCTGCTGCCCGCGGCTTCGCCCGCGTGAGTGTCGGAAATTACCCCATACATCCCCATGGGTTTTAAGTATAAATATTGAGTTTCGAGTTATATATAAATATTGAGTTTTCCCTTATTTTACCCCCTTAGGGGTTGAATTTCGAAAAATCCTGATATACGTTATTCTTTATTTTTGGGTTTAAGTATAAATATTGAGTTTCGAGTTAATCGGACAGCGCGTTAAAATTCTTCCATACAAACTTTGACATCCCCCAACCTTAGGATAGGACACTTTTCCGGGATAAAAAGTACCCAGTGTGGTGCCCAGGATATGAAAGAATAATTATACCAAGTTTCATCGTAATCGAACCGGTAGTTTTTGCGTGATGCCTGAACAAACAAACAGACAGACAGACAGACAGACAGACAGACAAAAAAATTTTTAATCAAATTTTTGGGTTCGCTGTCGGTCTAGTAACACCCCCTGCCATTTATTTTTTTGATATTTTCAATGTACAGAATTTTCACTTCTACAGATTTATTATAAGTATAGATTATTTAACTACTAGCGTTTTGCCCGCGACCCTATCTTCGTGGACTTCGACAGGACATTGCTCTGATACATTGGTTAAGGCTCCCGAAAACAGGCGAGATGCGACGGCGCGACGCGACACCGGTAGAACAAATTTATTTCCTTGAAGTTTTGATAGAAATTGTTCCACCAGAGTCGCACCGTGCCTGTCTCCGGGAGCCTTGATCCTACGAACCGACAACCTCGTCAAATTACTTTCTCTGTCACATGCAAAAAGTCATAAAAGAAGCGCAGATCAGTAGTTCTGAAGAAATTACCCTCCTGTATAAATGTTACCTCTTTATAATATTATTATTATTAGTATAGACGTTACTTTCACAAAGACTTGAAAAATATACGGGGTTATTTATGTAGAAACTCTATTAGAAGTAAGACAGCGCCAAAGACCTAAAAAATACGACTTGTCGAAACCGTGTAGTCGTTAAAGTATGAATAAGAAAAGCTTTACAGGACCAAAGCCAATTATACGAATATTTTACAGTTACAGGACCAAAGCCAATTATACGAATATTTTTCTCTTAAATGATAACCGGGCGGCGTGCGTACCAGACGTATGAACTTAATCGAGGCAAAAGGAGTATGTAAGGATCGTAGCAGGTGGCGTTCTGTAGTTTCTGCCTCTACCTCTATGGTAAGAAGCCGTGAGTTTATGTAGGTTTAGTTTTATATTAGGGGATCTACCCAAGTTTGGGAAAGAGATAGAGCTAAAAGTCCTGTGTAGCTCCATCTCTGTCTCACACTGAAGTAACATTTAAAATTATAGTGCTATAAAAGGTGGTGGTTGGCCCCCAAAACATTGTATGCGCTCTACAGCAGATATTTTATTGATACTCCTGGGCTTGACTTATCCCTGTAAACCAATGGGTAATAGGATTTCAAAAGCTGTTGTTGTCATGAAGAGGTAGTAAAAACATAATTTAAGGTAAGGGTAAGTATACGAAAGGTGACGGACAAAGTAACTTTGTCCCGTGAGGAATCAAAACTGTATTACTAGTACGGTTACAGTTAATACCTATTGCAGTTTTGTCTTTAACCTAAGCTTGAAGTTACTGCGTCACAAAAGCTTGAAAAAAATAAAAACAAAGTGAAAAGTAACTTTAATTTCGTAAGTCGTTGTCTTAGATTTAGTTTTTTTTTTTTTGGTGGTTGTTTGTTTTTTGTAATAAATTTTTATTTTGCACTTTTTTGTCGTCGCACCTACTCCATACAAATTCGAATACCACTACCTGCTATGTAAATAACAGTGACAGGAAGTTATTATAACGTCAACCACAGAGACTAAGTGCGAAAAATACGTATTATTGAAACTAACTCAAAAACGAACTAAGCAAAATAAATAAAATTTGTATGGGACCAAGTTCCGCAACTTTCCTCTATCAAATGAAAAGAGAATTTTTAAAATCAATCCACAAATGACAATATATAAAAAAAATCATACAGACATATCTACATTAGAACATCCTCCTTTTTGGAAATCGACGAATGACCCTACTTGTCACTCTAAACATATAAAATTTTATAGTCTCATTAATTTAAGTAGGTGAACAATAATCACCATTTTCATAGGCATTTGAAACTCATCCAGTGACATTAAAAAAATCTGCCTATTCCATAAAATACTTTAGAGTGATAGTACCTTTAAAAGGTTACCTAGTCATGCGTCAGTTATAATTTTGACATCTGACGGGTTGCTCGGAAGCCTGTCTGTCTAATGCAAATTATTCCACCAATATTTGTGCAAATATTAGTGCGGAGTAGTCCAGTTTAGGTTTGGGATTGGCGTTGGCGATGTTCATATTCTATTTTTAACTTATAGTTTTGGTTTCTAAATATAAGGTAAAAGGAAATTAGGGAGTGAAATCTAATAGAAGCCACAGATATCAATATCGAATGATGACAAAACCAAAAAAAGAGATATTTTTGAAAAGGTTACATTGATACTTTGCTGGATTTAAACCCACAACGCATGCATGAGAAGCGAAGCCATAATCACTGGGCCATCAAGACTCCTGAGTTTATCCAAGATTTTTTCACCATGTGAATGATGTGCGATGTGCCCACGAAACCCTGAACTTATAGTTAATACAAGCCTGAAATCGCCAAAACGTCTTGAGCAAGCGTGATGATCAATTCTCATGCCTTCTCTCTATGAGAAGAGGCCTTTAGTGGGACAGTAATCTTTATACTAATAATCTACACAAATAAATAAAGGAAGTGTCTGTTTGTGAGGTCAAAAAAACAGTGTTTTACAAATGCTTATAAAAGTACAATGTTTTTTTATTATATTTTTGTTTTTCTGTCTTTGTTCCGATAAATCTCTGAAACCGCTGGACCGATTTTGACGGGACCTTCACTGGTAGATAACTGATTTAAAACGATTAACTAAGGCTTTACTTTTATTTTATATTGTTACTTTTATTATATAAAAATCCTTTTTGGATTAGGGTCCACGTGGTCCCTTCGCCCACTAATAGGACCATAATTATTATTTTCATAGCTACTTTAACTAACTACGAGTCGACCTTCTGCTTATATCTACTTTGTGGGTGTAAATCATAACTGCGAAGTTCATTACCGCGATGTACGTTACAGCGAAAGTTTACTATCGCGAAGTTCGTTGTTGCGAAAGTTCATTACCGCGATGTATGTTACAGCGAAAGTTTACTATCGCGAAGTACGTTGTTGCGAAAGTTCTTTACTGCGATGTATGTTACTGCGAAAGTTTACCATTGCGATGTACGTTGTCGCGAAAGTTCTTTACTGCGATGTATGTTACTGCGAAAGTTTACCATTGCGACGTACGTTATCGCGAAAGTTCTTTACTGCGATGATTGCAGTTTCGATAACACCCCATTGCGATGTATGTCATGTAGAAGGGTTGCTGATACTGCTGATGGTGGAAATATTATGTTGTTGGTTAAGACTAATAAATGTACAAAAATTGGAATCAAATTTAATTATAATTGGGCTAAAAGATAATAATAATAAAATCAAGATAAACAAAATTGTTGTACCTATCTAAGCAGAATTCAAGAACTCAATAATGTTTATATAATCGGCAACTCTGGTTGCCTGGGCGTTTGAGTGCATTGAATATGAATTTCAGAGCGACGTTTGTCATTAAATGCCTGCCTTTGTACAGTATTTTTTGTACACAAAGTTTTAATACAAATAAAAATGTCAATTTCACAGATGATGTATGTATGATTATTCTGAGTAAATACAAATGTTCGTCGCACCCAATGCAAAAAATGGATGCAGCTTGTAAATTTGTTAAGTCTCGCAAAAATAAAGATCAGTTACTACGGGATGGATTCCTTTATACATTAAATAAACGGAGTGGCAATACATTCTATTGGTGTTGCATAAGAAAAGCGGTCTTGAAGTGTGGTGCGACTGTGTCTACCAAAAAGGTAGCTGAGAAACATTTTATTCAAAAAACAAATTTTATTGACCATATTCATGAACCCGATCAGCTTTGATAGACCAGGCCAAATAATACAGAAATGCATCCAAAATGTGCCTAGTACTTCCGCGCCTCACATGCCGTCAAAGGAATCTATGCGTTCAATAATTAAACTTTAGAAAATTTCACAGTGCCAGAAAAATACACAAAAATAAATGGTGAAACATTGGCCATTATATTGATGAAAACGAAACGATCATAGTTTTCAGCACAAATCGAAATTTACTTTCTTTGAACTTGTCATTATTTTGGATTTATTTCCTTTATTCCATTAAATACATATATTTTACATTTTTAAATATTAGAATATAAAAATTATAAAAACATTTAAAAATATTATTATTGCTTCCAATTTTTGCCTTAGTTACTTAACTTAATATTTTCACCAGCACCAGTATCAGCAACCCTCGTACATGACATATATTGCAATGGGGTGTTATCGAAACTGCAATCATCGCAGTAAAGAACTTTCGCGACAACGTACATCGCAATGGTAAACTTTCGCAGTAACATACATCGCAGTAAAGAACTTTCGCAACAACGAACTTCGCAATAGTAAACTTTCGCTGTAACGTACATCGCGGTAATGAACTTTCGCAACAACGAACTTCGCGATAGTAAACTTTCGCAGTAACGTACGTCGTGGTAATGAACTTTCGCTATAACGAACTTCGCGATAGTAAACTTTCGCTGTAACGTACATCGCGGTAATGAACTTTCGCTATAACGAATTTCGCGATAATAAACTTTCGCTGTAACGTACATCGCGGTAATGAACTTCGCAGTTATGATTTACACCCGAAGATTTGGTATGTAGAATAAGAACAGTTCTTTGACAGTTTCATCAGTGTGTATTAATTAGGGTAATACAGCATTTTTTATTGAGTAAAAAAGACAGATTGAAATAAATAAATGAAGATAGGCAAATAACCACTTATAAATCAGACGTTCTACACTAGATCCTGTTATACCATAACAAGTTAAAATTAAAAATTTAAATAACCCCCGACACAATTCCAGGTGATGCTGCAGTATCAGTTCAAGGTTACTATGTTCTTCTAATATCATTGAAGTAACAGAATACTAAATTTCGAATCAATCAGACCTGTGGAAGATGCGCACATCCAATCACCAACTAGAAAAGAGCTGATAATATTCAAAGGGCTGAACCGATTTTCTTGAATTGTAGCTAAGAATAACACTCTCGATCAAGACACCTTTCAAACAAAACAAATATAATCAAAATCGGTTCAGCCGTTTGGGAGCTACGAGGGAACAGACAGACATGTATGTTTCACACAAAAGTATGTTCTTGGGTAATCTTCGTGTTTCCGAATTAGCACGAACGTCGCGCCACAGAGTTAGGTACCTTCCATAGCGGTAAAGCTTCAAACTTTCATCCTGCGGCAGGGCAACAGTTTGCCTCTTTGCTTGTTTGTAGAGTGCACCACTATCATCGGGCGTTTGTATGAAGTGTTGTCTCTGTCAAGTTCCCTACTCTAGTCGCATATCACCATATGTCACACATATTGTTATATTTCCAATGAGATAAGCATCAGGTCCTGGGTTCGCTTCCAGGCCGGGCAAAGTGTTATTGGGTTTTTCTATCTGAAATTTCTCAGTATCAGCCCGGAGTATGGATTTGTGCCCGGTTTATGGCAATAGGCTCGCCTCCTAGTACATGGGACTTAAACATAAACAGCCTAGTTGACTTACACAGTGGACGTGTTCTATAGGTACACCTCTGCCCAACCCTTCGGTGAAACAAAGCGTGATGTTATGTTATTAGCTCATTATTCGGAATTTTTACTAGTTTTCAGAAACTACAAGATTTCCTATCCTTCGATGAATAATCAGTTCTACAAGGTGTTTTTTTTTATATCCCATAACTCTTGGGTATGAATGAGACCATATCAAAGAATCAACTGGCTTAAGAATTATTTCTGAACAATTTTTTTTTTTTTTTTCATTTTTCATATAAAATAATACGACAAAGTCACGATTATTAATGTAAAACACCCTTACCTACGTGAAATAAAGCACTAAGCATTAAGTCCGCCTTTGTATCTTTTTTGTGTGTGAAAAGGGTAAATAAATAAATAAATAAATATGACAACGTCGCATTATCTTACCTTTAAATATGAATGATTGGTTTGAATGAAAATGATTTAAGGCTCGTACACACTGGCGCGACTTGTCGCGCGACGCGACACCGGCAATTGTTCAATCGTGAAGTTTTATTAGAAATTGTATTGTTAAAGTCGCGTCGCGCGACAAGTCGCGCCAGTGTGAACGAGCCTTTACTCGTACTTATCAATGAAACTTAGATACACACATTGAGAGCATAGTGTTATGTTATCTTCGAAACTTTGCGTTTTCGGACAACATATTCTTGTATTATTTTTACTTATAGAATATAACCCTAGAGTTATGGGATATAAAAAACACGTTGTGTAAATACTGACGATGCTATACCTAACCAAGGCAAGTTATAAAAGTGATGTCAGTTCTATCTTTTGAGGCGAAGTCATAAAACGCAGTCATATTTCAATTTTAAAACACATTTCCGTTGTTTATTAACTCTTAAGAAATAATAGCTACATGTAGATGGTTGCTTAACAATCACAAAATCGTAAAATATATAAATAGAGACGAGTAAAACAGTAGCCCATAATATAAAAGGGTAAATAAATATTTCTGCCGCTAATTAGCATTATAATATTACTATAGCCCATTATTGTCCCACTGCAGGACAAGGCCTCTTCTCATACAGAGAAGGACGAGCATTGATGATCACGCTTGCTCAAAACGGGTTGGCGATTTCAGACTAAAAGTCCTCCAGATGTTTTTTGAAGATTTACCTAAGGTTTCCTAAAGTTTTCCTTCAAGGTGTTAGTAATGTCCTAGAGAAACTCAAGAAAGTACATCAATCTGCTTAGCTTTTTCCCAACTATGTTGTGGTCGGCTTCCAGTCTGACCAGATGCAGCTGAATACCGGTATTTTACATGGAGCGACTGCCTATCTCCACAACCCAGTAACTGGGACTTTCGGGCTTTTGACGACTCGTAACGACTGTCAAAGATCCACGAATGACAGCCGGAACCAACGGCTTAACGTGCTTTCCGAGGCACGGAGGAGTCTCGGTATATAAAGATGGCCACCCATCCACGGACCAACCCCGGCAAGTGTAACTTAACCTAATGGATCCATCCGTGCGGCTGTTATTACTTAGCCACGAGCTCCTCATAAACTCAGAAAGCACCTAAGAATTGAAAAATTCACATTGGTACCTACTTGCCGGGATTTTGACCCACAGTCTCGTGCCTCAGAAGGAGCCTTGACCACTGGGCCATAACGACACTAGCATTGCTAAGTTTTTAATTTAGGTGTGGGTGTTGGTAAAATTATTAGTACAGCCCTTCGTGTCAGATCGGCAATGCATCGGAAATCCGACTGTTGTATGTCGCATACGAGTTTAACTGTCACTAACGAGACACGATAGGATGTTTATTGATTTCGCCTTCTAAAGGTCAATCGACAGTCGATATGTCGCAGATGGATTGTCGAATCCGCTGTTTATTTTTTGCTAACTGCTAGCTGTTTTCCAAAACAGCACCAGGTAGAAACTGCCCTGCATTTGGAAATCTTTTAGAAATTATAGTACCTATTCTTTTCTTTTTAGTTTTTTTTTTCCAATAAGGCTTTTGTTTTTTTTTTTTGACAATCTTTAGAGATTTTTGCTGCCGTGCAAAATTTTTGTAACGTGCGGTTTATTTTGGCAGAATAAACTATTTTTATTTAATTTTTTCTTTTCAGTCATGAATAGTCTTGAAAACCGAAACAAAACAGCTTATTTAACAATCTCAACGGGTAAGAGTAAACCGTAATAATATATCACATTCACAGCCGGAAGCTAATAGCAACCGCCATTAATGCATTATCACTTCCGGTGCGCTGGAGTTTCACGTTATTTCCTTCGCCCGCGCATTTAAGTTTTTCGAGTGAAAATAGCACATTACAATATGCCGTTACTGAGTTTATTCTACTTTAATGTTTTTGGAAGGACAGATCTTTGGAAGAAATGGGTACTGGACGGTTTGTTTACTGAAGAATGAATTAGATTGTGTGTATTTTTAATAAACTTACCAGCTAAATAGCTACCACCTTCACTAAGTACATTTGTTTCCTCATAGCAAAAAATTGGTAGTTAGTAATTAGCGGTACCATAACACCTCTAATGAGCAAAATTCATTGGAGAAGAAAAAACTCACATTATTACAAAATTTTCAGAAGTTTGACGCCTTAGTATTTGTTCTATAGTTTTAGTGGTTCCTATAACTTCCTATTTAAGGAAGCTCGTGGCTAAGTAATAACAGCCGCACGGGTCGATCCATCAGGTTAAGCTGCGCTTGCGGGGGTTGGTCCGTGGATGGGTGACCATCTTTACATACCGAGACTCCTCCGTGCCTCGGAAAGCACGTTAAGCCGTTGCGTCCCGGCTGTCATTCGTGTATCTTTGACAGTCGTTACGGGTCGTCAGAAGCCTGAAAGTCTGACAACCAGTCTAATCAATCTTCTCGTTCACAGCCTAACATACAGCAGCGATTCACAACTCCTGTTCGGCTGCTACAGCTCGGGCGTGGTGGTGGCGTGGGAGAGTGCTGGGGCTCGTATTACCCAGTTACTGGGTTGTGGAGGTCAGATAGGCAGTCGCTCCATGTGAAATACTGGTATCCAGCTGCATCCGGTTAGACTGGAAGCCGACCCCAATATGATTGGGAAAAGGCTAGGCAGAATGAAAAAAATTACTTCCTATTTAAGTGTTACGAGCTGATTATCATAAAATGGCTCAGGCAATAATCATGAAACAGGTTTGAGAGCCACGGTAGAAAAGAAGAATTGTTTTATTGTCACCGAAACACGTGCTTCAAAAGGAAGAAAAAAAAACAATTCTGTCGAGCCATTTTCGAGTTTTTTGCGAGACTGACGCACGGCAATTGATTTTTAAATAAAGATAATAAAAAAATATAATTAACTGAGCTCGAATAAATCATACTTGTACTTAGTAGCTAAAACAAAAACAGAAATAGTCAACAGCTGCACGTGCCGCAACAGCATTAGCAACGATAGTATTTATCCCGTTCTAATACGATACAACTAATACCACTGACCATACCACTTCCTACAATAAATTATTCCCCATAGCTTAACACTCAATCCTTTTCACAGATTTGAAGATAACTCTCAAGTTGTTGCTCCCGAAATATTCGTACATTGTCTTTGACAAAATTACATCACACTACAAGTTACTGTGTAACAAACTTCGGCGCCTTTGCTGGTTACACTCTTTGATCTTATTCACTGAAGCGGTTTTAGGAAGTGGATGCGTTTTAAAATATTGTTTTGTTGAATTTTGTTTTAGAGTTGTATGAGGGTTTATGGGTATGAGGAACAGGGTGTAAAGTTCACTCATACTCTGTGGAAAAGGAAGGATCCTCCGACCAGACGGGTGCTGTGTCTGGCGGGCAATTGCCCAAGGATTGATGTCAGATAGTCTTATAGATGTGAATCGCGCGGTAAACTTAAATAGCGCGATGCAGGATTTGTAACGTCAGGTCTTTGATGCGTAGTTCGCATGTGGCGATGTAGATGCCGCCACAAGGGTACTTTGTAGTTGAATGTATTGAGGATGTAATTCGTTTTAAGCCACTGGCCCGACTCGACACCAGTAATTGTTCTAAGGTGAAGTTTTCTTAGAAATTGTATTGTTAGAGTCGCGTTGCGCTGTCGCGTCGTGCCAGTCTGCACGAGGCTTTATGATAACCAATGTGGTTTTAATTTGAAAATAGGTACTAAAGCGACGAACTCTTCCACAAATAATACACAATTAAATAATTGTACCATATCAAAATTTGTCTCTTTCAGGCCCATACAGGACAAAGAAGTCATATCATGAACTGAAAATACCTGGAAGAGCTACTGGTCCATGAAAGAGCTTATTGAAGGAAACCTCCCAATTTCACACAAGTGACACATTTGCATGACTTTGCCGTGGTTACCTACTTCTTTGCAAGCGTACTCTATCAATGCTTACCATCAGGCGAGATAGTGGTCGAACGCGAGTTTTTAATTAGTAAAAAAATTGGTTGGTGGTAGTTGAGCTTGTTTTAAGTCCGCCTGGCTAGCTACCACCATCTTATCTAAGTCTGTCGCCATAACAACAATGTTACCAGCATTGTTGTGTTCCGGCAATAAGAGGTAAGATAGCCAGTTCCTCTGTGGTAGAGGATTCCGCGTCAAGCTCGCTTCCACCTTCGGCCTGATCATCACTTACCATCAGGTGAGATTCAGGTCAAGAGCTTCCCCGTTGTAGTAAAGAAAAAAAAAATTGACCGTAAATAAAGCTTGTTCTAAATGTGAACAGTTTCACAGTCATCTCTTCTCTAAACTCAAATAAACAAGACATATTGGCGATGCAGCCGATAACATAATTAATTCACGATCCTTCCTCAGAGCTTGATTTTGATGTAGTACAGCGCTTTATGATTTATAAGCTGCTGAAGCAGTTAATAGCCAGTAATACGGAAATTGGGAGACAGAATAAATCTAGATCCAGGAAATAATCTAGATTTCGTGAAAATATATTTTTAATAGAATAAAAGACTAAAAAAATGTATTTGTTTATCGATGTGTTCGAATAGATTTTCTAGAAAAGTTAATTCATACAGAACTGTGAGAGGCTTTGGGTGAGATCCATGCACAACAGTGGAATACTAAGTAACTGTTGCATTTTACATAAAAAAACAGGGATGGCATAACCCATAGTCGGTCCGTCACTACCTACTATTTAGTTTGTTAGGATTTTTTTTTTTACATTTTATTATTTCATTGATAGTTCTTAAATACTCGTATGCATTAATATTGCCAGTGTTTATTTTAAAAAAAATATTGTGTTTGTTTTTGTATTGTCGTCTGCCCATTGTATATAATTATGCCACTTATAAGAGTAATCTAACAGCTAAATGTATTCATACAAAGCCATAATATGGTCATAAGTTTCAAGTGACAAAAGTTTTTCTTTCTGTTTTTTTTAAGAGCCATCTAGTATAAGTTTTTGGCTGACTTTTTCGGATATAACGCTTTTTCCTTACGTGACGATTTCTACCAGTTTACTCCTACCGCAAGCCGCGTTAAAGAACTTCGTTCCAATAATAAATAATATATATAAATTATAAGGTAAACATTTTCAATTATAAGTTACGACTCTGTAATAACACTAAAGATTGAATCGTGGCTGTTAAATGATAAGTAATATAAACAAACTTGAGATGTCTTGAACAATTTAAGAGCTGTCATAAAAGTTATTTCTATTATTTATTTATGCTGTCATCAAAACGATACGACATCATCATACTTATTATTATCTGCCAAAGGTTTTCTACTGTTGGACGGTTTCATCAAGCTGCTCAAAGAGTCTTCGCAATAGCTAGATCTATGTCGACCGCATCCGTAAAAAAAAAACCTTTTATCTGTTTTTCGGGGATAAATCTACTGAAAACTAAAGGTTTTCCAAATTTGATGACCGAGTCCTTAACAGTTCCTTGAACCTAGATTTAATTAAAATAAATCCTTTCCTTGTTATTGTTGTTCAGATACTAAACATAAATTAGCTACTGGCCGTTAAAAATACTTACTTACGAACTTATTTGAGCTGACCGCTGAGAATGCACTCGGCATCACAGTGGTCAGCACAAATAAAAGAAAAGCTTACAGGGTAATTAAAATTTCTTTAAATAACACCTATTAACCATTTCTCCACTTAACGATATCAACAAATGACTGGGCGGACAGATGCTTATTTTATGACTTATATTATGCTCCATTGTTATTAATGATTCTAGAATAAGACAATTTGTCTTTGTGATTCTGATATAGATTTGTTGCTCGCTTTGTCGAAACACAGCCTAGTCTCTTTGAGAGTTTAGTATATTGGAGTAAGGGTTGTCGATATTAATTTAGTAAATACTTAGTCGGAACACTTGATTATTATATTTTTCTCAAACATGCTTGTAAATTCGAGCATTATTTTTACAACCTTCTTCGAAATAAATTGAAATATACCTTCTGGCCAGAAATAAATGATTATGCAGCCGGCAATGTTACTATGAAAATCCATATCTGTTCTGTGTAGCGGCCAAATTAACTTACATTACTATGAAAACGCATATCTTATTTCAAAATGTAACTAACTTTTTACTTCAACACATGAAAACCAAGGAGGTAACATATCAAAGATTTTAATAGAACTGTTTAAAGTAAAAAAGAAATATTAAAGAAAAAACGCATTATTTGGGAAAAGTACTATAAGCCTTGGCCGCAACCAGGCATTGATGGACTCACGTATGTGTGCTTCGGCGAAACAGTCAGTAAAATAGCGAGACATCGGGGTTTAAACGCAAGCAATCCAAAACGGGGTGGGGCCACGCCATTGACGACATCAGACTTCACAGTTTCGATGTTTAACAGCTGGTCAGTTGAAGGGATGGATGTGTTATTTAATTAATTGTTCCATTAATTGGCCCTTTTTTGAAAGAAGTCGTTCTTTTTATTAAATTATTATTCACACATAGCTTTCCATTACCAAATTTTTTAATGCAACGATATTTAACAGCATTTCATCAAAAATATTTATAAAATGAAGAACATCTGTGAGACTACACATTTATTTTATCTATACATTCAAGAAAATGAAAAATGTTAAACAATTTCCGCAATTTCTGAGACCGTTTTCCTCAATTTCCTACAAAGAAAAAGCGCTCGTAGAAATTAAAAATGCATTTAATAAGATACCGCACACGCACGCAATCTTACGGAACAATAAACTTGACGATAGTAAGAAAACTGATTTGAACAGAGCCATTACCTGAGGAAAACCTACAGTGAATTTTCAATCTTAACACCAAAATCTTAAAGTCAGTTTTAGAATGAACGGTGTTCCCAAAAGTGGTGTGGAACAGCTGTTCCAAGTCGTTGACCTGACCTAAAGAGGATTCATTCATATTTAATACATTCGGGAGATACGGTCTCTGAAATGAGTCACTTTTACTTGATTCAGGGACGTTAAACACAAAGTGAACAAGTTATGTTTGCATTTCAAGGTAGAAATGGTGGTTTTTAACCGATTGCAAATACAGGAGGAGGTTCTTAAATACCAATTTTTCTGGATGTTCTTTGAAAATTCAGCGTTAATTTTGCTTTTAGATATTCTTACTTTATCTGGCGAAAACATTACTTTAACTGGCGAAATGTGGGTGTACTAAAGGTACACCTCTGCCTTACCCTACGGGGAATTCAGGCGTGATGTGATGTTAGGTCCGATAAAACCTACACCTTCGAAAATAAAGTAGGTGCCTAATGACGATGACGAAACCAAGGGAACACCACATCAATCATAGTTCCAAGAATTCACACAGCCCTATCAAAATTAGCCATTACTAACCAAATAGCCAATTTACCAGTACTTATTGACAAGTGTTTCATAAACATTTTAGCAGTACTTTACTAAATACGTTAATTTATTACCGTGTAACTACTTGTACCAAGGCTACAATAAATGTTCACGTGGGCTGGACATAAAACCTGAACTAGTTTCAATATATTGGTATACTAGTTTTTACACGTGGCTTTGGTCGCGTTTGTTTTTGTTTTCTTGTCAATTTTGATCAAGAGTAACATGTTCTTCCCGTAAAGGATGATTTCTACCAAACTCACACCAGTCTCGCATCGCATCGAAGCGGAACGGATATTACAATCTTTAAACGATATTACAAAGTATTTAAAGTCTATATTACTAAGCCCCATCATCTATGAAGAATTATATTATTACCTTACCTCGCGGCTTCGCCTGCATGGAAGTAAAAAATTATACCACAGGAACGTACTTCCGGGATATTTTTTTTTCATTTTTCCAAACTCAGGTCATGGTCTACCCATGTGCCAAATTTCATCCAAATCCGTTCAGCCGTTTTAGCGTGAAAACATAACAAATAAACATACAAAAAAAACTAATCCATTCTCTTTATAAAATTAGTTTAGATGTCAAATGCAAGTGGTATGTAATTAATTACAGGTATACCGACAATGTATTAAAGTTTATAAATAACCAGTATTTCTGCTGTAAAGTGTTTCACTAGAAATAATTTACCTATTTATAAAGCAGGTAACTTATAAGGAAAATAATTATTGGCAACACCAGATATGAAATTATTAAAACCACAGTGACTAGTTCTATACATAATCATATGAATAAAACAGGTAAGGTAACGTAGGTACTAAATATAATTTTTTGGTAGGTATATGATATTTCAATACAGCACAAATATTATTTATTTTCCATCTCGGGTCTAGGCAGTCGCTCCATATAAATACTGGTATTCAGCTGCATCCAGGCAGACTGGAAGCTGACCCCAATATAGTTGGGAAAAGACTAGAGGGATACATTTTTTTTATGTAGACACTACTCGGATTTATGTCCGTTCTTCTGGAGTTACCCTAACCTACTACGCTTTGGAACGGGCAACTAGCTTCATCTTTCCGACTGACCGACACCTTGACAATTCAAAAGTGCCTGTAATTGTATTTTTTTTTTTAATACTAATTTTTTAACCACAACGGGGAAGCTCTTGGTCTGAATCTCACCTAATGGTGAGTGATGGTCAGGCTGGCTATAATGCAACCTCCGCAGGTTTAAGTTAATGCCATGCAAACGAGACCAACATTGTTTTTATATTTAGAACAGGAGAAAAAGCTCAGACAGTCGGCCTGCGAGCTGTCAAGCGGAACTAGAAGATAAAAATATAATAATGTAAAACAGTAAATCCAATTATAGGAATAATTAGCCCCGTTATTCCATAAACAGTAACAGTACTGTAGGCTCCCGTAGAGCCTACAGTACCTACACGGGTATGTCAGATAATAATTCCTTGTTTAGTTGCATCTGAATAAAATTAATTTCATGTTTACCTATATTGCAACACTTTTAACTGTCGAAGTTAAATAAGGAAATCAGAGATTTCGTGAAATCTCTAAAGATACCACAAAATCACTAAAGCTGTCGAATATTCCAATCGATTACCTTCAAACCTCGGCTGGGAAAGGTTCAAAGTGATGGTTTCCTTTTGATCACTTACACAGAAACATAAGCCTTGCAAAGCCATCGAATATGTCACAGATCGAATATTGACTATTCGACTTCTTCGGCTATTTTATGGATTTAACTAAATCCCTAATATCTTCATATTCTTTTAACAAATTTACTCGGGTACATTGGCGTTAACAAAGAAAAAGTTTTTTTTTTTCATCTCAGACCACACTCTTTCGTAGTACTTTATCACTATGAATATGAATGACCCCTTTATCGGTCTTCTACTTTTTCTCTTATCGACATGAACCACTTCTTTCTCTTTCGTGTGGTTAGTACCTAACCTGGTGTCAGAGTTCTTATGCCACCCATAGGCCTCTGAATTGGCTTCACATGTCGTCGAGAAATATTCTCATGCATGCCAGAGAAAAGTCAGAGGAAAGTCAGAAGTGCGTGCCGTATGTCTCAGAACTGCTGTTAACCACAGAGCACGGAACGCTTCGACGGCTGCCGGTAGAGGCGGCATTGTCAACCCATTCCATAGAAACCAAGAATAAGATCGTATTCAAACTGACAGTTTTGAATACGATCCGTGATAGAATTTGTGTGTTGTTTTAGATGGTGACGGCGCGGCGATTGCTTGCTCGGTGCCATGAACTATATGAGAATAGCGTATTATGCTGTTGTAAGACCATCTATGTATTACAAAGTCAGGAAGGTGTTAGCTGGGCTAGACTGGATCCTTTTGGAGACTAATTTAATCTCTTTCTAATCCTGATTATTACTAATCCTTTCTCCATCAACACAAAGCATTAATCACTTAATAATGCTCCAGACCTAATTTCAGCTATATTGGCCAGTTTCAACGGAGACTGGCCATCGATACGGGATATTATAATGTACTAGTGTGTGCGCAGACACAGGTGCACTCTCTCGCGACTGCTGAGAGTGGGGTTCTGGGTTCGATTCCCAAGTCGGGTAAAGTGTTACATACCCGTGTAGGTACTGTAGGCTCTACGGGAGCCTACAGTACCTACACGGGTATGTCAGATAATAATTCCTTGTTTAGTTGCATCTGAATAAAATTAATTTCATGTTTACCTATATTGCAACACTTTTAACTGTCGAAGTTAAATAAGGAAATCAGAGATTTCGTGAAATCTCTAAAGATACCACAAAATCACTAAAGCTGTCGAATATTCCAATCGATTACCTTCAAACCTCGGCTGGGAAAGGTTCAAAGTGATGGTTTCCTTTTGATCACTTACACAGAAACATAAGCCTTGCAAAGCCATCGAATATGTCACAGATCGAATATTGACTATTCGACTTCTTCGGCTATTTTATGGATTTAACTAAATCCCTAATATCTTCATATTCTTTTAACAAATTTACTCGGGTACATTGGCGTTAACAAAGAAAAAGTTTTTTTTTTTCATCTCAGACCACACTCTTTCGTAGTACTTTATCACTATGAATATGAATGACCCCTTTATCGGTCTTCTACTTTTTCTCTTATCGACATGAACCACTTCTTTCTCTTTCGTGTGGTTAGTACCTAACCTGGTGTCAGAGTTCTTATGCCACCCATAGGCCTCTGAATTGGCTTCACATGTCGTCGAGAAATATTCTCATGCATGCCAGAGAAAAGTCAGAGGAAAGTCAGAAGTGCGTGCCGTATGTCTCAGAACTGCTGTTAACCACAGAGCACGGAACGCTTCGACGGCTGCCGGTAGAGGCGGCATTGTCAACCCATTCCATAGAAACCAAGAATAAGATCGTATTCAAACTGACAGTTTTGAATACGATCCGTGATAGAATTTGTGTGTTGTTTTAGATGGTGACGGCGCGGCGATTGCTTGCTCGGTGCCATGAACTATATGAGAATAGCGTATTATGCTGTTGTAAGACCATCTATGTATTACAAAGTCAGGAAGGTGTTAGCTGGGCTAGACTGGATCCTTTTGGAGACTAATTTAATCTCTTTCTAATCCTGATTATTACTAATCCTTTCTCCATCAACACAAAGCATTAATCACTTAATAATGCTCCAGACCTAATTTCAGCTATATTGGCCAGTTTCAACGGAGACTGGCCATCGATACGGGATATTATAATGTACTAGTGTGTGCGCAGACACAGGTGCACTCTCTCGCGACTGCTGAGAGTGGGGTTCTGGGTTCGATTCCCAAGTCGGGTAAAGTGTTGTTGGGTTTTTCCGTTAGGACTTTCTTAGTAGCAGTCCGCAGTTTGGAAGTTGGTGGTGTGATGATACCCACGTGCTTCGGAAAGAACATTAAGCCGCTGGTCTTGCGCCTGATCTCTTTCCGGTCGTTTCGATGAATCAACTAAAAGCAAAGCTTGAATAATTTCAATATTCATACCTCAACAGTAAACTATTGCATTTATAGCTCCTTGCATTTACAAACCTTTAGTATCCTCGTGTTGTAGTTTTATTACAACCGTTCTGTCATAAAACTAATGAGTTAACAGTACAGACATAACCACCTAAACATTATATAGAATCGGTAAATCATTATGTTAGTACCAAAAATATAGGCATTATACACTAGCTTGTTGGTTGCGCCTACACAAAGTGACATTCCCTGCTCGATGTTGCCAAAACGCTACACTTTAAAATCAAACCTATTTCCTTGTTATTTACTACCTTTAATCCGTGAAATTTCGTGTTTTTTTTAGACTTTTATTTCATATCCTTAATGGCATCTCTTTAGGGGGGCATGAGCTACCCGAATATCAAAAATATTTGGGGTATGTCTTAGGGGGAAGTCGTGAAAATTGATTCGCTGTTACATTGCATGAAGTCACTGGCAATGTTAATATCTATGAGTATTTGGAACTATTAAATAAATCATAACATTGAAATTAAACAATTGATTTTTTGATGGGCTGACTATGGGTTTTGCCAATCTTTAGTGACTAAACTATTGAATATAATTTGAATAAATTTTCGTATGCAAACTAGGAACGTCATAAACGCTGTCTAATTTATTGTTGTATTGTCGTCTCCACCTTGTATACTATAATAATATATAAAGAGGTAAAGTTCGTTTGTTTGTAAGTTTGTATGTAATATTAATCCGGGGCCCAATTCTTCAGGAAGGTTATAGGCTATGTAACATCTCGCTATGACCTTAAGAGCTGAGCAAAACGAAAAAAACTCAGAAAGAACGCTAAGCGAAAACGAAGTAAAAGCGCGGGCAGGCGATGGGATGTGACGCGGTGTTTTGGGAGCCGAAATTTCACGAGAACGAACTCGCGGGCAGAAGATAGTACGTATGATTATGGCAGTTTCAGATTATTCTAAATCCCATCTCGAATAATCTACCAAGTTGATCTTAGTAACCCTCAATAATGACTAGGTATCTAAATCTCCTTAATCGCTTCATTAATGAATATTGGTTACATTTTAATTACAGTTACCATTATGTAAATTGTATAGGGCTTTTAACCGCGTATAATCGTTTACTATGTAGATATTGTAGAGAATAACAATTAAGTCCAATGTGAGCATCAAATGCGATTTATCGCGATATTTGTCGAAAATCAAATCCTTAAGATCACATTGATTTCTTTTAATAAACACATTATTACTATTGTTTATTAAGTTATGATGTGTGAACGCAGCCGTTCTATTTTATTCTATTTTTTTAATACGGCAAGCAAAGCCGATGTCGACCATTCTTCCAATGTCTTAAGCCGGGTCTGCTGCGCCATGTTTTAATGTTTTAAAAACAAGAAACATCAAACACGAAACGATTTGCGGATGCCTGATTGATTCGTGTTTGATGTTTGATGTTTTTAAAACATTATCTAATTAAACTGGATGTCAGTTGCATGTTGTTACGCAAAGATTAGCTACACATTATCGTCATATACAATGCAAATATTATGTGCTTATTAATTACTGCATCCTATTTAATTAACGAGATGACGACTAATAGAGAATTAAGGAAGAAAAAGACATGCGCCGGTGACCCCAAATTTAAACACCAGTCTTTGTACATTATAATATTATTTGGCAAAATTTTGATATTAATTAATAATAATAATAATGTCAAAATCACTATTAATTAAGTCAAAATCATTAACAATTATATAATAATCAAATATGCAATAATTAAAAGAAACATAATTTCAAGGCACGGTTTGAAGGTAAGAGCAGGAGAATGAATAATTAATTATAAACCAGGCGGGGCTCGTGGATAACAGCTGTACGGGTTGATATAAGGTTAAGCTACTCTTGCTGCAGTTGGTTCGTGGATGGGTGACCATTCATTACATAACTAGACCCCTCCGTGCGTCGGAAAGCACGTTAAGCCGTTAGTCCCGGCTGTCATTCGTAGATCTTTAACAGTCGTTACGGGTAGTTAGAAGCCCTAAAGTCTGACCAGTTACTAGGTTTTGGAGGTCAGATAGGCAGTCGCTTCATGAAAAATACTGGTTATTCAGCTGCATACGGTTAGACTGAAAGCCGACCCCAACATAGTTGGGAAAAGGCTAGGCAGATTGATTTGAGTTTTTATTCACCTAATAGATTTATCTAATTCATTACTGCTATTATTAGGTACCTTCCTATTTATGAATCACACTCCACTATCAAGCTGAATGGGAGCAAAATTGCAACTATGAATGCAGGAAACATGAATGATCTCAATACATTACAATGGTATGACTAATTACTATGAAACTAAGCCATTTTATTAAGATAAACCGACTGTTATTACGTTTATAGTTGTGGTCGCGTGACTCTTTCGTACTATTGTTACTAATTATATAGTTACATGGAATAATATGAATAGGTAATTTAATATAGACAGGTCAACGGTTAAGTCACGCTACATAACTACAAGAACTACGCATCGAAGACCTGACATCACACAAATCCTGCATCGCGCAATTAGAGTTTACCGCGCGGGATTAGCCTCAGTTTGACCAGAGCTTTAGCACAGAAACAACGATCAGATTTTGCGTATTCTTGTCACTGATCTGATTGTACGTTAAGCACCGCACCCACTGCCGCGCGGCGATTAAACGAGAAGCGAGTAGAGCTAGCAAAGAGCAGCGAGCAACGGCGACAAGCGATTATTCGCTGGAAATTAAATTAAATGATTTATTTTTCTGTAAATATGTTTGTACAAACACTTTTACACGTCAATAATATTTTAAGAACTAGATGAGGTCGGCGTTTCCTATGTGACTTTTTGAATGATTTTTTCCTCTCTTTGATAGCTCTTGTCGATGTGAGGAACCAGTACTCGCCGGTGATATGAAAAGTCAACGATCAACTATAAATAACTAGCTTCTGCCCGCAACTGAGTTCGCGTGAAATTTCGACCCCCGACCCACTGCGTCGCATCCCATCGCCAGCCCATCGAATTTTTCAAATCCGACTGGTAGTTCCGGAGATTACCCCTACCTACAAACAAATTTTACTTCTTTATAATATCATGTATCAATATAATGTAATAATTATAGTATAATGTAATAATACGTACATCTCGGTTAATTACACGGGACCTACAATCTTTTGTACGTTTCTTGAGCGAGAAAATCGTGTATAGCTAGACGCTTGCTCGTCGGCGGTGGGACAGGTGCCTGAGGGATTACTTAATCCAAAAAACTATGAATACATTTTGATAACCACTGCTTTGCACTGCTAAGAAATCCGAGATTATTGTCGTAGAGATTAAACTCAAGTTAATACGTAGCTAGTTGGAAGTGTAGTAAGTAGCTTTGACACAAGGTAAGCTGGCCTTTTGAAGACTTGATCCTAGCCCACCTAACCCATATAACCATGAATTCTATTCATAGATGTCCAATTAAACTTTAGTCAGCTTATGCGACAGTGAAGTTGGTCACACTGACATTTCATTTTACGATGACTTTGATTGCGTAAAATTATTTCCTGCTTCTGCAAATGTAAATGTCAAGCCAGTTGGTGATCGTAAAATTATTCCGTAGTCTTAGGCGACACCTAAATAAAAGCGCGCAGTTGGATTTTCAACGTTCACGGTACTAAGATAAAAGTTCAAGTGCGTTCATTTAGGTATCACTTAGTGTTAGTGAAAATGAGTATTAGTAAAATACTCAGATTTACTAGGGCATCGAGTTCTAAATGAGAACTAGTTAATTTTATAACGTTAAGTTTTGTTAAATATTAACATTATTATGCAAACGGTAGTTCATTTTTTTAAAGAAGTTATTTTTGAATAAGTTTTTGAGTTAGTTGTTTTTCTATCGATTTTATGAGTTAGCTGTATTGAAGCCAGCTTTCAGAAGGGTCAGGAGGGGTCAGCCGTGAGAAAAACATCATGACTTTAGCTTAAAAAAATATGTTACCTACAGTACCAGTCATTGTATTGAATCAGAAATCAGAATTAAATCATAAATTAATCAAATCAATTAATCTGCAGTATTGTCTCACCTTGTCCCTTTATTCCATCCAAAGGTTGTCTTTAAAAGATCGCTTTTAGCGATAAAACAGCCCATTGTGTCAACCTTAATGTAACATTTCTACATTTCGGTATATGTGCAATCCAGATGTTGTACATAATAAAGAGTATTCCATTCTATTCAAACAAAACGCTTGCTGATTGGTAGATTTTTCATAGTACTTGTCTGTTCGCATTTTTATATTTAGAAGATTATAAAAAAACTTTTTACAAAAAAAAACTTTTTACAAAAAAAAACAACCGTCTTCCTAAAATAACTTTAATTTCGGAAGTCGATGTCTTTGGTTTTGAATTTTCGTTTTAAGCCACCGACTTCCGAAATTAAAGTTATTTTTCACTTTCTAGTGTTTTTTTTGGAAGTCGGTTGGTTTTTTTTGTAAAAAGGTTTTATTTGTCACTTTTTAGTTGTGGTACCTACTACTAGTTGGAATATCACGACCTGCTATGTAAATTACAGTGACAGGAAAATGTTAAAAGATCGTCCATATAGGCTAAGTGGGAAAAATACGTATTAATGAAGCTAACTCAAAAAGTACTCAAGCTAAGTTAATAAAATTTCAAACAAAAAAATAATTTTCAAAATCCGTCCACAATTGACGAAAATATCGACGGACATACACAAAAAAAAAAAAACATACATACGCTACGAACATATTTATAACCTCCTCCTTTTTGGAAGTCGGTTAAAAAATGCAATAGGACTACGATAGCAGGACAAGAACAGGGTGTTAAGTTCACCAGAAGGATGTCGTGTCTGGCGGCCAACTGCCCAACGATTGATGTTGCGAAGTTAAATATATTTTGATCGCGTGGTAAACTGCTTGAGCGCTGCAGGATTTTACGTGACGTCAGTGTGGCGCGTAGCTCGCATGTGGCGATGTAGATGCCGCCACATTCTTTATATAACTACTAAACTTAATCTTCTGCAAGCAATTTACTTGATTACTTAATACAAGTAACAAGGAAAACCAAATCACTATACCACGTATTAATCTTTTGCTCCGAACAATTATTTTCCCTCGCAAATCTCACACGCAACTAAACAGCTCTATCTATTTACTTATGTTTATCACAACACAAAGAAAAGTTAAAGAAGGTTCACTTCTTGCAAGGCCAAAGCTACGAGTATGTCAATCATCGTCTGTTTCACCGACTATTATCTACTATAAATTTTAACAGCGAATCAATTTTCTTCCCCTTAACCCCTAGGCCAAATATTTTTTGATATTCGGATAGCTCATGACCTAAAGAGGTGCCATAAAAAATGTGAATAAAAAATCTCGACTAATTAAAAAGTTGTGCAACAACGCGAAATTTCACGGGTATTCTGGTAATTGACATTGCAACATATTTGTTCAAAAATTACAACAATAAAATTACATTTTCAGAACAATTACTGTTTAATAAAGCAGAAAATATATGAAATAAACTTGTAGATTTGTCGGTTTGTCGCCTGTCACCTGTCTGTTTTATTCAATAGGTCCTTCCCAAACCAAAGAATAAAATGTTTCACCGACTAAAACAAGAACATTTTTCTCTCGGGAGCTGAACTAAAAGCTCGCTTTGGACATTAGCACAGAATATTTTCTTATGTATAAACAAACCTCCCTTCGTTACTTCAGCCTGACTAACCAAACGAAAACAACAAGAAAACCGGCGGAATAAAACCTTTTGAAAAGCGATTTCTTCTATCGTATGGGCAACGATATGAGAAAAGCTGATGCCTTAGTAAAAAAATTGGCCAGTCAGCAAGTACCGAGGCTGTCAAGACTCCATTATAAGCGTCTTTGCTTTCGCTTTGACGAAATATAAGTAATAGTAATCGTTTTTTTTTTTTAATGTTCACATAATTATAAACATAGAGACAACAATTATAGTGTTTTGACAAAAATGCATAAAATATGATCCTATGTGAGAGACTGGTGTCCATACTAGGATACCCTGTGTGACTGATCACCACGCTCTCAACCTGAATTTAGTCTAATTAACATTATAATGGTCAATTTTCAAACTCTAATATTCATTCGTTTTCGCTTAACATTCTAACTCACGTAATTCGTACTTTTAAACTTTATGAATACCGTACCTACATCGGTATTTTAAACTTCGAAGTTCAGTAGTACCTACAGTCCTTTCTTTTTGCTCGGCTCCTAACCTCATAAATACTTTCTCGAGAATTGGGCTATAAAATGATTTTTTTTTCAAATCCGGTGGGTAGTTCCAGAGTTTAGTGTTTAGAGGTGAGGAACAGGGTGTAAAGTTCACTCATCCTCTATAGAAAAGGGAGGATCCTCCGACCAGACGGGTGTCGTGTCTGGCGGGCCCAACGATTGATGTCAGATAGTCTTTTATAAGCTGATCAGCGCGGTAAACTCTAATTGCGCGATGCAGTATTTATGTGACGTCAGGACTTTGAAGTGTAGTTCGTATATGGCGTTGCAGATGCCGCCACAAGTGCCTTCAAACAAAAAAAGAAACTCTTCAGCTTTATAGATTCTGTTCGGTACGCACTTCGCGCGTCGCCTTGATTTCTGAACCTTCTGTTCTTACCGCCCTGTTTATACTTCGTTCCAGTCACGCAACAGTGTCAGCTAGATCACTTGCGATAGACATAACGTGCCTAAGCTTTGTTAGCTAGAGGAAATCACTTCAGTAATGGAATAGCTTGCCTATATTACGCGTTCGATGTTAAGTGTGTTGTACACAGTTTAGCAGTGATTTAGTGATGCTTACAGGGATTGCTTGGGGAACGGGTTAATGTTTCTGTTGGTATGTTTTTCGATAAGTATTCATATTGGTACCAACAATCGACCAGAAAAAATTATAGAAGTAACCTTGAGAGTTAATCTTGGTTGTGGGTGTAGATGCAATAGACAGAATCATATGGAGAATGATGTGTAGGTACGGTCAACCGCACATCAGTAGTAACACTAGAAGTAAACCGCTATCAACGTTAAATTGTTACCATGAACTCGCGTTTTACTATACCTACCGAAATGTATAAAAACTAAATTCTATCATTTAAGTTTTATAAAAGTATTACACAGCAGTCTTGCCATTGCCTAAAAACCTTGTTCTAAAGACAGAATCTATAATATAGGTACCTACATTTATATGCATTAAATTCTCAGAATCGAGTAAGTCGAAACCGAAGCCCAAAGTCGAAATGATAGGATGTCAATCATCTTGGCAATCACTTGATACTTTACTAAACGTATCCACTTCGCCGCTGTAAGCTTGAAGTGACATGTGGATTTGCCATTATTCAATTATTTAAACGTTACACGTTATAAATAAATTTCTGAGAAAAGTATCCCGCAATTTATGAAGACTAAGGTCGTCAACCAGTGCGTCCTGCCCGTCAAGACATACAGTGCCGAAACGTGGACACTGACAGGCGGGCTGGTCCACAAATTCAAAGTCGCTCAGCGCGCTATGTAGCGGGCTATGCTCGGAATCTGTTGAAGGATAAAATCAAGAAAGAAATTATCCGGAAAAGAACCGGAGCTTGCAGAGTAAGCAAACTGAAGTGGCAGTGGACTGGCCATGTATATCGGAGGATTGATGGCCGGTGGTGCAGACGTGTCCTGGAGTGGAGACCGCGTACCAGCAAGTGTAGGGTGGGATGCCCGCAGCTAGATGGATCAATGACCTTAAGAAGGTAGCTGGCAGAGACTGGATGCGGAAGACAGAGGGCAGGGTTTTGTAGCCTGGGAGATGCGTTTGTCCAACAGTTGACTGTAATAGGCTGACTTGATTGATTGATTGAGAGATACTGTTACTGTTAGCCTACATAATCCCGCTGGGCAAATGCCTCTCCCCATGAATAATAGCCACAAATCCAAAGCAATCATTAAAAATCCACATAATAATATAACATCACGCCCGTATTCCCCGAAGGGTTAAGCTGGGGTGTACCTAATAGTACGGGTTCATTTCGCCAGTTAGTAATAGGGCGAGTCTATTGCCATCAACCGGGCACACGGAGTCCGGGCTGCTACTGAGAAATTTCAGATGGCAAAACTCCATAACACTTTGCCCGTCCTGGGAATCGCACTCAGGACCTCATGGTCAGCAGTAGTGCTTGCGACCACTAAACCAACGAGGCAGTAAAAAGCCACATTAGTATTTTAGGTTCCGTAAGTTCTTGAGCCATAAAATAGTTTACTACCTACTTAAAATGATATGAGTTTTGCATAAATAGACTTAAATCATTTAAATACACCTTATTTAGTGAATATCAATGAGCCATAAAAATCTCCTAAGATTGTGTTTAGAATTTAATGAAGACCTACCATGTGTGTAGAAATAAAAAGTTACTGATTATGTTGGTGCTGCTTATGAATAAAGACTTGTGCAGAGAGGCGCGTCGCGCCGCCGTCCCGTCGTGCCGACTGCATGAGCCTTAAAGGCTATCATACAATACAAAAATTTTGAAACAAGGATTTGTGATTTAAAGGCTAAAGCCTCGTGCAGACTGCGACAACATACGTAATTGTCCGACCGTGAAGTTTATTGTTAGATTTACGTCGCGGCGTCGCGTCGCGCCATTTTGCACGAGGCTTGAATTTCACAAATGAAAGGAACCGCGATCAGCACAGTCACCTTTTCTAAACCGCAATCAGGAGCTGTTAGTGTCATCATTGTTGCGAATACCTACCTATTTTCGACCGTTTAAAAGCTCAAATCCTTTCGAAGTACCTATTACTATTTCAATAGCGTATCATTTATTACTTGTCATATTTTTTCAGATATTTTAGTCAGTTGATTTCATAAGAACCGTTCTTGGAAAAAACGATTTTTTGCCTAGAGAACTGAAACGTTAATAGAACCTAAAAGTAGAATTTATTACTTCTAAATGGCATTTGACAGTCAGTTTCTGAGATATCTAGGTCTCCCAACTGTGCCATTAGAGCTGCCGAAGCTGTCAAGCTTAATAAAAGTTAATAATTTCGCAGGAAAATGTAATTAGGACTTACGACTCAATAATTAGGTCGAAATTTATTTGATGATTAGTTTTTATATGCGATGACAACTGCAAAATTCAAACGATTCGAATAAGGCTCCCGCAGATAGGCGCGACGCGACTTTGGTGGAATAATAACTTCACGAATTGCTCTACTGGTGTCGCGCCGCGCCGTCGCATCGCGCCTGTCTGCGGGAACCTTTAATTTGTTTTTATATGGCATTATTATTATCTTCTTTCAAACTGAGACCTTATCTTTATTAAGTACCGAGTAATAGAAACGAAAGCTTTATAGATTTTTTCAATTTAATGAATTATTAGGGTGTCATTGGGTTTTTCTATCAGAAATTTCCCAGTACCAGCCTGGAGTCTGGATTTGTGCCCAGTTGATGGCAATAGGCTCTTCCCATATAACTTGGGACTTAACCTACACCTCTGCCTAACGCTTCGGTGATTGGAACGAGCAATTTTGAGGGACTATTAAACGCAACTATAAATACTGGCTTACATTTGATCACTTTTATTTAGGTAGGTACATAATATATGTCAAGTAGTTTGGTGTTTGTTTTCGTGCTTTTGCTCTTGTTTTTTTATTAGTTAAGTATGAAATAAAAGCATGAATTAAAATAATAAGTTAACACATCAAAATAAAATCATTTACTTATTTAAATGCCTTAAAACTACCATTACTGACAGGTGTAAGCCTAGTGCGATAGCCAAGTCACACACAACAAATTAAAATTAAAACACCAAATAATCACCTTACCAACACCAACCAATCTCTACCTGAAGACCTTATGTTTATTTTTAATCATCATTTTAATTTTAATTATATCACACTTAATTATTTTAATTGGTACCGCAATAATAATTACGAGATTCAATCAAAATTTCTCAGTTAATTCTATCTCTCTAATTGGGCTATAATTACACAATTTTATTTATATTTATGACAGCCCTATTTCCTTTATTGTGTAGGTAGTATAAAGCACCTTTCTCACCGCCGGCTTAATCACCACGAAAACTACTAACTCTTTGTACCTACGTTATTTGAGCGAGAAAATCGTTGATAGCTTCTCGCTTCGTCGTCGGCCGGCGCCGGTGGGACAGGTGCTTAAGGCCTGGCGCCCATTGGCGGCATGGCATGGCAAGGTATTTTTCGCCGACGAATAAAAATATAACTTATGAGTATGACAATAAAATCTAAATTTCAATGATGATGCCTAAGGACGTCGCGGTATGCCTAAGGATACTGCGGCATTGTTGTCGTTGAAATTTGTTTGTCCTGATGATGATGTTTTCGAACATCCAAGAATTAAAGTGCTAAAGCCAAACCAACCATTAAGTAGCAGCTGTTAAATACCAACCGCCTTCCAAATTGATTAATTGCCATATAATCGCGTGTCCGTTATTTGGAACAAAAAACTGTAAGACATAATTTCTCAATTAACTCTGTCCTCTATAATAATATGGTTGTCCGTAATATGGTTGTGTGGTTGTCTGTAATATGGTTGTTTGCCTCGGTGGTGGTAGGTATTTTTGTAAAAATTACAAAGAGTACTTTTTAAATTTTTCTTCAAGTAACCAGAGGGTTGGCCAAGTATCAGATCTAAATAATATCAGCATTGCCATCCAACGTGGCAACGCTGCCAGCCTTTTGGACACTATTCCCATTGACAGCGATGCGGACGAATTTTATGATGCTTAATGAGCTCATCCCTTTATTTTATTTTTTCCTGTATTGTACATAACATATTGTATTTTAGTGTTTGATTGTATATTATATTTAAGACCAATAGTAGTAGTTAATCATACGTTACAAGTTTCCCGTATATTGACTTCTCCAGCTAAGCTCCCATATACACATGGTCGTCACGCTCACGCCAGCGAAGCCAAAGCTTAACGCTACGAGGGAGACCTGGGGGCCCAGCAGTGGTACATAAAGGTAGAAAAAAAGCATTTACGAATAGATGAAACACCTGACATGGCATAACAGCAAAAACCTTTGGGAAATGGAAGAATGAATTTAAACTTTCGTGCTGGGCCACTGCCTCCCTTCACCTTTAGGACCGCGTGGACTGATAATATCCTACTTAAACTGACAAACGGGCTTAAGATATCCATAGAATATTTTAATGTTTTCGGCACCTTTGAATCTTATACGGTTTTATTTTGTTTTATAGGTTATAAAATTTAAATAAGTACAATAATCTATTCTATTCTATTCTATTTTAAGAACAGTAGTTCCAAAGTACAATTACTCAATAATATGGTCATAAAACAAAAATAGACATAATGGCAATCACCAAAAGTTACATCATCAAAACGTGACGAGAGATCGAAGTTGCAAATACGTGTGATTATGTCTGTCGTGTGTCTATGTATTAACATTATCTTTTATATTCAATAAGGGACAGCCAAAAGTCTGACCAGCACGCGTAGTATCTCCACCGTAGAAACAGGTTTTGTCGATGGAAGAATAGATAAAATGACAGATACACAATCACAATCAGTGTGTTATTAGGCTGTAAGCTTTCTGTAAAACAAAATAAATAAATAAATAAATATGATAAAGTCTTGAATATAGAAGACAGAAAATGAGGCCGTGGACGACCACCAATAACTTGACTAAGAACAATAAAAAATTATATGATAGTGAGCAACACGAAAAGGCAGAAGAACCTGGTGGGCAGACCCCAAATAAATTGCGATAATAGCCAGAAGAAAGAAGAAGATTAATAGGAGACGTGTTTAAAACACAGCTTAGCTATTTAATCATAACAAAGTGTCCATCAAAGGATGACGGACAAAGTATAGTTAAATATATACACAGCAATGATAATTCTTGATTTAAAGCATTCCTGGGCGCTGAAGTTACATAAAGTCTAGGCAACTCTCGAAAACAGTGGTCCAAACGAAGAGCTTAGAGAGAGCCTTGTTTGTTGTACTAATCGGCCTGTTGCTGTCCAGAACTGTTCGTACTGCTGAGACACGGGCCTCCTCTCTGTGACAGGGAGTGGCCATAATCCACGCGAGCCCAGTACGGGTTGGCGGATGTCACATGACTTCGAATTTTTGGTTCCAACGCATGCCGGTTTTCTCACGATTTTTTCCTTCACCGTTGTGAGAACAGTGGTGAGGAAATAATTTACGCAAAGTAAAGTGCCTGCTTGGGTTCGAACCCACGACCTACAACTCGTATGGCGTAGACTTTACCACTGGGCCGCTCTTCACTACCTGTTGCACTATTGATGTGAAAGAAAGAAAGAAATAAAGAAATAAAGAAAAATATTTTATTTGGGACACGCACAGGAAATACAAACGCAATAAAAAGGAACATTTAAAACGAATAAACTCAACAGAGAATCAAAAACAATTAATCTTAATAATAAAAAATAAAAATAAAATCCAATCAATAAATCAATTAAATTCAATTTCCATCATTACCATTATTATGGTAAAGCCCAAAACAAAATAAGGATAAAAAAACAAAGATTTAAATCTGTAGATATACCCTTATCGTGCTTAGTCACGCGAAAAAGGGTCCATACTGAGAACAGTGAGCACACACAATAATAATGGCGTTTCCATGACAATCAAGTCAAGGCACTGCGTGTGTGTTAGAGGTGAAAAACATAAATACTTTTTACAAAAAAAACCAACCGACTTCCAAAAAAAACACTAGAAAGTGAAAAATAACTTTAATTTCGGATGTCGGTGTCTTTGGTTTTGAATTTTCGTTTTAAGCCACCGCCTTCCGAAATTAAAGTTATTTTTCACTTTCTAGTGTTTTTTTTGGAAGTCGGTTGGTTTTTTTTGTAAAAAGTTTTTTTTTTTCACTTTTTAGTTGTGGTACCTACCCCCTATAAGTTCGAATATCACGACCTGCTATATTTAAATAACAGTGACAGGAAAATGTTAAAAGATCGTCCATATAGGCTAAGTGGGAAAAATACGTATTAATGAAGCTCACTCAAAAAGTACTCAAGCTAAGTTAATAAAATTTATATGGGACCGCCTTGAGAGCATACCCTTTCAAACAAAAAAAGAATTTTCAAAATCCGTCCACAATTGACGAAAATATCGACGGACATACACAAAAAAAAAAAAAACATACATACCCTACGAACATATAACCTCCTCCTTTTTGGAAGTCGGTTAAAAACAGAAACGCGACCATCTTTTGACGTGGTGGGCCGATTTTTATTTTTTGGAAAAGATACAACCAAACAATACCTCTAAAATGTTACCTACATCCTGTATATAGTAAGACAGGAGAAGGTAGGTAGGAGCCCCTAACAAGGTAAACAAAGATAAACGCTTTAATGAAGTGTCACCCCTCATCGCAATGCGACCGTGCTTAGCGTGGGGACAATATCCTAATGCCATTCTCCGCACACAATTAATTATTAGATATTTATAATACGAGTTACTAAGGGAGTTTAAAAACAATTAACGTTGCCAAAATTATCTCCTGAGTTATGTGTACGTTAACAAAGGCAGAAATGTAAAAATGACAAACATTTAATCATGGAACAAACATCTGTGGGCCAACTTTAACGATACTGGTCCAATGTGACTAACCAGAAGGCGGACCAGTATCGCTACCGAGCGCGACAGTGGCATCGCTTATATCTGAGGGACAATTCCCGTAATTTCTAAGAACGTTCGCATTCGCATCGCATTCACAATATGTCAAAAATACAATAAATTTACTGACATTTTTGACAAGTTTGACAGATTGCGACTTGAATGGAAACGTTTTTTAAGTACGAGAATTGGCCTTCTGAATAGGCATTAAAAAAAACAACATTCTCATCGGAAACTGTCAAATGTGTTGCTGTCTCTGACATCTTGACCCATTTACAATGTCCCTACGTCTTCGTCAAAAAACAAAAACTCGACAGCCCTAGTCTCGAGCGAGGATTTGTCGTACGTGCAAAATTTTAATGAAGACACTGACATGTCATGTCATTTACACGGCCCAATTTTTTGACGTTGATTGCAGCTGTAATTAGAACTCGACACTTGATGAATTATTTTTTTAATAGAATCAGGTCAAGGCTTTATAAACCCTGGGAGTGCGGTTTTCTATTAATTGGCGGGATCATGTTTGAAGGAAGCCATTGCTTTGCGTAAAAGGTCCAATTAAATGAGTAAGTAAAGTAGGTACGTATATTAGTAATCACGAACAAAATTATTTTCTTGTTTTGATTAGCAGGCGGTTCATTTTAGTTTAGAGACGTTTTAACGTCAATATATATGGTTAAACAGCAACGTTTATAAATAAACTTCTTAATTAATGTATTGACATGTCGCAAGCTGCGAATAGACCACTAATGATTCTTGTGATTGTCGTAAGATGTTTGATGAGAGAAAAAGTAAGGGTACCTATCAAGAATTTGCCATGATTGATGGCGTTGCAGATGGATAAATAAATCTACTGGATGAAATCCTTTTGTGCATGAAAGTGCATTTAGCAAAATATATCCTACCTTTTTAGGGTGAGGAAACCCTTTCAAAAGGTCCGTCCTTTCCCGGAAGTCACTCAATGGACGATGAAATTATTGAACTCGAAACATTTACGACCCTGGGTAATTTGGCCCTTCTGAATTTCATGATCAAGGTTAAAGTAGAACTGAGATGCCTAAGGGCGGATTCGACCAAACAGAAATAAATTTTATCCGCGGAATATGCCTTCTGTGTCGAATAAATTTTGAATTTTTGACAGTTTCTCTGAAAACTGTCAGAAATAATCTTATTCCACGGATAAAATTTATTGCTGTTTGGTCGAATCCGCCCATCGTTTAAATTTAAATTATACATCCCCTTTACTATAATTTACTTGTAAGTCCATAGCAGTTGTCTCTGGGAAAAACAGTTTGTTGACGAATTTTCATCATAACGGTTCCGTACTGACCTTTTATAGGTACCTACCGAACCGTATCGAATAATACTCGATGTTATTGTTCCGATCTAATAGAGTCATTGCCCTCATTCCCTACAATCATCGTAACTCGTAAACGATCCACTCCACACCTTAATCTATTGAAAAATTAATACGTCACAATTATCACTAACTAGATTCGGTAGACCGAATCGGGAACATTCGTCGATACTCGGCACGGAAGCAAGGGTCATTGGTTCCTATTAATGCGCTCAAAATTGAGGTTGTAGACGAATTCTCTCGTCACGTAAGCGGGGACTATTGATGGGTTAATCTCGTTAGCCTGGAAATGGACTGGAGGGTTTCAAATTTATATTGACACTATATTTTTTGTCTGAATTTATAAAACATGCTAATAAGAGTTTTTTTGAAAAGGATGAGGTGTTAGCGTCCTGTCTGCTAAACTTCAATCAAGGAATATTATTGATCGACAAAATGCTACTATTTTTTTTGTTTGATAGCCTTTGTGGTAAATTAATCATTACCAACATAGCGACATGATAATTGATTATCATCGTATTACTTGCGACGGCATATTATAGATATCCATATGTGACCGTGACCATCAGGTAGACATAATAATGTTTAATTTGGCCACCCAATAACATTAAAAAACCTCTATATACCCTTAATCGCCTCTTATAATCAGAAGTAGGGTATTTTTATAACCAACCAGTGTCAATTTTACTAACCACCATGTTGACTACTGGCCAATTCCTATAATTTACGGACCGTTATCGGTTAAACTTAAGACTCTTGTATCTTTACCAATAATGAAGCAAAGACCTCGTAGCATTGCGTAGTAGACCCTCCCATATGGACACTGCTATGACAGGTAAAATTAGCTTCCGAATCTATTTGTATACCCAGTTTGGCAATTAAAAACGATACCATTAGTAAGCAAAACGATTCGTTTTTGTTTATAGGAACCGAGCATACGACAACAGCCCGTCATATCCACTTACATAATTCACACAAATTAAAATACCGGGTGACAATGTTTCAACATCAACTGTCTATTTTTACAACATTAATTAATAAATTTGTAATCCCATCTGTAAATTATGGCTTGTTCACGTAATTTTCACATCACGTAAATATTTATGACATCGTCACATAATTGTTGTGTCATTAATTAAAATTTCATGACGGAACTTCAATCTTAGCGTGTGAATTGTTAATTGAATGTTAGCTTTATTGGATATACAAGGCTTCGGTATGGATGTTGGTAATTATACGGGAAAATAGAATCGTCGAGTGTAGTTCGATACGTTATTAAAATGAGGGTAGGGAAGTGTTTACTGTGTGGTCGTAACGTCAAGTTTTTAACCCCCGACGGAAAAAGAGGGGTGTTATAAGTTTAACGTGTGTATCTGTGTATCTGTCTGTTCCCTCGTAGCTCCCAAACGGCTGAACCGATTTTGTTTTTTTTGTTTTTGTTAGAAAGATGTCTTGATCGAGAGTGTTCTTAGCTACAATTCAAGAAAATTGGTCTAGCCGTTTGCAGATTATAAG
Organism: Eupsilia transversa; assembly: GCA_914767815.1. NCBI lineage: Eukaryota > Metazoa > Arthropoda > Insecta > Lepidoptera > Noctuidae > Eupsilia > Eupsilia transversa. Next base: position 5,080,374 of record OU611886.1, on the reverse strand, counting down.
CTCTTTTCTATTTAATGAAGGGATTTGCGCATCTTCCACAGGTCTGATCGATTCGAAATTTAGTATTCTGTTACTTCAATGATATTAGAAAAACATAGTAACCTTGAACCGATACTGTAGCATCACCTGGAATTGTCTTTGTTTGTGTCGGGGGTTATTTAAATTTTTAATTTTATTATAATATATGTTCCTATTGAACCCTATACAGTTTTAAACAGAATATCCGTCTGCCCCAACCGCTCTGCTATAAAATAATCATTAAAGTAAACCATGAAAGACATGTCATACTGTGGTTTATGTAGTCTCGTTACTTCTACCTTTCCATAAAGGGCAAAATCGCGTGGACTGATGTCATCTTTTGTTTATCACCGCGACCAGCTTTGCCTACAAAATTCGGTCATACAGCCATTAGAGGCCGAACGATCACGACTTCTGCAGGGTGATGGTATCAATATAGGTGATGTAATATTATGGTCTCATAGCCAGCAGTGAATATTTAAAAGGCTAAGACTGTATTGCTGACATTTTGGTACCCAAAAAGTGAAGCAATGTTACATAGTACTGCACATCTTGTTACAGGTTTAAGTAGGTAATCTTGCTACAAGTAACCATTCATTCATTCTGCCTAGCCTTTTCCCAATCATGTTGGGGTCGGCTTCCAGTCTAACCGGATGCAGCTGAATACCAGTATTTTACATGGAGCGACTGCCTATCTGACCTCCACAACCCAGTAAATGGGTAATGGCTTGGTAAGACTGGTTGTCAGACTTTCGGGCTTCTGACGACTCGTAACGACTGTCAAAGATCCACGAATGACAGCCGGGACCAATGGCTTAACGTGCTTTCCGAAGCACGGAGGAGTCTCGGTATTTAAAGATGGTCACCCATCCACGGATCAACCCCGGCAAACGCAGCTTAACCTGATGGATCGACCCGTGCGGCTGTTATTACTTGCCACGAGCTCCTAACAATGCTTATCTATAAACACGCATATACTCTAAATCAGGGTCCGAAAACGATTATAAATTACAGGCGATACCTGTACCATAATTTATAAAGATTTTAAATAAGAAGAATTAAGAATTTTGGTCACTTCTACGACTAAGGTTACCGCTATCTGGCTAACTCATTATGAAGAAACAGGTTACCGGTTAGATTACCGTTTTAATTCCGGTTACACACACACAGGCGATGCGCGCCCTTTGACTAATGCCGACGGCACGTATAAAGTTATTTTTATTTAGGTACCATTTAAAAATACCCGTAAAAATGTAAATGTTGTAACCGAAAAATACCGGTTTCGATACCTGCTATAAATGTCAGATCAGATCAAATTTCTACAATACAAAACACGGTGACATCCATTTATTTGCATACAATGTTATTGTTTTGATTTAATGACCTATAGATAATTTAATAACAATAGAATGACGTATGGGGGAAAGAAACAACTGATTACCACATACTGTCACTAGATTAATGTTATAATGACTTTTATAGCGGCTGTAATCTTCAAAGGGATAGCGGAAGTCGTAAACAAACTTGCTGATTACAAATTATATTAGACAGAAAGCTATATACTTAGTTCAAGCAGCTAAAAAAATTGACCCCTTGAAAACATCGATAAACATAACCCTTCCTTAGCAGTCGGGAGTCGGTTAAAATCCCAGCGTGGTTTAACTGGTCTAGCAGACTGGATAAATTGAATGAACCCCCAGATTTGCACTAGCCGCTGGATTCTCATGTTTCGTGGGGCTCCAGAGGCCATTGCATATCAAGGAGTAGACCGGGTGGCGCAGTAATGGTAGGGAAGACCATGCCCTTAGGATAAGGAAGGATTAGCGAGCCGTGTTTAGCGAGTTGGCAGTCGTGTCAAAAGCAATAAAAACATATTCCTAGACGATATCATCATTATAAAATGAAAGGATTCTTTTCAGGACTGTCTCCTAAGTTTAGCTGCAGGGTTTCCTTTAGACACCAAAACAAAAAAATATTGTCCTACACAACAGACAAATGAATGAGCGAATGATCATTCACGTATGACACGTATAGCTGCCGTTGATCAAAAGATAAAAGCACGATTACATATCAAGTAATTTCCAGTATAACTTGACCTATCATTATACGGAACGGAAACTGATACAAGAAATAACATAAGATAACATCATGCCTGTAATCCTCGAAGGGTTAGGCAGAAGTGTAGCTGTATTATACCCACATTTCGCCAGTTCTGTTTAACTCCCATGTAATAGGGGCCTATTGCCATCAATACGGCACAAATCCAGACTCCGAGCTGCTACTGCGAAATTCCTGACGGAAAACCAGATAACACATTGCCCGACCAGCACCCTAATTGCATAATACACGATCAATCACAATATAAATCGTTTTGAAACAGATTGCTAATCCATTGATGCATAATTTCGAAAAAAAATCTGCTCAACAACGTAAATAACGCAATGAATGTTATTGAACTGTCGAAATGAAACAGAATGGTCTTAATCGTTTACGAAAATGTGTTACGCAATTAGCTGGGAATCGCTCAGCAGTAGCGCTTGTCTACTAGCCACTAGCCTGCCATTATTATGATATCGTCGTATCATCTATGACCACAGAGCAAAATTAAAATCAAAAATGTTCAAACGAGATTAGAATTTCACCGCGTGGGAATATCAACATGAAATTAAGAAAATTATAAACCTTAATGTTTACTAATAACCGAGGCGGTTAACATGGAAAGTTTCGTAATATTCCTGTACTAACATTATGAGGTCAATTTCTCAAACGAGCACAGCGGGAAGGCGCATCGAGGTAATTTATATATTGGTACCGGTTAGTAACTCTAGTGTTGAATTTCCTAATACTTACCTTGAAAAACCAGATTGTTGTTTATGAATTGGTATCAGAATTTGGAGACACAACGGCTATGAGATCCGGCTAACTGTGGGACATTGAAATGCAACAAGGCTTATAATATGTGAAGCAGTAGTGGACGTGTTTTGGCCGAATGATAATGATTTTACTGTCTGAAATAAGGCTCATTTTCAGTCCAAAAGTTTTCATTGTATTTTAATGTGTAAATGGAAGACGATTTACTTCTGAAAACCGATAAATGGATGTTGATTTTTTCTTGGCCTACAATTAATAAGCAAGCGATATACCGAGTCATAGAAATACACAAGTGAAACCATCACTGGACAAGTCGCTATAAACACTTCGCCGAGACTACAGTTCACCATATTTTATGCTAGTCATTTAACAGCGGCAATATAATCATTAGATAAGGCATGTTTTAGTACTTTTCGCAACTGGACAGCTCGGCCCCCGTTGTGGCCGTAAAACAAATGAAAGTGCACCAACTAGACTTTGTGGCAAACGCACTCCATCGAACCAACAAATTGAATTTAATTTGCTCATCCAAGCCATGTACTATCAGCCGCACATCAGTAGTAACACTTTGACCTTGAGCTGTCTTGGCGTTGCAATTGAAAACGAGGCCATTTTATAACAACTGGTTTTGTTAGCACAGATTTGTTGCCTACTGTACCTACTCAGACATACTAATTAGTACTAATATACTAATTAGTACGTCTGAGTAGGTACATTGTTAACTGAATACAAGTTTACATAAAAAAGGATGTCCTTGTTTATGTAAACTTGTATTCACTGAACAAAGTCAAAGTCAGATGACATTAAATCAAAATTCCTAACTCTGTTTAGGTTGGCTTTCAGTCTAACTGGATGCAGCTGAATACCAGCATTTTACATGGAGCCTATCTGACCTCCGCAGCCAAGTTACTGGGTGACACGATACTGTAAATAACAATAAATATTCGCACATTATTACGACTTAATACCAACATCAACTACCTACTCTACTATTCTACTATTTTGATATTGACACTTCGACTAAATCTTACGTAATTAAATGTCTATGTTCAGCAACTCAGTCAATTTGTTCATCATTTTCCTGTCCTTATTCCAATTTATTTGAGGTCGGCGCAACATCTTTCTCGCGGCGTCATCAGGCGTCTTTTCTTCCATACTTCTCTATTACTCGTCATCTCGGTAGTCACCCCCTTTCTAGCCATATCATCTTTCACACTGTCCATCACTACAGTACTCAGTGAATTTGTTATGATAGATAAATAAAACACGCGACAAAACGACTGTCAATTACTACATTACTGTCGCGGGCCGGCGGCAACTGGTGCATTGATGGACGAACTTGAAAATGTAGGCGAAGCCGAGGCACACATACTTGAATCTATCAATGCCTGGTTGCGGCCAAGGGTTGTATAGTACTTTTTTCAAATAATGCGCGGAAATTCAAACAGATTAAATTAATTATAAAAATCCCAGAATCAATGACGGATAACGATTATTTTTCGCGCACCAATATGTTCATTTGTTTCTTCTTTACTATAAACAGTTCCATTTGCAAGTCAAATCGGAATTTAAATAAAATCTTCGATATTTTACCTTATTGGTTGCCATGTGTTGAAGTAAAAAGTTCGTTCCATTTTTAAATAACACGACAGCCAAGAGTTTTCATAGTAATTTATTTGGCCGCATAACAGGACAGATATGGATTGCCGGTCGCATATTCACTTGTTTTTGACCAGAACAGCAATTGCAATTTATCTCGAAGAGGGATGTCAAAAATGCTCGAATTTCCATCCATGTTTGAGAAAAAGGTATTCACAAGGCAGATGTGAGTGGAAACGCCTTGAGCAATTAATTCCACCTGATGTTAGAATTTGACACTATTGGCAGCTCATTTCAAGCTTACTTCACCTAAGTTTTTACGGTAAGTTCTTTCCAGAATAGATCGGGAGATGTATGAACGTAAACGAAGCAAAAGGAGTTTGTAAGGATCGTAGCGTTCTGTAGTTTCTGCCTATCCCCATGGGAAGGAGGCGTACGTATAGATAAAACACTGGAATATTTCCATATTACCGGCTATTATTATATGTTTCCTACCTAATATATTTAACATTATTATTACCTAAGTTTATCGAACTATTAACATTTAAAGCCATTGACAGGTTTTCGATAGGTTATATCGGCTATTTTGACCTATGACACTTTGGCGCCTATTAAGATGCAACGACCATTTGAGTCCGTTTTAAAGCTTTTTGTGTGAAAACGTAAACACTTTAGTTATGTTCCTATTCCTATTAATAATGACCACTCTCTCTGAAATGTTATTGTGAACTAAATGACTAATTGCCGTAATTTTAAAAAGTGAAATTAAAGTAAATTTAAATTTTCAGCCTAGTTTGAATAAATGACTTTTGATTTTGATTTTGAGTAGGTACCTATGGAGAAGATCTCCATAGGTACCTAAAGAAACTCCACGGACACTCTTTTAAATCAAACAATTGTTACAAAAATTGGTTACATCATTCATGTTGAAATTTTACATGTGAGAACAATGTAGAGAGACTTGTATGATAAAAGCGTACGTAGATAAAAATAAAAAAAAAGAACAAATTGAAAATAAGCCATGGCAGCTAAGGGTTGACCAGCCCCAACTGACGGCGCCCGTTCACGAACATGATGCACGGATAAGCATCATTCAGCTCAACCATTTTGAAGGGAGCTAAATGATCCAACACACGCGCCACCATCAGCGAGACTGAGCCAATCAGTGATCTGAGTGAGCATGACATACTCAGAGCCGCCAGGGCACATTCAAGTCATGAAAGACATAATATTACCCGGTAAATGGTATCTCTATAGTACATAGTACTCACACAATATGTGCTTGCAATTATATAATGCAAAGGAAATTGAGTTTAAACAATGCAGAGATGGTCTTACAATCTTCAGCAGCTCCAACAGACTTTTCAAATGTTAATCAATTAGTTGTGTTTGTGGAGCAGGACCAGCATTGGCCCAATTTTTTATCCAAAGGATACCGCCATACACTAGCCGCGCTGTCGGCACTCTTTTCTATGGCGTCGCCGCGATATCGCGCTAGTGTGAAGGCTGTTGTGTGGCGATAATATCGCAGAATCGCCACGCATCGTCTGTGTGTTTCACTTGTGTTCCTATTAAACTCCTAATCAGTACGCCTGTAACATTGGCGCAGTAAAGGACACCTTGTGTTGAAAACCCACAAGATTTTCGTGCACGATATCGAGTGCATATCGAGAGTTCCGAGCTGCACCTGAAAGAACGACCCGTACGTTGCTGCATGCAACGAGGGACGGAGCTATGAAGCCAACGATCGTGCTGGTGGCCGTGCCGCTGTAAGTCTTTCATATTTTGCTGTTATCCAATTGGGTATTGGTTTTCCAAATTTTTCCTATATCCATAAATTTGTTGTAAATAGCCCTTGTCCTTACTTCCATATTTAAATGGCTACTGAGTCAACGAGGAAAGCATAGGTAAAAATGGAACCAATAATTCCAGCAATTCAGTTATTTAGTACAATTTCCAATCTCCCTTAGATTGGAAATTATACTCAATATCTGAATTGTTGCCTTGATGGCCCTTGAAGGTGTACCAACCCTTACTTTAAGATCCCTATAACCATTGTTAACAACAATACATAGTTGCTATTGTACTACAATGTATACAGTTACTTGTTAGAACACCTTTGAGCCTTCTTAAAATTATTTGAATAAAAAGACTATCTGCCAAAACAACAATTATTTAAAAAACTAACGTTATATCAAGGAATAATTTAAAGAGTCTATTAATCTGTTGGCTAGTTCAATTTAAAAAGGAATCAAATTACTAATAATTTCTTTCAGTTGACTATCACTACTTGTGTGGGCCAACAGCCAATTTAAATTCTACGATTTGTCAGTCCGTTGTCAGTCCGAGGAATTTTACTATTTATTATATAACAAATGTCGTTCATCTCAGTTTATAAAGAAAAATCTTGAACAAGACATTTATTTAATGGGCTTATTCCCAGGAGCTCCAAATAATTTTATTACCAGCTCCAAATTAAAAAAGTAATATAGTTTAGGTAGCAATAATTAGAAAAATCTTTCCCATGAGCTCCAAAAGTTTAAAGTATAGATTACACAAAAGGTTTATAATAAAATTAATTTATGATTCAACAAACAAATTACCAGAGTAAAGGCTCGTGCAGACTGGGTCGCGCTGCCTGTCGCACCCGCGATATCGCGCTGGTCTGCACGAGCCGTAATGAGACAATGTCGAACCTCCCATCCGCCGGCCGGTAAGAAATTATTTGGAGCTCATGGGAAAGATTTTTCTAATTATTGCTACCTAAACTATATTACTTTTTTAATTTGGAGCTGGTAATAAAATTATTTGGAGCTCCTGGGAATAAGCCCATTAAATAAATGTCTTGTTCAAGATTTTTCTTTATAAACTGAGATGAACGACATTTGTTATATAATAAATAGTAAAATTCCTCGGACTGACAACGGACTGACAAATCGTAGAATTTAAATTGGCTGTTGGCCCACACAAGTAGTGATAGTCAACTGAAAGAAATTATTAGTAATTTGATTCCTTTTTAAATTGAACTAGCCAACAGATTAATAGACTCTTTAAATTATTCCTTGATATAACGTTAGTTTTTTAAATAATTGTTGTTTTGGCAGATAGTCTTTTTATTCAAATAATTTTAAGAAGGCTCAAAGGTGTTCTAACAAGTAACTGTATACATTGTAGTACAATAGCAACTATGTATTGTTGTTAACAATGGTTATAGGGATCTTAAAGTAAGGGTTGGTACACCTTCAAGGGCCATCAAGGCAACAATTCAGATATTGAGTATAATTTCCAATCTAAGGGAGATTGGAAATTGTACTAAATAACTGAATTGCTGGAATTATTGGTTCCATTTTTACCTATGCTTTCCTCGTTGACTCAGTAGCCATTTAAATATGGAAGTAAGGACAAGGGCTATTTACAACAAATTTATGGATATAGGAAAAATTTGGAAAACCAATACCCAATTGGATAACAGCAAAATATGAAAGACTTACAGCGGCACGGCCACCAGCACGATCGTTGGCTTCATAGCTCCGTCCCTCGTTGCATGCAGCAACGTACGGGTCGTTCTTTCAGGTGCAGCTCGGAACTCTCGATATGCACTCGATATCGTGCACGAAAATCTTGTGGGTTTTCAACACAAGGTGTCCTTTACTGCGCCAATGTTACAGGCGTACTGATTAGGAGTTTAATAGGAACACAAGTGAAACACACAGACGATGCGTGGCGATTCTGCGATATTATCGCCACACAACAGCCTTCACACTAGCGCGATATCGCGGCGACGCCATAGAAAAGAGTGCCGACAGCGCGGCTAGTGTATGGCGGTATCCTTTGGATAAAAAATTGGGCCAATGCTGGTCCTGCTCCACAAACACAACTAATTGATTAACATTTGAAAAGTCTGTTGGAGCTGCTGAAGATTGTAAGACCATCTCTGCATTGTTTAAACTCAATTTCCTTTGCATTATATAATTGCAAGCACATATTGTGTGAGTACTATGTACTATAGAGATACCATTTACCGGGTAATATTATGTCTTTCATGACTTGAATGTGCCCTGGCGGCTCTGAGTATGTCATGCTCACTCAGATCACTGATTGGCTCAGTCTCGCTGATGGTGGCGCGTGTGTTGGATCATTTAGCTCCCTTCAAAATGGTTGAGCTGAATGATGCTTATCCGTGCATCATGTTCGTGAACGGGCGCCGTCAGTTGGGGCTGGTCAACCCTTAGCTGCCATGGCTTATTTTCAATTTGTTCTTTTTTTTTATTTTTATCTACGTACGCTTTTATCATACAAGTCTCTCTACATTGTTCTCACATGTAAAATTTCAACATGAATGATGTAACCAATTTTTGTAACAATTGTTTGATTTAAAAGAGTGTCCGTGGAGTTTCTTTAGGTACCTATGGAGATCTTCTCCATAGGTACCTACTCAAAATCAAAATCAAAAGTCATTTATTCAAACTAGGCTGAAAATTTAAATTTACTTTAATTTCACTTTTTAAAATTACGGCAATTAGTCATTTAGTTCACAATAACATTTCAGAGAGAGTGGTCATTATTAATAGGAATAGGAACATAACTAAAGTGTTTACGTTTTCACACAAAAAGCTTTAAAACGGACTCAAATGGTCGTTGCATCTTAATAGGCGCCAAAGTGTCATAGGTCAAAATAGCCGATATAACCTATCGAAAACCTGTCAATGGCTTTAAATGTTAATAGTTCGATAAACTTAGGTAATAATAATGTTAAATATATTAGGTAGGAAACATATAATAATAGCCGGTAATATGGAAATATTCCAGTGTTTTATCTATACGTACGCCTCCTTCCCATGGGGATAGGCAGAAACTACAGAACGCTACGATCCTTACAAACTCCTTTTGCTTCGTTTACGTTCATACATCTCCCGATCTATTCTGGAAAGAACTTACCGTAAAAACTTAGGTGAAGTAAGCTTGAAATGAGCTGCCAATAGTGTCAAATTCTAACATCAGGTGGAATTAATTGCTCAAGGCGTTTCCACTCACATCTGCCTTGTGAATACCTTTTTCTCAAACATGGATGGAAATTCGAGCATTTTTGACATCCCTCTTCGAGATAAATTGCAATTGCTGTTCTGGTCAAAAACAAGTGAATATGCGACCGGCAATCCATATCTGTCCTGTTATGCGGCCAAATAAATTACTATGAAAACTCTTGGCTGTCGTGTTATTTAAAAATGGAACGAACTTTTTACTTCAACACATGGCTACCAATAAGGTAAAATATCGAAGATTTTATTTAAATTCCGATTTGACTTGCAAATGGAACTGTTTATAGTAAAGAAGAAACAAATGAACATATTGGTGCGCGAAAAAGACATGTATTGAATGCGGCAACTAAGTAATATGAATATAGGTTTAAAAAAATAATAGAGTGGGTACCATATATAATGGGTTGGCAGCTAATAAGGAGTATCGTAATAAGTAATAGGTAGCATATTAATATATCAGTAATAAGCTCCGTTTTAATTTAAACTAGCATCAAGTTTTTCTTTTGGGAACAGAATTAATATCTAAGCGGAAACTTAATGGCGAAAATAAAATAGAAAATGGGCATTCATAAATAATATATTATTATTGTATTATTAGGGCAGGTTTAGATTTTCTATATAATCTAGTCGTTTCTGACACTCGCCGGCCGCTGCCGCGGCACCGCTCGCTTCGCTCGCTCGGCTCGTGCGTAGGAAGTCACAGTTTTAACCTAACCTAACCTAACCATTAAAAAAAAAAAATAACCTACTCTAACTAGACTGGTAATATATTATCTTTGCCACCCTACTAACATTATTAGTCGCCAAGTCATTATTTATAGCTCCTCGCCTAATATTTTATTTGACTGGTATAGTTTATTTGCTACCTAAACGCAGCTGTTAGTTTTTAGTTTTTATAACAGCTTTAATTTTGAACCTTACATAATATAATAGTCGCGAAAATATTTAATCGCTGGCAAGTTATTTTATTTGTTGCAAACATTTAGTCGACTTTTAAGTTATTAGTCACTCGGAAAATAATAAGCTCACGAAAAATGATCGTTATCCGTCATTGATTCTGGGATTTTTATAATTAATTTACTCTGTTTGAATTTCCGCGCATTATTTAAAAAAAGTACTATACAACCCTTGGCCGCAACCAGGCATTGATGGATTCAAGTATGTGTGCTTCGGCTTCGCCTACATTTTCAAGTTCGTCCATCAATTGCCGCAATTGTCGATTATAATAAAATTAATTTATGATTCAACAAACAAATTACCAGAGTAAAGGCTCGTGCAGACTGGGTCGCGCTGCCTGTCGCACCCGCGATATCGCGCTGGTCTGCACGAGCCGTAATGAGACAATGTCGAACCTCCCATCCGCCGGCCGGTAAGAAATTATTTGGAGCTCCTGGGAATAAGCCATTTAATGATTTTAACAAACGTTTAATGAGTTTATTATATACTAGCTTCTGACCGCGACTTCGTTCGCGTGAAATTTTGGCTCCCAATCCACCGCTATTATTTTGTATTCGCTTAGCGTTCTTTCTGACTTTTTTTTTGTTTTTGCTCGTCTTCTGTGGGTCTTAGCGTGATGCCAATCAAAACCTTCAAGAATTGGGATATCAAATGTAAAAAGAATGTTTCAATCCCACTGGTAGTTCCAGAGATTAACGCGTTAAAACAAAAAACAAACAAACTCTTTATTGTATAGAAGATAGAGGATTTGTATAATTATGAATTTGTTTTTAATCATATCTAATTGCGTAATACATGATCAATCATAATCTGAATCATTTTGAAACAGATTCCTAATCCATTGCTTCATAAGTTCGGAAAAAATATCTGCTCAACAAAGTAGGTAAATAACGCAATGAATGTTGTCGAACTGTCAAAACGAAACAGATTAGTCTTAATCGTTTACGAAAATGTGTTACACAATTAGATAGCAGATCTATCTATATTTATCAACATTTAAATCTTTCTTATAAAACATTGCCCGTCGCAGTTATATTCGAACCTAGAGGCAGCTATAAGTTCACGCGATTATCAAATAATTATAAATCATTCTAACATATACCTCGTTAGCTTTGACACATGTTATGGATGACAGCCGCTCGCGCACGTGGTTGTGTCCGATTCTAGATCTACAATAATTAGAGATCCGCAAGATTACGCAGAAACGCGTGAAACACATAATTAATCTGGATTTGATGGCCATGGACCAAAATCAATAACATTTAACTTGCCTAGGAATTGAACGCGATATCTGCATGACTGTCACCAAAGAAATACGAAGGTACATAATAACTGACTTTTACATCCTGTATGTGTTTCTAAACTTTTAAATATACTATAACACGTAGGTACCTAACCCCATCATCAGCATCTGCCTAGCCTTTTCCCAACCAGGAACCGAAACCGGTATGATCAATACGGGTATTTTTTCGGTTACCGGTACCTTAAATTTAGTACAACCAGTATTAATACCGGTTACCGAAATAAAAATGACCTCCATCTTACACGGCCGTCGGCATTAGTCAAAGGGCGTGCATCGCCTGTGTGTGTATAACTGGTATTAAAACGGTAACCTAAAAGAGGTAACATGGTTCTTCTTCTTGGGTTACCCAGATAGCGGTAGCCTTAGTCGTAGAAGTAAGCAAAATTCTTCGATACCTGTACCCGTAATTCATAAAGGTTTTCGGTCTCTGTTCCCATCTATGTTGGGGTCGGCTTCCCAGTCGGCTTCCAGTGCGGGCCGGGTGAGAGGACGAACCCAAACCTAACCTACCTACATTTCAAAGCAAAAAAAAAAGTCAAAACCTTAAATGACTATGTTCTTGTGACTTGGTAGGTACCAATAGGCTTTTTCATGGTGAACAGCACAAAACTATTTGTCCTACAAGCAAATGGTACCAATACCTATAAGATTGTTTGCCAGGATAGTGGCAAAATTCCTAGCGATTAGTTTCATAGGTAGGCATCCACGTGCCCTCCGTCAAATTAATGAATTCATACAATACTTGAATATTTAAAAAAAAACAAGGAAAAAAATTAATTTAAATTAATCTAAATTGCCTACGCGCTGGTTACAAAGACTATAACTACCTACTAAAGGAAGGAAGCGATCTGAAAGGTTTATATTCTGAATAATAATTATTAATAGTTATTTAACCCCATCACAAGTATCCCTATAACTTACCGGGGCTGCCTCAATTTTGTGCTGTAGAACAATTGTATGAGAAACAATAAAAACTATTTTTTTATTTTTTTTATTTATGCAACTGTTGTATAATAAGGGGTATTAAACGTCTCGTGTGATAATAGTATCACATGAGTGTTTTAATACCTAATTATATACAGTTGCATACAAGACTTTATAGATCTACACCCATGATATGAATCCTCTATAAAAGTTTCTGAAACAGTTAGCTATTGCCAACATTAAACCGACCATAGTCCGTACCCGCCAAACGTGACGTATCGTATTTTGGAAAATGTGTCAGTTGTGTCGGCGTGGGGGTCTGCACCTGCTGTCCGGAAGGAATCGAAGGAGCAAACGAGTTGCATTATGAAATTTAGTACAATATTATTACACTCGTTTGGATGATATAATGGTTATTGGCTGGCTGGCTGATGACTGACTGGTTAATGGCTAATGGTCGTTTTAATGTTGGCAATAAGCTAACTGTTTCAGATTTTTTTAAAGAGGATTTATAGCATGGGCGTAGATAAACTATTTTACCTACTAGATAGCTATTTTTTGTTTTTTTAATTATAAGGAAAACATGAAATAGTGAATTTTAGTACCTATTTATGAGTATCTAATAAAAAACCCAATTTTGCTATTTCCGCTTTTATTAAAAATAATGCGGCCATCGCAAGTAAAAATAGAAATATTGTATTTTGCATTTGATAGGGTTTATTGGTAAAAACCCAAAAGAATTATCCTTCTTTTGATCCGTGTTCACATTAACTCCACCAACTAACTATTTACATAATGCTTCTGAAACGCTTAAGCTTTGATTTCCTTAGAAAGCGGTGAACGATCACAAAATAACAGTTGTTCAAATACAGAACGTTTTTTGACACCTTTATGTCAAATAGGCTGGTGAAAATGACAGATTTTTATGATGGCTGTGGCAGCGGTGGCCGTTTTACTATAATACGGCCACCGCTTTTCTAGGAAAGAAAAGTGTGTCATTGACCTGTAGGTATCTATTTGTCAGTCTGAAACAGTTTTGGCATTACACTTGGGCAAAAAAAAAAAAAAATAAGATTACTTATAGAATAAGTTGAACTTACAGGTAAATTGCAAATTTTTCTAATTGTGACTTAGGTATAGTACTGTCCATTTTCTCTAACACTAGGCGAGTTGACTGAAATAATTCCTAAAGATCCTGCTGCTGTTGTACTTTCAACTTTCTGTGTTGAGCCGAGCGTTGAAAATCTAAATGCTCGCTTTTATTAAGCATTAATTTTGGTTACTATGCCCGTTTTCACTGACTTTATAAGCGTATAAAGTCAGTGAAAACGGGCATAGTAACTATTCTTATTGAGTCGTTGTTCCATGGCTTAGTTATAAGGAAAGAAGATGGAGTGGTGTTATTCTAAAGTAGGTAGGTAACTATGATGGAAAATCTATCTATTTTTTTATTTATTTTTTTATAGTATACTCGTAGATAATTATGATTGCCTGTCAAAGAAAGTCAAAAGAACCATCCTAGCCAACAGCAACCTGCACTGCATGTAATTTCAAACATCAGAATTCTTTTTTCTTTCATATTTACAAAAAAAAACTGCACAAACTAAACGCACATTACAAAAAAATACATAAAATTCACACATAGAATGAAAAAAAAAACGAATTAGCGCATTTACGTATATTAAAGTAGCTTAAATAATAGTGAAACCTACGGAACCCAATTAGAATACCAGTCGGCACACACGACGGTATATCTACCGCAGCTTCTTAGTCATAAGCTCACTGTATCCACAAAAAAGGACAAAAGGTTCACGCCAAAAAATATGTCAAAATAAAATACTGGCAGGTAGCTTTGAAAAAACGAATCGCGAACGAATCAATCCGTTTACGAATTTTCGTCATAGTATCAACATCCTAATAAAACTTCACGCCTGTATTCCCCGAAGGGTTTGGCAGAGGTGTACCTATAGCACACCCTATAGTACCAGGTGTAACAGGTAATAGGTGTAACAGGGGGCGAGCCTATTGCCGGGCACAAATCCGACTCCGTGCATTCCTAACTGAAAATAGTAAAATAGTCGTATTAACTGCCACGGCAATTTTTTTTTATTCCTACTATTTATCGTCATGCCATATTATTTATGCACATAGATTAAAATAAAAAACAAACAACAGAGATACTCAATCGCGGGCAGTAGTGATTGAATCGATTTCTGACACACTAACATAATCCGGTAGATATAAATAAGCAACAATAACAAAATCGAGCACTGTATGTTATGAATCAAAAATTCATATCTTTTTCTGACGAATTAATTTAAAACATCTGAATCAATCAAAAGAATCAAAATCTTACTAAA
Source organism: Eupsilia transversa (assembly GCA_914767815.1). Taxonomy (NCBI): domain Eukaryota; kingdom Metazoa; phylum Arthropoda; class Insecta; order Lepidoptera; family Noctuidae; genus Eupsilia; species Eupsilia transversa. The sequence goes on along the minus strand of OU611886.1, from coordinate 5,065,303 downwards.
TAATTTTCATGTTGAACTTTAAAATTCCAACTATGTGTTATAGCATGGACAGAATTTACATTTAATTTTTATATAATTGTGCTAAGTGGGTCTTCTGTATATTTTCATTTCGTTTTGTCGCACGGCTATCTCTGGCGCAGGCGCTAAGCCAGTCTCAGACTTCCCGCGCCAACGTATAGATGCGCGGGCGCTTCCAAAAGTGCGAATAATTCGAAATCACGATCTTTTTCTATGAAAAATGTGATACAAAGTTTTATAAATTAATTTATTATAATTCGGTGATGGTGATTATGTTTTTAATAAATTAGTGTTGTGTTTTTTAATAGTGATTAATTGGAATTTAAAAGTTCAACATGAAAATTATTTTGTAAGTATTTTTATCTTTTACTTTATCGGTTTGATAATTTACCTAATTATAGAACTTGTTTCACGGGTTATTTGTAATTTATTCATACGTTTTGTAGATTTTGATAATTTTATTAATTCGAGTTTATGGATTACCTTTAAGAATGATATTTGTCCTATTTTCCGGATTGAGTTAATTCATTATCTAAAAGCATTGCATGTACCTAAGCTATTAAGCGAGATACGTAATTATTAATGGCATATTTTTATACCAACGCGAATTGCACAGTTAGGTACATTAGTATCTAGTATTATGAGATAAAATTGTGAGTCAGAGGAACATCATAAATACATGATATTAAAAAAAAACTATTTGCACGTAGAAATAATAACTACAGCTACGTGCAAATCGAGTCAACGACAATTATTTCTGAGGTCTGTTTAGGACATCTGGCTAAATAATCTCATAAGGACATAACTACTAATAAAGCCACCATATACGATAAACAAAAGAGTAACATTAACTATCCTTTTCATTAAGTTTACGTAATTATACTGAGTTAACGGTAAAGTTTAGTACGTTTACATTAATTGTAATAGGTATATTGATGAATATCTATTGTTGCTCAAACGATAAAATTATATAGATAGTATATATGTTACGGACCAAGTGACTACTACGGCATTATTCATAATGCCCGGGCAATTTGAAAAATGCCCAATATGAGTAGGCAATATGACAAAAACTACTGAAATAATTAAATTGACCGGGCTTTCTGAATAATGCCCATCACTTATTGGGCTGGGTAATAAAAAGATGTGTTTCATGCATCCTAAGTTCTCCTAATAACATTGTAGTTCCAATCAAATAGCGACGGCTGCCCGATTTGACTTGACTAGATTTATACATTATACATAGTATCCCGGGCATTATACATAGTACCCTAATTAATCCCTTGGTCGATGACATATATACCAACTACCTTACAGTACCTATCAGTCCCTCAATTCTATATAGTGGTTTGATCATTACCAAACCGCACTGGGCCCGCGTGGTGGATTATGGCCCACTCCTTCTCACAGCCAGTAGGCCTGTGGCCCACCAGTGGGAACATTAATTGCTGATTATGCATACATTTCGTGTCTATCAACAAAAATGAGAATAACTGTGTGAAAGAAAAATATGCCCATGATAAATATCTTACTTATTAATAATATCTTATGTTACGATTATATTTGTGCCAAAACTAGGCGAGTTCTCAAAAAAAAAAAAACTGTTTTCTGATCATGAATAATTTATTCAACATCATTCAATCAGTTCAGTATTACACTAGTTGAATAGTTATTGTAACCTAGGATAACACGTTAGGTACATAAACAATCAAAGTAATACAAGTACCTACAGTTCAAACTACAAACAGGCATAGAGTTACGCTGACTCTGTAAAAGCGTAGGTAAATCAATGCAAAGCCTTACAACCACATAACTTCTTCTTTATCGTAGTTTTATCGGTAGACTTTGGTTTTGTAGGAGCTAGACATGTAGAATAGGAATATATCTATAGATACTTACTTAATAACTATCTTTGTTACGTAAGGTAAGAGTAGGTAGGTTCATTATTGTATGCTACGTTGCGATACCTCTCTCTCTCTCTGAATTGAAATAGGGTAATAAATAATTATTAAAAAAAATACAAGATTATTGTAAAAATAAAAACAAAGTTATATCTACACTAATCATGATTGTGGTGGTCAAATCAGGTTGAACAGCTGGCTAAGTAAGTGTAAGAAATGTATTTTTATCTCAGGAGCCAAAGATCCTCATGAATATTGATTATTATAACTTAAATGGGAACCGCTGTTCATTAGCACCCGCCGCTTTATTATAGTAGCTTTTTTGTTTTGGGTAGAATAGACACTTGTTAGTGTATTTTTGAAAACCCCAAAGTGCACAAAATCATAGGTGCCGAGAAAAAAATCGCCAACGCTTTGTTCGGGATTGGTGGGATAGTGGGAGTATTAAGGGTGGGGAAGATCACGTGGCGGGTCTAAATTAGTTTCCAAGCAATAATGAGGTCACTGACATTTTCTAAAATCTAGGTAGGTCGTCATAATAGTCATTTTCAAGGTTAATGTCAAACGTCTCGAAGGTCAAGGACAAATTTTTGTAGTAAAGTTAAGTCGACGGAGCCCCGCTTCGCGGGCTTCCTTGGAGCATCCACCTTAAATAAAATAATTGTCACTTACTGACGAAATTTTTATTAGGAATTTAGTTCAAGAATACACTTCTAGATGTGGATAGTAGGTAGATTTCTATCCAATTTTAAAACAATAAATCGTGTTCTAAGGGCCCTTCATCATCGCTACCGAAAATAAAACAATAAAGAACAGGAAAGCAATAGATTCTCTTCAACAAATGTTTGCATGGCCATGAACATGACCGACAGATCGTAAATATAAATAAACAGAGTGACTCATTCCACTTTGGAGTAATTCACAGCGCCGAATAAAATCTGTTTCATTGATCTTCATCAATTTAATTATGTGATAACAGAAATAAATAGAACGTAGGTGGTCGGTAAAAAAAAAAATGGTTGTAACATTTTTGTTTAGGTAGAACCTATGATATATTTACCAAGATACAGTCAGCAACAAATGTAGGTAACATCGTGGGTAACTAAACTTTTAGAAAAAAAAAACATTTCTGTTAATGTTTTTTATGCGCCTACGGTAAGCAGAGGTCTTGTATAGGTGTATATAAATGATTTAAAAAAAAAAAAAACTTCGGAACGATAATTTTGTGTCGGTAACTGTCCTTATCTTTACTTCTTGCTCACAAAACAAAACTTTTTGCTTGACATTTCATAGGAGTTCAAGCGTAAAAAAGGTAAAAAAAAATTTTTTTTTAACTATTCAAGCGTCAATCATTTTTGTTATAAATGCAGATGCTAGATGAATAGAACGATTTGCATTGAATAGCTACTCATTGTAATTAATAGTATTCCACAACACAAAGCTGGCAGAATGATTATGATTTGCATAAAAAACGTATTTTGATTTGAAATTGCATAAGTTTTATATTTGCATATCATTTTTGGGATGCATGTCACATACTGCAAAATAATTGACTGTTATTTTTATTTTAAGAATTGTAAAAATTCGTATCCTGTAAATGAAATGGTATTTTCATGTAAATTAGGAAATAAAAAATACAGTTTATGTAAACTGTTTAATTTATTTAAGCCTTAGCTGCATAAGAACTATTTACTTCAAAGATTTATATTCGCCCAAACAAAGCACTGCAATATCCAGCATTTATTACCGAGGTCACATACATTTCGCAATATCAAAACTTAAATAACTTGAGGAAAAACTAGTCCTAAAATCAGCTGAAGCGCGTGTTAATAAACCTCGCAGTTTGGATAAGAGTTATACATAATAAATCAGAATACATGGATTTTGATTGACAAAGAATCATCAAGCATCATTATTATTGTCACAAAAGCATGCCGAATTAAGTAGGCGGAATATGAAGAACTATTGTATATGTGTTGTATAATCTTCTAACAACAAGGCTATAGCATAAAATATGTTTTATCTATAAGCAGCACTTTTTTTCTTCAAAAATTTGTAGGACTAAATTTTTTGAAGGGTGTAAACTGAAATCCATACCCATGCGTATAGGCGACCTCGTAATGGCCTTGTCACCCTAAGGTTGAATGTCATTTACACATCATAAAAGTTTAGGTATTTGTCTATTTGACAGTTAGATAGTTTCAACCTTACGGAAGTTTCAATTTAATGGGAATTGTTGCCAAAAGTCAGAAGTGAAATCCGGAAATGAACCGGAATTACCGACATTCCGTGCATACTAAGCAAAATGAAGTGGTAGTTGGCTGGCCATGTTTGTCTAAGGACCGATGACCGGTGGTGCAGATGAGTCCTGGAGTGGAAACAGCGTATTGGCTAGCGTAGTGTGGGACGTCCCCTAGCTAGATGGATCGACCTTAAAAAGGTGGCTGGGACAGACTGGATACGGAGGACAGGGTTGTAGCGCAGCCTGGGAGTGGCCTATGTCCAGTAGTGGACTGCGATATACCTCGTTGATTGTTGTCAGAATTGATAATGCAATTACGTTGTTGACCGTACTTATTCAGATTTTAAAGAAGATACTTATGAAAGAACATCGCACGAGTATTCGATAATATTATTCGCATGACATAACAATTATGTAAATTACCCAATGAACCTCAAAACCTGCCCAAGCATAATAAAATTACAAAAGCAAAACAATCACAGTAGGCAGGCAGTATAACGTTGTGTCGAAGCATTATGATTTGGATATAACAAGCAAGTTACCAAAATTCAAAAAGGAAATAAAAATAATAGTATCCAAATTATAAATTTTTGTATTATAAATTTTTGTATTATGTTTTGTTTTGTTTTTTGGAGATCTCTGTGCCTATTGTTTTGTTCTGTTGAATTGGTTTATTGTTGGTTTGTATAATTTGTATAATTTTTTTATGTTTTTATGTTTCTTTTTATTATTTTGTACCTACCCTTATTGTTCTGATTTTTATTTTTATTAATTAATTATTTTATAATAATAATTCATTAATTGATTGATTGGACGTATGTATTATTTTTAATGATTTTTTTAAATTATTTAATTCTTATCAAACTTTTTGTACCTACCTAGATAATAAGTAAATGATGTGGTTGCCTATAATTGGAAGCGCACACTTGTATTGTCCTTGTGTATGTTAGCATGCATGTAATTGTGTAGCCTCTGTTGGCGATCCAAATAAATAAATAAATAAAATAAATAAATAAATAAATAAATAAAATCACACGGTGACGCCAATTCACTTTTTTACACCCTGACACATACCTACCAAATATTCACGATACTTGCCAAAATTTGTACAACCGCCAACTTCAATATTATGTAGACGCTAAAACTGTTTGTGTACATTATAACATAACATTAAAATCTCCTGAAATACTGAAGCTACGTGACAAGATGCAATAGAAGGCTTAAAGTGGAGACAGACATACGGGCTTGAAGTTCATTGAACTTGCAAGAATATTCTATCTTTAGTGTATTCATTATTTTGGTCTTAATCTGATTCTCTGTTCTCTGATTCTCGGTCTGATCTGTTAATCCTGATTGATATTATGATGCACCTACGCAGGTAAATTGTCCTGTGATGTAATTGGTTGATATAAATTAAGAGGAGTTTTCCTCTTTCTGACTACATTATTTACTTACATAACTTACCTTGTATTAATATAGTCTCCGCGACAAGCCACAGTTGTATAAAATCTACAGTCAAGGTAGTTAATGGCAAAGCAGAGTGACACTTTACGCCAATTTGCCGTGTTAAAGCCATGTATCGTGACCATCTAATTCCAGTCATCAATTTCAATCTATAATTATTTGATTTTTTAACCATACTCTTTGTCCGCCAGTGTATTTAAAAAATCAAAGCCGCTGTCAAGCACCCTTAAGCAAGTTCCTTTAGTCCCAAAATGGGCAATTTCAGCAGATTTTTTATTACCCTTAGCCAGTACTCGTTGAGGAAATTTTAAAGGACGTAAACGAAAACCCGTAAGTCTTTACCGTTTTTAAATCGCTTTTCCTGACTTGGTAAGCTCGTAAAATACGAATTTAACTATAATGTGTTTGGGTGCTGAATAAAATTTGTCGTTTGTTTTGTAGGTACTAAATTGTTCCTTGAGACGTAGGAGATGTTGGACTTTATTACGTCATACGTTTTAGGGTTTATTTAATTACTAGGAAGGTCTAAGATGAGTACATTGGGTTCTTATATTACCTCCTTAAAATTCTCTATCATCAACATAGTAGGTACCTACTATTTCAAAGCACTGTAAACTTTTTGTAGGTACAAGGTTACAGTGTGTATTTTCTATAAAAATAGTGCTATTACATTAGCTTTATGTTAATACCTTCATCATCATATTATTATTATTAGAATCCGGGGAAAATTAACTGAAATATAAATAATAAATAAAGAGGAAAACCGCATTTGATGCAACGGAACGTTTGAAAAACCGACAAAACAAGATTTTCCCAGGTCAATCTTTTTTTTATAAATAACGCAATGCACGGAAAATAATGAAAGGAAAATATAAATAAATAAATAATAACCTTCGTATCAATTAATAAAATTGTCACAAGTATTTCCCGGGACAGAAATAAAAATAGACACCCATTATTACATCATTGTACTTATTTATTTTATCTTTACCCTATTATTATTATGGCCTGTTTTTGATTCATCAAATGATCAAATAGAAGACAATATTTTATGCGAGAATCACACGGTTAGTTGGCAAATTATAATAACATTTATGACACAGAAATTCTCAGGCGTCTGTCGATTTAGTTTTAGTATCCACCATATGGGATTCCCGGAGTTTATTGGCAGAGACATTCTTGCATATTATAGTGGATCTGATGACATTATTAGTATGCGAACGTATGGAGTACTGCTAGCAAAATTTGGCTGAAAATATCCTAGCCCGGGAATGCGGGAAGAGTTACCGAAAGTTGTTTTATAAAACTCAGTTCCTTTATATTTACTACAAGTAGTAAGTCAAGATATATAGAGATAGATAAACGAATGAAAGAGGGGAACACCGTCATTCTGTCTGCTAAAATATTAACACTGTGATGGTTTCGAGAAAGTTTTTTTCCATTTTGACAGATGGAAATCTGAGAAGTACTTTTTCAGCAATTGGGTTAAGTAAGAATGAAAGAAAATAATTATTTTTATTTGGCACAAGTCACAAGTACACAAAACCTATAAAAATAAATAAAGAAAAAGCTTAAATCTATTATACATTGTAACAACGAATCAATTTTCACGCCTCCCCCTTTTAACCTAGGCCAAATATTTTATGATATTCAGATAGCTCATGACCTAAAGACATGCCATAAAGCATGAAAAAAGTAATTTAGAAAGGTAAATCCGCGAAATTTCGCGAGTTAAAGCTAGTCTTAAATAAAATATTGGTGCCGATTCCCTTGTTCACAAACTAAACTAAATTTAAGTTCAGTGCATCTTGTTCTTTCTATTTCATTAAGAAAAGGACAGAAGATACATTTTAGTTTAGTCCTGTCAAATCTGTCACTACTCCATACAAGTTTAGACGTGATTAAAAACTTGCCTACTAAAATTACGTCAATTTACGTAAGGCGCTGATTAATTTGACAGGACTAAACTAAAACATATCTTCTGTCCTTTTCTTAATGAAATAGAAATAAAAAAATGCACTGAACTTAAATTTAGTTTAGTTTGTGAACAAGGGAATCGGCACCAATGTGTGCCTCACGGCTACGTCAAATAGGCCCGTTCACCACAACTACATAGTTCCTGACCCTAGTTTATAGGATGATCCTATCTCGTGGACCTATCATGATAAATATTCTAGTAAAGTTGATATTCTTTTTACAATCACTTTTTTTTTAAAGTTTCCATATTTCTGTTTTTTTAAGTTTTTAAGTTCCTTTCCCTCTTTTGCAATGTGTCCCTGAACTAGTTTTTCGTGTTACACTGAACATTTTCAATATCGTTCGTGTTGACACCTATGAATGTTACCTGTATGAAACGTGACTATGACCTGCCTTCTGATGCCAATGTAAACTTTAAAGATTTAAAGTGGAGAACGAAATTAGAGTGGCAGGAAATTGAATTTAATTTTAGAACCCATTTTTATACTCTAAAGTGTATATTTATTTATTTATTTATTTAAATAGAACGGCCGAGGCCAATTACACTACTTAAACATATTTACACAGTTATTATATTATTTTAACATAAATTAACACAGTTATCACACTATTATACATATTATAGCTGCAGGAGTTAAAATTATGAGAATATTATCATGTTTTTTTTTTAAATGAAAAGCGAATTGTGAAGTACCTATGTCGGCAAAGAGCCACGCTGCTGTTTTGGATTGACTTTTTCATTTATTTCTTAAATGAAAACATTGGATTACTTAAAAAAATTGAACATATAATATGGTTTACAAAACAGTCAATTACTTGCAAAATTCACGTCTCTGGTTTTGAAATGTTTATTTCTTGCATATAAACTAAACACACTGTCTATTTTGATTTACTTTGATATTATACTCATTCGTATCTACAACTTACGATAATCTAAATTGAAACCAGTTGAGTTAAGGCTACCAGGAATCCAATCTACCATAAATTCTGTTCGTGTCAAGTGTAAGATAACAATAGTTTAAGTACTTAAATGTCCACTAGATCAAGCCCACGGATATCTTTAACCTGTTTTCTTTAAGGCCGACTGTCCAAGTGTTGAATTTTGCAATTAAACTATGCAGAATTCCACCAATAAAAATGCTTTATTTTGCAGTTCCCACAAAACGCATCATTTGGTATTGGTAGAAATTAGTCAATAGATTTAACAAAAGCTTGAAGTTTGTCCAGCAAGCGTAGCATGACCACAATAGAAACGGGTTTTGTCGACGGAAGAATAGATAAAACGACAGATACACTATAACGATCTATCATTTTGTCTATTCTTCCGTCGACAAAACCCATTTCTATGTTATTGATGCTACGCGTGCTGAGGTCTTAGACAAAGTGTCATTCTATATGCTATAACGATGATGGAAAATTCTGAAACTGTTTTGGATTGACATTAATTACCGAAGAACTTAAGTCAATCCTGTTGAAACTCGAAAAGTAGAAATACGAAACGCTTTTAAAGCGATTGCCGCTAGTCTAAGCCGTCTTTATAGTAGATTATACGGAAATCTACTTGCAATATGTAAATGCCCATTCATGCCTAAGCACGACGAATCAATGGCGGGGCCCACCAGGGCCGATGCCTGCCGGGGTTGCGGGAAAGTCCGAAAGGGATACCGTGGCCCCTGGCAACACAGGCAACTGAAGGAACACGGGTGGGTTTTAGTCAGTAAGAGTCTGACACGCCCTCCCGCTCCACCCAGAGCGGGAGAAGCTATTTGATGGTTTCCCGCCCAAAAAAAAAAAAAAAAAAGGTGTCAATAAATTCACACTGTATGCTGCTGACTGTCTCTGGAAAAAACAAAGTTCGACACACAGGGGATTCAGCTCTGGCGACTGTTTTGGTTGCTCAAACAGATTGTGCCGGCTGATATGAAGATAAAACTAAAACAGACAGATTTCTGCGATTTTTTTGATACAAATTCTTTCAAATGCATTGTCATGTTGCCAAATATGTTTTACTTATATTGTCAAAAAGTACTTTCTATTTTCTTCCAATCCTCAATCCGCGTAGAGATAAGGTGGTCTTTGGAGGTCGTAAAAACTTGTTTGAAGGTGTTAATCGCACAACAGTAAGAGGTGCGTGTGTTGTCAATTAGACCCCCATAAACACATAGTGGAGAACAGTTGGACAACTATGTTGTAGTGTGTCATACAATACCATTGATGTCTTTATTTTACTGTTTGTCTATTCGTTAACTTCATATATAGTATCTACTGTTTTGTAAGGTACCTATGGTTGGGACCTTTGTCTGGAGATTATACAACTTATTATAATTATATTGGTACTATTATCTTATCAACAAACAAGTGCTAATTATACGTTCTCGTTCTCTTCCATTTTTTTTTAATTCATTTTTTTCTTTCTTTCTCTTTTTTTCTTTCTTTCTCTATCTTCCATTTTTTTTTTCTTTCCTACATTATTTTGTATTTTTTTTATCATAACAATAATTGCCTTTTGAACTCTGTGACCTTAAAATTTATTCTACTGTCACTAATCCCATTTCAATCTCCAAGAGAATTTGGAAAGTTGAAAGTAAGGCAGGTTAAAATCAAAAACGTTATCAAGTCTATCTGATTATCAATATAGATAGGAAAATGCTTATCAACGTACGGAAGCGCATAGTTGAGAATGTCTGCGAAAAACAGGTTACTTCAGTGCAATTACCTCAAGACATGTTAATCACTACTAGTGTAATCGGTGTGTAAATGATCAGTTATTAGCATATTCTTACATATATTATTGACCTCGTTTTTATCAGCACGACTGATGTTTTTCACTGACTATAAGGCTGCGGATACGTAGTCAGCGAGCGCGGGGCGGCAGAGGCGGCAGCGCCGGCGCTGGGAACGGCGCGCTTCAATGCATATATATGAACGGCGCGCTTATATGGAACTGGCCTCGAAAGCACCGGCGGCGGCGCGGGGAGTGACGACAGTTCCATATAAAACTATGCATTTGAACGCGCCGCTGTCGCTGCCACCCCGCGCCGCTGCCGCCGCCGCACCGCGCCGCTGCCGCCGCCGCCCCGCGCTGCTGCCGCCGCCGCCCCGCGCCGCTGCCGCCGCCGCCCCGCGCCGCTGCCGCCGCCGCCCCGAGCCGCTTACTTAGTGTCCGCAGCCTAAGAGTTGATAGCGTTTAATAAGATTTCATCAGTCACCTACGTTTATGATGGCCATCGTTCTCCTGCCCCTTATCCCAATTTATTTGCGGTTGAAACAACATTCTTCCATACTTCTGTATCTCTTCTCCCTTTATCCTTCGTGTGTTATGGCCACCAGGTTGATAAGATTGGAAATTAATCCTTCTGTTATACTTACTGTAATGAGAATAAATGATTTCGATGTGAGGCCTCACGTCAAATGTGTAAGGATCATAGCTTGTTAGTCTGATGACTTAACACTTGAGCCTATTTAGATATTGTTGATTGCCTGAAGAATTCAACTTTCCATGGTAATGATACCAAATATCAGTCAAATGCCATTGGATCGTCCAAACATAATTAGTAAAAAGACATCAATTTCTCCAAATATCACCTTGTGGGTTGGACTAATTTCAAGCTCAATTGCCATAGTTATACAGATGACAGCCCAAATCGACAAATCATAGTGCTGGCCGAATAGTAAACATTTACAAATCACCATGTAAATATTGACTAACCTCAATAATTGATCTGAAATGAGTTCTAGCAGTACATTCAACTCCAAATCTCTTTGGTAGATACATGTTGAACTGTGGCAAGCATGGGTCATTGTGTACACGCAATCGCTCCCGTGGGAGCCATTATAACTGTTGGGGAACATACAATTGATAATAACTACCTCCCATTCAGAATACGGAAATAATTTCAACCTGACATGTTAACTTTTACTCGGCAGCTATAATTTTAAAGTAGAATTTAAAACAGGTTTTCACAAATATAACAGGCTTCTGGCCGCGACTTTGGCCGCGTGTTTGGCCCCCGACCCGCCGCGTCGCATCCCATCGCCCGCCCGCTCTATTACTTACCTCGTTTTCGCTTAGCGTTTTTCTGATCTTTTTTAGGGTTCCGTAGTCAACAAGGAACCCTTATAGTTTACCATATCCGTCTGTCTGTCTGTCCGAATTGGGGGTTTTTTTTTTTGCTCGGCTGTTAACGTAGCCTGATGGTATAGCCTACAATCTTCCTCGAGAATTGGGCTATCAAATACAAAAATATTTTTTTCAAATCCGACTGGTAATTCCAGAGATTGGCGGGTTCAAACAAACAAACATAAAAAACAAATAAACTCTTCATTTTTATTATTAGTCTTTTTAACGTAGGAACCAAAAACAATAGGAACATTAAGTCGGTCAGAAATGCCGTCTTATATATTACCGACAAACGCAAAGCATCGTGTATTAAAGTGAAACCGATTGGTCTCCGAAACTCCCCGAACGGGTTTTGTATCGGCTTTTACAAAAACATTGTGTTTGCTCAAAACTGTAGTTTTATGCAAATTCAGGGGAGTTGAATCAGGTGTCTTATCCCGTAAATGGTTGCTGCTGAGTACTGGTCACTTTCAAGGAACGGTTAAAAGCATTTTCGAAGGTACTTATTATCTTAAGAACTAATTGAAGCTGTTCAGCGTGATTGACATTAAAAAAAATAAGAATTAATGGTGCGTATCGCTAAGGAGCGGGGAACTCCTTGCTGGAATATATTTTTCGATAGCTAAGACAAGAGATATAGAAGAGTGAGAAACAAAGTTTTCATGTTTGGTGTCGATTGGTAACTTCTAGGACGAATGCAGCATCGTTGTACGCATCATTACTTAACATCGGCTTATCAAAAATAATTCGAACAATAATGAAGAAGAGAAGATAGAAGAGCATGTCCTCCAGCCGAATCTTTCATCGATCTCGCAGACTCACCGTTTCGTCACTAGTAAAATATCGTGGAAATAATTGGAATGGGTCTTAGAAAATACCAGAATAAAATGCCGCAACAGCGAAACAGCAATCAAAGGCCAATTTAATCAATGACAGACATTCCGAGTAGCAATATCAACGTTATCAGTCACGATAATCGCAGTTCAATGACTCTAAATGACGACTTTGTCCTGGATATTATTACCACGAAAATATTTCCTATCTGATTAATCACCTGTCATTACACATAAGTAAACATAGAGAAATGCCAAAATCATTATCACGGTTCCTATATTTAAAACGTATCATTCATGTCACTAATGTTAAGTTACTTAGGTAAACAGTGTTCAGTAACCACTTTTCCTCTGTGAAAATTTATTTTATTTTTTATTCTGCCTAGCCTTTTCCCAATCATGTTGGGGTCAGGATCCAGTCTAAATGGATGCAACTGAATACCAGTATTTTACATGGAGCGACTGCCTATCTGACCTCCAAGACCCAGTAACTGGGTAATACGATACCCCTTGGTAAGACTGGTTGTCAGACTTTCGGGCTTCTGACGACTCGTAACGACTGTCAAAGATCCTCGAATGACAGCCGGGACCAACGGCTTAACGTGCTTTCCGAAGCACGGAGGAGTATCGGTATGTAAAGATGGTCACCCATCCACGGACCAACCCCGGCAAGCGCAGCTTAACCTGATGGAACGACCCATGCGGCTGTTATTACTTAGCCACGAGCTCCTCTTATTTACAAATTCTTCAAATTGATGAAAAAGTTACACTAAGATCAAGACAAAAATTCCAGTATAGTAAAGGTACACTAGTATCCATATTAACCAAAACAGGTTGGTGAGATACACGAACAGCAACAAGACATTGATTTATCAAAACATTATCGTTAAATGGTGTTAGATTTCTACATACTGATACCGCTTGTATAAAATAGATTGAGCATGCGCTTGATAGTAATGATGTGGAACTTGTTTTAAGTGATGGACTTAATGAATCATACATAATATTCATCATTCATTATTCCCCTGCCATTATCCTAATTCATTTAACGTCAGCGCAAAATGTCTCTTTCTTCCATACTTCTCTACGAATCGTCATCTCGGTAGTCACACCCTTTTTTTTTTTGCTTGTGAAATTATCAAATAAACTCTCCCGCTCTGGGTGGAGCGGACGCGGCGTGTCAGACTCTTACTGACTAATACCAACCCGTGTTCCTTCAGTTGCCTGTGTGTTACCAGGGGCCACGGTAACACTTTCGGACTTTCCCGCGACCCTGCCAGGCATCGGCCCTGGCGGGCCCCGCCAGTTGTGCTGACATCTCTTTGAGGCGTGCGTGGAACACAACGTGCCGTCGACCCGGGTGTGGTCCTTATCGGAGGCGAGCTACCCATTGCTCTCCGTCCGCAAGCCCGCACCGGTAGTCATCCCTGTCTAGCCATCTTTCACACAGTCCATCCATCGTTTCTTTGGTCTTCCCCTTTTTCATTTTTGGAAACTAAAAAGTTGCGAGCGCAAAATAAAAGTAACCTATTTACTAGAGATTTGAAGATACGCAAAATATTTCTTTCAGGACAAAATAGACCACGATAACGACCCCGACGTCCTCCTTACTTTCTAGATTATTACTATCACAAGAAGCTTCCCCTGTGTTTTTGTTAGCCCTCACATAAAAGCGTATAATCCTAAAATCTTGTGTAATTTTCCTTCCTTCCATATTATTCTGCGAATTCATTACTATGGTGCGTAACATTTAGAAGCTAACCGTTGTGAAAGTAGATGTTTGTAATAGACATAAGTTTGTCTATATGATCATTGCAAACTATAAGACTGACTATTCTGTTATTTATTTATTTCCCATTTAATAATAAATGAAATTTAAGTTCAATATTCCGTTTTTTTTAATGAACTAATGCAATAGATTATGCTACATATAGGTATGTATTTATGTAGTTAGGTATATGTGAGTCTGTAGCGTGTGTGAATCATGTCTTATCTCACTATCACAGAATATGAGGAAGCTTGTGAGTAAATATGTACAGGATTACAAAACATGTTTGTTATAATAACAGTGCGTAAAATGAGATGTTGGCTTCTTGAAATGATTTTACTTTGTATTAGAATTTCGGATTTCCACTTCATATTGTTTTAGACAACTCGCTTATTCTGATAGTGGCATGTTTTGGGCAGATATAATTGCAATGTGGGCGGGCTTAGGTAAACGAAAACTAAAATTATATACATTTTTTATCAGCACAGTATGATCAAATATTTATGTCTTCAATTATCTTCACAATGTAAATAAAGCGATTAAAAATTATCAGTTAACAGATTAGAGAAAAAAACATAAAGTAAAATAATTATAAAAGTAGGTACACGATGACGGCATAATTCTGGCACACTTCCATGTGGAACATATAACAGATACTTCGAGGAAATTGTTAATCAAACTACTAACTAGAACAACAGCAAATAATATGCCAATAGAAAATGAAAAGTTCATAGAAATTGTAGCCACTGTCGACATGGAAATAATATACAAATATTTCTTACAAAATTTCCCGCTAAATATCAGCAGCGCATTGTAATATTTGCTAAGTTCATTCACGGGCTAGTCTATCAATCTTGTACAGCGTCGAGAGCTATACAAACATTTATTTTACACCTCACTGTATCAACACCACTTTTATTCCCTCATCCTTAAGAACCAATTTCGTTTACATTTTCTTTTCCCGTGTACTCTATCGAGGGGTCATTGTTCGCTTTCCTAGATTTCGAGCTCGAACACCTTAGTAACTCTTCCTAACCGTTTGAACTGGAACCGTTTCCAATATATCTTGGGCGTCTTCGAAGTAGACAAATAAAGTGTCGTTTGAATAATGGTTTTCGATATGACCATTTTGGGGAAGTTTTTATTGTGCTGAAGAATTTACGAGCAGAAAACTGCACATTAGATTATACTATGGACGGAGACAATATTTTATTAACCAGACATGCTTGCATCAATTAATGTTACTGGTAAGAAGTCAAACTCAGTACACAAAGATAAAAAAATAACTATAACAAATATTTCTACAACCAATGAATATCATTTCATACACAAGATGATAATCAAGCATTCGTTACAGGTTTACAACCTGTTACCATTTATGTACCATAATGAATCTCTATAAAATATTGCAACACTTTGCATCCGATAGTGTCAGGAAAAGTTATATACTGATGCCGCTTGTAACTCGACTTGTCTAAGTGAATGATAAAGTGATAGAAGCCATTAAACAAGTGGACTCAGTAGCAGTGCATGCATGCATAAATGGAACTGGTAATAGAAATAAAGTACACCATAATTATTATTTTGATATTGTGTCGTGATGGCTCAGTGGTGGGTTCAATCCGGGCGAGTACCAATGTGACATTTTCCAATCACATGTAATTTCTGAGTGTATATTACTGCCTTTTTTGTGTGAAAACAGGCCTCTGCCCTACAGTGGGAGAATTATACCTGCTTGACAGTTGGTGTTTATTCAAAAAACAAAATAAATGGTATCCCAATAAATACACATAACCAGACCCCAAAATAATTTAAATAATCATTAGTCCAATTTAAATAAACCTCATATCAAAGTAGCGTCTAAAAAAATCCATTTGCCGCTTTTTCAATCGAGAACTTTATGATAAAAGGTTGCATAAAATCCAGCACTTTCAATTCGCGGTGTGATATCAAAAACTGGTTGAATGGTGAACCAAAACGAAAAAAAAACAAAACAGTTCCCTGCAACTTTATGGTCGTTGAAATTGTTGTTATCAATGTAACTCTAATCAAAGTAACATTGTAGTGATAATATACATTGTGTGCGCTGAGAACGGCGTTCCCTTCACTATCAAAGCTGCCGCGAGCAAGACTCACCTCCACCTGTATCGTGCAAAATTAATTGTTAAACCAAGCGTTAAACGTGCAAATAGGTTACAGAAAGCCAGACTCAACTCTTCAATTTATTGTAGAAAATGAATTATAGGAAAGAAGCCTTGTCTTGGTTCGAAGCTTTATTAGTATTTGAACTGGAATCAATGATGGTGATGGAAACAATCAAAATACTTGAGTATTTTTACGTACGGTTGAGTTTATATTCCTTGTAATCACCACCTGATATTCAGAGATACTTTGTATCCAAAGCGACATGTTGCGCTTATATTATAAACATTTTATAGTTCTTGTCTTATCGCGTCTTTATGTATGTTTATCTAGCAGGACTCTAAAGGACTGGATGCCATTTGACTTTGTCTTTGTCTGTTACTTTTTTGCTATACTTACATTTTGTATCTTACACGTGCACGTTCTTGGACTGTGAGTAGGGTTGGTATCTCCTTACCTCTGGCTTTAATCTTGACATCGGTATGCTATTTTCTTGCTAATGTGATTTCAAGATTATTTTACCTTTAAAATTATATTGGCAGCTGTACTTGCGACCGACAATGTCAAGTATCGATTGTTAAAAGAGATGAACACGATGAAAATGTTCAAGATTTTGAATGAAGTGTTGCATCATTTTATTAAAGTCAACATCCACTTTAGCTTGAACAGGTATATATCACGCGCACTATCTGCAAGCCTTTCTTCAATCAAGGCAGAAAATATGAATCACAAATGTCGAGCGGAATTTCATATGACGACTGAACCAAATTGACAACGAATGTTGTGCCACTGAATAAGAAAACGAAGAGCGTAGTCAGCTGGGTTTTAGATCCATATATTGAACTAAGGATTATATTATGGATTTAAGTTGTGTGTACTGTGTACATACCTAAATGAGCAGCTGGATCTTGTATGTAAATCTTGTAGGTAAAGCAAGTTATTGTTTGAACGTTCACTTGCCAAACATTAGGTTTACGTTACAATTATTTGTGAAGAGTTTATTTGCTAAGTAATTTGGCAAAAGAAATTATGTGGAAAATTGTTTGGGAAGTGATAATTTGTAAAAAAAAATTTGAAGAAACAAGAGTAACCTTTAAATCTTAAATGACAGGAATATGGTAATTCAAAGATCATAAGGTTTACACAAATTATGCTTCTTCTTCATCATAAGCTCTTGTTGGTTGCCCAGCATGTGGCGACGTTAAATACGACATTATCAATAGCGTTCCTCAGACCATGCAAAAGACAGAATATATTTACGACCATTTGTGAATGCATGTCGTCGACCATTCTTCTTAAAGTAGCATCACAACAAATTACTAATTCAGGAAATAACGGGAGATGCAAGCCACGGAATTTAAAGAAAACATTAACATAAAGTTGCAAACGCTGTTGAATAGCCGATGGTCAAAGAATTTATATTGACAGAAATTTATTCAGTGAGTCAAGTTAATTGAATGGAACACGATGTTATAGATAACCGCAAAGTTATAAATTCTATCATTCAATAACTTGCCATTGTGGGGGTGCTGCCGTCCACTGCAGCCACAGCTAAAGATTTTTTTCCATGCGATTGGAAAAGACAGTTATGAAGAATGGAAATTAGAAAATATATTGATTTATCCGTAGCAATTCAGAAAAATATTTTACTCAATAAATTACCTATAAATGAGAAATTACGATTTACAGAATGGTATTGTAATATACAGAATACAGAATACATTACTTTTGGTTTACAGATATTTATGAATGTTAATTCAACGGAGTGGCCCAATCACGTTTTTTGGTTAAATATAATATGAAACGCATTTTTATTTGGATTCATTTAAAGTATTGTTTTAATCAGCATTATTATCGTTCGTTTTTTCATTCCCTATGATTCTCCAAAAGTTACTTAATTCCACAATTTCGTTCGTCCTCCATTGCCTTTGATGGAGCTTCACCTTACTTGACTCCATGCCAACTGTTTCTGCATTCAGTGAGTCATCAATCAAACCGGGGTGCAGGTTCTTGTTTATAAATAACTGTTCGCTTGTTAGTGTGGGCTTACTTGCAAATTATGCTGTCAAACTCATCAGTCTCTTTTTGTTCACAGCTTTTTAAATTTCGAAGGATAATTGCATGTATATTATGTTCGTTTTTGGTATTATGTTGAGTGAAAGTACAACAGCTGCAAAGCTTCTGTATGTATTATGTTTGTACCGGTTTATTTAGCAACTAGGTATCTTATTTTTCCGTATTTCCTCTGCTGTAGCCAACGCACAAGCATCATCGTCACCAATGTTGTTACCTTATTATTAGTATCTAAATATAAACTAATATATTCCACCTTAGAACCTCCTGCCAAGCGATGCGAATAGATGGTATTCACAATAATCAGGTAGTAACTATTCTGACCATGCCGCCATCACCCTTTGGCGCCTTATTTAATTTAGCCGGAATTTTGTCTCAATTGTGAATTCTCACTTTCGCGAATAAATTCAACATTTATACATCCCCCCTGAAGGCTATTTCCAAAATTGGATTCGGAACAAAGTAAGCCTTACAGAATGCTGCGAATGAATTCGCGGAGGTAAAATACAAGAGGTAGGAGCAGCTCGCGTTGTGTACGATAATGCTGGCCTTATTCGATCTAAATCCGATCCCGATAACGTTCGAGATTAGAACGGGTGATCGGCCCTCTGGATAGGAACTCAACGAGACTTTCATATGTAACACAAATTGGTATCAAACCGGTTATGGAAAGAAGAACTTGTTTGTTTTGATCATTGATATGCCTTAGCTCCTTAAATTGTTTGCATTGGTTGTAACCTAACGTTTGTTGGTGACATAAAAGAAGAAAAAGTATTAAAATAAAAATTATTTCTCAAGCAAAAGATTAATATTGCTAGCAATTGGCCTTTAACATTTAATAGTTGCATTAAAGATGACCCGTTTTCAAATAGCTTGAAAATCCCCAAGGGAACAAATTCTTGAATTACGGACGGAAATAATATATGATGACTAATAAGATCCTAGCGTCTCACATTTATTTTAATTTGATTCATTCGCTAGTTACGTGAACCGCATTATAAATGAAATAGTAAATAGTCTTTTTTTTACATTTATTAAGATATGGCACCATTCCAATGTTTCATTCGTTATGTCACCGATTCAAAATGATCATTTTTGTCATGCGCCAATATAAACCCGGATTTCCAAGAATTTGTGTTTTTTTTTGACATTTCATTAGAGTTTATGTGACGATTTATTGAATGGCCTTCGGCGAAAGATGGCGCTAAGTTCTTATATAACCACAATCTTGGTTTCTATGTAACCAAACGTATCGATTTCAGTTTATTATAGTCCATAGTTATTATTTTATTATGTTGTTTGTTCAATATTATTAGTATGCTGGAGTGAGATTGTGATTATTGTGTTAATAGATTATGGGATTTATGTTATTCTAGAACGTTTATTATAGAATCAAGTTATCTTAACATCGATGAGCGATTTAAAAGAATAATAATAAAATAATGATTTAAAAACAACAGACAGCATTGCAATAAGGAAAAACTATGCTGAGTAAGGTCTTGACAAGTATTTCCACGTTGAATGAACATTCATATTTTTCTACTTATACTAATAATTAGATTAAGACGACAAAACATGAATAAGGAACGCAGGAATCCGCTGGATGTGGGAAGCACAGAACCAGTGGAAGTGGCGGTGCTTGGGGGAGGCCTATGTACAGCAGTGGACGTCTTTCGGCTGAAACAATGATGATGATCATGACAGAACACGACACCGCACCTGTTCCCCCGAAGGGATAGGTAGGTACACCCACATTTCACCAAATGACGATGACGACGACGGAACATATACGAATTTCAGAGATCACATTAACGAACCTATTTATAAAATTTTATAAAAACAAGTGACAGTAGTGGCATTATTGCTATCATAAAATAGTTTAGAACATCATAAATAGACCACCCATAGAAGTGTCGGGCAACAAAATGTTCGCAGTACAATTTCGTATTAAAAACAGAAACTTATCATTGAGACAGATCATTAGTTATAACAGTCCTACTATTTGTATCGTCTTAGTGCTTTCATTTATAGACGATGTTTTAAAAAAAGCAAAGCAATATATGAGAAGAGCTCAACCTTTCTTTACACGAAGAAATATCGTTTTCAAAGAAAAACCAATTGCATCGTTTTTCTAACAAAGTGATCAGAAAATGTCTGCAGTGTAGATATACAAAATGATAAAAACTAGAATAATATATCAACGTTTTACACAATACAAAGATCAAATAAAAACATTTAAAACGACTACGATTTATAAATCTGTTTCCAATATATCAAATTCTTGCTGAAGTGCACAATACGAATTTTAGATTTATTTTGTCTCGTCTGCTTTTTGCTTAGTTTTCAATTCGGTTTTATTTTTGTTTACTCTGAGCCTTTTTTCGGGGTTATGGCCAAGGTATTTTTTATTGAAAAATGATGTCTAAAAATATTTTAAATATATTAGTTATATTTCACTTTGTATCAAAGTCTGATCTCAAATATACCTTACCTACATTATCTAAACTAATATTATAAAGGGGAAAAATTGTCATTCGAAATCTGAGTGCAAAAGTGCATTTTATCCGCTAGCGTGGAAAGAGTTTTTAAAATTCGAACCTTTCTATTAAATATTTTTCTATACCGCCGGGTCCACTGAAAATGTATAAATACTTATTTCATGTCAATGCGCCAACCTCATTATTAGAATAATCGTACTGGCCAGTAAGACGACTGCATGAAGCCGTTTTTCTTGCACCTAGCAGTTTCCTCGCTGATGTGAGGTGAAAAGTTGTGTGTTGCGCTCGGCAGCAAATTTATTCTGCATCTCGTACCTTTGAATCCTTCGCTTGCTTAGGTTTCAATACAAGTACTCGCTCCAAAAAACAACTTTGCAGCCTTGCATAACAAATAACTATTGTTTTTGTGTTTGTAGGAGGGAATCTCTTGAATTACCTTCTTATCAGAATATAAAAAATCTTTGTCTGATATAAGCAACACTATTGCCGAGTGTCATAGGATAATAATATATTTAAGGGTATAGTTGACATCCACGCGGACGAAGTCGTTGTGTTTATACGTTTAAAAAAAACCCTGGGAAAACCTATTTCTAGTAGGTATTTAGTACCGGTAATGTATACCCAGCCATCCGTCACCGACTAATAACGTATATGTTAGCTCTCATGACAGCTACAGGAAGACTTGGTACCTATTCTTAGGCCAAGACCACACAGAGAGCGTCTAGACTGGTCCAGACACATTACCTCTGGTAAAGCTTCACATTTGCAAATCATTAAACTAAAATATCCATTTGCTTTTGGGCCAAAAAAACATCACGTTCGGTTCATCAGCGGAACTGTCTGTTTCACCTTGCAAAGATCACCAATAACAAATTGATGTTCCGAACGAGTTCACAGGGTGTTGTTAATTGTATACAGGTTACCAATTTTTAGATTTAAAACTGTTAATAAAAATCGTAAAAAAATTAAAATTCCAATTTTGTACTAGTAGGTATAATGACTGTTTAACTACACTGTTACTATTGACGCTGAACTTGTTTTGTACGAGACATGTACATCATAACCCTATTATTAAGAACAATAATGTACCATGCAAATAAATATATTCTATTTTATTCTATAAATCGAGGCAAGGTTGCTAATTTAAAACCCTACTAAATACACATAAAATACAAATAAAGTCCAGAAACCTGTTTTTTTCGCCCGTAATCGCTAACATGCACTAAATACATAAACTTGTCGAAAAACCCCTGAAATATATGTTCATAATGTTGTTTCTCAGAGCAGTTATAGATAAAGGAAATCGAATTATTCCGGGATATATTTACCTGTTTAAAAAAGTTCAATGAACTGCGAATAACCTCTGTTAGACACACACAGATTCTCTTTATAAAAAAAATACTATAAACATTCGATATTTGTTGTTTCATGAAAAACCTGTCTAGATCAGACTATTCAAACAACAAAACACTAAACTATTTAAAGCAATTGAACCGGAACTGTAAAACACATTTTATTTTCCCGATAACAGCCGTACATAGACGTTTAGCAGACATTTTAAATTAAATAAACTCAAACTAAATATTGGAACACCATAAAAATTTAAATGTAGGTGACCTGTATTAGTTTTTGCAAACCATAAACTGTTTATAGTAGACGCACAGTATGGATAGGAAGAATAACAGATAAAAACACTGAATGGAGCTAAAAATACTTGTGTATTTCCGCGTAGATATATGTAGTGAACTATTTGTATGCATTCTGACCATGGCACCTATATGGCACTAGTTATCATTTTCTTGTTTGAAACAATGTCGTGGGAACTTCGCCAGTATAACTGGCAGAACATTAGGCCGCGGTGACATCAAAACAACATATACCGACGCCTGACTGAGTCGGCGGTTGTTTTTTTTTTTTTGTGTATGTCCGTCGATATTTTCGTCAATTGTGGACGGATTTTGAAAATTCTTATAAATTTTATTAACTTAGCTTGAGTACTTTTTGAGTTAGCTTCATTAATACGTATTTTTCCCACTTAGCCTATATGGACGATCTTTTAACATTTTCCTGGCACTGTTATTTACATAGCAGGTCGTGATATTCGAACTAGTAGGGGTAGGTACCAACTAAAAAGTGAAAAATAAAAACTTTTTACAAAAAAAACCAACCGACTTCCAAAAAAACAAAATTTCGAAAGTCAGTGTCTTTGGTTTTGAATTTTCGTTTTAAGCCACCGACTTCCGAAATTAAAGTTATTTTAAACTTTCTAGTGTTTTTTTTGTGAAGTCGGTTGGTTTTTTTTGTAAAAAGTTTTTATTTCATACATTTTCAACTAAATACTCACAGTAGGTGGCCAAGTATAAGTTTTGGCGTGAACTCGGCTTTAATCTTTGTTATCTGAAAATCGAAAATCGAAATTCATTTGATTTTAGGCGTTTTCCGATCGCGAATAGGTCTCCTCTCGGTCTCTAGGTGCTCGTCCAGTTTTATCTTAGCATTAGTAATAATTATGGGATGATATGTCACCGTGTAATTATGGACATCGTTAGTTTATAATCTCGGTAATTAAATCGGTATTATTTCACAAAATTTCAACTAAATTGGTCCAATAGATTCGGAGCAAATTGGCTGTTACAGAGGAACCGCCAGCTAGCTAGACAAACATACAGACACACGAGTGATCCTATAAGGGTTCCGTTTTTTCATTCAGACGTATAGAACCCTAAAACGATGGATAACAGATGCTATGGCTAGAAAGGAGGTGACTACCGAGATGGCGACTAATGGAGAAGGGAGAAAGAGACATGTTGCGCCGACCTCAAATAAATTGGCATAAGAAAGAGCAAAAGAACTGTGAGTCAAGGACGTTTATTTTGTGATAGTCTGTTGTTTACATTAGTATAATTACATTGAGATATCACACAGTCAATTTAACGTAATGTAAATATTTGGATTAAGATGTCAAAAATTGAAGCTAATTATTAAATGTCGAAATCTAACAATGTTTAATTTGTCAAAACAAAGATATCAATATTAGACGCCAGTTAGAGGTAAGATAGCCAGTTCCTCTGTGGTCGAGGATTCCGGGTGAAGCTCGCTTCCACCTGCCGCCTGATCATCACTTACCATCAGGTGAGATGCAGGCCAAGAGCAACCCCGTCGAGTACCTATTTCAAAAGAAAAACCACTTCTTCAAATATTTTTCTTAACATTTGCTACAGTTGCTACTAAATTGAATACTCTAGTCACCGACTTATTTATATCAGATACCACGTGCTAAAATTAAAAATCCTGTCTTGTCTTACATAATAAACTAATAACATAAAAGCGAAAAGTTCTCAGTAACACTCAATTATAAACATGTCAATAATAAAGTTCATACATTAATTTACGACGACCGGTCGCAACCGTCGAACGTACCGAAATAATTTCCGACGATTTTGAACCTTATTGGTTGGAAGTAAATACTATTGAATTTGATACTAATCCAGTCTACGTGATACTACTATTCTATCTCCCTCGCTCTTTGCCTAGCTTTACGTGACTGTACTATTATTAATAATATTACATTCAAAGCTGCCTACCTCAACATTATTTTACCGAAGGTTTCTCAACAAGTTGATTAGGTATTATTACCTACCGTTCTAAATCAAAAACAGTAAAAATATAACTGAACTTAATCGTTTGAACATAACTTGCCTGATTTTTTGTTAACTAAAAATATTGGTCAAGGCTTTTAAAAGCTTTTTCGAGTATTGTTCCTAACGGCGTCGCCGCCGGCGCAGGTTTATCAATAGATAAGTGATGATGCTAAATAGATGTACAGTCAAGTCTTTTATATCTTCTGCAGTTTTCAATTTTTTTTACGGTATCAAGTCAGGACTCGTAAGACGTTTGGGAAAGCAACGTTCTAACCTAACCCAAACGATTCACCAACAATAGAGGGGATCTGACCTCAAAGTCGCTTACTAGTAGGTATTTTTAACGTAAATATATTTGGCATTTTGAACTTAGGTATAATGAGTATCGACATTTTGAACTTAGTTATAATGACTATCGACATTTTGAATCATTCGATATTTTAATCACTCGGCATTTCAATCTTAGACATTTTGAGATTAGGTATAACAATTTTCGATATTTCGATACAATCGATATTTTAATTTTCGATGTTTTGAACATTGGAATTTTAACCGTAGGTATTTTGATTTTCGATATTCTAATATAGTACCCATTCTCTACTTAATATTACAGTTCGATTCAAATTTAATGGCGGCTCGGAAGTTAGCTACTCGCTGCGCAGTACACCACCCCTCACCCCCGCTGACACATGAAATTGTTACTGCGCAGCGACTCGACTCATGTTCCGAGCCGCCATTAAGTTTGAATCGAACTGTACCTGCATTGCTAAACAGAGAAAGTATGTACCCACAAGATACCAAGTAAATGTAACTAGCAAGCAATACCACATACATAAATTATGCAAATTAATCCAATAACAAATATTTGGTACCAACATTAATGATGAAAGTGGCCTTCTAAGTTCAAACACCAATATTGGGCCAGGGCTGACCGGATCTCGTAGTAAGTAATGTCAAGCAAGTTCAAATAAATAAACAACAAATTGACCAATGAGATTAATTAACCTTATTAGGAAATGTTGCTATCATAATAAATCATTTGAACGAAATTTCTAAATACGATAGTAATATATCGGTCATGCGTTCCTAAACATAAGATTAAATAAACCCAATTTATTGCTGATGGCCGGTGGAGCAGGGTTTAGTCCAGTCAGAGTGGAAGACCGCGTATCGGCAAACGTAGTGTGGGTCGTCCCCCAGCTAGATAGACCAACGACCTTAAGAAGGTGACAGTGGCAGCCTTGATGCAGAAGGGGTAGAACAGAGTGTTGTGGTGCAGCCTCAAGGGGTAGAGCAGAGTTTTGTGGTGCAGCCTTAAGGGGTAGAACAGAGTGTTGCACAAGCCTTGGAGAAACCTACGTCCAGCTGTGAACCGCTATAGATAAAATGCTAGATATTTTCGATAAAAAAATTGTTCTAATTTACGTAACGTTTTTACATCGTGCTTTCATGCTAGGGCCTCTGACACAACACATGACACTTGACACTTGTAATTGTTTTAATATTCGTACTAGCTGCACTCCGCGGTTTTACCCGCATAAGTTTCGATCCCGGGGGCATATTGAGATAAAAAATATCCTATAACCTAATCCAGGTCATGGTGTACCCATGTGCTAAATTTCATCCAAATCCGTTCAGCCGTTTTAGAATGAAACCGTAACAAATAAATGAACAAACAAATTAACTTTTGTAGGAATATACCGTCAGACATCCAAAGCTACCGAGGGTTTCCCAGCTAATATCCGACGGGAACCATTACGATTATCCGCTCTAGTTATCTTATAACTTGCTGAAAGTTAAGTATATAACTCGAGGAATATTAACGTTATTATTGTATTGTGATAGTACTATTTTATGTATGTATTCGTATCTGTGTCGCATTGATATAAAAACCAGCCAAGTGCTTGTCGGAGTACGCACAATGAAGGGTTCCATTTATATTATAGTTGGGGTGAATTTATCCCAAGAACCAACTTAACATTGTAGTTGAAAAACATTTTCCCCTATTCATTCCAACTGAAAATGTAAGTTTGTACGCACAAAATTGTGATATTTACCATGTTATTTTAAGACCAGAGACTTTTTACAGGTTTTCTTGTAATCTATAAGTACAGCACTACTTTATGTATTTTTTTCAAAATTTTAGGCTCAGTACTTTCGGAGATAAGGTATGAATGGTACATTTTCATCTATTTTCCAAAAACTACGTTTTATTTTAAATTATTTAAAAAAAGCAGACCTTCCTCCAACCTCAACGATTTCATTTTAATTTTCTAATTTGCCTCCAAAAATTAAACCCGTTATTCAAAATTAATTTATTCACGTTACACGTCCGTTTTTGGGTCACAAAATTGATACGTGTACCAAATTTCAACTTAATTGGTCCCTTAGATTCAGAGCAAATTGGCTGTGACAGACGGACAGACAAACAGACGCACGAGTGATCCTACAATGGTTCTGTTTTTTATTCGGACGCACAGAACCCTAAAAATAGTAGATCGTTAGGTCAATGTTAAATAGTCTTATCCACGGAATAGACAAACCTATCAATAGTTGCGTGACGTAACTTTCTGCTATAATATTTAGATTATACCAGCAAACCGACTGTGCTTCGCACGAATTTCTTGTCTTAGGCTAAGTAGGTACCGGCTACTTGTTGACAAGCCTACTCTGGCCTCACTAGGTTGACTTCTATCTTTCTCAAAGAGTAGGTACTAACACTGTAACTTGATAACATTTTAAAAGCCAATAATTTTTAAACCTGGATTTTCTTGCCGGTTCTTCTCCATAGGAAACCACCTATTGGAATTTTGGCGTTTCATAAGTACCCATGTAGGTTTCATTATCATCAGCAGCCTACAGG
The DNA here is from genome assembly GCA_914767815.1 of Eupsilia transversa. Lineage (NCBI taxonomy): Eukaryota > Metazoa > Arthropoda > Insecta > Lepidoptera > Noctuidae > Eupsilia > Eupsilia transversa. Next base: position 5,037,763 of record OU611886.1, on the reverse strand, counting down.
TGCAGTCCACTGCTGGACATAGGCCTCTCCAATAGCACGCCATTCAGCCCCATTCTCGGCAACTTATGAGAACATGTTTTTAAAATGTGTTCTTAATGAAATTTTTAATTTTTTTTATTCTGAATGATTGTAAAAAATTTACATAAATTATTTTATCGTTAAAAATGCGGTTTTTGGAATAACTATGACAAAAAAAGTCTGTCACTTTTGTTTACTATAGTTTAAGTAATGTTTAATAATGTTTTTTATGTATTGTTAGGTTTAAAGCCAATGAATAAAATATAAATATTTGTATGCCGCTTTTAGCAGCGGATGATGTGTCTCGTTCTCATAGGTACTTATAACTACTAAGCAACTCTGTACCTACCATATCCGACGAATAATAATATATGTCTTTGTTTAGGTACGAAGAATTTCACGTTTGTTATTTTTAGAATTCTTACACCTCAGCCTGTTGGACGAACTTATTACACCATGTGTTTTGTCGACCCAAGATGTGCAAGTTCTTGAAACACGATTGTAGCTTCAACATGTACTAACACATTTTAGAGGTATGTGCAACAAGGTGTAAAGTCCACTCATCCTCTATAGAAAAGGGAGGATCCTCCGACCAGATTGGTGTCGTGTCTGGCGGGCAACTGCCCAAAGTTTGATGTCGCCAAGTATTATATGAGTTGATCGCGCGGTAAACGATGTGTGCGCGATGCAGGATTTGTAATGCAGGTCTTTGATGCGTAGTTCGCAAGTAGCGTTGTATATGCCGCCACAACATAAATTATAAGGGATTCGTTGAGTAATATGTTTTGTGTACCTACTATATATATAGAGGTATTTGTATGTAGGGGGTAATCTTCGGGGGTAAACTTATGACCGATTCTGAAATTTCTTTCACTAATGGGAATCTACTGTTTATCTACAATAATTATTGCCGAGTGTAACAGGATATATCTCCCAGCCCATACTTCTTGCTTTGCAAATGTCAACAATTTCCGAGTCATTTGATATTTTTATTTCATACATTTTAAAATTTAAAATTTCTTGAAAACGGTTGACATTGGCATAGGGGCCATGAGTGATCATTTGGTTGCAAATGACCTCTCCTACATCCCCTTAACGGATTGCCGACATATAACCAATGACCCGGCTAGAGGGATCAATAAGAATAAATTAAAGATTTGTAAGTTTTATAATTATTTATTTACATAACTCATATACCTGTAAAAATATATGACAGCCAAAGAAAATGGTAGAATATCAGTTAATCTCAATAAGAAGTAATAAGTTAGGTACTGTTTGTCACAACTGTTATCAAATCTTTCAACATTTAACCGCCAAACAGATGAACTAAAGGTCAACACATAATTTGTTTTGTTACAGATAAAGATAATTTACAATTAAAGACCAACAGGAAATACCTACTTACTAATTACCACATAGTTACACGAGGAGGAGCTCGTGGCTACGTAATAACAGCCGCACGGGTCGATCCATCAGGTTAAGCTACGCTTGCCGGGGTTGGTCCGTGGATGGGTGACCATCTTTACATACCGAGACTCCTCCGTGCCTCAGAAAGCACGTTAAGCCATTGGTCCCGGCTGTCATTCGTGGATCTTTGACAGTCGCGTTACGAGTCGTCAGAAGCCCGAAAGTCTGACAACCAGTCTTACCAAAGGGTATCGTATTACCCAATTACTGGGTTGTGGAGGTCAGATAGGCAGTCGCTCCATGTAAAATACTGGTATTCAGCTGCATCCGGTTAGACTGGAAGCCGACCCCAACATAGTTGGGAAAAGGCTAGGCAGATTGATTTACACGACAAACTACAAACTTGTTTGTTTAAAGGTATAATTTATTACATATCAATATAAGTAAGCCAAAAAAACTTAAAAACGCAACGAAAATTTATATAAGACTGGCCAATTTTTCTTGATATTAGTCAGTGACTGTCAATTACGAATCATTATAACATGTATTAATTTGTAAACATTATACAGATTGGTGCAAATGGTCACAGAACGATAACATAATTATATCACCGTGGGAAAACCAATGTAGGTAGGTTCATGTAAATTGGAACAAAACATTTAACAAGATTATAAACAAGTGCCAAATTAAGTACTTAGTTAAGGTAAAACTATAAAAATAAACAATTAAACACATCCAAACTCCGGATTCACATCCAGACTCCGGGTTGTTAGTGAGAATTGCTAGATGGACATACTATCTTTGGATAAAATGGTATAAAACTTATCTCATCAAGAGGCAGTTTCTGTCCTCTGTCAATCAATCTGACTACCCTTTTCCCAACTATGTTGGGATTGGCTTCCAGTCTAAACGAATCCAGCTTAATACCAGTATTTTACGACTGCCTATCTGACCTCCACAACCTAGTAACTGGGTAACACGATACCCCATGGTAAGACTGGTTGTCAGACTTTCGGGCATCCGACTAACCGTAACGACTCAAAGATCCACGAATGACAGCCGGGACCAACAGCACGTGCTTTCCGAGGCACGGAGAAGTCACGGTATGTAAAGATGACATATCCACGGACCAACCCCGGCAAGCGTAGCTTAACCTGAATGATCGATCCGTGCGGCTGTTATTACTTAGCCACGAGCTCGTTTCTGTCCTCTTTATTCGATGGATAAAAGGAGACTCTGAGTCACGATTCTGAAGAGTACCAAAAGAACAAGCTATTTGTTATACATGCGAAAATATTCATCGGTCCACTACACTACCAATATTCATATTTATTGTTTATGTAAAGCTTGTAAAGCTAAAATCATACCATAACTTAAGACAGTGATGTAAAAGTTTGGCGTACTCAGTACACCCACAACATTATTTTAAAGTAGTTGCAAGTAAGCACACAAAATAGCATATTCGGCAGAACATACTTATGTAGTCTAGTATACGTATGTAGCACCCTTTTTTGAAAAGGATAAGTATCTATGTTTTGGCTCGTTTGGATATCCTCTTAGATGGGCGGAGAGGTCTGTCACACTCTTACTGACTAAAACCACACGGTGTTCGTCAACTACCTTTGGACAGTGTGCTTTAGCACTTCCGCAGTTCGTCAAGCTCCCCCGGCAAGGCATTGGCTAGCATGACTTTCATGCGGACTCTGTCACCCTCTGCGACCGTTATGTAACCTTGCCTTAGGCTGGGTACAGGTAATCAGTGTTCCTACTGCTGGAACCCAGCCTCCTCTCTCTGAGAAGGAGTGGGCACACCTATTCCACCACGTGGCCTGGTACCGGACAGTGGATGTCACATATCTTTAATTTTTGGTTTTAGGACATTTGGATTTTCTAACGATGTCAGGTCGAAAGATTACTCTGAACACCAAAAAAGCAGTGATAAAAAGCTGTCCTTTAAGTGATCCCCAAGAGAGGTCTTTTTATGATTTATTACTAAGAACTATTAATTAATAAACAGTAAAAAAGAGCCATAAAATATATCACTTGGGTGGTCCATCTTCAACTATTTACGAGCTGATATGAAAAGAAATAAAACTAACAGTTTAGCTGTAGAACTTACTACTTTCAATTTACAATATGAAAGAGTACCCTAGTGGCACCCGTTGTTGATGGAGGTCATGCTGTTTCATCCAACATCGTGTGCGAAAGGGAAAGGGAACACTGTGATGAGCAGTAAGAAGCTAGTGCTGTTAATATAAATAATTATGTATAAGTATTCGATATTTATTAAAACAGCCTTATATCCTATTAAATGAGTGCGGTATATACTTTAAAATATACTATTAAATGTGCAATATTAGTACATTATATTTGTAATCACGTTCTCAAAAACGGCTCTAACGATTTCGATGAAAGTTGCAATATAGGGGTTTACGGGGACGAAAAATTGATCTAGCTTAGTGCCATTTTTGTGAAAATTTGATTTCTCTATTTTCTGATCATGTACTTTACATAAGATACCTTATCAGACTTAAAATAATTTACAATAATAATATTCGATTAATAGACAATCGCAACGGAACTGTGGCGCCCTTATGACATCTATTATAATATAATAGTAGAATAATATAATAATAGTTGATAAACAATGTGCCGATAACGCGGACAATGTTCCTAATTACCTATCATTAAATATGTAGCAGAAACTGAGGCTTTGATTTAGAAATATTGTTGCATGTTATCATGCATCCTACTAATATTATAAATGCGAAAGTTTGTGAGGATGGATGGATGGATGTATGGATGTTTGTTACTCTTTCACGCAAAAACTACTGAACGGATTTTGATGAAACTTTACAGTGATATAGCTTATACATCAGAATAACACATAGGCTACAATTTATAACGATTTTGTTTGATTTTGCCATAATATAACGAAAAGTATGAAGTAAGTCGGAAAAATTTCTGCCCTCTGAGAGCTATCTTGGCGTGCGCTGCCTAAACCGTTAGAGTTATACGAAGATAATGTATCGTGGGATTGTTTGTCTAAAATAGTTCTAAATAAAAGTCCGCGACAGCATATATCTATCTTTTATGTGGAAGCCATTATAGCTAAAATACTGAGCCATAAATACATTTAAAATGGAGACTTTTTTTACATTGCACATTTTGGAGTATTTAGTTAATTCTTATCAAAATTCATAACTTCATCGCTTTCGGTAATTAATGTAGATAAACTTTGTCTTTTACACTAAGACATTTGAAAGAATAGTTTAAAAGTTACAACGATAAGAATGAAGCGGGAGTGAGCGGCGGGCCAGATAATGACGCGCCATGGTCTAATAACAATTTTTTGGTAGTATTTTAAGTAGAAATATATTATAGTAGTTTTTATTTTAATTAGATATAAGAAGTCTTTCTTTTTTTGTTAGTTTAAGAATAACGGTTAGTTTTAAAATTCAATCGTGAATGTCGGAAATTATCCCACAGGAACGTGTTACATGTCCTAAATCAACGGGGTAATTGCGTAACACACTTACAATAGCAATGGGTTCCATTTTGACAGTTCAACAAAATTAATTGCGTTATTTACGTTGTTGACAGATTTCTCGAACATAATAATTAATGAAGCAATGGATTAGCAATATCCATAAAATCATTCAGATTTTGATTGATAGTGTGTTACGCAATTGGTTTTTATTTTAATTACTTATATTATCCTACTAATATTATAAATGCGAAAGTTTGTGAGGATGAATGGATGTTTGTTACTCTTTCACGCAAAAACTACTGAACGGATTTTGATGAAACTTCACAGTAATACTGCAATTTATATTTTTTTGTTTTTATACTAGCTTCCCGCCCCGGTTTCGCACTGGTAGCACTAAGTGCTTATCTACGGCACACCTACCTATCCACCTACCGTACCCTACCTATCCACCTACGCTACCCTACCTATCTACTTATCTACCTACCCTACCTGCATACCTACCTCTTTACGACCTATTGTCATACCTACCAAATAAAAGTTTCGGAGGAGTGCGACCACAAGCACCGTGACACGACATTTTTATATTTATAGATTAGCCTACACTGTCCCATTGCTCAGCAAAGGCCTCCCCAAATACTTCCAAGCATCGTTCTCCAGGGCCTCCTCGATCCAACCCTTGCGATTTGCGTCTAGGTCATCTCGCCTCCTCTTCCTGGGCCGGCCTCGGCGGCGCCGTCCATCCTCAGGCATCCACCGTGTGGAGACTGTTGCCCAGCGGTCGCTATGCATGCGGCTTACATGACCCGCCCAATCCCATTTTAGCTTGGCAGCCTTTTTGCCTACATCAAGAATCCCCGTTTTAGAGCGCAGCGTAGTGTTTCGATAATTGTCAGTTCGTTTTACGCCTAGAATGCTTCGCTCCATTGCTCTTTGGCAAACCCCAAGAAGAAACTTTTGCGACTCGGTAAGTGGCAGAATACACATATCGATGAGTGTTCGCTTCAAGGAGATCGGCAGATCGCCTTTCATTACCGTGTTCAGAGACCAGTACCTTTTCCAGGCATTTTCGATGCAGCGATAGAATTCCTTTTGTTACCGGTTTTCGAAAGGAACTAACTGGCCCAAGTAGATGTACTCATCGACATGTGTTTCCTGCCCATCTACCTCGAAACTACACTTAGTGCTGTTGGTTATGGTTTTTGTTTTAGACCGATTCATCGTGAGTCCAACCCTGAGGCTTGCCGTGCTTAGGTCTTGAAGCATAGTCTGTAGTTCCAGAGCTGTGGGGGCAAAAAAGTACTATGTCGTCGGCAAATCGGAGGTTTGTCAACCTCCTACTACCGACTTCAATGCCCTTGGTCATTCATGAGGCTGCCAGTGTCCTAAATATCTCCTCGGGAGTGCTCCTACTTACTAATATTATAAATGCGAAAGTTTGTGAGGATGGATGGATGGACGTTTGTTATTCTTTTACGCAAAAACTACTGAACGGATTTTGATGAAACTTTACAGTAATATACCCACTTAAAACTTATAATGACTTAATCTTACTGATATTATAAAGGTGACAGTTTGTATGTTTGTGTGTTTGGATGTTTGTTACTCAATTATACAAAAACGGCTAACGGATTTGGATGAAATTTGACACATTGATGATAATATATAACTTTTTTCCCCGGAAGTACTTTCCTGTAGGACAATTTCCGACCTCCACGCGGGCGAAGCCGCGGGCGAAAGCTAGTATTACATAATTATCAGTTTTTTTTCATATATTTTCCACTGCCAGAACCTCATAAGGTAATCTGTCAAACATTACTGTGAAGGAAAGAAAATAATACTACATACATACATAACATCACGCCTTGTTTCCAAGGCTTGAGTAGAGGTGTACCTATCTATAGTACACCCACATTTTGCCAGTTATGTGTAAGTCCCATGTAATAGGGGGCGAGCCTATTATTGCCATCAAACGAACACGAATCCAGACTCCGGGCTGCTACTGCAAAATTCCAGATTGATAAACCCAAATGACACTTACCCGACCGGGGAATCGAACCCACGACCTCATGTTCAGCAGTAGCGCTTGCGACCACTGCTAATACTATTACTTTTGGGGATTATTGTTAATATTATTTTTTAGATACTAAGATTAGCTTTAAGTTTTCATAACTCAAACTGTGATTTAAAATAGTTATAGTACATTTCTGCAAAGGCCAGCAACTCAAGCATTAATGGACAATCAGCCGAGGCACACATACGTGAGTCCATCAATGCCTGGTTGCGGCCAAGGCTTGAATAGTGCTTTTCAAATTGAAATTCAAACAAAGTAAATTAATTATAAATTCCAGAATCAATGAAGGACAACGATAATTTTTCACGCGCCAATGCAATGTGTTCATTTGTTTCTTCTTGGTTGTCATGTGTTGAAGTAAAAAATTCCTTCCATTTTTAAATAACACGACTGATAGAGTTTTCATAGTAATTTAGGTATTTGGCCGCTACACAGGACAGATATGGATTTTCATAGTAACTTTGCTTTGCATCGTCACTTGTTTTTGACTAGTACAGCAATTTCGATTTATCTCGAAGACGGTTGTCAAAATAATGGTCGAATTTCCAAGCATGTTTGAGAAAAATAATTATAGTAGGTAGTACTACTTCTCTGTGGTTTAAAATAATGTTTATTATTAATATGAGACGACCCATGGAAGTAAATAAGTTCGAAAGCTTTTACGTTCAATGCTCTTTAATTGGTCAAGGGTTTTGAATGAGAAAACAGAAATGACTTAATTTGGTCAATTTTTTTTTTTTTTTTTTTTTTTTTTTTTTATCCACAACGGGGAAGCTCTTGGCCAGAATCTCACCTGATGGAAAGTGATGATCAGGCCGAAGGTGGAAGCGAGCTTCACCCGGAATCCTCTACCACAGAGGAACTGGCTATCTTATCTCTAACTGCCGGAACACAACAATGCTTTTAACATTGTTGTTATGGCGACAGACTTAGATAAGATGGTGGTAGCTAGCCAGGCGGACTTAAAACAAGCCCTACCACCAACCAAACCGAGCAGAAAATTTTGCCCCCACTGGGAATCGAACCCGGGACCTCTTGGTCTGAGACAGGTGGTCTAACCACTAGACCACAGAGGCGGTTAAGGCGGTAAGGCTTTTAATGGAGGTGACAACCGAGATGACGACTAATAGAGAAGTATGGAAGAAAAAGACATGTTGCGCCGACCCCAAATAAATTGGGATAAGGGAGACTAATGACGATGGTCCAATCAATTCTGCTTGACCAAAAAGATATTAGTATTACAAGAGGAGGTACTTAATATAGAAAATCCATACTTAATATTATAAGGAGGTAAAATTTGGTTTTTGTATGTAGGGGGTAATCTCTGGATCAACGGCATTGGAAAGCCCAATTCTTGAGGAAGGTTATAGGCTATGGAACATCACGCTGCGACTCTTTGGAGTCGAGCAAAAAGAAAAAAACTCAGAAAGAATTCTAAGCAAAAACGAAGTAATAGCGCGGGCGGGCGATGGGATGCGACGCGATGAGTCGGGGGTCAAAATTTCACGCGGACGAACTCGCGGGCAGAAGCTAGCTTAGTATATTTTGAAACCCAGTATAACGGATTATTAATTGCATTGCGGTACAAGTGCACCGTCATTTGATTACTAAAATAAAAGATCCTTGAGTTTTGACAGTGATTTATACGCGCCAACAAAACACTGGCAAAGATAATGTTCAAGTCCAGCAAATGCAAGATTTAAATTAATTTTATGACAGCCAACAAATATGTTTTATCTTAACCATGTGTCCGACCTCCTTCAGGGCGGATTAAAACAGCTTTTCCCTTATGAACAATATTTGCAAAATGTGACACTTAAAACACTACCTATTTAATTACCCGACTGCGGCGAAGCCAAAAATGAAAGGTTATGTGTTTGACCTGTGTATTTACGTATATATGTCCGCCTCTATGTTGCTTCGTAAATACTAAACAGTTGAACCGATTTTGATGAATAATTATGTCGTTAGATTTGTCTTTATTGCGCGGGTGTCATTGGGTATATTAAAATGATAAAAAATCAAAATAGCGGATTATTAGCGCCAAAATGGATGTTTAAAAAAAAATAGTCTCAAACCTAGCGACTCAGTATCAAAATGAAGGGTTTTAAAAGGTGATTACAAAAGCGAGCTCCCTCTGCAAGTTACTCCGCCTTAAAAGGCACTTAAACGTCATATTATTGATTCTAGTTGCCCCTTCCAAAAGGTAGTTTCGTATGGAGAAGAATGGGCAAGAAACTCCACCTTTAAAAATGTTTTAGTATAGTAAAACATTTTTGAAAGAGTTACGGTGGAGTTATTTTGTATACATAAATTATATTAAAGCTTATGTGAAGACGATGCACCTAAAATAAAATTACTACATTGCAGTAGGCAAAAAAAAGAGGCAATGATAGATTAATTAAATATGAATGTGATAGATACAAGGCTCACATATTCACCACCATTGTAAAAGTAGATGATTTTCATATTTTTTTTAGAATTAATAATCAGTCTGATCACAGAATCACATAATGAAAAATAAATGTCATAAAAATAATAAATTATATAATTAAATTAGCAACCAGACTGATTTTGTCTAGACTTTAGATTGTCATATGGAGCAGGACCAGCAAGCATTCTAAATCATTTCCAAGCATTCATAACTTGGATAAAATCCTCTAATTCCATCCATTTGCAAGACACGTTGGTTGTGTACTTTTAATTATTACAATTTATTACCAAGGCAGTATTATAACCAATTTAAATTTATATTCTAAGTCTTAAAAATGTGAATGCAACGGCAAAGCGTATTCACTACGGGTCATTGGTTTAATTCCCACAACTCAATTAAATATTAGCAAGCAGGTCATTTATCATTGTAATTCATGACTTAACATAAGATAACAAATTGATCGTGATGCATTAATGTAAGTATCGCAGGCATATTCCTATCTAGATTTAATTATATGATAGGTATGGGATATTTTAAGCCAATGAATACTATTACAATCTTCGTACGTAGACTAGCCACCTGGCGTGGCCAGTGTATAGTACATTCATATGTAGCGGAGGCCATTTTAGCGGAGACGGAGGTGAAAAAATTGAGAATAAATAATATATATTTATTAATGAAAATATCGACCTATCGGTAATAATTTTGAATAATAGCGATGCAAATCCGAAAGGTATATTTGCTTTCCAAAATCAACGAACACTTAACTATTTAAGGGAATGTGTTGATTTAAATAATATCATAATAAACGATCGTTTAGGAAGCACCCTAAAACCGATTCAAGCTGCACAAATATCAAAACCTAATAAAATGAATCGATTCCGATGACATACAACCATAATAAAGTTTCTACGTAGGTACAAATTATTATTATGCATCTAATCATGTCCCACTGCCTGATCATTATGGTAATATTAAGTAATAAAATACTCGATGAGGTCAATCGATGAAGAAGCCTCACCGGTTCGTAAATGTGTAAAAAGTTTGTATTCCAAACAACAATTTAATGTCACTGATTTTGCATTTCTATCTACGATTTCTATTAAATAATAAAAAGCTTGTAAACACCCGGAAAAAAACCGTCAGAGGAGTACATTACTGTCGCGGCCTAAAACATGGGCATTGATGGACGATCGTGAAAATGTGGGCCAAGGCGAAGCCTAGGCACGCATTTGTGAGTGCATCTATGCCTGGTTGTGGCCGAGGCTTGTATAGAACTTTTCTCAAATAATGCGCGGAAATTCGAATTAAGTAAATTAATTATAAATTGCAGAAACGAACAACGATAATTTTTGACGCGCCAATATGTTCATTTGTTTCTTCTTTACTTCAAACAGCTCATTTGCAAGCCAAATCGAAATTTAAATAAAAAGTTTGATAGGTTACCTCATTGGTTGCCATGCGCTGAAGCAAAAAGTTCGTCCCATTTTTAAATAACACGACAGATATCAGCATCTGAAACAGCACGCCGCGCGGGCGACCGCTCCGTGCACCCGCTTAACGCAGCGGACGGCCAAGCCCTTACAATGTGAGTTGTAGGTTAAAAGAGTCACGAGTCACGATTGTCGTGACGATTGATTGCATAGATATCGATAGAATAGGAACTTAGTCAGATTTATCTGATTTTACTTTCTTTGTCGACATTAATCGTGACTTACTTGATGAGAGTTGACAATTGAGAAAATAAAGCTTCAGACCTGAGTAGGTACTTATAACGGCCGGTTTCTAGGATTAGCTAAGAAATAGTCTTATCAACTTCCATTGGTTAAATGTATTATCGACAGCCAATCAAAAAAAGAAAATTCAAAACCAAAGACACCGAAGAAAAAGGTTTTTTTTTTTTCACTTTTTCTTTGTGGTAGCTACCCTACACCATTCGAATACCACGACCTGCTATGTACATAACAGTGACTGGAACTTAATATAACATCATCCACAGTCGCTAAGTGGAAAAAATACGTAATATTGAAGCTAACTCAAAAACTACCCAAGCAAAGTTTATAAAATTTATATGGGACCAACGCGCAAGCTTCCTCTACTAAATGATTTTACTTAAAATCCGATTTTTTTAAATCCGTCCACAATATTGACGAAAATATCCATGGATATACAGCCTGCATACAAAAAAAACATAGAAGTCGGGTAAAAAGAGCGAAACCAAACAGCATGACTGTTTGGTTTTGTCTCTGAGAGGGATTCAAAAACAAACATCTAAATATAATAGTTTAAGTGCTCTAAAAAAAGTTTACAAAAAGAAAGTGATCACTCTTGGAGTAAGACTTTCAATGGTCGGTATGTCATACAATATATAAAACGAAACAGTGAAATATTTACAACTACAGAAAATATTCTAATATTTTCTCTCCGCCATTGAATTATAATTTCCACGTTGCTAATAAACGTCCCGTGCTTTCACGGTACAAGCTATGAACAGGAGAAATTCGTGAAAGCATTAAATTAAGAAATTGATAACGTAACTGAATCGAAAAGGTTGCAGACTAGCGACTTTTAGTCGAAAAAAAAGATGTTATCTTTTGCAAACATGAAGCTTTTTCCGTTTTTTCTACGATCGCGAATGGAAAATCGTATATTTTGCTGTGTACTTTAAAAATTCAAAAACAGGGTATAGATATAAGAATTGAAGGTACATAAATATACCTACCTAAACATGAAGGGATAGTTATTAATCACTAAGGTGAAAGCATCAGGGTAGCCCACCATATTCAAATTTGCCGTGCCGACGTTCAGTTTGAGTCGTCTCAAACAGAACTGAATGTCCTTTTCATAAACCTAACACGACACACCATCTTTAACCGCACTCCTTTACCATAATCAGCATAAGCCCAGTGTTTTATCAGTACTCATTATTTTCAATTAAAACCCTACACTTGCAATTAAAAAAGGACTCCATTGATAAACTTAAATAAATATGCGCGTCTAAAACGTGCGACTAAAAATCGCCCCACCTCACCTTGTTAACGCCACGGACGTGGAGTCAAATGCGATAATTACGCGATAGGCCCACAGTTATGCTAATGGCTGCGTAGGGCTGCTATGATTGTGCATTCGTGTGAAACTGCCTTTGAAATATTAATGTAATTATTTCTTGTATTATATCCCAGTGTGAGAGGCACGTAATGTGATACTTTTCGTTTTGTTTTTTAAAAGCTACTGTTGGTTAATTTTTATTCTATGCCTGTAAAAAATCACAAAAGCACAATAGGTATTGTTTTGCAAAAAAATAAGGAAAAGAAATAACAAAAGAGACATTATGTATGTATTTTCCTAATACGGAAATCGCTCAGCATAATGCTGCAGCGATCCTATGCGGGACGGAGCACCAGTGCTGGTTTCAAATAAATCAATGAAGAAAATTGCTGACTTTAAGCTTTCCTGCACTTCTGGTGTTTTTTCAGACTCAAATTGTAAATACCTACAGCCACATCAAAACAAGATCATTTACTTTATCCCACATATCAATCCTATATCTTCTTAGCCTTTATCTTAGGCGATAGTTTAATTAACTGTGCAATTTCCTCAATCAAATCAACTAAACTCGAAAATAAATCCCTGATTTCCTAAATCTATATCCCAGTTAAATTACCCGGAACTCCAATCAGCGTCTCTAATTGGGATTACACGACACTAAAACAAGTGAACGTATAATCCTATATCTTTCCAAATACGGAAAACATTCGCAGCAGTATCTAGCTTTTACGCAATTATGTTGGGGTCGGCCTCCAGTCTAACCGGATGCAGCTGAATACAAGTATTTTACAAGGAGCGACTGCCTATCTGACCGGTTGTCAGACTTTCGGGCTTCTGGCGACTCGTAACGACTGTCAATGAATCACGAATGACCAACAGCTTAGCGTGCTTTCCGAAGCATGGAGGAGTCTCGTTAAGTAAAGATGGTCAGCCATAAACGGACCAACCCCGGCAAGCGTAGGTTAACCTGATGGGTCGACCCGTGCAGCTGTTATTACTTAGCCACGAGCTCCTCTCCTTCTATCTAGCTTACGTATTCAGACTAAATTGAAGCTCATACGGCTATCCACGTTAATTAGCTCTCCGATTTAACACATTCACTACGATTAAGTCGGAATGGCCCGATGCATTATTATCTCAGTACGTTGCAGCAGCTTTGTAGAAGTATTTTAATACCGGTTTGGGCAAAATGTGAAATGTGTGCATAAAATACAATTGACGTAGATATATTAAGTACCCTAAAAGAGTCATAAAAAACAAGAAATCGACACGTGTTTCACCTCTCAAAGAGGCATCCTCAGGATGACGATTGACTTGTCGCGAACCCAAACACGACTTGTTGCCACGACGAGCGCTGGACGCTCAGCGTTGGAATAGGTTACTAAATATATCTACGTCTATTGTATTTTATAATGTATGTCCGCCAAGTCACGCCTGAATCAATAAACTATCTAAGATGTGTGTATTTAGTCGCGTAAAAAGGGGAAAATCTTTTTCCAAATTGCTTCGAAATAATGACAACTGAATTGATCTTTGCTTTCTTAAGCTTCTTATTCCTAATTAAAACTAAGCTAACCTTACAATTATCTTTTTGTTTTTGTTTCTGTATTTGTTTACTAACAATAGTATATAAGAACTATATTACTAACAATTGAGCCTAGTTGCCATAAATAAACAAATAGGTATTTAATTTAATTCATTATTATTTTAAAAGCTTTTTGTATCTTTCTTGCTTGAGGCGTTTTCTTATGTTACTTGTTTCATCTACCTTAGTTCGATTGCTGCCGTTTCACAGTCTCTAATCTAAGTTTTGTCTGTTTCTACAACAGACATAGGTCAGCCCTCTGTTATCTTTGCTGGATGGGTCTTCAAAATCAACAACTCTGATCTTACTGCCTAAATGATTCTTATGATTTTGTAACCTTGAAGGCTGTTTATTCTTCTCTCGTTATGAATTTTAATTCATACTATAAATATTAATTTCATGCGTGTGTGTACATCACAGATTTAAATCGTAGATTTGCCCTCACCGTACTAAATCGCACGAAAAGGTATCTTTATTGAGGAGAGCGAGCTCACACACTAACAATGACGTTACCATGACAATTGAGGCGAAGTTTCTGCGTCTGTTTGTATAGAGGTGTCAAAATGGAACAGAATCATGACAATCTTTTGACGCGGAGGCAAATCCACGATTCAAATCTTTGGTGTGCATTCAAAATTAAACCTTAAACTAGAATGACATTGTTTTGACAGAATCAGTAATCACATATCACAGATGTGCCAATCTTGAATAAACCTGCTTATCCTAAACTGAACAGTTAACGTGCTAATAGCACTGCATTATCGTTTGTAACTCGCACTACTTTTATCTCGTATATCACTCCGTAATTGCATGCTCTATGTAATAGAGGTGTGCCGTACTAGGACCACCTAGTACGAGTATCGAAAAATAATTAGTCAAAAATGTCTGTTCCGCGATACTATGAAGTATTTACTTAAATACAGATAGGCTAACGTACGGTGGGAGGTATCGTATCGGGTGGGCCTTTCTTCCGTTCCTTTATCGTTTGGTCCTTCTCACCACGTATCGATTGCGAGGCATAAAGTCTCTCTCGTATCAAATTATTTGGTGTAAATTAAACTAAACCTTTTGATGAATTAATTTTAATTTTTGTAGTTATAAACTACTAAGATTTTGTAAACTAAACAATTTACAATTCCAAGATCAGCCGTAAACAAGCATTCGTTCATATAAAATTAAATTTTACGTGCATGTTATTAGATTTATTTTTGTATGTTATTATTATATAAACTGGAATATCGGATCTCGATACTCGACAGCCGTACGCTATAAATGTACTTCGCCTAATACGGACTCAATGGATCGCGTCCCGTAACGAGGAAATATTAAATCAGGATAGTTTTTATATGGTTTATAAGTATGGGAAATATGTGATGTTTGTTTGTCATCATAAAACGTTACATAAATGTTAGAAGAAACTAATAGTCACTATTGATAAAATTCTCGCTTTGAAAATACTTGATGTACTTAGTACTTTAAGCGTGGTACTAGGTACGGCCTAGTCCAGAAAATACCTGTTCTAATAAATACGTCTCATGTTTACTATCTAATGATTTTCTAACAGCCGTAGCTACTAATGATTATGGTTTTGGCACTAACAAGTATTGCGAATGGTTCCCGTATTAAACGTGTGATTATAACTCGGTTAGTAATAAACAAGGTTTTGAAATGCTTATTGGAGAACTAACTATAATCTAGCTTAAATTTACACCAATTTTATGACTATGTATCGAGATTTTGATGTCAACGTATCCTGTGTTATTAGGTAATACACAACAAGAATGACACTAACAGCTCTTAAACGCGGTTTAGATGTGCTGATCACGTTCAGTTTATTTAATGAAATTCGACCTAAATCGACTCACTATAAAGCACCAAAATCATCTGCTAAATGTGGTGATTATTTAAATAATGTTCATGTCGTTGTGTGCAGTGAATTCTATATGGAGATAAGCGACAGTTTTACTATGTGCGAATTTCACCAATCAAACTGAACGCGATGAGCACATCTAAACCGAGTTTAAGAGCTGTCAGTGTTAATATTCCAAAGAAATTAATGACACTGACAGCTCTTAAACTTGGT
The DNA here is from genome assembly GCA_914767815.1 of Eupsilia transversa. NCBI lineage: Eukaryota > Metazoa > Arthropoda > Insecta > Lepidoptera > Noctuidae > Eupsilia > Eupsilia transversa. Next base: position 5,021,627 of record OU611886.1, on the reverse strand, counting down.
TTATGTGCTGACCGCGTTCAATTTTTATTGGTGAAATTCGTTCTCATCCTCCATCACAATAATGTCATAATACCTTTGAACATTAATACCAATACTTTCGGATCCTCTCGGATCTGAATACGAGCCTTCGTTTGAATGATTATTATCTTTATTCAATTGCAAAACGACACAAAGGGACACACCTACCAATATTTTATCTTTTTAATTACTTACATTTACTGCTCATTTACACCCAGATGTGAAGAGCGTGCATTCTGAAAGTGGGCAACGTCGCAAATAGCTGCAAATATTCAGCCGTTATATTAAAATAATGATTATGAATAAATTAAAATCATTATTATCTATATTCTATTGCAAAAGGACATAAATGGCCACGCCTACCAATATTTTATCTTTTTAATTACTTACATTTACCGCTCATTTACATACCAAGATGCAAAGAGTTAAGAGCGTGCATTCTGAAAGTGGGCAACGTCGCAAATATCTGTCAAATATTTAGCCGTTTTATTAAAATATTGATTATGAAATGCAACATTTAATATCGTAACACCGAACATGTCAACCCAATCGTGACTTGTAACAACGGCACGGACTTACGGCACGGTTGGCGTAGTGGTTAAGCAATTGATTGCTGCGCTGCGTGTCGCGGGTTCGATTCCCGCACGGAACAAATATTTGTATAACCTACATGTAGTTGTTCCGGGTCTGGCTGTTTGTGTATGTCAGTTTAAATGTTTGTAAACGCACCCACGACACAGGATAAATTCCAAGTGTGGGGCAACGTTTTTTCTAAAAAAGAAAGAAAGAACTCTTATAAACTTACAAACACAATTCATTATTGCCACAATTATATAAAGCTTGGAAAATGTGTTCACCTACAATCGTATTTACAAATGTAGGTAAAACACGATGATTTATACGTTTCACAAGTTTTTTAAGATCATAATATTGTTCCGACGAGTTGTTCGCTCGTAATAACATTTTCCTCCGCTTATGAAATGCGTGGGAAAATAAATAATTAAAACACATAATATATTATTTATGTCGGCGTATGCTTTCACTCATTTTATTAGCCTACTATATAATATTATAAATAAGAAAGTTTGTATTTTTGTTACTGAATGACGCAAAAACGACTGAATGGATTTGAATGAAATTTGCCACACAGATTGTTTATAAATTGTTGTTGCACTTTTAATCCCGGTAATACGTTCCCGTGGAATATTTTCCGAAATCAACGCGAGCAGAACCGCGGGCAAAAGTTTTGTAAGATTGTATGTGGAAACTGTTATGAGAGACCAGTTTGGGAATGTTATGTCGTGAGAATTACAAACGTAAATCAAAATAAAAACGTTATCGATTTTCGTTATCTTAAAACTGGAATTGTATGACTTGTCACTAACTAAGGCCGCGTTCACACAACGTATAGCCAACCGTCGACTGTAAGCAAGCTCACTATTAACTTATTGTCGGTTCGGTGTGAACGAAAAGTTTGTGGTTTGGAGGAGCTCGTGGCTAAGTAATAATATACAATAGACGTAGATATATTTAGTAACCATTCCGCTTAATTTTTCCTAAAGAGTGATAAAAAACCCTGTTAAGAAATCGACACGTGTTTCACCTCAAGGAGGCACCCTCAGGATGATGTTTTTCGAACTTATGAAGCAATGGATTAGCAATCTGTTTGAAAACTATTCAGATTGCTGGTTCCCGTCAGTTGTGATTTGGGAGCTAGTAGGAAACCTCATTACTTTTCGTAGGTAATCTATGTAACGTGGCTAAGTTTCATATTATTAAATAATATATAATTATTTGTAATCATTAGACATAGTATACGTTTTGTTCCTGTGTGGGATTATTTGTGAACATTTCCAAAAATGATCCCACGGTAACGTAATCGTACTTCTCGGTCATTTTCCGATCTCAACGTGGGCGAAGCTGCGGGTTAAAGTTAGTTAACTTTTACACTCATCTATTCGAAAACCCATTATTATAATAAACCAGCCATAAACTCTCAACAGAAATAAACAGGGTTATTGGTTATACGTCGGCAATCCGTTAAGGGGATGTAGGAGAGGTCATTTACACCCGTTTTTGACCCGTTTTAACTCCTATGCAAATGTCAACCATTTTCGAGTAGGTACTTTTTTTTTTCAAAATGTATGTAATAAAAATATAAAATTTCAAATGACTCGAAAAATGTTGACATTTGCATAGGAGACAAAAGGGGTAATTTGGTTGTAAATGCCCCCTCCTGCATCCCCTTAATGGATTGCCAATATATAACCAGTAAACCTATATAATATATCCTTAGAAATGAGAAGCAGAATCAAACCCAGTAACGTATCGAAATAAAACATCGAACTTCTTTATACGGAGAACGAAATGCACTTTAAAGTATAAGGATATCGGAAAAACATTAGTCTTGGATGGGAGGAGGGATATGACAATGGGGCGGCTATCCTTTCAGAGCTATCTTCATAGTGATTCCGTTCTATTTGAATTATTTATGTGCAACAAGTTATTATTATTTGATGCATAAACTGGAATAAAGGAGGTTGTATGTAATTGTGGATCGTCGAGATGACGCGAAGATTTACTACAGCTTCAAAATGTGGCATGTAGGAAGGTATTTACTGAAGCAATTTCTTCAATGAAACTTTGACACGTTGTCTTACCTCACGGCCTATTTAAAAACGATCGTCGCGCGAATACATGATCGCGAATGTGTGTTCCCGCCAACAGAGGGCGCTTTCCAGTATTCCGAAAAAAAGTAACATTAAGCACGCAACCTAGCAAGCTTACCTAGCTGTGGTATACTATGTGGGTTCGGTACAATTAATGAGAACACTGAGGATACCACTGCGTATTAGTATTTTGAATTCAGTTTTATAAGATACGGAAGTAATCCAATCACACATCGTTAATACATGGCGCCGGTTTACGTATTAATAAAAATTCTTTCGTAACTCATTACATATCTCCACTCATGCCAGACTGATTGATCACCATCACTAGCTAGGGCTGGCTGATTTATCACATTAACGCTTTATATAGAAAGAAAGAAAGAAAAAGAAAGAAAAATGCGTTTATTGGCAAAATACACCTTAAAACTAAAAAAACAGAAAATAATGATTATAATGCCAAAAGGGCCTCAGCTCAGCATAATGTCAGATGACAACACAAAGTGTACCACCTGACGCTTATTTCAGCTGCAACCCACGAGTGCCATACGCTAGAATACTTTACAGAGCAAATTTAAAACAAAAAACTCATACAAAATTAAATAGAAATGTTGTGGCATAGATGAGTATGTGCATCGTCTGTACTAGCACACCCCGCAGTTTCTTCCCCAGAAGTTTCGATCCTGCGGGAATATTGGGATAAAAAGTATTCTATGTCCTAACGGCCGGGTCATTGTTTACTCATGTGCCAAATTTCATCCAAATTTGTTCAGTCGTTTTAGCGTGAAAGCGTAACAAACAAACAAACAAAGTCACTTTCGCATAATTAGTTATGATACCTAAAGCAATCATTCAGAACATGCAGTAATAAAAGGAAAGTTCATAAAATAAAGTAGTACGTAGGTGGTTTAGTTTTTTCCATCTGGAATTTCTCAGTGACCGGCTGGACCTGGGTGATGGTAATAGGCTAACCCCTTATTACATGAAACTTAAACATAAATGATGGAACACGGGTCTACTATAGGTACACCTCTGCCTAACCCTTCGGGGTATACAGGCATGATGTGTACGTTTATAAAATAAAATTAACTTAAACATTCTTTTTCGCCAGATTAGAAGCATTATGATACATTTTTTCGTTACTAAAAATTTCAGAGAAAAAAAACTTTTTATAAAAAAAAACCACCGACTTCCAATAAAACACTACAAAGTGAAAAATAACTTTAATTTCGGACTAACTATAATTTTAATGTCTTAACATATTCCTGTCACTGTTATTTACATAGCAGGTCGTAATATTCGAACTTGTAGAGGGTAGGTACCACAACTAAAAAGTGAAAAACAAAAACATTTTATAAAAAAACCAACCGACTTCCAAAAAACACTACAAAGTGAAAAATATCTTTAATATCGGAAGTCGGTTAAAAAAAAAATGTATCTGCACTAAACATTTCAATTGGTTCTTAGTAGAATTTAATGACAGCACGTCAAACCTCAATCTTACTTTACCAGCGCGAGATACTTAGGTATTCTTTGCCGTAATAAAACCGAGTATTGTACGTCAATCAGATTACAGATTGATCCCGTTTCTGAGAGAACCTCAAGTCAATCAGTGAGCGTACAGATTGATTGGTGTATTTTGTTCACAATACTCGTAAGGACGATTTCTTCGGAATACTGTATTGATTCTCCTTATAAGCGACAACCTTATTCCCACCACTGTCAATCAATAATTACGAGTCATACATATTATAAAAGCTTATAATACCATATATGGTAGCCAGTCCTTAATGTATAAATCTCAAAACTGTAAAGAGGTTACAAAAGGCTATTATTTATAATAATGTTGGTTCAACTTGATATATTAAATTGCTAATATTTGTGATCGCCGTGACAGGGCCGCACTCGGAGCGTGGGCAATTAATAAAATTACGTAGGAAAATTGAAGTGGTGCTATGCGAGTATGGAGAATTTCGTAAATTAATGAGCACTCTCTTTTGTTTCTTAATAAGTGTTCCGAAAGACAAATTCTATGTTGAATTAACTTCGTAATTAACACGGGGGAAAAGTCGCACGAGTAATCAGAGGAAATGGGATGCTGTGATGAATTAATGAATATCTCATGGAGGTAGCAGGAGCAGAACTTAAATAACTTAAGGGTCATAGGTGGGAATGAATTCATATAATTATTATGAAAACAGAAATTAATATTCTCATGTTTGCTGGTTAGAAGTCCGTATGAAAATAGATTTTCTTATTTTTCTTGTGCCTGCTATCAATTAATAATTTATCATGGACAAAGCACCATGTCGTAATTTATTTATTGCAATGTTTTTTTGCAAAACTTCTTAGCATTCAAAACATCTGATTCTGAGTCATTTCTATATATCCCTTTAATAGCCGTACTCCTAACGGTTCTTGTGCCAGATTTAGTTTACTACTATCATAATAAAAAATACCAGAGCAACAATTATTGCTCATCAACAGTCAATAATTAAATACTCAGTGTCTGCAAACAATAGGTGTGTAGGTGTAGAAGTTGAATTTAAGTCAATTATTTTAATTAGGTACATCATTGCCATTGAAAATTAGGTCACAACTGTGAGTCAGCGCATACAGGTAAACAATAATTGTGCTATTTTTAGTATAGTCATTACCAATGCCGTATATTATTAGCTACGAGCCGTGTGCCTGATTGCAACAGGTAAAAAATAATTGTGTTATTTTAGTTTACCAACTCATTACCAAAGACGCCGTGTGCCTAATCGCAAAAATCGTCAAAAATGACGAACTTCCGTACAAACTTTCATTTAAACCCTGTAGGGGTTTTTTTTTTAATCCTTTCTTCTTGCTCACTTTCGTTATATAAACAGACATTCATGCTAGGGTGTCCCGTGCATGTATGGGAAAAAAAAAATATTGAGCTACGGCTACGCAAGAGGCATCAAAAGTTGCGTTTTGACTCATAGATTACGATTATTATGAAATTTAATTAGATATCTGTCATCTTGAGGCCCCTACCGGTCCTTGAAGTTTTTCAAATTTGCCATTTTTAGGGGTTCCTAACATAAACTATAAATCCTACAAAAATAACGTTTAAATGGTTTTTATTAATTTTAAAGGTACAACAATGAGTCAAAGCAAGGTTTAAAATAATTGAAAGACAAATAATCAATGACTCTTTTAAAAACGGAACTGATTTTTGTGCCCAAAATTAGGCATTTCCGCGCGAGATTTTAATCTGTTCCTAATGAAACCATCCCGAGCTGTAGCGTCCGTGACGCTTTGAGAAGCCTCCGTCACTAGTTTCACACATCTTTCCACTGACTGTGTGTGACAGGGAAAGTCAACAATGTCAAGGCTGTGATCTTTAGCCTTAATTCTAAGTTCATCGTTGGAGACATGGCGCAAAATTGGTGGAGTTGATATCTCACACTCTTGCCAAAATATAATATCAATGTAATCTCGCGCACAGAAGTTAAGCTTTGGTGCTTTAAATACCCTGCGAGAGTTGCTCTTTTCTGCTTCTCTAGCCTTTAATATTTTGCGAGATGCAAGCTCTCGAATATGGACTCTATTATCGAATAGCATGGCAATAAGCAAGTTTTCTGGGTGCGCAAAAAAAGCATTTCTTTCAATCACTGAATTTACAATACATCTCTGACTATCAGGCAAAAATCGAGAGTACATAATCATTTGGAAAACATGCTTGGCTCCATCTTTAAATGATGAGTTTTGCTTGATGAGGAACCAAACAGGAGCGTAAACTTTGACCACGTAGTTCACAAGCAACTGCAAATTATCTGACGGGCGAGAGTGTTCCGGTTCAATGAAGTAGATGGAGTCTCATTTACAAGCACGTCACTATTTTGAGAAAGCTCTGTTGCAGGCGTCTGCGATCGAGGCGGCAACTCGCGCACCGGAACAGGATTGGTTTCTTGTGATGTACTTGGAATACATGGGTGCTCTATCCGCTTAAAATTTTCCTGTCTCTGATGTTTCTTTAAAAGTTTTGCCGTTTCTTTTGCATCTATACCGCTTACTGCCATTTTTCTATTACCTCTTTGGTCCAGTAAAAAATCTCTTTCAGCAATAGGAACTTTCTTCGGTTTTATGCAGGAACAAATGTCAAACGAAGTGCACTTACAAGCAGCAATATCGAAGAGCTTGTTCGACGATTCCAAAAAGCACTTCACTTTGGTTTTGTAGCCATCATTTCTTTTATTTTTGGGGTATCTTATTAATGACAGGTATTTGTCGAAATACGATTTCAGCAATTGGGTAACTCGTACATTGGTAACGATGGGAATCGAAGCTTTGGTCCAAATCGTATCAAGTTTTTCAGAAACGATTGAAAAAACTTCTGTGTTAGAAGGATCTTTCCCATTCTTCTGTAGTTTTAGTTCATTTTTAGTAAACAAGATAAATTTAATAACGTCACTTATCACTGGTAACTGGCGATCGTCAAGTTCTTTATATGATCCCAAAATCGGACAAGTAGTCTCACTTCGTCTTGAACCCATTATCGTATGTTTGTCACAAAAACACTTATTTTATCACAAGGAAGTGCGGAGCGACACTTTACACCAATAAAACCGCAATAGAAATGAGACGAACTGCCTCACCGTAGAAGTAGAGAATTTAAGAAAAACTAGTGAAAACCTGTCAAAAAATGAATTTTGCGAGTTCGATCCAAACCAATTCCTCTCCGAAAACATCCTGTCGTTGCCTGCAAATCATAATTTAGGGTTCCACTATCAGTGAAATAAATAAATAAAATGGGAATAATGTACATTAAATAGAATAGATGACATTGACTGGAGGGTAATTTAAGTGATTTTTTCAAAAATAAAAGTGCTGGTAGAACCCTCAAGATATCTTTTTATATTTTTTAAATTATTTTTACGGTAATCTACAACTAATAACGCAACTTTTGAGGGGTCTTGAGTAATGAAAATCGAAAAAAAAAAAAAAACGGGACACCCTAAATTTCATGCTTCTAGACTCAACGGTTCGGGCTCTTCGTTTGCTGTCAGTGAATGAACATAAGAATTGTATTATACAAGCCGTGTTCCCGATGGGATTTCCCATTGGCCAACATAACGAATTTCCATACAAATCATCCCCTATTTAAACCCTATATGCGATAAATTATGTACAGATATTCTGCCTATAGACAGTATTTGACAGGGTATGTACATAGCCTAACAGGCCAGGTTAAAAACCTCGCTATTGTCCATCCTCAGAAGCTACTCCTAAACATAATAATGATACAAATCCTCCATCTCTATGGCAATAATTCTATAAACCCACAAACGTTTTCCAGATTTAATCTTCTACGAACTTGTTAGTTCCTACCCACGACTTAATTCTATTTTAATAAAACCTGGTACACATTGTACTAAAAAAAATACCTTAATAGCTTATTCATACCCACACGACCACCCACGCTGAACAATCAAAATAATTTCTTCCTAAACTGTCTCGAACGTGTGCCCTTAATTTGATTAAAATACTTTCAATCGAGCCCGAAATTACTTTAATCAAGTATCGTAGTACATGCCTTAATACGTCCTAATTGCATTTTAAACCATAAATTTAATTTTCTTGACATTCTTGACGTTTTGATAGAAGTTAATTTTCGAAAATTACTATGGTTTTGGAGAAAGTTATCTCTCGTAAATTGGTTCAACATTTTTGAATCTTCTCGTTATGGATATTATTAAGTCTAATACTTCCTTAATCGGGCCCTGCAAGACACTTAACATTATATTATTGAATTTCATACCCTAGCGCACTAACCTAAAGTTGATATTGGTTACGCAGCCTATAGTTGTCGTCACTTATTGAATGTCCATTTATGAAAAACACCTGATTTCCATTCGATTAAGTTTCATATCGCCGACAGAGGCTGTCATTACTAGCCTGATTGCGTCCAATATACCTTGGAGACGCGTTAATGAAAGGGTGTAAGTGCCATTCACCTGTCATTGCGTTTTATGCTAAAAACTTGTTCCGATCAGAATTAACTTGCCTTAACGACTATTTAAGTGTCGCCCGAAGCCAGGTATAGAGGTAACATGATTGGTCAGCAGGATCATAACCTGTTGGGCATTTGGTTAATTTGATTGATTACAGGGGCCTAAGTCTACTTATTTATAAAAGGTTACAATGGTATTTCAATTGTGAGTTTTTGACAGTTTTTGTATGGCAAATCTGTCAAAAACTCACCATTGAGAGACCATTGTAAAGTTTATAAATTAGTAGACTTAGGCCCCTGCTTCATTGATCTATGTGGCGCAAGCGCAGGTTTTGACCGTCGGGAATTGATTACCTGCTGGAGCTAATAAAGTGGTATTGGGACTCTTAAAATAGCTAGAAATGCAGCTGTACAAAATGCCTGTCGAATATAAAATATTGTTGAAAAAACATTGCCCTACATCATATTTTACTTTCTTCTTTCGAATCGTGGGTACGCACAAACCCCACATGTAAAAATACTATTCCTGGAATAAGTATCTGTAGAATACAATAGACGTAAATATGTTTAGCAACATACCGCTTAACTATTCCTAAAGATTCATAAAAAACCTTGTAAGAAATTGACTCGTGTTTCACCTCTTAACGAGGCATCCAGACAAGGCAGACAAATCAATTGTCATCCAGGATGACAATTGATTTGTCTACCTTGTCTGAATGTCGCGAACCCGAACACGACGTGTTGTATTTTATAATGGATTTCTGCGAAGTCACGCCTGAATCAATTAACTACCTAATTATCTGGAGGCCATATCAATATTTGTTCCGTGACAGAACAAAAGTGATGGAACCGATCCCTCTGGCTCTGCGACATTGGACAGTCAGATTGTGTTCATATAGACCAGTAAAGAACCTTTTGTTTTATTCTTGTTACCTATACACGGTGAAATTTTAATCACCATTTTCCTCTTAAGGGGTCGTTGTACTCGTCATTATGAACAACTTTTACTATGGGACCAAACCTGAAATCGTGAAAAAAAAATCAGCTGTTCCATACATTTTGACGAGTTATGCGAACATAAATGTAGGGAACAGCTGATATTTTTTTTCACTATTTCAGGTTTGGTCCCATAGTAAAAGTTGTTCATAATGATGAGTACAATGACCCCTTAAGAGGAAAACGGTGATTAAAATTTCACCGTGTATAAGGCTTACGTTTGACCACTGTGTCATCTGATGGTGAGTGTAAAGATGCGGTAGATGATAATGAACATTATATTTGGTCATACTATTTATACATATCTAAGACTCTCCTGCATCCGGTTAGACTAGAAGCCGACCCCAACATAGTTGGGAAAAGGCTAGGCAGATCGATTTATTGATCTAAGACTCACCTGGCTGATATATTGACGTTTTTTAGAGGTCCCAGTTTTTCCCGAAAGGTTAGGGAGAGTTTTTCAAACCTATAGAAACCCCACATTTCGCCAGTAGTATTTAAGTCCCATATAATAGGGGGCGAGCCTATCCATCAACTAGGAAGAAATACATAGACTGCGGGCTGCTTTTGAAAAAATCATGATTCAAAACCCCATAAAACTTTGCCCAAAACCCCGTATAGGCATACATTGGTATGCCTTTTCCTAACTATATTGGGGTCGGCTTCCAGTCTAACCGGATGTAGGTAAATACCAGTATTTTACATGGAGGGGCTGGCTATCTGACAACCCAGTAACTGGGTAATAGATACCTCTGGTAAGACTGGTTGTGAGACTTTAGTAACAACTGTCAAAGACCCACGAATGACAGCCGGGACCAACGGCTGCACGTACTTTTCGAGGCACGGAGGAGTCTCGGTATTAAAAGATGGTCACCCATCCACGGATCAACCCCGGCGGGCGTAGCTTAACCTGATGGATCGACCCGTGCGGCTGTTGTTACTTAGCCATGAGCTCCTCATAGCAGCTATTAAAAATAAAATGAGATTTCTCACCTGTCGATAAAACTTTAATGCAGACCCATCAAGTTTATAACATTTCTCAGCACATAATATGCATTTCCTAGCTTATAATTCTATAACAAGTTACCTGCCTAGAGCGACTTACTAACTATATGACACGTTAAGTTATATAATTACGTCATCCTTAGAGAATCCCCTTTGAAGCGCTGTCGCTAAATCTGGACTAGTTTTATATGCTACCAGCAAAGTAGCAACCTGTCCCTGCTCCGCACGGTTTTTACGACTTGACAAAACATCGTTATTTCTTTATTATATGTAAGTTTAATATCTCCTACCTTACATACTACCTACAGCATTTTTTCCATATTTTCTCAACATTAAAACCTTCCCTGGCTTTCCATAAAATTAAATATTTCCAAACCAAAATTAGCCAAATCGGTCCAGCCGTTCTCGAGTTTTAGCGAGACTAACGAACAGCAATTAATTATAAGATAGCATGTTTAATGAGACGAAAACTACTTCATATTTAGAAGATTAGAAAATAGAATAGATGTTCATCTTGGAGAGCTGGCAGAGCGCGTCAGGATGTAAAATAAGTAGATACAAATCTAGAAACAAATACTATATTAATATAATGTACGACTTTCATTATTCAACCTGCATCCTAATTGTGTAATACACGATCAATCACACACAAACTAAACTAAATTTAAGTTCAGTGCATATTTTTCTTTTTATTTCATTAAGAAAAGGACAGAAGATAAATTTTAGGTTAGTCCTGTCAAATTAATCAGCGCCTGTCACAACTCCATACAAGTTTAGACGTGATTAAAAACTTGTCTACTAAAATTACGTCAATTACATCAGGCGCTGATAAATTTGACAGGACAGGAGGGGTTTAGTTTGTGAACAAGGGAATCGGCACCATTGTCTGACTAGTAGACCCAAATATAACAGGGTGCCCTATTAAGACCATAATAATTATTCAAACTAGAGTAAAACTTTTCTGAAGAAGTTCCGATATCAGTATCAAATTCATAAAAACAAAAGTATAAATGTGGGCACATTTAATATAAAATATGAAAATTAACAAATTAAACTTCTGTTTAAACTTAGGAGTAATGGCTTATGCCTTTAATAATTCCTACTATGTTTTATTATTTTATAAAAACAATAAAAAACTCAGACGTGTTGACGTGCAATATGAGTGTAGGTTCAACACTATTTATTTCATCAACAAATTACTTCAGTGCATAAGCTTGCATACATTACCTTTAGTCCTCACGTTACTATGTAACCAGCACAACTTTATAATACTAATCTGACTATTAACTTACGTCACTCTGAATCCATAGTTATTAAAGTTGTATGCAAACGGACTGATTTTCTGCTGCAAGGAAATTGCAGAAGGCAGAATTGCGAATTTCACCAATGAAAGTGAACGCGATCAGCACATCTAAAACGCGTTCAAGAGCTGTCAGTGTCATCATTGTTATGGAATATTTGGAACTGACAGCTCTTGAAAGCGTTTTAGATGTGCTAATCGCGTTCAGTTCCATTGGTGAAATTCGCCCTAAGTCTTTAAGTACAATTAAGGGTTAAAAAAAACGTTACATGTAACGTTCTAACTTCAGAGCCAACGATACTTTAACTTGAGTGTTGTAATAAGCTCTTGATCATCTTGCTGAAATATTCTGAGAAAAATTAATTTTCTCAGAATATTTCAGCAACTAACAAAATGTATTTACAAGGCAAGTGTGAGTGGAAAAGCCGGGAGGGAACGCCCTAGGAGGACATACCTATAGTGACCTTATTGGGGATGTTCTTCAGAAAGGTCAGTGGTGCGTAGTACTCGCAACCGGCGTGCGTGTATGACCCGATGTATGAACGTTAACGAGGCAAAAGGAGTTTGTAAGGATCGTAGCAGGTGTCGTTCTGTAGTTTCTGCCTACCACCATGGGAAAAAGGCGTACACCTCTGCCTAACCCTTCGGGGAATACAGGCGTGATGTAATGTTACGTATGTAAAAAATCAAATAAAAAGTGTAAAGAAAAACTTGACACTTATCCAATAGAATTGTCAAAACAGCCGCGTAAGTTCATAAACCACTAGTTAGAATAAACAGAACGCTTTCTAAAAATAAAAATCCATTCATTCATGTCGTACAAAGTCGTTGGGTTTCAGTACTCGGCGAATGCTGACAGCGGAAAACTATTCTGGGTCGCGAATAAAACTGACCCAGTTACAAATGATCTGGCCGTGGTGCCACTCGTAACCTAACCAGAATAAAACATGGCATTAGATTTTCCGGTTCCTATAACTTACCGTCCGTATATCTACTGGTTAATTATAATCGACAGGTACGTTTACCTATCGGTTATTGTAAATTACATTTTTTTTCTCCGGATCGTATGCCAGTCAAAGTAGTTCATTAGTTATCATTTCCATTGAACCACACCGAAACTATGTAAGCAAAATTAATTCAGAAAAATAGTTAATTGATTCAGGCGTGCCTTGGCGGAAATCCATTATAAAATACAATAGGCGTAGATATATTATTTAGTAATTATTCCGCTTATCTTTTCCTAGCGTCCAGCACTCGGCGTGGTAACACCTCGTGTTCGGGTTCGCGACAAGTCAATCCTCATCCTGAGGATGCCTCATTGAGAGGTGAAACACGTGTTGATTTCCTACAGGGTTTTTTATGACTCGTAATGAAACGTTAAGCGGAATAGTTACTACTTAAATATATTTACGTCCATTGTATTTTTTAATTCAGAAAAAGTTAAGGAACTAATAGCCAGGATAATTATTATGTTGTTGTGTGATTCGATATCGCACATTTTACAATGGGCAAGAAACAAACGAAACGTTATTCGAAATAGGAACCGGTATATTTTCAGTGACATTCTGACGTAGTATTGGCGGTCGCATAAAGTCACCCTCGTAAATGAACACTGTTGTACGCGTATGTACATTCAAGGTGTAGTAACTTTTATTAGCCGTTTTTATGCCACAGCCGTAATGAGTGAGTACAGTCGTGAACACTTTACGTTGCCGTCATACGGTCATGTGGTTAATTACAGGCTTACGTATGGAAAAAGTTATAGTAAAAAGCTTAAGAACACGGCATTCTGTATGTCAATCAACAGTTTGGTAGTTACTTTTCTTTACGTTGGTATAAAAAAGAAACCAAACTGTTTACTTGCAATTTGACAGTAGTTTTTCGGATCAGCAACTTTGGGCTTCCAAAAATAGTAGGTTACAATATCATCAATAACAAAACTCGATCATGAATTTATCCACAAAGGTGTAATTTAGCTTGAATAAAGACGTGTTTGCTTGTTTCGATTGGCCTATAAGAATGATATATCAGGTTACCCTGCTAGCCTTTTGTTAGAGCTGAAGACTGGGGTATATGTACAGGCAACCCTAAGAGGTCAACAAAAAAAGTCCCCAATAAAAGTTGAAAAACATTTAAAAAAAATCAGATAGTAACAAAAGTCATTTTTCAAAATAAACAATCATGTTAGTAGGATTAATTTTAAAACTAAGTTCTGTTCTGTATCTGGTACTTACCGTAGTCAATATTTACGAAGTTCGGAACTTCCGAAGAAATCTCACAAGGTTTTCCGGAACTGTCGAATTATTAACGAAATTTTATCAAACCGTTATCAATAAATCCACTTCCTAAATAAGTTTGATGACGTCAACCCAAAAGTTAACGCAACCACTTACAGCATTCTCAAGGTTGTTCCATTTCAGGCAACGTACAACTGCTCGTATTGTCTCGAGCTTTCTTTACCTCTAGGTTATGGTAGTAACGGAACTTCACGTTCACCTCTGCAAATGCAGAACTTCTGCAAGAAATCGTACATCTGCCGCCGCAATTTTTTTACGGAGGTCTGATAAAGAAATTGGGTCCAACTAAGCGAAGACCCTTTAATCCCCTCCTTTAAGACCCTTTGACGTGCAGCTGCCGACTATTTCTGTTTTTTGCTCGTGATTTCATTATGTACTTAGATATACAGGCTGACTTTGAAAACATGCGACAAAATTTAAGGGGGTGTTCTACCCGTCAATATGAAGAATTTTGCGAATTCTTATTTGGTTACATAGTAAAAGTTGTTCATATTGATGAGTAGAACACCCCCTTAAATTTTGTTGCATGTTTTCAAAGTCAGCCTGTATTTTGTTTAATTTTGCTGATTACTTTTATCCAGTTGTATGCAATTCCAATGTCTGTAATGTTATTGCAGTCCAATGTCTGTAATTTTTATGGTGTATATAATAAAGAGTATCTATTCTATTCTATTCTATTCTATTCTATGCACGTGTTTCTGTGACAAATAAACCTATTTTCCTTTCTTTCTTTCTTTCTTATATGGTGAAGATGTAACTAGAAGCTCCCATGTCACACCGCCGCGCCGCCGTCGCATCGCCGCGGCCAGGTTCAGTATCAAGTGAGCAACTGTTTAGTTGAGCCGGTTTTATGTTCATGTACGTCTAAGAAATCGTCTAAAAGGTGACACAGTTTTTTTTTGTGAAATATAGTTTTCGCCTTCATGATCAATAGGTCGATTTTTTTGCAACGCTCTCTGGAAAGAAGAGAATTGCGAATTGAAATTTCCAGGACGCGTCACGTTTAGGCACATTTCGTTACATGAGAGAGAGCAGAAAGATATAACTCTCTCTGTCTCTCATACTAAAACTCTCTTATTCTTTATTTTTTAAGAAGATTCACGTCTATCACTGTCGGTGCTGCACGCGCATTCTTTTTTTTTTAATAATTTAATTAGTCATGTTTTTTTTATTTTTCTACCTCCACCTCTGCACTCCACCTCCACCTCCAAGTCCGCTAAGATGGCCTCTATTACATCCCTTCTCTAAATGGCTCGAGCTCTTATAAACTACAGACGGCTAATTGCAAAGCTGCGAGGCCAAGCCACCGGGCCGGGGCCAACACTATTGACATAGAGATTCCTAGTGTTGAGCTAAGATTGTAAACAACTTGAACTTGTGAACATTTTCACCTGGTTCTTCGAAATGTTGCAAGACTTGGATTGAGGTTTTCTTTACCAATTTACTATAGAGATATTTATGTTTAGTATTATCCTAGTGTTTTATAGTTACCAAGCTAAGCTGTGAAACTTGACGTGACGTGTGGTCACGTTTATTAGTTCAACTAGTGAGGTTCAACATAACAACGTCATGCTTGCCAGTCCCACGTTAGGCATTTGGCTATAATTATTGCCGTTTTACGTTAACAAAAAAAATCTCCTACCAAAAGACAATGGTAAGTTTTAAGGCTTAACCCGGTAACCCCATGTTGTATTTTTAAGGTGTCCAAAGAATTAGTTTTGATTACTTTGAAACGAAATAGTATTAATACTAATCATTCAGTATATACTTATTTTTCAAAACAAATTCCAAAAGCATTTACTGTTTCGAACCAGTTTTCGCGCAAACTTTTAGAAACGACATTTCTACCACTTTCAGTAACTAGTCTTTAAACTTTTCTATTGTTGAGGCACAGTATAAATAAGTAACAGTATTATGTGCTCACAAAAAACGGCCGAAACGACGCGCTTCGAACTCTCAGTGTATGTACCGATGTGTGTAGTGTACTGTTACGCAACAGTATGGAGTGTGCGGCAGTTACACACTGACGCGGAAGGTTTATCTACCGAGCGGCCGTAGGTAATTATTTCAAGGTCACTGCCGAGACATAATACTGTGACTTTATTATACTGTGGCTGAGGTACTACATTTCTCCCTTTGTAAATATTTAAACAGAGACAGAATCAAGACAAATAAAAATTCAGGTAGGCTTTGATTTAAAACTCGTTACGTCTGCCCTAGTTTGTTTTTGTGGGCTCTAATGATCTTTTTCGGGCTGGATTTAAAGCTAATTTAAAACAAAAATAAGGAAAGCTGGAGTGTCGTTGCTAAGATTTATTTTTTTGAACCAGGATTTGTTTGTTTCACGTTTTTTGTGATTCTCTTTGTATACGTGAATAAAATTGTAAAGATACCCACATTTCTTGTTTATTTAAGATGTCTAACACGGTGGTGTTTTTAAAATAAAGTAGAAATAAGGAATTTTTATAACGTCTTTTATTCTATCGAAATACTAATCAAAGATATGAAAATTTTGACTGCCCGAAATTATACTATTAATATACCAAAAAAGTTTTAAATACCTATTTAATGTTAATTGCCATAATAAAACATCTTCAAAGGATCCTTTACCTTTACCCATATCAATAAAGACAAAACATTAACAAACGTGTTCAATACAAAACATTGCCATGTTCGCAAAATACGACTACAATAAAGCTCACTCACGATTGTATTAATTATGAAAACTCGTGAAACGAAATGAACACCGTACGTCGTGACGTCATCCATACAAATACTTACACACGGCTCAATTAATACCTGCCCCATCGCAGCCCTCATCAAACCTCATACGAATATCTAATTTAATTTAACATGAAAGCAATTTCATGTGCGAGTAAAATATAAGCACACGACGTGTATAAGTCAATATATGTCGGTAAAATCGACTGAGAAAATGTCACAGTGTAAAATTTCACAAAGATTTTTCCGCGAAAATTTTCAGTAGACCAAGAAGTGTCGAATGAGAAATGGTAGTCTGTGTCAAGAAATATGATATTATACCACTGAGTAAATTGAACGCTAACGACTTCGTTGAAGATAAGACGTTTGACGGTGTTACTAATTTTGACATTCGTACCACGTCTTAATTGAATGCGGGTGTAGTTAGGAACGGCAGTGATTTTCATAATGCCCTTGATATTTATGTATTCCTGGTACAGAGATTGTAATGTTACCTACTTTGTGTTTGATTTGAGTGGATCTCGATTTTAGATAACATTTAGTTTCATTTATGACCGCTTTTTCGTATTCGTAGTATTTATTATATTCCAATTCAAGATTAATCAAAATGTAAGTTTATCTAATTTTACTATGTGTCTTATCGAGTATTTAAATTTCTAGGAGATAAAAATATTGTTTCTGCACCAATAGCAACGAAAAGTGTTAACCATGATTTTGATTGCAAAACATGAGAAATTATCATTATTAACAATATCCATCCAAAGTCCGACTTCACCAAATACGCTTTTCTTATGCCATTCTCCACGCACTAAAGCGACTCATAATATCGTTATGATATAACTAAGAAATCAAAATGATATCAAAACTATAAACCAAGTGGTATACTATAACCACTTACGAAAATCTCTACAAATATGTGTTTCATTGACCTAAAATAAACATGTTCAACAAACATTCTCTATTCGAAAAAAAATCATTGCGTCGACCAGTTGTTTTATTTTCCTAGTCTGAAAGTCATATATCATTTTGACAGCTGAACAGCTGTATATTTTTTCGAATACTTCGGTCTAGATAAAAATGATGAAAGCTTCCTGCGATAAATTTTTCAGTCACACATTAAGTCGTAAAAATATTACGATCTAGACTAAATTGAGGCCTATATTATAATATATAATTTTGTTTTATTTATGAAGACTGTCGGTAACTGTATTGCCTTGCTTACTTTATTAGATAATTATAAATTACCTTTCATTTTCGGAGGCAATTCATTCATAATATTTCAAACTGCTGTACCTAAATTAGTGTATTATAATTTGTCTTTGTTAAATTAAACTCCCACTTTTTTGGTATAAACATGCGTGGGAAGAAGGGATTTCCTTGTTTCAACCTGCCTAGCCTTTTCTTATTATGTTGGGGTCGGCTTCCAGTCTAACTGGATTCAGCTGAATACTAGTAATAGTATTTTACATGGAGCGACTGCTTATCTGACCTCCACAACCCAGTAACTGGTCGATACCCCTTGGTAAGACTGGTTGTCAGAATTTCGGGCTTCTGACGACCCGTAACGACTGTCTAAGATCCACGAATGACAGCCGGGACCAACGGCTTAAAGTGCTTTCTGAGGCACGGAGAAGTCTTGATGTGTAACGATGGTCACCCATCCACGGACCAAACCCGGGAAGCGTAGCTTAACCTGATGGACTGACCCGTGCGGCTTTTATTACTTAGCCACTAGCTCCTCGTGGTTTTATACTTTAAGTTTCTAAAATTAACGTAGAATTAATACGAACGAATTATTCGATAACGTCACGGCAGCTTTCCTCAAAGGGGGTGGGGGGGTGAGATGATTAGTACAACGTCATTTCTACATTTATTTATGGAGTACTGTTGAGGTAATAGGGTTTTTATAAATAGGGCACAAATCCTCCAGACTCCGGCTGCCACTGAGAAATCAACTATCATTCTGCAACCATCTATAAAACATTATCATTATAAATATATCATATAATTATCGTTTAATAAAACGGACGTACATTTCCTTGTGTTTTTCTAGCGTATGGCACTCGTGGGTTACAGCTGAAAATCAGCGTCAAGTGGTGTACACTTTGTGTTGTCATCTGACATAATACTCTACTACTACCGCAGGCTGCGTGGCAGTCCCAACACTATCCTGCAATCGATAGCCGCCCGGGCAGATAGCCCGCTAGTGTGGGCGCTTGCGAACCGGACCCGTTCTGTTTTTAGTAATTAAGTACTAACATAGGTTAAGCTATTTTAATTTGTTACTAACACTATAGAGTCTATAGTGTTAGTAACAAAATAGCTCTAGCTAATAAACTTTATTTATGCAGACTACAGTGGTCTATAGTACCTATAGCCCAATCGACCAATGGTCTATAGTATAAAGTACCTATAGACCATTGTACTCTGCATAAATAGAGATAATGCTGAGCTGAGACCCTTTTGGCATTATAATCATTGTTTTCTGTTTCTATAGTTTTAAGGTGTATTTTTGTGCTGTAGTCTGTAACGCCAATAAACGCATTTTTTTTTTCTTTACTTTTTTTTTAATCTCAATAATTTCAAGATCTAAGCTGACCTAATCAGAATAGAAGGTATTATTATTTGTATCGAAAATTCAACAGGTGAGTGTTGTTGACATACTTATTGAGCAACTAATTGAATTGACCGCGGCCAGCAAGCGCTTTTGCAAGGCTGGTATTAATAGTGTTATATCATGATTTAGTTTATCGAGGTATCAAGCTGTATCCCAATTTAGTACACAGCGTGATAATTAAGGACAGTGTAGGAGTCGCAACGACCTGAGGAAATAAATAAGTGTTTAGTAGACCAGGTGATCTTTACCTATAGAATATAGTTTTTCCTGCCTGAATGTAGTTTTTCCTGCCTGAATGTAGTTTAGACTGCCTCGTTAGTCTAGTGGTCGCAAGCGCTACTTCTGAGCATGACGTCCTGGGTTCGATTCCCAGGTCAGGTAAAATGTTATTGGGTTTTTCCATTTGAGATTTCTCAGTAGCAGCTGCGCCCTGTTGTGCCCTGTCGTGGCAATAGGCTCTTTACATGGGAATTACATGGGACTTAAACATAAATGGCGAAATGTGGGTGTATTATGGGTGCATCTCTACCTAACCCTTCGGGGAAATAAGGCGTGATCTTATGTTATGTAGTTTTTCTTAACCCTAAAATCGATGACGTTTTTCCTCGAGGTTCTAATCTGCGTATAGTTTCTGATTTATTTGTTCGTACAGGCTTAACCTACAAAAGCAAAACCTACTTGGCAGCACTAACTTGAGCCTACCAACGGCCAGCCAAGATTCAGAACAACTCACGTTTCTGATTGTGAGGGCAATAGCTATTAAATAAAGCAATAAATCATCATTTACCTACGCTTTTGCCAGCTATGTTGGGGTCCGCTACTTATCTACCCGGATGACAGCCGAGACCATCGGCTTAATGACCTTTCCGTGGATCGAAGAGGTTTTGATAATGTTATGGATGATCCATCCAGGAGGGTGAGGAGCTCGTGGCTAAGTAATAACAGCCGCACGGGTCGATCCATCAGGTTAAGCTGCGCTTGCCGGTGTTGGTCCGTGGATGGGTGACCATCTTCACATACCGAGACTCCTCCGTGCTTCGGAAAGCACGTTAAGCCGTTGGTCCCGGCTGTCATTCGTGGATCTTTGACAGTCGTTACGAGTCGTCAGAAGCCCGAAAGTCTGACAACCAGTCTTACCAAGGGGTATCGTATTACCCAGTTACTGGGTTGTGGAGGTCAGATAGGCACTCGCTCCATGTTAAATACTAGTATTCAGCTGCATCCGGTTAGACTGGAAGCCGACCCCAACATGATTGGGAAAAGGCTAGGCAGAATGAATGGATGATCCATCCATGGACCGACCTTGGCAAGTATAGCTTAACTGTCGATCGACCCGTGCAGCTGTTATTACTTAGCCACGAGCCCTTCATTTAATAAAACTTTAAGTAAATACAACAATTTACCATTAAAACCACATCGTTACGGCGAAGAAGAACATCAAAGTAACTAAGTTAACGTTGTGAAGTTAATTTACTTCGTCGTCGTCGTTTGGGCGCCATTTTAAAATAAACAATGAAATTACGTTGAGTTTTGATGAATGGGAATTTCGAATAAATATTTTGCGGTAGCTAAATAAATATTTATTGTGGGTAGTTGTCATTAAAGTGAAATTTTGAACGTCATGACGTAAGCAAGTCCGAAAGACATCACCAATTAAAAATAATAATAAAAATAACCATGATTGACTCTTTTAAGTCCAAAATATTACTTTATCTTCTGTTTTTTCCAATTATATAAATTATATCTAGACATAATTTAAAGACAGTCAAAGCTGTGAACTCGAAAAAAATAGCGTCCAACTATTGACCGCTAAATACACGCACACTAGAAAAGCACAATGACAGCATAATGAATTGGCGTGAGTGTAAGACGTAACTGTCACGTACACCAGAATAGTACTGTCCAGTTAGACTGGAAGCCCACCCCAGAATATTTGGGAAAAGGCTATGCAGATTAATTGAAGAGGTGGATAAAACAAGATTAGGATAGAACAAGGAAAAATTAGGAGCAAATACCACTTTACCACC